>OX638141.1:22523275-23994683 GCA_951805005.1 Othius punctulatus
TTAAGTTCCAAACGAAGTTTAAATCCAACGAGAATTGATTTGATAATAATATTGTGTCACATGAAAAACACGTTAGTAGATATCTAAAATTCAAAAAAGTCGAGTCTGTAATAAAATTGGAAAAACATGTATATTTTTATGACTACGTTTATATGTATAAGTATAAGTACTGTTTTGTTTGTGGCAGTTTTTGTTTTTTTTTAATTTAATGAATAAAATATGCCAATAACCAAAATCCAAAGAGAATTGATTTGATAATTATATTTGTGGTACAAACACATTTGTAGGTATCTGTAGGTATCTGTAGATTATAGAATCTATAGTTATATCGCAACTCAACATTTGCAGAAAATCGTACATTAATTTATTACTTTAGTGTCAATTTCTCTTACTTTAATAATAATTTCAGGAAAATATTATTTTCTTTATGTTATAACGTTCAAAATATGACTACGTTTATATGTATAAGTCTAAGTAGTGTTTTGTTTGTGACAGTTTTTGAGTTTTTTTATTATTTATTGAATAAGATATGCCAAAATCCCAAAAATCCAAAAATAATTCATTTGTTAATAATATTTGTGCCACATGCAAAACACGTTGATATATATCTAAAATTCAAAAAGGTAGAGTCTAATAAATTTGGAAAAAAAGTATATAGTTATGATGTTCAAAATATGACTACGTTTATATGTATAATTCTAAGTAGTGTTTTGTTTGTGACACTTTTTGAGTTTTTTTTTAAATTATTTATTGAATAAGATATACCAAACTCCCAAAAATCCAAAGATAATTCATTTGATAATAATATTTGTGTCACATGCAAAACACGTTGGTAGATATCTAAAATTCAAAAAAGTAGAGTCTGTAATAAATTTGGAAAAAATGTATATTGTTATGACTACGTTTATATGTATAAGTATAAGTAGTGTTTTGTTTGTGGCAGTTTTGAGTTTTTGTTTTTTATTTTCGATGAATAAGATATGCCAAAATCCCAAGAGAATTGATTTGATAATAATATTTGTGGTACATGCAAAGCACGTTTGTGGGTATCTATAGATCTGTAGATGATAGAATCTGTAGTTATGTCGCTACTCCCATTTATAAGAAATCGTACATTACTGGATTACTTTAGTACCAATTTCTCTTACTTTAATCATAAATTCATGAAAATATTGTTTTCTTCATGTTATAACGTTCTAAATAGTTGAGTCTGCAATACAATTTTAAAAAAATGGTATAGTTTTTTATGTTCTGGTATAGTTTTTCATGTTCTGTAGATGATAGAATCTGTAGTTATGTCGCTGCTCTCATTTGCAGGAAATCGTACATTAATTGATTACTTTAGTACCAGTTTATCTTACTTTAATCACAAATTCATGAAAATATTGTTTTCTTCATGTTACAACGTTCTGAATTGTTCAGTCTGCAATACAATTTTTTTTAAATTATGTAGTTTTTCAGGCCTACGTACATACAGGGTCTTCATAAAGTATGGAATAAATGTATTATCTCGGAAATAAAAAATATTTTTGAAAAATCTTCGATCACGTCAATTTCTAATTTTGAAAATATACATTTTGTTATAAATCTAAAATTTGTGTCTCCATTTGGTTTCGAGTTATGACGTTATTGATGTGTCTTTACATGGCAACCCTAATATTTGATAATTTAAGAAAAACAAAATATTAGGGTTGCCATTTAAAAATTAAAAAGTTGACCATGGCATAACTCAAAAACAAATGTTGACAAATATTTTAGATTGATAACAAAATGTGTATTTTCAAATTTAGAAATTGACGTGTTCGAGGATTTGTCCAAAATATTTTTTTTTAATTTCCGTAAAAAGGAATTTATTCCATACTTAGTGAATACCTTGTATATGTACATGTAGTGTTTTATTTGTGGCAGTTTTTGAGGTTTTGTTTAATTTACTGCATAAGACATGTCTAAATCCTTTTTTTCATTATTACACAGATTCCTCACAATTCTAATTGTTATAAAATATGATCAAATTTGTACAAACAACTACAAAAATCTTAAATATTATAAAATTTGTACAAACAACTACAAAAATCTTAAATATTATAAAATTTGTACAAACAACTACAAACATCTTAAATATTATAAAATTTGTACAAACAACTAAAAAAATCGCTTTATTATTTAATAACTGTATTTACTTCTAATAACACACATATTTCTAATGGTATTGCCTACAGAAACGGTATTTAATAAAACAATTTTATAAATTCATAAATATGCATGCGTTATAAAAAAATTTAATATTGTAATGTTTCTTATATTTTTGCCATTATTATTTATAACTATAATTTATGCTATGAACAGAATTTTGAAATTTACATCGATTTCTTAACATAGTTCTCAAAAATACACATTTATTAACTAAACATAAAATCATTTAGTTCTTCTCCAAGTTAAAGAACAGTTTTATTACTTTTAATTATCATATATTATCACATACAGTAAATATTTTATTTTCGTCACATAATATTTGAAACATGTATAAGTATAAATATGATCATTCTTTAATTGAATTATTTGTTACTGCATAAGACATGTCAAAATCTTTTTTTTTTATTATTACATATTTTCATCACAATTCGAATTCATATAAAATGTGTATAAACAACTACAAAAATAGCTTTATTATTTAATAATTCTATTTTACTTTGCCACAAATACTTCTAATGGCGTTGCTTAGGTACAGAAAAGGTGTTTAATGAAACAATTTTATAAATTCATTAATATGCATGTGTTATCAATGTTTTTAAAATTTGTAATTTTTTTTATATTTTTGCCGTGATTATTTATAACTACAATTTATGCTATGAAGTGAATTTTGAAATTTACATCTATTTCTTAACATACTTCTCAAAAATACACATTTGTTAACTTGTTAACTAAATTCATAAATATTCATGTGTTTAGATTGATACCAAAATGTGAATTTTCAAATTTATAAATCGACGTGTCTGAAGATTTGTCCAAAATATTTTAAATTTCCGTAATAAGGAATTTATTCCATACTTTGTGAACACCCAGTATATTTACAAGTAGTATTTTATTTGTGGCACTTTTTCAGGGTATGTTTAATTTACTACATAAGATTCCTCCATAAGAATCCTTTTTTTTTATTACATATTTTCCTCACAATTCTAATTCATCACAATGTGTATAAACAACTATAAAAATTGCTTTATTATTTATTAATTCTATTTTACTTTTAATGCCATTAATATTTCTAATGGTGTTGCTAACAGAAAAAGTATTTAATAAAACAATTTTATAAATTCATAAACATTCATGTGTTATCAATCGCTTTAATATTTGTAATTTTTCTTATCTTTTTGCCATGATTATTTATAACTACAATTTATGCTATAAACAGAATTTTGAAATTGACATCTATTTTTTAACATAGTTCTCAAAAATACACATTTGTTAACTTGTTAACTAAATTCATAAATATTCATGTGTTCATTGATAACAAAATGTGAATTTTCAAATTTATAAATCTACGTGTCTGAAGATGTGTCCAAAATATTTTTAATCTCCTTAACAAGGAATTTATTCTATACTTTGTGAACACCCTGTATATGTACAAGTAGTATTGTATTTGTGGCAGTTTTTCAGAGTTTGTTTAATTTACTACATAAGACTCCTCCATTAGAATCCTTTTTTTATTATTACATATTTTCCTAACAATTCTAATTCATATAAAATGTGTATAAACAACTACAAAAATCGCTTTATTATTTAATATTTCTATTTTACTTTTAATGCTACAAATATTTCTTATGATGTTGCTTAGGTACAGAAAAGGTATTTAATGAATCAATTTTATAGATTCATAAATATGCATGTGTTATCAATGTTTTTAATATTTGTAATTTTACTTATATTTTTGCCATTATTATTTATAACTATAATTTATGCTATAAACAGAATTTTGAAATTGACATATATTTTTTAACATAGTTCTCAAAAATACACATTTGTTAACATATCATAAAATTATTTGGTTCTTAATTAACTGCATAAGACATGTCAAAATCCATTTTTCTATTAATATTATTAAATAAATTCTTCACAATTCTAATTCATACAATATGTGTATAAACAACTACAAAAAACGCTTTATTATTTAATAATTCTCTTTTACTTTTAATGCCACAAATATGTCTAATGGTGTTGCCTACAGAAAAGGTATTTTATAATTTTTTTATAAATTAATAAATATTCATGTGTTGTCAATCTCTTTAATATTTGTAATTTTTCTTATATTTTTGCCATGTTTATTTATAACTACAATGTATGATGCAATGAACAGAATTTTGAAATTGACATATATTTTTTAACATAATTCTCAAAAATACACATTTGTTAACATATCATAAAATTATTTGGTTCGTAAATTATTGCATAAGACATGCCAAATCCATTTTTTTTAAATATTATTACATACATTCTTCACAATTCTAATTCATATAAAAGTGTATAAACAACTACAAAAATCGCTTTATTATTTAATAATTCTATTTTACTTTTAATGTCACAAATATATCTAATGGTGTTGCTTCCAGAAAAGGTATTTAATAAAACAATTTTATAAATTCATAAAAAATCATATGTTATCAATCTCTTTAATATTTGTAATTTTTCTTATATTTTCGTCATGATTATTTATAACTACAATTTATGCTATGAACAGAATTTTAAAATTTTCATATATTTCTTAACATAGTTTTCAAAAATACACTTTCGTTAACTGGTTAACTAAATTCATAAATATTCATCTTTCTAATATTCGTAATTTTTCTTATATTTTTACCATGATTATTTATAACTACAATTTATGCTATGAACAGAGTTTTGAAATTTACATCTATTTCTTAACTTAGTTCTCTTAACATTAACTTAACATAACATTTTTCGGTTCTTTTTCAAGTTAAAAAACAGTTTTATTACTTTTAAATATCATATATTATCACATTTTTTTCATTTTTTTCATCACATAATATTTGAAACATGTATAAGTATAAATATGATCATTCTTTTATAGAATTATTTGTTTTATGGGGTTTAATTATTATATATAAAACCACATGGATATCAATTCCTAACTTAGGAATATATGTATATAAAAATATTATGTAATAAATTATTTATTATTAATATAAATGATTCTACAATAAATACCAATATAACAATTTTACTAATAAAATTTTACTAATGGATAACACTTAAACTTAATTTTACTAATTACTTAATTGTTTCTTTTAAATTTATAAATAAAATTGTGTTATAAATTTATTAATAATTAATTTAAAATTTATCAATACATTTTTTATTGTTGATGCTCTACGTCCATAGATTATATACACTTAAATACAAAATTGTGCTGTCATTGCTTATAATTATTATATTACAAACTAATTGGTTAATAAATTATAACTTAGTAGCGTTTTTAACATAAACATATTGAATGAATAATTCAATACTTATATCACGTAATTATTCTTAATACCCGAACTTCAAGTGAAATATATTTTTGCAAATATCGTTTATTTATGAGTTAATCAAACTCAGCTACGATTACTAATGAACTAAACATCGATTTCGAGTTTCTTTCTGGAACATGTTAGTATTTGCAGAATTGATAGCCGAACGCCCAAATCTGCGTAATAAAGGTACACCAAAATAAACGCCGATGTAAGCAAAACGAAATGAAAGAATAAACTCAGTACAACATAAAACCCAATCGTATCACTTGCTATTTCGGAAATGTAGTAAATCAGGGGAATTTCCGGCAGCCAACAGCCTACAAATATCCCACACACAACCAATCTCAATCGAACTTCGTGCAGCAAAGCTTCATTTGTCCATAGCCTGGCGATTACCTTTAGCACCAAAGCAAGAGCCAAGCTTGGCAGGAAGAAGTACAGGTTAAAATGGGGGTGAATTAGGTCTACGCCTTTCAGGCAATAATACGTGGTAATTGCACAAGCTGCAACCGAATTTATGTACACTGGCACAATTAGGAAGCTCGTAGAAACTTTCGTGGATTTCATGAGCCCATCCCATAGTAACATGAGCAAAAATACTATGCAGTTTAAGAAGCAATTCACTTCTGCGTGCAGAAATACGCAGGAACGCAAGTGCCAGATCACGGATCCGTAGGATAATAGCATAACTGCATGGTTGATGGCCCAATTCGCGATTATGCACATTGTTCTTGTCCTCAAGCTCTTCTCATATACAACCAGCGAAACCAGCACTACATCAGATGCCAGTCCTATGATCACAGAAATGTATTGTATGCTGAGTAGTAGCTTTTCTTGCATATTTATATCCGATAGGAGCTGGAATATTGTTGCCGCATTGTGCTCCATTTTGACGATATCTGAAACATACAAGCTGTCAATAATGTTTGGGATATATTTATTATTTCGGAAATTAAAAATATTTTTGAAAAATCATCGGACATGTCGTTTAGTTTTCAAAAATACACATTATGTTACAAATCCAAAGATTTTGTCATCACTTGTTTAGTGGTTATGACGTCATTAACTTTTTTAAAAAGGCAACTCTAATAGTTTGTTAGTTTATCTCATAAACTCCTTTTTTCTGGATATAACGGTATACATGTTTTATTTTTATTTTTATTTTTATTTTTTATACTTTTATCTTAAATGAGAAAAAAATTGGTCAAAAAGCAATTGCATCATCTTCAGTAGTTCACAGATTGATATAGAACTCGAAGATGATTGCATTGCAATGGAAACATCCTTAGAAAATAATTATTCCTGTCAAAAATGGTAATAAGCGTATCCCGTACTATCACAGGCTCTTGTAGCCATAATTTTAATCAAAGATTGCAACAATTTTGTATAGGTGATAATAACTTATGCGCTGAAATTATAATTACTTATTACCTTTACATATAGTTTATTTTTCATTACTAAATAGATCCACGTGGTTATATTTACCACCACCATAAATTACTGTAATTTTGGAATTTTGGAAATTTTTAAATTTACACAAAAAAGTACTGTACTCCTTAATTGCAATACTGTACAATATTTTTCAAAATATGTTTGCGTCATACAAAAAAAAACAAGTTGCTTTTTTTTAACGTTTTCATGTAACTGAAAGAATTTTTCAAAATATGTTTGCGTCATACAAAAAAATGTTGCTTTTTTGTAACGTTTTCTTGTAACTGAAAGAATGAAAAATAAATTGAGCTGTTGAATAATTATTATGATTTGGTACGTATAAAGTACAAAGCTGTGGCAATTAATACTTAGAAAAACTTGTATAGAACATTCTTAAAATAAAATAAATATTTACTCTAAGCAATTATACGTTAAAATTCATGTCGTTATGAAATTTTTACTGATAATTTCGCTGATATATGTGTATACAATTCCCAACAAAATTGAGGAATGCATTTTCTTATCGTATAAATAGTCACTTAAAGAAAAATAACAAATTATCCTTTTTCACAACGACGTATATTTCTCTAAATGTACATTTCATAGAGATGTACATAGAGAAATAAATGTCGTTGTGAAAAAGGATAATTTGTTATTTTTCTTTAAGTATTAATATTTCACAAGCTCCAACCGATTATTTTAAATACTCACTTATTTATGGCATTCACGAAATATCCGTTGTTGTGTCCGATGGCACTAAAATTTAATCACTCGTTAATGTAACGGATCCGTTTATTAACTGGAACTCTAATGCTTGTGCACAATAAACTGGTGCTGCAGCCCACGTGTTAAACGTTTAATAAAGTGTGAGCGACATTTCCCTTGCTAAATAGCTATCTACAAAGACTCTGCCGTCTAGAAGCGCTAATCTAACGTCTTATTGCTGTATCTCTTAGATAAACATAAGCAGATGCATGTAAATTATGTCATTAGAGCATGATAATCTGTGATGAAATTTTAAAGTGTTCTGTTGAAATTTATATGTGAGACAATTAAGACTCATAATCATAATATCATACTTAATATCTCAACCATGCTTTGAATATTAATTCAATTGAATAAATAATATAACAGCATATCACTTAATATGCCTGAAATAGATTAATTGATATATTAGTTTTCGAGATAACGATAATAAACTCTTCGCAATATTTGAGACTAATAACATTAAAAACACATAATAATTGTTAAGAGCAAATATCTCAAGCATTATACATTGCATATGAATCCAATTGAATAATTTATTTACCAGCATATCAACTGATAGTTCACTTGAAGTTGATGTGCTGTTTAACAGCAATATTTGAGACTAAAAATGCTAAAAACACATAAGCATTGTTGGTAGCAAGTATCACAGATTGCATATGAATCCAATTGAATAAATTATTTAACAGCATATTAACTGATAGTTCACCGAAAGATGATTACTATTTAACAGCCATATTTAAGACTAAAAACACTAAAAACATATAAGCATTGTTGGTAGCAAATATCACAAGCATCGCAGATTGCATATGAATCCAATTGAATAAATTATTTAACAGCATATCAACTGATAGTTCACCGAAAGTTGATATGCTATTTATCGCAATATTTAAAACTAAAAACACTAAAATCACAGAATCATTGTTGGTAGCCAATATCTCAAGTATTACACATTGAATATGAATATAATTGAATAAATTATATAACAGCATTTCAACTGATAGTATGCTGAAAGAATATTAATGTTGATACGGTAGTTATCGCAATATTTGAGACTTTAAGTCTCAAATATTGCACAGATAAAGCAGATAAAATATAAAACAATTCTTATGTTTTTTCATGTTTAAGTCTCAGATATTGCAAGCAGTTTATTATCGATATCTCTAAAACTAATTTATCAATATTAATCTACTTCAGGGATAGTGTCAGTTGATATGCTATAATATAACGTATTCAATCGGATTCATATTCAACGAGTAATACTTGAGATATTTTCTTTTACCAATGTTTGTGGTTTTAGTGATTTTCGTCTCAAATTTAACTGTTAACAATGCTCTTTAGCATTTAAAAATGTTTATGTGTTTTTAGTGTTTTTAACACTTTTATCGCTAAAAATACATAAACATTGTTAAACGCTAAAGAGCATTGTTAACAGTTAAATTTGAGACGAAAATCACAAAAAAACACATAAGCATTGTTAAAAGAAAATATCTCAAGTATTACTCGTTGAATATGAATCCGATTGAATACGTTATATTATAGCATATTATTGGATACGAATCCGATTGAATAAATTATATAATAGCATATCAACTGATACTCTCCCTGAAGTAGATTAATATTGATACATTAGTTTTAGAGATATCGATAATAAACTGTTCGCAATATTTGAGACTAAAACTCGAAAAAACATAAGAATTGTTAAGAGCAAATATATCAAGTATTACACATTGGATACGAATCTAATTGAATAAATTATATACTGATAGTATGCCCGAAGTATATTAGTATTGATTTGCTAGTTATCGCAATATCTGAGACTAAAAATACTAGAACCACATAAGCATTGTTAGACGCAAATATCTCAAGTATTACATATTGGATATGAACACGATTGAATAAAATATATAACAGCATATCAACTAATAGTATGCCAGAAGTACATTAATATTGATACGCTAGTTTTTGAGATATCGATAATAAACTGTTCGCAACATTTGAGACTAAAGACACATAAGCGTTGTTAAAAGCAAATATCTCAAGTATTACTCATTGGATATGAATCCGATTGAATAAATTATATAACAGCATATCAACTGATAGTATGCCCGAAGTACACTAATATTGATATGCTAGTTTTCGTGATATCGCTAATAATGTGATCACAATATTTGAATCTATCGCTAAATACATAAAATCATACTTAAAAGCAAATATCTCAAGTATTACACTTTAGATATTAATCCAAATTATATGACAGCATATAAACTGATAGTACAACGGAACTATAATAAGAATAATAGTTAAAAATTACTAATAATGATATACTAGTTATCGCAATATTTGAGACTAAAACCACCAAAAATACATAAGCATTGTTAAAAGCATATATCTCAAAAATTACGCATATGATATAAATCTAATTGAATAAATTATACACTAGCATATTAAATGATAGTATGCTGAAAGTATATTTATATTGGTATGCTATTTTCCTGCAATATTTGAGACTAAAAACACTAAAACCACATAAGCATTGTTAATAACATATATCTCAAGAATTACACATTGGATACGAATCCAATTAAACAAATTATATGACATCATATCCATTGACAATATGGTGGAAGTACATCAATATTGATACGCTAGTTTTTGAGATATCAATAATAAAGTATACTCAATATTAGAGAATATCTAATATCTAACATCTCAAAATTTACGCATTTCATATAAATGTAATTGAATAAATTATATAATAGCAAATCAAATGATAGTATGCTGGAAGTATATTTATATTGGTATGCTAGTTTCCTGCAATATTTGAGACTAAAAACACTAAAACCACATAAGCATTGTTAATAACATATATCTCAAGAATTACACATTGGATACGAATCCAATTATACAAATTATATAACATCATATCAATTGATAGTATGCTGGAAGTACATCAATATTGATAGGCTAATTTTTAAGATATGAATAATAAAGTATACTCAATATTAGAGAATATCAGTAAAAACATATAATAATACTTAATATCAAATATCTCACGTATTACATATATTACACTATGGATATTAATCTAATTAAATAAATTATATAAAAGCATATCAGTTGATAGTATATCTGTCCTACATTAATATTGATACGCTAGTTTTTGAGATTAAGCTAATTAAGTATACACAATATTAGAGATTATCACTTAATATACATAAGCATACTTAAAAGCAAATATTTCAAATATTACATGTTGCATATTAATCCAATTAAATAAATTATATAAAAGCATATCAATTGATAGTATATCTGCATAACATTAATATTGATACGCTACTTTTTGATATTACGTTAATAAAGTATACACTATATTAGAGATTATCACTAAATATACATAAGCATACTTAAAAGCAAATATTTCAAATATGACATGTTGGATATTAATCCAATTAAATACATTATATAAAAGCATATCAATTGATAGTATATCTGAATAACATTAATTTTGATGCGCTACTTTTTGATATTACGTTAATAAAGTATACACAATATTAGAGATTATCACTAAAAATACATAAGCATACTTAAAAGCAAATATCTCAAGTATTACAAATATGTTGGATATTGGATCCAATTAAATAATAATAATAAATAATAAGTATATTTCGTGGCATTTCTTATGGAATTTTCACGAAATTCGGAAATTTAATCGATAAGTCATAATTCAATATTTTAGCCACAAATCGAAATTTACATTTTTTCCCTTTATGAAATTTTTGCTTTTTAAGTACACATTCATGGAATTCCTAGCATTTTGATAAACATTTTCATAAGTAGATCAATTAATATTTTAGTAAAAGAGTTATATTTCAGTCCCAACATTGTTATAACGAAATTTTCGTTTCTGGCATTTATGAAGTTATTTTGCTATTTGGGTAATACATTTACATATTCATGGAATTATTAGAATTTTGATCAAAATTTTCATTTTCAATTTTCAAGTAGACCAATTGTTAATATTTCAGTAAAAACTCTTATTCCAGTCTCAACATTGTATTATCTAAATTTTAGCTTTTGCTAATTATGATTTTGTTTTTGCTTTTTGAGTTATACATTTATAGAATTGTTGGCATTTTCATCAAAATGTTAATTAATGGACCAATTATTTTAACAGTAATAGTATCAATCCTTATTGTAGTTTGATGTATCAATATTAAAATTAACAATTAAATCAAGTTAAAAACTTAAAAGTAAGAGAGATGGAAGAAAAAAATCCAAAATTGTTTTAACATTTGAGTAAAAAAAAATAGTCTCGGCATTGTTATATCGAAGTTTTCACTATGTCTATGTTTAAGTTTTTGTTTTGTCGGTACACATTTATGAAACTGTCAGCATTTTCATGAACATTTTCACTAGTGGACCAATTATTTTAACATTTCTGTAAAAAAACTTTTATTTTAGTCTACACATTGTTTTATCAACTTTTTGATAAAAGTTAATTTTGAAAGTTTTACTTTTGCAATTTATAACGTTATTTCTTATGCCCAAAATAGCCATAAACTTCAGAAATGGTTAAAACAAAGTGAAAATTACTTACAAATAATGAAATCAACTAAATTTAATAAAAATTTCTAAAGAAACTCCATGCAATATTGATCAAAATGTTTATAACTTAAAAAAATTGGACCCATTATAGAATTGTAAACTTTCGCATGAATTTTCATCGAATGTCTTAAGAAAGTTTCATTAAATTTAATAGGTTACATTTTGCAGCAATTTTCGCACTTTTGAACCATTTTTGAAGTTTTTGCCTAGTTTGGGTGCAAATACATGGAAATGGTAGCATTTTCATAATATTTCAGGGCATTTCTTATGGAATTTTCACAAAACTCAAAAATTTTATGGGTAAACTAATAACACTGGTCGACAAATTTTGACGAATGTGTTGTCCCTTCAATTTAAATGCATTTTCGGGTACTTTATCGATAAGCCATAATTTGATATTTTAACCACAAATTGTAGAAAATCAAAAATCGTAGACATTTTGGTGAATTTAATAGGTTGCATTTTGCAGCAATTTTTGCACTTTTGAACCATTTTTGAAGTTTTTGCCTAGTTTGGGTGCAAATACATGGAATTGGTAGCATTTTTATAATATTTCAGGGCACTTCTTATGGAATTTTCACGAAACTCAGAAATTTTATGGGTAAACTAAAAACATTTGTCGACACATTTTGACGAATTTGGTGTCCCTTGAATTTAAATGCATTTTTGGGTACTTTTGATAAGTCATAATTTGATATTTTAACCACAAATCGTAGAAAATCGAAAATCGTAGACATTTTGGTGAATTTAATAGGTTGAATTTTGCAGCAATGTTCGCACTTTTGAACCATTTTTGATGTTTTTTGGCTAGTTTGGGTGCAAATACCTGGAATTGGTAGCATTTTCATAATATTTCAGGGCATTTCTTATGGATTTTTACGAAACTCAGAAATTTTATGGGTAAACTAATAACACTAGTCGACAAATTTTGACGAATGTGTTGTCCCTTCAATTTAAATGCATTTTTAGGTACTTTATCGATAAGTAATAATTTGATATTTTAGCCACAAATCGTAGAAAATCGAAAATCGTAGACATTTTGGTGTCCAAATATATTTGTAAAGTTTTGATATTGAAATTCATAAAAAATGACCTTTTACATTTCAAAATTTTGTGTACATACAAAGTATAACATTTTCGGCATTTTTGGGCATGCATTATTTTTTAATATGTCAAGGTAATGTTTGGCTGTTTCGTTTAAATTTCATAGCATTTATTGCAAAAATTTCATAGAAATTTAACCAATTGCATCATTTGGCAGGAATTTTTAATTTTGATGTATGTCACATTTTCATACTTAAGCTACAAATTTATAGAATTCGTGACATTTTGGTGTAAAAATATATGTTCAACCTTTTTTTTAATATTGTAATTGGTGCATGTTTTTGAAGTTTTAATTTTGAAAATTTTGAGTACAAATTATGACTTTTTTTGCAATTTTTGCATGTACAGTCATGCTCACATAAATCTAGCAGAAGACATTAATTTACAATAGCAATTTTAAAAAGCAATATCAAATTGTTTGTACTAGATTTTTGTGAGCATGATTGTACATTTATAGAATTTTAATATTATAATTGAGTGGTCTAGAAGTGAAATGATTTATGTGCATTTTTGCTAGTTCTGAGATAAATGGCGTTAAAGTTAACTTGAATTTCAAATTTCCAGGAATAAGTTTAGAAAACTAATATTTTAGACTAAAATATTAACACAATTTTCTAAACTTATTCCGGGAATTTTGAACCTAAAGTTTACTGTAAAGCCAGTTATCTCATAACTACTAAAAATGCACTTAAACTCCAGGAATAAAATTCTAGGAATAAGTTTAGAAAACTGTGTTAATATTTTAGACTAAAATATTAACACAATTTTCTAAACTTATTTCTGGAATTTTGAAATTCAAGTTTACTTTAAAGCCAGTTATCTCAGAACTACTATATATGCACTTAAACTCCAGGAACAAAATTCCAGGAATAAGTTTAGAAAACTGTGTTAATATTTTAGACTAAAATATTAACACAATTTTCTAAACTTATTCCTGGTATTTTGAAATTCAAGTTTACTTTAAAGCCAGTTGTCTCAGAACTACTAAATATGCACTTAAACCCTTTTAGTTCTAGACTCATCAATTGGTGCATTTATTTTGAGTATTAATTTTGAAAATTTGGTGTACAAATTATGACATTTTTAGCATTTTTGCATGTACACTAGTTAAATAAAAATTAACACAATTTTCTAAACTGATGCCTGGAATTTTGAAATTCAAGTTTACTTCAAAGCCAGTTATCTCAGAACTACTAAATATGCACTTAAACTCCAGGAACAAAATTCCAGGAATAAGGTTAGAAAACTGTGTTTATATTTTAGACTAAAATATTAACACAATTTTCTAAACTTATTCCTGGAATTTTGAAATTCAGGTTTACTTTAAAGCCACTTATCTCAGAACTACTAAAAATGCACTTAAACCCTTTTAGTTCATGACCCATCAATTGGTGCATTTATTTGGAGTATTAATTTTGACAATTTTGTGTACAAATTATGACATTTTTAGCATTTTTGCATGTACATTTCAATGAATGTTTGGTGTTTTCATTTATATTTCATCTTCATTATCTTTCATGTATGAGATCAAGGTCGATATAATTATTTTCATTTTAATATGATTTTAAATTCGGGAAAGATTCAGTTGTTGCTGCAACCAACATTACTCTTCTGTAGATGGCTAGTCTAGGAAAATGAACTGTAAAATCATAATAATTGCATTATTGAGAAAGTTTAACACAAATTTCGTAAATACTAGTATTTTTTGATATTATTGGATTCAAGAAATGGCTATAAAATTAGTCGTTTGTAAATGAGCATATTATAAATTGTAGAAAATGGCTCTAAAATTAGTCGTTTGAAAATAAGCAAATTATAATTTTGAATTATGGCTTCAAAATTATTCAAAAAGTATAACACAAATTTCGTAAATGCTAGTATTTTTTTAAATATTATTGTATTCAAGAAATGGCTATAAAATTAGTCGTTTGTAAATTAGCATATTATAAATTGAAGAAAATGGCTCTAAAATTAGTCGTTTGAAAATTAGCAAATTATAAATTTGAATTATGGCTCTAAAATTATTCATTTGAAAATTAGAAAATTACAATTTGAAAATTGATTAATTGCTTCATAAAAGTAAGACAATATAAACGGTGTTCTTATCATCTATGCGAGCCAGATTGTTCATTTGTTACGAGTTCATTATATCACTTGTGTAATAATGAAGTACATTACATAATGTAAATACATTTTCATAAATTACATAAAAAATACGTACCAATATTTACCCAATACTTACGCAAAAATCACCTAAGTCGTAAATTAGAATGTAACGAGTTCATTACATTACACTAGTGCTTTAATCAAGTACATTTTACAAATTTCGTAAATACTAGTGTTTTTTTAAATATTATTGCATTCAAGAAATGGCTATAAAATTAGTCGTTTGTAAATGAGCAGATTATAATTGGAAAAAAATGGCTCTGAAATTAGTCGTTTGAAAATTAGCAAATTATAAATTTGAATTATGGCTCAAAAATTATTCATTTGAAAATTAGAAAATTACAATTTAAAAATTGATTAATTGCTTCATAAAAGTAAGACAATATAAACCGTGTTCGTATCATCTATGTAAGCCAGATTGTTGATTTGGTACGAGTTCATTATATCACTTGTGTAATAATGAAGTACATTACATAATGTAAATACATTTTCATAAATTACATAAAAAATACGTACCAATATTTACCCAATACTTACGCAAAAATCACCTAAGTCGTAAATTAGAATGTAACGAGTTCATTACATTACACTAGTGCTTTAATCAAGTACATTTTACAAATTTCGTAAATACTAGTGTTTTTTTTAATATTATTGCATTCAAGAAATGGCTATAAAATTACTCGGTTGTAAATGAGCATATTATAAATTGCAGAAAATGATTCTAAAATTGGTCGTTTGAAAATTAGCAAATTATAAATTTGAAGTATGGCTCTCAAATTATTCATTTAAAAATTAGAAAATTACAATTTAAAAATTGATTAATTGTCTCATAAATGCAAAACCATCTAAACCGTGTTCGTATCATCTATGTAAGCCAGATTGTTGATTTGTTATGGGTTCATTATATCACTTGTGCAATAATGAAGTACATCACGTAATGTAAATACATTTGATAAATTACATACAAAATACGTACCAATATTTACCCAATACTTACGCAAAAATCAGTTAAGTCGTAAATTAGAATGTAATGAGTTCATTACATCACTAGTGCTTTAATCAAGTACATTACGTATATAAATTTCAATAAATTACATAAAAAATAGTTACCCAAGCTGTCGTAGGTACACATAAATGATTATAAAAATATATGATATAAGACGAATAGTATAACTTAAGCTTAAAATATGTTTGAAGATAAACAATTACTTTTACTAATCTTAGAATCGGCTACTTATTCAATCTGATGTATTTGATGTATTAAAAACCCTTTGCAAACTACATAAGAAATTGCCAGTTTCAAATATCTATCAATTTTATATTGAGATCTTTCTTACAGGTTCTCATTGTTTGCAAAAATATTAAAAATTATCACATGTATTATCTAACTTATTAACTTGCTTTCCGTTATTTAGACCAGCCGTTTCAGCAGCAGTGCTGACAGTTTTGCGTCTAATAATGTCGAGCATGCAATGTCTAAAGCTTTTATCAGCTCTACACATGTAAACAAAAATGTAGAACGAGCTTAAATTTAGAGGCAGCAACGCATACTGATGCCATTCTTCGTAATTAGGCGCTGCAAATATAATTATAAAGTAACATATAGCTACAACTACTCTGCTGTAAACGTAAATTCTAGCAACGTTCGCAATGAAAATATTCACTGGTTGCTGCTTTGGTTTGCGTATGCAATTGACTATATCGCTGATTACAGTGGCAGTTATAAATATTGCTGATACAGCCAAATACACGATATAAAATAATTCTAGGTATACATCACAGGAGCATAATGACGCACATGTAATTATAAACAATAAAGTGCCGATGTAAAGTACGCTAAATATTGATAGCAATGAAGTTTTCGTAACGTTGTGTATTGTGTTCAAACGCAGGACAATCATAATCACCAATGCGTTGAGTAAAAATAAGAAACTGCAATGCAACAAAACGCATCCTATCGTCCAAATGGTGAACTGAAATACGAAGCTCAGGATGTGCCTTGCGATGAAAGTCAGCTGCAATGTGAACATCATCTCGTTGATGGACCAGTTCAGGATTATTAATTTCGTCCTGGTCCTCATGGCTCTATGGCGAATTATCGCATAACTTATTAGCACTCCGGAGGAAACTTCGACGATAACTGCTGCGTACAGCAAGCAGCAGTAAACCACCCCTTCCGGTGACCAGCTCCATTCCGGACTCGGGTATATTAAGTTGTCCATGTTTAATGCATATCTGTAATTAGAGCATTGTTAATTTGCACGTTGATGGGAATATTAGATGGGCAAATTAATCGAATCGGTTAGTTGTAGAAGCACAGTAGAGCAATAGGTGCTTAAGATGAGTTGTTCAAACCTTATTACTCGCAAGCCAGGAATAAATGTACCATGGGAACATGAGAACTGAAAGACACGAAACCATGAGAAAATGAGAACATGAAAGCGGAAAATATATTCGCTACTTACTGGAGTTCATAAAAAAATATTACAATAGTAACAAAAATCCATTCACTTGAATGGAGGACATTTGGTGGACATAACAGTAAAATAAAAAAATATGTATTGTATAGGGTGGCCCAATTTTGATGTTTCTATAATGGATCTCGTTAACTAGAAGAGCTAGAAAAAATCGGATGGCGTATGCTCGATCTATGTTTTCAAGATAAACTCAATCAGTGAAAATAAAAATTGGCTATCGTTTTTTTTTTTTCAAAAACCAAAACTCATTGCAAAATGCCAAACATCCAAATTGGGCCACCCTGTACATCAAATGGTTTACAATGGCATTTGAATGTTTATTTGAAATTAACAAAAATTGAAAAAAAATTAACCCCTTTTAACGCCTTCGACCCTTATGTCGACTTCCCTAGCACCTTGTATATAGCTACAATAATTTAAAATTTAAAAAAAAGCAGTGCTACAATCACAAAGTGGTAACCAAATTGTATTACCAACAAAAAAATATCTCACCCTAAATAGATCGCTCGGTAGTTACCAGAATGGCTTATTTTAGGTTAGGTTATGTTGTTTCGGTTTTAGAGTAAATTATTGTGTCAAAATTTTAATGATTTCGTCAAATTTTCAATGATTATTGTCCCAATGAAAGTAATTTCAATAATACTCCTATGTATTGGACGCACAATGATTAATTCTTTAGCCTTAACCCTCAAATGACTACAGTTAATCTGTTAATTATTTTTCGAATTTTCCCAAAATTGCTGCACATATTTTTTTATTTTGTTTTTCTTGTGTCAAAAATAATTTTCAAAAGTATATATATATATATTTATGTATTTTGATTGATGCTTAATTCATGTTAAAGAGGAGTACCTCATTATTTCAGATCACCTGTGATCATTTCGAAATATCTAACTTCAAAACAATACCATGCAAATTCCATCTCAAACATATTATCATTAAAATCGGTTAAAATTCCTTGTACAATAATTTAAAATTAAACAAAGCTACAATCACAAAATGGTAACCAAATCGTATTACCAATATAAAAATATCTCACCCTAAATGGATCGCTCGGTAGTTACTAGAATACCTTATTTTAGATTAGGTTAGGTTGTTTTGGGTTTTAGGGTAAATTATTGTGTCTAAATTTCAATGATTTCGTCAAATTTTCAATGATTATTGTCACAATTAAAGTAATTTCCATCATACTCTTATGTATTGGACGTACAAGAATTCATTCTTTAACCTTAACCCCCAAATGACTACCGTTAATCTGTTAATTATTTTTCGAATTTTCCCAAAATTGCTGCACATATATTTTTATTTTGTTTTTCTTGTGCTAAAAGTAATATTTCAAAAGTATATATTTATTTTTGTATTTTGATTGATTCATGTTAAAGAGGAGTACCTCATTACTTCAGATCACCTGTGGTCATTTCGAAATATCTAACTTCAAAACAAAACTATGCAAATTCCATCTCAGCTCAAACATATTATCATTAAAATCGGTTAAAATTTACTATTATTTTTAGAAACATACAAGTAATCCTACCAAGAAACATCGAAATTTTGATGAAATTATTTAAATCACTTTAATTTTGACTATGATCATTGAAATTCGATTTATGATATATGATATACAATATGAATTATGATCAAATTAAAATTTTGTGAATTACCATTCAAATTTTGGCAGTGATGATTGATAATTTCGCTGAATATCAATTTTTAGTAAAATAATTTGAATTTTTAATTAAATTTTGGTCAAAATTAAAATTATTGTGTCAATTGTTCAATGATTTCGTCAAATCTTCAATGATTATCATCAAAATGAAAGTAATTTCAGTGATTCTATTAGAATTGTGTAAGATATTGGGGATTAGTTTAGGATAATTACAGAGGTAGATTACTTAGATGATATTTTATTCTCTTAGAGTTATAATTGAAAATTTTCACGAAAATTAAAATTATTGTGTCAAATGTTCAATGATTTCGTCAAATCTTCAATGATTATCATCAACATGAACGTAATTCAATGATTCTATTAGAATTGTGTAAGATATTGGGGATTAGTTTGGTATAATTACAGAGGTAGTTTACTTAGACGATATTTTAATCTCTTAGAGTTATAATTGAAAATGTTCACGAAAATTAAAATTATTGTGTCAAATGTTCAATGATTTCGTCAAATCTTCAATGATTATCATCAACATGAAAGTAATTCAATGATTCTATTAGAATTGTGTAAGATATTGGGGATTAGTTTGGAATAATTACAGAGGTAGTTTACTTAGACGATATTTTAATCTCTTAGAGTTATAATTGAAAATTTTCATGAAAATTAAAATTATTGTGTCAAATGTTCAATGATTTCGTCAAATCTTCAATGATTATCATCAAAATGAAAGTAATTTCAATGATTCTCTTAGAATTGTGTAAGATATTGGGGATTAGTTTGGGATAATTACAGAGGTAGTTTACTTAGATGATATTTTAATCTCTTAGAGTTAATTCTCTAGTCTCTTAGAGTAAATTCCCTAAAAGTCGCATTATTATTCTCTTGACATTTTTCCCATGGCTACCACTTCCACTTCCAGACCATTTGATCCTGTAGTTGATATAATCGTGCAGTTTCTGCACTATATCACTTTCACCACACTACAATTGTAATGATTAGTTTCAAAATTAAAACTTTTACTGTAATATTTTTAATTATTTTTACGAAAATTTCTATTAGCACTGTTAAAAAATATTTAAAATATTTCAATATTTAAAATAACTCTGTATTACTAAATAATAATACTAAATTAAAATCATTAGTGTCAAATTTTCAATTAATGCTGTAAAATTTTTATATCAAACTGACTTTCACATTTCTTTCTACTATCGTATAACTGGGCGTCATAATTCAATTATACCTACAAAATTTTCAATTATTTTACTAAATGCAGTCAAAACTTCAATCACCTCAATGTATTTTTACTATTTCTGCTAAATTTTGAAAATTTTGTCAAAATTTTAATTATTATTGTCAAAATTTACGTGATTTCAATTATATTATCCATTTGATGTAAAACAATTTATGCACCTATCTCAGGTAAACAATTTTTATTCACTAATGTGATATCATAAACTGCAAAGTTATTTGAAATGAACATCTGGGAATTATTTCCTCGAGCAATCGGAGACCGATTTCGTTCTTATTAGAACTCATCAGTCTGATATAGCTAGATTTGTAATTTGATTATATTATCTATATTAATTAAGTATTAACAATAATAACAATAACAATAATAACAATAATAATTAGTGAGATTATTTTTTTTGTTGAAATTATCTTTACGAATATGTAAATAATTGTGTCAAAATTTCAACGTTTCCAACACAAGTGTCAAAATTTCAACGTTTCCAACACAAGTGTCTAAAATTCAATTAATTAATCAATTTTAAAAAAATACTGTCAATTTAAAATCATTGTTGCCAAATTTTCAATTATCTCTGAAAAAAAAAACAATAATTCTTACCAAAATTTTATTAAAAATTCGAATTATTTTACTATAAAAATGATATTCAGCTACATAGACAATTATCACTGCCAAAATTTGTGATTCACATTTTTTTAATTATTTCTGTTGAAATATAAATCATTTTTGTTATGGTTTCATCCATTGGTTTCATCATACTAGTAGTTTTTATTGTTTTCTTCTTAATTGGAGTACTTACTGGTAGTTTATATATTAAGATCTTTTCTTGTTTTTATTACATTTTTCTGTCTTATTGACCTTGTTAGCTGGTTTCGGCTATATTTTTTAGCCATTAACCTCTGAAGATGACTAAAAAATATAGCCGAAACTAGTAAGGTCAAGAAGACACAATAAGTAATAACAATAAGAAAAAATCCAATACTCAAATCCAGTACTCCAATTAAGAAGGAAACATTAAAAAATAAATCATTTTGCAAATTCCAATGATTATTGTCAAAATTAAAGTGATTTAATTGAAGATTTAATTAATTAAGAAGAAAACATTAAAAAATAAATCATTTTGCAAATTCCAATGATTATTGTCAAAATTAAAATGATTTAAATTTTTACAATAATCATTGGAATTTGCAAAATGATTTATTTTTTAATGTTTTCTTCTTAATTGGAGTACTTACTGGTAGTTTATATATATATATATATATATATATATATATATATATATATATATATATATATATATATACAATCGTGAAACATCCTTGACCATAGTTCAGTTACCTAGGATACAATTGTTAATACAATGGTATCCTTAGAACCTGAATCACGATCAAGGATGATCTACGATCGTACAACTGAAAGTCATAATTTCAATTATTCCTACAATAGTTTAAATTATTTTACCAAATACAGTCAAAATTTCAATCATCTCAATTTATTTTTACTATTTCTGTTAAATTTCGAAAATTTTAATCATTACTATCAGAATTAAAGTGATATTCAGTTATACTATCATTAATTTGTGTTAAAATTTAAAAGTTTACTATAAATTTCTTTGAACACTGTGAGATTTTCAATTGTTTGTACACGAAAATATCTGTTACTTTTACGAAAATGAAAATGATTAATGACAACATTTTAATCATTACTATCAACGTTTCAGTCACTATCAAAATTTCAATTAAACTGCTATCATAATGATTGCTATTTATTCCTTTAATTTTACCATTAAAAATTTCTCATTTATTAAACTATCTTATAATTTCTTTTTTCTCTTTAATTATTCAAGTATTTTTGTAAAAATTTCAACAATTTTACGAACTATTTCTGCAAGTTTTCTATTATTTTTACGTAAACATATACAGTTAAATCACTGATAAAATTTCAATAATCTTGTTAAAAGTTCAATGCTTGATTCAATGATACTATAAAATTTGAAATTATTTCTATAAATATACATATAGCAATAATTTTTACGAAAATTTCAATTATTGGGGTAATATTTTAACGATTGCTGTGAAATTCTATCCAAATTATTACAGTAAAATTTCCAATCATCACTGCCAAAATATGTGAATGTTTTAACTGCTCATTTCTGTGAAAATTTGAATTATTTTACAAAAAAATATATTCAGTTATATCACTGTTAAAATTTGTCAAAAATTCAGTGCATACTCTTAAATGATACTCGCAATGATACTCGAACTGAAATGAAATTTTCGCTAAATATTTTTCATGAAAATATCAATTAATTTTATGAAAATTTTAATCATTTTTATGAAAATTTCAATTATTGTGGCAAAATTTCAATTTGAACGAAATTTTATAAAAACTTAAATTATTACAATCAAATATTCCATGATCACTGCCAAAATATCAATAATTATGTCAAAATTCTTCAATAAGTACTGTCAAAATTAAAACTATTACTGTCAATTTTTCAATCGGCACTACCAAACTATTAATAATTCTATTAGAATTTAAATTATTAGTATACAATTTTTATGTCATACTCTAATTACTCTTATAATGACTACTTTATATTTTTTAATTATTTCTTTAAAAATTTCGATTATATCTAACTTATACAATATGTTATCATTTTTTATGAATCTTGTAGTGAATCTTTTATACTAACTACAACTGTAATATTTTGAGTTAAATAAATATTATTACTATTATTATTTTAATTAATTTTTAAGAAAATTTTAATTACTGTGTAATTAACCTCAACTACAGCCAAATTTTTCATCATCACTGATAAAATATCAATAATTCTGCCAATGGGTACGTGAAAAATGCAAAACTGGTTAAAAATAATTGTAATTTGTAATGATGTTAGAAAGAATGAATCCATGTAAGTAAACATATTTTAAAATACTGGGAATTGGAAATTCGAATTTCCAAATTTCATTATGGAATCTTGGAATTTCCAAATTTTCATTGTGTATATATTTTCCGTCTTAATGATATTAGGAAGAATGAATCCTTGTAACTTAACATAATCAGAAAGTTTCTGCTCTCAAATGAGCTCGTGGTAACAGGCACTTGAGAAATAGAAAGCCAATTGAAAATTATTACGAATTGGAAGTATTATCTTTATTATTATTTTTGTAATTAATATATTGTAAAATATATTTTAAATATTATATTTATTATCATAATTGTATTTTGCCAAAGTTAGGAATTTCGACTTAATATTAGCAAGAACGCATTAATATAACCCCAATGCCTCCAAATATATTTTATTTTAAAATGGTGTAGATCATTATGCGTCCTTTTAAAGTTCTAAAGTAGAGGTTATCTTATCTACCGGATAGACTATCAACTATAACTTATTAATGTTACAAAAAATAAATGTTCTGTCATTAATTTAAGGCGTTATATTTATTCAAATGAGCTAGTAGAACAATATACTATAGACAGAGCCGCAATCCAAATGTAAATCAGGCGAAAAGTGAAAAAAGTGAAAAATTCAAAGTGAAATGTACAAACCCAAAAAAATTAAAAATAAAATAGAAAAATAATAAGTACAAGTCATCAGAAATGCTATTTGCTTGTTATAGATAAGATATTCACTCACGTCTACATAGAAGGTGAATAGAATTTCAGACCACCTTTGGTCATTCAGACAAATATAACTTAAGAACAAAAATAAGTGCAAGTTTTATCGCAATTGGGGAAAAAAAATTGGTAGAAATTTTGCATAATATTGCATGAAAATCAAAAACTTTAAGTATTTTTCGATGTTGACAATTACAAAATTTACGAAACTAATTAAATCCTTAGGCTCTACTATACAATCTTCTATTAAGCTATTAGGGCACATGGCTACATAATTGCAAATATTTGATAGAAAACACACAATAAAACAATATTTTATCTACACATTTTTTTTTTTTTTTCTGTGTTTAATTATGAATTGCCAAGTTATAACATTCTTTATATTTGCTTCATATTTTATATTTGCTATTTTACTATTTGCTTCACTTAAAAAAAAGCCGTGCACCATATAATTTGATTGCGATTTACTTACAGCTTGATAGATTTTTTTCATTGAACAATCGCATTCCAACGAGTCTCCTGACAAAACCTTGATCTATTTGGCAATATACGGTACATTTTAAGCAGGTACCTGTGTTATTACGCACTACATAGATACTACTAGCAGGTGGTTAGCATTTATTACACACAAGTACATTTACAACCGTGGCCAATCATTAGAACTGGTGCACTGGTGGGATTTTAATTTCTGGGCTGCTACCTATCAATGGCTAATTGATACTAAACAACAGTAATTAATTCATTGTGAAAGAGGTAATGGACAAATGGACACATGGCTAATGGTAATGAGCACCAGTGCAATAGAATTGATGTTGCTTTATGTGCAATGCAAAGACTTCAATATGAAAATTAGTTGATTGAATTGAGAAAAAATTGCGTGAAAATACCTCAATGGATATTTGCAAAATCACAGTGCAATAGAATTGATGGTGTTTTATGTGCAATGCAAAGATTTCAATATGAAAATTACTTGATTGAATTGAGAAAAAATCACGTGAAAAACCTCAGTGGATATTTGCAAATTCACAGTGCAATAGAATTGATGGTGTTTTATGTGCAATGCAAAGATTTCAATATGAAAATTACTTTATTGAATTAAGAAAAAATCGCGTGAAAATACCTCAGTGGATAATTTCAAATTCTAAAAGTCCACAGTGGAAGTTTGGAAATTCCAAAATTACACAATGGAAATTTGGAAATTTAAAAATTTCGCAATGATAATTTGTATATTCCACAGTGTAAATTTGGAAATTCCAAGATTCAACAACTGAAATTTGGAAATTCCAATATTCCACAACTGAAATTTGGAAATTCTAAACTTCCAATTTCAGTATTTTAAAATTGAGTTCCAATACCAGAAGTATGTGGATTTATTGTAACAAGTTTGGAAATTTCAAGATTCCACAACTGAAATTTGGAAGTTCCAAATATGGATTTAGGAATTCTAAAATTTCACAATGAAAATTTGGAAATTCTAAACTTCCAATTTCAGTTTTTTAAAATTGAGTTGCAATACCAGAAGTATGTGGATTTATTGTAACAAGTTTGGAAATTTCAAGATTCCACAACTGAAATTTGGAAGTTCCAAATATGGATTTAGGAATTCTAAAATTTCACAATGAAAATTTGGAAATTCTAAACTTCCAATTTCAGTTTTTTTAAATTGAGTTGCAATACCAGAAGTATGTGGATTTATTGTAACAAGTTTGGAAATTTCAAGATTCCACAACTGAAATTTGGAAATTACAAATATGGATTTAGGAATTGTAAAATTTCACAATGGAAATTTGGAAATTCTAAACTTCCCATTTCAGTATTTTAAAATTGAGTTGCAATACCAGAAGTATGTGGATTTATTGTAACAAGTTTGGAAATTTCAAAATTCCACAATGGAAATTCCAAAATTCCAAAACTCCGCAATGGAAATTTGGATGCTCCGCAATGGAAATTGTAAAAACCAAAAATAAAAGGGACAGTTATTTTAGGAAGTAGAAGCACAGCTAATATTTACGTTAAGCTCTTCTTTAAGACACATTATTTTTGGATGCTGTTTGACGTTCCTATTCGAATGCTCTGTTACGAGATATGATAGTTTCCTCAGTTATGCCACAAGCTGTAACAAAAAAGAACAATTAAACCGCAATAACATGACAAGTAAGGCGCGAATTGACCCAAATATAAAATGAATAAAATAAAATAATCATCACTCACATATAAATCATTAAATCAATTATTGGAGATAATCTCTTTGCTAATTACTTTTAAATTACGGTGACACATTAATCCAGCTGAAAATTTTCGATGAGCTCACATAAATGGTTCAAGGCATGGTTCAAGGTGATGATTAACGACGCTTCCATTGCAATTCAGCAGCACTTCTGTGTGTACACACAAGGCCCATTAGGTCCAAATTGAATGTTTTAAAAGGTTGGTGCGCAACCTGTTGCAGACCTGCAATTCGTGCAGGCAAATATTTGTTCTGCAAATTGCCTCGAATATGAGTTACACTAATTGCTTCTGCAACACTCCTGATACTAATGGATCAATTATATATGTAAACATAGCGTTTAAAAAAATGGAATCCAAAATTCTTGGATATTCAGTGTAAAAATTGAAACAGAATTTATGTACCTAAGTTCTGTTTTTGGAGTTCTCAAAATCTGGGGATAAAATTCTTTAAAGCAGAATCCTCAGCAACACTCCTGATGCTAATGCATCAATTCTATACGTAAATGGCCTCGAATATGAGAAACTTGCTTCCGCAACATTCCTAATACTAATAGATTAAATCTATATGTAAATATAGCGTTTAAAAATAGAGGAATTCAAAATTCTTGAAAATGTTTAACGTAATTTTGACAGTAGTTATTAAAATAAAGTAGGACTTATATTCACATAACTTCCAAGAATTGTATCCTCGAAACCTTCAGAATATCAAAAACTGAAGTTACTTAAATTCTATTCAAAATGTGTACTTAATTTTCAACTGAAAATTGAATACATTTTGAATTATGTGTACAAAACGATTGTAAAAGAATGCACTATACTTTCAAAATTTTTACTCCAAATTTTCAGAATTCAGTACAAACAGCATTGATAATTATGTACTCTAACCTGTTTAGGGAAAAGCATATTAATTAATAGATTAGTAAGTTTAAGATATTTATGTATCTGGATACATACTAAATATTTATATTATTTACAAGATATTTATATTATCTTTATACTCATTCTTTAAAGCAGTTCTGTTCAATGAAATTTGGAGCTAACCTAACTTAACCTAACCCAACCTAAACTCACCTAACCTTTATAATAGTTTATATTTCTGTTCATTAAATGTTGGTGCGAATTTTTGTTTTTAAATTTTCAGAATTCTGTACATAGAACAGAGATTATAATGTACTCTAACTTTTATAATACTTTATAATACTGTTTATTGAAACTTTATGGTTACCTAACCTAACCTGACCCAACCTAAACTAACCTAAACTTCATAATAGTTTATATTTCTATTCATTGAATTTTTGGTGCCAATTTTTACTCAAAATTTTCAAAATTCTGTAGAAAGAACATTCAGAATTATGTACTCTAATGTTTATAATACTTAATATTTGCCAAGTTTTACTCTAAATTTTCAGAATTCTGTAGAAAGAACATTTATAATTATGTACTTTAATGTTTATAATTGTTTATATTTGAACTTTTTCAAATGTTGAAGAATGATTGAAATTTTCATAGTGATAATGAAATGTTGATAGTAATCATCGAAATTTGCGAGAACATTGATTATTATGTACTCTAACCTGTTTAGGGGAAATTATATTGATTAATAGATTACTACATTGAAGATATTAATGTATATTTATATTATCTTTAAATTCATTCTTTAGAGCAGTTCTGTTCATTGAAATTTGGTGCTAACCTTCCTAACCCAACCTAAACTAACCTAATCTTTATAATAGATTATATTTCTGTTCATTGAATTTTGGTGCGAATTTTTGTATTTGAATTTTCAGATTTCTTTACATATCTCAGAGATTATAATGTGCTCTAACCTTTATAATAGTTTATAATACTGTTTATTGAATTTTGCTGGTAACCTTACCTAACCTGACCCAACCTAAAATAACCTAAACTTTATAATAGTTTATATTTCTATTCATTGAATTTTTGGTGCCAATTTTTACTCTAAATTTTCAGAATTCTGTAGAAAGAATATTCAGAACTATGTACTCTAATGTTTATAATACTTAATATTTGAACATCAAATGTTGAAGAATGGTTGAAATTTGCATAGTGATGATTGAAATGTTTATATTTGTGTTCAACGAATTGTGGTGCCAATTTTTACTCAAAAGTTTCAAATTCTGTAGAAAGAACATTCAGAATTATGTACTCTAATGTTTATAATACTTAATATTTGAACTTTATCAAATGTTCAAGAATGGTTGAAATTTTTATATTGATGATTGAAATGTTGACAGTAATCATCAAAATTTGTGAATATATTGATTATTATTTACTCTAACCTCTTTGGGGAAATTATATTAATTAATAGATTAGTAAGTTGAAGATATTTATGTATATTCATATAATCTTTAAATTCATTCTTTAGAACAGTTCTGTTCATTGAAATTTGGTGCTATAAAGATTATGTTAGTTTAGGTTGGGTTACGAAGGTTAGCATCCTAACCCAATCTAAACTAACATAATCTTTATAATAGTCTATATTTCTGTTCATTGAATTTTGGTGCGAATTTTTGTTTTTAAATTTTCAGAATTTTGTATATAGAACAGTGATTATTATTACTCTAACCTTTATAATAGGTTATAGTACTGTTTATTGAAACTTCCTGGTAACCTAACCTAACCTGACCCAACCTGAACTAACCTAAAGTTTATAATAGTTTATATTTGTGTTCAACGAATTGTGGTGCCAATTTTTACTCTAAATTTTTAGAATTCAGTAGAAAGAGCCTTCAGAATTATGTAGTCTAATAATAGTTTATAATAGTTTATATTTGAACTTTATAATAGTTTATATTTCTGTTTATTGAAATTTTGGTGCCAATTTTTACTCTAATTTTTCAGAATTCTGTAAAAAGAATATTCAGAATTATGTACTCTAATGTTTATAATAGTTTATATTTGAACTTTTTCAAATGTTGAAGAATGATTGAAATTTTCATAGTGATAATGATAATGATAGTAATCATCGAAATTTGCGAGAACATTGATTATTATGTACTCTAACCTGTTTAGAGGAAATTATATTGATTAATAGACTACTAAGTTGAAGATATTAATGTATAATTATATTATCTTTAAATTCATTCTTTAGAGCAGTTCTGTTCATTAAAATTTGGTGCTAACCTTCCTAACCCAACCTAAACTAACCTAATCTTTATAATTGTTTATTTTTCGGTTCATTGAATTTTGGCGCGAATTTTTGTCTTAAATTTTGAGAATTTCTGTGTACAGAACAGAGATTATTATGTACTCTAACCTTTATAATAGTTTATAGTACTGTTTATTGAATTTTGGTGGTAACCTAACCTGAACTGACCCAACCTACACTAACCTAAACTTTATAATAGTTTATGTTTATAGTGTTCAACGAATTGTGGTGCCAATTTTTACTCTATATTTTCAGAATTCTATAGAAAGAACATTCAGAATTATGTACTCTAATGTTTATAATAGTTTCTATTTGAACTTTTTCAAATGTTGAAGAATGATTGAAATTTTCATAGTGATGATTGAAATGTTGACAGCAATCATCGATATTTGTGAGAACATTGATTATTATGAGAACTATTGAGAATTATGTACTTTAACATTTATACACTACTCAAAAGAATTATCGCATATTCCAAAAAACACATTTTTTTTTAAATGCCTGATGTGATTCGTGTTTTGTAAAAACAAAAACCTCGAATATGAGATACAGTTAATTGCTTCTGCAACATTCCTAATACTAATGGATCAATTCTATATGTAAATATAGCGTTTAAAAAAAATTAAGTCCAAAATTCTTGGCAATTCAGTGTGAAGAATAATAAAATTTAAACAGAATTTATGTAACTTCTGTTTTTGGGCGTGTCAAAATTACAGGATATAATTCTTGAAAGCTGAATGCTCAATAATACTTCAGATGCTAATGCATAAATTCTATATGTAAATTGCCTCCAATATGAGAAACAGTTCATTGTGTCTGCAACATTACTGATACTAAGGATCAATTTTATTCTATATGTAATATAGTGTTAAAAAAAATGAAATCCAAAATTCTTGGCAATTCAGTGTAAAGAATCATAAAATTGAAACAGAATTTATGTTCAGTTTTTAGGGTTGTCAAAATTAGAGGATAAAATTCTTGAAAGCAGAATGATCAGCAACACTCCTGATGCTAATGCATTCTATATGTAAATTGCCTGGAATATAAGAAACAGTTATTTACTTCTGCAACATTCCTGATACTAATGGATAAATTCTCTATGTAAATATAGCGTTCAAAAAAATGGAATTCAAAATTCTTGGCAATTTAGTGTAAAGAATGATTTGAATTAGAATTTATGTAAAATAAGTTTTTGGAGTTCTCAAAATTCTTGAAAGCAGAATGCTCAGCAACACTCCTCATGCTAATGCATCAATTCTATATGTAAATTGCCTCCAATATAAGAAATAGTTATTTGCTTCTGCAACATTCCTGATACTAATGGATAAATTCTCTATGTAAATATAGCGTTCAAAAAATTGGAATTCAAAATTCTTGGCAATTAAGTGTATTGAATGATTTGAATTAGAATTTATGTAAAATATGTTTTTGGAGTTCTCAAAATTCTTGAAAGCAGAATGCTCAGCAACACTCCTCATGCTAATGCATCATGTGGAAATTGCCTCGAATATGAGAAACACTTAATTGCTCTGCAACATTCCTGAGACTAATGGATCAATTCATGTGTAAATATAGGTTTTAAAAAAAAAAATCCAAAATTCATGCCAATTAAAAGTATAGAATTATTTGAAATAGAATTTAAGTACTGTTTTTGGAGTTCTCAAAATTAGAGGATAACATTCTTGAAGGCAGAATGCTCAGCAACACTCCTGATGCTAATGCATCAAAAATTCTATATGTAAATCGCCTCGAATATGAGAAACACTTAATTTCTTCTGCAACATTCATAACACTAATGGATCAATTCTACACGTAAATATAGGAATATAGAGAAATATAGGAATCCAAAATTTTGGCTATTTAGTGTAAAGAAACATAAAATTGAAATAGAATTTATGTAAGTTCTGTTATTGGAGTTCTCAAAACTAGAGGATAAAATTCTTGAAATCAGAATGCTCACCTACACTCCTGATGCTAATGCATGAATAATTCTATATTTAAAAGCCTCGAATATGAGAAGCAGTTAAATGCTTCTGCAACATTCCTGATACTAATGGATTAATTCTATACGTAAATATAGCATTTAAAAATATTGAATCCAAAATTATTGGCAATTCAGTGCGAAGAATGATAAAATTGAAACAGAATTTATGTAAGTTCTGTTTCTGGGGTTGTCAAAATTCTTGAAAGCAGAATGCTCATCAACACTCCTGATGCTAGTGCATCAATTCGATATGTAAATTTGCCTCGAATATGAGAAACAGTTATTTGCTTCTGCAACATTCCTGATACGAATGGATCAATTCTTTATGTAAATGTAGAGTTTAAAAAAAATGGAATCCAAAATTCTTGGCAATTCAGTGTAAATAATAATAAAATTGAAACAGAATTTATGTAAGTTCTGTTATTGGAGTTCTCAAAATTAGAGGATAAAATTCTAGAAAGCAGAATGCTCAGCAACACTCCGATGCTGATGCATCAATTCTATATGTAAATACTGCGGTTAAAAAAAAATGAAATCCAAAATTCTTGGCAATTAAATGTAAAGGATCATTTGAAACAGAATTTATGTAAGTTGTGTTTTTGGAGTTCTCAAAATTAGATAAAATTCTTGAAAGCAGAATGCTAAGCAACACTCCTGATGCCAATGCAATATGACAATGTCATAATGACAGCTTGAAAATTAATTAATATTTTGTATGCAGATTGGCCCAAAATCGACAATACTTAATGCTGACTATCTAAGAAAACTATATTCTAAAGGTATGCTAAAAATCTTATTATTTTTCGTTGTTGCAATACTATTGGATGCTGTGAATTTGAATGGTACATAAATAATACGATATAACATAACTATAATAAAATTATCCACCACCATGTTTTGGATCAAAGAAACAGATCTTAGGTATGTACCATTACTCATGCCTAAAGGTGTATTATTGCATATTGTACCATTCTGAAGTCCTGAAGCAACTAATACTTACCATAAGTTTTTTGGCGTAGAATACCAGTTTTTGAAAGATTTGAAGGTTAAATGCAGGGGTCTCCAAACTATGGCCCGCAGCCTCATGGCGATAGAATATTCTTATGCCAAAAACTTTGGGCCTTCTGTTTTAATGGATTATACTTTGATCTGCACCTTGTAGCAAATTTCTACTTCTGGTTCATTGCCAATGGTATATTAGTGGAACGTCTGCCTATTATTGTCGTTGTTTCAGAGAGAAATCGTCAAAATGAAATACAAATTAGACGACCTTTTCGTGAACAAAACCATATCGGAAGTAAAAATGGACACTTCGTCGTTCTTCCTGATTGAGTCGCTGCTGTACCTTGGAAGCGCCACTGGAATAATGTCAAATTTAATCATAATAATCGGCATCGTGCTCAACAAAGGGCTTCGCAGCAGAACAAACTTGATCTTGCTGAATTACGCTTTCAACGATGCGTTGTTTTTGTTCACCGTGCCTCTGCTCATCAGGCATTTGTACGTCTTCATCGCCACCAATAGGCCTCTCGGTTGCTTCACAATGCACACAAACTTCGTGTTTCCTTTCAATTGCGTCGGCATGATGATGATGCTGTTAGTTGATTCAAAACATTTCTCGTTCACCGGAATATTGTGTGCAATGTATCTTTTCACGATATTTTCCACCGTAACAATAGGGATGCTGTGCATGATACATGCTCACATCCCCATTACCTTTCTGTCCATATCATTCATATATCTAATATTCTACATGGCGCTGCTTCTTAAGGAATTCAGCATAACTTACCGGATTTGCTTGAATAGAGTGGAACGCGATTTTCATTACCGATTGACGATCGTTCGCATTTTCCTCTACAATTGGTTCATGGTGTTAACCTCGTGCTTGCTGCATCTATTATTTGCACTGCCCATAGTCATCGTCAATATCTCCATGGTTTCTGTCACGCTGACTTCTTGTTACATCTTGGTGTATGTGTGTGCATGCGACCAAGATTTCAAGACATCAATGCAGAGGACTTTGCTGCGTCAGAATAAAGCGCATGAAGCTGAGCTGCAAGTCAGTTACCTTGCTCCCAACAGCCATGGAGGAATTTATGGTGATACTGCAAGTACAAGGAATAAGCTAACAGAACAACCATGATTGCTAATATGGAAGAACTACGGAAGAAGAAATAAATTTGTGGTTTTGATAACATATCGTTTGCATAATATAAATATGTCATTTTTGATTCGTGCATTTTTTCTATTTTTTTAATTTAGGGGCTAATTGTATCAAATTTCGTTTATTTTATTACAATATTAAAAACTCAATACAAAAAAAAAACAGATACTCAGGTGCATTTCGTATCAAAAAGCGTTCGTGTACGTTCTTTACAGCATCACATTCAAATATCAACTGCTATTATGTCATAATTGGATTTGACATTTGAATGTGATGTTGTCACATAACGAACGTGTTACTCTTAACGTTCTTTGTTTTGATTATCAGGGCATATAAAAACTTGATTGCTTTATACACTTGTTGGTGAAATTTGAATTGCCATGACTATTGAAATGATCATGGTAAATTCCTTCAATATGTAAGATAAATAACATAAGAGAGTAATATCAGTCTTTCAGCCGAAGGGAGATTTATTCTAAAATCTTCTATTTTTATTCTAACCTGTAAAATCTACTTCGAAAACTTTCGAAAACTTCTAAAAGTTATTTCTAAAATGAGGTCTTCTAACGCCTGTTGGAATAGAAATAAAATTGGCAAAAGATGCATGACGATGCATACATGGCTATGGCGATGCATGATGATATGGCGATAAAAATGTTACAATTGCATAAAAATTTCAATTGTTCCTCCCAAAGTTTAGATTATTTTTACGAAAATTTAAATTATGGTATCAAAATTTCAATGATTTTGTCAAAATGTCATTGATTATTGTCAAAATTAATGTGGTTTCGATTACTCTATCGGAATTTTAATATTTAGTGTCAAAATTAAAACGTTTACCACAAAACTTATAAAACATATTTCCGATTAGTTTTATGAGCACTGTGGATCTTTAATTACTTCTGTAAAAAGTGCAGTTTCTTTTACGAAAATCTAAAACAGTGCGTTAAAATTTCAACGCTTCAGACGTCACTGTCAAAATTTCGATTGTTTTATCAATATTTAATAAAAATACTCTAAGAAAATAATTCTCGATGCTCTTTCTACAGAATTCTTAAAATTTGAGAAAATATACTCTCATTTCAATGAACAAAAATATAAACTACTAAAAACGTTAAAGAATATAATTCTCGATGCTCTTTTTACAGAATTCTTAAAATTTAAGAAAATATACTCTCATTTCAATGAACAGAAATATAAACTACTAAAAACGTTAAAGAATATAATTCTCGATGCTCTTTTTACAGAATTGTTTCTTAAAATTTGAAGTACAAATTGGCACCAAAATTCAATGAATAGATATATAAACTATTATAAGGGTAAGGTTAGTTTAGTTTGGGTTAGGTTAGGTTAGGTTACCACCAAAATTCGATAACAATCGTTTTAATTTTTACACTACCTATAAATTGGTACTGATTCTTGAAATATTGACAGAAATATTGATTTTTTGGCAGTGATGATTCAAAACTTGGCAATAATATATTTAATTTTGACAGCACTTGTGAAATTTTAACATAATTGTTAAACTATTATAAAGGTTGGAGTTCATAATAATCTCTGTTCTATGTACATAATTTTGAAAATTTAAGAGAAATAATTCGAAACAAAATTCAATGAACAGAAATATATACCATTATATAGGTTAGGTTAGTTTAGGTTGGTTAGGTTAGATTTCCATTACCGATTGACGATCGTTCGCATTTATCTCTACAATTGGTTCATGGTGTTAACCTCGTGCTTGCTGCATCTATTATTTGCACTGCCGATAGGTAGAGGTAGAGGTAGATAAAGGTTAGGTTAGTTTAGGTTGGGTTAGGTTAGAGAATTAGGTTACCAGCAGAATTTAATGAACAGAACTGCTCTAAAGTATAAAATATACATAAATATCTTCAACTTACTCATTAATTAATTAATATAATTTCCACCAAACATATGAGAGTAACTAATTATCAATGATCTTTGTGAATTGAAAATGAGCAAATAAACTCAATTCTAAAAATTTAGAGTAAAAATATTGAAAGTACTGTGTATTATTTTACGATCGTTATGAATACATAATTCAAAGTGTATTCAATTTTCATCTGAAAAAATACATACGTCCATAAAATTTCAATAGAATTTGAGTAAATTCAGTTATGAAAATTCTGAAGATTCACAGGATACAATTCTTCGAAGTTATGTATGCAGAATTCTAAAAGTTTGAAGCATACAATAATTAAGAGTTCTGTACACATCCCAGTAAGTTTTATGAATTTTTACAGTATGTAATGGAAAATTCTTGAAAGGTCTGAGTACAGAATCAGTACAAATTTGTTGAAATTTCAATTTATAGAGTTGCAAACTATTATAAAGGTTGGAGTTCATAATTCGCAATGTTAACAGAATTCTGAAAATTTGGAATAGGTAAAATATTCTTAAAAGTTTTTTGTATTGTAAAAAAATATGAGTGTTTAGAGAACATAATTTCAATGCTTATAGTCAAAATTAGTGATTTCAATTAGTCTATCAGAATTTTAATAATTACTGTCAAATTTACGTTCATTATAAAAATTCCAATTTCTTTTGTAAAAATTGTTTCTGCCAAAATTTATAATACTTTCACAAACATGTAAATGAAGTAAAAATTCCAATGTCTACTGTCAAATTTTCAATCATCACTATGAAAATTTTAATCTTTCTTCAACAAAAGTGTTTTTAAAAGTGTCAAAATTAGAAATATTTCAATTATTCTACCAGAATTTCAATAATTACTGTCAAAATTACGTTCATTGTAAAAATATAAATTATTTTTGTGAAAATTGTTTCTGCAAACATTTACAATACTTTTACAAAAATATAAATGAAGTAAACATTTCGATGTCTACTGTCAAATTTTCAATCATCACTCTGAAAATTTCAATCTTTCTTCAACAAAACTGTTTTTAAAAGTGCTATATCAAAATGATTACTATCAAAGTTCAATTATTGTTGTAGAAGTTTTTATTATTTAATTATGTTTACTATATATTTAATCATTCTGCGGGTACTGTGAAAATTTCAACAATTTCTGCTAATACTAAATAAATGTTTACTACTAAATAAAAAGATTTAGTAAAATTTCAATTATAACTGACAAAATTTTAATAATTCTGTCAATTTTTTCTGTAAAGATTTCAATTATTCCTACCAAAACTACAATTATTAACTATTAGCTACAATTATTTTAATAAATACGTCATTGCCAAAATTTTAATGATTCTCAAATTTCTTATAATTTCTGCCAAAGTTCCAATAATTCTGTCAAAATTTCAATGATTAATGTCAAAATTAAAGTGATTTCAATTATTCTATCAGAATTTCAATAACTAGTGTCAAAACTAAAACGTCTACTATCAATTTACGATTTTTTTTATTATTTTCAATTATATCTATAAAAAAATTAAATATATATATATACAATCTTATTGGGCTATCGACCCCATGGGGTCTTTCCGCCTAAACTTGAAATAATTTATTGTGTCAATATTTCAATGATTTTTATGAACGTTTTAATCATCACTGTCGACATTGCAATTATACTATCAACATTTTAATAACTACTGTTAGAATGATACTATTAAATTTTCAACCATTTTTGTAAAACTTTAATTATTTTTACAAACATTTCTGCACTGTGAAAATTTGAACTGTTTCAACGAAAATTTGTATAATAATGTTTACTAAATGAAAAAGTCAGTCAAAATTTCAATCAGCACTGACCAAATTTCAATAACTCTGTCAGACATTTACTGCTTACTCTTTCTATGAAAATTTGTATAATAATGTTTACTAAATGAAAAATGGTCAGTCAAAATTTCAATCAGCACTGACAAAATTTCAATAACCCTGTCAGACATTCACTGCTTACTCTTAAATGATACTTTAAAATTAGTAATTATTTCTGTAACTATTCTATAATAATTTTTTCGAAAATTTCAGCTAATGTGGTCAAATTTAAACGATTGATGTCCATTTTTGGCAAAACTATTACATTTCAATTTTCAATCATCACTGCGAAAATATCATAATTATGTCAAAATGTCAATAATTATATGAAAAGTTGTACAGGTACTATCAAAATTAAAACTATTACTCTCAAAGTTTTAAATCATCACTGCCAAAATATCAATATTTCTGTCATATTTCAATAACGAGTATCAAATTTTTAATTCTTACTGTCTATTACTTCTCTAGTTGATACTGATTATTGAAAATATGACAGAAATATTGATATTTTGGCAGTGATGATTGAAAACTTTTAATTTGATTTGTACTGCAAAATTTTCAATTATTTATGAATAAATTTCAATTAGTTTGTCTAAAATGTAAGTGATAGACATTAAACGATTGATGTAAATTTTTGTCAAAACTATTACAGTAAAATTTTCAATCTTCACTGCCAAAATATCAATAATTATGTCAAATTAGTTTCAATGAGTACTGACTATTACTGTTAATATTTCAATAAGTACTAACAAAACTATTACTGTCAATTATCACCGCTAAAATATTAATATTTCTGTCATAATTTCAATAATCAGTATCAAATTTTTAATTCTTACTCTCTAATGAGTACTGTAAAATTTTCAATTATTTATGAATTAATTGCAATTAGTTTGTCGAAAATGAAAGTGATAGTTTCAAAATTTGATGATTAGGGTCAATATTTCAATCATCACTGTCAAAATTTCTATAATTCTATCATCATTTTAAATACTACTATATTTGAAAACTGCCATCAAAATGATTAGCATTAATTGCTTTCTCAGCGACGCTTTCTTTCAAATGATACTATAAAATTTGAAATTATTTCCATAAAAATCTATTTTTCCATTACTTTTACGAAAATTTTAAATATCGTAGCGGAATTTCCACTATTGCTGTCAAAGTTTGTCAAAATTGAAATTATTACAGTCAAATTTTCAATCTTCACTGCCAAAATATCAATAATTATGTCAAAATTTCAATGAGTACTGACAAAACTATTACTGTCAAAATTTCAATAAGTACTGACAAAACTATTACTGTCAATCATCACCGCCAAAATATCAATATTTCTGTCATAACTTCAATAATCAGTATAATTTTTTTAATTCTTACTCTCTAATGAGTACCGCAAAATTTTCAATTATTTATAAATTAATGTCAATAATTTCAATTAGTTTGTCGAAAATTTAAGTGACAGTTTCAAAATTTGATGAATAGTGTCAATATTTCAATCATCACTATCAAAGTTTTAATTATTCTATCATCATTTTATATACTGCTACATTTAAAAACTGCTATCAAAAGATTAGCATTAATTGCTTTCTCAACGACGCTTTCTATCAATGATACTATAAAATTTGTAATTATTTCCATGAAATTTTTTTTTTCAATTACTTTTACGAAAAGTTTTTACGCCAATTATCGTGGCGGAATTTTAACGATTGCTGTCAAAGTTTGTTAAAATTGAAATTAGTACAGTCAAAAAATTTTCAATCTTCACTGCCAAAATATCAATAATTAAGTCAAAATTTCAATAAGTTCTGACAAAACTATTACTGGTAAAATTTCATTAGGTACTAACAAAACTATTACTGTCAATCATCACCGCCAAAGTATTAATATTTCTGTCAAAATTTCAATGATTGGTATCAAATTTTTAATTATTACTGCAATGAAAATGATTACTGTAAAAAAAAATGTCGTTGACAAAATCAAGCCTAGTGTATTTTCTGACAATATGTTTAACTTACGAAGGGAAAATGAAAAATGAGTAAAATAAAATAAAATAATGAATAATGAATAAAATAAAATATTGAAAAATGAATATTATGAATAATAAAGATTATTTAAAATATGGCTTGAATTTTGAGATGATTCATCATCTGAAAATGCAAGTGTTATTAATTTCTTGAAGATGATGATGATCATCAGTTATAAGGGTTATTGAAAATAAAATGATTCCAATTTCTAAATGATGTTCTGCTGTAACTACATACAAGTCATCGCACACATGGGAACGCACACAATCATTATAATATAACTGAGTATATTAATATAACATGTATAAAAATATTTTATTTTGTATAAAAAGCATTAAGCAGTACAAAAATATTTTCCACAGGATTTTTTTTTATGAAACATTCGTATGTATTAAGAATTATAACATGTAATTCTGCACAGCATTTTCTTGATCTCATGATTCAATGCTTTCAGTACCATTTGAGAGTTTCTGTGAAATTTGTAATTATTTCTATTAAAATTCCCATCAGTTTTCAGAAAATATCAATTATTGTGGCAATCTTTTAATAATTGGTGTAAAATTTTGCCAAATTAAAATTATTATCTACAATCAAACTTTTAATCATCACTGCCAAATTATCAATAATTATTTCAATATTTTAAGAAGTACTATCAAAATTAAAACTATTACTACCAAATTTTCAAATCACTGCGAAAATATCAATATTTCTGTTAAAATTTCCATAATCAGTATTAAATTTTTAAGTATTGTCAAAATATTAATATTTTTGTCATACTGTAACTGCATGCAAGTTATAGTACACATGGGAAATAGAACACACAGAATCATTAAAATATAACTCAGTATATTAATATAACATGTATAAAAATATTTTATTTTGTATAAAAAGCATTAAGCAGTACAAAAATATTTTCCACAGGATTTTTTGTTTATGAAACATTAGTATGTATTATGAATTATTACATATAATTTTGCACAGCATTTTCATGATCTATAAGTCTAATGAAATTTCCTACACAATTTTGTTGTCGGTTGTTTTTTCCAATTATCTATAATAAACAACATACAAACATACACATGCAATAATATCTTTGTACATTTTTTTATCCATATTTTTTTAATATATAAATAAGAATATTTATTTACTTATTATTAGTTTTCGTCGGTGGTTTTGTCCAATTATCTATAATAAACAATATACAAACATACACCTTAACATCCTACGGGTAGAATAAGGATCATTATTTACTTATTATTCGGTTTCGTCGGTGGTTTTGTCCAATTATCTATAATAAACAACATACAAACATACACTTTAATATCCTACAGGTAGAATAAGGATCCGATTATAATAATAACAAACATACAAAGACATGCATTAATATATTTGTACATTGTTTGATCAAAATTTTTAAATATATAAATAAGAATATTTATTTACTTATTAATAAATATACAGGAATGTGTCAAGAAACCTGCAAAAGAGCATAGCATGATATCAAATAATCCCATCATTCATGTCTCTTTTAATTTTATTTTTACCTAGTATTATTATAAATATTAAAAATAATAATCATTTATATCCACAAAACAAAATGTAATGTAGTGAATGTAGCACAGAAAGATATAAAAATATGGACACAGGATAATATGAATTTTAATTAAAACTATTTGATGTTAACATATTTTTTCTTATTATAGTGGGTAGTATAATATAGCATTAACCAACAATTAATATAACAATGGTACATTACTACACACTATTATATTACTTTATTAGTACAAATTTTCACTATTATATTTTCTGTTGTAAATAACGTGAAAATCTATGGGATTATTTGATTACAAGATTAACATAAAATATATATATTTTTTAAATGAGCAAAGTTAAATTGCTCAGTTTGATTACATGTTTAACATAATTTTTTTTTAAATGAGCGTATTTAAGTTGCACAGCATTGAAAGCAGAATACAAATCTTGTATTGCACATAAACTCGATCAAATTAATCTACAGTAACAATTAAAATATAAAATTGACTAGTAAAAACAGTAAAAAAATTAGCCAGCGGTGAAAGAAAATAGCTATTTTTTGTATATAAAATATACGTGTAAAAACACGTGTAAGAACTAAGGAAATATTTTATTTAATGTCGCTTTGAATTATTATAAAATATCATATGGCAAAGTAATGGTATCATTCAATGAATTGGTCAATAGAAGAATTTGTTTTCGAAGGATTCAGTAATTATTTTCTATAACCTCCTATTTTAATTCAGCAGCAATAATTAACCCTACTTTCACCTCTGGTCTTCTTCTTGTTCAATGAAGAAATTACGCCTCACTGTCATTGTTTGATCGGCTGCCCATTTACTTCTTCGTGAACGCTGTCTTCGTCAATAAACCGAATTGCAGCATCAATTTTGTAACTTCTGCTCTTGCGCTTGAAAATTCTCTTCGCGCAATTCTTAAAATTGGCGTCTGCCTTCATCAAGTACATCAATATGTAGAATCCGTTCAAAGGAAGAATCAATGACAAAAAGGCGATCGGAAACACGCTAATGGGAAGCAATCCACCTATAAAGCTGACCAGAAACAAGAAAACAAGGCTGTACACATAAATTCGCACAATGTTTAACCGCAGCTCTGTATCACGTGCCAATTCGTGCTTACGTCTTTTGCAGCAACGATTAATTTCTTTGACCACCAAAACAATGAGCAGTATGCAAAAACTTAAAACAAATATTATGCCCGCTAAAGGAAAACCAATGGTATAAACGCGGTTTAGACAATAAAGTACAATCATTACAGGAGTAAACGCGTACAAAACACCAAAAACCCTTTTCAACGACCATTTCTTGTTTTTAATCACTGTCGTGGACGCTAGAGCCAATAGTATGAAAACACAGTTCGTTGCAAACATTATATTTATATTGAAGATAATGTTGGTGCCTATTGCGTTAATGCGATAGAAATATGATACAGGAATGGTGCCTGCAGCAACCCAGAGCCAAACAATTGCTTCGTTTACAGCAAAATTCGCAATTATGATGTTTATCTTCGTCCACATAATTCTATTGGCGGCGATGATGTAAACGATCAAAACGTACGAAACGAGTGCAACCAGAATGGCAATGTAGAAAGCCACCAGCCAAATTGTGCCTATCGTTCTGTAGCTACCTCTGGCCTGTGACAGCTCTTCGCTGATTTCCTCCCAAGTGCTTTCATTCATCTTCAATGCTGAATCTAAAAGAAAAGTAAAATGTTAATTAAATCAATTGAAAAATTCGCGAAAATGTTAAAAACAATGTTAAATTTCTATGTTCGTCCCTTTTCTCAAACACACGGTATAATTATGAATACAATTTTGAATTTTACCAGTTTTTCAATCTTAATTTATCTACTACAAGTATATGAATAAATGAAATGTATTATAAAATACATACAAAAATCTTCTAAAATATAAGATAGGTAATCTTCAACAATATCTTAAAATAGATAAATACATTGAATTGCAAACTGTTAACTTCACAATAATAGTTTGGTATTTAAAATAATGTGAAGCAACTTGTTTTTAGATATTTTTAGATAAAACAACACATAAAATATCCTTGATAATTATATGAATTTTGAAAATTGCAATGAAATTTCTAAAAATCCATACAGTTTTTACGGAAAATCCAAGATGTCTTTGAAAATTAAGTAAGCATTTTCAGAAATAAAAATTTCGTAATCATTAATATATAATTGTCTATAATACAATTATAATACAAATTACAAAAAAATGCACGCCTGAAACATTAAATAAGAATTATATGAAATTCTGAAAATAATATTTAACAAAGGCTTGCAATAGAATAGAACATATTTTTCATGCTTATCGCCACATGACTTGTACAACTCAAATCATTAAATAAACATCTTTTTATAAACAAAATATTTAAGATAATAATTATAAGACATAAAAAATGAAGAGTAGTAAAAACTACAGTGATTCTAAATAAAATTGTTACCCTTAAATCCGATTAAATTAATCCTCGCGACTCGATTTTTAATCGACGATATCACGGGGCAATTACCGGGGGCAGTACCGATAGTAATTATCCCCGGTAATTATCGTAATTACATTGATAGTTACTGGCGTAATTGTTCCATAGTAATTGTGGACATGGTGCAAGAATAGTAGGTCGTAAGTCGAAAAAATTAGTTTCGAGAAAAACGCGTCGAAAGATTCAAAACTTAATAAAAGTTGTAATATAGCAATTAGAGAAATGGATTTTTATTTGCAATTTGTATGAACAGTAGCTATATATTTTTTAACAAATTTATAAATAAGGGTGCACATATTCTAATAAAGAAATTTGATCAAAAACCGCATAAATCGATTTACGGTGTTCTTGCACCTAGCTGCTCAATTGTCGTAATTGACCCGTAGTAATTGTCGTAATTGCTCCCGGTAATTGGCCCTTGATAGCGCCGATTAAAAATCAAATCTCGCGGGTTCATTTAATCGGCTTTAATGGTATCAATCTGAGTTAGAAACCCTACAGCTTTTACTACTCTTTTTTGTGTATGTCTTATAATTTTTATCATAAATATTTTGCTTTGATTTAGAAATCCTACAGTTTTTACTACTAAGATTCTCTAAAATTTATAGAAATTTCCAAAATTGTAATGAAATTTCTTCAAATCAATACAATTTTTACATAAAATCCAAGATAGCTTTGAAAATGACCACTTTTGATTTAAAAACAAAATATTTAAGATAATAATTACAAGACATAAAAAATTGAAGAGTAGTAAAAACTATAGAACTCAAATTGTTACCCTTAAATTCGATTGAATTAATAGGCGAGATTCAATTTTTAATCGACGATATCAAGGAGCAATTACCGGTGGCAGTACTGATAGTAATTACCCCTAAATTATCGTAATTATCTTGATAAATATTGGCGTAATTGTTCCATAGCAATTGTCGTAATTGACCCGCAGTAATTGTCGTAATTGCTCCCGGTAATTGGCCCTTGATAGCGCCGATTAAAAATCAAATCTCGTGGGTTCATTTAATCGGGTTTAATGGTATCAATCTGAGTTAGTAACCCTACAGCTTTTACTACTCTTCTTTTTGTAAATATTTGTGTCTTATAATTTTTATCATAAATATTTTGCTTTGAGTTAGAAATCCTACAGTTTTTACTACTAAGATTCTCTAAAATTTATTGGAGTATCCAAATTTGTAATGAAATTTCTTTAAATCATTACATTTTTTAAAGAAAATCCAAGATAGCTTTGAAAATGATTAATTTAAGAAGACATTTAAGAAGACATACTTTTTATGAGACATAAAAAAAGAGTAGTAAAAACTGTAGTTTTTCTAACTCAGATTGTTACCCTTAATATCGATTAAATTAATCCGCGAGATTCGATTTTTAATCGACGATATCAAAGGGCAAGTACCGGGGGCAGTACCGATAGTAATTACCCCCGGTAATTATCGTAATTACCTTGATAATTATATCTGAGTTATATGAATCTGAGTTAGAACCCCTACAGTTTTTACTACTAAGATTCTCTAAAATTTATAGGTATTTCCAAAATTGTAAAGAAATTTCTTTAAATCAATACAGTTTTTACAGAAAATCCAAGATGGTTTTGAAAATGATCAATTTTGATATAATTTGATTTTGATCGATCAATAATCAATTAAAAATATAAGAATCTTTTGAAACGAAAATTTCGTGATCACTAATATACAATTGACTAAACATTTAGAATAAACAACGTCTCGCCAGAAGCATCTAATCTTAGTTGAGAATTGTTTTAAATTTTTCAAAATAATGTATCGTACATACTGCAGCCTAGTATTTATTTCAAAATTTCACTAAAATATATAAAATTTTACTTTTTATTGTTTTCTTCCTAATTGAAGTACTTACTGGTAGTTTATATAAATATTGGACCTGACTTTAAAATTATATTTGTTTTCTGCATTCCAACTCAGTTTCAGCGAAAGTGACGTTACAATTATTATATATTTGTTTATTGATTTTTTTTCTGCAGTTTATGTTTTAGTAAGGATATTTTTGTAGGTACTTTGTCATCCGAGCAGAGCTGACAATGACTCATATATTTTAAACAAAGAATCGCGTTTTCTATGCTCGTTCGCATGCTTATGGTAAATGTAATAGAGTGAAATGAAAAATAAACGTATGTCGAATTACAGCAATATGAAGCGGTGAGTCATTGTCAGCTCTCGACGGCCGACTGCATTTAATAATTTACGAGTTATAGACTATTGGCGCAACCAATGTAATTTTCTGGCCAATTTCCATCAAATATCAGAAAATTCATTGTATAATTCTTAAACTGATTTATATTTATTTCAAAATAGTCAGTCCCTAATCAAATTTTTACTTGTACCAAATATAATTAAATAATTTTTATTTATATATAAATAGCCGATACCTAATCAATTTATTACTTGTACTAAGTATAATTAAATAACTTTTATTTATATAAAAATAGGAAATAGCTAAATGGTATAATTTATTTGGATGCACTGTTTTAAAGTATTCGACTTGGATCATATTTTATTCTTATATACTTATGATTTTTTTTTAAATAATTACTTGACATGTGAGACATGTTTTGTCTTTCTGAATCATTAAATAAAATGAAATCAAATCAAATATAATTTTGTACTCTTTTACTAAATTTGGAGACACTCTGTATTATTAATGAAGACTGAATATACTTTCAAGTATACCCTAGAGGAATTTACTATATTCATGGAAATAGTATAGTTCGTCACTAGCCTGGAAATAAGGGTTTTCCAAAAATTTTGAAAGGCATTTTTTAAAATTGTTTTGAAAAATACGAAATTTTTCACGAAAAATATACTGTTTTATTATACTTATTTGAAATAACCTTGTTTCTATATGTCTTTGTCATAACCATAAGGTTATTCGAGATAAATGTAATAAAAATGGTTTTTGGGAAATCATGCAAGCACGGAAAAACCATTTCTGGACAAGTAATAAACGATATTTTTTATTATTAAGTATTTAATTTTTTTTTATTACGTTTATCAGGAATAACATTGTCGTTTTGACAAAGACATATGGAAACAAGGTTATTTCAAATAGGTAAGTATAATAAAAAGTATATATTTTCGTGAAAATAATCCATTTTGAAAATCCTTCTTTTAAAATTTTTTGGGTCCACCGGATTCGAACCTGTGGACTGTATTGGACGACGTAAATTATAAAATCGTACAGGATTCATAGAGCCGAATGCCTATATTATTCCACAAGCTCATATTACCACATTAAATCTGATAATGCCTTCTAGCAAAATTACTCTCAATTAAGTTGTTTATTACCTAATCGGTCTTAATGTGATTTGTATTCTTTGATAAGTTTAATTTGCCGACATTATGTGAATGTAGGATCAAGGTGAACCAGAACACTGGCAAAAATCCTTATCGATAATTTTATCTGTTTACGGTGTTGTTGTCCATGGCCTGAAGTACAGAAGACTGGTCTTGTGACTGATTGATTCTACGAAGGAACATAATTAGTTAAAGAAATCTTAAAAAAAAAAACATTTAGTGCAATACTTTGCCCGAGATTGAGTTATATAAATTCAGTTTTTTCAGATTTTTTTTACCAATTATCAATTACCATGTTCTTTATTATTACCAATTACAAATTACCAATTGAAATTCAATGAAAATTTTCTTCATTATTATAATTTTAGAAAAAATGTGCAAACATGACATACAATTTTCACCAAAACGACTTATGAAATTGAAATGAATATTTTTTGTATTAGGTATTATATTATAACATTAGAACCTAACCTAATCTAACCTAAGCTAAGTATGATACAATGATATATGACACGATCAAATTTTACGAATTTTTCTCTACAATGAACAATTCCGTTTGGCAGTTTGTAGAGAATTTTGACTTGAATTTTATGAATATTGAATTTCATTACTGAAAGTAGTAAATAATTATTATTTTTCTACAATTTTCCTAAGATTTTAAAAATAAGTTACCTGACCTGCTCAGAAAATGTTAGGAATAAAAGATAGTAAAAGCAAATTTTAACCACTTTTCCGGATTTTTCAGGATTTCGTCTCAGATATTTTTGTCATTCAAAAGTCTGACAAAATTTCAAATATGTCTAGGCTTTTGTAGGCATATACAGGGTGTTAATACTAAGTTGTAACACCCGAAAATGGCAGTTAGAACTCGTCGAAACAAACAACTTTTCTTAGTTCAAATTTTTTAATTGGAGCCCAAGTTCATAGTTATTGGCTTCATTTTGTTTATCGAAAAATCGTCATTACTCCCGTATTTTAAGAAAAATTTAAAAAATACAAAAACGTTCAACATGCGCTATCGGTTCTCTAAAATATTTGTATTTACAATTATTTTCTATTTAATCAAATAACAAAATGGCGACCGAAGAAAAATTTCGAAACAAGATATTTTGAAAATCACTCGATTGTTTTTTGAAAATAAAACATTTATGAAATCCTTAAACTATATTATAACATTTGTCTGAAACATTTTTTTCGATCTGTCCAAAAAAGTTATTATTCAAATTGAATTACAAGATAAATTTTAACATACTGCAACAATAATTTAAAATAAAGTAGGCTAACCTTAAGTTAGGGCATTAAACAAGTTGAGGCACGTGTTTTCTAGTTTGTACGTTCAAATTTAAATACTTTTTGATTTTGTTCTTCAGAAATTTCTGCTTCATCTTGAAAAGTTTGTGTCACGTTTATCATTTGTATGCGTATTTTGCATAATTTGTGTATAAAAATGCATAATTATCAAAACAGACAAATGTTATAAGATAGTTCAGCGATTGTATAAATGTTTTATTTTCAAAAATCGATCGATTGGTTTTCAAAATTTCTTGCTTAGAAATTTTTGATCGGTCGCCATTTTGTTATTTGATAAAATAGAAAATATTTCTAAATACAAATGTTTTAGAGAACCGAAAGCGCATGTTGAACGTTTTGTATTTTTTAAATATTCCCTAAAATAAGGGAGTATTGATGATTTTTCGCAAAACAAAAGAACGCCAATAACTATGAACTTGGACTCCAATTCAAAAATTTTAAGTAAGAAAAGTTGTTTGTTTCATTGAGTTCTAACTGCCATTTTCGGGTGTTACAACTTAGTATTAACACCCTGTATACAAATAAGTATATACACGTATAAAAATTATTGAAAATTTAACATTTCTAATTTCTACTATATACCAACAAAATTATCCGGATTATTCAATTGTGTCAGATTATTCAAATTCTGACGAATTTTCAGAAAATGTTTAGGCTTTTATACATATAAATATAACAAGTATGCATATACACAAAAGCCCAGTTACCTAATTCTTGAAAACTTAATATAAACTTTCTAATATAACTTTCTATGTTTTAATATTAACAAATAACTTTCTACTGTTTTTCATAACTTGTTGCATTAATATTAACATCAAAACCATGTTTCTACTACCAAAATAAACTGCAAAGTAATCAACAAAATTTCGTGTATTGAAATTGGAAAAATTTGGCTTAAAACTAAACATACAGGTTTTAGTCAAATTCTGCTAATGTCTACATCATTTCATTGATTTTTTTCAGTTTAGTTTGGTAGTGGCAACATAGTTATGATGTTAGAATTAATGAATAATATAATTGTAATAACAATAATTAATGAAACAGAAATATCAAAAACAGCGACGAGTTATGTTATGTTTTGTTATTGTAATCCCAATTTACTATTATTTTTTCTTTATGCATAAAAGGGGTTGTGAAAAAGTTTAAGTACCTCTGGTACTTAATTGATAGCCTAATTAATATTGATCCCTCTCTCAAGTATTAAGTCAGGTTATATGCAGATCAGCAGAATTATGCATATTTCAATTTATTCTCTTTTTACGTGTAGACAACTTCTTGATTACTTGACTTTTACGTTGACGGTTCTCCTTAATTCTGGATGTAACTCAAGTGCATCAATTACATTACTGAAGCACTTTTTAATGCAAATTATTGCATTCGCGTGTATTAGCAGAGACGGTGGGTAATTGTAAATATCACCCAGTCTGCGATCGGTGTCAAGGCATTCAGTTCATGTTAACTTCATTTAAAAGGGAATATTACATTTTACATTTATGTACATTCATTTTATTATTAATAATTTATAATTTATATATTTTATAATATTTATTCACTGCCAAAATTTGGATGATTCGCAAATTTTAAATTTCTGCCAAACTTTCATTAATTCTGTTAAATTTTCAATGATTATTGTCCAAATTAAATCAATTATTCAGACATCATACATCAGACTGTCAATAATGAGTGTAAAAATTAAAACACCTAGAAATTCACGAAAATGTCTCTGAACTCAAAAACTATGAAATTCTAAACTATTTCTGCTAATATTTGAAGCATGTTTAGTAAAAAAATATTTAGTAATATTTGAATCAAAACTGACAATATTTCTATAATTCTGTCATTTTTGTCTGTAAGGATTTCAATCATTTGCATCAAAACTTCAATTATTTTACAAATAGAGTCAAAACTTTAATCACTGCCAAAATTGCCAATAATTCGCAAATTTTAAATTTCTGCCAAACTTTCATTAATTCTGTCAAATTTTCAATGATTATTGTCCAAATTAAATCAATTATTCAGACATCATACATCAGGCTGTCAATAATGAGTGTAAAAATTAAAACACCTAGCAATTCACGAAAATTTCTCTGAACTCAAAAACGGTGAAATTCTAAACTATTTCTGCTAATATTTGAAGTATGTTAAAAATATTTAGTAATATTTGAATCAAAACTGACAATATTGTTATAATTCTGTCATTTTTGTCTGTAAGGATTTCAATTATTTGCATCATAATTTCAATTATTTTACAAATAGGGTAAAAACTTTAATCACTGCCAAATTTGGATGATTCTCATATTTTAAATCAAAATTTCTATTTATTAAAAACTACCTGACATTTACCAAACGTCTGAATAAAATAAACCTCATCGATCTTCGTGACTAATTAACTTAATTGTAATTTTATATTTCGTGATTTATTAGTATGTGTAATCGTCGTTTATTGTTTTGTATATGTCTACATATGACATTTGTATATTTTGTATATTCTATTCTATTCTATTATTATTATTACTGCCCGAATAGCTTCATTGAATTTGTCAAAAAAGTGAAAAATCTGCATTGTTTCTGCAATCTACAAGTTGTATGCGTAGTTCATTACGCATAAAATTTGAAGCGTATTGTCACACTTATTGCAATCATTGCACATTTACAGTGGCTGGGAATTCAGATAGTTCCTCTGTGAAAAATGATAAAGATTGCTTTGTGCATAATATTGGAACTTCCTTTGTATGAGTAATTTCATAATTTCATGTATTCAGACTATTTGATATCGCAATTTCGCACGGTTTGACCTACATCCATCGTAATCAAATCTGAGAATTTTAGCTAACTCATAAATCGGACGTTCTTTTACGCATCTACGAAATTATTTCGTCAGTTACCAAATTTCCTTTGTATCAATTCTGCAGTAAAATCTCTGGTTAATGACCATTTCCAAGTAATTAAATTCGCTGATTTATATCTGAATCTTGATAATCATGATGAGTATATGATATGCATATTGGGCTGCAAATTGTCTGATTTATATCTGAATCTTGATAATGATGATATATAATATGTATATTGGGCTTCAAAGGGTCTGACTTATATCTGAATCTTGATAACGATGATATACACGTATTAAGCATATTGTGCTTCAGAGTGTTTCAAAGCAGTGGTATTATTTGTGGATTTAGAGTCAAAAACTTCCCAAGCATGAAAATTTTAGGCTTTTTAAAACGATTAAATGTGGACTCTTCCCGCAAAAAAAACTATTTTATTTACCTAGAAAATAATTATGATTTTTATGATTAAAAAATTATGATTATGATTTGAAATTTGAGTGATTTTTCTTAAAAATAGCGCATTTTCAAAAATTTGTAATTGTAATTAAAATTGTGATAAATCTGTAATGTTAGTTGCGAAATAAACATTTATAATTATTATTATTTGTGGATATGCTAGTAATTAATACAAAACTAAACAGCCTGTTTAACATGTAATAATGTAATTTGCACTAGTCCTTTCTGCACAGTAAATACATTGAGCATCTTATGTGCATTTAAATTATTTGTAGTTGAATGAATTAGAAGATTGCATCATTCAGACATTCCATCCAATGTTTACAAAGAATAGCAGCGTAAAATATGTTATGATTGTTATGCAAATTCTTGTTGCATCATTTGACCAGTTCTTTGTGTAAGTTCTCTTAGTTTCATATTTAAAATTTAAGCAGTAATAATAGTAATACCCTTACTTTATGATTATTGCAATTACGGCAAGCAAGCAACAATTGGCAACTCAATTGTGTACGGTGCTTGCCAAAACCGCAATTATTTTCGATTGTTAACAGCAAAAAAATAATAATAATGAAAAATTATAATAAATTTTATAATAACATGAACAATTTCATAGAAATAACAAAAGAAGTAATAGGTTTAAATATTGTATTGAACGAGTTTTAGTTTAATAATAAAAATAGATGATTCAAAATTTGTGCTTTTTGAAACATCAGTACCAAAATTTTAGCAGAAGTCATGCAATTTTGACAAAACAAATTGTAAAGTGACAGGTAGGTTAAGTTTGTTGGTTGGTTGGTTGGTTGGTTGGTTGGTTGGTTAGTTGGTTGGTTGATTAGTTGGTTGGTTGGTAGGTTAGAAACATTAACAATTTTACAGAAATAATAAAAAAATAATAGGTTTATATATTGAATTGAACTAGTTTTAGTTTAATAAAAAAATAGATGATTCAAAATTTGAGCTTTATGAAACATCAGTACCAAAATTTTAGCAGAAGTCATGCAATTTTGACAAAACAAATTGTAAAGTGACAGGTAGGTTAAGTTTGTTGGTTGGTTGGTTGGTTGGTTGGTTGGTTGGTTGGTTAGTTGGTTGGTTGATTAGTTAGTTGGTTGGTAGGTTATAAACATTAACAATTTTACAGAAATAATAAAAAAATAATAGGTTTATATATTAAATTGAACTAGTTTTAGTTTAATAAAAAAATAGATGATTCAAAATTTGAGGTTTATGAAACATCAGTACCAAAATTTTAGCAGAAGTCATGCAATTTTGACAAAACAAATTGTAAAGTGAGAGGTAGGTTAAGTTTGTTGGTTGGTTGGTTGGTTGGTTGTTCGGTTAGTTGGTTGGTTGGTTGGTTGGTTGGTTGGTTGGTTGGTTGGTTGATTGGTTGGTTGATTAGTTGGTTGGTTGGTTAGTTAGAAACATTAACAATTTCACAGAAATAATAAAAATATATATAGGTTTATATATTGAATTGAACTAGTTTTAGTTTAATAAAAAAATAGATGATTGAAAAGTTGAGCTTTTTGAAACATCAGTACCTTTTAAAATTTTAACAGAAGTCATGCAATTTTGACAAAACAAGTTGGTTGGTTGGTTGGTTGGTTGGTTGGTTGGTTGGTTGGTTGGTTGGTTGGTTGGTTGGTGAAGTCATGCAATTTTGACAAAACAAATTGTAAACTGACAGGTAGGTTAAGTTGGTTAGTTGGTTGGTTGGTTGATTGGTCGGTTAGTTGGTTGGTTGGTTGGTTGGTTATTTGATTGGTTGGTTGGTTGGTTGGTTAGAAACACTAACAATTTCACAGAATTAATTTAAAAAAATAGGTTTATATATTGAATTGAACTAGTTTTAGTTTAATAAAAAAATAGATGATTGTAAATTTGAGCTTTTTGAAACATCAGTACCTTTTAAAATTTTAACAGAAGTCATGCAATTTTGACAAAACAAATTGGTTGGTTGGTTGGTTGGTTGGTTGGTTGGTTGGTTGGTTGGTTGATTAGTCTGATAAAACCAAATTGGTTTTATGGACAAACCAATCAAATGATACAAAATCTGTAAAAAATTAAATGATTATTTTCAAAATATGATTATTCTGTCTAAATGTTGTCAGTAGTGATTGAAATATTGACAAAATCTATTTTGACAGTAGTGATGGAATTATTGACAGAATATATCAAATTTGACAGTAACTGAAATTATTACAGTAAAACTCAAATATTCAGAGCGTCAACTGAAATTTTCGAATGACAATCGAAATTTTAACAATAAGCATTGAAATACTGACAGAATATTTAAAATAAATTATTACGATATTAACGATAAACTTTAAGTATTTTGAGAGAATATTAATATATTAGTCTCTTAAAATAGAGAGAATATTAATATATTATTCTCTCAAAATACTATGTAGCTTGTAAAATTTCAATAATTATTCTCAAAATGTAATTATCTGCCGAAAATTGAATGGCAATCAGTGAAAAATGTACGGAAATATAAACTTATGACAGTAAAAATTAAATATTTATAATAACAAATGAAATTTTCAAAATTGCAATTGAAATTTTAACAGTATTAATTGAAATTTTGATAGTATTCACTGAATATTGACAAATATATTACTAATAATTGCAAAATTAACCAAATTATTAAAAATTTGAGAGTAATGATTTGATATTAACATTAAACAATAAAACTTTAATATACAGTGTAGAAACTAGCGGATAAATTCGGTAACTCCGTTAATGTGTCTGAGAGAGAAAAAACTAAAAGGGAGATAGCGATATAAATTACTGGGCATATGAAAATATGTTTTTCAGATTTAAAAAATCAAACTTTTAAAATTTTGTTTTTTTAAAACTTAAATAAAATATTTTCATATGCGCAGTAATTTATATCGCTATCTCCCTTTTAGATTTTTTCTCTCTCATACACATTAACGGAGTTACCGAATTTGTCCGCTACTTAATTTCCACACTGTATATCCAATATGTATGTAACTATTTGTTTTTAAATGTAATATCGATTTTAATGTAATGACATGTTCCATACTGTGCAAGTCTAGCGAAATAAAGTATATATTATTATTATTATTATTATTTACAGTAATCATTGAAATATTAATAATAAACTTATTCAAGTAGTAATCAGTCAAAATTCTGTGAACCTGCCAAAATTTCAATGATTATTCCCAAAGTGAAATATTCTATAGAATTTTGGTAATAAATATTAATAACTTGACAGATATATAAAATGTTGGCAGTATAAATAGGTATCTACTGATATTATCTACTAGATTCTTTACTGATAATTTGAATATGTATTTATTACCGTAAAATTTTAAATTATTTGTATATTTTTTTTACCAAAATTTCAATTATATGAATCTGCTTATTTCAATTATTATCAATTATTTCATAAAATCATTTCATTCATTATTTCAATCTGCTGCGCCAAAATTTCAAAAATTGACATACAGGTCAAACCTTTATTTAGTGCACTATTAGAATGATTACTGTAATATTTTTAATTATTCCTATCAAAGTTTCAATCATTTTTACCAAAATCCTAATTAGTACACAAAAAAAATAATTTAATTTAATTTTAATATTTATTTTTGTTTCTATGTAGCAATGTTTGTTGTATTTTATCATATTTGTATTGATTTGTATTGACCCATTCTATACCGCAAGGTCCTACAGAATAAAAGTAACTTATTATTATTATTATTATTATTAAAGGTGTTGACAAATCATGAAATATTACCCACTGTTAAAATAGTTCTTTTTTGGATATTTCTATTTAACTATGTTTTTAAATGTAATATCGATTTTAAATGTAATAATGACATGTTTTACAAAAGCATGTTTCTCTTCTGTGAAAGTATAACGGAATAAAGTATATTATTATTATTTTTATTATTGTAATTTACAGTAATCATTGAAATATGAATAATAAACTTATTCAAATATTAATCAGTGCAAATTCTGTGAAACCAGCGAAATATTTTATAATTATTCTCAATGTGAAATATTCTACAGAATTTTGGTAATAGATATTACAAACTTGACAGATATATAAAATGTTGGCAGTAAAAATAGGAATCTTGTATGGAAAAAGTTTGTTAAATATTTTATAATCTAACAGTATTTTATTTATAAATTTACATTTACATTAACTGGTAATTATTATAGTTATTTTTTCTGTGCAGCACAAAGACTTTCAAAATTAGTAATTTTTTTTCTTAAAATAAAACTAATATTCCAAGGTGTTTCGGTGTTAGATTTGCGAACAACAAACATTAATTTTGTGTGGAAAAACGTTTTTTTTTTGTGAGCAGCACTGTAACTCGTTTTTAAAGAAAACGATAACCAAAGCCGTGATTTTTGAAACCAAAATTTAATAATTGCAAAAATATCACCGATTCAATCAGAAACATCTTCGTTTATTATTGATTATTATTAAAGCAATTTTTATTCTCATACGCGTGATTCATAAAAATTGATACCGTGGTTTAGCGGTGTAAACGGACAGGTAGGTTAAGTTGGTTGGTTGGTTGGTTGGTTGGTTGGTTGGTTGGTTGGTTGGTTGGTTGGTTGGTTGGATAGTTGGTTGGTTGGTCAGTTGGTTGGTTGGGGTTGCTTGGTTGGTTGGTTGGTTGGTTGGCTGGGGTTGGTTGGTAGGTTTGGTTGGGGTTGGTTAGTTGGTTGGTTGGTTGGTTGGTTGGTAGGTTTGGTTGGTTAGTTGGTTGGTTGGTTGGTTGGTTGGTTGGTTGGTTGGTTGGTTGGTTGGTTGGTTTGTTGGTTGCTTTGTTGGTTGGTTGGTTAGTTGGTAGATCGATTAGTTAGTGTAATATGTCGAAATTTTACATCATGTCACCAAATAACTGGCATGTTTCAGATTTTTGTTTTCATTTGTGAGAGTATTTAGTTGCAATTTTTAAAGTTTGTATTGAATTTTCTGAAACTATGTTTTTAAATGCAATATCGATTGTAATGACATTTTCTACACTGTGAAAGTATAACGGAATAAAGTATATTATTATTATTTTTATTATTGTAATTTACAGTAATCATTGAAATATGAATAATAACTTATTCAAATAGTAATCAGTCCAAATTCTGTGAAACCTGCGAAAATTTCAATGATTATTCTCAAAGTGAAATATTCTATAGAATTTTGGTAATAAATATTAAAAACTTGACAGATATATAAAATGTTGGCAGTAAAAATAGGAATCTTCTATGGAAAAAAGTTTGTTAAATATTTTATTATTTAACAGTATTTTATTTTTACATTTACATTTACATTACATGTACATTAATATAGTTATTTTTTTCTGTGCAGCAGAAGGACTTTCAAAATAAGTCATTTTTATTCAAAAAAATTAAACTAATATTACAATCAAATCAAAGTATTGGAGCTTGTGAAAGTTTTTAAATAACAAGGAGAATAACCTTTTTCACAATACACATTTATTTATACTAAATGTACATTTCAACTGCATTTATCTATTATTCCAACTTGTTTCAGTGTTGGATTTGTGAACAACAAACAATAATTTTGCGTGGAAAAACACTATTATACCCGTCAATTATTATAGTTATTTTTTTCTGTGGTTCTGTGGTCATGGTTTAGCGGTGTAAACTGACAGGAGGTTAAGTTGGTTGGATGGTTGGTTGGTTGGGGTTGGTGAGTTGGTTGGTTGGTTGGTTGGTTGGTTGGTTGGTTGGTTGGGTGGTTGGTTGGTTGGTTGGTTGGTTGGTTGGTTGGGGTTGGTTTGTTGGTTGGTTGGTTGGTTGGTTGGGGTTGGTTGGTTGGGTGATTGGTTGGTTTGTTGGCTTATAGGTTGATTAGTTAGTTAATATGTCGAAATTTTACATCATGTCACCAAATAACTAGCATGTTTCAGATTTTTGTTTTCATTTTTGGGAGTATTTTGTTGCAATTTTTGAAGTTTGTATTAAATTTTCTGAAGCTATGTTTTTAAATGTAATATCGATTTTAAATGTAATGACATGTTCTACTCTGTGAAAGTATAACGGAATAAAGTATATTATTATTTTTTTTATGATTGTAATTTACAGTAATCATTGAAATATGAATAATACATTTATTCAAATAGTAATCGGTCCAAATTCTGTGAAACTTGCGAAAATTTCAATTATTATTCTCAAAGTGAAATATTCTATGGAATTTTGGTAATAAATATTAAAAACTTGACAGGTATATAAATTGCTGGTAGTAAAAATAGGAATTTTCTATGGAAAAAAAATTGTTAAATATTTTATAATTTAACAGTATTTTTTTTTAATTTACATTTATATTACATGTCAATTATTATAGTTATTTTTTTTGTGCAGCATAAAGACTTTCAAAATAATTCATTTAAAAAAAATAAAAATAAGACTAATATTCCAACTTGTTTCAGTGTTGGATTTGTGAACAACAAACATTAATTTTGTGTAAAAAAACGTTTTTTTTTATGAGCAGCACTGAGACTTTCAAAATAATAAACTTTTTTTAAAGAAAATGATAACCGAAGCAGTGATTTTTGAAATCATAATTTATTAGTTGCAAAAATATCACCGATCCAATCAGAAACATTTGTGTTTATTATTGATTATTGTTATAGTATATAACGCCATTAGGCTGATATGTAGCAAATAACAGGCGCGGGTTGAAGTTTGTAAACCGAGGCGAAGCGAAGCGGAGCGGAGCGCAGCCGAGGTTTATATTCAACCAAGCCTGTTATTTGCATATCGGCCGTATGTTGTTCGATACTTTTTGTAATACCTAAATTACAAAAACTGGTCAATTTATCAATATTAAATTTCAAAATTAATAAACCAGTTATCCAGGCGCAATTTGATACCATAGCAACATCAACGGTTCAAATACAAACAAACAAATCAAAGTGAAATTAGAAAAATAATGTCAGATGTGCAAAGTTCTTCGTTTTGTGGTATCCCCGAAGATGTACTAAATGAAGCAAATGCTGCCACAATCGATTTACTTCCCCAAAAAAGCAGCAGCAGGTATGAGAAAGAATATGAAGACTTTATTGCTCATAAATTTGCGTTGTCATTTAAATAACGTCCACGGCCGTTTTATAACGGCCAAGGCCTTTACGCCTGTCATATCGATCAAGCAGATAGTACTGATAAATGTCAATAACACAGAGGTATTACAAAAAAAGCAATTTTTAATCTCATACAGAGTTATTCATAAAAATTGAAACCGTGGTTTAGCGGTGTTTTATGAAGGGTTACCAAGGTTACTAAAACACCATTAAACCGCGGCTTAAATTTTTATGAATAATACTGGTACTAATTAAAATTCGTTAATTTTTTTGATTTTTCTGATGTCCATAGAAAGTCGTTACAAACTTGCACTTTGCACAAGTAAAAATTAAGGCAATAATAATATTTTTTGTAATAATAATAATTTAATTTTGACTTGCTTGTTTATAACGATATTTTGGGGACACCAGAAAAATAAAAAAATCAAGAGAATTTTAATTCCTCAAGATATTTTAACAAATTTTTAAACAAAAACAAAGTCGAAATAAAATAAATAAATAGAAAAAATAAATTTAAAAAAAAATTGCGATCCGTGCGGAAATTTAGATGGCGCCTCGTGACCGGATTTCCGGTATCTGGTATCCAGGTTCCAGCCCTAATAACTCCGCGAACTAATTGTGATTTACGAGCCTGCGAATAATTATTTCATAGCAGTTTCTGTGTAATTCGCAAACAATTAGTTCAAGGATTACCGTTTAAGTGGAATCCTTTTATTCCGTGAATGGAAACGCGCTTATCTAATTTTCTACTGCACGTTACAAGAATCCTTGCTTGCTAATACACAGTTTTTTATTCATGAACGCAATTTATTTTTGCATTGTGAAGTTCGTGCATAAATGCATTAAAATTTAAATTGCAACAATACTCATTGTAATTAAGCTATCAACGCTTATTGTGTTTCTTAAATTGGCTGTTAAGTGTTGAAACAATAAAAGATTCACGTATTGTCCATGCAGCGGTTCCTACCTTTGTTGGCCGAATGCATCATCCTCATTAGGAGGAATATAAACTTGCGTAATTCGTAAAATGCACCGAGCTGTAAATTGCGTATGTGGGACCAGCAAAGATACAGCGTTTCCATCATATCCGTTCGAGACACGACCTACATTGCGGTGCGATAAGAGTCGCCACAAAACTCCGGCAAACTAGTCAATTTAATTTTATATCAGAAAACATGGTTATACAAAACCCACGCTCCATCCATACAGGTTTTAAACGAGAATCCTTTGCGAAAACGAAGAGGTTAAACGAAGATTGTAATCCCGCTGGAATTTTAAATTGCGGCATTATGTGTTTCAGATAAAAGCATTTATGTACGAAAACGCAGACGTGCACGCTTGCTTTGCTCTCAATGGTATTCGGTAAACAGTTTGTGTGTGCAGCAAAACGAATTCGCGTGATTTAAATTTCATACTTTGATTAGCAGATTAATATTCCAAATAATTAATGAGCCTGAGGATGGTTTCGACCTTTACTACGTGGTAATCCATATTTAAAAACAGAGAAACAAATACACTTTGCTATGTTTTCACCACAGTATGTTTATTGATATATAGACATATATACAACAATTGACGACTCGAGTTTCCACTTCTGACGGTCATTTTCTAATGACTTGCAAAAGGAAACTTGTGGACAAAAACCTCGCAAAGTGTATTTGTTCCTCTGTTTTTAATTAATGAGCCCTGGCTGCGTAGGTATTTGTTAAATTAACCATATATATATATATATATATATATATATATATATATATATATATTAATATATAAAGAACCGAACAAATCCATTTTGAAATAATTGCGCACATTGGTTTGTGTTTTGTTTAAAAAAATGTGCTCATATAATTATTAAATAGCGAGTGTGATTGCGTCATCATTATTTTAATGAAAATTAAATGCTCCTGCTATTTATTTATATCAAAATAGGGCTTCGTTATAAATAATAAGTTAACTAATTTAAAATTTAAATTTATACTATATCACCTGCATAATCATAAATAATTAATAATATAAATCATTGCACATTATCGATGCTAATATGCAATTGCAATGATAAAGTACATCATTAATGTTGCATAAAACATTGTGCGTTCATGACCTACAAAGAAGTTGATTTTCTGGGAAGTTACTAGCAGTTCCTGGAAATTAATTGCAAATGAGTTGCTCTATAAAAATATGTTCAAAATGCAATTTCTGGAACAGAAATGGTATTTTGACAAAAATAATAGAAAATTTTACAGTACGTATATTAATATGATATTGCTCATTAAAACTTCGACAGAGGTATTTAGACATAACAAGTTGAAAAATTATTCACGTAGTGGAAAATTGTATAGCAAGCATTTTATTTATGACAGCAGGTACTCATTAAAATTTTGACCTTTGAAATTTCCTAAATTGTGCAAAATAATTAATGAATTTTTCATTCTAATTAATTATTCAAACATTTTGTTTGTGTTGTTTAGGATATTTTGCGGATTTATCATGTTATTATCAACGTCCGAAAATAAATTTCAGCCAAAGACTAAACATACTAAACAGACTAAAAATTGTCATGAATTGTGATAAATATTATTGAAATTTTCATACTAATTAATTATTTAAAGATTTTGCATGTATTGTTTAAGATATTTTACGGATTTTTCATGTTATTATCAAAGTCCGAAAATAAATTTCAGCCAAAGACTAAACAGACTAAAAATTGTCCTGAATTGTGCAAAATAATTATTGAAATTTTCATTCTAATTAATTATTCAAACATTTTGTTTGTATTGTTTGGGATATTTTACAGATTTTTCATGTTATTACCAAAGTCCGAAAATAAATTTCAGCCAAAGGAGTACTCAATTAACTATAATCAAAAATTGAACTATAAATATAATTAATAACCTGCCTGTTGAAATTAAACGTGTACGAAGTCTGTATAGTTTTAAACGTGTTCTGTCACATTATGTAAAAAACAAATCTGATATGTTAATGTACTGCTTTTATTTAAATTTGCTGTTAAATGCTGTTATTTACATCTGCCTGCATATTTAAATAAACAAGCAAACCAACAAATAATCTGTTGTAATAATAATAAAAAATTACAACATTTTATTTACTTTTGATACTATGGTAAGCAGGCAATTACTGTTACTGACAGAAAAAAGTGGGATAGTTTTTGTTGGTACTGTTAACTATTTTTAAAAGCCAACAACGGCAACTAAACGAAAGCAAAATTTGTTATCAGAGTTGTCCTATTTTTTCCCCAAACTACTATCATAATTAAAATAATTACTAAAAATTATTTTTGCCAATTTCAGTTGTTCTATGAATTATTTAATTTGTTAAACCAAAATTATAATAATCCTGTTAAAATTTTATCGATTACCAACTTTTCAATTTTTTATGCCTAAATTTTATGGATACTGTAAAAAAAATAAAGAGTAGTGATTATTTAACTTCTTGTGTGTCAAATTTAAAATTAGGATTTGTATTATATTTTTTTAATTTTTTTTTATAATTAATAAATTTTTACCAAACTTTCAATCATATTAAAAATATTGTAAGTACTGAGAATAGTAGTAGAGAGTATAATATGAGATATATTGAGAGTACTGAGTATAGTAGTAGAGACTATAGTATGAGTAATAATGATAGTATGAGTATTGAAAAATCAATAGGGATTATTATCAAAAATAACAAAATTTCAATTATTTTGCCTAAGTACAGTAATTACAATAATTATGACCGTAGGTAGTTATTAAGTTTTCTACTATCATAATTAAAATAATAATGACTTTAAAATAATTTATAACAATTCCAATTGTTCTGTGGAATATTTAATTTCTTATCCCGAAATTATAATGATTCTGACAAAGTTTTCACGATTTGATTTGATTTGATTTGATTTGATTGTTTCAAATTTGTTATGCCAAAATTTCATAATATTCTGTCAATATTTTACTAGTAGTGATAATTTAAATAGGTTACTGTCAAATTTTCAATTATTCGTATACATTTTTTACTGATATTTCTATATGAACCTATTTCAATTATTAATTGATTATGTGAATTATTTAATTTGTTGCGCAAAAATTTCAAAAATTAATGATTTTATCAAACTTTTAATTAGTACATTCATATTAGAGTGATTACTGTAATATTTTCTATTTTTCCTCTAATAGTTTCAGTTATAGTTACCAAATTCCTAATTATTCTATAAATATTTCAAATATTTTTACAAAACAAAAAAATGTGTTGACAAAACCTAAACTTACTAATATACATTTCTAATAAAATTTGAATTACTTTTATTATTATTATTATACATTATATTTTTTAAATTTTCAGTTTAATGTGCCAAACTTTCACAAATTTTGTCAAAATTGTAATTTTGTACCTACTGTTTTAGTACCTACTGTCATAAGCTTATAAAGCTTACTATACAATTTTCAACCATTTTATTCATTTCTCAATTTGTTAACCAACATTTCACTGATGTTGTCAACATATGAGTAATACTTATTAAATAATACTTTCAGTCAAGTTTTCAATTATTTCTGCCAAAATTTGAATAATATTTTCAAATTTTAAAGTATTTCTTACAAAATTTGAATTACTACGTTAAAGAAAAAAAAAATTTATTCTGTTAAAATTTCGATCTATTGTCAATTTGTTGTGTCAAAATTTCATTGATTCTGTCAAAATTTTAAAGATTTTTACATACTGTCGTAAATACTATAATTAAAGTCAAATTTTCAATTATTTGTAACAAAATTCTAATGACAATTTTTTTAAATTATTCTGTTAAAATTGGGAGAGCTACTGTCAAGTTTTCAATTTGTTTTATCAAAATTTCAAGAATTCAGTTAGGAGTTTGAAAAATAGGTACCCTTTAATATTTTCTACTATATTCATATTACACTCATATTTTAAATAGCTTACTGTAAATTTTTTAGTTACTTACTGTCGTAATTAATATAATTACTTCAAATACTCAAATATTTCTAGTTTCAAATTTTCAAATTATTTTATCAAAACCTCAGGAATTCAGTCTCAGTTCTAGTATTCTAGTAGTCGTAATTAATATAAATACTGTCAAATACTCAACAACAACTTTCTAACAAAATTTGAATTGCTTCACAAAATATTTAAATAACTCTGTTCAAATTTCTATAAACTGTAAAGTTTTCAATTTGTTTTATCAAAATTTCACGTATTCTGTCAAAATTTTACAGCGTTTTACTTGCCGTCATAATTCAAATACATACAGTCAAATTTGCAATAATGACACTAATGTCGTAATTCAAATAATTACTGTCAGATAACAAAATTTTAATTAAAATTTTCAGTTGAAATTTCGACCTACTGTCAAGTTTAAAATTATTTTATCAAAACTTCAGGAATTCTATTTGCCTTCGTAATTAAAATACATACAGTCAAGATTCCAATAATGACTTATGTCGTAATTAAAATAATTACTGTCAGATTTTAAAACAATTCGAACAAACTGTTAATTACATTTTTCTGTTAACATTTCGACATACCGTCAAATTTTCAAATTATATCAAAATGTCAGCAATTCAGTCTAGATTTACAATTTAAATTGATGAGTCAATATTTATTTTTTTCTGTGAAATATTCAATTTGTTGTGTCAAAATTTGTCAAGGATGCTGACAAAATTTGAATGATAGAAAAAAATGTATTTTTAGGTCATAGGAAAAGACAGAAAATATTCAAAAAACATTTACGACAGTATCAGTATCAAAGTTTCAGCAATTCCGCCAATATTTACAATTTAAATTGTTCAGTCAAAATTTAAATTATCCTGTGAAATATTCAATTTGTTGTGTTAAAATTTGTCAAGGATTCTGTCAAAATTTGGATGACAGAAAAAAAAGTATTTTTCTGTCATAGGAAAAGACGGAAAATATTCCAAAGACATTTAAGATAGTACGTCAAAATTCAAATGCATCTATACAGGGTATCCTGTCAAAATTTTAAATTATTTTATCAAAATTTCAAGAATTCAGTCAATATTTTAAATGTCACTTGTTCTGTAAAGTTATAAATTATTTTGTGAAATTTTCAATTTGTTGTGACAAAATTTGTCAAGCATCCTATCAAAATTTGAATGACAGAAATAAATGTAGCGTTTTATTTGCCTTCGCAATTAAAATACATACAGTTAAGACTTCGTAATTAAAATACATATAGTCAAATTTCCAATAATGACTTGTATCGTAATTAAAATAATTACCGTCAGATTTTAAAATATTTCGAACAAACTTTTAAATATTTTTTTCTGTTAAAATTTTGATAAGTTTTAAAATTATATTAAAAGATTTACAATTTAGATTGTTCAGTCAAAATTTAAATTGTGCTGTGAAATATTCAATTTGGTGTATCAAAATTTGTCAAGGGTCCTTTCAAAATTTGTCAAGGATCCTGTTAAAATTTGAATGACAGAAAAAAATGTCTTTTTCTGTCATAGGAAAGGACAGAAAATACCGGGTGGCCGAATAGTCGCTTTACTGAAAATAATACAATTTGAAAAAAACAATACATATTTTGGAGATTATGCTATTTTCGGTAAAGCGACTTTTCGGCCACACTGTATTTAAAAGACATCTAAGACAGTAGGTCATAATTCAAATGCATACTATACAGGGTATCCTATCAAAATTTTAATGACAGAGCAAAATGTCTATTTCGTTCATAGGAAAATACAGAAAATATTAAAAAGACTTTTAAGTCAGTACGTCATAATTAATATTTGCATACTATACAGGGTATCCTGTCAAAATTTTAATGACAGGAAAAAAATCTGTTTCTGTCATAGGAAAATACAGAAAATATTCAAAGGACTTTTAAGTCAGTACGTCATAATTAATACTTGCATACTATACAGGGTTATCCTATCAAAATTTGAATGACAGAAAAATAATGTCATTTTTGTCTTTACAGAAAATATTTAAAAAACTTTTAATACAGTACGTCATAATTAATATGCATACTATACAGGGTGTCCCAAATTGAGTAGGCTACCACGGGTATCTTATTACTTATTCTTATTATTACCTCGCAAACCGATTTGTAGAATTTCATTTTGACATGATTTTTACGTGTGTATAATCAACTCAAGTAACTTTTGTTTGAAACATTTCTTAATAACTTTTATAATTTCCAAAACATTTTACTTGAAATAAAGTTGGGATTTTCAGTTTTCTTAGAATATTATTCAAACTGTTAACCATTTCTGTATATCTTTTATAATTTCCAAAATATTTGACTTGAAATGAAATTGGGACTTTCAGTTTTCTTAGAATATTATCCAAACTGTTCGGATTTTTGAAACTTTTTCATTGGCATGTGTTCCAACGCTCAAAACTGCCTATGGTAACCTATTCAATTTTAGATACCCTGTATACTATTTTAATAAGTAAACTTATTGTAATAGTAATCACGATAATTGGTAATAAGTACCTATTAGTTATCGTTGCTTATGTTTGATAAAAATGACAAATAATTTGCAATTACCTATGATGTATGTACCCATTACTTATGATTGCATATCTTTGATAGACGAATACTTAGTAAGTATTAATAATAAGAATCAATTTCTTCATAATTAATATGCATACTATACAGGGTGTCCCAAATTGGGTAGGCTACAATGGGTATCTTTCTTATTATTACCTCGGAAACTTCTATGTAGAATTTTATTTTGACATCATTTTTAACTATGTTTAATCAACTCATGTAACTTATGTTTGAAACATTTCCCTATAACTTTTATAATTTCCAAAATATTTGACTTAAAATAAAATTGGGATTTTCAGTTTTCTTAGAATATTATCCAAACTGTTATCCATTTCTGTATAACTTTTATAATTTCCAAAATATTTGACTTGAAATGAAATTGGGATTTTCAGATTTCTTGCAATATTATCCAAACTGTCGTCCATTTCTGTATAATTTTTATAATTTCATAAATTTTTGACTTGACATGAAATTGGGATTTTCAGTTTTCTTAGAATATTATCCAAACTGTTCGGATTTTTAAAACTTTGTCAACGGCATGTGTTCCAACTCTCAAAACTGACTGTGGTAACCTATTCAATTTTAGATACCCTGTATACTATTTTTATAAGTAAACTTATTGTAATACTAATTACTATAATTAGTAATAAGTATCTATTAGTTATCATTGCATATTTTTGTTAAAAATCACGAATAATTTGTAAGTACTTAGTATGTACCCATTACTTATTATTGTATATTTTTTATACACAAACACTTAGTAATTATTAGTAATTGGTATCTATTTCTTATCATTGCATATTTTTAGAAACAGACATAGGCTGTCATTGACCAAACAACAAGTAATAGTAACAATAATAATTATAATCATAATAATCATTTTAATTGGAGGAATCAGGAATAATCAAAAATTTGAGTTGTGGTAATGATGATTTGACCAATAATGGTGGTTTGAGGTAATCGTTTGTGTGTATGAAAGTAATGACAAAAAATGGTCTTATTTTGTTGACAACTGAAAGAAAATGAAAAATCAGTTTCGCATTCACTCCTACTGTATGCAGAAAATGCCATTTTCTGTGGATATTCTCAAATGTTATTATAGAATTTAGGGCCAAGAATACATTAATTATTATTATTTGTAATTACTATTATATTGCTGTACTATTATTAATTATATACTTTCTGCACAAATATATGTGTATTGTGATAGTTATTAATAACATTTAGCATTATAACTGCAGTAATTATATATAAATAAATAAAACTAAATCTGCCAAATAACGAATTTACAAACTATGGTATAAGTTTATAAAATAATATGTATCTTTATTATTTAAATAAGCTGTATTTTAAAATTAGTAACTTAATAAGATAATAATAATAATAATAATAATAATAATAATAATAATAATAATAATAATAATAATAATAATAATAATAATAATAACATAAGATGATTACATACATGAATAGTTAAACGCAGGTGTTAAATCTAACTTAAAACGAAATAGACTCACCTTAATAGCACGTATTTAACTCCAGAAAACTACTGGTTTTCTCCTGAAACCAACCGGATAGTAATCAAACGTCCGACCACGCTTCTATCCAGGCACTTATTACATTCAATGACAATGTTGCTGTAGTCTCAGCCGCTAGTCGGCTACTGAATGAGCATGCAAATGCCGAACTGACGAGCTGAATAGCCGTAGAACCGGTCGAATGATCCAATTCGCTCGCTTTACATATTTGTGCAATGTTGCTGGGAACTGAAATATATCGAAACGTAAATATAACAAAGTAGCAGCAGCAACCTTGAACGTCAACATTTTGATGTCATGTATATAATTATATCGCTAACAACTTTACTACAATAGTGATGTCATGAGTTTGTCTCGATTGTGGAATTTATGTACCGTGACGTTTCACTCTTCGAATCTGAACCAACTGGATTATCACCACATTTCTGAAAAGTTTCAAAACTATATCATTTATTCCGCCCAAAAAGTCTAATTGACTGAATTTACTGGATAATTTTACTTCCGGCCTCTATACCTTGCGAACTATAGCTTTTGTGGCAAATCGTGTAATTTAATTTCTGTTCAAAATTTTGTTGCCATCAGCTTTGTCCGATGGTTTAATTTAACTGATGCAGCTTCTTTAAACATGCAGTGCATCCAAAATTGCTGAAAATTACTACAACAGTATGTTTATTGGTAGCTACATGCAATGCATACAAAAGTGCTCAAAATTACTACAGAGACAACTGTATTTCTATTGGTAGCTACATTCAGACACCCTGGTGTATATAGGCAAAGGTATAAATAAATAAATAAACACATTCACACTTTTCCCCTTGTAGTATTAATTTACTTTAAAACGTGCCTTGCTAATAGTTCTACAGATAACACAATACGCATTGAAATTTTCACTCAATGTTAAAAGTTCGTCTCATCACCAATAAGTAATTAACACAGTAATAATTAACGGGTATTAATTTCGTCACTATCCCCGTGAATGTTCACATCCTCGAACGCACTGTACTCCTCAACCTCTTCGCTGGACTCGTTCGTGAAGCCAATGCTGGCATCCACGTCGTACCGATCACTTTCCTTCCTGAAAATGTTAACCAGACAAATCTTGAACTTCTGGTCGGCGCACGTGAGGTATACCAGCAGATATACCGAGCAAAGGTAGCCCGAGAATGATGCCAGCTGCAGCAGTATAGTTACAGATTTGGGCATCACTTCGAGGTTAATTAGCAGGAAGAGGAAGCAGCACATCAGCCAGTTATAGGTGTAGATGCGCACCACGTTGAATCTGAGCGCAAACTCTCCATTCAGTGCAATAGTCTTGCATTTGCAGCACAAATAAACTTCTTTGCCAATCACAGTTGCTACCAGACATAGGAATAGCAACACTGTGACTAAAGGTATGGCCAGTAGATTGTAATTGTAGCAACAGGACACGATGCTTCCTGTTCCTATCAGGAGCATCACCAAGTAGAAAACTTTAAGCGCGATCCGGTTCATGGTCATATTGGCTTCAAACGTGTCGTTCGATAACAGGCTGAAGATGAATATGGTCGACATCACTTGAAACGTGGAATCAACCTGCACGAACATGCAATATGATGACCTATTCATCGGAATGGCGTCAAGCATCTGCAGCACTGAACGTACGTAGAACATTGCCATCATCAGGACGCATATGTCTGTGATGGCCCAATTCAGGATTATGATGTTGGTGCTGGTTCGCATCCTCTTGTTGCCAGCGATCATATAAATGATTAATATGTCAGCCACAATGCCGATTAGACATGATGTGATGTTAAAAGTGTCGTGCACTAGATACAGTTGCTTTACATTTTCCAGTTCCGTTTTGTTCTCGAAGATTAAATCGATGTCTTCCTCCATGATTGCAATACTAAAAATAATGACAAAATGACTGGCATTAGCATACACATACATTTATGATGAACGCAACTTTAATAGCGCTCTAATAAATTTCAGAGAAAATTGTTGAAAAATTAGAAATTGGGAACTTTCCAATTTGCAAGTTTTACTATAAACGCAAAGATTCATAGCAAATCACAAAATTGGGAATTTTCCAACTTTCGTATTAACTATAAACGGAAAGATTCATAGCAAACCACAACATTTTAATGGAAACTTTTGGCATCTTCCCTAAAAATTACGAAATGTTGTTACAAATTGCAAAAATTGCCACAAAAATCTCATTGAAATTATATAATTTCGATTGTAAATTACAAATAATGTTACAATTCTATTGAAAAGAGTACAAAATTTTCATTAGAATTTTTTTATTATTACTATAAAAATTTCCACAAATCACAAAGATTAATGGAACCTGCAAGGTTTTAAACTGAAATTGTAACGGCTTTCCCCAGAAATCTTACGAATTTACTTATTCCTTGCAGTTATTAAAGATTTCATAGAAATTTGCAAAAAATATAACTGAAGTTGGAAAGTTTTGACCATAAATTTAAAAAAATTCAATGGAAACTATGTAATTTTCGTCATTTTTATTGCTTATCAATACATGTCTTCGAAATCCTATAAATAGTGATATCATTACAAATCTTTTGACATCTTCCTTACAAGTTACAAAATTTTATAGCATATTCAAAAAAGTGGATCAAAGCACAAAATTTCCATCGAAACTATATCATTTCGATTGTAAATTACAAAGAATGTTGCATTTCTATTGGAATTTACAAAATTTGAATTCGATTTTTTTTTTTATTATAGAATGTATGATAACTTTAATGGTGCTCTAATGAATTTCGATGAAAATTGTTGAAAAATTGGAAATGAGGTATTTTTATATTTACTATAACGCGAAGATTTTCATAGTAACCAACAAAATACAAATGTAAACTTTTAACATCTTCCTTAAATATTACGAAATTGGATTACAAATTACAAAATTTGATTACATAATTCAAAAACTGCATCAAAGCACAAATTCCCCATTGAAACTATATCATTTCGATTGTAAATTTCAAAGATGTTACATTTATATTTAAAACTACAAAACTTTAGTTTATTTTTTTAAATTATAAATACCAAAATTTCCATAAATTACACAGATTAATGGAACCTGCGAGGTTTTATTTCGAAATTGTAACGGCTTTCCCCAAAAATCTTATGAATATACGTATTCCTTACAAAGTCATTAAAGATTTCATAGATATTTGCAACAAAATATAACAGAAGGTGTAAAGTTTTAATCATAAATCTTAAAATGTTTAATAGAAACAATGAAATTTTCGTCATTTTCATTGCTAATCAAAACATTCTTCGAAACCCCCTAAAATAGTGATAACATTAACAAACTTATGACATCTTCCTTACAAGTTACGAAATTTTATTGCATATTCAAAAAAGTGGATCAAGCACAAAATTCCCATTGAAACTATATCATTTCTATTGTAAATTACAAAGAAGTTGCATTTCTATTAGAAGTACAAAACTTTAGTTCGATTTTTTTAATAATAAATACCAAAATTTTCATAAATTACACAGATTAATGGAACCTGTAAGGTTTTAATTCGAAATTGTGACGACTTTCCCCAGAAATCTTATGAATTTACGTATTCCTTACAAAGTCATTAAAGATTTCATAGATATTTGCAACAAAATATAATAAAAGGTGTAAAGTTTTTATCATAAATCTTAAAATATTTAATCGAAACTATGAAATTTTCTTCATTTTCATTGCTAATCAAAATATTTTGAATGATTACAAATTACTAACAAATTACAAAATTTGATTACATACTTCAAAAAGTGCATCAAAGCAGGAAATTTCCATTGAAATTATAACATTTCGATTGTAAATTACAAAGAATATAGCATTTTTATTGGAAAGTCCAAAATTTTAATTCCATTTTTTTTTCTTTTCAATATCAAAATTTCCATAAATTACACAGATAAAAGGAACCAGCGAGGTTTTAATTCGAAATTAAAACGGATTTCCCCTGAAATCTTATGAATTTACTTATTTCTTACAAAGTTATTAAATATTTCATAGAAATTTGCAAAAAATATAACGCAAGGTGTAAATTGTTGAACATAAATTTTAAAAACTTCAATAGAAACTATGAAATTTTCGTCATTTTCATTGCAAATCAAAAACATTTCTACGAAACCACATAAATAGTGATAACATCACGAAACTTTGACATCTTCCTTAAAATTACTAAATTTGATTACATATTATTACATATACCATCAATAGTAATAACTACTGACATATTTTGACATCTTCCTTACAAATTACGAAATTTTATTACATATTCCAAAAAAGTGCAACAAAGTACTAAATTCTCTTTGAAATTATATCATTTCAATTGTAAACTACACAGAATGTTGCATTTCTATTGGGAAGTACAAAACATTTATTCGATTTTTTTAATTATAAATACCAAAATTTTCATAAATTACACAGATTAATGGAACCTGCGTAGTTTTAATTCGAAATTGTAATGGTTTTCCCCAGAAATCTTATGAATTTACGTATTCCTTACAAAGTTATATACAAACTTCCTTACAAAGTTAACAGAAGGTGTAAAGTTTTGAATATACATTTTTTTAAATTCAATATAAACCATGAAATTTTCGTCGTTTTCATTTCTAAACAAACGTTTCTTCGAAACTCCATTAATAGTGATAACATTGCGAAACTTTTAACATCTTCCTTATAAATTACGAATTACGAATTCGAAATTGTAACGGCTTTCTCCAAAAATCTTATGAATTTACGTATTCCTTACAAAATTATAAAAGTTTTCATAGAAATGTGCATAAATATAACGGAAGATGTACATTTTTGAACATAAATTTTAAAAACTTTAATAGAATCTTGAAATTTTCGTCATTTTCGTTGCTAATCAAAACATGTCTACGAAACCCCTTAAATAGTGATTACATTACGAAACTTTGACATCTTCCTTAAAATTACAAAATTTGATTACATATTATTACATATCCCATCAATAGTAATAACTATTGACATAGTTTTAACATCTTCTTTACAAATTACGAAATTTTATTACATATTCCAAAAAATGCAACAAAGTACTAAATTCCGTTCGAAATTATATCATTTCAATTGTAAACTACACAGAATGTTGCATTTCTATTGGAATGTACAAAACTTTATTTCGATATTTTTTATTATAAATACAAAAATTTCCATAAATTACACAGATTAATGGAGCCTTCGAGGTTTTATTTCGAAATTGTAACGGCTTTCCCATTATATCTTATGAATTTACCTATTCCTTACAAAGTTATTAAAGATTATATAGAAATTTGCAAAAAATATAACGGAAGGTGTAAAGTTTTGATTATAAATTTAAAAAAATTTAATAGAAACTATGAAATTTTCGTTATTTTTATTGCTAATCAAAACATTTCTTCCAAACCCCATAAATAGTTATAACATTACGAAACTTTTAACATCTTGCTTACAAATTACGAAATGTTTTTACATTTTTAAAAAAGTGCATCACCGCACAAAATTCCCATTGAAACTACATTATTTTGATTCTAAATTACAAAAAATGTTGCACTTCTATTGGAAAGCCCAAGATTTTAATTCGATTTTTTTAATTATAAATACCAAAATTTCCATAAATTACATTGATTAATGCAACCTGCGTGATTTTAATTCGAAATTGTGACAGCTTTCCCCAAAAATCTTATGAATTTACGTATTCCTTATAAAGTTATTAAAGATTTCATAGAAATTTGCAAAAAGTACAACGAGGTATAAAGTTTTGATTATAAATTTTTAAAAATTCAATAGAAACCATGAAATGGTCGTCATTTTCATTGCTAATCAATTAATTTCATCGAAACCCTATAAATAGTGATAACATTACAAAACTTTTGACATCTTCCTTACAAGTTACGAAATTTTATTACATATTTCAAAAAATGCACAAATTTTCCATTGAAAGTATATCATTTCCATTGTAAATTACAAAGAATGTTGCATTTCTATTGGAAAGTACAAAATTTTAATTCCAATTTTTTTTATTTTCTATATCAAAATTTCCATAAATTACACAGTTTAATGGAACCTGCGAGGCTTTAATTCAAAATTGTTACGGCTTTTCTCAGAAATCTTATGAATTTACGTATTCCTTAATAAGTTTTTAAAGATTTCATAGAAATTTGCCAAAAACATAACGGAAGATGTAAAGTTTTCATTATAAATTTAAAAAAATTCTATATAAACTATGAATTGTTCGTCATTTTCATTGAAAATCAAAACATTTCTTTGAAACTCCATCAATTGTGTCATAAAATCATTACGAATCTTTTGACATCTTCCTTACATATTACAAAATTTTATTACATGGTTCAAAAAGTGCATCTAAGCACTAAATTCCCTTTGAAATTATATCATTTCATAAAGAATGGTGCATTTTGATTGGAAAGTACAAAATTTTATTTCGATTTTTTTTTTCTTTTTAATATCAAAATTTCCATAAGTTACACAGTTTAATAGAACCTGCGAAGTTTTAATTCAAAATTGTAACGGCTATTCTCAGAAATCTTATGAATTTGCGTATTCCTTATAAAGGTATTTAAAGATTTCATAGATATTTGCAAAACATATAGCGGAAGGTGTAAAATTTTGATTATAAATTTAGAAACTATGAACTACCGAATATTCTTAATCTTCATCAATAAAAACATGTTTGCGAAACCCCATAATTAGTGATAACATCGCGATATTGCGAAATTGTGATAAATTTCAATATTTCGATAGATATTATTAAATATTAAAGTAATATTCAAAATTTCTGTAGAATTTCTAAAATGTTGAATATAATTTGGAAGTGGAAATTACAAAATTTTCATTATAAATACAATATTTCAATGAAAATAGCAAATAAGTATTAGGTAATAAATAAGTTTTGTAATTGTTATTGTGACTTGCTAACATTCCATTCAATATTGCAAAATTTGTATACTAAATTACAAAATTTTAGCTTTATGATAAATAGCTGATAAATAGATTATATATTTATGATAAATAATTTTATAGTAAATTGGTAAATTTCTCTTTTAAATGTAAAATATCATGGGCAATTCGAACATGCGTATTATAAATTACAAAATTTCTGCAGCAATTATGAAAAAAATATTGTAAAATGCCAACATTTCACTGTAAAATGTAAAATATCATTGGTATTTTCAAATTTTGTAATAATTTGTTAATTGAGAACTTGTCACAAAGTATTATGGAAATTTCTAGAAATCTAAATTAAAATAATCACTTAATTGTAATCAAAATATTTATTTAATTTGATTAAATTTGATGTGAAAAGAACTTACCTTGGATTTAATATAAATTGTTAAATGCACTTGTCATTAAGATCCGATTGCGTCTATTAATATGGATTAAAATACGTTGCACAATCACTATAAGTATGTACAATTCACTAATTAGTTATCATTACTACAGTTAACTTTTAACCTGATGCATTTGAATTAATCATGTACTAGTTAGACTATTCATAAAGTATCGTCTGAATTACGCAGATAACCTGAAGATACTACAACAGCATTAGCTGAAATATAAACAGATGGATGTAAAAATACAAATATTGCGGAACGTTTTATTCATAGCAATTGGCACATAATCAAAAGAATAATCAAAAGAACTATGTCGTGCTAATAATAATAGTTGGGCCAAATGGTTGACACTCGTAACTTAGTGGCTGAGAAATAGGTCTGTTGTAGGTGTTACTCTTTAAAACAATGCAAAAAATATGCGGACGAAGCCTTTTGTTTTCGTTTTAAATATTACTTGAAATACGAAATTAAAATAATTTATAATTTAAAATAATGACAAAATTCCAATTAAAAAATGTTTTGTTCCAGATCTTAATAGTATATCAGTCGATTGACAATAAAATATAATAATAATATATACTTTCATTACATTCCATTAGACTACTTCGATATAATCGAATGTTTATATATTTTTTTCCATTTGTGCAGAAGAGAAACCAAATTAAAAGTATTCTTCTTCTACTTTTTTCTCCTTTTTCTTCTTCTTATTTTTCTTTTTTGTCCTTTTCGTTTTATTTTTCTTCTTCAACTTTTTCTTCTTCTTCTCATTCTCCTTCTTCTACTATTTATTTTGTGCTCTCCATTACTTTGAAGGTTTGCAATTACTTCTTGAAAGGCTACCTTTTGATTTTTTTTTATTTGATGTTTTTATTTTGATAGTATTAAACCATCTTAACCATCTGTATTAGGATCACGACCTAACAAGTATTTGTGTCGATTAAATTGTTATTTTGTAAGGTGCTAGAGTAATCTGCCTGATAGTTTCCTCAATCTTCGTCGTTCGCAATCGACGTTAAACTGTAGGTGCCATATATCAGTGTAACTTCGATACAGACACTCATACACTGATATATGCGGTGAAATCTCCTAAGGCTTTGATCCGAGCATTAGAAGATAAGATCCGAGATATTGTAGTACATACATTAACACTTGATTAAAGAAGATGAAAGAATTACAGGAAAGAAGACTTAAGAATTAAGAAATGTAAAATAACTGCCTATTTCGTAGGTATAATTTATACCTACGAATTTTTACTTAGTAACTTAATTCTACTTAATTTCTTATTAGTAACTAAATAATTTGGTAAATACCTTTTTTCCCATTTAAATAAATAACTATAGCATGTTAACATTTAGTTTAAAATTCAGTTGCGTTGTAATTCACAAATACAATTCATAAACTTCTAATGAAAACATTCAAACGTCATGCAAGCCGAGCTCAAATGCTCGAATACTCAAAAGTTTGCACAGCATAACTTCTGAAACTGAAACCGTCATTCATTCAGAGTATATTTCCACACTCGAGTTTGGAAATTAGACTGAGGCTAATGCATAAACTGCATATGTAGGTTTTCTGGTCTGGCGAGCAGAAAATACATTAACATTCAACGTTATCCTGTATTCAATGTTTCACTTTATAATTAGGGCTAGTTTAGCTTGGGTTTGGCCCAATTAGGGCCAGTTTAAGTTGTGTGTGGCTCAATTAAGATATTTCTTACTGTCCAGGTGGACATAAAATGGTTTTTTGTACAGGAAGGAGATAAAACATATTTAGTCTTCAACGCGAAGTGGAATAAAATATGTTGTCACATTGACAAACTGACAAATATATGTAATGGGTCACACCCAAGTTAATATCATCCTGATTATACCACAGAAGTAGTTTCAGATTAGGACAAATTGTTTATTTCTACTTGCAGCGGCAAATGGATTTGACGGTTGCATACAATATTGATACATATGGGCAACGAATATCGACTGGATATTAAATATGTATTTTTGTATGTTCTTTCTTCTCTTCTTACGTTACGTTTCTTTTTAAAGTTACGTATAATTTATATGCATTATAAAAAATAAAAAATAAAACTAAAATCCTTAGAGGAAGAGTCTTAAAAACTATTTTTTTAAAACATTTTTCTACATGTTTTGATTAAATCAATTAAAATCATTGTTAAAACATTTTCAGTAACTTTTCTTAATGCTGTAACGGTACAATACCGGGGTATCATTATAAATTGTAATTAATTTATAAACGTAGAGTGGCTCGTAATCTAAGTGGCTGTACTTCACCTGTGTTTGATTCATGGAATCGTTATAGTGACAAGATCGATGGTTCGTTGTTCAAGTATTGTGTCTGTTACGGGGAAAATATCAAATTATACGCATACACAAATATCATCATACAGTAATTTATTCATTCAGTAATTCATATGGTTTTACATTTTAATTTAGCAAGTAAGGTTTGGTTCATTTGGTTATGGTAAATAATACGCTTTACATTTATGTGGTGACTAAGGGTTTATTTAATAAGTAATAACACACAAATAATGAAGAATGGCGATTTATTCTCAATTAAAGTTTTGAAATGAGTAATGATTTTTTACGTGGTTGCTGATTATTTCATTTGGTTATGGTAAAATAATACGCTTTACATTTATGTGGTGACTAAGGGTTTATTTAATAAGTAATAACACACAAATAATGAAGAATGGCGATTTATTCTCAATTAAAGTTTTGAAATGAGTAATGATTTTTACGTGGTTTCTGACTATTTCATTTGGTTATGGTAAAATAATACGCTTTACATTTACGTGGTGACTAAGGGTTTATTTAATAAGTAATAACACACAAATAATGAAGAATGGCGATTTATTCTCAATTAAAGTTTTGAAATGAGTAATGATTTTTACGTGGTTTCTGACTATATTTCGTGGTATTCTGACGTGAATTAACGTTATAATTCAAATTCTACTGGTTACTAGTACATGCGATTTGTCTCTGCTAATTACGGTGTTTTGGTTATGTCATTCATTCCCCATGCGTTCGTTCATCCATGTTTTTGTCGTTTATTTACTTGATTTAATTTATCCTCAGATAACGTTTAGCAGTGCATTTCCCAGCAAACAACATGCCAGTATCAAGGGTGACGATTTACCCTTAATAACAGTTTCGCAATGCATTTACCAAGCAATAACACCCAAATAATTATATTGCAAATTTCGATCGGTGATTTGTGCACGATGGTCAGTTGTGTCTGGCTAAAGTACATATATCTGATCTCATAGCGAGTCTCATACCCTAACCCTACTAGTCTGACGTGTATGAGACATAAGCCCTTTTGTTGGTGATTAACTCTTTTTATTGTTTATATTATCTTTTCTTTTGCTTTGATTTGGTCTCAGATGCATCTTTTTGACTCTTTTTATTTTTATTTTCTTTTGTTTTTGTTTTGATTTGGTCTGAGATGCATCTAATTGTGAGGTAAATTACGATCGGTGATTTGTGCACGATGGTCAGTTGTGTCTGGCTAAAGTACATATATCTGATCTCATAGCGAGTCTCATACCCTAACCCTACTAGTCTGACGTGTATGAAACATAAGCCCCTCGTTTGTTTTTGACTCTTTTTATTTTTTTTATATTATCTTTTCTTTTGCTTTGATTTGGTCTCAGGTGCATCTTTTTTGACTCTTTTTATTTTTATTTTCTTTTGTTTTTGTTTTGATTTGGTCTGAGATGCATCTAATTGTGAGGTAAATTACGATCGGTAATTTGTGCACGATGGTCAGTTGTGTCTGGCTAAAGTACACATATCTGATCTCATAGCGAGTCTCATACCCTAACCCTACTAGTCTGACGTGTATGAAACATAAGCCCCTCGTTTGTTTTTGACTCTTTTTATTGTTTATATTATCTTTTCTTTTGCTTTGATTTGGTCACAGATGCATCTTTTTGACTCTTTTTATTTTTATTTTCTTTTGTTTTTGTTTTGATTTGGTCGGAGATGCATCTAATTGTGAGGTAAATTACGATCGGTGATTTGTGCACGATGGTCAGTTGTGTCTGGCTAAAGTACATATATCTGATCTCATAGCGAGTCTCATACCCTAACCCTACTAGTCTGACGTGTATGAAACATAAGCCCCTCGTTTGTTTTTGACTCTTTTTATCTATTATATTATCTTTTCTTTTGCTTTGATTTGGTCACAGATGCATCTTTTTGACACTTTTTATTTTTATTTTCTTTTGTTTTTGTTTTGTTTTTAATATTTTCATTTATTTTTAGTTTGTTTTTACTTGGTTTTTGTGATAATTGAATTCACCTAGCGGATGTGATTCTGCATAATTTTGATTTTGATTCATTCACGGATTTATATACCTTCCTTACGCATGCTCATGCATGAATTTCCTTGATTCGCATTCATTCTTAACTGCCGTTATGTTTCGTATTTATTAACTTTATTTCTTACCCGATCATGACTTAGGAGTTTGATTCATTCAATGATTTTTCTATAATATTCACATGCTCGTGCTACAGGAATATACTGACTCGCATTCATTCATTTCTCAATCGCTCAAGGATTCAAATATGCAAATACTGAACACATGCATTATCGATGCTGAGGGCTGTTTTATTTTTACCGTCATGCAATTACGACCTATTAGTTCGATCACTCACTCGGCTGATGTATTAGTGATATTAACTACGCAACGTTAATTACAAGGATTTAGTGATTTGGTATGACATGATGATATTTGCTGATTTTTGTAATAATTATTGACCTTCACGGATACCGGTTTTTAGTTCCCGTTGCGATCGCTACCTGGGAAATCCCTTGAGTTTATATCTGTTTAAATACCTTCCTGACCTATCTCTTTCCCGAATCCCTGGCTAATGAAATATAAATAATAATTAAAACGCCTGATAATCGAGTATGTTGATTCGGAGGAAGGATCTCATCACTTCGCACGTTTGTTTGAAGTTTCGTGGCAATGAAAGCGGTTGGTAAAATAGTCCCGTTATGGTAACTAGATTACAAGGACGAAATTAACATACAGTTGAAGGAGCTTCTAAATGCGCCCTTCTTTTGGAGATTAACTCCTCAAAGGGCGTCACGAAACCTGTATATCGCTTTCAAGGTAGTCACATTTCTCTACGCCTTCGGCGCTAAGACTTGCTAGAGTGATAATTAGGTGAGGTAATTGATGGTGGTTTGTTTGGGGTTGTCAGACTTATCATACGTGACAATATTACGAAGAGAACCATGCATGCTGTGGTATTAGATTACGGGACTGAAATTAACATACAGTTGAAGGAGCTTCTAAATGCGCCCTTCTTTTGGAGATTAACTCCTCAAAGGGCGTCACGAAACCTGTATATCGCTTTCAAGGTAGTCACATTTCTCTACGCCTTCGGCGCTAAGACTTGCTAGAGTGATAATTAGGTGAGGTAATTGATGGTGGTTTGTTTGGGGTTGTTTTGTTCTTTCGTAATTTTGTCACCGGATATTCTTCCGGCGGGTTGCCGAATTAATTTACTTTACACGCGTAATGACTTTTCTGCTGAATATTTCGCAGTGCCCTTCGAAATTGGCGTTTTGATTTGCGTTACTCGATTATCAATCGCGTCAGTACTCACTCATTAACCCTTCCTATCTCTCGCCGACTGGATAGCCGTACCGATGTCTTGGTGGCCCCTGCTTTGTGTTGTTTGAATTACTTCGCGGTCTCCCCGAAAATATCTAACTGGTTCAATACTGCCCTAAGTGAATTATCAATTTCCCTGACTGTTTATACTAATTGCGCCCCCGTTTACACTCTCGCGATATCTCTCGTGCCCTCGGCCGTCGAGAACTAAGTGATCTCCCCCCCTGCTTTCGCATATTCTTATATGTTTTACCTCCCCCTTTTCCCCGAGCCATGGGCCCAAATACTGTCGTCGCCGGTCTTCTACGGTGGTCTAGCCCTCCTGGGCAAGTGCCTTTTTCGATGCCTGCGCAATAATTTCTCCCACACGTTTAAGCCACTCGATATTTTGCTGGCGGATTTGGTTTCGCTACCGATACAAATCATGTCCCCTCGTGGTGTGAGTTATACAGCCCAAATGGGCTCTGTTCTAAGAATTTCGGTGCGCGTGCATGTAGCCGGCGCTGTTTTTATGGTACTTAAGTGAATGATTCTATGGGCAGTAATATTATACTTTCGGTTTTGGAACCCCCCGGCATTGGTCAATGTCGGCCAGTGGCACATCCCCTGTCTGGTTTCGAGTAATTTATACTTCCATGAACTGTTGATATTTCCGCCCGACTAGTAAAATCGTGTTACCCTCAAGTTAATGGCTTTTATTGTCCCCATTGTTGATAGAATTCTCCCGGCCTGGCTCAGGGGCTGCGGTCCCCCACGAGTCTGTTTACGTAGTTTTACGCCGGAATGCGATACTTATTTAATTATTAATACGAACGATTTTTCAGCAAATAACACCTGTCTTATCTACTCGTTGTTTAGCTAAATAAAACATGGTTTGTCGTGGGTCATTTCAATGCAAAAATTAAGCTTAGAAAATTAACATTAACGTCAGAATTATAGTAAAGTAAAGTATATCAACGAATACTTCTAATAAAAAATTTAGATAAATAATAACATTAGGTGGTCATACTGAAATGATTAAATTATTATTAATTGTTATTGCCACAAACAGTTAGTTTTCCCAATGTTCATCGTTCGCAATCGACGTTAAACCGTAGGTGCCATATGTCAGTGTCTGTATCGTGTAACTACGATGCAGACACTGATATACTGATATATGTATATAAATTAATTAATCTTATTTATTTCAATCTTGATTATATTTAATATAATAAACTATTATTCTTTTAATTTAAAATGATAATATATTTAAATTTTCAGGATTATTTATATTTACAATACAATTACAATTTGTTTTATTATTATCTTATTTCTTGAAGTTGTACTTTTTTACTTGACATATTTGGTAATTTTTGAAGATATGTTTCACGGAATTTTATGAACATTTGAGGAAAATTAGGTCAGGTTAGATTAGGTTAGGTTGAGAAATTTTGATATGTTTTGTATTTTTTGAAGAAATGTTCTAAGTTTCATACAATTTTCTGAGCTGATATTCGATTTTATTATATTTTTCATTTTTTTATTTTTATTTGTCTTACATACGCTGTGATATAAGTCAGTAGGAAAATATATTGTCACAACCATAACAAGTGAGATAAGTTTATATGATCATGACTACATGCACTATTCTCTATATTAGAAGATATGTTCTAAGTTTCATGCAATTTTATGAAAACTTGAGGAATATTAGGTATTATACTATTAGTACATTATAGTACATTGAAAAACATTTCAATTAGATCTTCGCAATTGTTAAATTGGTTGATAAAATACTAAACAAAGTATGTACAGTTATGATGATAATTTGCTTCTTAAAGTAATGTTTTTATGTTGTTAAAGTTTTTCAGATTTGTTTTAACTTTCATAAAAGTTTAGAAGAATTTTAGAAATATTCTTAAATATACCTCAAATTCTCAAAAAAATATTACTTATTAGTCTCAATAATTTAAATTAAAAAAATGTACGTCTTTAATCTTGAGTTCAATCTTGAGAGAATCAAGATTAAAGACGTACAATGTTTTTACATAAGTTATTGAAATAATGAATTAATATGTGAACTATCAGAAATTTTATAAGTATTTTACTGTATTTTAAAGTATGATGTTGCATTTAATATTGCTAAATCCAAAACTGTCTAGAGATTTAGTTTTTCAGTTTGATAAAAAAATGATCTGCTTCTGTATTGTGAAGTTTCGTGCAATGTTCTGAATATCTGAGAAATATTTCTGTTGAAACTTTCTGAAAATATTGAAACATTTCTCGCAATTTTAATAACTGAATTGAAAAATAATAATAATTAATATTCCAAAAAAACATGCCATAACTTTTTTTAAATTTATATCTCAACTATCAGTTGTATTAAAATATATATATATATATATGTTGGATATATTCAAAAAACATTCCATTATTTTCTTTTTAATTATACCACAATTGTAAGTTGTATTAAAAAACATATATTTTGGAAAAGTAAAATATTTCATTACTTTTTTAAATTTATCTCTCAACTGCCAGTTATATAAAAAAATATTTTTTTATCAGTCAGTGTGTATGAACTTTAGCTAACAATTATCACTTTAAATCTTGTAAAACAATATTTGTTCCCTAAAAAACTTTATTTTTAGTTTCCCATATTCTTACTCTTGGGTAATCTGTCCCTTTTTAACTCACACATTCAATTGATATATTTTTACTTTAACACATAGATAGTTTTGTTGAAATTCTGGAAATTTTAACTTTCTTAATATTTGAATAGAAAATTTTGGAAATTTTCAGTTTCCAATAAACTTTCTGGGGATTTCTCGAAACTTTATAAACACGCAACTTTTTTAAACACATCACATTTCATTTAAAATGCTGAAAGTTTAGCATATTTATTCATATTGATAATTATTTTGATTGAGAAAACTTGGTCATATGTATAGGCCAAGTTTTCAGCAAATTCACTTAAATTTTCTGGTTTATCGATGTTTTTCATCGATTCTTCATAAAATTTTTGGTGAATTCTCAAACCATTATTTTTAGTTTCTCAAAATCTTACTCTTATTAATTAATTAAGTATTAATTAATCTTAATCTTACTTTGATACTTTGAACACATTGAAGTGATATATTTTAACTTTCTTAATATTTTAGAAATCTACATAAAAATTAATTGCAATTTTTCAAACTTTTTTTTTTTAGTTTAAAAAAACTTGCTTTTAAAATCTTACTCTTACGGAATTTGTCCCTTTTTCAACTGACACATTCAAGTGATATATTTACATATACTTTAATATTTTCATTAAAATTCCGGATTTTAAATTTCTTGATATGTGTTGAATATTTTGAAAATTTTTGTCTCCATAAAACTTTTTAGCGATTTATCAAACCTTTATAAAACGCAACTTTATTGAAACTCATCATATTAAAACATTGAAAATGCTAAATTTTATTATTTTTTTCAATTTTATTATACATTTGTGATGTAAGTTTTAAGAATTTATTTGAATATTTGATTTTATTAGTTGTTATTATGTTTAGTATAAGATTTCTATTTAGTATACCAGAAGACAATTCTTTTAAAAATCTGACGAAATTTCAGCTGTGGCAAGAAAACTCATGCTATTAAAAATATTTTGTATTTATTGAACTTCCTTAATGTTATTTGAAAAAACATAACCTAACCATGAAATTTTTATATATTTATTTAAATTTTTGACATTTTCAGTGAATTTTTGTATCATTCAATGAATGTAAAAGTTTAATTACATTCTCTGAGCAAATAAAATTTACAATGAGTTACACACAATAATTAGAAAATTTTCTGATAAAATTACAACTTCTTGGAAATTCTAGAATAAATTGTAAAATATAATTAACATTTTAATGAAACCATATCAAAAACTCAGAAAATGTAAAAGTTTCTGCAAAATTTCGCCGAAGATGTGAACAATTCAAATAAATACTTTTAATTTTTTATCACAAATGTATAATAAAATATATACTGTTTTGGAAATTCCAGATAAATAATTCTCATATAAATTCCATTATGGTACATCAACTTATAAGTTTGATAACGACCAAAATTTCGCTGAAAATGTCAACAATTCAAATAAATACTTAACATTTTTATCACAAATGTATAATAAAATATTCTGTTTTGGAAATTCCAGATAAAATTCTCATATAAGTTCCATTATGTTATGGTGCATCAACTTATAAGATTGATAATGACCAGCTGATGTGGTCGAAACTATAGCCACCATAATTTAATAGAGTGTGACCAACAAAGTAAAAAATTGCATTATTTATTTATACATCTTTTAATATTTTTACTTAATAATCGATTGTATTAGTAATAAATTTATGTTTGAACAGCAGTCAACATATACAAAATATAAAAATAAACATTCACAAAAATTAGCTATATACACAGAAAACATATAATTAAATCAAAGAATTTAGAAATTCGTTACAATCATGAAAATACTTTTCAGTGTGGTAAGATTTTAAATTATTATAGTGGTCAATTGCTTACCATAATTGGTGGATTATTAAAAAAGCTTTGGAGCCCAATAATTTGGATAATTAAGGATCAATTACAATTAATACATAAGGTTGGGACAATATTTTTGGACGAGGTATGTAATAAGAAGCAATATTACTTACACACTTAATTTAGTAATAAAATAGAGTATAATTGAGTTATGATTACATAGACTATTTTATGATTACACGTAAACGCATATACATTTCATATTTTTAAATAAATATCACAGCTGATAAACTGACATGTCCAGTGACTTTAATTAAACATTTATTATAACTCACAATTTATTTTCTATACTAAATATAATTGCATATTATATCACTGCATTACTCACATCCAACGGCTCATTAAGTAAAATTGTATATTATTAATTTCCAATCAAAACATGTATGCATAATATGAAGCAGGATTTTATTTTATTGCTTTGCAGTAATTTGATGCATAAATTATGGAAATTAATAAAGCACTGGCGATAAAGATTCAACACTGAAATTGTTGCACCGAGTCATAATAAATAATAACAAAAATATATGTATAGTAACAAGTTTTATGTTAACATGCATTTAGTCGCTTTGTGTATTGTTTAGAATAAGAACATAGATAAGCATAACAATGAAAATTATAAACATATTTAGATCATTTACTCATTACTACAATACATGAAGCGCATAAACATTAACAAAAATGCCTTAATTGACTCACAATAACATCAATTATTCAATAACTAAACTCAGCTTTGCACTTATCTATTTTACATTCAAGCAACAGCTGGTTTATTGTTTTCTTGTTCGTTAAAGTTGATATTAACGCCTGGATTTCCAAATCCGGTTTCATTGCACTCATCTGCAAAACTAATGGTGGCATCTACGTTGTATTTATTTTCGGAACGGCGGAAAATATTTAGGAGGCATATCTTGAAGTTTTTCTCTACATATGCTAGATATATTATAGCAACTAACGACGTTAAAAATCCCACCAAATATAAATATTGGAATATTATTGATAGTGGTTTGGGTAGAAAATTTGGGTAGCCCAGGAATAAGAACAACACGCTAACGAACCAGGTGTATATGTAAATCCTGCCTATATTAAATCTGATCAGGGTTTTGTCATCCATTGGATCAGTGTTTCTTTTGCAGCATGTAATTATTTCCTTAACAAACATCGCTATTAACGAACCTAAGAAAAATAGCAGTACCACCAAGTAAAGAATGGGAATGCCTATTGATTCCACGCAAAATACAACATTAATAAGAGAAATAACTACAACTACACCATAAACAATACCTAAAATCACTCTATTGGACAACTTTGTAGTCTTAATAATCGCATTAGTGACAATTATGTCTACGAACAATATGCAGGCAAATTGGTATGTTGCATCTGAATGGGCCACTATGCAGTAAATCAATCTGGTCAGATCGAAGAGTTGGATTAGTTCGTTTATATAAGTAAACAGCGCTGGTGTACTCAGGAGAAACAGCCCATCTGTTATGGCCATGTTCATGATCATTATGTTGGTTCTTGAGCGCATTTGCTTATTCCTGGCCACCACATATATAAGCAAGATGTCGCAAATTAGTCCTATAAGAGCAGCCGTCAATAGGAAGCCATCGTGTATGTATTTAAGTGTGGCCATTTCGAAATCAATATCACCTGCACTGGTCACATTACTTTCTATAAAGTCCACTTCTTCCTCCATGATTGCAGGAAACTAGAAATTAAAATAATAATTAGCAAAGTCATAGCGTTAAGAGCAATTAAAAAAATTATAAGCAATGCTAATGATAACATAAGTCATCGGGAAAAGAATACTTAAAACATAATAATAAGCAATGTTAATGATCATCAGGAAAATAGTACTTTGATAGATTAAACGTATCTGATCATATCATATAATAAATTGTAAAAATTAATGCGGGTCAAATCTCCTATTCGTCAAGTATGTAGGTACTTAAAAATTATACGAAGAGAAAGCTAAACCCAAATTCACATTTGATTGCGGAAATATTCGTTTCCAGCAGATTAACTTTTACATATTTATCAGATAAATATATGTGCATGTCAGTTTATATGAATTATAAATTATGGTAAATTTATATTGAAGACATTGACCTTAAGGATTCACCATTCGAAACCATTTTGCGTCAACCGTCAGGTGTGGCCTTTCATTGCCCAGATAAACATATACTCGCTAGTTCAAATAATAAAATTGCAAAATTTCTTTTTTGAGGTTGAAAAATGTCAAGTTTCACAATTGGCTTTAATAATAATCCACAGATCGAAACAGCTGTCCATTTATTAAAATCAAATGAAACTAAACACTTTTCTTACTTTTTAGAAATAAAAACAATAAATTTTGAAACATTTTAGGAATAACGATATAATTACAATAAAAAAAACAATATTTTATGGGATATTAAAAATTACGAAATTTGGCAAAAGAGGAATGATTTAAATATGCAATAGAAAATATGCACAATACCTATATGATAACAGGTTTAGACATGACTAAAATTTTCAGAAAATTGGACGAAACTTTTTCAAATATGCAAAAGTTAATAACAACTTGCAATCCTTGTTATTAACTTTTGCATATTTGAAAAAGTTTCGTCCAATTTTCTGAAAATTTTAGTCGTGTCTAAACCTGTTATCGTAGAGGTATTCTGCATATTTTCTATTGCATATTTAGAACTTTCCTTTTTTGCCAAATTTCGTAATTTTTAATATTGATTATTATAATGTATGTTAATAAGAATATATTTTTTTATTAGCAGAAAGCTTCATACATATTCCAAAATAAATACAAATCAAATAACTAAAATAGTAAGTTATACTAAAATAACTAAGAAAATATTTTTTTCTGAACATTATGATACTTTTGTTACAGTTTTTCTCCAAATGAAACCAAATATACAAGTTTTCCATTATTTTTAGCACCTTTTATTAAAATACTTTAGTAAATTTACTTAGAACTTACTTTAGAATTTTTTTAGTAATAATAAAGAAATTTATTAGCAGAAAAGCTACATAATATACAAAATGTAAATATATACATGACAACAAATAACACAACAAAACAACAAATAATACAACAAAACAACAAAAAGAACAATGCAAAAGCAAAGACACAAATAATAAATACACTTTTCATGTTAACATATATTTGTATTCTATTTACTACATCTACTATTTTCTATTTACAGATCAATTTGAACAACGTATTCCCTCACCTGTGCTTTATACTTATGAATATTGGTCTCATTTTTTATATGACAATATCTTATTATATAGCTTAAGCACGATTTTTCTATAATACAATTACAATATTTTATTTTCTTAACATAATAATTTATGTCGTACCTATTACTAAGTTTGAAACTGTTTGAGTTTTTTTTTTTTTTTTGGATCGCACATTTCTATAAACTTTTGCACATTTGTTAAAAGTTTCGTCCAGTTTTCTCAAAATTTAAGATTTTTTTTGTCTAAACATAATAATTTATGTTATACCTATTACTAAATTTAAAACTGTTAAGAGTTTTTTTTTTTTTTATTGGATTGCACATTTCTATATACTTTGGCACATTTGTTAAAAGTTTCGTCCAGTTTTCTCAAAATTTCAGTAGTATCTAAACCTATTTTTATATAGGTTTTGTGCATTTTTTTTAAATTATATATTGATAATTACATTTTCAGCTAATTTCCGTAATTTGTAACATTGATTATTATGGTTCTGAACATTATGGTACTCTTAATACGTTTATTACTATTGTTTGTTATCTTTTGTTGTTTATTAGGTATGTAACAATATTATGTTTCTGAACATTATGATACTTTTAATACGTTTGTTACTATTGTTGTTAGGTTTTGTTGATCTGAAAATTTGTGTTCCTACTACATAAATTTGTTTTTATAAAGGTTTCGTAGATTTACTTCTGCAGATTTCTTAAAAGTTTTGTAGAATTTTCATAATGTTTTCGTTAAGTTACTCAGATTTACTACAATATTCGCAATATCTGAAGCTTCTGATACTTTCGTTATTTTGATTGATATATTAGACGTTTTAAGTTTTCTGTTTTGAATGCACATTCTAGAAACTTCCATAAAACTTTGTGGCAATCCCTGAAAACTTTTGCAGAATTGTTAAAAGTTTCGTCAAGTTTTCTGAAAATTTAAGTTGTTTCTATACCTGTTTTCATAGATATTTTGTGCATTTTTTAATTTAGAACATTTTCTGCGATTTTCATAATTTTTAACATTCATTGTTATGTTTCTGAACATTTGATACTTTCAATATTTTTGTTGCAATTGTTTGTTATTTTTTGTTGAGTTTTGTACTACATTATTTTTGTTTTTATAAAGTCTTCGTAGATTTATTTTCTGCACATTTCTTAAAAGTCTTGTAGAATTTTCATGTTTTCGTTAAGTTACTGAGGTTTACTACAATATTCGCAATATCTGAATCTTCTGATACTTTCGTTGTTTTGATTGAAATTTTAGACTTCTTAACTCTTCTGTTTTGAATGCACATTCTAGAAACTTACATAAAACTTTGTGGCAATCCCTGAAAACTTTTGCAGATTAGTTAAAAGTTTCGTCCAGTTTTCTGAAAGTTTGAGTTGTTTCTAAACCTGTTTTCATAGATATTTTGTGCACTTTTTTCTTAATTTAGAAAATTACATTTTGTGCCCCAATTTTCCTAATTTTTAACATTGATTGTTATAATGTTACATTAGAATACAATTACAAATTTGAAACTGTTTCGAGTTATGGTTTCTTTTATTGGATTGCACATTTCTACAAACTTTTGCACATTTGTTAAAAGTTTCGTCCAGTTTTCTCAAAATTGGAGTAGTATCTAAACCTATTTTCATTAGGTTTTGTGATTTTTTTTTAAATTTTATACAGATAATTACATTTTCAGCCAATTTTCGTAATTTGTAACATTGATTATTATGTTTCTGAACATTATGATACTTTTAATACGTTTGTTACTATTGTTTGTTAGGTTTTGTTGATCTGAAAATTTGTGTTCTTACTACATAAATTTGTTTTTATAAAGGTTTCGTAGATATAACTTCTGCAGATTTCTTAAAAGTTATGTAGAATTTTCATAATGATTTCGTTAAATTACTAAAGTTTACTACAATGTTCGCAATATCTGAACTTTCTGATACATTTGTTATTTTGATTGTAATTTTATACTTTTAAACTCTTTTGTTTTGAATGCACATTCTAGAAACTTCCATAAAACTGTGTGGCAATCCCTGAAAACTTTTGCAGATTTTTTAGTTTCGTCCAGTTTTCTGAAAATTTGAGTTGTTTCCAAACCTGTTTTCATAGATATTTTGTGCATTTTTTTTTATTTGGCAGAAAATTACATTTTCTACCAATTTTCGTAATTTTTAACAATAATTGTTATAATGTTTCTAAACATTATGATAGATTTAATATTTTTGTTGCAATTGTTTGTTATGTTTTGTTGAGTTTTGTAGATTAAAAAAAATAAAAAATTACATTTGCTAAAAGTTTTGTCCAATTTTCTGAAAATGTGTGTACCTACCACATAAATCTGTTTTTATAGATGTTTCGTAGATTTTTTACTTTTGTAGATATCTTGATCTCTTAAGAGTTTCCTCCAATTTTCATAATGCTTTCTGTATTTGTACAGAATGCATCTGTATGTACCTTCTCCAAATAAATAAATAAATAAATAAATAAATAAATAAATAAATAAATAAATAAATAAATAAATAAATAAATAAATAAATAAATAAATAAATAAATAAATAAATAAATAAATAAATAAATAAATAAATAAATAATTAAGTTGTTGAGGTTTATATCTGAACCATCTGAAGCTTTCGTTATTTTGATTGAATGTCTGGACTTTTGAACTCTTCTGTTTTGAAAGCACATTCTAGAAACTTCCATAAAACTTTCTGGCAATCCCTGAAAACGTTTGTAAATTTGCAAAGTAGTACCTAAAACTGATTTCATAGAGATTTTGTGCATTTTTTAAATTAGGAAAATTATATTTTCTGCCAATCTTAGTAATTTTTAACATTTATTGTTATAATGTTTCTGAACATTATGATACTTTTAATATTTTTGTTAGTGTTGTTTGTTGTTTTTGTTGGGTTTTATAAATTTAAAAAAATAACATATTTTGGAAATTTTCATTCTCCAAAAACTTGTTTAAATCTTTATGCAATGTTGTGTATCTTCACTGATCATTAAAAAAATGCTCAAAGTTACGTATAGTACATAAAGTTTAGTATATATTATGTGTACATTTAGAAATTATTAATAAGTTTTATTAATAACTTAACTTATTAACGTATTAATAACTGGTATTTCACTTTCTTTTGTTTCATAATGCTTTCGTTAAGGTACTGAGATTTACTACATGTAATTAATTAATTAATAACATACATGTACACAGTACATATACATGTACAATGTACATGTACAAAGTACATGTACAGGTTTACTACGTGTTCGAAAATTCTGATCCTTCTGATACTTTCATTATTTTGATTGATATTCTAGACTTCTATTTTGAATGCACATTCTAAAAACTTCCATAAAACTTTGTGGTAATCTTTGTGAAATTTGGCAAATGTCTGCTATTTATATGTTGTTATATCAGTTAAGCATAGTCGATACTTGTACAAAATTTTATGAAATTATGAATTTATTAAGAAAATTCATAATTTCAAATTAGTATTCTGAATTTATTGACACATTTCTGATATCGTTTGGTAAATTTACCAAAATTAACAAAATTTTCAATTGCTTCAAAGTTCTGCAAGTTTACTCAACAATTATGTCGCACTGGTCATATATAATAAACAAAATTGTAGTTTCTTGATTTGTGTACAAGAATATTAGTATAATAAATGAATTATTTTTTAATCAAATTTAAAGTTACTTTAACGTAATTTTTTTTTTTGTTTCACAATTGATCTTAATAATTCGATATCTGTTGATGACTATTATTATTAGTAATAATAATAATGCTTTTATAGATTTTTAACCACTTTATAAATACGTATTTAAAAAATATACTGGTTATATAGAAAAGTGTTAAATTATTAAGAATGTATTTTAAAAATCAGAAGTTAGATACTTCACTAACTTCAGAATCAGAAATGTATTAGAAATGTTTTTTTTTCCATGGAATCTAGAAATTAATTAAAAAATTCGAATTCTTAAATTCTAGCAAATCACAAGTTATTATTGATTCATATATTTATGAAGATATTTTGAAATGTATGATGTAATTTAAGTGCAGAATTGAATTTATGATGTAATTTTGATGTTTAATCATTTTTTCTTTAAATTATAGAGGATAAAGCGTAATAAAAGCGCATCAACGATGTAAATAATATTAAATGCACTGTACATAAGCGACGTGTACATTATAGAACCATTAAACATAAATATTTTATGTAAGTATACAGTTCCAGTATATTATATTATTATAACAGGAAATACGTGGAATGTAATTAATTATCACGTAATCTATTCATCAAGGTCAAATCAACTTCGATTTGAACATTTTCATTTATTTCACATGAATTATTCACAAATCTGCAATTTCTGATACTGCAAATTTACATGATGTATGTGAAAAGCTTGAAATATCCAATAAATTCGTGTTGGCATTATTTGCAAGACATTTTTTGGGCCTAATTTGATACTTTCGAATTTGAACATTTTAAATTATTTCGTGTGATCTAAACACAAATCTGCAGTTTCTGTTACTAAAAATGTGTATGGTATATGTGAAAAACTTCAAATGTCCAATAAATTCGTGTTGGCACATATGTATGTTATATTGCAAGACATTTTTTTGGTCATAGTTTGGTACTTTCGTATTTTAACATTCTAAATTATCTATTTCAAATTAAGTATACACAAATCTGCAGTTTCTGATGTTGCAAATTTGAATGGTATATTTGAAAAACTTGAAATATCCTATAAATTCGTGTTGGCATATAAGTTAAATTTCCTGAAATATTATCATAATATGGTACTTGTAATCTGATAATGGAATGTTAATAGTAATTTGATAATGTTAACATGGCAATTAAGTATAATGAAGTGGAATATGTATACAAAAATAATACGTGTAATTGAAAATTAAACACGTCGTTAATAATCTAACGACAGCAAAATATTGATTGTTTATCAGTAAAAAGTACTTAAACCCTGCACTGCTATACTCCGATGCAGAAGTACAATAGAATTTAATGGTGGCTTGTAGAACTAAATTCAAGCCATATCAAATTTTACAGAATCAAAGCGATACACGTAAAAAAAATGTCATATTCAAAATATTAACATTTTTAGGTGTTTGTTTAAAACATTGCAATGACATCAACAGTACATAAAATTAGAATGTTGAAATCAAAAACACTTGGCGGCATCATAATTTTTCAAGGTCAATGGAAAATAGAAAAGGTCAATGGAAAATAGAAGCAGGTAATACCAAAGTGTAGATTTTTACAAATACTGACAATTTTTCTCAAAATTCCGAAATTACATTTTGTTTGGGAAGTTTTCAAACATTTTGGGTACATACCAAACAATTGGGTAACATTGGTACATACATATATTTTTGCTACATTAACACTTTTAAATTTTATCACGATATTAGTGCCATCATGTATGTATTTTTTTATATTTCTTTATTTCTGAAATAGACAAATTTCATACATACACATACATACATGCATATATGCATCTTAAATACATAAAAGATATAGTATCAAGAAATAATGTTAGTTTAACTACAGTATTCAGTTTCGGTATATAAATAATTAACGCAAGTAAAATTTATGTTAAATGCTGTACAACTTTTGCAATTAAAAATAAATATGTACTATTCAATTTCATTTGTAGGAAAAACTGTATATTTTAATGATATGCATAAACGGTAAAATAGTGTCACGATATTTTAGTTAAATAATATAATTTTTTTTTTGTAAATAATCGATTCTTTAAAAAAAATGTGTATTTAATCGATGATCGAATCGAATTGAAGATGACTGAATCTACTGCATTTTTTTATAAATTTTGTTCCAAATGGTGAGTCTAGTGGTACTCTATTGTACTAGGGCCATAAAGTGATATTTTAGACGTAGCGAATTGAAGATGAATGAATCTACTGCAATTTTCATAAATTTTGTTTGAAAGGATGAGTCTAGTGGTACTTTATTGTACTATTGCCATAAAGTGATATTTTAGACGTAGCGAATTGAAGATGAATGAATCTACTGCAATTTTTATAAATTTAATTCCAAATGGTGAGTCTAGTGGTACTCTATTGTACTAGGGCCATACAGTGATATTTTAGATGTAGCGAATTGAAGATGAATGAATCTACTGCTATTTTCATAAATTTTGTTTGAAATGATGAGTCTAGTGGTACTTTATTGTACTATTGCCATAAAGTGATATTTTAGATGTAGCGAATTGAAGATGAATGAATCTACTGCAATTTTTATAAATTTTGTTCCAAATGGTGAGTCTAGTGGTACTCTATTGTACTAGGGCCACACAGTGATATTTTAGATGTAGCGAATTGAAGATGAATGAATCTACTGCAATTTTCATACATTTTGTTTGAAATGATGAGTCTAGTGGTACTTTATTGTACTAGGGCCATAAAGTGATATTTTAGACGTAGCGAATTGAAGATGAATGAATCTACTGCAATTTTTATAAATTTTGTTCCAAATGGGAGTCTAGTGGTACTCTATTGTACTAGGGCCATACAGTGATATTTTAAATGTAGCGAATTGAAGATGAATGAATCTACTGCAATTTTTATAAATTTTGTTCCAAATGGGAGTCTAGTGGTACTCTATTGTACTAGGGACATACAGTGATATTTTAGATGTAGCGAATTGAAGATGAATGAATCTACTGCAATTTTCATAAATTTTGTTTGAAATGATGTGCCTAGTGGTACTTTATTGTACTAGGGCCATAAAGTGATATTTTAGACGTAGCGAATTGAAGATGAATGAATCTACTGCAATTTTTATAAATTTTGTTCCAAATGGGAGTCTAGTGGTACTCTATTGTACTAGGGACATACAGTGATATTTTAGATGTAGCGAATTGAAGATGAATGAATCTACTGCAATTTTCATAAATTTTGTTTGAAATGATGAGTCTAGTGGTACTTTATTGTACTAGGGCCATAAAGTGATATTTTAGACGTAGCGAATTGAAGATGAATGAATCTACTGCAATTTTTATAAATTTTGTTCCAAATGGGAGTCTAGTGGTACTCTATTGTACTAGGGCCATACAGTGATATTTTAGATGTAGCGAATTGAAGATGAATGAATCTACTGCAATTTTCATAAATTTTGTTTGAAATGATGAGTCTAGTGGTACTTTATTGTACTAGGGCCATAAAGTGATATTTTAGACGTAGCGAATTGAAGATGAATGAATCTACTGCAATTTTTATAAATTTTGTTCCAAATGGGATTCTAGTGGTACTCTATAGTACTAGGGCCATACAGTGATATTTTAGATGTAGCGAATTGAAGATGAATGAATCTACTGCAATTTTCATAAATTTTGTTTGAAATGGTGAGTCTAGTGGTACTTTATTGTACTAGGGCCATACAGTGATATTTTAGATGTAGCGAATTGAAGATGAATGAATCTACTGCAATTTTCATAAATTTTGTTTGAAATGGTGAGTCTAGTGGTACTTTATTGTACTGGGGCCATAAAGTGATATTTTAGACGTAGCGAATTTCAGATGAATGATTCTACTGAAATTTTTATAAATTTTGTTCGAAATGGTGAGTCTAGTGGTTCTTTATTGTACTAGGGCCATAAAGTGATATTTTAGACGTATCACATAAAGAAGCATTTTAGACCAGCCATGCATGTTAATCCTTCTTTTTATTTTGCAACGTTTACAGTTTCATATTTCATCACGATATTAGTGCCATCATGTTTGTAATTTCCATATATAAATAATTAACACAGGTAAAAATTATGGTAAACTCTGTACAACTTGGACAATTAAAATTAAATATTCAGTATTCAATTTGCATTTGCTGGAAAAAATGTATCCGGCAGAAGCATTGAGGTTATTTTAAACCTTGACGAGACTGTCCGTAACTTTTTAAGTGGTTGGTAAGACCGGCTCTTACATAATGGGGCAAATTTAGATTACACACAGTTAATAAAAGATGTCCAGTTGTTTGAATAGAGTGTATTAACATAAGTAAGAATCATGGCTAAACGCTGTAAAACCTGGGTAATTAAAAATGAATATTCAGCGCCCAATTTGCATTCGAAGGAAAAAAAATGCAAATTCCGCGCTCATAAGAGTGAAAACGAAGATCCTTTGTCGTGATTCTAGGTTATGCGGTTCAGCGTTACTTTCACTGCGTTGACTTCATTACCCGACACTTATTTCTAGAGCGTCTAGAAGTCCGTTTAGTTAATTTTAATAGGACTTATTAACGCGAAATGGTGCAGTAGAAAGCGACAAAATGTTTACCTAATTAACGAAATTGGTCACTTGAGACTTTTGAGTTCGGCTTTTTGTGGAGCTTCATAAACATATATACATGCATGGCGGGGCAATTAAATAAAGAATGGTGCCATTAGTTTCTATTTTACGTTATGGAGTAATAATTACTGGCATTTGTCTTATATATTTCCTGGGAGCATTTAATAATCGAAAGTGAGGATAATGGTATTTTATTGCATTGCCATCGTTTCGTATCATATAACGCTAACTTTCATACTTGTGCAGGGGTCCCCAAACTTTTTGCCAGAAGGGCCTCATGTTGGGATAATAACGTATTAAGCAGCTTTCCATTAAATTTCCATATGTCCAAAAAACGCGATTATAAATTATTTTATGTAAATTAATAGATGTGGCTGATATATTTTGAAAAGTTATTTTCACATTTAAAAAACTTCACAAAAAATAAAACTTTCAAATAAACGCTTTGAACGACACATAATGTAAATTAATAGATGTGGCTGATATATTTTGAAAGTTTGTTCATTTAAACAAAACTAAACAAAAAATGTTAAAAACTTTCAAATAATTGTATTGAGTGTATACGTTTCAAATTTCCACTTATAAATATTTACGAACGGTCTACAGATTTCTATCAACATTCAATAATTTATTACATTGTTATTCACGAAGCTCCAACAAGTTTGCACACGAAATTATACGTAGCGTATAAAAACGTGAAGTAAAATCATTATGAATAATGTGCAAAGGAATGCACTTAGCAAGTGATTTAGTGCGCACATTAGACGAGTAAAAATGAGGGTGCTTCCAGGTACAAGTACCTGTGCAAACTTTTTTTACGTATTTATCACAGCTGTACTGTAATTTTGTTACTTATAGCCGAAGCATTTATCAGCCCGCACGAGAGATAAATGTCACTGAATTGCGCCGTTTTTTTTTTTTGTTATTCTGGAGATCATTAGCCACTTAATTTAATCAAATCCCACACACATTTGTGAATTATCTCACATTGTCATTTGTAGGTTAAAGGCAAGGACATTTACTTGCCTGAATATTTACGTTTAAATACTTAATCAAATAATTTCAGACTTGTGGAAAGAATATTTAGGCATTAAATAGTTAATCAAGTAATTTGGCTGGTAGAAAATTAGTAGTATGAACTAATTGAATGATTGGTACATGAACTAGTTAATAAAGTAATTTTAGGCTTGTGGACGTAATATTTAAGTATTAAATCGTTAATCAAGTAATGGCACAATATTAGTACGAAATTGTTATTTAAGTAATTTGAGACTTGTGGACGTTTTGCATTAATAAAAATTGAAACATGGTTTCGAAGAATAAAAGTGTTCAAGCACTGATTACCAATTGAATTTTTAGTTGAAATCTGAATATTTACATATAAATGGTTAATCATGTAATTTCAGGATTGTAGAAAAAATATTAATTAGAAATAGTAAATCAAGTAATTTGGGAGTTGTAGAAGTTTTTAATTTAATCAAATATGAAAAAGTTTTCAAGAAATTAAATTATTATGTACTAATATTCCATTTGAATGTTTAGTTGATTTTAGTTCAGATTTTTAAAATCTAAATATTTACGTTTAAATGGTTAATCATGTATTTTCACGATTAAAGGAAAAATATTAGTTTGAAATACTTGATCGAGTAATTTGAGATTGTGTGTGGAAGTTTTTAATTAATAAAATTTGAAACATGTTTTCAAAACATTAAATTATTTAAGTACTAATTTCCACTTGAATTTTTAGTTGATTTTAGTTCAGATTTTTAAAATCTGAATATTTACGTGTTTAAATGGTTAATCAACTAATCTCAGGATTGTGGGAAATAATATTAATTTGAAATAGTTCGTAATCAAATAACGGAAATTTTGAATTATGATGATTATTGATTTGAATTTTGAAGTAATAAAACAACAGGATTTAAAAAAAATGTATTAATTAGCACTTGAATTTTTAGTTGCAATATGCAATAAAATTATTTAAGGTATTTATTTGAGGTAAAAGTGTTACAATTTTCTAAATCTCACAAAACTATGCATATCATGAATAATTAGCGAAAATAATTCTCAATGAACAATTAAGTTGTTCATAAATTAATTGCTTTTCGTTTAGTACTAATTGGCTTATTTATCGCTGAATTTAATTAAATACCGTACAATTTTGATATTATGTCTAACTGCGCATATACGCCTACACAAAGATATATTCTCATATGTTACAATAATACAACATATTGCATAATACAACATTGTTTAATTTGCACTGTTTATTACGAATGAAAACAAACGAAATGGATGAACTACAGGAATAACTAGAACTTTGTTGAGCAAAATGAGGACGAAAATGCGGAAATAATAAAAGAGGATCTGCAGGATCTGAGGAAACTAATAGGAAATAACGAGGAAATGTGAGAAACACAAAGAGAGGAAATCAGTAACAGATAGGAAACAATAAAAAAATGGAAAGAGAAGAGATATGTAAAAAGACAATACTATAATCAAAGTAATACTTTTAAACAAGAAATTTGTATTTATTCAGTAAAATGTTTAATGATTTCTATCAAAATTTTCAAGCATTCCATCAAAATGACATGATTACAGTCAATTTACAACCTTTCCAAAAAGTACTCAATGATTCTGACAAAATTTCTATAATAACTATCAAATATTCAATTATTTGTCAAAATGAATCATTATGTTACATAATCTTATTATTTCTGTACTTTTGCAATTATTCCTATTAAATTTTAAGGCTTACAGCCAAATATTTAATTATGAGTCATAATTAAATTATTCTTCCAAAAATTTATATCCAAAAACTATAAAATATTCGATTATTTATCAGAATTTAATCATTTTGTTATCAATTGTAAACAACTGCTATTGTCAACATTCTGTCAAAATGTCAATGCCTACTGTCAATTTAGCACCATTACGAAAAACTTTCAATGATTCTGACAAAATTTCATTGATTACTATCAAATATTGAATTATTTAGTAACATTTTTGTCAAATGATTTTTTGACAAAATCATTTTGTCACAAATTCTAATGATTACTATTAATTTTTGTAATTATTTCTATAAAATTTTGAGGCTTACAACCAAATATTTAATTATGAATCAAAATTTAATGATTTTTCCAAGATTACAGCCAAATGTTTAATTATGAGTCAAAATTCAATTATTTTTCCAAAAATCTCGATGATTACTGCCAATTTTTCAATTATTTAAATACTATAAAATATTAGATTGTTTATCAAAATTTAATCATTTTGTTATCAATTGTAATGCTAATTTGTATTTATTCCGTGAAGATTTTAATGATTTCAATCAAAATTTTCAAGCATTCTGTCAAAACGTCAATGACTACTGACAATTTGCCACTATTCTGAAAAACTTTCAATGATTTTAACAATTTACCACTATTCTGAAAAACGTTCAATGATTCTGACAAAATTTCAATGATTACTGTCAAATATTAAATAATTTCTCCAAATTAATCATTGTGTCACAAATTCTGATGATTACTGTTAATTTTTTAATTATTCCTATTAAATTTGCTGGCTTGCAGGCAAATATTCAATTAAGAGTCAAAATTTAACGATTCTTTCAAAAATCTCAATAATTACTGCCAATTTTTCAATTATTTTCTTTAAATTTTCAATTAGTGCTATAAAATATTCGGTTATTTATCAAAATTTGATCATTTTCTCATAAATTTCAATGCCAACTACCAATATTTCGAGGGACCTTATTAAATTTTTTAATGATTATTGCCATATTTGCAATTATAACTTATAACTGAAGCGAAATTTTATTTATTCCGTGGATATTTTAATGCTTTCTATCAAAATTTTCAAACATTCTGTCAAAATGTCAATGCCTACTGTCAATTTACCACTATTCAGAAAAACTTTCTATGATTATGACAAAATTTCATTGATTACTGTCAAATATAAAATAATTTCTGCAAACTAATCATTATGTTACAATAATACAATTTTGTATTACAATTTCTAATGATTGCTGTTACTTTTTAATTATTCCTATTAAATTTTGAGGCTTACAGGCAAATATTCAATTACGAGTCAAAATTTAATGATTCTTTCAAAAATATCAATAATTACTGCCAATTTTTCAATTATATTCTTCAAATTTTCAATTAGTGCTATAAAATATTCGGTTATTTATCAAAATATAATCATTTTGTCATAAATTTCAATGCCAACAGCCAATATTTCAATTGATCTTATTGAATATTTTAATGATTATTGCCAAATTTGCAATTATAAGTTATAACTGAACCGAAAGTTTATTTATTCCGTAAAATTTTTAATGATTTCTATCAAAATTTTCAAACATTCTGTCAAAACGTCAATGTCTACTGTAAATTTACCACTATTCCGAAAAACGTTCAATGATTCTGACAAAATTTCAATGATTACTGTCAAATAATAAATAATTTCTTCAAATTAATCATTGTGTCACAAATTCTAATGATTGCTGTTAATGTTTTAATTATTCCTATTACATTTTGAGGCTTACAGGCAATTATTCAATTACGAGTCAAAATTTAATGATTCTTTCAAAAATCTCAATAATTACTGCCAATTTTTCAATTGTTTTCTTCAAATTTTCAATTAGTGCTATAAAATGTTCGGTTATTTATCAAAATTTGATTATTTTGACATAAATTTCAATGCCAACTGCCAATATTTCAAGGGATCTTATTAAATTTTTTAATGATTATTGCCAAATTTGCAATTATAACTTATAACTGAAGCGAAATTTTATTTATTCCGTGAAAATTTTAATGCTTTCTATCAAAATTTTCAAACATTCTGTCAAAATGTCAAAGCCTACTGTACATTTACCACTATTCTAAAAAACTTTAAATGATTCTGACAATTCGCCACTGTTCTGAAAAACTTTCAATGATTATGACAAAATTTCAATGATTACTGTCAAATATTAAATAATTTCTGAAAACGAATCATTATATTACAAATTCGAATGATTACTGTTAATTTTTAATTATTCCTATTAAATTTTCAGGCTTACAGGCAAATATTCAATTACGAGTCAAAATTTAATGATTCTTTCAAAAATCTCAATAATTACTGCCAATTTTTCAATTATTTTCTTCAAATATTCAATTAATGCTATAAAATATTCGGTTTTTTATCAAAATTTGATCATTTTGTCATAAATTTCAATGCCAACTGCCAATATTTCAATTGATCTTAAAGAAATTTTTTATGGTTATTGCCAAATTTGCAATTAAATTATAACTGAACGCAAATTTTATTTATTCCGTGAAAATTTTAATGATTTCTATCAAAATTTTCAAACATTCTGTCAAAATGTCAATGCCTACTGTCAGTTTACCACTACTCTGAAAAACTTTAAATGTTTCTGACAATTCACTACTGTTCTGAAAAACTTTCAATGATTATGACAAAATTTCAATGATTACTGTCAAATATTAAATATTTTCTGAAAACTAATCATTATGTTACAAATTCTAATGATTACTGTTAATTTTAAATTATTCCTATTAAATTTTGAGGCTTACAGGTAAATATTCAATTACGAGTAAAAATTTTATAATTCTTTCAAAAATCTCAATAATTACTGGCAAATTTTTCAATTATTTTCTTCAAATTTTCAATTAGGGCTATAAAATATTCGGTTATATATTAAAATTTGTTCATTTTGTCATAAATTTCAATGCCAACTGCCAATATTTCAATTGATCTTATTGAAAATTTTAATGATTATTGCCAAATTTGTAATTATTACGACTGAAATTTTATTTATTCCGTGAAAATTTTAATGATTTCTATCAAAATTTTCAAATATTCTGTCAAAATGTCAATGCCTACTATTTAATTCAAAGTCAATTTAACACTATTCCGAAAAACTTTTAATGATTCTGACAAAATTTCAATGATTACTATCAAATATTGAATTATTTAGCAAAATTCAACATTTTGTCACAAATTCTAATGATTACTGTTAATTTTTTTAAATTATTTCTATTAAATTTTGAGGCTTACAGCCAAATATTCAGTCATAACTCAAAATTTAATGATTCTTCGAAAGATTTCAATAATTACTGCCAATTTTTCAATTATTTCTATCGAATTTTCAATGAATGCTAACAAATATTCGGTTAACAAATATTTATCAAAATTTAATCATTATGTCATAAATGTTAATACTAACTGCTTATATTTTAATTATTCTTATTGAAATTTTAATAATTATTGACAAATTTACAATTATTACGAGTGATATTTTATTTATTTCGTGAAAAATTTCGTGATTTCTATTGTCTTTGTAAAATTAATAAAAGTTAAAATACGTAATAGTTGCACCGTAATATTAAAAAATGACAAAGTGTAATTTGTCGATTCATTTCATTTTCATTTCTTTATTTGCCCACTTAGCCATAAATTTAACATGGATTGGATATGAAACAGTTAAAATAAAACACAAGTAGCGCAATACAGAAGTTGCACATTAAAAACACATTAAGAACACATTTAAATCACTATATTAAACTACGATTGGTATTTCCATATTAATATAATTAATGAAAAATGAAATACTTAAAGGTTGCATAGTAAAATCAAAAATTGTTGTAAATTAAATAAAACACAAAATGTAATTTATCATGTCATTAAACTACGATTGGTATCTCCATATTTGAGGGTTTTTAAAAATAAGTTTGTGAATATTTCAAGAAGATGTATTTTATTTTATGGCAATTTAACTTCATGAAAATGATTAAATTTCTAGTTAGACTTGTCATAGTACAACATTTCATAGAGGCCCCTCTAGGCTCTGAAACAGTCTAGTTTCGCTCCTAGTAGTGCTAATTCTTACAGTATTTTTATCGTGTCATTGAATTAAATCTATCGTCGAATTTCAATTATATGCGAAAAACTAGTTCGGATGTTATGCTATAAGTATATAAATACCGTGCTTATAAATATCTTTAATAGGACCACATGAATACATTTGCATTGTTAGATTTGAATTGCAATTACAATGCATTCCAATAAAAAACGCCTGGGGAATTCCAATTAAGCAAGCACAATGCACATATTCCAATATTTTCGTATCCTGACAAGTTTCAACAACTACGCAGCCTTTATGTCGATATATGCATCTCGTTTCAATCAATTACCACGTGCATCTCCTGGAAATAACCTTCCTATTTATCGGCGCAGATTTCGGATACATTTTAAAAAAAATACGGTTCTCGTATCCCTGTTACTTCAATTTCGGCAATTGAAAATCCGCTTTAGTAGTGATTCTGTGATCGGGATGTGAAGTGCGAAAGCAAACGATTTTCGAATTAAAATGGCCCTCAATGGAAGATGCAGTTTGATGCGATATGGTTTCACAGTGCCACGTTTCTCCCAAGCTGGCACATTAAAGGTACCTCCATTCTGATTTTAGGCTCTGACTTTTATTGTCGTAGATTCATTTTTCACACACCAACGTTTAAAACTTGTAACGTAACCCTTTGAATATGAATTTTCTGTAGTAAATATACATGGATGCGGTCAGATATTGCTAATGTACGCTAATCAAATAGTACGATACTTTCCTAATGTATCGTACTATTTGATTAGCGCACTTAGCAGATAAACGCGTTTTGCTTCCTGTTTGCATTTTGAAATCAATTTATTTTAACTGAATTATCCTAGTTTTTCTTCGCTTTCTCAATATATTGGTTGAACTCTCAGGTTTTAGGCAGAATGTTCTAAGCATGCTGTTAATATGCTAAGATGACTTCAATTACTCCCTCCTGAAATAAGTAATTATAAGTAGTAAATTATTGATCGATGTGGCTTTTATTGGTTGAAAATTCATAATTATAAATGTATGAAATAAAGTTACACTGTTTTAATTTTCAAACTGTTTTTATTGTTCGCAACAGTTTGAAAATTAAAAAAGAGTAATTTTATTTCATATATTTCCAGTAAATTATTGCTATGATCGATAAGTTACTAGTCCCGAGCTCGTCTCTCACTCAGAACTATATAAAAATTGTTCAGCTTTCCCAAGAATATAATTATCCACAGAAAATCACAATAATAATAATAAAAATAATAATAATAATTCCTACTACTCCTTCACCTATGGCGTAATTGGTTACTGTCATTATTTCACAGAGAATTCTGACCCAATTTCATTTTATTTTACCATATAATATATTATTTTCAATTAAGTCAACATACAAAATAAAATTAACTATTGTCGAATCAAGTAAGAACATACTTTGCATTCGGAAATTTCTACAATAAAATTTTACTGTGGCAATATTTTTGTTTAGAATTTTGAGATTTTTTATTATTTGGCAACTTTTAGTCAAATGTTTTTACCGATATTGTTATCGAATCTGTGTAGCTTTTGCAGTTTTTGAAGCAATTTTACAGAATTTTAATCATATTTCTCAAATCTTTCATAGATTTTGGTTTTTTTCTATTGAATATTTAAGTCTTTTATGAAAACTTTGAGAAAGCTTCCAAGTCCAGTTAATGCAGAAAAAAAGTAGGGCAACTCTTAGACCCATATTTTACTAAAATCTAATGTTGTAAATCTGAATTTTGTAAATGTCAGAATAAAACTTTTAAACAAATGTCAAAATGCCACAACTAAACCTTATTATAGAAGCTTAACCTTAACCCATAACCTTATTATAAAAACCCTATTATAGGGTTTTTAGGTTATTATAATTAATCGCAATAATATATTTTCAATTAAGTAAATATACAAAACAAAATTAACTCATGTAGAATTAAGTACGAACATAATTTCCATTCGGAAATTTCTACAATAAAATTATTCTATGACAATTTTTTTGTTTAGAATTTTAAGATTTTCTATTGTTTGGCAACTTTTAGTCAAATGTTTTTACCGATATTAATATTGAATTTGTGTAGCTTTGGCAGTTTTTGAAGCAATTTTACAGAAATTTGATCATTTTTCTCAAATCTTTAATAATTTTTTGTTATTTTCTATTAAACATTTATGTGTTTTAAGAAAACTTTGAGAAAGCTTCCAAGTACAGTTGACGCAGAAAAAAGTAGGACAACTCTTAGACCGATATTTTACTAAAATCTAATGTAGTAAATCCGAATTTTGTAAATGTCAGAATAAAACTTCTCAACAAATGTCAAAATGCCATAACTAAACCTAATTATAAAACTATAACCTATAACGTTATTATAAATGATCACAAAAATATATTTTCAATTAAGTAAATATACAAAACAAATCAACTTATTTTGAATTAAGTACGGATATAATCTGCATTCGGAAATATCTACAATAAAATTATACTATGGTAATTTTTTTGTTTAGAATTTTGATATTTTCTATTGTTTGGTAACTTTTAGTCAAATGTTTTTACCTATATTGTTATTGAATTGGTGTAGCTTTTGCAGTTTTTGAAACAATTTTGCAGAATTTTAATCATTTTTCACAAATCTTTCATAGATTTTGGTTATTTTCTATTGAACATTTAAGTCTTTTATGAAAACTTTGAGAAAGCTTCTAAGTATAGTTGCCGCAGAAAAAAAGTAGGACCACTCTTAGACCTAGACTCTAGTGGTGTAAGATTTAAGTAAAATATCGGTCGCAATCGCAATTTTGTAAATGTCAGAATAAAATTTCTAAACAAATGTTAAAATTCCACAACTAAATCTTATAATAAAAGCTTAACCATAACCTATAATCGTATAAAAAACCCCAATCAAGTTTGGCTAAACAGTGTGTTTTTTTTAACTGTAAATTTTTATCATTTCTTAATTAAATGTTTTGTGACGTAGTTTTAGGTACGGTGTTGTAAAATATGATATAACAATATTTAAAAAAAAGTGCAGCTGGTCAATAAAATATGATTTTTAATTAACTAACTATACAAAACAAAATTAAGTTTTTGGATCATATCTGGATAGACCATTTATGACAAAAATTTGCAGGTAATTCAGAAAATTGGAAAATCTGTTTTGGCAAAAGCTTTTGCAGTTTTTGAAGCAATTTTCCCGAATTTTAATGATATTTCCCAAATCTTTTATAGTTTTTGGTTGTTTTCTATTGAACATTAAAGTATTTTATGAAAACTTATGTGAACATTTTCACGAAATTTCAATGTCATTTCATCATTTCTGCATTAAATGTTTTATCACTGTTACGGTGATAATATCTGATACAACAATATTAAAAAAATGTGCAGTTAGAAAACAAAATATTTAACTAACTATACAAAACCAAATGAAGTATTTTCTAACATTTGTGAAAGTTTTCAAGTTACTTCAGATTTACAGGTTTTGAAGCAATTTTTCAGAATTTTAATGATATTTCCCAAAATTTTCATAATTTTGATTATTTTCTATTGAACAGTAGAGTTTTTATGAAAACATTGTGAATATTTTCAAGTAATTTCAATTATTCATAATTTCTGCATTAAATGTTTTTGTGACACAGTTATGTTTATAAAATCTGATATAACAATATTTAAAAAAAATGTGCAGTTAGACAACTTTTTTTTTCAATTAACTAACTCTAGATAACAAAATTTAGTTTTTGGATCATGTCTGGATAGACCATTTTTAACAAATGATTTATTAAACATTAGAGTCTTGTATGAAAACTTTGTGAAATGCTCCAAGTAATTTTAAATTTTCATCATTTCTGTATTAAATGTGACACACAGTTATGGTTACAAAATCTGTATATTTTAATATATTTTAAAAAAATTGTGCAGCTGGACAACACAATATTATTGTCAATTAACTAACTATACAAAACAAAATTACGTTTCTGGATCATATCTGGATAGACCATTTATGACAAAAATTTGCAGGTAATACAGAAAATTGGAAAATCTGTTTTGGCAAAAGCTTTTGCAGTTTTGAAGCAATTTTCCTGAATTTTAATGATATTTCCTAAATCTTTCATAGTTTTTAGTTGTTTTCTATTGAACACTAGAGTATTTTATGAAAACTTATGTGAACATTTTCAAGTGATTTCAATATTTCCCCATTTCTGTATTAAATGTTTGGCTCTGTTGCGGTTATAAAATCTCATATAATAATATTAAAAATAATTGTGCAGCTGGACAACACTTTTTTTTTCAATTAACTAACTATACAAAATAAAATTAAGTTTTTGGACAATGACTGGAAGGACCGTTTCTGACAAAAATTTGCAGGAAATACAAAATATCGAAAAATCTATATTAACCTAAAGCTTTTGCAGCTTTTGAAGCAATTCCAGAATATTAATGATATTTCCCAAATCTTTTATAGTTTTTGGTTATTTTCTATTGAAAATTAGAGACTTTTGTGAAAGTTAACCAGTAATTTCAAATTTTCATCATTTCTGTATTAAATGTGAAATACAGTTAACGTTATAAAATCTTATATCAAAATTTAAAAATATAATTGTACAGTTGGACAACAATTTTTTTTTGTTTTAGTTAACTAACTCTACAAAACAAAATAAAATATTCAGAACATGTCTGGGTGGACCGTGTTTAACAAAAAAATGTTTTGGCAAAAGCTTTTGCAGGTTTTGTAGCAATTTTTCAGAATTTTAATGATATTTCCCTAATATTTCATACTTTTTGGTTATTTTCTATTAAAAATTAAACACTTTTGTGAAAGTTTCCAAGTAATTTCAAATTTTCATCATTTCTGTATTAAATGTGAAATACAGTTACCGTTATAAAATCTTATATCAACATTTAAAAACATAATTGTACAGTTGGACAACTTTTCTTTTTCAATATACTAAGTATACAAAACAAAATGAAATATTTGGAACATATCTGGGTGGACCGTTTTCAACAAAAAATTGTTTTGGCGAAAGCTTCTCTTTATTCTTAATATTTTTTATCTAAAACATTTTTTCTCTTCTTTAAAAATCATCATATTCTTATTCTAATTTAACGAGAATACAAATTTAATTTAAAAGTTAAAGGTAATGAAAAATATTTTTTGTACGACTAGCATAAAAAGGTTTATATGCTGCGTTGAAAGGCTTCAAGTATCACTTTATGGCCCTAGGACAATAAAGTACCATTAAGTCCCCATTTCAAACAAAACTTATAAAAATTACAAAATAGGAATGGCAAAATGCTCAATATATTACCTATCAAACCACGAGTTACGCCTTTTTATGCTCTTGGTACATAAATAACGTAATCTGGTACATAAATAACATAAATAAATATATGTTCAGCAAAGTAAAACAGAGCGCTCTAAATTCATATATAACAATGAAAATGGATTATCATGTATGACTGGTCTAAAAATTTCACTTTATATGCTACATTGGAACGCCTAAAATATCACTTTATCGCCCTAGGACAAATAATGACACATGAATGAATCCATCCAGTGTTTGTAAACTCACTTACATAGCAATACATTCATTCTTTCTTTAAATTTTAAATATTTATTTTCGTCTTTAGATGTGCAAATATTTTCATCTATAGAATGAAATAAATATTACTTTCATGTATAGTAAGCCGTGGAAAAAATGCTATTTTCACATATATGAGAAACAAGAAAAAAGTATATTCTAAGATCAATAATCATCAATAACGTAGATTATTCGATTATTTGGATAGTTGTAGTCGGTTATTAAAATTATACTTTATGCCGTTCATAAATGTTACGTTAAAATTATTAAAATCAAATTGAATACTGAAAAGTAAAAGTAGCAAATTTCACTGTACACAATTCAAACGTACATCCATGTACTAATAAATACAAACAGCAGAAGTGTCGCCTTATGCTTGGAAGTTTTACTTCTTTGAATAGATAAATATAAGACGTAAACAACGATTACGCGGTTATCAAGAAGACGTCACAACAATATTTGTTCCTGGAAAACAGTTATAAGATTAATACTTAACATTTGTGTCGTTTAAAATCGATTTTCTACATTAATTTATAGTCTAAATTTTAGTATAATTTAATAAATTTCAGTTTTCTGACCTAACAGGAAACATTAAATACTTTAATCACAAATGAAAAAATGGATTTCCATAAAAAAATATATAATTATATAATATGTACTAAAGAAAATTATAATTGTATAATAAACATAAAAAATCCTGAAAATTTCAAGACTTTTCGCTTTAAGAAAAGGTTTCTATAAATGTGGGAGAACTGGGAACACAATATAAGTAACACATTGCGTAGATTTATTGGTTTAAAAGTTTTTCAAAAATCAACAAAATGTTATGAAAATATGAAATGTTTCCTCATATTCCTCAATTTTAATAGTTTATAAGTAAAATGTTTTTCGAAAATCCGCAAAATATTTATGAAAATATGAAAAGTTAATATATGTTTAATATTTCTCAAATTTAATTGTTTATAAATGAAATGTTTTTTTAAGATCTGCAAAATATTTATAAAAATATGAAAGTTTCCTAATATTCTTCAAATCAAACAGTGTAATTAATAAAAAAATTAGCAGCACTTTAACGGTGGTTCAGTCTTAGTAACATTGGCAACCCGCTGTAAAACACTGCTAAACCACAGCTAAATCACGGTTTAAATTTTTATGAATAACGTTGTAATAGTTTAAATGAAATGTTTTTGCGAAGATCTGCAGAAAAATTATGATATTATGAAAAGTTTGCTAATATTACTCAAACTGCAGGTCACTTACAACAAATCTTCTAATTTATCAAATATGTAACCAAAGTAAAAAATTTAAATTCCAAACTCAAAAAAGTCAGGTAACAGATACACAAAATATAAATAAATATGAAAACAAGTGCAGAAAATTTATAGAAAATTTCAAATTTGGCACTTTTGAACCACAAAATTGCAAAAATATATAAATCTCGTGAGTGGATTTTTAAGTGGATAAGTTAAGAGTACTAAAGTATTCCAGTCACACTTTACTTTATCACCATACGAATAATTTTCTTCACGCATGTGAAAGTCTGAATATTCTCATCACCTCAATTGCTAGATTTTAGTGTTTGCTTATATCTTCAGTGCCAGTTTTTGCTATATCATGCGTGTGTTAGTAGAACTAGTTTAGCTATAATTGAGCAGATATTATTTCTTCTGCAATAATTTAATATATCCACTATATTACGACTATTTTATCATTCATATATTTGTCATTCATAGTTCAAAGTATGATTAATAATAATAATATTAATAATAATAATAATATTAACAATAATAATAATATTAATAATAATAATAATAAATAATAATAGTAAGAGTAAAAATAGTAATAATTAAAACCTTGTGCATTTTTATTTTAGCTCAGTATCAATTGTTTTCTTTTTTACTAAAGACGGTTCATTTGAAAGTTGAAACAATGTTTCAATTGTCGTCACTTTTGTGTTCTAAATTTTATTACTTCAATTATTTATATACCATATTACCATAATACCACAATATTAGTACCATGACGTAAAACTTTTAAGTTTATTGGTATCCTATTTTGTTATTTTAATAACTAGATTAAAACAAACTTATTTTAAGTTATATATATATATTTTTTTTTTAATTTTTAAATAAAAATTTATATATGTAATGAGTTTGGCAATAATTAATGTGCATGGTGCATACTTGGTTAATGAAAATCACAATAAAAATATGTATAATAGGAGGAGATAAATAATAATGAAACAATAACTCTTATTAGGATTCGAAGTTTGCTTTTCAAACGAATTTACATAAAACGAAACTCAGAAATAATTCAAAAACTCAAAAATTTAAAACATTTTAATGATTTGTTTCAAACGAACATTAGATTTACAGATGTTAATAAGTTTGATAATAACCAATGTGTAAGGATGAAACTTGGAAAATAGAAATCACTAAAAAAATCGGTGTAATAAATAATAATAAAATAATAACTCTTATTATGATTCGAAGGTAACGAATTTACATAAAAATCAACTCAAAAACAAGATTAGACGTTCGTTGCTTGGTGCTTAAAAATGGTTATTAATCTCTTCATTATGAGGTATTGTACGAACATTCACACGCAATGATTGTATTCTATAGCCAGCTCTCAAGTAATAATAACGTGCACACGTGCAGAGGAGCACAATTAAAATTAAATCAGTGAGAAAACTAGAATATGCTTGTTAAGTGCAATAAAGTAGTGTTCTGCTTGTTGAATATTAGTAATATGCATACGATCAGAAAAACACAATTGCAATGAAATCGATGAGAAAACTCGTATCATGATGATTAAGTGCAAAAGTGACATGATTTCCTCGTCCTGCTCTATCCTTCAACCTTCGTGAGGGTCAAGGATCGAGGAGGACCTGATTTAGTAACCTACTTTTTAAGTATCGGTGTATAAATAGAAATATTTATTATGTGATGTGGTTTCATAACTTACTTAAGTCATACATATTAAAGAAAAATATCAACAAATATTATACAATGAGGACTTAATTACAGTTTACACAATATCGTACTATAACATGAACGTTTCTCAAAATTTCATAAAAACTAGAAAACTTTACCAAAGCTCTCAGAACCTCCAGTAATTTTTGCTTAAAGTACTGTTACTTGTTACAGTATTGTTATGTCGATGAAATTTTTAAATTTTCGTAAAATTTTAGAGTTATTTGAATTGCCAATGGTAAATGTAGGTACTGCAAATATTATATTGCAAATTGTCACGTGGAACTCCCAAATACTTGTTTTGTGTGCAGGAAATGTCACTTACATTCTATTTTTTGTGGTCACTTGTAACAGAATTATTATTTTCATGGTCAACAGGTGAAACGAAAATTAAGCAATGCGTAAATGATAATTAAAAATATAAAACGTTAATAGTGTACTATTTATAAAATAATGCAAAACACATTTTTCGACCTTATGGGTTTCCTGCAAATTTTTGTCAAAAATGGTTTATCATGGTCCAAATACTTGATTTTTTTTGTCTAGTTAGTTTAAAAAAACATTTTGTTGTCCAACTGCACATTTTTTTAAATATTTTTTTTACAGATTTTATTACCTTAAGTGTGTCACAAAAAAATTAATGCAGAAAGTACGAAAAATTTAATTTTCATAAAAGAGTTTTCATAAAAGACTCTAATGTTCAATAAAAAATTACCAAAAACTGAAACATTTGGGAAACATCATTAAAATTCTGAAAAATCGCTTCAAAACCAGTAAAAGCTTTTGCCAAATCATTTTTTTGTTAAAATCGGTCCACTCACACATGTTTCAAATATTTCATTATGTTTTGTTTAGTTAATTGAAAAACTAATTTCTTGTCCAACTGTTTTCTTGACAATTTTGTTTTTAAATGTTGATATCAGATTTTCTAACCGTAACTATATTTCACATTTAATGCAGAAATGATGAAAATTTGAAATGTTAACTTACTTTCTTAAACTGCTACTTAAAGTTTTCATAAAAGACTCTAATGTTCAATAGAAAATAACCAAAAAGTATGAAAGATTTGGGAAATATCATTAAAATTTTGAAAAATTGTTTTAAAACCTGTAAATTATATATTTTTTATACTTTTAGTGCCATTTTTTTTAATTTGAAATATTCTTTTTAGTACTGTTTTCAAACAATGAAATGTTGAATTTACAATCAAAATTTATAATTTTCAATAACAAATACATTATTTTCGATGAAAATATAAAATAAAAAATTACCCAAAACTGAAACATTTGGGAAATATCATTAAAATTCTGAAAAATTGCTTCAAAACCTGTAAGGCTTTTGAAAAATCATTTTTTTTGTTAAAATCGGTCCACTCACACATGTTCCAAATATTTCATTATGTTTTGTTTAGTTAATTGAAAAACGAATTTCTTGCCCAACTGTTTTCTTGACAATTTTGTTTTTAAATGTTGATATCAGATTTTATAACCGTAACTATATTTCACATTTAATGCAGAAATGTTGAAAATTTGAAATTTTAACTTACTTTCTTAAACTGCAACTTAAAGTTTTCATAAAAGACTCTAATGTTCAATAGAAAATAACCAAAAAGTATGAAAGATTTGAGAAATATCATTAAAATTTTGAAAAATTGTTTTAAAACCTGTAAATTATATTTTTTTAATACTTTTTGTGCCATTTATGTTTTAATTTGAAATATTTTTTTTAGTACTGTTTTCAAACAATGAAATGTTTCATTTACAATCAAAATTTCGCAATTTCCAATCAAAATTTATAATTTTCATTAACAATTACATTATTTTCGATGAATACTTTACACAAAGAACACCCAATACAAATATATACTTTACATTCAAAATTTCCAAAATTCCAGGAAAATTTTATAAGTCTCGATGAAAATGTCATCATTTCGACAATTATTTTGTAATTGGAAGTAATATTTTAAATTCATGATGAGAATTCAGTAATTTACACTGCAATGTAAAAAAGTTGTGTTATGTTTAATTTACAATCTAAATATTGCAATTTACAATCTAAATATTGCAATTTCTAATGAAAATTTGTAATTTCCAATTACAAGGTCATCATTTTCGATACAAGTTTTATCATTTTCAATGAAAAGATCATCATTACAAGTAAAATGTTTGCAATTTCCAGCGAAATACTAAATACATGATGAGAATTTTATAATTATCACTCCAATGTTTAATTTGCAATCAACATTTTGCAATTTCCAATGAAAATTCATAATTTTAAATTACATTTTCATTATTTTTGATGAATTGTTTATGAGCTTCAATACAAAATTCATCAGTACTAGTCAAAATTTTGATTCTTTGTAAATTTCACTCCTTAAAACCATTTCTTATAAATTGTATGTGCCAGAGGTTCGCAGCGACTGTTAAACTACATGTACCTTGCATTAGTATAAAAAACAGAGAACATATAACACAATTATTTACTTTACACTAAAAATTTCGCAATTTCCAGGCAGAAAAATATATTTTTAAACTACAATTTCATCATTTTTCATGAATGCTTTATAAGGTTCCATGAAATTTTCATCATTTTCAATATTAATATTGCAATTTCCAGTAAAACTTTAAATTCATGCTGAAAGTTTTATTATTTTCACTGCAATGTTTAATTTAAATGTCAAGTTTGCAATTTCCAATGAAAGTTTGTAATTTCCAATGAAATTTTGTAATTTACAATTACAAGGTCATCATTTTCGATACAAAATATATAGGTTTCAATGAAATTGTCATCATTACAAGAAAAAAAATTGGAATTTCCTCCAAATATTAAATACATTCTGAGAATTTTATAATTTTTACTATTTTCGATAAAATAGAATACAATTTCAACATTTTCGATAATTTTTTTATAAGTTTCAATGAATATGTCATTACTATAAGTAAAATTATTGCAATTTCCAACAAAAATTTAAATACATGCTGAGAATGTTATTATTTTCACTGCAATGTTTATTTTGCAATCAAATTTTCGCAATTTTCAATAAAAATTTGTAATTTTCAATTACAATTTCATTATTTTCTATGAATAGTTTACAAGTTTCATTGAAAAATGTCATAATTACAAGTAAAATGTTTGCAATTTCCAGCAAAATTTTATACATGAAGAGAATATTATAATTTTCACTGCAATGTTAAATTTACAATCAAAAAATTTCATTATTTTCTATGAATAGTGTACAAGTTTCATTGAAAAATGTCATAATTACAAGTAAAATGTTTGCAATTTCCAGCAAAATTGTATACATAAAGAGAATATTATAATTTTCACTGCAATGTTAAATTTACAATCAAAAAATTTCATTAATTTCTATGAATAGTTTATAAGTTTCAATGAAAAATGTTATAATTACAAGTAAAATGTTTGCAATTTCCAGCAAAATTGTATACATGCAGAGAATATTATAATTTTCACAGAATGTTAAATTTAAAATCAAAATTTATAATTTTCAATTAGAATTTCGTTATTGTACGTGAATATTTCATAATTTTCAATGAAAAATTTGTCATTACCACTATTAATTTTGCAATTACCGGTAAAATTTTAAATTGACGCTGAAAATTTTATAATTTTCACTGCAATGTGTAATTTTGAAATTTTGCAATTTGCAGGGAAACTTTCTAATTTTCAACTACAATTTAACGGTATCAGAGTACCGCCGATAAGTAGAGTGCAAGCATAATATTGAGAGTTTTCGTGTAATTTAAATAAATTTGAAAATGAAATGTATTTTTAATTTTGATTTGTTGCAGCAAAATAATGTATACTGTGCACATTGTATTACTTTTAAATGTGGATTGGCCATTTTTGTTCATGAATTGGAATTATCGCTACCATAAATATGAATAATGTGCAAATTCCTAAACAATAATTCATTGAATATATACCATGGCTCATTGCCAAAACAGATAAGTCATAACCTGTGATTACCAGAACTCGTAAGTTTATTGTGATAAATATGTTGTACTTTATTGATATGATAAAGTTTATAATCAATAATTTAATATCATTCAGCTGTTTCATTAAAAGTTTTTTTTTTTTTTAATATAATTTAGCATATCAATATGAGCATACAAGAAAAAAAATCTTGTGTGTCAAATGTATGTGTATGTGTATGTGAATGTAAAAAATCAACTTCAAAATTTTACAAAAATTAGTAGTAATAATCAGGTACCATAAAAGTATAGTACATACATACGTAATCGAGCCTCTTCTACCTTGCGGTATTGAGGTAAAAATACGTTGTATTTATCAGAAAAAAGTTTCAATGTTGTCTCAATGTTGTGGTTCACTGAAATGTCAATATAAACTTTGCAAAAGCAATAAAATTAGATCAGATATCAGTTCTCAATATGGTGTTTTGTATGGAGTATGGTGTTATGTTGAATTTTCTAATGCATTTATCTTGAAACTGTCTTTTCTGACTGGGTCATTTTTTATTAATATAATATATTAATAGATTACATTAATAATTGATATATTGATTAATCTAAATATTAGATTTTTTAAACAAATTTTTTTAATTATTTTTTAAACTAAAAAGTTTTTATGATTATTATAAGTTTTTTTTAAATATAATTTAGCATATCAATATGGGCATACAAGAAAAAAAATCTTGTATGTCAAATGCATGTGTATGTGTATGTGAATGTAAAAAATCAACTTCGAAATTTTACAAAAATCAGTTGTACAGGTACCATAAAAGTATGTTGTACATACATACGTAATCGAGCCTCTTCTACCTTACGGTATAGTGGTAAAAATACGTTGTATTTATCAGAAAAAAGTTTCAATGTTGTGTCTTGATTCACTGGAATATTAATATAAACTTTGCAAAAGCAATAAATAATAGATCAGATATCACATCACAATATCACAATAACATGACGTTTTTCAATGTCGAATCTATGTATGTACATACTTGTCAATGTAAATAAATAAAATTGAATTGAATTGAATTGAATTGAATATGGTGATTTGTATGGTGTATGGTGTTATGGTGAATTTTCTATTTATCTCAAAACTGTCTTTTTTGACTCGGTCATTTTTTATTAATATATATTAATAGATTACATTAATAATTGATATATTAATTAACCTAAAATATTAGATTTTTTAAACAAAGTTATTTACTATTTTATAAACTAATAATCAGAAAAAAGTTTCAATGTTGTGTCATGGTTCACTGGAATGTTAATATAAAGTTTGCAAAAACAATAAATATTAGATCAGATATCAGATCACAATATGGTGTTTTGTTTTGTGAATGGTGTTGTGGTGAATTTTCGAATGCATTTATCTAGAAACTGTCTTTTTTGACTTGGTCATTTTTTAATAATATATATTAATAAATTACATTAATAATTGATATATTGATACACCTAAAATATTAGATTTTTTAAATAAACTTATTTATTAATTTATAAACTAATTGTGAGAAAAAAGTTTCAATGTTGTGTCATGATTCTCTGGAATATTAATATAAACTTTGGAAAAGCAATAAATAATAGATCAGATATCAGATTACAATATGGTGTTTTGTATAGTGTATGGTGTTGTGGTGAATTTAATAATAATAATCTCAAAACTGTCTTTTTTGACTTGGTAATTTTTTATTATTATATATTAATAGATTACATTAATAATTGATATATTGATTAGCCAAAAATATTAGATTTTTTAAAGAAAAGAATTTATTATTATTAATAAATAAATAAATAATGAATATTCATTAGCAGAAAAGCTTACCTAATATACAAAATATAAATATATACATGACTACAAACAACACAACAAAACAACAAAAAGAACAATTATTTTTTAAACTAAAAAGTTTTTACGATTATTAATTTCAATTAACAATTTTTAAACAATCGAAACACTTCGATCAATTTAACCATAATTAAGGTACTCCAATGTATTTGAAATATAAATGAATTTTTTTTTGAAACAAATGAGCCGTTCAAGCTCAACAGTTTTATTTTGTCTGAGATATATTACTAACTTTAATATAAACGCTTTTTATTTTATAACTTAATAAAGCAAATAATGTACTGCTTGAATTACTACCGTTTTATTATGATGTTATTTTTTGAAATTTTCAAAATGCATGTTTGCCAGTAATAGTAATGCTCTATATCTTCAAAATCAAAATCAAATTTCTTTGGGGACCTTATAAATCAGGGTTTTAAAGGGTCCCAAAAAAAATCAAGATTTTTTCTTTTTAATTCAAAGATATTGTGCATGCATTCAGTATTACTGCCAAAGCATATACTTATGCATGCATATGCCAAAGCATAGAAATTGATTACACTAAAATCGACATAAACATAAACAAATATAAAAGACACGTATTTTCTAAGGCAAATTTCTTCATATTTTTTACTCGTATACATTATAAATAATATGATTAACAAGTAGTAAACACTAACGCATACTAACTAATACTAACATATTTTGGTTTGGCCCATACAAACCCTTAATAAGCGCAAAATTAAATGTGTTTTTGATGAATAATTTAAAAATTATAGTGTTAACATAAATATTATCGCTTTCAAATCTGCAAGACCAATCAATAATGAATACATTATTGGCTGCTATTTCTATACGAGTCTGATTAGAGTTACAAGTTTTTGGTACTTACTATCTATTGGTGCACTTTCGCGAAAATCAGAAAGAATAATCCAATTACTTACGTTAATTAACAATTAGAACGTTAACTGTGCCCCGCACTTAGTCGACCATCCAAACGCGAGGATCGGACGTTTACCAAACACTCTCACAGCTGTTTCGAGTTCGAAACGGCAATTGGAGGCACGTGTTGTGATGGACTGGTTGGGTGGGAACTGGGAACACTCGCCGCTAGTGAAATCCAGAGCCTCAGGTCACTGGAAACTGGAATTCCGCGCTATCCTAGTGAGCACCAGGAAGAAGTCGGACTGATGGAACCAGTCCAAAAGGCGCAGACGAGCAACGCTATCACGTAGAGACAAGCAAGGTCACTATTGCTCTATTGCTCCATCACCTCTGATGAAAACACTGAATGTGGCACAATTTAATAACAGCCGCGTTTCGACGTTTGATGGTAAACACAAATATTAAATGGAAAGCGGATTGCGTATCGCTTAATGGGCAGTGCTTATCATGCCGGTGATATTTCCAGCAGCAACTGACCGACAATTGTGCTACTTGCCCACCGAATGACGCTGGCAAGACCCGAATTAACGTAATGATCGTTTACTGTGCCCACTTTTTGCCGGAATCTTCAATCGTTCCTTCGCAATTAAATGTTGATTACGCGATAAACCTGCAGATTATGTAACATGCTATTAGTACACCGGCCAAGGTTGTTCGTGTATTAATTTTATACTAAATTCAATTTACTGGCTCATTGTTTTCCGGTTAACAAATACTTGCAAGTGATCATTATTGTATTTTATATGCCATCCATTGTGAAAATTCCAAAGAAAAACGTTTAATTGAACAATACACAATGAAAATACTTTATATTTTATCTGATAATTCCAATAAAAAATACTGAGCAAATATCTCATGTTACCATCCGAAGAAAATTGCAGCAAAACTAAAGCTTCTGCGGTTTTACAATAGAATATATAAAACAATGCAAAGATATACTTATATAAATACTATAGGCTGCCCTCGACAAAACCCAAATCTGGCTTTATTAAAGGTTAAACATTTTAGCAAAACTGCGGTTTCCTGCAGCTGAAGAAGTTAAATAGAATGAAGATGTTAAATACGTTTTACAAACGTAGTGCAACAAAATAATTTGCTTAAAAATTAGTTGGCATATAAATTATCACTGCATAAATTACAAAAATAAAAATAGAAAGCCTTTACAGAAAGAATGATAGCAAAAACAGTAAAAATCGAACATAATTTCTTTTTCGAAAAGTCAGGAGGATTGAACGAGTCAAACGATACCAATGTCGGTAGATATAAGTATTTAAGATGATTCGAATTTCGCAAAATGTTCAGTGTTTGTTGCCACAAATTGTCCAAAACACTGCCATATCGATTAAGTCGTTCTTCGAGTCATTCAAGCACTTAAGCTATTGTAATGCCCATGTTCGCCTAGTAGCCACTTTTGACTTCTCATATAATGATACGTTGTTTAATAATGGTTTGTTATTATTATTATTATTCTTACCAAAAAGCACAAAAAAAAACAGAAAATTTCGGTCCTTGTAATTTCAAGGACTGTCAAAGTCGTTGAAATTACAAGAGTCATTGAGTTCGATCATTTGATCTAATTTGATTTGGTCATTTGATTTCTTTTTAAATTTAAGATCTGCGCATTATTTTTTACTTTTCAATTAATAATTACTTCCTCGATTGTAATTAAATTTCAGCAGCGTTATTTTTTAATGTAGATTTATTGAAAATATTACGGTTACGGTTGTAAATATAACACACTTTTACAACTCAATCGGAAATACGACAAATTTAGAAAGTTACAGTTGTAAATTGATGATCTATTGCAGTTACATTTAACAATATGATAAATATTGATAGTTGAACATAGAACAAATTATGTCAGTTACTTTTGGAAATTTTACCAATTTAGAATTTTTGCAGCTACAGTTAAATATATGATATATATCGACAGCTACAGTTGAAAATTAAACAAATTTTATGAGTTACTGTTGAAAATTTGACCAATTTTGACAGGTACGGTTAAAAATATGATACTTTTTGATAGTTACCTATTTTGACAGTTACGGCTGAAAATATAGCACACTATTACAATTCAATTGGAAGTACGACAAATTTAGAGAGTTACAGTTGTAAATATGATGATTTATTGCAGTTACTGTTAAAGAATATGGTAAATATCGATAGCCACAGTTGAAAATAGAACAAATTTTATTAGCTACTGTTGAAGGTTTGGCCAATTTAGAATTTATGCAGTTACAGTTAAAAATATGATAAATATCTATAGCTACAGTTGAAAATTAAACAAATTTTGTGTGTTACCGTTAAAAATTTGACGACTTCTGATAGGTACGGTTAAAAATATGATACTTTTTGAGAGTAGCTAATTTTTACAGTTACGGTTGAAATATAGCACACATTTAGAATTCAATTGGAAATACGACAAATTTAGAAAGTTACAGTTGTTACAAAAATATGATAAATATTGATAGTTGATCATAGAACAAATATTGTCAGTTACTTTTGGAAATTTTACCAATTAAGAATGTTTGCAGTTATAATTAAAAAATATGATAAATATCAATAGTTACAGTTGAAAACAGAACAAATTTTGTGAGTTACTTTTAAAAATTTGACTAATTTAGAATATTTGCAGCTACAGTTAAAAATGTTATATAAATGTCGACAGCTACAGTTAAAACAATTAAACTATTTTGTGAGTTACTGTTGAAAATTTGATCAATTTTAACAGGTACGGTTAAAACTATGATACATTTTGATGGTTACCAATTTGTAAACTTAGTTACTGATGAAAATTTGGCCAATTTTGAATTGTTGCAGTCACAGTTGAAAATACGATAAATATTGACAACTACATTTGAAAATTGAACAAATTTTGTGAGTTACTGTTAAAAAATTTATCAATTTTAACATTTACGGTTAAAAATATGATACATTTTGATAGTTACCAATTTGTGAACTATGTATGTAAGTTTTTTCTTATGCCAAATGATGATGACCTGAAATGGTCGAAACTATATGCGTGAATATTGTTTTGATAATAAATATCTTGTAGTATAAAATAGTGACTATAGTTTTGAGCATTTCGTGGTCATTTATGATTATGTGATATTTGAATAGGTAAACGTGTTTAATCATCAAGACGGTTGGGACCTTTACTGTTGAAAATTTTACCAATTTTGACAGTTACTGATGAAAATTTGAGCAATTTAGAATGTTTGCAGTTATAGTTAAAAATATGACAAATATCCACAGCTACAGTTGAAAATGAGTTTGAAAACTGAAACACTAATTTGGAATTTAGAAGATGACATTTTACTGGTCAAATTGCAATTTTTATACTCTTGTAATGTCAACGAATTTGACCCTTGAAATTACGAGAGTCATTGAATTCGATCATTTTATTTAATTTAATTTGGTCATTTAATTTTTTTTTTAATTAAAATTCAGTGCATTTTTTATTATTTTTAACTTTTCAATTAATAATTACATACTCGATTTTAATTAATTTTGAGCAGCGTTATTTTTTAATGTAGATTTATTCAAAATCTTCCTTATTTTTGAGTAGTGAGTGATAATTTATGTTTAGATATTCAGAACTTATAGTGGACTATTATTATTATTATAAAATTGTACTATTACAAAAAAATTAAATCTTTTTCATTGGTGTAAAGATTTATTGATGTTAAGGCAGGATATAATTTTAAATTTTGAAGACTGAAACACTAATTTGGAATTTAGAAGATGGAATTTCACAGATCAAATTGCAAATTTTGGCAAAAATTTTACTCAACTGCCTTTTTTGTAATGTTAAAACTATAAGGACCTCTGAATTCAATAATTTGGTAATTGTTCATGTGATACTTAAGATGTATTGCTGTTAACGCAGGATATAATTTTAAATTTCGAAGACTGCAACACTAATTTGGAATTTAGAAGATGGAATTTCACAGATCAAATTGCAATTTTTGGCAAAAATTTTACTCAACAGCCTTTTTTGTAATGTTAAAACTATAAGGACCTCTGAATTCAATAATTTGGTAATTGTTCATGTGATACTTAAGATGTATTGCTGTTAACGCAACATATAATTTTAAATTTCGAAGACTGCAACACTAATTTGGAATTTAGAAGATGGAATTTCACAGATAAAATTGCAATTTTTGGCAAAAAGTTTACTCAACAGCCTTTTTTGTAATGTCAAAACTATAAGGACCTTTGAATTCAATAATTTGGTAATTTTTCATGTGATACTTAAGATGTATTGCTGTTAACGCAGGATATAATTTTAAATTTCGAAGACTGCAACACTAATTTGGAATTTAGAAGATGGAATTTCACAGATCAAATTGCAATTTTTGGAAAAAAATTTACTCAACAGCCTTTTTTGTAATGTCAAAACTATAGGGACCTTTGATTTCAATAATTTGGTAATTTTTCATGTGATACTTTCCGTTTGATAATTTTATATGACTCTTTTATGGTTAATTTTGATTTTTTTTTTCATTTTTTTACCATTGTGGAAAGTTATTGGAAAGATTAGAGTTTTTTCTATATTTGATTTATGTTTTTAATCAAAATTTGATTTATTTTTGGAATATGTTTAAAGTGGTGTGTAATATTTTGTGTCTAGATTGGTACATTGAAATAATTTTTCGAGCAACGTTGAAATATGATTTACCAATTAACAATATTTTGGCAATATTGATGATTTCTGTTGAATATTTCATGGCTATTGTATGGCATTATTAACAATTTCTGCACTTTTAAAGAATATTCTAGAGAATTTTGGTTCTTTATTTTAAATTTTGCTGATGTTTGGAATATATTTGGTGTAGTGTGTAATATGTGCAGAAATTTCAAATGTTTCAGAATTTTATTGATGATTTGTATGATATATTGTAATAACTTTATACTTTTCGGGCAATCATATTTCAGATTTACCGATGTACACAATATCTGGTAATTTTTCATATGATACTTTCTATTTGATGATTGCCTTTGAATATTTCATGGCTATTGTATGGCGTTTTCAACAATTTTTGGACTTTTGAAGAATATTGTAGAGAATTTTTATTTATTTTTTAACATTTTTTGACTATTGTGAAAAAATATTGGAAAGTGTAAAGATTTGTGTATATATGATAAGGGAACTTTGGTTTTTATTCAAAATTTTGTTGATTTTTTGGAATATATTTGTACTGTAGAACATTTTGTGTCTGGATTTATAGAATTTTGAAATGTTTAAGAGTTTCAAAATAAGGATTAGGTATATGGTATTTTGAAATCATTCCCTACTTTTTTATAAATAAAACACATTACTTTGTTAGTATCACATAAGATTATTTATTGATTTATGACTAGTTTCGACTACTTAAGTAATCATTATCAAACAGAGTATCTTGACATAACAAGATACTCTGTTTGATAAAGATTACTTAAGTAGTCGAAACTACTAACAAACCAATAAATAATTTTATGTGATACTAACAAAGTAATGTATTTTATTTATAATTAATAAAATGTATCACAAAGTAGACGCCACCACCATTCAAAATATCCTACTTTTTTATATAATACTTTTAATTTGATGATTTTACTTGAATATTCCATGCCTATTGTATGGCATTTTAAAGAATTTTTGGATTTTTAGGAATGTTGTGCAGAGTGTTTATATTTTTTACTTTTTTTCATCATTGGGGGAAATGTAATGGGAGGCTGCTTGTTTTTTATACAAAATTTTGTTCATTTTTGGAATATATTTGGCGTAGGATATATTTTGTGTATATTTTTGAGATGTATTTTGAAATAATTTCGTTAAAGATTGAATGCTATTTTGAAATATTTAATTTTTTTCTTTTAGTAACGTTGAAATAAGATTTTCCACAATATTTGGTAATTTTTCTATTTTTAACATTTATTAAGAATTTTCGGACATTTAAAGAATAATGTATAGACATTTTTTCACATTTTAACCATTGTAAAACCATTGAAAAGTAGTAGAAACGTTCATAGATTTTTTATGTGTGTAAAAGGATTTTTTTACTTTATGAGATATGGCATTTAAAAAATCATATTCAAGCTTCAAATTGGTGCAAATATTTATTGTTGTTATCACAGTATATAATTTTAAATTTAGAAGACAGAATTTTTACGCTTGCATTTAGAAATTGCAATTTTTAGCTAAAATTACACCCTACAGATTGTGATGTTGAGGTTTTTGTTATTTTTTCACATTTTAACCATTGTAAAATCGTTGAAAAGTAGTAGAAAAGTTCATAGATTTTTTATGTGTGTAAAAGGATTTTTTACTTTATGAGATATGGCATTTAAAACAATCTTATTTAAGCTTCAAATTGGTGCAAATATTTATTGTTGTTATCACAGAATATAATTTTAAATTTGGACAGAAGACAGAATTTTACGCTTGCATTTAGAAATTGCAATTTTTGGCTAAAATTAAACCCTTCAGATATTTTTGTATTGTTGTGACGTTGAGGTTTTTGTTGATTTTTTTGTTTTATTTTTGATATAATTACAAGGACCATTGAATTCTGGAATTTTTAATTAGAAAACTTCACTTTAATCAAGAATATTGCACAAAATTTTAATATTTTTGTGTACATTTCCATTTTGGAAAGTGGTTTTTAAAACAGTCAGCTGGAATGTTGTTGGAACTTAGTCTTCAAGCAAGTATTTTGAATAATTTTTGGGTTTTTATGGAATATTGTGTAGACTTTTAATATTTTCTTTACATTTTTTAACCATTGTGGAAAGTTCAAAGATATTTTTATGTGTGTTAAGGATTTTTTTGCTTATTTGTCTTCAATCAGGTATTTTGAATATATTTTGGACTTTTATGAATTATTTAGTAGAATTTTGAAGGGATTACGTTTTTTTGGGTACGGTTGCCATCAATTTTCCAAATTAATTTATTTGCATAGTTGCATAGTTGCATCATGAAATAATGATGAGATATTTATGATTTTTTTTTTCATTATATGAATGTGTTTCATGGCTATTATATAGCATTTATTAAGAATTTTTGGACATTTAAAGAATATTATGTAGATTTTTTTTTAAACCTTGTCAATATTGTCAATTACATAATTGTTTTTACTTAGAACTGTTCACGAATTCTGCATTATGTTAATTATTATCATTGTATTGCATAATATATTTATTTTACTTATAATTTTTTAATAACTATTTATGCAGAGCTTATTATACATATTATTAATTTTATTTTAAGTGTGTTTTTATTTTGAATACTTACTGGTAATAATTGAATTTTATTGTTATATTATTTTGTTTATTATTGCCATACAATAAAATTTAATTATTACCAGTAAGTACTCATAATTAAATAAATACAAACTGAAAATAAATAATAACTGGTATTATGCATAATACCTTAATAGAAATTAATATTATTATTATATTATTAATATCATTATCATATTATTAACTATTATTATTCTGTTGCATAATGCAGTGTCATATTAATTACTTTTGAGATAACATGCATAATAATTAAACGGCTATAAAATCTTGCGAATTCCGTTGAAAGTAAATAAACATTTCTTCAGCATTACGTAATTACATAATGTAACGAATGTTTCTAGGTACGAAACTATTATTAGCAGTATATTGTTTTATAACTCTTTTCTACATCGCAATAACAATCCTAATGAGGAATTAATCAATTTTCACCGCGGCTTGTAAAACAGTAATAATGTAATTACGAATTAATATTCAGGTATTTATAAATATATCCTCCATCCGAAAATTAACATAATTAAGTCGCATTTATAACAAAAAAATATTAAATAATGTTTATAGGCGAGATTTAAACTATCTAAAGCGCAATTATATTGTTTTAGAAACCCACTAAGTGCACTTTTTCAAATTTTGGGGAAAAAATAACATCATTGTAATATATTATTGTATATTTTAATATACATATTTACTTGTTTTATTTATTTAAATCTTTTTAAAATTGTTCGTATTTAATCAACACAATTTTTGTTCAAAATTGTTCTTATTTAATCAACACAATATATTTTTTTCAAAATTGTTCCTATTTAATGAACACATTTTTTTCAAAATTGTTATTTAAGCAACACATTTTTTTTTAAATTGTTTCATTTAATCAACACATTTTTTCCGCAAAATTGTTCTTATTTAGTCGACAAAAGGTATTTTAAAATCGGCCATATCATGATCGAGTTGCTGATCTGCCATATAGTCTTGTTCAAAAATTAGAATTTCTGCCTTTAGATTCTAATTATATAAATGTAAATCAGAGCACTTCGTTGTGTTGCCTACGTTAACTATATATTGCAAGAACTTTTAAAATTCAAAAGTTTCTCATTAAGTTTTATTATTGTGCTATCAATTATTGTTATCACTAAAATTCACTAAACATAAAAATGTCTTATGAAAAGTAGTACTATAATATTTACATACTTATTACGTTTCAATAAAACTAATTCAAATTAATTATTTTCGACTTCTCAGCATCATTTGTAATTCAACCCCTGAGATGGAAAAATGACTTGAAGAATACAAATATAAAATTAACGCAATTTTATGTTTTTTCAGTTTTTGAATCAATTTTAAATAACTATTCGCATAATATAAAAAGCAGCCACTGTAAATATATGCCAATATTTGAATGCATAATTTTTAATTCAACCTCTGACATGGAAAAATGACTTGCCGACCACAAATCTAAAATTAACCCAAGTTTGTATTTTTAAAGTTTATGTTACTATTGATCATTTTCAAAGAAGCTATTTGCATAATATAAAATGCAGCCACTATAAGTTTATTGTGATTTGAATGCATTTGAAGTTCAATGTTCTTTTCACCGGCATATAATAGCTAAAAGCAAATGTGTTCGCAGCTTTAGTCACGGTATGCGACATTTTCCAATCGGAACCTAACAATACATATTGTTTTCCTCTCCTGCCTCTAATACTGAAACCTGCACAGAACAGCCACTCTTCATATTTGTAGTTTCAATGTACTTTTTTTGCAAGCGTTACGAATCCAGCTTTGATTACTTTCGAATATATCTAGTATTGTTATGGAAAATGTATATGCAAGGAAATCTGATTCGCTGCATATGAATAGTTGCACGTATATAATTTCGCGCAGCATATATTATTCAAATGGGGTTCTCCGTAGGAAAATGCCGCTGCCTGATTTAATAATGTAAAATGTATTTGAGATGTATTAAATGACGTAGAAAATTTTTAGACGTTAGAATCAGCTTAAATTTTAAATTTTAAGACAAAGTTTTTAGTTTTAGTGAACTTTATTAGTCTAATTTAATTTTAGCCCAATGAATACGAACATAGGCTTGTATGGCTAATGGGCATTGCTTGTAATTGAGGCTAGATTTGTTCTCGACAATGAAGTGAAAAGTATTGAATTATTACTGCTACAGATATTTTATATTTAATAGTAAGTTGACAAATCATATATTACCGACAATGAAAATTATAATACTTCGTGATAATTATTATAACCGTAATTACATTATATTATTATATTCGAATAGCTTACAGACGTTAGAAAGACTTTTATTTACATTAAAAAGTTTGGGGTTCAGATTAATTTGATATTAAAATTATTATTATTATATTTGAAATAGTAGTTTTTATTCACATTAAACAGTTTGGGATTCAAATTAATTTGATATTAAAATAATAATTATTATATTTAAAAAAGATTTTTTAAATTATTGAAATATGTTTAATTATTACATTATTAGAATTTATAATTCAGTAAATAATTCATATAGTCCTCTTAAAACTCTCCATACTACTCCATATATTATTTTTAACATTTAGCACAATTAAATTCTTATTTTTTTTACTTTATATGTCGAAAATTTAAGTATTTAATTGTCCTCAATTAAACGTTAAAAATACAAAGATAAGACTAATTAACAGTAAGTATATACGGCATATTATTGCACAATACAACTTGATATCCTGCTTAGCTATTTAAAATCAATTAGTAATATTACAACTGGTATGAAGATCTAATAACATTTTCAATGCCATATAAAACTATGTTATTATTGATTTGTTTTGCAGCTGGCCGTACAAATTATACGAATATATTATAAACAGTGTAGGTTTGTATTAAAAAAGTTTCAAGCAATTGCTGGATTGTTTATACGTATGTAAATTTTAACCATAAATCATTGCTATGTTAAACAAAGTTTCTAGTCCTTAGATAAGTATGTTTCTGAACGTTAAGATACTTTTAATACTTCGTTAAAAGGTTAATTCAATTTTATGCAAATTTGAAAAGTATCTAAAACTTGTCTCTTGTAGTTTTTTTGTTAAATTTTGAAAATTACATCTTCTGCCAATTTACTACTTACTTACTTTTAAATACTATACTATACTTTTAATATTCCGTTAATAAATTCGTTCAATTTTCTGCAAATTTGAATAGTAGAATCAAAAACATGTTTTCTAGATTTTTATTATATTTTGTAAATTACTCCTTCTGCCAATTTTTGTAATTTATACAATTGGTTGATATATGATTTCTGAAAATCATGATCCTTTAACATTTTATTATACAGGCTTCTATGAGGTTTTTTTACATTTAAAATTGCAGATTTGTTAAATGTTTTTTTCAATTTTCTGCAAATATTAATATTATATAAAACTTATCTTTTGTAGATTTTTGTTTAAATTTTGAAAATTATATCTTCCACCATTTACTACTTACTTACTTTTATATACTATACTATTCTACGCTATACTTTTAATACTTCGTTAAAAGGTTCGTCTAATTTTCTGCAAATTTGAATAGTAGATATCAAAAACCTATGTTTTGTAGATTTTTGTTTATGTTTTGAAAAGTACTTCTTCTGCCAATTTTTATAAATTGTAAAATTGGTTGATATAAGATTTCTGAAAATTACGATACTTGTAACATTTTATTATACAGGTTTTTATGAAGTTTTGTAGATATAACATTGTAGATTTGTTAAAAGTTTCGTCCAATTTTCTGAAAATTTGATTATTACTAAAACTTATCTTTTGTAGATTTCCTTTATATTTTGAAAATTACATTTTCTGACAATATTTAATCATAATTTATGTGTATGCCGACTATGAATAGAGTATTACATCGTCAATATTACATATTACACAATTACATTAGTAATTTGTAAAATTGGTTGTTGACACTTTTAAAAAAAATTATAAGAAGTTTTCATAGAGGTTTCGTAGATTTAACATTTGCAACATGTAATAAGTTTCTTCTCATTTTCTTAAAATTTAAATTGTATCTAAAACATATCTTTTGTAGATATTTTTAAAATTTGTAAAATAAAATTTTCTGCCAATTTTTGTAATTATTAAAATGGGTTGTTATAATATTTCTGAAAATCATATTTTAATATTTTTGTACAGGTGTTGTAGAGGTTTTTATAGAGATTTCGTAGATTTAACATTTGCAGATTTGTTAAAAGTTTGGTCCAATTTTCTGAAAATTTTAGTTATTAAAACTTATCTTTTATTGATTTTTTTTAAATGTAGAAAATTTCATTTTTCTTCCATTTTTTGTAATTTATTAACTTGGTTGTAATAATATTTCTGGAAATCATAATACTTATAATATGTTTTTTTATCATTCTGGACGTTTTGCCTATCTTGATATTTTGTTAGCATATTTTGGAAATTCTCCAATAACTTTCTAAAATCTGTATGTGTACATATAGACTGTAATGTACAGACATACTGTAATGTTGTTGTGTACTTTCATTGATCATTTTAGAAAACTGCTGAATGTTTAGTTTAATTTATTTTTGTACATTTTGACATTATTAATAAGTTTCCTGCAGTGTCAATAAAATTTTCTGGTTTTTCATTTTCTTTGGTTTCATAATGATATCGTTAAATTAGTGAGGTTACTACAAAGTTCGCAATTTCAGCACTTTCTGATACATCCGATATTTTGATTGAAATTCTGGACTTTTTAACTGTTCTCGTTTGATCACATATTCTAAAAACTTCTACACTTTGTCGCAATTTCTGAAATCTTTGTGAAATTTGATGTAATTTAGATATTTCATAGTTTGATATTTTAATTAAATATTCTGCAACTGTACGTGTCTTGTCAACTTTTCACAAAATCTAAGGACATTTTGAAAACTGTTCAGAAATTTGCAAACCAAAACATCAAAAATCAAAAATTATAATGGATATTTAGGTTCTGTTGCAAGTAACACAGTGTTTCAACAACTTTCAGTATGAACTAAAGAAAAACGATTGTAGTTTAAAAACTAAATAATAAATTTTGGTTAATTTGAACAATAGCAAATTGCAGTTAAAACTAAATACAAAATAATCAATAATCTATAGAAACTTATCCTTAATAAACCACAGATCTACAAATAAAATTAGCTAAAAAGTTTACGTTTATAAGAAATTGCTGTTTTGCAGAAAAAAATCAGAAGAAATTGCACTATTACAATGTTCTTAAGGTTCAATCTTACAAGTTACAATGTAAATTTTAGATTTACAGATTACAATTGTGCTCATAAAAAGTACTTTTAATAACTATTTGGTGATAACTGACAGCTGTACAATAGTATGAGATTTTGCTCATATAATGTTAATTAAGTATTTCATTTTTTTAAATTATACAGTGTGCTTACTCGAGATAACTGTATTTTTTTCTGAGTTTTAGTAAAACAACTGACATATTATTTAGGTAAATATCGGCAGTAAATAAATCTACTATTCCACGATTTTGTGCACATTGAGTTACCTACATCGTTTTATCAAATAACTGGCATGTTTCAAAAAAATTAGTAACATTTTGTTTCATTTAGAAGATGTTTAGTACAGGATGTGATGCAACATCTGAAGTTTTTCTGAAATTTTCTAAAATTTTATACATTTTCTGTGATTTTTTTTATTACAGTTTCATTGAGAAGTATTAAAAAAAACAATTAATAAAACTTTCAACAATAGGGCAACTACTTGCATCATTGATACGTAAAACACAAATGTTGCAATTAGTTTACAATTTGCTTTCCATCTTCTGGGAAACAACATGTAGCTATAACAATATTTTTTCTAAAATTTTCAGTAAAATAAGAGAATGTAGCCAAAATCGGCAGTAAATAAATCTATTTTTCTACGATTTTGCACATTGATTTGTCTACATCGCCCTCATATCGCCAGTCAAAAACTGGCATATTTCACAAAATTTAGTAACCATTTTGTTTATATGATTTTTACTTACAATTTCTGGAGTTTTCATAAAATTTTCTGAAATTTGCATACATTTTCTGCGATATTTATGAAACACCCTGTATAAGTTTGCATGTTTAAAATATTTCGTCTATCGTTTTTTTTTTTAATTACAAGATAACAAAAAACAAAAACCAAAATCACAAAATATTTCGGATTTTTACTTGCAATATTTGATAGCTAACATAAACATAATCATAAATTTTGCAATTGACTTAAATGTTATGCAGTTAGTCTTGATTCAGTTAATCTTTATTGTTCTAGGAATCTTGATGTAGATATAAGAATATTTTTTATAAAATTATCAGAAAATAAGAGGAACATGTAGTGAAATGTGATTAAAACGGCAGTAAATAAATCTATTATTCTACGATTTTGTGCACATTGGTTTGCCTACACGTCTCGTCGAATAACTGTCAAGTTTCAGAAAATTTAGTAACATTTTTCATTTATAGCATGTTTAGTTGCAATTTCTGAAGTTTTACAGAAATTCTGTAAAATTTGCATACATTTTCTGTGATTTTTTGTGTTTTTTTGTTTTATGAATTAATAGAACGTTCAGAAAATTAGGCAATATTTCACAAACTTCATGTAGATTTATACAGTTATTGTAGGATTTTTACTTGTAACATTTGATATCTAACATAAACATAAACTTTGCAATTTCCTCAATTTTTCTTAAATTTGTATAAATTTAGTTAACTATTATGGTTTTATGAATCAAATAGATATACCTAGCTATAATAATATTTTTTCTAAAATTTTCAGTAAAATTTGACAAACATATAGTGAATTGTGCCAAAATCGACTGATAATGAATCTATTATTCTACGATTTTGTGCATATTGGTTTACCTACATTATCTTGTCAAATAACTTGCATGTTTCAGAAGATTTAGTAACATTACTTAATTTATATGATTGTTAGTTGGAACTTCTGAAGTTTTCATAAAAATTTCTGAAATTTGCATATACTTTCTGAAACGTTTTGTATAAGTTTGCAAGTTTTAAATATTTCGTCCAACGTTCACTTTTTTCAATTCAAGTTAATACAAAACAAAATCAAAACTCACAAAATTAAAATAAAAACAATAAAAAATTAAAAATTATATTATATTATACATAATTAATTATTATTTTACTATGTTTTAACCACTTTATTAATAAAGTGTTATTTAAATTTAGTTAACCATTATGCTTCTGGGAAATAAGATGTAGCTATAACAATATTTTTTTCTTAAAGTTTCTGAAAATAAGATAAACATGTAGCGAATTGTACCAAAATCGGCAGAAAATGAATCTTTTATTCTACGATTTTGTGCACATTGGTTTACCTGCATTAGTCAAATAACTGGCATGTTTCAGAAAATTTAGTAACAGTATTTCATTTATAGATTTTTAGTATGAACTTCTGAAGTTTTCATAAAATTTTCTGGAATTTGCATAATCTTCTGTGATTACTTATAAATTAATCTACTTATAAATATATTTAGGATTTTTACATGCAACATTTACTCAATTTTTTGGAAATTAGTATAAATTCAGTTAATCATTATGGTTCTATGAATCTTGATGTAGGTTATTACGATATTTTTTTCTAAAATTGTCAGCAAAATAACACAAACATGTAGTGAATTGTGCCAAAATCGACAGTAAATAAATCTATTATTCTTCGATTTGGCGCAGCTTGGGTTTGCCTACATCGCCTCGTCAAATAACTGGCATGTTTAAAAAAAAATTGGCACATTTTTTTTCATATATGTGATTTTTAGATGCAAATTCTGAAGTTTTTTTTATTAAACTTTCTGAAATTTGCATACATTTTCACACTCTGTATAAGTTTGAATATTTTAAATATTTCGTCCAACGTTCACTTTTTTTTAATTTCAAGTTAACGCAAAACATAAAAAGAAACAAAATATTTGTTGTTCTGTACAAATCTATTTAGAAACTAAAACAATTGTTGCAAATCATCGTTCATATGTGAAACAAATGCCTGTCTTTATTCATTTTTTAATACTAGGCAACCAGCCAATAATGATTGTTCTCTCTCTTTCTCTTATTACACTTGCATTCTAATGCGATAAGTGTACTCTTTAGTTATTACTGTTACAGTTATTTTAATAGCATGTTTAAAAAAAATGTTGGCACATTTTTTTTTTCATTTATATGATTTTCAGATGCAAATTCTGAAGTTTTTTTATTATACTTTCTGAAATTTGCATACATTCTCACACTCTGTATAAGTTTGCATATTTTAAATATTTCGTCCAACGTTCACTTTTTTTAATTTCAAGTTAACGTAAAACAAATAAATCACAAAATATTTGTTGTTCTGTACAAATTTATTTAGAAACTAAAACAATTGTTACAAATCATCGTTATCAAGTGAAACAACTGCCTGCCTATATATATATATATATATATATTTTAGGCAACCAGCCTAATAAAGATTGTTCTATCTCTTTCTCTTATTACACCTGCATTCTAATGCACTAAGTGTACTCTTTAGTTATTACTGTTACAGTTATTTTAAAAATAATAATTGGTTTATGGGTAAAATATTTGTTGTTCTGTACAAATTTATTTAGAAACTAAAACAATTGTTGCAAATCATCGTTAATAAGTGAAACAAATGCCTTTCTTTATTTTTTTATTTTATACTAGGCAACCAGCCTAATAAAGATTGTTCTCTCTCTTCCTCTTATTACACTTGCAGTCTAATGCACTAAGTCTACTACTTAGTTGTTACTGTTACAGTTATTTTAATAATAATAATAATAATTTGTTTATGGGTAAAATATTTGTTGTTCTGTTCAAATTTATTTAGAAACTAAAACAATTGTTGCTAATCATCGTAAAAAGTGTAACAAATGCCTGCCTTTATTCAATTTTAATTAAACTAGGCAACCAGGTAAATAGACGAATAAAGATTGTTCTCTATCTTTCTCTTATTACAGTTGCAGTCTAATGCACTAAGTGTACTACTTAGTTATAACTGTTACAGTTATTTTAATAATAATAATTTGTTTTTATGGGTACATCATTTCCATTTAATTATTATCACTAGACATTCAATATATTACACAACATTTAAAATAAGCACTCGATTACAAAATTAATGCTAATTCAAGAGACACCTTCATAAATATAAAATTACAAAATTATATACAGTAAATCGCTATTTTTAATTATGCTAAGACATATAACCAATAAACGAATTAATATGCAGCATTGCACTTATAAAGTTTGGAAATGCCAAAATCGTAAATTTATTGGAATTTTATTAAAGCTAATTAATTCGTTGCTAATTCCACATACATTTGTGAACGTGCGTAAGTTATTGCTTCATGTTTGCACATTTGAAACCCCGAAATAAATATAACGTAACGATCCAATGAGGTCAACGTATTCATACCAAAATATTTTATAACTAATTCTGAACTAATTGGCTGAAATTTATAAATTTCCGCCAATTTCGAAATTTCGCGTTGGTGATGTCTCGTAGTGTAAACGGGCGAGTTTCTACAATTTCCACACATCGAGTCGAAAGTGGTTCGTTTCAAAATGCATTGTATTTAAGTACGTATGACTAGACATGGTGTATTTTTACGATAACTGCTCGTAATTACAGTTGTAGGAAGTCCGTACTTTCCGCTAATGTCGGATCTCCGTGTCACTTTAATTACGCGGCACGAAGTTCTCAGTTTCACCTCTTTGTGTGCAGCCTCATCATCCTTGCATGATGGCTTAATGATTCCTCCGTGCTTCCGTTAAACAGTATTTCTTATTATTATAATTGTGCAATTTGATTCGTTTAATGTTTCTCGTTGCGTATTTCAATCTCCAGCGAAGTTTGGTCCGTGGAATAGTTGACAGACTCGTTAATTTTTAACGTCCTGCAATTGAACAGAGCCAGCAGGCTGTCTTTGAACATTTCGTTGTATTTGAAGAGGTAGAAGGCGAGGGCGATGTTCTTCCCGACCTTCACGGAAGTTCCGAAGGCGAGGATGAAGTGCTTGAAGATTGAATCGGTTTTGAAGCTGAATTCCGCCACGATATTCACGACCCAGCTGGCCAAGCACAGGCACATGAAGATTGTGCCAAAGTTTAACCGAAACGCGCCGTCTCTTGTTATGTCCCCTTTGTTGTTGCATCTGAGGTAGTATTTGGCGAAGAGTATGAGAAGCAGCACTGTGATGAATGTGGCATAGACGGAGCCCTGCACGAACGTCAACTCCCCTCTGCAGTACTGGATGTTCACGTATAGGATTACAACCATGAAATTCCAAATTAGGACTAATAGGATCCCCTGGGAAGCGCACTTCATGTTGAACAAACAGTTCGCCACTAGGATTATCACGAAAGTCATCGTCACTATCTGCAGCGATATCTCCAGGTTCGTCAGGATGCACTGAATGTGCTCGTAGTTCGCATTATTGTAGGTGATCCTTAGCAATCGCTTGTCTATGTAGTAAATCAGCAGCACTAACAGCGTCAGCAGGTCCGAGATTGCCACGTTCAGGATGTACAGGTTCGTCCTGGTCCTCATGTATTTCGTCCGCAGGATCGCTACGATGAGCACTATGTTTGCTAAGATGCTTAGTATGTTAATGATGGTTATTATTAGTTCGTAGATTATTTCCGGTTCCGTCTCCATTCCTGCTATCAGCGCCATTTTGTTAGCTCGATAAATTTCTACCTGAAAATCGAAAATAATATTAGAAAGTTAATGACTAAACAGGTATAGTGTTTTCACTTGAAATTGAAAATGTACCTGCAATGAGGGTTTATTACGGTCAAGGGTTCTCCATTGTATGGCGTGCTGTGGCCGGCTCTGGACTCTTCCCATTACCCGTAATAAAATTCCGTTCGCACAATGGAGCGCAATAAACACCGTTCGTAGGTAGATTTTCTATTTCAAGTAAAAACACTATAATATCTACTAATTCATGCACTAAGTGTTAGAAATACTATAATAATTAAAATTTTGTTGTTAACTTTTTTTTGGGAAAATTTGTTATTATTTAATATCTGAAAATTGAATACTTTTTTTAAGTTAATGACAATATAGTTAATATATACTAATGCAAGCACTAGGTCAGCGATGGCGAACCTTTTTTTCTAGTGTTAATAGGGTCAGCTATTATTTGAGTCATAGGACAAGTAAAAAAAACACTCCAGAAATTTGATCATTATTCCGAAATCTGTAGTTATTTTTAATATAATTGAGAAATCAGTGAAACGATTGAAAAATCTCTTGAAATTTGACAATACATTTTTAGAAATGTTTTAATATTTTTTAAACTATCGACAAATTTGGAGATTAAAAACATCTGAATAATAATCATGTCAATCATTCTTGATTTTTATGATCTCGAAATTATCTCTCAAAATCATAAGAATTATCTGTAGAAATCGCGAAAATTATTAGGATATGTTGGGTGTTATTAAAAAATCTCTAAAATTATTTGATATGTATTCTAAACATTGACGTTCATATCCACGAAATGACCTAATTGTAATGTGGCCTTAATGATAAATAAATATCTATCTATGTATTGATATTTATTAGGAAATCTATGGAAATCTGTGGAAAATCTATGGAGAAATTATTGTGAAATCTTTAGTTATTGAAAATACCAATTTGCATTTCTTTATCTCGAAATTATCTCCAGATATCATGATAATTATTGGGAAACCTGTACAAATCTCCAAAAATAATGAGTTGTTGTGGCAATTATAGGAAAATCTTTCGGAATCTTGCTAAAATTTAGAAATATTTAGGTTTAGGTTTAGGCGAAAGAATTGTAAAATGAAAAAAACATTAATTTTAATATTTGATACATCAAACTACATATAATTTCACTATTACTATAAAAGCAGAAAGACCACTGGTCGATAGCGAATAAAGTTGTAACTACTACTGAAAAAAATCTAATAATTGAGTCAATCGTGTGAACCAATTGGGATTTTCTGGTATGAATGATCTCAAAATTATTGAAAAATCTCTCGAAATCTTGAGAATTAATGAGAAACAGAAATATATTTATTTATGCATGTCTTAATTCTCCTAAGTCACTTGTATTTTTTTGTAAAATTGCTTTAAATTTCCTTTGAAAAGTAGAGTTTTTAATAGCAATTTTTTATTGCAAAATCTTTGGATTTATTGAAAAACCTCCACAAATTTTATCATTATTCCGAAATCTGTAGAGATCTCAAATATAATTCAGAAATCAGGGAAATTATTGAAAAATCTCTCGAAATTTGACAATACATATTTAGAAATCTTTGATATTTTTTTAAATTATCGACAAATTTGGAGAATGAAAAAATATGAATAATAATCGTGTCAATATTTTTTTTATTTTTTTTTATCTCGAAATTATCTCTCAAAATCATAAGAATTATCTGTACAAATCTCGAATATTATTAATAAATCTTAGATGTTATTAAAACATCTTTAGAATAGTTTTATGTGAATTTAAAAAAATACATTAAAAATGCTGGGTCAATTAAACATTGACGTGCATATCCACAAAATGACTATACAATTAGTATTATTGTTATGTGGCTTAAATGATAAATACATATCTATCTATCTATTGATATTTATTAGGAAATCTGTGGTAATCTCGAAACTTATTGACATATCTTTACTTATTGAAAATACCAATTTGCATTTGTTTATCTCGAAAGTATTTACTTTTTAGAAATATTGGTATGGAAAATATTGACAAATCATTAATTAAATGGAATATTAATTTAATGGCAAATAATTATGACAAAGTAAAGACATAACAATAACCTATTATACAATCCTACCAACAAAAGTCTATATGAAGTCACAAAATTATTACCAATCGCTTCTAGGTTCGAAAAACTTCAATTTAAATTTAAAATCAATAATATTTTCTATCATTATGGGTGACCATTCCATTCAAAACACTATACGAATCATACAATGACTTACATATCTCATTTTCACCTTCATTTATACACTTCACACTTTACACTTTGATCATATATGATGTTTTTTTTTGTTTTTTTTTTCTTATATCTCTTTTAATTTAATATTTTTAATTTGAATTAATTATTAATTTTAAAATTTGATACATCAAACTACATATAATTAATATACAACTGTAAAAGCAGAAAGACCTCTGGTCGATAGCGAATGAAGATTCTAACTAGCAATTTGAAAATAATGGAAATTATTGGAAAATTTCTTGATACTACTTAGAAATGACTTAAGTAGATATTTTAAGAATTATCGAGAATTTTGGAGAACTAAAAATGTATGTATTAATGGTACTAACGAATTTACATTTTCTGATTTTCTTGATCTCAAAATTATTGAGTTTTTGAGCTATCTCGCGAAATAATGATAATAAATGAGATATCGACAGAATTCAATAAGAATTATTGAGAATGTCTCCACTCTTTGAAGGAAAGGAGAGGTATAAATCTGTATAAATCTCGAAAATTATTAAGAAATCTTTAAAATTATTGAAAAATCCATAGATATGTCGATATTTATTCAAAAATCTGTACATTGAAAAAAACCTTAGAAATGATTGACATTTTTTTGAAATATTAGTAATGAAAAATATTGACAAATCATTAAATATTAATTTAATGGAAAATAATGGAATTTATTGGAAAGTCTCTTGATACTACTTAGAATGACTTAAGTAGATATTTTAAGAATTATCGAGAATTTTGGAGAAAAAAATGTGTATGTATTAATCGTACCAACTAATTTGAATTTTATGATTTTCTTGGACTCAAAATTATTGAATTTTTGAACTGACTCTCGAAATAATGATAATAAATGAGAAATCGACAGAAATCAGTAAAAATTATTAAGTATGTCTCCACTCTTTAAAGGAGAGAAAAAGTATAAGTCTGTATAAATCTCGAAAATTATTAAGAAATTTTGGAAATTACTAAAAAAATCTATAGAAATCTCGATATTTATTGAGAAATCTGTAGAAATCTCGAACAACATTGAAAAAACCTTAGAATGCTTGAGAAATTTTTAGAAATCTTAGTAATGAAAAATATTGCCAATTCATTAAACATTAATTAAATGAAATATTATTTAATGGAAAATAATGGAAATTATTGGATGATCGCTTGATACTACTTAGAAATGACTTTAGTAGATATTTTAAGAAGTATCGAGAATTTTGGAGAATAAAAAGTGGATATATTAATCGTACCAACTAAGTTGCATTTTCTGATTTTCTTGATCTCAAAATTATTGATTATATCAATTATATTATATCTCCCGAAATAATGATAATAAATGAGATATCAACAAAAATCAATAAGAATTATTGAGAATGTCTCCACTCTTTAAAGGAAAGGAAAGGTATAATTCTGTATATATCTCGAATATTATTAAGAAATCTTGGAAATTACTGAAAAATCTATAGATATGTCGATATTTATTGAAAAAATTGTAGAAATATCGAACAACATTGAAAAAAACCTTAGAAATGATTGAGATTTTTTTTTAGATCTTAGTAATGAAAACTATTGACAAATCATTAAATATTAATTAAATAAAATATCAATTTAATGGAAAATTATGGAAATTATTGGAAAATCTCTTGATACTATTTGGAAATGACTAAGAATTATCGAGAATTTTGGAGAATAAAATGTGTGTCATAATCATGCCAACTAATTCGCATTTTCTGATATTATTGATCTTAAAATGATTGAATTTTTGAACTATCTCTCGAAATAGTGATAATAATTGATACATCTACAGCAATCAATAAGAAGTATTGAGAATGTCTCCACTTTTTAAAAGAAATGATAAGTGCTTTTCAAAAAAAAAATATTTGTATTTTTTTTTCATTTTAAGCATCTCGGAAACCATAAAACATAGCGATTCGGTTAAATGAGAAAAGAGTTGTCATTTTAAGAGCTTATGGAAGATATGCTTTTGTTTTTTGAAAAAATAACATAGTTTTTGAGTTATACCTAATACAAACTACAATTTTTTTTTTAAATGGCAGTCATAGTTGGCTATAACATTTTTTAAAAAGGACATTTTTTTCTCTTTATGGCGATACTTTAATAAATTATAAAAAATAAAGTTTGTATTATAACTGAAAACGGTGGTCTTTTTTTTTCAAAAAAATAAAAGCATGCTTGCTTAAGCTCTTAAAACCGTTGTCTCATTTAACTGAATCTCTGTTTTTCTAACCAAGTGATCTACAATTTGATTATTCAATGTTATATTTTTCAGTTAAACAAAATATAGTTACAATTTTTGCAATTTTGGCAATTTTATTTATTTATTTAACGAAAAAAAAACTCAATTTTTACATATATTGCATGTAATTGATAATGTGTACATACCACTACCACTAGAACGCTAAAATAACTAAAATAACAATCATTCATAATAAGGAGAACAATAACCAAAGATATATGAAAATGGTAAACCACACCTACAACAGAGATATTTCCTCAGTACATCCCGTTTCAATTTTTAAAAAGGCTTAGCCAAATCGAAACTGGGCAATTGGTTCAACTTTTTTAATGTTAACAAAATGCAACAAAATTTGAATGTTATTTTTTTAATATTTTGCTTATACGTCTGAAAATTTTCTGTAATCATTGTTGAATGTCTGAAAAATTATCAGTTATTTTGCTAAATGTCAAATAATTTGATAATTCAATGTTACATTTTTCTGTTAAACAAAATAGTTACAAGTTTTGCAATTTCGGAAGTTTTAATGTAATTTTTGTTTAATATTTTACCAATCTGAAAATGCTCAGTAATAATTGTTGAATGTCTGTAAAATTATCAGTAATTTTGCTAAAATGTCATAGATTTTAAATGTGGCAAAAATTCTTGAAGACTGCTATTAATTTTAATAAAATATTTTGAATGGTGACTTCTAATAATTTGAAGGTAATAATTTGAAGATATTGTTTTAAAATTGACAGCCTCTCTGAATCCATCTAATTTGTCAGTCAATACCATTACTATAGTTACTTAGTATTTAATAGAGTAAATATACACACAAATATTTTCCAAGAAAAGAAATTATTTGCTAAACCAACAACAAGATTAACGGTGCAGAAGTTCCATTACCATTTAAAATAATCGATTAGTATGGTGTTAGTGTGGCCTAGTTTACTTTTATGCTGCTTTTAAATCCCCTTCAGGAATTTATGATCGTGATTCTTAAATATTATGAAACGTGCAGGATATTCATCATGTGTTGAAAGTAAATTTGATATTAATGGCCTGGCCTTAAGTGTTACAAAATTTAAATTGCACTCATCGATTAAATTAATACATTTTTTTTATTTATGAGTATTGATAAATATTAAGTTTTGGTATACAAATGGCAAAATACGTAGTTGACTCAAAAAATTGATAATAAATAAAACTCAACACTTTGTTAGTATCACATAAAATTTCGAGTTTCGACTTCTTAAGTAGTCATTTTCAAATGACTACTTAAGTAGTCGAAACTAGTAACAGATTAATAAATAATTTTATGTGATACCAACACATAATCACATAGTATCACATAAAATTTCGAGTTTCGACTACTTAAGTAGTCATTTTCAAATGACTACTTAAGTATGAAGACTAGTATGAATTAGTCAAATTTCTTAAACTCTACTTTTTAATTTTTTAAATTTATATTATGGAATTTCCCTTAAATGTAGAAATTCTACAATAAAAAATAATAAATTAAAAGGTAGAAAGAGTAGACATAATAAGATATTGTGCTTTGTACTGTCAGCAATTGATACAAACTTTTAAATTTGAATATCGTATGACTTCGATTTATCGCGTATTTGGAATTCTGCGGCGTTTAATATATCCGCCAATCGTTTATTCATGTGGACAAACTCTCGACTGAACTCGCTTCGATACAGTTTTATTACTTGTGCCAGTGCACGTTAAAAAGTGCGGCGAATAACGTAAAATCCGCGAATCTCGCGAGTTTCCAATTTAATCAACCGAAACGGCGGCAAAAAGCTTGCCACAGCGGAATTGGGTTACAGTTTTCACAAGTTAAACAGGACTTTTTGTAATAAGAGACGAAACTGGCGCACTTCTCTAATACACATTTGACGAGCGCATAATGTGCGAATCAAGAACATAATGTTTCATTGTAGAAAGTTAGAAGATAATATGAAAATTAAAAAAACCCAAGTGTCAAGCTTTTATATTGCCATTTTTAGCAGTACTTTAGCAGTAATGAAAATTAAAAACACAAAATAATAAAATAAAAAAGTAGCAAGCTTTTATATTGCCATTTTTAGCAGTACTTGTATAAATTATTAATCAAAGGCAAGAGTTTTTTAGTTATAACTCTGAAAGGCGGCGAACATATTTCAGTGCCTCAGTTGTGGAAGTATTCAACGCAACAACAAGAAAACTCGGAGATATTTCACTCCATTGTGCAAATATTCAGGGCAAATATCTGAAATATTTCCTCGGATAGTTTTATTTATTGCTTTAAAGTTTAAACACACCAATGGAAATTTAATTTAAAATAAGCGATATGCTTTATTAATACAACATCCATCTTGGACTGATTTTAGCTTGGCTTGTATAATTTTACTGCTTCCATAATAATTACGAAGTCATTATAAAATTATTATTTCTATTACTCTCCTTGTTACATACTTGAATATCACTAAATTATTACATCTCATTAAATACTGTGAGAGAAAAAATTGGGCGTGTTTAGCGAACGCAACTGTTGAGAATAAGCACTCAACCTGATTACTTGTGATAACAGTCAACTGTTGCAACTTCGCTAAACGATCCACAAGCAAAACTGCTTAAAGTTATTTATTACTTTGCGTAGTTATTACAAAATGTTCATTTACTGATGAACAAATTAATACACGTGCAACTTACGAATACGAGTAACTTAGATGGAAAATTCTGAAATTAACGAGCTAAGCGGATTTAGAGGACGCAGTTTTTTTCTAGAATGTAATTGAGTTTCTTGCGTTTTAATTTGAATAATTCAATGAGCCAAAATCCGTTTCGGAACTTATAATTAAGACACAAATTAGCCCCATAACTTCGCACCGTAAGTTTGAATTTGTTGCGTAATTTCTAGACGCTCTCTCAATTTGACGAAGTGTTTTATTCGTAATACAGTTTCCGAATTCATAGTGTAATCTGAATGCTGCCATATCACAGCGGTTTCGTTATTGCGTAACACCACATTACAACTTACAAGTTTGGAAATTGTGCGGCATAACTTGTATCTGGTTTACGAATATGTAAGTGACTTAAAAATTGTTCAACTAAATATATATATACAATAATTCGTCACAGTTTTGCGTATTCACAGAAAATTTAGCTCAGGAAATACACATTATATATAAATAGATATTGCAATATAATATATAAGTGAATTTAAAATCATTGAATTGAATATAATAAAACCTTATAAAAATAATAAAAATATTAAATGAAAATAAATAAAAATTAAAATAAATGATGTGATTAAAAACGTAGTAACGTGTTTAATTTTTGTATCATAATGATTAATTATCACATAGTAAACGCTTCCTCCATCTTTATTTTATAAAAAGTCAAATTTGCCATTTGTCAAAGTTTCACGTATTCATAGAATATTTATGCCGTTAAACCCTACCAAAAACTATTTTTTATTTAATTTATTATTTATAAAAATAATTATTTAATTTCATTATAAATCGTTCACATAATTCCTAATGACAGCTTCTGAATACCAATCAATTATTCATTATCCCGCGATTATTGAATTACGCGGATTTATGCTTAGTTTTACACACTTTCATTATTGGGCTTCACCTTGATATATAAAACCAGCGCACTTACATCGCTCTAGAATTTCAAGAAGTAACGTGCACTGCCTTAAAATGAGGCAAGCACTCTGTAAATGCAAATATGCGTACTAAAACTACAAAGTAATACAAATATAAGAAATATAAGCAAGTATTGCACTCGTATTGTAGTTTTCAAGAGAAAGTTAAACACACAAAATAGTATTTTGCGAGGCACTCCAAAGTTATCGACTGAATTGAATTAAATTATTGAACTTATGGTATAGTTTATAGAAAGTACGACGATTTTAATGTTTTACTACTTAACGCACTCCAAATATAATATTTTATGGTTGTAAAGTGAATTGCAATCAAACGTTATATGGAGTAATGAATTCAATTATTGAACTTATAGCACGGTGTATAGAAAGTATAATTATTTCTGGGTTAAGGTTATGAATAATCTATTCATACGTGCAATTATCTTGCATTTCCTGGTTATTACAATCAATTATAAATTGTATAATGGGATTTGTAGGCATATTAGATGGGATTGAAAGTCCCAAGTACATAAACTTACTTGCAATCTTAATAATCATCAATATTATTAAGCGAGATTTCTCTTGAGTACTGTTTTTAAACTTGAGGTACAAATTACTAAATATTACCCTTGAGGAGTCAACTACTAAAAATGAAAAGTTTACTGATGAATTTACAAAGCCACAAGTCAATAAATATTACTGATGAGTAGTGAGTAGTAGATTAAACTTGAGGTACAAATTACTAAATATTACCCTTAAGGAGTCAACTTCTGAAAATGAAAAGTTTACTGATGAATTTACAAAGCCACAAGTTAATAAATATTACTGATGTGTAGTGAGTAATACTCATTAATATTCTGGTCATAATATTTTACCGTTGAATAATTTTCGGTTCAGTTCTGGTTCGAAGCCAGAAATGCAAAACAAAAACCAAACATTTTAAAACTACCTCTAGATATTTTGGTTCTAAAATTTTGAACTTAAAAAATTATCTGAAAATTTCGTTTTTTAAAATACTCTTCTTTGTAAACTTCTGATATTTTTTTATGTATGAAATTTTACAAAACTTTGACTATTTTATGAAAACAGCTTTTGAACTTAAAATATTATTGGGTTTTAAATATTATCTGATCATTTCGTTGTTTTTTAAAATACTCTTCTTTTTAAACTTCTCATATTTTTTATGTATGAAATTTTACAAAACTTAGACTATTTTATGAAAACAGCTTTTGAACTTAAAATATTATTGGGTTTTAAATATTATCTGATCATTTCGTTGTTTTTTAAAATACTCTTCTTTTTAAACTTCTCATATTTTTTTATGTATGAAATTTTACAAAACTTTGACTATTTTTATGAAAACAGCAGAATATCAGCTAAATATCTACGAGATTGCATAAAACTGCGGGATTTTGAAGATACATAAATTCATCAAAACACGGTAAAACTGTTCGTCCAAAAATGATGTAATTTTAAAAAGTTTGTGGATTTATTTTATTGATTTTGTATGTAGGTAGTTTAAACTTAAACTTGAAATTCTAAAATTTCTTAATCTATAATCAAGATTACGTTATGAAAGTATAAAAAAGTTAAAATTGCTTTTGGTAAAATTATTATCCATTTTGAATATTTATTCGCTTTGAAAGTTATATATTATTATTTTGTAAAGTTTCTGATGTTATTTTCAATTTTCATAATATTATTTGGAATACTTTTCAATCCTCTTGGAGTTTACTTCCATCTAAACTTTTGCAATTTTAAGTTCCTTGATATATTTTGAAATATGTGTGTAGTATTATTGGCATGGCATTATTAGTATGGAATTTTCCTGAATTCAAAAGTATAAAAAAAAGAGAGAAGAGAGACAGAAATAATAACCTTTATTGATAATCTAATAATAGCCGTCGGCCTTTCTGCTTTGGTCGAAAGTATAGGGAGAGATAGCAATCTTTATTAGGCCATTGGCCCTCGGCCTTTCCCGAAAGTATATTTACCAATTTTTTTTCGAATTTTCTAAATTTTTAAAATTACTTTCAATATGATATCATGAATTTTCGTAAATACTGCAATAAAAGATTCTAAAAACTGTAAAAATCTTGTAAGAATCTCACAAGCTTGGGTCTAAAATGTTGAAATTACATAGAAACATCTTATTTAAGGCATACTTAACTTTTTCAAAATATGGAATATTACAAATATTTTTTTAAAAGGAATTTGGAATTTTTGCGGATTTGGTTTAATTGAATTTGTGTGTAGTAATATCTTCAAGATGCGACGTTCAAAATTTTAAAATGAAATGACGTCAATTATAAATCTGCTGCTCCTGATTTTCTTTAAACCTAATACTTTGTTAAATTGATTATCTCTTTTGAATATTTATTGGTTTTATTTATTGAATGTATATAATTCTTTTGTGAGGTTTCTGATATTTTGCCATTTAAATTTCTCGAATTTTTATGAAATTTTCTGAACTTTTCTATATTACTTAAATAGTTTTTGTTACTGTGGATTTTTTTGTTGTGGTAATTGAATTTGTCTGTGGTAATATTTTCAAGATGCGACGTTCAAAATTGTAAAATTAATTGATACTGACTTTCCGAGTTCTCCAAATCTATTCTTTAATCTTCTTCTCAATAGTTTTGAAAGAACTCATGAATATTTGAGAAAATGTCGCAAAAACTCGAAAAATTCTTGTAAGAATCGCACAATCTTGTCAAAAATGTTGCTGTATTGTATTAAGTTTACGACGAAATGTCACAAAAACTTTAAAAATCTTATAAGAATCCCACAAACTTGGGTCTAAAATGTTGAAATAACTTACAAGCATCCTACGCAGGGGCATACCTACTTAACTTTTTCAAAATATGGAATATTGATAACATTTTTTTTAAGGAATTTAAATATTTTACGGATTTGGTTTAGTGGAATTTGTGTTTAGTAATATTTTCAAAATGCATCGTTCCAAATTTTAAAATTAAATGATGTCAAACATAAGTCTGCTGCTTCTGATTTTTTTGAAAACCTACATCCATATGCATAGTCCACCCTAGTAGCCACTAAAGCTTAGTAGGTACTAATGCTAATCAGATTGTGATTTATCTTACAGAAATAACATTCAGTGATGTTCTTTCTAACCATTTTTGGTATCTGCTGAGATTTAGACGCAAAAAGTTCACTATGCATACAGCTGCTAATACTTTGATAAGTTGATTCTCTTTTGAATTTTATTTTTTTATAACTGAAATTATAAAATTCTTCTCTGAGAATATCCGATATTTTGCCATTTAAATTTCTCGAATTTTCATGAAATTTTCTGAATTTCCCTATATTTTTTAAACAATTTTTGGTATTGTGAAATTTTCTAGTGTTTCTGAAAACTTCATCGAGTTTTCTAAATCAATTTTTTAATATTCTTCTGAATAGAATAGATGTATTGAATAGATGAACTCATAAATTTTTGAGAAAATGTCGCACTTAAAAGAAACACACAAACTTCTCAAAAATGTTGAAAATATATTCAATAAACTCTTTTAATATATAAAAAGCACAAAATAAAAAGAAGATAAAATTCGTTCTTGAAAGAAATTTAAATAACTGCCAGTTGTGGAATTATTTTTTATATTTTATAGTTTGACGATTCGATTAATTACATACTCGATGATGTTAATGAATATTGAACAATGTTTATTTTTAATAAAGGTTTCTTCAAAACCGTTTCTATTTTTGAGTAGAATGTAATATTTTAAGATTGTTAGAACTAGATTCTTACCAGATGTATTACTTCTAAATTTTTGAATGAACTTGAAATACCTACATATTTGGACAGCTTCTCCAAACTACAACTGACGGTTTCGACCTAATGGATCTCGTTAGTTCCATGCTATCCAGGTTGTAAATGCACAACTTCTGTGGTAATTGACCCCACCAACAGATGATACTTGCATGCTTCCATATAGAGTTATAAAAGTTGTTATCAGAACTCAACGCAATATTTTTTTTGTTATGGTTTTTCGTGTACTATTTATCATGTTCTTTCTATAATGCAATAAATACTCTAATAAGGTTTGGGAAAATTGGACGTGGGTTTATCTTACAATATTTTTGTTTTTATCGCACTCACATGCTTCCATATAGTGTTATAAATTGTATTATCGGAACTCAACGCAATATTTTTTTGTTATTGTTTTTCGTGTACTATTGGTCATGTTCTTCCTATAAAACAATAAATTCTTAAAAAAGTTTTGGGAAAATTGGACGTGGGTTTATCTTACAATATTTTTGTTTTTATCGATATTTTCGAAAATATCATAGACATTTGAAAAAAAAAAAATCCCCAAAAAAACTAACAGCAAAATTTCAATTTCAGATAATTTAGCAACTTTTCAGAAACTTCTGGTAGACATAAATTTGTTGTAAGATTTCTACTTGTAACATTCAATATCTAACATAAACACAAATTTTGCGATATACCTACTCAAATTTGCTGTAATTAGTTATAATGAATAATTTTAGTACATTTATTTCACTTATAACAGTATAAATTTAGTTAACAATTATGGTTCTAGGAATCTAGATCTAGATATAACAATATATTTTCATTATAACAACCATCATAAGTTTTTCAGTAAAAAAAGAGAAACATGTATTGAATTGTGCCAAAATCGAAAACATAATTTTAGTTATTTAATATAAACTGAAAGTTTTGTGCCAAAATCGAAAACAAAATTTTAGTTATTTAATATAAACTGAAAGTAGATTTTTTTCTATGTATTAAATGGGCCAAAATCGAAAACAAAATTTTAAGTTATTTAATATAGACAAAGTAGATTTTTTTCTAGTCATTTTTTTTTACTGTAGAGTTAATTTTTAATACTGTTTTAATACTACTTGATACTACTTTAATACTACCGTGTGAAGCACACAATATTGCCCACATAATAATAATAATAATAATAACAATACCTTTATCCCTTAAGACACCAAGTATAGGAAACGTCCAAATATTACAATTGTGCACATAAAAGAATCTTCAACTTGACGACTTTTAATACTGCTCAATTTGAAACCTCCTGTATAAAGTTGCTTTGTTGCTTACATCTCGAGACAGGTACGCAAGAAACCGGAAAGTACTTGTCAGACAATTTAATTACAAGTCAAGTAATGCATTATTTAAAGCGTATTAATGCCACACGAGAAGTGATACAGGCTGAGGATTGAACGTCCTTGGCTGGGAAACGTGTGCACTGCCGGTCAATAAAGATTAATTTAATGATACAGACCGATCGGATTTCTAATAACTATTCTGCTCGCTTCGGTGAAAATAAAAGTTATGAAGTAATATCTCATTAAGGGGCTCATTGATAGAAAACGATCCACAAATTGCCGCAGGAACAGAACCTGCTGATAAAGATGGTATTTAATTAATACAGGAAGATTATGTCGTTACTTTCATTTTCCGATATACGTTTTTTTTTATTATTATTTATTAAATTCATCAATAATTTCAAGAAAATCTTCACTGACTTTTTCTTATGTTAAGACCTATGAACAGAGACAGAAATGCCATTATTTCAGTGTCTTGAATGTTTATTTAAAAATATGTTTCTGGTAAGATATCGATTAGGTTCAATACTTTTCAGCGCACTGCACTAACAAAAAATCTAAACACAATTATTTCATTCTTTTCTTATCTTCAATTTTCTATTTTACGTTTTATCGTTTTAAAGGTATAACACTGTAAATTTAAATAAAAATTTCTATTCACTTAATAATCTCATAAATTTATATGAAAAAAACCCTTTTTGATATTTTTTATCAAGTTCATATAGTGAATAATAACATTTTGGCAGAAAGACCACATAGGTCGATAATATAAATTGTTAGAAACAATTTGTTTCTACAATAAATAATAATGTGTTAATTTAATTGTTTTTCCATACAATTTTTCTTTATAACTTTGTAGTTCTACTAATAACATGAAAAATAATAATACTACTGCTCCTCACATGATTTTAAAATGGTTATTCTGCATAGTTTAAGACCTGCCATATATAATATTCCATGTTAAATTGTTTTAAATGAATTTAGAGTGCTCTGTTTCACTTTGCGGAACATATAATAGTTTTTTTATGTACCAAGAGCATAACAAGCTGTGACTCGTGGCTTGACAGCTAATATATTGAGCATTCTGTAAATCTTATTCTGTAATTTATATAAGTATTGCTTGAAATGGGGACTTAATGGTACTTTATTGTCCTAGGGTCATAAAATGATACTTGAGGCCTTCCAACGTACCATATATTTTTTTTACACCTGTCGTACATAAAAAATAATGTCATTACTTTCATTACATTCATACTTATTCAAATTTCATTCAACTAAATTTGTTTTCTCTTTATAATGGAATAAGAATATGATGATTTAAAAAACAATGCTTTAGATAAAATAAATTAAAATTAAAAAAATATATGTTTTCAGACATTTACTCCCTTTAAAAATATCTTCTGATTCTAAATAATCTTTTTTAAAAACGTTGACTTTTGTAAAATAACCAATTACATGTGTGATGTACAAAACTGCCACAGCTCATCCCATTGTTAAAAAGCAAACTGCATGTACCTTCCATTAGTGTAATAAAAGAGCGAACAGACAACACAACTATTTAATTAATTATTAATTATTAATTAAGGTACAACTATTTTTTTAATCATATATTTTACAATCACAATTTCATAATTTCCAGGAAAAAATTATAATATTCAATTGCAATTTCATAATTTTAGACGAATATGTAGGTATGAACCATGAAAATTTCATCGTTTCGACTATTAATTTTGCAATGTACAGTAAAATTTTAAATTCGCGCTGAAAATTTTGTAAATTTCACTGCAATGTTTAATTTACATCAATATTTTGCAATTTTCAACGAATATTTGTAATTTCTAATTACAATTTCATCATTTTCGATAAAATGTTATCATTACAAGTAAAAGTCTTGCAATTTCCAGCAACATTTTAAATACATGCCGAGAATTTTATAATTTTCACTGAAATGTATAGTTTACAATCAAAATTTCGCAATCTTCAATGAAATGGAAATTGCGAAGAAGATAATTGGAAGTTTTTTTTTTTTTAAATTTTCAATTACAATTTCATTATTTTTGTATAAATTGTTGATAAGTTTCATTGAAAACTTCATCATTCTCAGACAAAAATTTGATTATTTGCAAAAGTTACTACTTTAAATCATATTCTAATAAATTACTATGCCAGCGATTTGCAGCTACAGTTAAACTGCATGTGCCTTGCATTAGAGTAAAAAGACTCAGAACACACAACACACATATTTACTTTACACTCAAAATTTTTCAGGAAAAATTTATGTTTTTCAACTAAAATTTCATAATTTTTGACGAATATTTTATAAGGTAGTATGAAAATTTTATCATTTCCACTAACAATTTTGTAATTTCCGGTAAAATTATAAATTGATGCTGAACGTAATAAGCATCACTAAAATAAAATATACAAACTTATAAAATAGGTTATAAAAATTCTCTGCAATCTAATTCACAATAAAAATTTCGCAATTTACGACGAATATTTGCAATTTTCAATTACAATTTCAATATTTTCGATCATAATTTTATAAGTTTCAATAAATATGTCATTATTAAGTAAAAAGTTTGCAATTTCCAACCAAATTTTAATTACGTGCTGAGAATTTATAATTTTTACTGAAATGTTTAATTTACATTCAAAATTTCGCAATTTTCAATCAAAATTGGTAATTTTCAAAAACAATTTCATTATTGTAGATTAACAGAGAACATACAACACAAATATTTACTCTACACATATTTTTCTACTACAATTTTATAATTTTTGATGAATACTACATTTGGTTACATGAAAATGTCATCATTTTCATAATTAATTGTGCAATTGCCAGTAAAATTTTGAATTCATGCTGAGAATTTTGTAATGTTCACTGAAATGTTTAATTTGCATTAAAAATTTCGCAATTTTCAGTGAAAGTTTGTAATTTTCAAGAACAATTTCTTTATTTTAGATTAATAGTTTATAAGTTTCAATGAAAAATTCATCATTTCCACTATTTATTTTGTAATACCCAGTAAAATTTAAAACTGATGCTGATAATTTTGTAATTTTCACTGCAGCGTTTAATTTACAATCGAAATTTTGCAATTTCCAATAAAAATCCGTAATTTTCAATTACAATTTCATTATTTTCGATGACTAATTTATGAGCTACAATATTTCGAAATTTTCAGTGAAAGTTTGTAATTTTCAAGAACAATTTCTTTATTTTAGATTAATAATATTTTATAATGTTTGAATGAAAATTTCACCATTTCCACTATTTATTTTGCAATACCCAGTAAAATTTAAAAGTGATGCTGATAATTTAGTAATTTTCACTGCAGCGTTTAATTTACAATCGAAATTTTGCAATTTCCAATAAAAAATCGTAATTTTCAATTACAATTTCATTATTTTCGATGAATAGTTTATGAGCTTCAATGAGAAATTTATCCGGGCTAGTAAAAGTTTTGATTCTTTGTAAAATTCACTACTTTAAACCATATCCTAATATATATGATGTGCTAAAAGTTAGCAGTCATGTAAAACTCCATGTACCTTTATAGGTATAAAAAGCAGAGAACATACAACACAAATATTTACTTTACACTCAAAATTTCGCAATTTACAAGCAAAAATTATATTTTTTAACTACAATCATAATTTTTGATGAATACTACATATAGTTACATGGTTACATGTAACCATTTTCATAATTAATTGTGCAATTGCCAGTAAAATTTTGAATTCCTGCTGATAATTTTATAATTTTCACTGAAATGTTTAGTTTACAATCAAAATTTCGCAATTTTCAATGATAATTTGTAATTTTCAAAAACAATTTCATTGTTTTAGATTAATAGTTTATAAGTTTCAATGAAGAATTCATCATCTCCACTACTTGTTTTGCAATAGGCTGTAAAATTTCAAGTTGAATGTGACAATTTTGTAATTTTCGCTGCAGCATTTAATTTACAATTAAAATTTTGCAATTTCCATTGAAAATCCGTAATTATCAATTACAATTTTATTATTTTCGATGAAAAGTTTATGAGCTTCAATGAAAAATTTACCAGTGCTAGTCAAAATGTTTATGCCTTGTAAAATTCACTACTTTAAACTATATTATAAAAAATTTGATGTTCTAGAGGTTGGCAGTTATGTTAATCCATGTACCTTGTATTAGTATAAAAAATAGAGAACATACAACACAAATATTTACTTTACACTCAAAATGTCGCAATTTCCAAGCAAAAAATTATATATTTTAACTACAATTTCATAATTTTTGATGAATACTACATATGGTTACATGAAAATGTCATCATTTTCATAATCAATTGTGCAATTGCCAATTTTATTATTTTCGATGAATAGTTTATGACCTTCAATGAAAAATTTATCAGGGCTAGTCAAAAATTTTATTCTTTGTAAAATTCACTACTTTAAACCATATTCTAATAAATTTGATATGCCAGAGGTTTGCTGTTAAACTTCATGTACCTTGTATTAGTATAAAAAACAGAGAACATACTACACAAATATTTACTTTACACTGAAAATGCCGCAATTTTCAGACATAAAATTATATTTTTTAACTACCATTTCATCATTTTCGATGAATACTTTATAAGGTTCCATGAAAATTTCCTCATTTCCAATATTCATATTACAATTGCCAGTAAAACTTTAAATTCATGCTGAAAGTATTATAATTTTCACTGCAATGGTTTAATTTACAATCTAAATTTTGCAATTTCCATTGAAAGTTTGTAATTTCCAATTACAAGGATATCATTTTCCATTTGAAGTTTCCATGAAAATTTCCTGATTTCCAATATTAATATTGCAATTGCTAGTTAAACTTTAAATTCATGGAAAAGTTTTATAATTTTCACTGCAATGTTTAGTTTACAATCTTAATTTTGCAATTTCTAACGAAAGTTTGTAATTTCCAATTACAAGGACATCATTTTCGAATAGAAAAAATATAAGTTTCAATGAAACTCTCATCATTACAAGAAAAAAAACTGGAACTTGCACCAAATATTAAATACATGCTGAGAATTTTATAATATTCACTATTTTCGATAAAATGAAATGAAATTTCAACATTTTCGATAAAAAATGTATAAGTTTCACTGAAAATGTCATCACTGCAAGTAAAATTATTGCAACAATTTTCAGCAAAATTTCGCATACGTGCTGAGAATTTTATTATTTTAACTGCAATGTTTAATATACCTACAATCAAAATTTCGATGAATAGTTTATATGAAAAATTTATCATTTCCGCTAGTAATTTTGCAATTGGCAGTAAAATTTTATATTAATGCTGAAAATTTTGTAATTTTCATTGCAATGTGTAATTTTCAACCAAAATTTTGCATTTTCCAGGGAGACTTTATAATTTTCAACTTTAATTTACGGGCATTAGAGAACCGATAATAAAATAGATAATAAGAGTTTTTTGTGTACATATTTTAAATAAATCTGAAAATATTTTTTTTTAATTTTGTATTTGTTGCAACAAAACTATGTATTTTGTGCAGATGACTAAACACACTTTTAAATTTGAATTGGTTACTACATATTTTTTTAAATTAATTAGCCTTATCGCTATGATAAATATGCATAATACCCTCAGCACAGGAAGACCCACTTAAGAGAAAAACCGTACAAGTGAATGCACCTTAAGTTTTTCGCATCATAATTTGCAAATTCCTATACAATTATCATTGCGATGGGTCATTCCTCATTCATTCGATTTATTCATTACAATTGAATACATTCATTTATACGATGGGTCATTGCTCAATAAAAAACAGATAAGTCATAACCTGTGATTACCAGGATTCGTAAGTTAAATGTGACAAAAATGTTGTACTTTAATGATATGATAAGGTTTATAATCAATAATTTAATATCACACAGCTGTTTCATTCTAAGTTTGTTTTTTGTAATTATCATTGTAATCAATAATTTAATATCACACAGCTGTTTCATTCTAAGTTGGTTTTTTGTAATTATCAATGTAAATATGTCAATCAATTGTAATTATCAATGTATATTTTGTAATACAAAATTACTAAAGTCAAAATATAACAAAAATTAGTTGAATTGACCAGGTACCATAATTTACCATTATCACATAATTTTAAAATTGTTATTCTGCACAGTTTGCACACTTTTCTTGCGGAAAGACACGTACATTGTAGATTTAACAATTTAGCAACAAACGCTATATAAATATGCATTGTGAAAGCTATCAATTATATTTAAATTCTACGCTTGCACTGGAGGATAGCAGCGCCTCGTGAAATGTTAAGGATGCACGCACGTGTTTAACAAACGAGCGCCTCTTGTAATTGGAAACATTGTACAAGTGGCGCAAGAGCTTATTATCCTTAGTTAACGCGACCATTCAATAACCAAAGGTGTGTGCTAATTTCTATTCAAAAGACGGAAAAGGGGTGAAAGACCGCAAGAAGCAAACCAATACAAACAACATTGCATAAGCGAGAAATCTTCAAATCACTTAATCAAGTGCTAAAAGAATATATAAGGTGTCTGAAAAAGCCCGTACGTAAATTATGTTGGTAGCATTTCAAAGTTTTCAAATACAGTTGTCAACACTGACGTTTTGACAGATTGGCTGTTAATGTGACAGCTTGCAGCAGCGTGCCAATAACATTAATAAAAACGTCTTCTTGACTATCCCAAAATGTTAAAATCAGAACAAGATGCGTACATCCTATTGGCCCATTTTTGGAATGCAACTCAAAAAACCCAAACAGATCATGGAGTTATTCTGTTCAATCCTGTTTGTATTTGATTCCCAATATTTGTTCGTTAGGTTATTCAGGCCCATTGAAATTTTCCCGCACGTCACTGAACAGTACCAACTGAAGAAAAGTAAAATCGAAGATACCAACATAATTGGCGTATGGTATTTTCCAGACACCCGATATTATTTCAAATTTCCTATGATTTTGGTGCTACTTTCAATATCTGGCATAACTATTATTTCTTTTCATAAAACTAATACTTTCCTTGCTAATATCTTGATGAAACATTTTATTATTATTATAAATGTATTTTATGTATATTTACTCTTGTTTTATTTCATATGTATCTTTTATGAGTTTCCTGACACGTGTTTCGGCTTATTCAGCCATTTTCAAAGGATTATATGTGTTTACAATACAATTCATTTGATTGATGACACATTTGATTAATTTGATTAATTCAAAATGAAACAAAACAAAGGTAATTACACATAATATACATTTATAATAATATTTCTTTAAAGTTGTAAATTGTAACATAAATTCCATCAAACTTTTATTATAATATATTATTATATTTTAATGTTGTTTCTTTTAAGTTCCAAATTGGAAAAATAAATTCCATCAATTTTTTAGTACTACATCCAAATTTTCGTTATAAATTCTAGAAAAGGTAATTTAAAAAAAATTCCATTTGTTAAATTATATTCAAATTTTTATTATAATATATTATTATATCTTAATGTTGTTTCTTTGAAGTTGCAAATTGGAAAACTAAATTCCTGACACGTGTTTCGGCTTATTCAGCCATTTTCAAACGATTATATGTGTTTACAATACATTTCATTTGATTGATGAGATTATTTCAAAATGAAACAAAACATAGGTTATAACACATAATATACATTTATAATAATATTTCTTTAAAGTTGTAATTTGGAAAATATATTCCATCAAAATTTTATTATAATATATTATTATATTTTAATATTGTTTCTTTTAAGTTTCAAATTGAAAAAATAAATCCCATGTAGAACAATGTTTTCCAAATTTTCGTTATAAATTCTTAGAAAAGATAGTTTTAAAAAACGTTCAATTGTTGAATTATATTCAATTTTTTATTATAATTTATTATTATATTATAATATTGCTTCTTTTAAGTTTGAAATTGGAAAAATAAATTCCATTTAGAACTACAATGTTTTCCAAATTTTCGTTATAAATTCTTAGAAAAAGTAGTTTTAAAAAATTTATTTTTATTCTGAGGAAATTGTGATGATTTTATTATAAATTACTAAATTTCATCGGACAATTATGAAAATGTCTTTGTAATACACAAAATTTTCTTTCTGGGTTACAAAACTTCGTTGGCAACTGAATAATTTTTATAAAAAGTTACGAAATTTGCTACGTACAATACTTTCAGTGAAAATAGTTTAACTTAGATTATAAATTTTGAGACCTTAATGACAATTTTTGAATTATAATTGTTGTATATTGCAAAATTTTCATTATTAATTTCATAATTCATTAACATTTGCAAAATTTCAAAATATCATCATTATCATTCATAAATTTGCAGATAAATTTTGCAATTATAAAATCAAATCAAAGGAAACTGTGAAAGTTTTATTAGAAATTACCAAATTTCATTGGAAAATTATAAAAATTTCATTGCAATACACAAAATTTTCTATGTAGGTTAAAAAACTTCGTTCTCAACCGAATCATTTTTACATGTTCATTACTTTCAGTGAAAACTGTTAAACTTCAATTATAAATTTGGAAACCCTAACGAAAATTTTTGAATTTTAATTGTATCTGGCAAAATTTTCAATATGTATTACCTAATTCATTTTTTACCTAATTCAATTTTTCATTGTAAACTCTACCATTACAAAAGTTTAGTGGAAATTGCCACAGTTTTTTTTTTTAAATTACCAAATTTCATTGGAAAATTATAAATACTACTTTGTAAGTCACAGAATTTTCTTTATAGGTTATAAATCTTCGTTGACAACTGTAACATTTTTGCAGAAAATTAATAAATAATAATTATTCGGAGAAAATTGCGAAATTTGCAATGTAAATTACTTTACGTGTTAAACTTTAATAATAAATGTTCAGTGGAAATTACGAATTGTACATGGAAACTATGCCATTACAAAAGTTCAGTTCAAATTGCCACAGTTTTATTATAAAGTACCAAGTTTTATTGGAAAATTATAAAATCTTCTTTGTAAGACACGGAATTTTCTTTATGGGTTACAAATCTTAGTTTGCAACTGAATTTTTTTTGTAGAAAATTATGAAATAATTAATAGTATTTTTCGTAAAAAACTACGAAATATGCAATGTAAATTATTTTCAATGAAAAGATAGTTTTAAAAAACGTTCAATTGTTGAGTTATATTCAAATTTTTGTTATAATTTATTATTATATTTTAATATTGTTTCTTTTAAGTTTGAAATTGGAAAAATAAATTCCATTTAGAACTACAATGTTTTCCAATTTTTCGTTATAAATTCTTAGAAAAAGTAGTTTTAAAAAACTACCAATTGTTGAATTATATTCAAATTTTTATATATTTTAATATTGTTTCAGTTAAGTTTCAAATTGTAAAAATAATGTCCAACATTTTTTTAGAACTACAATGTCTATCAAATTTTCGTTAGAAATTATTAGAAAAGGTAGTTCCAAAAACTAAAACTTCCAATTGTTGAATTATATCTACAAGGTAAAATAGCATATTTTTTATGGAAATTAATTTTCATTATTTTATAGAAAAATACAGTAAGTTTATCAAAATATCGATATATTACGTTTTATATGTTTTTGAAAAACTGCCAATTCTTGAATTATACTAACAAGGTAAAATGGCATTTTTTTAAACAAACATATTTGCAGGATTTTATAGTAAAAATTTTAATAGCAAATTCATATAGCATATTGTCAATAATAATTAAGATATTACGATATCTTACTATCTTAATATTAACATATTAACTGTTACAATAACAGAGCAAACAAGAGTTCAACGCTCAAGTAAAAAAATCAAAAGAAAATTATAGTGCATTCTTTAATACTTATTATTAGAAACGTATGTTTTGCAATTTATTACTATTTTCGCAAATAATAAACAAACTTAATACAATCATACAAACTAATAAACAAACATTGAACTTATTCTCAGATAATTATTTTACTGCACCTCAATACAGAAATATGTAGTATAGGTGTGATACCAGAGCTAATTTAATCCTCTTACTTTGTGCCTGAGTACATACATAGCTGCAGTGCAAAGCTTAACCGAGCTTGTTTACTACAATCAAACTAATAAACTTCCTGTCAGAGCAAACTGCCATCTATTTATCTTAATAATCCTCCAATTTGAGGTAAGACAAGCATTTAGTACTCGGCTGCATGTGAAGACATAATTAGTAATCTCTAAGTAAGCTCGTGTACAAACTCAAACTTGCTTGCAATCGAGTTACTTAGTTAATTGTATAGAATGAAATTGAGATTTTATATTGTATTGTTATTGTATTGTAATTGTATTTCATTGTATTGTATTTTATTGTTATAAACCATATTGTATTTTATTGTTATAAACCGTAGTGTATTATATATTGGTTATATATGGTATTACATACAAAATTATTATTTATTCTTACCTAATTATGAAACTCGAGTATCACATCTCTAAAAATTAGCACAGACACAAGAGCGCACCAGAAATCTTCGCCACAGAAAACCGCACCACTTAATATTTCGCTGGACGCCCTTACGTAGTTGTAAACCGCGCACTTGCTGTTAGGAAAGTGCAATTTAAATGTGTTATTATTATTGTTGCCGTTGCCGCGGTTTTACTTTTTTCGACATACTCAGTGTCTGTGGAGCGGGGCCCGGTTTCTGGCGAGAGTGGCCGTCCTTGTCCTTGCTTTCGTATTTTAAGCGAGGTGGATGGATCGGACGAAGAGAGATAATCGCATGCGGTGCTGGTAAAAATGCGGTTTTCGGTTTCCTGTACTTAATTGCCCAGAACTGGCCCATACAGGTGCTCGCGGATAATGCAATGCGACACCCAAAACTGATATAAATATTAATGGCCTTACCTTAAACTGCTTCTCATTCGCAATAATATTGAATAAGTTAATTCATGTCCAAAAATGTTGACTTGTAATCTTTGGTTTTATGGCATGAGCAGTTATAGATTTTACGATATTCATTTTTGCTGGTTAGGTTAGGTTAGGTGAGGTTAGGTGTAGTTTAGATTTTTGGTTATGCTTAGGTGGTTGTATTGAAAAAAAAATTTACTTTGTTTTTTGAGCAATTTTTGAGTCTATAGAAGCAAAAACAAAAAAATTTTATTTTCATTTAGACTAAATGAGACGGAATGCAGAAAATGCCTGTAATATAAAAAAATCTGATGAAAACAAAGTCTCGTAATGAAATTTGCATAAAACTAAACGTAAATCGGACTTATGTTACATACAGAGCGTGCAGAACTGATAACATTTGAAACAAATTTGGTTATGTGATTTTCGGTTATGTGATACGTATGTATTTTGCATATTGAAACGTGCCATCTATTAGTATCCATCGTAATAGTTCATACCACTTTCTTGAACTATTTAGTACTTCCCAATTTAGATAAAATATCGATAATAATTTGCAGGAAACTTATCGAAAATTTGTTAAAATTTGCAGAAAACTTATGCAATTACAAAATTTCAGCCGACTGTGAAAGTTTTATTATAAAATACCAAATTTAATTGGAAAGTTATAAAACTGTTTTCGACACAAATTTCTTCACCTGTTACAAAAATTCGTTGGCATCTAAATAATATTCGTAGAAAATTACGAAATTTTAAATGTAAATGAGATACTTTCCATAAAAATTGTCAAACTTTTATTATAAATATCGAAACCTTAACGAAAATTTTGAAATTTCATGTATAGGTATATTGCAAACTTTTCACTATGAATTTTTGATATTGTTTTGTCTGTGGTATTGTTTCGATTTTTCTATTATGTTTTATAGCTTATTTGCTAATAAATATTTTAATTATTATTATAATTACATAATTCATTAGCAAAATCAAAATAATTTAAATTTATCATCATTATCATTCATAAATTTGGAGAAAACTTGCAACATGCAATTATAAAATTTCAGTAGAGATTATGAAGTTTTATTATAAATTACCAAATTTAATTGGAACATGACAAAACTGTTTTTCTCAAAAACATAAAATTTCCTTTGTAGGTTACAAAAGTTTGTTGGCAACTTAATAATTTTCGTAGAAATTTGAGATGTAAATTACTTTTCCTGAAAATGGGTAAACTTTTATTATAAATTTCAAACGTTAACGAAAATTTTAAAATTTCAAATGTATATTGCATTATTTTCATTTTGAATTACATAATTCAATCGCATTTGCAAAATTTTAAATAATCATCATTATCATTCAAAAATTTGCAGAAAACTTTTGCAATTATAAAGTGACAGTGGAAGTTGTGAAAGTTTTTCTATAAATTGCCAAATTTCATTCAAAAATTACAAACATGGCTTGGTAAGACACACAATTTTCTATATAGGTTACAAAAGTTCGTTGGCAACTTAATAATTTGCGTAGAAATTTGTAGTGTTTTTAAATTATCATCATTGTCATTCATAAATTTTCAAAAAACTTGTACAATTATAAAATTTCAGTAGATATTATGAGTTAAATTATAAATTACCAAATTTCATTGGAAAATTATAAAAATTTCTTTGAAAATACAAAATGTTACAAAACTTCCTTGGCAACTGATCATGTTTAACTAAACTTTCAGTGAAAATTGTTAAACTTATATTATAAATATTTAGTGATAATTTTGGAACTTATTTTTTTTGATTAAGAGTAAAGTGAAAATTGCGACAATTTTATTAGAAAATACCAAATTTAATTTTAAAATTATAAAAACTTCTTTGTAAGACACTGAATGTACTTTATAGATTATAAATGTTCGTAGACAACCGATAGATTTTCGTAAAATATTATGAAATTTAGAATGTAATTATTTCCCTCGAAAATTATTAAAATTTCATCATAAATTTCTAAATCATAATGGAAATTTTTGAAATTTCAATTTTATAGCGCAAAATTTTCATTATGAATGATATAATTCAATAACATTTGCAAAAATGTCAGTGGAAATTGCCACAGTTTTATTATGAAGTACACACATTTCCTTTGGGAAATTATAAAATCGTCTTTGTTAGATACAGAATTTCCTTTATAGGTTATAAATCTTCGTTGGCAGTGTATGTAGAAAACGATGAAATTTGCATTGTAAATTATTTTCCGCAAAATTATTAACATTTTATCATAAATTCACAGAAATTTTTGAAAATACAATTTTGTAGTGGAAAATTTTCATTATGGATGATACATATATTTCATTAGCATTAGCAAAATTTTCAGCGGAAATTACAAATTTTCAGTTCAAATTATGCAATCACACAAAATCTTTGAAAATTGCGATAATTTTAGTACCAAATTTCAATGGAAAATTAAGAACATTTTGTGTAAACATACAACAAGTCATAAATCTTTGTAACTGAAACAATTTCGTAAAAAATTACAAAATGTATATTACAAACTTTCAAAGAAAATTGTTGTTTAACAGCATATTATTGCTGTTACTATAAGCTGTTATAACAGTTTTAATTTATATATTATAATGTATAATTTTTATAAGTTGTAAAATTCTAATGAAAATATAATTATCATTGTAAATTGTAAATTATGCAATTACAAAATTTCAGGGTAATTGTCTAACTTTTGTTAGAAAGTATCAAATTTATTTGGAAAATTATTATAATTTCTTTGTAAGACACAAAACTTGTCTTTATAAAGTTATAAAACTTCGTTGGCAACACATTTTTTTTGTGAAATATCATGTAGCTTCTCCAGCTAATAAATATTATGATTTTTATTATTAGAAAAGTACGAAATTTGCTAAAATTGGAAACATTTGCAATATTCCCAAATTTTAATGAAACCTGAACATTCTATAAAAACTTAAACAAACAACTTAACATAAATAGCAAAAAATCCTGATTAGAACATACACCAAAGTTCCACAAATATTGCAAATGTTCAAATTTAAAAAAAAAGTACGATGCAATGAAAGTTTCACAAAAAGAAATTTAAAACGCAGGAACAGAAAAAGATCCCTAAGAATTTACTGAAAATTCAATACAAATAATAAATTATACATACTTATTTTATAATTAGATTAGTGCGTTGCAAAGATATATGTAATTAGTATAATGTTGTAAAATTCTACTTAAATTTGAAATATTGAAATTAAATTCACAAGTCCCATAATGGGATGCTTACTTTAACAGATCAACTCACAGTTTTTGTTTATTTGAGTTTTTTTTATTATTAAAAAAATAAATAATCTTTGGAAGGGCAGAATCCTAAACCTCTCCTATGATACCAATTAGAAATTCCAATTAGAATTCGCATCTTTACTTCTAAATTCTACTTAAATTTCAAATATAGAAATAACATATTCCATGTCCCATAATGGGATATATATTTTATAAGGTTATAACTCACAATTGTTGTATATTTGAGTTTTTTTTATTATTAAATACATAAATAATTAATCTTTGGAAGGACAAAATCCAAAATATTTCCTATCGTTGCACAGGAGCTATTTGTATTGAAAGTAGCAAAAAGTTTCAATTAGAATTAGCATCTTGTATCTTGAATTTCGATGTTTGTTTGACGATTAAATACTCAATAATATTTTTTTTGCATAGATGGTCTCTCCTAAGTATAACGATGGATGTCCTCATGTGCGTCCTCATCTGCCGAATGAAAAATCAATTGTCAAATTGTACACTAAAATTTAAAAAAAAATGTAAAAACTTCAAATTTGTATAGCATTTCTTGTGAAAGTCATGGAATTTGTATTAAAAGATCTAAGATCGCATTAGTGTCAAACATTTCTCAATTCCAATGACAATTCCCAATCATTTTTCAAAACTTAAAACTTGATGAATTTTGAAATGTAATGACAACTTTAAGCTGGAAGCTGATTACGAACATTTTTTTTTTAAATTTATATCAACTTTTGCTCTATACAGTAATAGATGACACTGTTCAAGTTACTGAACTGGCCTTTTAGTATTCAGATAAAATAAATACGTCTGAGCAGGTAAATGGCTTCGTTAATTACCAGATAGATACGATGTGAGGATGGAAATGCGCCGCCGTTTCACTTGGCACTTTCGGCAGTCGCATAAATATTTACTCAACAATTTAATTCCGCCCAAGTTACAAATAAGTAATCCCGAAGTTCCCTCGGCGGCGTTATTGTTACGTACCAAGTTTGTCGCAGCCGTTTGCAGGGTTCAATTCGGCGGCTCTAATTTATAAGCCATTGCCACCGTGTTTGCCTCACGAAAATCGCAATTTTCAAGGTAACCTGCGGATATCGTTCATCGCGCGAAGGCAAGGCCCACCGCAGGAATCCTGCTGGGAGTGTGTTTCACGAGGATCGAAGTGGAAATTATTTCGCGAGACTGCGATTACTATCGGGCCTTGTGGGGTGGAATGTTGTAATTGCCTTTGTTCTGCAGGGGAGAGGGTGCATTAAGGATTTCATGGGCATTAATTCGGAACGAGTTCGATTCATTTGTTTTGTGTCAGTCTTTACATAAAGCACGAGCTGAGGCTTCTACTTCTAAATAGTAATGCGTTCAAAATTTTATTTAAACAAACATTCTTAAATGTCTCTACTAATAATTTTTGGAGTAAATCGAACAATTATTTAAACATGTATACATATAATTTTTGGAGCAAATTGAATATATATTGAACCTTGGGAAGAAGAAGAAGAAGAAGGAAAAGAAAAAAAGAAGAAGAGAAAAGGACATATCTTCTTCTTCTTCCCAGCATGTGCAATTTGTTAGAATATACTGTAAAAAGTAGCAGCAATTATCCCAGCAATCGATGGATTCAAAAATAATTATAAATTTTCTTTCAAAATTCTCAAAATTCAGAAAAGATTCTTTCAAGATTTAAGATTTCAAGATTCAAGGTTCAAGATTCTAGCACTTAATGCAAGAACTTATTTTTTTATAAGTTATAAATTTATTTTTATTTATATTTACAGAAAATTTCTTGCAATTTTAGATATACGCGATTATAATATAATACAACAATCTCATCCCATCTTGAGTAATCGTGCGGATATTCTTAAATCGTGAATTTGCTAAGGGGAACCCAAAAACTTGTATTTGCGGCAATAAAAATGTTTTGTGATGATCAAAATATTGCCTTTCCAATTATGAAAGCTCTGATCATCAAATATCTATATATATATTTCAGATCATCAATAAATATTTTCTTAACTTAACTAATTCGTAAATATACTGCTTCAAGTTTTAAATTCAGTCTGTTATGTTATGAATTATAAAATAGTAAATTATAAAATAACTAAAGGTACATTGAGAATTCTCTCAATTTACTATTGCAGTAAGGTGAATAAAAGCTTAATACGAAATAATAAGTGTTCCTCTTACTGGTAAAAATAAATGTGTTCGTTCTCTCCGGAGGCACAGTGGAGAAGAATTATCACCACACGTGCCTGAAACTCGACGTTATTCATTTGGCCCCAACAGCATCCCAGATTTGGCTCATTTTCCACTGTGATAACTCATAGGACGTGACGCCCGAGAAGTTGCTTTCTTGGTTGCATACGTGCTTGAATTATATTCTCTATACAAGAACAACACGCAAGAGGTGCCACCTTTAGCATCGACACGATTACTGACTTAACTTACTTACTGACTAGAAAATTATATTAATATTACTATTATTACTATTAACCGAGTGCTTTGTTATTATTTATATGCTTTTAATTATTTATTAGTACGATGTCACATTTGTGTGTTTTAGCACATAGTACCTATTATTAATATAAATTTTACAAATTGCAAGTTATAATAATTTTTTTAGACGTGAAATTTTTGTTCACTTGTCGCATCGACACGATTACTGACTTGATTCTTTTTGCTTTCATTTTGTTTTCTAGAATAACGTACAAAAGTTATGTACGAAATATGTTTAATCACAATTTAGGAAACTATGGAAAGTTATATTAATATTATTCTTATTACTATTAATCGTGTACTTTGTTATTATTTATATGCTTTCAATTATTTATTTGTACGATGTCGCAGGTGTATACACTTTTGTGTATTTTAGCACATAGTACCTATTATTGATATAAATTTTACAAATTTCAAGTTTTAAGAATTTTTTTAGAAAAAAGTTATATTTTTGTTCACTTTTATCATCGACACGATTACTGATTTGATTCATTTTCCGTTTTTTTTTTGTTTTCTAGAAAATGCACAAAAATTATCATAAACTTTAAACAAATACACAAATATTTGTCGAAAGTCTCCAAAATATCGTATAACACACAAACTTAATGCAAAATTTGTGACGTTTTCAAATTATTACATTATTAAACTTTATGTTTTAGGCTACGCATATAATTTGGTTAAACTTGATCAGTTATGATCAGAGTTTTCACTGAACTATTGAAAATTGTTAAACTTGGCGAAAACCATAATTTTTACAATGTCTTAAGAATTTCAAATCTAGTAACGAGAAAATTGCGGAATTCCTAATCAAATTACAGCATACTTCTAGTGTATAGCTAAATTAATTAGCATATACTCATCATCAATTACTTTAAGTTTGGAATTCGATTTTTGCAAATATTGCAATAATTGTTTGCATAGTTCGCAATAAAATATTTAAATATTCACCAAATGAAAAATATAATACTTATATTATATGTATATTAGTAATTTGAATTATTTCAGTCGAAAAGTTTATAACATTCAATCAAACTTAATGCAAAATTTGTGATACTTTCAAATTATTACGTTATCAAAATGTATGTTTTCGCCATGCATATAATTTGGTTAAAATTGATTAATGATGATCAGAGTTTTAACTAAACTATTGAAAATCGTTAAACTGGGCGAAAACCTTTTTTTTTAATTAATATTATGAATTTCAAATCAATTCACCAGAAAATTGCCAAATTATAGCTAAATTCAAATACTTTCAATTTGTTTTGAATGAAGTGTCCATTTTTTTCAATTATTGCTATAACAATTCTTAGTATTAAAATATTCACCAAGTGAATAAAAAGTTCTTATATTATATTTATATTTCAGTATTTTTAATTATTTCAGTCCAAAAGTTGATGACATTCACTCAAACTTGATGCGACATTTGTGACACTTTCAAACGTACTAAGTTATCAAAATTTATGTTTTACGCCACGCATATAATTTGGTTAAAATTGATCAGTTATGATCATGGTTTTCATTAAACTATTGAAAATCATTAAACTTGGCGAAAACATTAATTTTTACTAAATCTTAAGAATTTCAAATCAATTCACAAGAAAATTGCCGAATTATAGCTAAATTGAAATACTTTCCATTTTTTTTAATGAAGCGTCTATTTATCAATTATTGCTATAACAGTTGTTTGCATTAAAATATTCACCAAGTGAATAAAAAGTTCTTATATTATATTTATATTTCAGTATTTTTAATTATTTCAGTCGAAAAATTTATTTATTGAATGTCATAAACTTTTCGACTATTCAATATTCATAGAAAATTTATAAAATTGAAGGTCAGATATCAGATAGAATGACAAATATGATACACAAATATTTGTGGAAAGTCACCAAAATTTACACACAAACACACAAACTTAATGCAAAATTTGTGATATTTTCAACTTATTACATTATCAAACTTTATGTTTTAGGCCATGCATATAATTTGGTTAAACTTGATCAGTTTTGATCAGAGTTTTGATAAACTATTGAAAATTGTTAATCTGGGCGAAAACCTTGATTTTTACTAAAACAAATTTTCAAATCAATTGACGAGAAATTTGCGGAATTCCTAAACAAAATGCAGAATACTTCCAGTGTATAACTAAATTCATATAGTCACTATCAATTACTTTAAGTTTTGGGAAGTCTGATTTTTTTTGCAAATATTGCAATAATACTTCGCACAGTTCTCATTAAAATATTAAAATATTCACCAAATGAACAATATATACTCATATTATATCTATATTTCAGTAAATTTAATTATTTCGGTCGCAAAGTTTATGAAATTTAATAGAACTTAATGCAAAATTTTATTTTCAATCTTAATATTTAAGGCCACACGTATAACTTGGTTAAACTTGATTAGTTGTGATCAGAGTTTTGATCAAACTCTGGAAAATCGTTAAATTGGACGAAAACTCTACGAAGTTTCAAAATTTTAATACCAATTCTTGAAACTATTAGAGATACATCAAAATTTAATTCATTTTGTCTAACTATTGACAGTTTAGTCTAATCTGATCAAAAATTTGTAAAATTCAATAAATATTGTTAAAAAAATGCATCAAGCCATCAAATTATCATACTTTTACTAGGAATTTTCAATCGTGAGTGGAGTTTCGATTCATATTAACAAAATCTCATGAAATTCAATAAATATTTATGAAACTACAAAAATCCCATTCTGGCAATTGTTCGTTGAATTTTTAGTCACAGATGAAATCTTGTATTATTTTGACAAAGAACTATATAAAATTATCAGCAATTCATCGAAAATTAAAGAAATTTCAAAGTTTTAAAACTAGGAAGTTATTTTCCAGAACTGTATTTAAATCTGACGTAAACTCGAAATTAGTAACACGAATTTTAAAAACTTTTATAACACTTGTTCCTGAAATTTTTAGAGATTGGTTAATTTAGAATTTTTAAGTCGAAATTCAGTTAAATTTGTCCAAACTCTTCACAGTCAAGGCTAATCCGACTAATAATTTGTGAAATTAAATAAACATTCTCAAAATATTGCATAAAGTTATGACATTGTCATACTTGTGATAACAAGTATAACAAGTATAACAAGTATAGTAAGACCATTGTGCGTGGAATGTTCAGTCATGAGTCGAGTTTCAATTCCCATATGAGTCTCTTGAAAATCAATAAATATTTATGCAAAACTAGAGAAATGCCAATCTAGCAATTGTTCGTGGAATTTTCAGTCGCAGATGCAATTTTATATTAGATAGAGCAGATTGACTAAAAACATTATTTTCTAAGTAATGGAAAATGAAAGAAATTTCTAAATTTTTAAATCAAGTAGTCATTTTCCAGAACTTTATTTAAACCTGACGAAATACTTGTACTTAGCATTTTCAGTTATGAGTGGATTTTCAATTCCTACTATATTTCAGTATTTTTAATTATTTCAGTCAAAAAGTTTATCACATTTAATAAAACTTGATGCAATATTTGTGACACTTTCAAATTATTGCGTGTTTCAAACTTAATGTTTAAGGTCACACGTATAATTTGGTTAAAATAGATTAGTTATGATCAGAGTTTTCATCAAACTCTTGAAAATCGTTAAATTGGACGATAACTCTACTAAGTTTCAAAATTTAAAAAAAAAATTGTGTAAAACTCTTGACAGTCAATGCTAATTTGAGCAAAAATTTGTAACTTTCAATAAATATTGGGGGGAAAAATGCATCAAGTCATCAAATTATCATACTTGTACTTGGAATTTTCAGTCGTGAGTGGAGTTTCAATTCCTATTAACAAAATCTCATGAAATTCAATAAATATTTATGAAAAACAAAATAAATCCCATTCAGGCAATTGTTTGTGGAATTTTTAGTGACTGGTGAATTATTATATTATATTGACAAAGAACTAAACAATATCATCAGCAATTCATCGAAAATTAAAGAAATTTCAAACTTATCAAACTTGGAAGTGATTTTCCATCACTTCATTTTTTATAGATAAGTCGAAATTTTGTTCATTTTGTCCAAATCTCCAGTTGTACTTGGCATTTTCAGTCATGAGTGTATTTTCAATTTAAATATTTCAGTATTTTAAATATTTCAGTCAAAAAGTTTATCACATTCAATCAAACTTAATGCAAAATTTGTGACACTTCCAAATTATTACGTTTTTCAAACTTAATGTCTAAGGCCACACATATAATTTGGTTAAACTAGATTAGTTGTGATCAGAGTGTTATCAAAATCTTGAAAATCGTTAAACTGGACGAAAACCCTACAATTTTTCAAACTTTTAATTTTTCTTGAAATTTTTAGAGATAAATTGAAATTTAATTCATTATGTCTAAATCTCTTGACAGTCAAGGCTAATCTGACAAAAAAATTGTAAAATTCAATAATAAATATAGGTACAAAAATGCATCAAGTCATCAAATGATCATACTTGTACTTGAAATTTTCAGTCATGAGTGGATTTTCAATTCCTGTTCCAAATTACCAAATTTCATTATATTCAATAAGTATTTATGGACTAACTTTAAAATTTCCAATCGTGTAATCATAAAATTATTGAAATTTCATTAATTTTCAATGAATTGCTAACACGTTTAACACTTTTTATCGAAATCTTAAAAACCACAACTGAAAAACAATACTTTTGTGAATTTTCATAAACAAATTTGTATAATAATTTGTTTTGACACTTTTTCCATAGGACTCTATGCATCAACCATGTACCTTGGTGTACCTATATAGGTCAATGTCAAAATGTTACGATTTCGAGTCATTTTCACTATTATTCTCAAAACTCAGTTCATCTTAGTTCATCTCAAAATCAGTTCTATCAGTGTAAAAAGCTCCAATTCCATATTATCTCACTGATAATAAAAAATGTTAAGGGCCAAAGTACAGAATTATTCCCAATATGCATTATAAAGTTGACGACTGTCATTGTAGACATTGTAGAGTGGACAAAACAAATATGTCCACTCATTATGGAAATCTATCACATATTTCCAGCCAATTTTGAAGCTGCTGCTTGATATTGACATTTTGTAGATGTGGTATGACTTTTCTTATATATATCTTTAGTTATTGATGAGGTTTAATTTCATTATCGTCAAGCTATTTAATAAAATATTGAGCTGCTGCCTTTTACCTACATGCAATTTACATGATTCCCAAACATCCATGGGTAACGAAATCACTCTTCATCATTTGCTTTCGTAAAGTCCTGGAAAATCTTATTTCGTCCTCCGCAGAAGCGCCCCCAACTTACCCTCGTTACATACAGATTCGCTTATGATGAGTGGTAGATTTTCCGACCCGTCTGAGGGAGGGAATCAACAGGTGCCCGACGCCCACGCATCCCTGCTGAGCAGACGCCCCCGCACGGGACGGCAGCAGGAATTATGCAATCGCGCTCTGCACCCCCGGCGCAATAAACACAATCCACCGGCGACCTGCACGAAGGGAAGAAGCAGGATATAGTGGGGAGGGTAGTATTTCCACGTGTTTGTGTGCGTGCCGGTGTTTTTACGGGTGGTTTCGTGTAATTCACGATCACCCCTGGATTTACTCCCCAGACGTGTTTTACGGCACACCTCTGCCTTTCGGGGGTTTCTGTGCGTTCAGTGAATGTATCTCTAAACTCTCTTGGGAGATAAATTCTCGTCCGAGAATTCCAAGGCTGCTAAGTTATTGTATATAGGGAAATACCTGATCCAGAAAAAAAGTATTTGAGCTCAACTGAAACAATTTTGTAAGTATTTATCTGATATTATAAATGAGCTATACATATTTACAATTTGATCATGATCGTACAAAATTACAAATGCCCTGAAAAATTAAAACTGAAATTGAGGAGATTGAGGGGTGAAATATGATTTTTTTAGAATTAAATTGTAGGTAAATGGAAATAATAAAGTAAATTAGTTTTAAATTATTAATTTTTAAATAAATATTATTTTATTATTTAATCATTAAGATTGTTTCGACCTTAACTTTGTGGTTAAACTCGAAACTTAACCTAACTTGATAATGAACTTAAAAAGTCGAAACTAGTTGTGGATTTCAAAGAAAAATCGAAGTGGTAAAAACATTGTAATATGATAAATTATTATGAATATATTATTATTATTATTATTATTGCTACAATAAAATATATTTTAAATTTTGGAACAATAAAACTGTTTTTTCTTAAATTTTCGTTTTCTCGAAAATCAGAAACTTCTTTATTTAAAACTTCTGTAGTTCCAATTTTTATTAGAATTAAAGTGTAAAAGGAAATAATAAAATAAATTCCTGTTAAATAATTCTGAATATTAAATAGCAGCTTAATTATCTTGCTATATAAATAATTTACTGTCGAGCATTTTGTGTACAGTATTAAATTGAGCGTACATTAAATGGAAATTGAAATACATTCTGTTGAGTCTTTAAATCTGCAGGGAATTCGTATTGCCTTTCATTTAATTATTTACAAAGCTATTACGGCTCGGTATTCCCCATTGAATTGTAATGCGCCTCACAATAGATATTTTCGGGAAAGCCGTATCAAATGCCTAATATGTGTTTTGCAGTAATTTATTTCTTATCGATTAATTTATTGGACAAGATTATTATATTTCTATTAAATAAATAATAATAAATGTAAATTAAAATTAAATGTAAATAATAAATAATAATTAGTTTTCTAAATACATATTTATATATCGCATATGTGTAATAAGGTATTATTATTGATTTATTAGTTCAGATTAAGTATTTAATCGAACAAAAAATAACACATTTAATTTTTATGAATGAAAACTTTTTTATAGTTATAATAATATTTAATAATAATAATAACATTTATTCCGTGTTTGCACAATAAGTTTGCACAAATCATGTAACCATTATATATGGTTGTTTATACCATACGCACAAACAAGTATATAAAAAATGTTGTAAAGAGAGAAAAAAATATAAAAGCATTTATTTGTTTTTCATTAATAAATTCATATAACACTGTGCAACAAATTTCCGGTCATCGCTTCCAGCAATAACAGATAAAATTTGCCCAGGGTTTTTCTATATTTGCTCCTTTTTTTTTTTAATATCCTCCTGAAGTTTGCATGTTTTTAGCCAATTGTTCGACTTTTTGCGATGATTTTGTGATATTTTTCGTATTTTTGGCCCAATTTTCGCAATGTAATTCGGATTAATTTTGTTTTCAGTAAATTCACTGAAACATAAAAAAAAAATAGAAGAAAACGATTCTTTGATTATATTATTTACTTTTATTTATTTATTTATTGTTTTTTGAATTTTTAAATTTTAGGTTAATTTTTCAATAGAATAATAATCACTTATTTAAATTAATGTTAATATTTGCTGGCAATGGAATTCGGATTTAATTATTTTTTTATGAAAAAGTGATTATTCTCGTATTATTTGTTTTTGTTGTTGTATTTTTCTAATTAATATGATTAAAAGTAGTAGTAACAATATTTTATTGCCTATTGGCCTTCGGTCTTTCCGCCTGATGAAAAATTACATGAAATACACAAAAAGGGTTTAACAATGTCGTTTTTTTTTCGATTCTGCAGTCCAACCAACATTTGATTTATCCACAAAAATATTCTTTATACAATACTCTTTTCTGTTTCTTTTCAAACTTCATAAAGCCATTCAAAGTTTAATATTAGAACAATGAAAGTCGTTTTTTTTAATTTTCCTAACCTGAAGTCTAATTTTGACGTTTACCTTTTCTTAATCTTGTAATTTTTTATTTCTTAAAAAAAATTGTATTACGGTTTTATCCATGTTACTTGTTACATAATAATAATAATTTATTTGTATGTTGACTCATACAATATGACTCAGTGTAGTATTACATTGTCAATATTGCATACATATTACACTAAAATAAATAATAAAATTGCATGTTCGTGAGTACTTACTGGTGTGATATATTGTTATTATTTTAGTATATTTATTATTGCCTCACTAGTTTCGGTTTTTGTGTGCCATCTTCAGAGGCATAGTTTTTCATATTTATGTTAGAGATACATATTATGTTAATGAATAATAAATTTTGCTTTTTTTGACTTTTCATACATAAAAAGGCGAAAAACCAAAATTTAATATTCTTTAATATTTTATTTATTTATTTATTTATTTATTTATTTATTCCTTTGCGTATCTACCTTTCGGTGTAAATATTCTTTAATATAATTGACTCTGTTATGTACATATTTTAATAGCGGTGTTAGTTAACAAAGCTGTAAGAATCACTTTTTAACCAATCAAGCTCGTGAGTTTTTCAAATATTTTCGAAATATGTACGAATATGTACAGAATAGGGTCAAATGCCTCTTAAACAAATATGCAAAAACTATGCCTCAGAAGATAATCACATAAGCTGAAACTTATTAGGCAATAATAAGTATAATAAAATAATAATAAAATGCTACCAGTAAGTAAGTACGCAAGAAAAAAACAAAACTAAAATATATGGTAGACTGAGGCATGTATTTTTGATTTTAGAGAATAAACGTTAATTTTTGAATTTTCGTTTTCGTGAAAAAAAAATCTTATTATAAAAGCTCTACTTCGTATAAAATTATTCAAGAATCATTCAAATTTGATCTGTGTAAAACGGTAGACTATAAAAAAAAAAAATTTTAGAAGACTAAAATTTTTTCTAAATTCTCCTAAACTTAATTGCAATTTTAACTTTTACCTTTGTGAATTTTTGTAATTTTTGATTTCTCTAAACTAAATATTCTTCATAAAATGCTCTACTTTTAAGAGCCATTGAAATTTGATCTATGGATTATGGTACTCGGGAAAAACGTATTTTTAATTTTAGAAGAATATGAGTGTATGGAAACGTATTTAATTTACGTTTTTCGTAAAACTCATTAAAAAGCTCTACTTCTTTTCAAACTATGGAAGAGCAACTCAAATTTAAAATATGGATTTTGGTACACTGAAAAAACGTATTTTTAATTTTAGTAGAGTATGAGTGGATGGAACGTATTTAATTTACGTTTTTCGAAAAGTCATTATTTATTAAAAAAAACTCTACTTCTTTTCAAACTACCGAGGAGCAACTATAATTTGAAATATGAATTATGGTACACTGAAAAAACGCTTTTCAATTTTACCTTTTATCTCCATGGAGTTTTGTAGTTTTCGATATCTCAAAATTCTCAAAATTCATTATAAAACACTTGTTTCAAACCTTTCAAGAACCATTGAAATTTGATCTATGTATTATGCCCTGTTAAGCATAGAAGTCATACTAACATTTTATCATATTTTCAGCTTCTCAAAAATTTAGATATCTTATGACATATACAAATTCATAACAAACCTTTCAAGAGCCATTGAAATTTGATCTATGCATTATTCCCTGTTAAGCATAGAAGTCATACCTACATTTCATCATATTTTCCCAAACAATGTAGATGTGTTATGACATCTACAACTTCATAACAAACCTTCCAAGGCCCATTGAAATTTCATCTATGTATTATTCCCTGTTAAGCATAGAAGGCATACCTCCTTTTGGTCATATTTTCGATAATTGATAAACCCATCACTCTGTAAAGACTAAGTCGTATCTGAATTTGTTTGTAGTTTTTTATTTCTAAAAAAAATCTTAATAAAATACTCTTTTCAAACCTTACCTCATATCTATATTTTCATATTTTCAACTTCTCAAAAGATGTAGATCTCTTATGACATCTACAACTTCCTAATTGATAAACCTATTACTCTGTAAAAACTTCAAGTCGTATCTGGATTTTTCTAGTTTTTATTTCTCAATTTTTTTTTATACTCTTCTCAAACCTTCCAAGAATCATTAAAATTTGTTCTTTGCATTATGCCCTGTTAAGCATAGAAGTCATACCTACATTTTTTTATAAAAACCTACAACCTACAAATTTTCAGCTTGTCAAAGATGTAGATGTCTTATGATCAACAACTTCATAATTGATAAACCTATCACTCTGTTAAGACTCAAGTCATCATAATTGATAAACTTATCACTCTGTTAAGACTTCAAGTCGTATCTGTTACTTTCATAGATGCTCTAGGAACTAGATGCTAACAATGTGTAGATATGCATTTCTGTTATCTTGCAAACTTGGTATGATAAGTACTAGAGTAGTGTTAAATTTCGTATCTATCAAAACTCTAATAATAATAATAACAATAATAATGAGCCAGAGACAAAATTTGAATGGCTCTTAGGAAGTTTGAAAATAGGCAGAGTTTTTTGTAAAGAATGATTATTTTTTTCGAGAAAGCGAAGATTAAAGAAATCAATTTTTATTCTTCTAAACTTTTGTCATTACTGTGTCATGGTAGACTGAAAAAATGTATTTTAGTAGTTGTTTTTTCTACTAGAATTTGGAAAACTTTAACATTTGAATACTATTTTGAGTATTTGAGTTTGAGGAAAATTGGAATATTTCTTAACAAGTGCGGAAATAATATTTCAACATTAAAATACTAATTTGAGTTAGGAAAGGTGCAATATTTCCTAGCAAGTACGGAAATAATATTTCAACATTAAAAGTTGAAAGTCAATTTATTGAAATTGTACATGTTATCTTTTATCATTATTATAAATCTTAACAGAAACATATTCAATATTCGTGAATAAAATTCCAGAACAGGTCTTTGTGGAAGTAAAAATAGGGTTATTATTTATGATAACCATTTCATTATTGAAAGCAGAACAATCTTGACTCTGCTATTTAATATAAAAATAATTAAAAAATTTAAAAATATCCATTATTTTTTCCAAACTCTAGTAAAAAAATTATTTGTGCAACACGTAGCAAAACCAATTTTTTTTCTGTACACGGCATGTTTTTTTAATCTCGGCTATCGCCTGGATCAAAAAGCTTATGCCTATTACGGAAAAATTTACATTTCCTAAATTATTGCACAAATTGTTATTTTTCATTTTCGTTTTCTCAGAAAAAATCGTTCTTTATAAAAAAAAACTCAAATTACCCAAGAACCATATGTGTTATGATAGACTAAAAAACATATTTTCAGTTGTGTCAGTTGTGAATTATTTGAATTATTGATAGTTTTCGAAAATTCAGAAATTTGAAAGTATTTCGAATTCATGAACATTGTGTGTTTTTTAGGCAATAATAAAATTTCCGTTATAAACTTTACGTACCTACTGTATATGTCGGACGTTGAAAACAAAAGTGACACTAAGCAAAAATTATTGTTAAAAGTTGTTTCGTTTTTTGTATAATTTTATTTTTAACCTTAATGTGAACAAATCAATTAAGACAATCATAAACATTATCGTTAATAGTAATATTTATTTATTTATTTACTTATTTATACAATAATCACATAAACCATGCTTATAATTCAACATCTTATAGCATTATAGCTTATAACATTATACAGCTTATTATTATTATACAGCTTATAACATTACCGTTAATAGTAATATTTATTTATTAATTACTTATTTATTTATTCATACAATAATCACATAAACCATGCTTATAACATTCGATGCATGATTACAATCGGACGAGGCAATGTAATTGCTATAAGCTTGGATCTTTCTTGATATCTTTTTAGGAACAAAATAAAATCTCCATAATGAAAAATGCTATACTGTAAAATATTAATTTTTGTACCTTAGTGTCATTTTTTGTTCTCAACGTGCGATGCATTAAAATTTGTGCTGGATTGCAATTTTCAGCTTAATATTTAACAAGTTATTTCTGGATCGCTCTTGAGCAATGTTCCTTTATCTTTCAATCTCGCCCTGTGCATTTTTTCATATTTTATTCAACTCCGACAATTCCAGGCTACAAGCATTGTTTCTTATTGGAACGGTTGCATTATTCAAATCCCAGCACTACAAGCCTCATAAATATTGCGCTGTAAGCTGCGAGCCAAGTATTCTCAACACAATATTTAAAAAAAATATGACTTACTTCCCCAAATGAATACAACTAGAATCCTGAATTAATAATGTATATACGTGAAATATCTCTTATGTACCAGTGGAATTATTAGTAATACTATACGTATACTGCTATAACGTAATAATACTTATATGCTTACTATAAATATCTCGCAATAGAATTATAATAACTTCTGCAGATGCGTTCAAATATAATCCTGTAATAATACTATACGTATACTATTACAATGTAATATACTTATATACTTACGAGAAATATCTTGCAATAGAATTATTAGAATTATTAGAATGGAGTAAGAATAGAATTATTCTTAGTCTCAGAATGTCCACAAAAAATCATTTAAATGCATATACTTACGAGAAATATATCGCAATAGAATTATTAGAATGCAATTAGAATAGAATTATTCTTAGCATCAAAAAGTCCACAAAAAATCATTTCCATGAATTTATGCAACTTGTATATTGTTTTCAATACCACTGGTGCAAGCTCAACAGTATTTTATTACAAAATTTTAAACGAAAAATATTATTATTCAAAATATTAAGCTTTTCGCTACAATGTTTATATTCATTATTGCAATGGATATTTTGGGAATATCCAGAAGATTTCCAGAAATGTTTGGACTTGTTTGATATTGAGTAGGTACATTTTTACATACACTACAATAACACTGAAATTTTTTATGTTGATATAAAACAAAAGTATTCAGAAGTATCGTAATATTTATGTTTTATAATTTTCATATAATCTTTCAATGCAATCCCGACTTAAATTGGATATTTTGGACATTAAAAAATATTTTCTGGAAACTTTTATACTTTCCTTCCTTTTTTTTATTAAAGTTCGACACCGAAAGATTAAACTTAAATAATTAAATTTCGATAATAATTTTATTAAAAAACCCTATATTTTCGTTAAAATACAAATACAAATATTACGTATTAAGCATCAATTTTTGTATATTGTATGTTTGTAGTAGAGTTCAATATAGTGAAAATGTTGAATGCCAGTTTTTGCAATAAAATTAACATGCGATAATAATTTTATTCTATAATATTTATTACCCTCTGCAACTCGCATTTCTGATAATCAGATTGAACAGATTGCGCTATAGAAACATGCAATAATGTGCCGTTCTTTGTTCCAGCCATTGGTTTCCCTGCAGTTCGTGCCCCAATTCACCACGTAAGTCCTTATCGACTCCAAATCATTATTTACAATAAATCTTCCCCAGATACACACGATTTGTATTTATATGAGCTGGAAAATGTGGCCGCGGATATTTATGTGGCCGCCAGTGTAAAAATGGTTATAAAGTTTGATATATCGACGGCCGCACGATTCTTTACGGCTTACTTCTCTTCCCGGCCGCATTTTCCGTGGCTTTCTGCGTTAAAATTCCTGACCGCCATTACCGGAAATCTCCGGGGCAAACAAAGGCGAAGCGTTCCACTTGGGGGGCTGATAATGGGGCCAAATTATTTAATAAGTGGGGATAATCGGCTGGTGATTTTTATTGGGGCGTCCTGATGACGGCCTTCTCGCTTGAGAAGAGAATATGAAAAGATTCCTGCCCAATTTAGTATATGGCCTTATTACTTTTTCCACTCGCAGATCAATACAAATGGCATTTTTATCACGGCTAAAATTCTGATATTCTAATTTTGAATTTATTTTTAACTGATATTTTCATACTTTCCATAATCAATAATAATCCATAATAATTTCCATATAATCATAATTAATAAAAATTTGACTGTGCATACATACTTTCGAGTTAGGTTTGTTGGAATATATTTGCTGCCAAACTTTACATTGATTGAAGACATTTTAATTATGAAACGGAGAAATCGTCCTGAAAGTTAAAACTTCAAGCAGCAAATCGAATTTTGAATTTATATTTAAGTGATATTTTCATACTTTCCATAATCCATAATATTCCACAATAATAATTTCCATACAATCGTAATTATTAAAAATGTGACTGTACATACATACTTTCGCGTTACGTTTGCTGTTGGAATATATTCGCAGCAAAACTGAGGAACATTTTAATTATGAAACGGAGAAATCGTCCTGAAAGTGGAAACTTCCAGGAGCGGATTATACATCTCCGGATCATCACAAACTTGCATAATCAGGTTAAATGTAACATCGTCAAGTTTATTACGTGGCCGCTTACAAGGAAAGTAATGCTCCGAATTGCTATAAACACGCTCGTTTTTACAAACCAAATGTCTGGGAATAAATTTCTGCTTGCATAAAACGGTTTATGACATTGCGTCATTTGTGAGATCATTTTTGAGGATTATATTTCGCTTACTTAAAATACGAGATATCCAATTAATTTTAGGGTTCAATAAAATTAATAGGACGATCATTTCCAAATACGTATTATGTTTATTAGGTATATTAATTATCAATATGAATATGAATTATTCAGGAAACTTCCATAAGATGGTCACTTACAAATTCATATTCTAGTCTATATCAATTTTGACATTCATTTCAATTTTTTTTTTTCATACTCTGATACCAATGCTGTTAACAAATATAAAACATACGAAATTGCACAAAATATTAAAATTTGACATTTATTACTCATTTTGGTTTTCAAATATTTTATATTAAGATATAAAACAAATTTCTACAATAGACATATCGTAATTTTACTTTAATTTTATGAATAATTAATTCGATTGTTTTCAAATATTTTATATTAAACTATAAAACAGATTTCTGCAATAGATATATTATAATTTTACTCTAATTTTATGAATAATTAATTCGAGTATTTTTTTTCAATAAAATTTTGTAAATAAAAAAAATAAAAATGTAAATTTCGATTTTCTTTCAATAAATAAATTGTAGTCATTATTAAAATTGACGTAATGTTGCAACATTTCATTTGGTAAGCAAACTTAATACCTAAAATTCTACAAAGTATAAATATACAATAACAAAATTAAACAATTCTCCATTAAAAAAAACTTTCAACATTAAAAATTTAACTTGCATGTAGCAAAATATTCCTTTGTTTTTAAAGACAAATGAAACAGTTTATTCTTTTTTTTTTATGTTTAATGATAAATTATCATTTCTTGTATTAAAATGTTATAGTCTCGAATAACTGATCATTTTTTGTAGAACAAAATATCAAAATTTGACATTAATTATACTTTCTGAATTTTACACCTTGTACTATGATAGAAACTTAAGAATACTAAGTCACCATCATAGTAACTAATATAGTTACTAATATATGAAGAATACTTAATAACTTAGAATACTAATTTATGTTGTAAATGCTACAACATATTTTTTTTAATTTGAATGTCACGAATTGTTGAAATTATTTGGACAAATAATATTACGACGAATAGCTTATTCTTAAAATACTAACTAATTTTGACATTCACTGATCAATTATCATTTTTTGTGTTTAAATTTGACGTTTTCGAATATCATTATTTGTAGATAACAACTATATTCTACGATAAATCTATTTTAACATATCAATAGTTTTTGAAAACTGAACGAAATATATCTTCTATTCCAATATATATATATAAGTTCATTTCAAGTAATTTTGCATCGTATTTTACAAAATATTAAATTTTGACATTCACATTTTTTTAAGCCATGAAAAACTTGTCACGCTTGTCAAACTGACAATACATAAGTTAAAAAAACACAGAACAAATATATACATTCATAACCTAAAACAACACGACAGAACCGAATCTGTTGAATTTTTTTAATTTTAAAGTGAAGTCAGCGATTACTGAATCATACTTTTTTTGTACGTTTTATCTTGTACAAGTAAATAAAACAGTAGAATATACTTCAAACTAACAAAATTTTACATTCTCGAACGAATTGTCTTGTTGTCCTTTTGACATAATTTTTCAACGTCTTTTATAAAACATAACCATTTTACAAAACTCCAAAATCTGGCAGCATGTTTTGCATCAAAAATTTTAATTTTAAAGTGAAGTCAGCGCTTACTGTGTCATACTGTTTTTTTTATACACGTTATAACTTGTAGAAGCAAATAAAACAGCTGAATATATTTCAAACTATCAAAATTTTACATTCTTGAACGAATTGTGGACATACCTACATTGAAAATTGAGACATACTTTATTTATAAATAAAGAGGTTATCATTCTATAAAATGTCTAAATTTGACACTTATAATTGCTTCATTGCTTTTTTAAAATGTATAAAACAGCTTACCATTTCGCAAAATAACACAATTTGTTGTCCTTTTGACATAATTTTTCAACGTCTTTTATAAAACATAACCATTTTACAAAACTCCAAAATCTGGCAGCATGTTTTGCAACAAAAATTTTAATTTTAAAGTGAAGTCAGCGCTTACTGTGTCATTCTGTTTTTGTAGGCACGTTGTATCTTGTTCAAGCAAATCAAACAGCTGAATATACTTCAAACTATCAAAATTTTACATTCTCGAACGAATTGTAGACATACCTACATTGAAAATTGAGACATACTTTATTGATAAATAAAGATGTTATCTTTCTATAAAATGTCTAAATTTGACACTTATAATGGTCTCATCGCTTTTTTATAACGTATAAAACAGCTTACTATTTCGCAAAATAACACAACTTGTCCTTTTCATAATTTTTCAACGTCTCTTATAAAATATAACCATTTTACAAAACACCAACATCTGGCAGCATGTTTTGCATTAAATTTTTTAAATTTAAAGTAAAGTCAGCGCTTACTGTGTGATACTTTTTTTTGTAGGCACGTTGTATCTTGTTCAAGCAAATCAAACAGCTAAATATACTTCAAACTATCAAAATTTTATATTCTCGAACGAATTGTAGACATACCTTCATTGAAAATTGAGACATACTTTATTGATAAATAAAGATGTTATCATTCTATAAAATGTCTAAATTTGACACTTATAATTGCCTCATCTTTTTTTTTAAACGTATAAAACAGCTTACTATTTCACAAAATAACACAACTTGTTATCCTTTTGACATAATTTTTCAACGTCTTTTATTAAATATAACCATTTTACAAAACACCAAAATTTGGCAGCATGTTTTGTAAACATATGAAACAGTACCACATCACAACATGTCAAAGTTTAAATTTTACCTAATTTTTCAACGTCTTCTACAAAATATCAAAATTTGACATTACGAAGATTTCACCAATTTGCTTAAACATGTATAAATCTTATAATTCTACATGCAGAGCGTTCAAGACAGTGGTGTCAACTTTTCCAACCAGTTCCAACGAAATAATGTCAAATAATGACAGTTGGAAAATTTAGTTAAATTATTTGCTTGTATCCTAAGAAAAATTTTAGCAACGTTGCAAAACATATGTAATTTACATCTTGCCTTTACGAGTTCTGTCTTACATTTGGTTAATATGAAACTGATGATTTTGCTGTTATCTGATAAAATGATAATAAATAGGTACATTTTTAGAAACTAATTAAAAAATCTGATTGAGCAACATATAACTTTCTAGATACATATATCAATAAGTACATAAAAATGTTCTATTGAAATTTTTTAACAACGTTAAATTTTAGCAACGTTGCAAAACATATTTAATTTACATCTTGCAATATTTGCATCTGTAATATAATTTTTTTTTTCGAAATATCAATTTTTAATGTTTTCGAATATTATATCATTTTTTTTAAAATGTGCGTAAAGCGTAATGTTTCTAAAAATATCAAACTTTTACAAAATATAAAAATTTAATGATTACGAATGTTTCAAAATTTTTCGTAAACGTGTAAAACGAAGGGTCGTATTTTTTCAAATATTTCAAATAATTTTTGCTATAGTTTCACACATATAAAAGAAAAAAGATTTAATTGTATTTTTTAAATTATTATTGAAAATGTAAAGTAATTATTGAAAGTTTGACAGTAATTATTGAATGTTTGTTAATGTTTATTTGAAAACCTGGTAAATATTACTAAAATTTTGCCAGAAATATATGAAACATTGTTAAAGATGACTACATTTTCTTGGAAATAATAGAAATTTTCAATGTCTCATTGAAATTTTGACGAAATGATTGAATATCTGACAGTAATTATTATTAGTTTGGTAACAATTACTAACAGTTTGCCACTAATATATAAATTTTTATTGACTGCATTTTCCTGGAAATTGTAGAAAATTTTAAAACATCAATTAAATTTTGACGGAAATACTTATATTAAAGTCATTACGTATTGAAATTTAACGGTAATTATTATGGTTGACCAAATAAACAAAATTAAAGTAATTTTACTAAAAAAAATCCACGTAATAAATGAAATTTTTGTTATAGTTTCAAAAATAAATAAATTATATAAAAGTCAAAAATTTATAGAAATCATATCCAATATCATTTACAGTTTGTCCCCTGATTGAGTTTACAAGAGGGATTTAAAACAAAAATACATTTAAGTAAAAATACTGTATATTAAACTCAAAATAATTAACACATCTGAAGATGGCTGAAAGATAACCGAAACTAGTCAGGTGAAGAAGACACAATAAAAATAATAAAAACAAAACAAAACATAGTTATATCTAAACATATAAACTACCAGTAAGTACTCCAAGACGGAGGAAAACAATAAAAAATATTTCAAATAATATCAATGTGAACGTTTTCGAAGTATCGAAACTTTGTATTTGCGGATGTTTCATTATTTTTAAACGTGCATGAAGCTAATTATTTCACAAAATCTCAAACTTTAACAATATATAAAAATTTAATAATTACGATTTTTTCGTAAACGTGTAAAACGAAGGTTTCGTTTTTCTTTAAATTTGAAATAATTTTTGTTATAGTTTCATACATAAAAAAAAATTAAACAATATTTATAAAAATCTTATACAATATCATATATATTGAACTCAAAAAAATGAACACCTCTAAAGATGACTGAAAGATAGCCGAAACTAGTCAGGTGAAGAAGACATAATAAAAATAATGAAGACAAAAAACATCTTTATATCCAAACATATAAACTACCAGTAAGTATTCTAATAAAGAAGAACGAAAACAATAAAAAATATTTCAAATTATATCAATGTGAACTTTTTCGAAGTATCAAAATTTGGTATTTGCGAATGTTTCATCATTTTTTTTAAACGTGCATGAAGCTAATTATTTCACAAAATATCAAACTTTTACAATATATAAAAAATATGATTACGAATTTTTCGTAAACGTGTAAAATGAAGGTTTCGTAATTTTATTTTAAATTTGAAATAATTTTTGTGATAGCTTCATACATAAAAAAAAAATTAAACAATATTTATAAAAATCTTATACAATATCATATATATTGAACTCAAAAAAATGAACACCTCTAAAGATGACTGAAAGATAGCCGAAACTAGTCAGGTGAAGAAGACATAATAAAAATAATGAAAACACAAAATATCTTCATATCTAAACAGATATACTACCAGTAAGTATTTACTCCAATAAAGAAGGAAGAAAACAATAAAAAATATTCCAAATAATATCAATGTGAACTCTTTCGAAGTACATCTTTATATCTAAATATCATGTTTCATCATTTTTTTTAAACGCGTATAAAGCTTAATATTTTACAAAATATCAAACTTTTACGAATTATCATTTTTTTTGAGGGTATCTATCATTTTTTTAAACTTGTAAAATGAAGGGTTTTTTTTTAAACGTGTACATCTAAAGCTTAATATTTCAAATAATATCAACGTTAACTGTTTCAAAATATCAATATATTATGTTTTCTAATATCTCATATTTTTTTGAAAACGTGCATGAAGCTAATTATTTCACATAATATCAAACTTTACAATATATAAAAATTTAATGATCATGAATTAGTAAACATGTAAAACGAAGGTTTCGTTTTTTTTTTAATTTGAAATAATTTTTGTTATAATTCCTTAAATAAAAAAATATATATAAAAATCTTATCCAATATCATATATATTGAACTCAAAAAATGAACACCTCTAAAGATGGCTGAAAGATAGCCGAAACTACTTAAGTGAAGAATACATGATAAAAATAATGAAAACAAAAAATATCTTTATATCTAAACCGATAAACTACCAGTAAGTATTTACTGCAATAAAGAAGGAAGAAAACAATAAAAAATATTTCAAATAATATCAATGTGAACTTTTTCGAAGTATCAAAATTTGATATTTGCGAATGTTTCATAATTTTTTGAAAACGTGAATAGAGCTAAATATTTTACAAAATATCAAACTTTTACGAATTATAATTTTATTTTTAAGTGTACCTATCACTTTTTGAAAACTTGTAAAATGAAAGTGTCGTTTTTTTTTTAAACTTGTAAATCTAAAGCTTAATATTTCAAATAATATCAATGTGAACTTTTTCAAAATATGAATATTTGATGTTTTGCAAATGTTTCATAATTTTTTGAAAACGTGCATGAAGCTAATTATTTCACAAAATATTAAACTTTTACGAATTATCAAAATAGGATGTTTGAGAATATCTAAAGCTTAATATTTCAAATAATATCAACGTAAACTTTTTCAACATTTCAATATATGATTTTGACAATGTTTCATTTTTTTAAACGTGCATGAAGCTAGTTATTTCACAAAATTTTAAACTTCTATGAACTATCAAAATTTGGTGTTTAAGAATGTTTTATCATTGTTTGAAAACGTGCATGAAGCTCAATATTTCACAATTAATCAAACTTTTACGAATTATCAAAATTTAATATTTGAGAATGTTTCATCTTTTTTTTACGTAAAACAGTTCCACGTTCATTTAACGTAATTTTTCAGCATTTTTTACAAAATATATTTTCTCAAAACTTGTAAAATGAAGGTTTCATTAATTTTTTTTAAACGTGTATATCTAAAGCTTAATATTTCAAATAATATCAATGTGAACTTTTACAAAATATCTACTTTTAAAGTTTGCGAATTTCTCATAATTTTTTGAAAACTTGCATGAACCTAATTATTCCGCAAAATATTAAACTTTTACGAATGATCAAAATTGGATGTTTAGGAATATCTAAAGCTTAATATTTCAAATAATATCAACGTGAACTTTTCCAAAATATCAATATATGATGTTTGCGAATGTTTCTTTTTTTTAACGTGCATGTAGTTAAATTTATATATATTTCACAATGTATCAAACTTTTACGAATTATCAAAATTTGATGTTTTAAAATGTTTCATCATTTTTTGAAAACGTTCATGAAGCTAAATATTTCACAAAATATCAAACTTTTACGAATTATCAAATTTTCATGTTTGAGAATGTTTCATCATTTTTTGAAAACGTTCATGAAGCTAAATATTTCACAAAATATCAAACTTTTACGAATTATCAAAATTTGATATTTGAGAATGTTTCATCATTTTTTGTACGAAAAGCAGTTCCTTTCACGTAATTTTTCAGCATTTGTTTACAAAATATATTTTCTCAAAACATGTACCTTAGAATAGCAAGTTAAAATTTTGCAAAAATTGCGCATTTTTATTTCGATTCGATTCACCATTTTTACGTTTTACGTTTTAACCACCCAGCCAGCGGGTCATAATTATTTCCAATATTATTATTATTTGTTCTAATAAAATAAACATATCTTAAAAAACTAAGCAAAAACCTGATTGAGCAGCAAATAACTTTCTCCATACAGATAAGTATACTTATGTAAAAAAAATTCTATTGTAATTAAATAACAACACTTTTTTTAGAAATCAGAGCCTTTACGAGTTCTGTCTTACATTAGGTTAATATGAAACTGATGATTTTGCTGTTATCTGATAAAATGATAATAAATAGGTACATTTTAAACAACGAATTAAAAAATCTGATTGAGCAACATATAACTTTCTAGATACTTATATCAATAAGTATAAAAAAATATTCTATTGAAATTATTTAACATTTAATTTCTTAGATATCAGAGCCTTTGCGAGTTTGGTCTTGCATTATGTTCATATGAAACTGATTATTTTGCTTATTATGATTTATGTCTTATATATCGTACATTTTAAAAAACTAAGTAAAAAATCTGATTGAGGAACATATAACTTTCTAGATAGATATACCAATAAGTACCAAAAAAAATGTTCTATTGAAATTATTTAACATTTTATTTTTTTAGATATCAGAGCCTTTGCGAGTTTTGTCTTGCATTAGGTTCATTGAAACTGATGAATTTGCTTATTACGATTTATGTCTTATATTAGGTTCATATGAAACTGCTGATTTTGGTGTTTTCTGCAACTGCTCGTTGGTTAATATTTGTGCAACTATTATTTATTAATAATTATAAGCAAAAACCATTAAAATAATAGTTTTCTCCATAAACAAATAGTGCTATGAAATCAAGTTTGCTAGATAATTTAGGATTATCTTTAACTTTTAATCAAATATTTTTCAAGTCTGACATTTAACAATTTTTAACTATTACGAACTATTTTTTGAAAATAAATAAATTCTGCATAATATCAAAATTTGGTATTCATTTCAGGTATTTTTTTTTTTGTAAATGTCAAATTTAAGATTAAACAAAGAAATAACATATTTGATTCAACAAATTTAAAACTTAATATCCAGTATTTTTCTGTATTTGAGTATTTTGTTGAAAAAATATGTATAACATATAATTTTTTTTTTTAAATAAATAAATTCTGCATAATATCAAAATTTGATATTCATTTCGAGTATTGGTTTTGTAAATGTCAAATTTAAGATTGACAAAAAAAAATAATAACATAATTTATTCAACAAATTTAACAGTTTAACTTAATTTATAGTATTTTTCTTCTAGTATCAGTGAGTATTTTGTTATAAAAATATAAATTACAAAATTGCATTTAATTATCTTGAGCAGTATTTGAGTTATTTGTATAGTCTTGAACATTATATTGGACAGCAGTCGTCATATTCATCATACTAAATAGTAGTGAGTAATATTTATATGATTTAATTATACAAATATAAAATAAAAAAATGTATAAAAATGACAAATTTTAATTTAATTGATTTCAACACAATGTGCGTATGATCCCACGCTTCGTGATATTTCTATGGCCCTCAATAAACTCTATTTTCCTCAATGTAAGTTAAGCCCGCAAGTATTGATCAGTCTGAGCATTAATAACATTACTATTATAAGTACCATCATTTTTTTTTTATTACCTAGTAAAAGCACCCTTTTATCTGTACTCCAACATTAACTGCGGATCAGCCGTAATGAATTATTGATTATACACCTCAGACATGCATGCGAACGTAATTAGATTCAAAAGTGATTAGGCAAATTAATTAACGCCGCGAAAGATTGCCACAGGTGCGCTCGCTGCAATTCCAAGCATTCCAAACACGTGACCACAGAAATCCTTGCAACCCATTTAGTGCATGTACCTACTCGCCTCAATGTAAACAAGCAAAGTTAGCAAACGATTCGCACTTTCGCGAAATTTCGCAGGATGAGTTTTAAAATCGCTAAATTTTGCAAGCGATTCGCACTTTTGCGAAATTTCGCAGGATGGTTTTTAAAATCGCTCGACACTCATCGTTAATTAATTGCATTTAATTAGCGGCATGAGATAGTTGAATCGGCATGATAAGCGGTGACGCTGTTATCTGCTATGAGCGCGTAAAGTGCCGGTTTCTTATCTTCTGCGCGCGAAGGTATATTTTTATTGGGCAATTATTTCTGTTTGATATTCAAGAGAAAGTAGTTTATTGGTGACTTTTCGTTGCGTCGGTTGTCCGCTCATTGTCTGCCGGTGATCAGTGAAATTTTCGTGTTTTCTTAAACAAACCGTGTAAACAATGTGCACTAATGGTATATAAATGACACGTAAGCCTGTTTTTTTTAATAACTACTTTCTTACAGCACTATTCTGCCATTTACGATGATTACAGTTATCCTTTAAGCATATCCCTTCAAATTGTTACGGTTATAGCACACATATATCGAGATCTAAATACGGTGTAAAAATAGGGTAGTAAATGCTACGGCAAAGGTACAGATGCCACTTTTATTGCGCAGCTTCCATTACCGGGCACATTTTATGGGAGGATTATTTAATTGTTACGATTATTTTAATGGCCGTTTGTCGGTTTTGTTTATTGCCGTTATAAATTCGTTTACATTTCCGTTTTAATTCCGAACTCTACAGAGTCGTTACGACTGATTCGATTAGCTTCTCGCAAATTTGAACAGGATAATAACTTTCAGCTTCAATCGTCCTTTTTTAGGTTTACACTTTCAATTATTATATTTTCATTTAAGCCGGCAATTTATTCAATTACTTAGTCTACAGGGTGGTCCACCTAAGTATCACACATTTGACGTTATTCTTGAACAATTTAAAATTTGGGGTTTATTGCACACATCATTTGATATTTGATATTGGGAGAAGTTTTATTTGAATGGTGTAATTTTGCAAAAATTTCGGAAAATTTCGGAAATAAAGTTGTAACAACTTATGCACGGCATAAGTAATGGTACCCACCTTGTATACAGGGTGGTCACTTTTACGCCGCCCACTATTAGGATCTATTAAACGGAAATACATACAGAGTTGGTCAAATGGGATAAAAGTTTCTTATTGTTGTGCCTTGTAATATACTGAAACGAAATCCAGGATATCTTGCACAGTTCCTGAAATCTCGCTGAAAAACTGAAAAAGTGCACTTTCATTTTCCTCTTATAACTTTTTTACTTTTGAAGGAAATTTTACGAAACGCGTACATTTTTCGACGTCAGCTTTCTGGTGACAGTATTAAACATTTTTTGAGCCAACTAGATACCCAAATTTTCATAGTAAACTTTTGATTTTCTTATGGCCGCAATATTGGATTTTAACAGCTTTCAAAAGAGCGAAAAAATCCAATTTGAACCATTTATTACACATGGGTAATCTGATATTATTTACCACCAAAAATCGATGATTTAAAAATTTGTTGCAAAAGTCAAACTGCTGTGTACTGCTCTAAAAATCAAGTTGCCATGAAATAACAAAAATATATTTTGACATTTCTTCATACATAGAAAATAACTTCTGAGTAATTTTATTGTGTATAAAGTGCAAAAAGGAGATAGTATCTTTGATTAGTAAAAATGGCAAGATATTATCCTCAACATGAAATAATTGACATGTACAACCTCTATAATGTAATGTCTTACATTATATTTCCCTGGCCGAGATTGAAAATCATAAATCATATTGTATTTATTAAATAATCTGATCAAATACCATTCTTGAATTAAAATTTAGGATATTTAATTATTGGCATTTTTACTAATCAAATATATTATCTCCTTTTTGGCACTTTATATAAAATAAAATTACTCAGAAGTTATTTTCTTTGTATGAATAAAAGGAAATTTGTTGAACCATGGCAACTTGATTTTTAGAGCAGTTTGATTTTTGAAACAAATTTTTAAATTATCGATTTTTCGTAGTAAATAATGTCAGATTACCCATGTGTTATACATGATTGAAATCGGAAATTTTCGCTCTTTTGAATGCCATTAAAATCCAAATATTGCTGCCTTAAGAAAATCAAAAGTTGACTATGAAAATTTGGACATCTAGTTGGCGCAGAAAATGTTTGGCACTGTGATCAGAAAACTGACGTCGAAAAATGTAAGAGTTCAAAGTTTCGTAAAATTTCCTTCAAAAGTAAAAAAAGTTATAAAAGGAAAAGGGAAGCGCACTTTTTCAGTTTTTCAACGATATTTCAGGAGCTGTGTAAGATTAATGTATTTCATTTCAATGTATTGAAAGGCATAAAAATGAGAAAGATATAACAAAAAATCAACCAAAATTATTCATTAGAATTATGCAAGTTTTAGCCAAGGATTATTAATTGAATTACAAAATTTAGTGGAAATGGCAAAACTGATACACTGATGATTATTTTTAAAATTGCTCAAAACCAAAAACAAAAATTTGTTAAATTTTGTATAAAAATATGATATTTGCACTGAATAAGGAAGAGAATTTTGCGAGATATCACAAAATTAGACAGTTATAGTTCGTTCTTACAATTTTCTGTAGAAATTGTGTTTCATATTAAAAATTTGAAATTTGATAAACTTTCCGAGCGATTTGCGAATTTTATTAGACTGTTTATTGTTTTTTTGGTAAATTTTGTACAGTCTCAGTGATCTAAAATTATATGTTTCATGAAATTTTGAACAATTTTATCGATATAACATTTGGACGTTTATTAAGAAGAATTTTAAGATGTATATTTGGAAGTTGTCACAGATTTTTTTTTACATTTCATGAAATTTTGTTGAATTTTGCCTATAAATAATTTGTGCGTTCATTTAAAAAGAATTTCATGATATTTATTTGGGAGTGTGCACAGAAATTTTTAAATTGTATGTGAGATTCGCGTTTTGCCGACTAAATTGACAATTATGTTAAAGTTTACGCAATTTGTAGAAACTTTGGAATTGTTATTCAGAATTTCATTATAACTATCGCAGAATTTTCATGAACTTTTACAATTTTGTGTATAAATCTAGATACAATCTGCTAAATAAAAAATTTGGTAAATTTTACATAAAAGATTATATTTGCACTAAATATGGAAAATAATTTTATGAGCTATCACAAAATTATACAGTTTTAGTTCAATTCTTATAATTTTCAGTAAGCATTGTGTTTCAGTGTAAACATTAAATTATTAAATTTGTATTAAATTTGTATTTTTCTTTTAATTAAATTTGTAACATTTTCAGAGCATTTTATGAAATCCATTTGCGACTGATTTTTTTTTTTAACTTTGGATTAGATCCACGTTTTAGTGATCTAAAATTTCAAGTTTCACGCACAAAATTTAAAAATATTATGTAAGATTCACATTTCTGTACAATATATTGAAATTGTGTCTATGAATCTAGTTACAATCTGCTAAATAAAAAAATTGGTAAATTTTACATAAAAGATGATATTTGCACTAAATATGGAAAAGAATTTTATGAGATATCACAAAATTATATCACAGTTTTAGTTCAATTCTTATAATTTTCAGTAAGAATTGTGTTTCAGTGTGAACATAATTAAATTTGTAACAATTTCACAGCATTTTATGAAATCCATTTGCGACTGATTTTTTTTTCAAACTTTGTATAAGACCCACGTTTTAGTGTTTTAAATTTTAAGTTTCACGAAATTTTGAAGATAATAAAAAAAATGGACGTTCATTTAAAAAACATGTCATATTATCTATTTGAGAGTTTGCACAAAATTTAAAAATATTATGTAAGATTCACGTTTCCGCACAATATATTGATAATTTTTGGGATGTTAGAAGAAGTTCACGATATTTGTAGCAAATGTGGATTTGGTTCTAACAATTACATTATAACTATCGCAGAGTTTTTACAATTTTATGTAAATATTGTTGGTTCTACGAATTTCACTATAACTATCGCAGTATTTTTACTGTTTTATGTAAGGGTCAAGTTGTAATCCATTGAATTACAAAATTGTTAAATTTTACCTTAAAAAAATGATATTTGCACTGATATTGGAAACGAATTTTATAAGATAGAACAAAATTGGACAGTTTTGACAGAAATTTTGATATTCTGCGTGTATTTCCCGTAAAAGCGTAAAAACCTTCACCTCCAACTTACCAACTTTCTTTAAAAAAAATTTCTCGTAAAATCGATATTGTTCGAGATATTGGTAAAAGGTCGTCACAAAACGCGAAAAAAAACGTATTTATACCGTAAATGTCTAAATATGAACCGAATTTTTGAAAAACCTATATTGCTGTCATGAGATTAATAAAAGTAAATAAAATTACATATACATCTTGATGCAAAGAAAATATCAATAAAACTATTTCGACAGTAGGTATCGCAGTTTGAAAATTTCAGTGAATTTTACTAAAATTGCAATTTTTCGCAAAAGTATTAGATAGTATTAGGTTATTTTTGAGTAATATCGACTACCTACGCCGAATATTGTATCCAATTCGTTTGAATGTTGGCTGAAATAACGGAATATTGGCCGAAATAGCGTGTATATATATATATATATATATATATATATATATATATATATATATATATATATATATATATATATATACGTATATTACAGGAGGTTGGGTGAACAAAACCCCGCAACATTTTAACTGGAGGCTCTTTGAACATTGACAATTAAAGGGTATCATTTTTCTACCTTAGCTACAGATTTAAGTGGTCGAAAAAAATTACAACATAAAACAGCCTCCAAAAAAGGTCAGTTTACCGCTTTTTGGCCAAAAAAATGGGGTTGTAGGGAATTTTTTTTCCAAAATCTCAGGGTTTTCTTGCTTTTGCTATAACAAATAAGTTTCAATGAGTTTCGTTGTTTTTACCTATAATTACCTACTTTAGACTCCACTATGAGGTGTATAACATATCGAACATTTTGTGGATAAAATTTTATAACGAGGAAGCAGGAATTTTCCAAAATCGTGTTTTTACTTTGAAAGACCGCGCCTACTTAAAATTTATATTTAAATATATTAAAATAATGTGCAAAGCACTCACGCCCATGACAATTATGAATGAAATATCACACGGCAACATGCTACGAAACACCTTCGATTAATCACAATTTCCACGTTTCTTCGCGTTGATTATGTTAATTGGAGTGGCCCACGTGTTTATTAAAATTAATATCGTGCATTTACAGCGGACACGTTCCAAAAAACTAATCTAATAAATATCAGGTTACGTAATTAATATAAATATGCATGTAGAAAATTGAAACGCAGGTGATTACAGGGAATCGTGTTTTGTCACATCTGATTGCGTGGACTGGGCATAATTTGCTTAATTTTCAGCCGATGTATAACGCAAATAACTCAATTAATTAAACATTGGCTGCAGCACAGGATGCCCGACAAAACAATTTACTGTATTTATTTGAATCTGAATATGTCTATTGTGAAATGGTTTTACATATTCAATAGATAACTTCGCGGTATTAGTAGTGCAGTGAATGTGAAATTTACGTAACAGGCAAGAAAAAAGCCAAATAAAATTTTCAAAAGAATATTTTTTTCGTAAAATATTGCAGGTTATATATTTTCAGTCCTATTGTAATTAAGTAAAACTGACTGAAAAAATATAACTTGCAATGTTTTATAAATCGTAAATTGCGCGCTCGCAATAAATGTCTCCCATATACCACCAAAGCGTTCTTTGGCACGCATAAATTCATATAATAGAGACAAACTCGGCATAATTACTGGCGAATTAGCTTCAGCCCCGAAAAAGTAACCCCCTGGCAATTTATTCGGGGGCGAATTGCCAACACTTCCGGCTCCGACCTAAGCACGGTCCTCTCTCGCAGGGATGTTTAGACAACAAACGTCCATTTGTATGTAAATACTCGTCGCGCACCATCATCAACACATAATGGGCCGCATGAATGCGGTTAAGCAATTATCACACTCCTGGGTTTACCCTGCGGATCCTGAAGGACGAAATAACAGCCGAGTTCCGCCATTGCCGATGGCCTGACCGCGAATTCACGTTTAAATTCACTCGTGCAATTACGGAATTGCAATTGCACTTCGAACAATCAAGTGTATTGGAAATTACACATCACATCATGATGTCCTAGTTGCGCAATATTTACTGAAATGTATAATTTAATAAAAACTTTTATAATATTTTTTTACACATCACATCATCGTGTACTAATTGGACAATATTTACTGAAATTTCCTGAAATAATGTATAATTGCATAAAAACTTTTATATATTTTTTTTCTAGTATTACTTTGGAACATTTATTCCATATACACAAGATACATAACATACATAAAACATATAATATACATCTTTCTTTCTTAATATTACCCTATTTTACCCTTTTAGGTGTTGAGGTACATAATTAGAGTCACCTCTTAAATTTGATAATAAGAAGTTTGTAACTTCCACTAAAATTTATTTTATTAGTTATAATAAAAATTTCTTAATATCTATTGATGCTTCATAATTATCATAAAAGTTTTGCCATTTACACTAAATTTTGTAATTAAATTAATAACCCTGCTAAAACTTGCATAATTCTAATGAATAATTTTGGTAGATTTTTTGTTATATCGATTTAAATATTGTTAGTTTTAAAAACAATCATCATTTTTACTAAACTTTTGGTGACAATACTAAAAAAAAAAACATTTCTAGTGATCGCCAAAAAGTTGTAATGTCATCAATTTTTGTTTTCATAAATTGCCAAACCTGAATTCCAAATCGTCATACAATTTCAATCAATTGATTTCTGTTGCTATTATGTAATTTGTACAGATCACCAAAACGCTGGAACGTATTCAATTTTTCAACGTCTTCAAAGTTTTATACATGCAAATGTATTATTTATGCAGCAAACACAATATTTTATGTCTTCATTCATTACGAATCAAACAATAACTAGTGCTATTTTCTAATTTAGAGATCAAAAAGTAGTAACGTCTTCGATTTATTTGTTTTATAAATTGCAAAGCCTATATTTTCGTTCAAATATAATCAAATTATATTTGGTACTATTCTGCAACAATTTTTTTTTTTTTATATAATCAGTGTTTATAAAATCACGAATGTGTTGATAAATAATTGAAACTATTAAGGATTTTCATGCAGCATAAAATTCTTCAAAATTTTTACTAATTTATATTTTTATACTGAAACGCGATTTTTACAAAGAAAGGTAAGATTGAATCAAAACTGTCCAATTTTGTTCTATCTTACAAAATTCGTTTCCAAATTCAGTGCAAATATCATTTTTGTATGTAAAATTTAACAATTTTGTAATTCAATGGCTTATAAATTGACCCTTACATAAAATTGTAAAAATACTGCGATAGTTATAGTGAAATTCGTGGAAACAACAATATATACATAAAATTGTAAAAATTCTGCGATAGTTATAATGTAATTCTTAGAAGCAAATCCACATTTGCTACAAATATCGTGAACTTCTTCTAACATTCCACAAATTATCAATATATTGTACAGAAACGTGAATCTTAGATAAAAAAATTAAGTTTTGTGCTCCCAAATAGATAATATGATATGTTTTTTAAATGAACATCCAATTTTTTTTAAATTATCTTTTAAATTTCCTGAAACTTAAAATTTTGGAACATTAAAACGTGAATCTTATACAAAGTTTTAAAAAAAACAGTCGCAAATGAATTTTATAAAATGCTCTGAAAATGTTACAAATTTAATTATGTTCACGCTGAAATACAATTCTTACTGAAAATTATAAGAATTGAACTAAAACTGTATAATTTTGTGATATCTCATAAAATTCTCTTTCATATTTAGTGCAAATATCATCTTTTATGTAAAATTTACCAATTTTTTTATTTAGCAGATTGTAACTTGATTTATACACAAAATTGTAAAAGTTCATGAAAATTCTGCGATAGTTATAATGAAATTCTGAATAACAAATCCAAAGTTTCTACAAATAGCATAAACTTTAACATAATTGTAAATTTTGTCGGCAAAACGTTAATCTTTCATAATATTTAAAAAATTCTGTGCACACACCCAAATAAATATCATGCAATTCTTTTTAAATAAACGCCAAAATTGTTTATAGGCAAAATTCATCAAAATTTCGAGAAATGTAAAAAAATATGTGAAAACTTGCGAATATATGTACATCTTGAAATTCTTCTTAATAAACGTCCAAATGTTATAGCAATAAAATTGTTCAAAATTTCATGAAACATATATTTTTGGAACACTGAGACGTGCATCTTATACAAAATTTAACAAAAATCAATGGATCTCTAATGGATTTCGCAAAATACTCTTCACAAAATAAAATTTTACAAATTTCTAATTTTTATACTAAAACTGTAAGAAAATTGTAAGAATTGAACTATAACTGTCTAATTTTGTGATATCTCACAAAATTCTCTTCCATATTTAGTGCACATATCATCTTTTATGTAAAATTTAACATTTTTTTTTATTTTGTAGATTGTAACTTGGTTTAACATTTTTTTTATTTTGTAGATTGTAACTTCTCGCACTTTTCGGTTCTCGCACAAAATTGTATAAATTCAATGGAAATTCTGCTCTAGTTATAATGAAATTCTCAATAACAAATCCAAATTTGCTACAAATATCGTAAACTTAAACAAATTATCAATTTAGTAGACAGAAATGTGAATCTTACATACAATTTATAAATATCTATACGTACTGTCTAATAGAGATGATCTTTATTTTCTGAATAAACGTCGAAATTTTTTGAACATAATATTTTGGAATACTGAAATGTGGATATGACACAAAATTTAAGACAAAAACAATAAACAGTGGCCTATTGATATTATAAAATGCTTCGAAAACATGACGAATTTAAAAAAATTATACTGAACGCGATTCTATCAAAAATCAATTTTATTGATTATCTAATGCAAGTAATGCAAGAAATGTTCTCTTTTTTATTATAGAAAATTATAAGAATTCAATCAAAATTGCGTATTTTTGTGATAGCTTAGAACATTATTTTCCAAATTTTGTGCATTTAATTTTTGTGTGTAGGTATTTGTAGAATATGTATGTATTTTCATATATTTTCTTCTATGTTTCCAACTATATTATCACTCCACAAAGGATTGTTTGAGCTTTTTGCTAAATTCTAAAGAAAAGAACATTTTCAATGAACGATAATTCTTGCATTCAATTTGTTTTTATTATTTTTGTGTTTATTTGTGAAATATTCATTAGGGTAGTCCTTAAACATATTTTGTTTAAATTTGTATGGTAATAGAATTTTGTTCTACAGCCAAAATCAACCTTTCAGAAAAAAATCAATGTAATTGGATCATATTTAGGGATAGCGAAAATTGTTTGAAGTTTACATACATACATACATACATAATCCATCCCTCTTTTACCCATTGGGTGTCGAGGTTTCGAGTTTGGGTTCGAGTTTGAAGTTTAACTGCCCAAAAACAAAACCCCTGAAAAACAAAACCGCCCAAAAACAAAATATCATACCTGAAGTTTCGTTTGAATGTTTATTTAAGAAAATAAAGTTATGAAGCAAAGTAAATCGAAAATTCTAAGAATTACGACGATTTTCTTGAAACACGTTTTTAAACGTATACACTTACATGCTAAATACAAAAAACTTTCGCAACATCTCAACATAAAGCAATTACATTGATTTTGGTTCTGGAACGTTGTTTTTAGGTGTAGAACAAATTGGGTGAGGGGTGATCCATACAAATTTCAACCAAATATGTTTAAATTTGTATGTGCCCTAATAAATATTTCACAAATAAACTCAAAAATCATAAATGACAAATTGATTACAAGAATTATCATTGATTGAATATGTTCTTTCTTCTGTATCTTTATCATTATTTATTATTTCGCGTTCGAGTTTTTTGGACATACAAAACAAAATTAGGGGGTGACCCGCTAATAATCACACCTTAATATTTATGTATTATCATTTAAAAAACAGTGAAACAACTTGTAACGCTTTTACTACAAAATGTTTATTGATGTATAGGCATATACAATAAAATAATGACTTCCGGTCATTTTCAAGTGAAAATGAGTTGAAAATGACGGTTAAGAAGTCCAGCCTCAAGTCGTTATTTTATTGTATATGTCATACACATTTTGTGGTAAAAACATAGCAAGTAGGAAAAACAAGTTGTTTTTCTGATTTTTAATATGGACTACCACGTAGTAAAGGTCGAAACCATCCTGATGATAGTATTATCACTTATATTCTGCTCTGTCCACAGCTATATTATGATTTCACTATCACAGAGCTTATTCTAAATTCTGAAGAGAAGAACATTTTAATTTACAACAATTTATATATTGTTTTTTTTCTTTTCAAATTAAGAATTTTCGTAGACATTTTTTTCAATTAAAATACTTTAGACTATCTAAGATTTCTACCGGAAAAACAAAACATCTGTTTCTTCAAAAATGTTTAAAAAAATAAAAAATTGAACGCTTATAAAATCACGAATGCTTTGATAAATAAGTAACTGTAATTGTCGAGGTCAATCTTTTTTATTCTGATATGAACAACTGTCGCTTTTTTTTTCCCCAGTTGTCATGAACAATCGCAATTTTGTTTTCCATCAACCTTTAAATAACAGAAAAGTAGTGATTTTTCATGGCGATTGAGAATCTGATAAGAAATCCTTGATATGTTTATTCCTTTTCAGTTTATCAGAAAACAAAATGAAACTAGTGAAATTCAGAAAAAAGTTGAAAAAACACTCTCGCTTATAAAATAACGAATGTTTTGATAAAGAAGTAACTAAAATTGTCGAGGACAATCGTTTTTTTTCTGAAATGCACAACTTTCGGGTTTTTCCTTAAAATTAACTCAGAAACGAATCAAAATATTAAGATATTTCAGATTCCCAGTTGTCATGAAAAATCGCATTTTTGTTTTCATCAACCATTAAATAACGGAATAGTTGTGAGTTTTCATGGCGATTGAGAATCTGATAAGAAATCCTTAATATATTTATTCGTTTTCAGTTTATTATAAAAGAAAATGAAACTAGTGAAATTCAGAAAAAAATTGAATAAATCACTTTCTATTCTTGTGCATTTCTAATACATAATAGATTTTCTAAAATCTATCAAGTGGACGAAAATAGAGACCTCAATTTGCACTAACCATTGTATTTGTCCGCTGACTGTCCAGGAATAGGAAACTCTCGCATTCTTCGGAGACTTCCACTGTAATTAACAGTATCTCGTCGAGACACGTACTAATTACGACCCACGGGACACCGGCGGTCTCAGCGAACTCCTCATTGTCCGCAGATGAGTAATCGCGTGCAATAATTCAGTTTTCCTTATCTCCTTATTGCCTGTCACCGGGGCGTCCCATATCTTTATTTAATCCCGCCGGAGCAGTGAGGATAATGGCGAAAAAAAGGAGGCGAGGACGCTCGTCCTTCCCTCACTTCATCACTCCTCCAATTCACGTAAGGACGACCCGACCCAACCAAACCCGGCAATCCTGCCGCGTCCGTCCGTCCGTGCGCTCGCTCGCCGTATCGTAATCACTTTACAGGACGGGAAAGCGCCGCGGCGCTTTGTGATTAACCTTCGTCCTTTACTTCCGGGCCATGTGTCTGTGGACGTGCGGGGATAAATATTTTGCTTGCCGCTTGTGTAAATTGGGAAGCCACCATCAAGCTTAAAGCTTGAGCTAGCTTAATTATGGCTTATTAGCCATAGCTAAATAAGCTATGGCTAATTACATTAGCTGTTTGTGACGTCTTATTAGGTAGGCGATTGCTATGTAATCTGTTGCCAGTGAAAGTTGTTCATTAAAATGATTAAGGCAAATTTTTTAGGTAGGTGCTAATTCGAAAAATGTGCAGCTGTTTTGTGTTAAAGTTCATGCAATCGGGAAAGGTCAACGTCCGACCTTCTAAAAGTTCGCGAAACTTAGATATATATAGTAATTTATTGGGAAAACATTTCTTGGGAGAGTGTCAAGGAACTCGCTAATAAACCATATTTCGCCCTTTCTTAATTTATGGTCTCTCTGCCGCCCACGCGGTTCACACTCCTAATTCATGATTCACGGAGGGCGGAAGTTCTTCGCCCACGCATATATTCAAATTAAATGGGAATCCCCCTGGCGTCCGAAAAAAGCCGTTCGACGCGCGCTGATAAATCATCGGAAGTCGCACCTCGGGGAAGGGCTGCACTAATTAAATCACTAATTACGCGACGCTTTGGTCCGCGCCCGGGCTGGTTTTAATTGTAAAAATTAGCAGCGGCGCAGGGAATATCTTCCGGTTCAAAGGATGATGAACAAAACAGGGCCTGGGTGGGTGTAATTACGTTCTTACCGTTTCATCCCGCCCTCCCATGTTTTCGCGCCGCGATCGATAAGATTGCCCTTATTTTATTATTACAAAGGAATCCGCTCCCAACTAAAATTAATTAACGAAAAGTGGAGACGTGCCGAAATGTCGCGGTGTAATTAAGATGGATCGCACTGAACGCTTGGCGGAGCATAAAATCCAAATTGTCTTTTAATGCACGAAAAGTTTGGCAATTTTATAGTTACAGCGAATTATTAAAATTTTATGGTCATGTAAAATACACCTTTACAAGTAGGTATTAGTTAATTTGACGCACTCAATTCAAATTATCTAAGCTCATTATTTATCACTGCTGAAAACAAATTCCTCATGAAAATAAAATACGCAACACCTTTTCACAAAAAACATGTATTGGCTAAATGGTAAACCAGTACTTGTTTGCTACTGAAGATGGCGAAATGTACAGTCATGCTCACATAAATCTAGTACAAGAAATTAGGTTACAATAGCAATTTTATATAGCAATGTCAAAAATGTTGTACTAGATTTATGTGGGCATGAATGTACATACATCAAATAAAATAAAATAATGTAACATTTTACATTTAGCCAATAAATGTTTTTTTGTGAAATAGGTGCTTAATTTTCATTTTCTACGATACTCTCACAAGCTCCACCTCATCGTTAAATTGGTCATGCATGAAAATTGACTAAATCTTTGAAGAGTATACACTATACATTAATTTATAGGAAATGTATAATTTGCTAACAAAATGCAGACACATTTGTCTACAATTTATGGGATTTTTTTCGTTTCGTTTCGCATATAATATTTTTTTAAGTCATGAAACAACGATAATTTTTCAAGGTATATTTCTGATGAAAGGCACACAAAGTGTAATGGTTGCTAAAAAATCCATTACATTACATTTAGCCAATAAATGTTTTTTTGAGAAATAGGTGCTTTATTTTCATTTGCTACGATACTCTCACAAGCTCCACCTGATCGTTAAATTGGTCATGCATGAAAATTTATTAAATCTTTGAAGAGTACACACTATACATTAATTGATTAGAAATGTATAATTTGTTAACGAAATGCAAACACATTTTTCTACAATTTATGTAATTTTTTCGTTTCGTTTCCCATATAATATTTTTTAAGTCATAAAACAACGATATATTTTTTTAAGATTTATTTCTGATGAAAGGCACACAAAGTGTAATGATTGCCAACAATTCCCAAATTTACAAGAAAACAATTTTAATTTCGCAATAGTATTCCATAACTTTCATTTGAACCAAAATTGTGTTCAATTCAAATTACTATTTTCCGGAAACCTAATTTTTCAAATATTCTCACAACCCTATATTTTCATCAATGATCGTATTTATACAGAGCTCGATGTTCACCTAGTTATCAAAAATCATTTAGTATCTACTCAGGAATAATAAGTAAATCAAAGCTTTTCATTTTTAAATTTTCAGAATTTTCAACTAATATTTCTCTATACGTTAAACCTTGGCCATGTCCATGTCGGTAGACACAATTACCACAAAGCGATAAAGTTCCATCCTAACAAGCAAAACTTGGCCAAGCGGAAAACTCAGGTTTTCTCGCAGGTAGGCGAGACACTTGAATATTAAAATTTTTCACCAATTCTCGTACTCGTATTGAGCGAAAATTTTACTTGTTAACAGTAGGTATGACCTATAAAAATATTTAAATACAGCGTTCTGAATAATGGCTAAAAGTGGGAAACTTTTTTAGTAAACATAGAGAAATAAATTAGTCAACATTATCTTAAAGTATTGATAAGAGGTACATTTTGTTATTACCTTCTACGGTGTTCAGAAAACAGATCTTTTATTTGTGAGACCTGCGTTTTGTACTTCTAATAAAATTTATAAATCATGTTATCTGTTATGCCATTTTAATTTTTGTAATTTTTGTCAATTAAGTTTAATTTGTATTGTAAAGTTTACATTAAGTTTAGTTTTAATTTTTTTTTTGTTCTTTGTCTATTAAGATCTATTAAAAAAACTTTCAACTTTCCAACACACATTGTACGATTGAAAAAAAATAGTATTATTACTTTGAAATAGAAACAACTTTTTTTATCTAAAATTCATACTAAAATAGTTGCCCCTTTATTACCTTTTATTCTTATCACGTATCATATCATATGTGTAAATATGACAATTCGTGTATACCCCATAAATTGTTTTTCCAAATAGTTGGAAAGTTTTATTTTTTTCGTGTATTTTAAATCCTTTATTTTTAATTAAATTTAATTTTAATTTAAAATTAGAAACAAATTTATATTTCTATTGACTTCATATTTCACATGATTATTAAAAAATGTTTAATTTACAAGAAAATATAACAATTTTGATATACCCACCCGTTGCTTTTATAGAATTTTCAATTGAATTAAAGTTATGTTTGAATTAAATTAGGACTTTTCCAATACAACATATTTTTATCTGCAACTTTTTTATTCACTTAAAGTTCATATTTTCTAAATTTTCTAAATTTTTTTCTAGAATGCATACTAAAAAAGTTGCCTCTTTGGTTTCCCATTACTCATTATTCACTCAAAAACATATCATATGTGAAATATGAAAATTCGTTTATACCTCATTAATAGTTTTTCCAGAGCTTTAATTCGAATGTTTTATTTTTTTCATGTAATCTGTAATTTGATAAAAATATTTTGTAATTTGATAAAAACATATCATATGTGAAATATGAAAATTCGTTTATACCCCATTAATTGTTTTTCCAGAGCTTTAATTAGAAAGTTTTATATTTTCGTGTAATTTAAATCCTTAAATTTAAAATTGAAAACAAATTCACACGTCTATTGACTTCATATTTCACATGATTATTAAAAAATGTTTAATTTACAAGAAAATATAACAATTGTGATACACCCACCCGTTGCTTTTCTATAATTTTCAATTGAATTAAAGTTATATTTCAATTAAATTAGGACTTTTCCAAAAAAACATTTTTTTGCTGCAATTTTTTCATTCACTTAAAGCTCATATTTCCTTAATTTACAAAATTTACCTCCAAAATGCATACTACAAAGTTGCCTCTTTGGTACCCATTATTCTAATCACGTATCATATCATATGTGGAATATGAAAATTCGTACATACCCCATTCATAGTTTTTCCAGAATTTGAACTCTGGAGTTTTATTTTTTCTTGTGTTTCAATCCTTACATTGAAAATTTAAAACAAATTCTATTGACCTCACATTTCACTTGATTGTTAAAATCTGCTTAATATACAAGAGATTATAGCAATTTTGATACACCCACCTGTTGCTTGTCTAGAATTTTCAATTTAATTGAAGTTATTTTCAAATTAAATTTGGACTTTTCCTGAACAACAATTTTTTTCTGCAATTTTTGTAATCACTCAAAGCTCAAATTTTCAAAAAGTTTTCAGTTCGGGAGTTTTATTTTTTCTTGTATTTTAAATCCTTAAATTTAAAATTAAAAACAAATTCATACTTCTAGTAACCTCATATTCCACATGATTATTAAAAAAATGCTTAATTTATAAGAAAATATAACAATTTACGTACACCTACCCGTTGCTTTTCTAGAATTTGCAATTGAATTAAGGCAATATTCAAATTAAATTAGGATAAAAAAAAGATTTCTACAATTATTTGTATGCATTGAAAGCTCAAATATCGTTAATTTTCAAAAATCCTTCAGTATTCAGGATAAATATTGAAATCAACATATGCCCCAGATCTAGATATTTCCTAAATTTTTAACTTAACTGGATTTTCTCTATACATTAAATCTTGGTTGGACAATAAAATGTTTCTATTTCTACTCATATAGAGCACATATTTATATACTTATTTGTTAACAATACTTAAATGTACTTAAATAAAGTTTTTTTTTGCGGAATTTTCATCTAAAACAGGAGAAGATTTATATATTTTTTCTCGTACATGTTTTCAATTTAGATTGTAATCTAATATTGAAAAACAGTGTGGAGAGGGGAAGGGAAAATTGTGCTTTGCTTAAATGACAAGACTTTTACAAATTCCACAAATTTAGAAAGTTTTGGCCATTTTCATTAGATTTTCAACATTTCATAGAAATTGTTAAAAAATTAGAAATTTCCTTAGCCTATAGAAGATTATTTAAAATAATCTGTTTTAGTGTATCTGATGAAATTTAAACTTTAGGCTTAGAAAATGAAAATTCGTTCATAGTTTTTCCAGAATATTAACTGGAATATTTAATTTTTTCTTGTATTTTAAATCCTTAAATTAGAAACAAATTTTATTGACCTCATATTTCACATGATTTTTAAAAACTGCTTAATTTACAAGAAAATATAACAATTTTAATACACCCACCTATTGCTTGTTTAGAATTTTCAATTGAATTAAACTCATATTCAAATTAAATTAGAACAATTTTTTTCTGCAATTTTTGTATTTACTCAAAGCTCAAAATTCCTTAATTTTCATATATCTTTTAGTATTCATTACAAATAAGGAAATCAACATTTGATACGACCACTCATTGCTTTTCTAGAATTTCCAATACAATTAAAGTTATTTTAAAATTAAATTAGCACTTTTCCAAGAAAACATGTTTTCTGCAATTTTTGTATTCACTCAGCACAAATTTCCCTAATTTTCAAAAATCTTTCAGTATTCAGGAAAAATATGGAAATCAACATTTTATATAACCACCCGTTGCTTTTCTAGAATTTTTAATTCTATTGAAGTTATTTTCAAATTAAATTAGCTCTCCAAGAAAACATGTTTTTTCTGCACATTTTGTATTCACTCTAAGCTTAACTTTCTTTAATTTTCAAAAATCTTTCAGTCTTCAGGAAAAATATGAAAATTAACATTTGATGCACCCACCCGTTGTTTTTCTAAAAAATTTAATTGAAATAAAGTTTTCTTTTTCTGCAATTTTCGTATTCACTTAAAGCTCAAATTACCTTAATTTCCAGAAATATTTCAGTATGCAGGAAAAATGTGAAAATCAACACTTGCTCCAAATCGAGATTTTTCCTAAATTTTTAACTAAGGTTGATGCAGTAGGTATTGCATTTTCTCTATACATTAAATCTTGGTTGAATATTAAAATACTCCTACATAATTAAATGTACATAAGAGTACATAATTATATATTTATCTATAAATATTTATAGATTTATTTATTTATTTACTTGTTAACAATACTTAAATGTAGGTACTTAAATGTAGTTTTTACTGAATTTTCATCTAAAGTAGAAGCTTTACATTTCTTTTCTCGTGCATATTTTCAATCTAGATTATAAACTTAAATTATAAAAACAATACGAAAAAGGGTAAGAGAAAGTTGTGCTTTGCTTAAATCAGAAAACTTTCACAAATTCCACAAATTTACAAGGTTTTGATCATTTTCATTTGAACATTTCGTTAGAAATTGTTATCAAATTAGAAAAATTCATGCCTATACAGGGTGTTCCAAACATAGTGGATAAGCTCATTAGCACGCCACTCAAGCAAGGCCACGGAGTCCTTAGAACGTCCTAAAAAAAATTAAATACATTTTAAATTAAAAAAAAAAACTTTCAAAAAACATAAATCATAGATGACTTTATTATCAGCATTTTATCTGTTTTATTTTGAAATTTTGAAATACTCTATTAAAAATGGAAATATACAAAAAGATTATTTAAAAAAATTATAAATTAACAACTTAATAATACATGATTTTCATTTAATTCCTTCTCAGAGCCCTTTCACACTAAGATAATAAGTATGAGATATTTAAAAAAAATCTGTTTTCGTGTATCTGGTGAAATTTAAACTTTAGGCTTATAAAATGAAATATTTTCAAGTATTTTGGTATAATATACAAACGTATAGATTTTATAATATTTTACTTCGTAGAGCAAAGTAACGTTTTGCGTCGCGTCGATTGCAAATTCTTACTCCAATTTTTCAATGTTGCCACTCTCATGTGTTCCTCAATCTATATTCCTCGTCCCGATATCTATGCGTATCTGTTTTTGCCACATAATGAACTAAAAGATTCAATTTAGCACATTCATTCAAAATTCGGCACATAATGTAGGCTACCATCGAGTTGTCCTATAAGTGAATAATAGTACTCATTATGTGCGACCGTATGCCAAATAACACAATTATATTTAATAATTGTATGGATCCTAAGTCTGAGTTAATTTGATTTGATGTAAAACAATGTATGCACCTATCTCATGTAAACAATTTACATTCAATAATGTGAAATAACTTTGCAGTTTATGATTTCACATTAGTGAATGTATATAGTGAATTGTACCTGAGATAGGTGCATAAATTGTTTTACATCAAAACAATCATATTTATTGCATAACTATTTCATTATTAATTCTTATTATTACTATTATCAAACCGTATGGTTTATTATTCCAGACTGAAGCCAGCCGGGATTATTTAGCTGGCGTACAAGTCGACAAGATATATCTACCCTATGTGGAACGCATTTTAAGTAATTGAACATGTAGAACGGATTAAAAGAAATTGGCCTGTGATAAATTCCTCCCTTCTAGCACAAAACGAGTGTGCCCCAGATGCGGGAAACTGAAGTAACGTGAAAAATTGCATTTTTCCAATACCGATCCAGATTTGAACTAGGGCGATAAATTATGGCGTGACTAGATCGTATATTACATCAAAAAGTTTCATATGTTAGACCTGTCAAAATAAGTAATGATCTAAAAGGATGCACAATTTTATACTGTAATTAATGTTGCAATGTTGTAAGTTTCATAATTTTCTATCTGCAATAATGATAGAATTATGAGTACCAAGTTGAATATTATAAAAACATACTTTATCGGACTGATAAAGCATAATGACTTATTACAGTACTGAGCAGTAATGTTTCGGTGTGTGTAATATTAATTATTATGTGGAATGCCGGCCATGGTACAGAAAAGTGTCGAGTTCAAACCTCTATGAAGAAAATTTCCGATTGTACAACTTCCCTTTTTCTCTTTCTTGGCTAATAATATGGGAAATTATTCCAAATCGTGGATGAATCAGAGTATAAACTTCAGGATGGCCAAAAATAAATGCTGGAGAAAATACGCAAATACCTAAAATTATACCTAACCAATAACCAATAACACAAACAAAAATGTATAATATATCTAACAAAAACAATGTACCTATTTTAAGCCTTAAAAAAGCTTTCGTATAAATAATTTCGGAGAAATATTCTAACTTTAAAAATAATGCATTTACCTTATTTGTGCATTAACTCTCTTCAATTCCTTCCTGAAAAATACTGGCGCAGTCGTGGAATCCCCACAAAAACCATCCCATAGAAAACTTTTAATAACTAATTAAAATTTCAGCGCCGGCCAGAAATAATATTCGCTGCACAATCGAAAAGTTCAAATTCCGATGGCAGATACAAAGCGTAATTGAACTTTTAAACCCTCTTTAAAACATCCGCAGTCGATATTTTAATTAAAACAGGCCACTCTTCACGCCACGTGCATTAATCCTCAAAGCTTTGGCGGCCTTAAAAAATTTCAATTCGTTAATTTCGGATCAGGCACAGATTTTTTTCGCGCTGTACACGACACATTGCGGAATCGATTCCCGGCGTTTGATTAAATTTCGCAGGCGCGTTCATTAATTTGATTTACCGGCGCCTTTCGGTGACACAAAGCCTTGAAAATTGAGCGTAGGTGTACTGAAAATCGGATAATGTGGAGAGAACTTTCAGCGTAATGTAGATTTATTATGTAAGGAATAATTTATATGGAGCATTATTTTTACTGAAAGTTTCGTATGAGTAATTCAAAATGTGGCAAACTTAGTACAAATATAATGGGTGTTTAATGACTACTAATTTGAATTGTGCTTTATGAAGAACCTGAAAATAAATTAAGAAATATTTAATGCATAAGGAATTTTACGGTATGTCTGTCAAGTAATTTCCAAGAATTATTGAATAATAGTACCTATTTTTCCAGTGGTAGTAATTACATTTTCCAATGACATCTACTGATATTTTCAAATTTCTGTAATTCTTGTATGTATCTCTCATGTCATCGTGTCTCATGTCCACTTCGAAACGCCATAATATAACTTAGGGCGAGTAATTAAATTCTTCGGGTTTGTTATCCCTCCATGCAATGCGAAGATTAAAGATTTTCTTGGCGTCTTTTGCGGCGCGGAAATAGTATCCGGTCTAGACGGGCCTGATACGACTACTGACATGCCATTTGCAATTTTTAGTGCCCCAGTTTCTGTGCGCTCCAGTTTTTTCGTTTTCTGGAGCGTCGAAGAGACAATATCGACGATCCATCAGCGATATTCGTGCGGAAAATGTCTGAGGTTGAATGTGTGCCAAATGTAGAGCATAAGTTAGGGATTGGCATCACTTATGCAGATGCGAGTCGTTTTGAAATTCATGAAAAATGTGTTATTGCGTAAGAAATCATTATTTGAATGCATTCGTGTCCATGCAACAGGCAAGATTTTAAAATAAGTAAATAATTTAGTTAGGGCTAAGCTCTAGGGCAGCATGGCTAACATATGACCCATGGGTCACACACTGACCCACGTAGCTATTTCAGGACGTATCCTGGTAAAGTTGAATTAACCATATTTGAATATATCAACACGTTTATGTCAAAACTTGAAATTTTCAGTAATGATTTGAGAGTGAAAATAGGCAATGCAATATTTGCCATTCCTACAAAAACATTTTCAAGAAACGAAATATTTTCAAGATTCTGGAAGATATTTCAACAATTTATTTTTTCATTATTACTAAACCATTTTCAAGAAACGAAATATTTTGAAGATTCTGGAAGATATTTCAACAATTTATTATTTCACTATTCAATATTATTCATTATTCATTATTCGATATTATTCAACAATTTGAAAAGTACATTACCATTCATTTTGGACTGTTTTTTGTATGAACCATGTTCACTTGGTTCATTTGGTTAACTTGGTCACTTGATAATTTAGACATGGAATTAGTGGAATTCTAAAATAGTTTGGTGTGGAAAAACAAATTCCACAATTTATCTACAGAATTTCAAAATCAGATTGAATATAAGGGTTGCATCCTTATAATCAATAAGACAAATACCTGAGAATATTATATTGGAAGAATGGGACTCATTACGTGACACATTCAGTGAAATAAAGTATTTAGCTAATGTTCTTTTAACCATGTTTGGTTCAACATATGCAGTAAAATACTATTTGTGACGATGAATTTTATAAAAATTGCGAAGGAATCAAATTTATGAACTCTAAATACGAATACAATATATGAAAAAGTATCCACACATAGTTTCAATTTAATATGAAAAAGATATGAAGAAATTATCTGAAAATTAACAGGAACAAATGTTTCATGATATATTATACAGGTTATTTTTTAAATATCGGAAAGGTCGATTTTTTGTTATTTATTCCCTATTTCCTGACGCACTTAAAAAAATTATAACGTCAGTAATTTTTGACTTGTCACGTCATTGGCATTTTTTTAAACAGTTTTTTTAAATTTTATTTTGTATTTCATAAAAAAATTAATTTAATTGTTTGTATATTTGCGAAATAACTGACATTTTTCTAACAGTTTTAAAAAAAAAATGAGAATTTCGGATATTTTGCCATTACTGGCAATTTTGAGATATTTTGGCATTACTGATTATTTTCAGATGTTATGACAAAATATAAAAAGTTTATTATATCACATAAACATATAATCTGTAATTTGATCATTCTTTTCGTACATTTTTTATATATACAAAATAGTTAAAATGCAGAATTTGTAACTATTTTGTTTAACAAAAAATGTAAGAAAAGAATTATCAAGTTGCATAAAATTGCATTGACATTCAATCGGATCAATTGCAATTGATTTTTTTTGTTTGTTATGTTGCACACATAAACAAATGATCTGCAATTTGATAATTCTTTTCTTACATGTTTTGTTAAACAAAATAGTTACAAATTCTGCATTTTAACTATTTTGTATATATATAAAAAATGTACGAAAAGAATGATCAAATTACAGATTATATGTTTATGTGTGCAACGTACAAACAACAAAAAATCAAATGATTGCAAACCAAATTTGTTTTTTTATTCTAGTTCATTTACAGGCAATTTTCGACATATTAAGAATTATTTCTGAAAATCTTGAAACACCTCGGCAAAATTACTGCTGATTTTAAGACATTTTGATACCCTGAATTGCAATTTTGAAACATTTTCTTAAAATTGTTAGCTTAAAATTGTTAGAAATCATCATTTCTAAATATTTCTAAATTTGTAACTATTTTGTTGAACAAAAAATGTAAGAAAAGAATTATCAAGTTGCATAAAATTGCATTGACATTCAATCGGATCAATTGCAATTGATTTTTTTTTGTTTGTTATGTTGCACACATAAACAAATGATCTGCAATTTGATAATTCTTTTCTTACATGTTTTGTTAAACAAAATAGTTACAAATTCTGCATTTTAACTATTTTGTATATATATAAAAAATGTACGAAAAGAATGATCAAATTACAGATCATATGTTTATGTGTGCAACGTACAAACAACAAAAAATCAAATGATTGCAAACCAAATTTGTTTTTTTTATTCTAGTTCATTTACAGGCAATTTTCGACATATTAAGAATTATTTCTGAAAATCTTGAAACACCTCGGCAAAATTACTGCTGATTTTAAGACATTTTGATACCCTGAATTGCAATTTTGAAACATTTTCTTAAAATTGTTAGCTTAAAATTGTTAGAAATCATCATTTCTAAATATTTCAATTTAAAATATTTTGTAAATTGTATATCACCTGGTAATACTTTTTTTGTGCAATGTGGCAATAAATATGAAATAAAATCTTTGCGTGATAAATTAGATTTGTTCTATTTTTGTGAAATTATTGACATCTTTCAGACAGTTTTTGACAAATGTCAGTGATTGATCAACATTTGAACTATAATAACTCATTATTTTTATTAAGATACATTTTATGGCAAAATATTAAAAAAAATGTTTATGAAAAGTGGAGAATTTGTAACTATTTTGTTTAACAAAACTTGTAAGATTCATGAATGTAACAAACAACAAAATGTTAAATATTTGCTAACCAAATTTTTTTTTTTTAAATTTAATGACGTTTTGAAATTTATTATTGGCAATTTTCGACATTTTAATAATCATTTCTGGCAATTTATAGACATTTTAGCATTACTACTGTCAATTTTCAGACATTTTAGTACCTTGGATTGAAATTTTAAAACAATATCTTGAAATTGTTACCTTAAATATATCAGAAAATTGACAGTTTTTGACAAATGTCAGTACTTCTGACAATTATTACCGGCACTTTTAACATTTTAACGATTATTACTTATTATGTTTACAATCGGAACTAAGATACAGTTTATGGCAAAATATTTAAAAAAATAATGTTTAAAATCACCAAAAGTGGAGAAATCGTAACTATTTTGTTTAAAAAACATGTAAGATTCAAGAATGTAACAAACAATAACATATCAAATGTTTGCTAACCAAATTTGATTTTTTTTAATTGACTGACATTTTGAATATTATTACTGGCAATTTTCGACATTTCAACAGTTATTTCTGGAAATTTACAGACATTTTAGCAATACTACTGCCGATTTTAAAACATTTTGGTACCTTGAATTAAAATTTTAAAACAATATCTTAAAATTGTTACCAAAAATATATCAGAAATTTTACAGTTTTTGACAAATGTCAGTGGTTCTGACAATTATTACTGGCAATTTTAAAACATATTAACTCTTTTTACTTATTATTTTTACAATCGGAACTAAGATACATTTTATGGCCGAATATAAAATAAATAATGTTTAAAATGACCAAAAGTGGAGAATTCGTAACTATTTTGATTAAAAAAATATGTAAGATTCAAGTATGTAACAACCACAAAATATCAAATGTTTGCTAACCAAATTTGATTTTGATCACCTTAGATTGAAATTTTAAAACAATATCTTGAAATTGTTACCTTAGAAATATTAGAAATCATTTCAAAATATTTTATTAAAATTAGTAGCAGTCTTCAAGAATTTTTGCAACATTTAAAATCTATGACATTTTAGCAAAATTACTGATAATTTTCAGACTGTTGACAATTATTTCTTGTTTGCAAACTCTATTTCAATTTTGTTGTATATGTATTAACCAAATTGCTGATAATTTTCTGACATTTTTCATTACTAAGATTTCTAAATATTTCTCAAGCATTTATTTTTCAATGTTTTTCCAGATTTCTATAGATTTCTCACTAATTATCGAGATTTCTAGAGATTTCGCAATAATTATCGAGATTTCTATAGATTTTTCAATAATTCCAATGATTTCTTGAGAATTATCGAGATTTATACAGATTTCTCAATATTTTTTGAGATTTCTATAGATTTTGCAATAATTCCCATGATTTCATTATAATTTTCGAGATTTATACAGATTTATACTCAAGAAAATACAGAATATACAGAAGAAAGTATTGTAATTATATGACTCGTGCAAGCCGGGCATAAATAAAAATTTGTATTCTATTTCTCATTAATTCTCAAGACGTCGAGAGATTTTTCAATAATTTCGGGATCATTCAAATCAGATAGTCCATGATTGACCCTATTATTAGACTTTTTTCATTATACTAATTTTTCGATGATTCTTGAAATATTTGCAAATTTCTAAATTTTCCACAATTTCTGTATGTTTTTGAGATTCCTACAGTTTTTCCAATAATTATTATGATTTCTGGAGATAATTTCAATATAAAGAAATGCAAAATTTTAAAATACTAATTTGCATTTCTAAACTGTAACTAAAGATTTCTCAATCATTTTCGGGATTTCCACAGATTTCCTAATAAATATCAACAATTCTAGACATTTTTTAATTACACCCAAGATTTCCTAATAATTTTCGAAATTTCTACAGATAATTTGTATGATTTGCGAGATTATTTTGAGATAATAAAAATAAAAAATGATGAAAAAATGATTGACTTAATACTTGGCTTAAATGATTATTATTCATATTTTTTTATTCTCCAAATTTGTCGATAGTTTAAAAAATATCAAAACATTTCTAAATATGTATTGTCAAATTTCGAGAGATATTTCGATCATTTCCCTGATTTATCAATTCAATTTGAGATCTCTACAGATTTCGGAATAATCAAATTTTTTCAATGAATCCAAAAATTTCCCCTAAAGATTGCTATTAAGAACTCCACTTTTTAAAGGAGATAATTAGCATTTTTACAAAAAAATAAAAGTGGCTAAAGAGAATTAAGAACTCTACTATGTTCTCTATGTTTTATACACACATTTACAATAATTATTTTTATAGATATTGGTATAAAAATTAATTATATATTTATTATAATTAGAATAGTAGGTGGCTTTTTTTATTTCGACAGAAAATTCGAAATTATTACTCATCGCTAAATGTACAATTTTACCGACATCAAATCAGATCAAAACCAAACGAAATTTTCATTTCTACTGCAGAATATTGTTAAGTTGCTAAAGGTTTTGATGAAATGTTGATGAAATTTGGAATTTTCAAATCATTTTCTATTTAATAATTCATTAGATTTTCTACTTGTCTTTTTGTTCGTTCAATTGCCTTTTAAGAATAATCTGTTTTTTGTGCTTTGGGTAATTAATATCGTATGGCTAATATTTTTTAGTTTTTGGAGTGGAGGTGCCAATTGTCTTAAAATATTTCCTTATATAAATATTACAATCTCTTAGAATTGTATTCCCTGTTCAAAGTGTAAATTGTTTTCCTGCACAATATGAAATTTTCCAGTTTAAGTTTTTAAAATGCTTTACGAAAATATCTTAAATTATTTTCCATAGCAGAGTTTTCACCGACCGATTGGAAAATCCCCGCAATGGGACGGGCGCAAGAAGTAATTTTCCGGTATTAATCGTGTCGCGCTGCGAGAAAAGGGAGCGCCCTTGGGGAATAATTGAAAAAAGACCCGGATCGGGTCTCATTTTTCGCCTGTGTAAGATGAAATAAGCATAAGACCTCGATTAGATGCGGTTCGCCTCATCGATCAGGGCGCTCCCCTCCTGCCCGTAACCAACCCCTGACAGTTGTTCGCATCAATCAGAGTTGGCAGGGCATTTTTTTCGCTGCGCCGGTTTCGCCGAGGAATGGTTACATTATTAGTATACTTATTCAGCGATCTATTATGATTCATTAAATCTCGAGCGGAAAAGGAAGATATACGGAGGAGACGTCCACAAGAGTTTGATCGATTTCGTTTCGACGCACCCCAAGAGGGGGGATGCCGAATAATGCGACCGGGCGGGGGTTTCTTGTACGCCAAGAACGCGATTGGTGCTGAAAAATGGTGATAAATTTTATCAGTTATATTTTAATTTCTGGAATTAAGACTTACCTCTTCAGGGGGGTGGTTTTTATTACGTTATTAATCAACTCCAGCTACTAACTAATTAAACAAAGATTGAATGCTGAACTTCCATTAGATATTTTCCTTTTGAGCATGGCCAATACCATGAAAATGTGTACACAATTGAAAATAATGTTACTGCTAGAAATGTATATTTTTCTATTTATTTGTTTTATTTAACGACGCCCTTCTTCTGTTTCTGCTTCTGCTTTCCACTGCTATGCTAGAAACTTAAATTAAAATATCATGGAGATAAAAATGAGATTTTTATTTCCAGGAGAAATAAAATCTTTAGAAGGTGAAATCCTTAGAAGGAGATTAAAAAATGGGCGACTATTTTTAATAAATCTTATCTCCATGATATTATTATCAATCACAAAAATTGTCAATATTCATATTTGATACGACATGTTTTGCATGTTTTAATAATTTTACTGTACACTGCTGGAATATTAATGAATTTGCTATTCGAGGCGGAATTTCGGAGATTCGGTTCGGCAGTATACAAGGTATTTGTGCCTACATCTGATCCCCCAATTACGATAAATTCCATCCCTTAATTATTGACTAATGCCATCATTGATTACCTAGAATCCTTAATTAACGTGTATACATACTTTAACGAGTATAATTACTAAGCTTCCAATGGATCTGTAAGTTGATCATGCTCTTTTCTCAATTAGAGTAATTCAACATCCCATTAAAAGTAACGCCATCAAATCCGTCGGTCTAATTGAGCCAATTACGTAAAATTCGTGTCGCTAAAATGCTGAACGGACACATCTAGTTTTGAAAATCTATCAACTGTCATTTAATTAAAAATCCGTTAGATCAGTAATTACAATTAACCAAATCAAAATTTAGTTATGGCAATTTCATGACGCGGAATTCTTTTAGCACAAATTATTAGTACTTTAGGCATACGAGGCAAATTATTTTGATGCATCGATACTAAAAGTACATATACAATACAAAAACAGAGAAACAACTCAACAACAGAGTTACTGTAATATGCGCTATCACATCTGAGTTACAATATATCACAACTTCTATTAATTAAGTGTTACTTGTTTAGAGAAAATTACAACCAGAGAGTTATTCCAACTACTTGCAGTGACGTCTCGGTAGTAAATTACGTTCACAAATTGAATGCCGAGTCAGTCCTGTTCCAGTTTACGTTTTGCATTCGTGTAAGACGGAGTATAATCTCTTATTCCGTACACAATATCAGATCCAGCGCGAGCTTATAAATTATTTCGGGGGAAAGTTTAATTTTCGCAGCGCCAGGAATTAACTCCACACAGAAGGGATCCCACACAGACTCGTCCTTATCCCGATCCCTTTCAGGGCGAGCCCCAGAAATTTCCACTCGGGAATTAAAGAATTACGTGGGATAATTGAATACACAAAAAAAAATCTTTGTTTGCGTATTTGTTGAGGCTTACTTAATTAAGTATTATCGTGTAATGCGAACTCATGTCTTAGCTGTTGCTAGCATAGGGAGTTTTGTAAATTTTTGCGAATTTCAATGTTTTGAAATGAGAAAAAAAAAGTTCCCCAAATTAAAAACAAAATGTTAAAGGCATCGTTTTAATCATCACTTATTGAAATTGATATTGAAAATAAATTTAAAGTTTCGGTCCAATAAAGAACAGAAAGGATGAATAAAAAAACTCATTATAATATATCTATTTACTTTGGCAACAGGTGAATTGAATTATTGGGCAAAACATAAAATATTTACACATAAGTAAAACAATTAAAAAAAAAATTAATAACAAGTCGTGGACTTTATTTTTGGTTTTCTATAGGGACATACAATTTTTTTTAATTTTTTTAATTGAAAACTAATATTTTTATAAAATATGATTATGATTACCGATTATTGTCCATTGGGGGTTTAGTCTATAGTTTATAGTCTATAGTTTTCTATAAGGAAATACAATTTTTTTTTTAAATGAAAACAATATTTTTGATAAAATATGATTATGATTATCATTTTTAGGTAAAATCCTATTCTGTTTCTTCGTTTTTGAAGTGAACAGTAATCGTTTTTCACTGTTTCTTTTATCTGTCAAGCTAATTTAGATAATTACATTTTTCGCCAATTTTATTTAGATTTTCTTTACATTTATTATGAAAGTTCGATCATTATTTATCATTATTTATCAAATATTCATAAGGTTCTAATTAGTTATAGTAAACATTTATTTTCATCGTATTTCTTGTGTAAGTTTGGGTATTTGCTTCAAAATAGGAATTTTCATTAACATTTTCGAATTTTCAATAAATTTTCATAGAAGTTTCATGGAAAATTGTTCATTCATTTAGTTAGTTTACGCATATTACTCAAAAGAGGTATTTTCATGGAAATTTTCATATTATGTTTTGTAAATTTTTGTACCTACAATAGAATTTTTTCGATTGAAAACATTGGTTTTCATCGCATTTCTTGGGGAAGTATAGGTACTTGATTCAGAAGAGGAATTTGCATGGACATTTTCTTCTTGTATTTAGTGAATTCTTGTACAAATTAATTGTACTTTTTATGAATATTTGTACATTCCTTGAGTTAGTTCACGCATTTTACTTAATCAAAAGAAACATTTTCATGAAAATTTTCATATTATATCTTGTTGATTTTTGTACAATATCATTTATTCATGAGTATTCATGGAAACTTCATGTTTGTTGATTCAATAGAGGAATTTTCATGAAAATTTTCTCATTGTATTGTTCATTTTTGAATAATAGCTTTATCATTCAATTTTAATGGAAATTTCATGAAAAAATGTTCATTCATTGAGTTAGTTTACGCAATTAATAAAAAAAAAATCATACCAAGTTCTTATTGTGTTTTGTTAACTTTTGTATAATAGAATTTTCATGGAGTTTTCATGGAAATTTCTTCAGTTTTTGAGGAAGTTTAGGCATAAGAATCAGAAGAGGAAGTTTCATGAAAATGTTTGCATTGTAGGTATTGTAGATTTTTGTGAAATAGAATTATCAGTCAATTGTCATGGAATTTTCATGGAAAATCACATAAAAAATTGATTTGCATCGTATTTCTCGTGGAAGTTTAGGTATTTGATCCAAAAGAGGAATTTTCATGAAAATTTTCTTGTAGTATTGTTACATTATTTTTAAACAATAGAATTATCATTCTATTTACATGGAATTTTCATAAAAAAATGTTCGACATGTTTTAATGTATAAAATCATTTTCCTATATGACAAATTAACGAAAATATATATAACGATCTTTATTAATGCTATCGACCCCAGAAGGGGTCTTTCCGCCCTAATAAATAATAATAACAATACTAACGAAAATAATAAGTATAAAGTTTAAAAAAAAAACTGCAGCGTTTATTATTTTTTGCCATTTTTACAATTTAAAGTGAAATGTTTGTAATTTTTAAATCTTTGCACTTTTTTCGTATTTTTGAAAAATGTGCTATTTGTTAATTTTACTGTAAATTTTGCAATTTAACTATTACATTTTTTTCTGTACTATCAATAAGTTTAATTATCGACATTTTAATTAGCCTTTAAACTATGCATTTGTGTCCATTTTCTGGAATTACTGGAATAAAATTTATAAAAAATAAATCTTAGCAATTTATGTTGTAGTTCGAAAATTTTTGCAGTTACAACGAATTTTCATAAGATTGTATACCTATGTATATATATGATAATGCATAATGAATAATAATGCAAAATGCATAAATGCATAATAATGCATAATGAATAAATAATTCATAATGCATACCTCTGGTAATATCGTTTTTTTTCATAATTTCGAAAATATATGTCACAACGAGGCGGAAAGACCCCATAGGCTCTTAAATATTGGGCTTAAATAGTTTATACAACAGACAGGCAATATTTTCCTTCATTCTATTTTTGTCAGATTGTTATTATTCGAGTATAAATACACTAATTGCGGGAAAGTAAGCAGCGACGAAACAAATCTCGTCAAATAAACGATAACAGATCCCTGACAAGAAAGTCTCGGGAAAACAATGAAAATCAATTAACCGCCGCCAGAAATTTTCCGAGTTTAATTGGCAGAATCCAGTTCAACTTGTTTCGCACAATTACGCAACATGACATATCCGCATTAACAATTGTTTTGAAATAATTAAATTCAAGCCCCACCGCAGCTATTCCGAGCATTCCAAGCTTTGGATTGTCCCCCGCCCCCAAACGAATTCGCGCAAATACGACGATATCGCGAGAAATATTAAATTGATAATTAATCCTCGACACAAAGGACATACTGAAATTCAGCAATTACAATGAGAATACGGAGAAATACGGTTTTACTGCATCGCACTTTTCTCGGCTTCACTCCGAGGGATAATATTAGAATTCGAAGAATTTTCTTTGTCAGTTTGTCAGGATATACGCATTCTTTTAAAAAAGGAATAAGCAACAATTTACAGACAACCAATATCAATGAAATGAAATTCAATGAAGGTTCTTTAAACATTTTTTTTACAATTTTGTATTTTAAAATATGTGTACATTGAACTATATTAACAAAATATTGTATTGTATTATAGTTTATTATGGTACAAAACGTGTAAAGCAAAATTTCAATTGTTGGTGCTTATACCTTCCAAAAACGAAAACTGCGATATATCTATACTATAATACGAACCAGAATAACTTGAGTCTCATACATTGCAATTATTTGTATTGCATATTATTTAATCACCAGGATAATTTCGACCTTTACTACGTGGTGGTCCATATTAAAAACAGATATACAACTTGCTATGTTTTTACCTGGTACTTGATTTACCTAGTAAAAACAGAGTATTACTAATATTTTGACATAATATTGTTATTATCAGTAGACCGGTTGTATATAAAACAAGTGAGGCCCAACATTAATACATTCTTATTTTTTAATGATAAAGCAAATAAATTTAAAAAAAAAAAAAAGTTTTTTTATTGTATCTTGTATGAAAGCTCTTGCACTATTTGGGTATGGTATAGATGAAGCAATTGCTATAATTTCCAAAATTTCTGCCTCGTTATTAGGGCCCCTAAAATCCTAAATCCAGCAACATATCTGATTTATCGGCGTAAGTGTCCTTTATATTCATTATTGTGAATAAAGCACCATCAATCCAGTAACTAGATTACATTTGTTTCCAAACGAGTATAGGGCAGTCACTCATATTTTATTTTTTGTGTCGAAACTGTAACAGATATCAAGAACTATAAAGATACAAAAAAAACTTAATAATGAATGCCTGCGTCCGGTTTGATGTTTTTTAAATTTATTTGCTTTTGTTATTAAAAAATATGAATGTGTTGATGTTGGGCCTCACTTGTTTTATACACAACTGGTCTACTGATAATAACAATATTATGTCAAAATATGAGTTATACCCGTATAAAGTGTCATACCAAACAACATCCAAATCAATGTAAACGTTCTCTTTTTATAAGCAAATTTTGTTTTTTTTAAAATTAACTTTGAAGCTGAATACTGGCTAAACCAAACGCATTTGTATATAGATAAGTTTTGTTAAATCGTCTTCTTTTGATCCCAGTAATCTGTGGTTAAGCCATTTCCACATAATTTAGAGACACCCTGTATATACCAATATCATTGAATTTTTCAACAATTTGTTAAATTTTGAGGTATTGAGTCTAATTTTCTAAAATATTTAATGATTTCCTAATAAAATTACCTCGGAACTTTTTAATATTTGGACATTTCATGAAATTTCATATTATTTTCTATAATTGTCTCATAGAACCATCCACAATTCTCTGTATTTTTTGCAAATGTTCAATATATATCTTGGGTAATGATAACGAATTCGTTGAATTTTGACATTATGTGAATTTTTATTACCTATTATTGATTGATCATAGAACCATCAGAATTATACATATTAATATTATAGGAAATTGTTAAGAATTTTCAATATTTTTACATTAATTAATATTTTTATTAAATATCAATCAATATCTATTGGATTTTTTTAAAGAATTTGTTAAATTCTGACCTACTGAGTTTCACTTTAATTATTATATGCATTAAATATCTATCAATATCTGTTGGATTTTTTTTTAAGATTTAGTCAAATTTTGACATATTGAGCTTCATTTTCTGATATATTTAACGATAAGATATTAGAATTACAACGAAACTTTTCAATGCTTGGATATTTCATATAATTTCAAAGTTTTCTATTATAATATCATTGGACCATCTAGCATTATATAAATATTCTAGGAAATATTTATGAAATTTTAAGATTTTGACATCAATTTATATTTTTGTTAAAGAACTACAATATCTATTGGCTTTTTAACAATTTGTCAAATTTTGAGAAATTGTGCCTAATTTTCTAAAATATTCAATGATTACCTAATAGAATTACCACTAAACTCTTTAATATATGGACATTTCATGAAATGCCATAGTTTTCAATTATTGTATCATAGAACCATCCAGGTATATATAAATATTTTAGGAAATAGTTAGTAAATTTTAAGATATTGACATCAATTAATATTTTCGTTAAATAACTACCAATAGCTATTGGATATTTTAACAATTTGTCAAATTTTGACATATTGAGCCGAATTTTCTAAAATATTCAATTATTACCAAATTGAATTACGACTGAACTCTTAAATATTTAGATATTTCATGAAATGTTATAGATTTCTATCATTATATCATATAACAGTCCAGGAATAGATAAATATTTTAGGCCATAGAAAATAATTTTTAGAATTTATACACTAATTAATACTTTCATTAAGTATATTCTGGATTTTCTTTAAGAATTTGTCAAATTTTGACATATTGAGTCTAATTTCCTAAAATATTTAATGATAACCTAATAGAATTACCACGATACTCTTTAATATATGGACATTTCATGAAATGCTATAGTTTTCTATTATTGTATCATAGAACCATCCAGGAATATATAAATATTTTAGGAAATAGTTAATAAATTTTAAGATATTGACATCAATTAATATTTTCGTTAAATTACTACCAATGTCTATTGGATAATTTAACAATTAGTCAAATTTTGACATATTGCGCCGAATTTTCTAAAATATTCAATGATTACCAAATTAAATTACGACTAAACTCTTAAATATTTGGATATTTCATGAAATGTTAAAGTTTTATATTATTATATCTTAGAACAGTCCAGGAATAGATAAATATTTTAGGAAATAGAAAAGAATTTTCAGAATGTATACACTAATTAACACTTAAGTATCTATTGTATTTTCTTTTAGAATTTGTCAATTTTTTACATATTCGGTCTAATTTCCTAAAATATTTAATGATAACCTAATAGGATTACCACGATACTCATTAATATATGGACATTTCATGAAATGCCATAGTTTTCTATTATTGTATCATAGAACCGTCCAGGAATATATAAATATTTTAGGGAATAGTTAATAAATTTTAAGATATTGACATCAATTAATATTTTCGTTAAATCACTACCAATATCTATTAGATATTTTAATAATTTGTCAAATTTTGACATATTGAGCCGAATTTTCTAAAATATTCAATTATTACCAAATTGAATTACGACTAAACTCTTAAACATTTGGATATTTTATGAAATGTTATAGTTTTTTATCATTATATCATAGAACAGTCCAGGAATAGATAAATATTTTAGGCAATAGAAAATAATTTTCAGAATTTATACACTAATTAATACTTTTATTAAGTATATTCTGTTTTTTTTTAAGAATTTGTCAAATTTTGACATATTCGGTCTAATTTCCTAAATTATTTAATGATATCCTAATAGAATTACCACAATACTCTTTAATATATGGACATTTCATGAAATGCCATAGTTTTCTATTATTGTATCATAGAACCGTCCAGGAATATATAAATATTTTAGGAAATAGTTAATAAATTTTAAGATATTGACATCAATTAATATTTTCGTTAAATAACTACCAATATCTATTAGATATTTTAATAATTTGTCAAATTTTGACACATTGAGTCTAATTTCCTAAAATATTTAATGATAACCTAATAGAATTACCACGATACTCTTTAATATATGGACATTTCATGAAATGCTATAGTTTTCTATTATTGTATCATAGAACCATCCAGGAATATATAAATATTTTAGGAAATAGTTAATAAATTTTAAGATATTGACATCAATTAATATTTTCGTTAAATTACTACCAATGTCTATTGGATATTTTAACAATTAGTCAAATTTTGACATATTGAGCCGAATTTTCTAAAATATTCAATTATTACCAAATTGAATTACGACTAAACTCTTAAACATTTGGATATTTTATGAAATGTTATAGTTTTTTATCATTATATCATAGAACAGTCCAGGAATAGATAAATATTTTAGGCAATAGAAAATAATTTTCAGAATTTATACACTAATTAATACTTTTATTAAGTATATTCTGTTTTTTTTAAGAATTTGTCAAATTTTGACATATTCGGTCTAATTTCCTAAATTATTTAATGATATCCTAATAGAATTACCACAATACTCTTTAATATATGGACATTTCATGAAATGCCATAGTTTTCTATTATTGTATCATAGAACCGTCCAGGAATATATAAATATTTTAGGAAATAGTTAATAAATTTTAAGATATTGACATCAATTAATATTTTCGTTAAATAACTACCAATATCTATTAGATATTTTAATAATTTGTCAAATTTTGACATATTGAGCCGAATTTTCTAAAATATTCAATTATTACCAAATTGAATTACGACTAAACTCTTAAATATTTGGATATTTCATGATATGTTCTGGTTTTCTATCATTATATCATAGAACAGTCCAGGAATAGATAAATATTTTAGGAAATAGAAAAGAATTTTCAGAATTTGTACACTAATTAATACTTTCATTAAGTATCTTCTGGATTTTCTTTAAGAATTTGTCAAATTTTGACATATTGGGTCTAATTTCCTAAAATATTTAATGATAACCTAATAGGTATAATACCACGAAACTATTTAATATTTGGACATTTCATGAAATTTCAGAGTTTTTTTAACATCTCATAGATCTATCCAGAATTCTCCGTAATTTTTTCAAATGTTCAATATATATCTTGGGCAATGATAACGAATTCCTAGGATTTTAACATTAAGTGAATTTTTATTAAATACTGATTGATCATAGAACCATCCAGGACCTTTCCGTCAACAAAGGGTTAAATTCGTTCCACCCATAAACGCCATCGCGATGTAGTGTCACTAGATAGGTGTAGTATGGAAATTGACTTTAGAATTGGTGGATAAGATGTACATTTGATTTCGTCGTTCGTATAATTACCTGAGAAATTAATGCTCAACTTCTGTGACTTCGTCGAGCAGAGTAACGTTCTGCGCTGGTGGTTACTTCTAACTGATCTGAGTAAATTGCGCGATTCTGAATGTATACCTTTTCTCCCTCTATATTTTACCAGCCCGGTCCTTACTTTGGCTTGTTTTCTAAACTTGATCTCTCTCTCTATCTCTCTCTCTTACAGTAAGAGTACATGCACAGTAAGATGTACATTTGATTTCGTCGTTCGTATAATTACCTGAGAAATTAATGCTCAACTTCTGTGACTTCGTCGAGCAGAGTAACGTTCTGCGCTGGTGGTTATTTCTAACTAATCTGAGTAAATGCCGCGATTCTGAATGTATACCCTTTCTCCCTCTACATTTTACCACCCCGATCCTTACTTTGGCTTGTTTTCTAAACTTGATCTCTCTCTCTCTTTCTCTCTCTTTCTCTCTCTTACAGTACAAGTACATTTTTATATTAGTGTTAAAATTTAGAATTTTACAAATTTTTCCAAAACACTTTTTATGTAGACATTATGTAGAGATACATAAATGACTCAGGTCTTTTCAAATAACGATATTTTCATTAGATACTTAAGAAAAAATTAATCGCCTGTAGAAGTGATGTGTTTCTTATCGTTCGTTATATTGCCAAATAAAATCTATTCCGTCATTAAATATGCATTACTTTTTATTACATGCTGTAACATCTATAGGTATCAATATTTAATATTTTGTTATTAATGTGTAGATATTATACATTGTGATTTACCGGAGTTGGCGTTTGGGGAAACAGCTAGCGTTAAACGATTGACGTCGCTGTTTGATTTTTACGAGAGCCCCGTTAAACGTGCGCACATTACCGACGAAAATTACAGCGCGTAAACATCGCCTTTAAAATGCCCGTTTACGTTTTCTTTACGGCCGGCGGCCGGGAATTTGCACGTTCACTTTCGCTTTTACCGGCCGCCCCCGCGCAGGTCGTTTTATTTACTTTTTGTCGTCGCGCAATAATTTTCAGATTTGACGGCTAATGGAGATTATCTCGTGGAAAAGCACCGGAAGGGCCGTTTTTATTAAGCCCCCGGCTTATTCATCTTTTATGCGCCAATAAAAAGTTTGCGGAATTGTACTCGAGGGTGTCGGGCGAATTTCCTCGCCGCATAAAAAATGATTTCTCCTCGCCACACTCACACATATGGACAGGCCAGGGGATAACAAGTAGCGGAGGATCGCCGCGGGAATGGGCGATTAGCTTTTTCGGAAGTTCGTTTTTACAGCTGTTCCGTTTTGTGTGTGCCTTCTGTTGATGGCCCTGTATTGTTCAAATAAAACATCTGATGTGCCCACCACAGGACTTTATCACACTAATTGCCAAGGGAATTATAACAATCATAATTTAATTACATATTACAAATGCAACATTTTTTTTACCAAAATTTCGCCAAATTTATTAATTGTAAATACACAATGTGTACTGTAAGAGAGATAGAGAGAGAGAGAGAGATCAAGAAAATATAGAGGGAGAAAGGGTATACATTCAGAATCGCGGCATTTACTCAGATCAGTTAGAAATAACCACCAGCCCAGAACGTTACTCTGCTCGACGAAGTCACAGAAGTTAAGCATTAATTTTGCATGGTAATTGTACGAACATATTCAACCTATTCTAAAGTCATTTCGATACTACACCTATCAGTGACACTACATCGCGATGGCGTCTGTGGGTGGAAGGAATTTAAGCCATTGTTGACGGACGGTACTCTGAAGTACCATTTTTTATTTTCTATATAAAATTTATATAATCGCATAATATCTTAATAATTGGTAAAATACCAAGGTGACTAGACAATACTCCTTAGTACTTTGTTTTGGTATTGCTGGATTATTTCTATATTGCTCTTTTTGGCACAACTCCACACATGCTATCTCTTTATTGAGTTCTACCATTTCTAGTTCAATTCTGATGTCCACATTTCTCACTCTGTCTTGTTTTGTTACTCCATATACTTTCCTCAGGTATTTCATTTCAAGGGCTTGAATTTTGCTTTCTTGTCTCTTGTTGAGTATCCACGTTTCACAGCCATATAGTAGGGTATGTACAAATAGTACTTTGTACGTTATAAGTTTTGTTTCTTGGGATATTTTTTGTTGTTTTGTATAATTTTGTTAATCGTGTGAAAGGTCCTAGTCGTTGTTTGTATTCTGTTGTTTATTTCCGTTTCCATATTCCCTTTCCTTTCAATAATTCGTCCTAAGTATTTTATTTGTTCTACTTGTTCTACTTTCTCGTTATTGATAGCAATTGGGCAGTAACCAATTACGCTATAGGTGGAGAAGTAGTAGTAGTAGGAATAATAATTATTATTATTATTATTAGTATTATTATTATTCTCTGGTGGTTTGTGGAATTAACAACGTTTTTATTTATTTATTTATTTATTTATTTATTTATTTAATTGTTTATTTATTCTGAGTTCTGAGAGAAAAATTCTATGAATCTTACGAACTCGAGTGTTCCACACATGAGATTCCTTTACGTCCCATTAAACTTGCCTTACAATTGCTTACTTATACAAAATTTTCAGGGCCCTTGGCATATATCAAGCCCCTTTATTCCTCCATACATCAGCTCACGTTCATTGCCTCGTTCCTGTTGTCACACCGCACAGTACATTCGTCTCCAAGTAAATGCGTAGCTCATTTATAATCTCTTCCGTCATGTTGCCTGTCTAAACCAGTAAATGAGACACTCTTCTTTTTTCGTAGATGATAAAGGGAGTCGTTTAAGTTCATCTCTTATCACCGCCCATTCTCACATGAGAAGCAAATGACGCGATTACATATTTCAATATGCCTATGTACTTTGGCTAAAATCTGTGAAATAAAAATGTATATATTATAATTAGATACAGGGTGTCTTACGCAAGTCGTTGGCTAAAAGTTTATGGGGTTCCTGATAAACTAAAATTTGAAAAAATCACACAAACATGGTTCGTCGTGATCTCCTAAAATAAAATACGTACATGTTTCGATCACTTCCGCTATTACCGGAAGTGGCCATCAACTTTGTTGTTTTAAATGGAATAACCTGTATATTTTTACATATTCAGATTACTAGTTCAATTCTGAACACATTTTATAAACCTATAGAACACTTAACTTTAGTAGTTTTAGAGAAAACTATTTGTCTATTTAAAAAAGTTTATTTGAAGCAAAAATTTCGGAAAATATTGTGTTATTTTAAATAGAACACCCTGTTATCTTTTTGCATTTTCAGATTGCAATTAGATTATGAACATATTCTATTAAGTCTAGAGCACTTAAGTTTAGTAGTTTTTGGAGGATTTTTTTTTCTACATGCAGAGAAATTTACACTAAAGATTTAGCAATGCCCAAATTTCGAAATGTTTTGCTTCAAATAGACGATTTAAAAAATAATAATAATTTCTCTTATGAATGACGTAGAGGCTTAAACGTTTCTACATATTATAGCAGAAGCATGGCTCTATCATTGCAAAAAATCGTATGACTTGATATGTTACGAGTACTATTTCAAAAATTCAATTATTTACAGGTATCTACACTTCAAAACGTCATAATTCAATTTTTTAAATGGAATGACATTATTTGTATGAAATAGTACTGGTAAAATATCAACACACACGATTTTTTATAAATATAGAGCCATGCTTCTGTTACAATATGAAAACAAGTTTAAGTCTCCAAGTCATTCATAAGAGAAATTATGAATATTTTTTAAATCGTCTACTTGAAGCAAAAATTTTGGAAATTTGGGCATTGCTAAATCTTTAGTGTAAAATTCTCTGCATGTAGAATTTTTTTTTTCAAACACTACTAAACTTAAGTGCTCTATAAACTTAATAGAATATGTTCATAATCAAAAGAGCAATCTAAAAATGCAAAAAGATACAGGGTCTCCCATTTTCCATAAGTTTTTTTTTCTCAAAAGCTACTAAACTTAAGTGCTCTATAGACTTAAAAGAATATGTTCATAATCTAAAGAGCAATCTGAAAATGCAAAAAGATACAGCGTCTTCTATTTCAAATAACAAAATTGAAGGCCATTTCTGGTAGAAGCAGAAGTGATAGAAATATGTACGTATTTTATATTAGGGGATCACGACGAACCATATTTGTGTGAATTTTTTTAAATTTTTATTTCATCAGGAACCCCATAAACTTTTAAACCAACGACTTGCGTATACAGTAGGTTTCAAATGAAACCACCCAATTTTCCATTATTTTCGCCATTTTCTGTAGAAAAAAGTAAAAAAATAGGACTCTGGCACCTGCTTAAATTTTTAATTATTTCAAAAGTGACAGCTGTCAAAAAAAAATATTTAACTTACTTCCAATGATGTATTTTAAAGCATGTGTTAACTCTATAGTTGCATAATATAACTTCAAAATTGTATATTCTTGAACATTTGTTATAAACAACTGTTACAGATTCACCTGTGAACTGATTCTATAGTGTAATGCGACTGATAAGAAATTCAAATGTCACTGATACAATTCTCAATTATCACTGATACGTCTCATAATTCTCACTGATATATATATCAAGTCTCACTAATATAAGTCTCAATAGTCACGCAACCTTCTCATTGTCACTGATTTGTATAGATGTCTCCATCAAGTTCTCATGCGACTGATGAAACTTTTAATTGATACCAATATAATTTACAATTATCACTGATACGTCTTATAATGTCATTTATATATGTATCAAGCCTCAATAGTCACTTAACTGTCCGAGTATCACTGATTTATCTGTCAATTACTGATACTGCACTCAACTTTTGAAGATTCAATAATCGTTTTAAATTTTAGCTGTAACTTTTGAGCAAAACCAAGACCTAAAAGTCTCAAATTTTAACGTTTAAAGCTGCAACTTCAAAATTGTATAATCTAGAACATTTGTTCTACTCAGCTAATACAGATTCATCAGTGAATTGTTACTGATTCTATAGTGTAATGCGACTGATAAGAATTTCAAATGTCACTGATGCAATTCTCAATTATCACTGATACGTCTCATAATTGGCACTGATGTATATATATCAAGTCTCACTAATATAAGTCTCAATAGTCACGCAACCTTCTCATTGTCACTGATTTGTATAGATGTCTCCATCAAGTTCTCATGCGACTGATGCTACTTTTAATTGATACTAATATAATTTACAATTATCACTGATACGTCTTATAATGTCATTTATATATGTATCAAGCCTCAATAGTCACTTCACTGTCCGATTATCACTATTTATCGGTCAATTACTGATACTGCACTCAACTTTTGAGGATTCAATAATCGTTTTAAATTTTAGATGTAACTTTTAAGCAAAACCAAGACCTAAAAGTCTCAAATTTTAACGTTTAAAGCTGCAACTTGAAAATTGTATAATCTAGAACATTTGTTCTACTCAGCTAATACAGATCAGTGAATTGTTACTAATTCTATAGTGTAATGCGACTGATAAGAATTTCAAATGTCACTGACACAATTCTCAATTATCACTGATACGTCTCATAATTGGCACTGATCTATATATATCAAGTCTCACTAATATAAGTCTCAATAGTCACGCAACCTTCTCATTGTCACTGATTTGTATAGATGTCTCCATCAAGTTCTCATGCGACTGATGCAACTTTTAATTGATACTAATATAATTTACAATTATCACTGATACGTCTTATAATGTCATTTATATATGAATCAAGCCTCAATAGTCACTTCACTGTCCGATTATCACTATTTATCGGTCAATTACTGATACTGCACTCAACTTTTGAGGATTCAATAATCGTTTTAAATTTTAGATGTAACTTTTAAGCAAAACCAAGACCTAAAAGTCTCAAATTTTAACGTTTAAAGCTGCAACTTGAAAATTGTATAATCTAGAACATTTGTTCTACTCAGCTAATACAGATCAGTGAATTGTTACTAATTCTATAGTGTAATGCGACTGATAAGAATTTCAAATGTCACTGACACAATTCTCAATTATCACTGATACGTCTCATAATTGGCACTGATCTATATATATCAAGTCTCACTAATATAAGTCTCAATAGTCACGCAACCTTCTCATTGTCACTGATTTGTATAGATGTCTCCATCAAGTTCTCATGCGACTGATGCAACTTTTAATTGATACTAATATAATTCACAATTATCACTGATACGTCTTATATTGTCATTTATATATGTATCAAGCCTCAATAGTCACTTAACTGTCCGATTATCACTGATTTATCTGTCAATTACTGATACTGCACTCAACTTTTGAGGATTCAATAATCGTTTTAAATTTTAGCTGTAACTTTTGAGCAAAAGCAAGACCTAAAAGTCTCAAATTTTAACGTTTAAAGCTGCAACTTGAAAATGGTATATTCTAGAACATTTGTTCTACTCAGCTAATACAGATTCATCAGTGAATTGTTACTGATTCTATAGTGTAATGCGACTGAGAAGAATTTCAAATGACACTGATACAATTTTCAATTGTCACTGATACGTCTCATAATTGGCACGTCTTTTTTCTGTATAACTTGTTAAAATTCCCCGCATTTTAAGGCGCCATGTCATCATTGCCTGATACATAATGTCTCCATTAATTAAAGTAGTGCATTATGTCTAGAATTTTAATAATTAATAATATTTAATTATTGAATACGTGCTTTAATAAAATTAAAGATTTCGACGGTATTGATAGAAAATTTGAAGTATGTGAACTGTTATACTGAAAAATCTGATACATGTTTACATTTTACACTGAGATTTTAAAAGTTGACAAAAGCTAACAGATTTGGGCAGTAATTTTAACTCAATACTTTTAAGTATTGAAATATTGACGTAGAATATATACGTATATTGAAGTATGTGAACTGTTGTACTGAAAAATCTGATAGATATTTAAATTTTACACTAAGATTTTAAAAGTTGACAAAACATAACAGATTTGGGCAGTAATTTTAACTCAATACTTTTAAGTATTGAAATATTGACAGATTTTGTACAGCTGAAGCTTAGAATTTTATAGATTTTTAATGTCTCAGTCGGAAATTTTACCCATTTAGAAAATTGGTAAAAACTATACAAAAGTTATTGTTAAAACACAGTTTTTTTTATATAATTTAGTTTTTAACCTTATTATAAACAAATGAATTAAAACAATCATAAACATTATTATTAATACCACAAGAATTGCTATCTATAAGTAGTATATTAATAGTAATATTTTTACGACAAACTAAATCATTAAAACTAACATATTCTATTGTAAAATTTTAATTTTTGTAAGTATAGTGACACTTTTATTTTCAGCGTACAATTTGCTAGCATATTATATTTTTGCACTGGGACAGGAAAAATTGACAATTTTTTGCAGCACAATAAATATTTCTACAAAACTGTCAAAATTTGTCAAATTCAAAGCTTCAGCTGTGAAAACCTGTCAATTCTTAAGACTGGTTTTCACAACTGAAGCTTTGAATTTGACAAATTTTGACAGTTTTGTAGAAATATTTATTAAAGTAGCAAAAGTTTTGTTCTGAACATAATTTAATGAGGTTAAATAAACCGTTACTTTATTTTTTATTGGTTATGTTTGTATTTATATTTTTTTGTGTGTATGTAAGTGTTTCTTGGATTATAATACTAGTGTAGAGATTTGCTATATCGAATGAAGCTAATGTATAATCTGATGGTATGTTTATTTTATTAATTGTAATGTAGTTTCTGCAATTCTGCAACATTTGTTTCTGATAATAATGCAGTAATTTTAATTACAAAATGGTTTGAATCAAGTCTAGCAAAAACATATATAAATCTTTCTTCATTTCACCTATTGGAATGCACAAAAACTGCAAAATCAATAATAATAATAATAATTTTATTGGTATCAAATGCCATTAAGGCTTATACAAGTCAGAGTACAAAAATAGAACATAGTTCTATTACGATACAATATACATCTATACATCTATACGATACAATATACAATACAATGTAATACAATATACAATACAATACAATATAAAATCCAGATATTGGGTATTATTGATAATGATATAATTTAAAAGATAATAATTTAAAAGAAATCTATTTTGATTTAAATCGAGGATTTATTTAAAAAACAATCATTCGGTTTAAATAATGATTTAAATCAATTGATTTAAATAACACCAACCCTTAAATAAAGTTTAAAAATTTAAAAAATCGTTTAGTGTATAAAATGCATTTTCAATTGAAAACATGCTTAACTTACTCTTAAATAATATCAGGTTTTTATGAGGTATATCAGGGTGTTTTATAGGAGGTGTGCAAAAATGAAATGACTTATGTAGGATCACATTCTAATACGAAATGAGAGAATAACCTTTTTACAAATTTTCTCACGTTTCTGAGGTAACTGAGTTTAAAAAATAGGTAAAAAGAAATATTTATTTATTAAGATTGTCATAGGGCTTGGAATGAAAATAGCGAACAAGAACAAAATCATGACAAATAATATAAAACATTATAAGAACTATTCAGTAAAACAACATCTACAGTTGTGTTCATTAATGTGTTTTACAGCATTTCTGTTATGTGAATGTGTCCATGTTTTCTCGATAAGTTAGCGCATTAAATTTTGAAGACTATAACGACTGACTAAATACAAAAAAAATATTTACATTTCAAGTGAATTCAAGATATATGAACTTTGAATGCATATGCCTCTGATTATGGTTGTTCATAACCGAAACTAGTCAGGCAAAAGAAATAAAGCATAAAATAAAATAAAAATAAAATTTCACTAAGTACAAAAAAGTGTTGTACAGTCATGCTCACATAAATCAAGTACAAACAATTTCACATTCCTATATAAAATTGCTATTGTTACCTAATTTCTTGTACTAGATTTATGTGAGCATGACTGTACATACAAATATTTTGAAAGGTTAGATCTAGGTCTATTTAATTAATGATACAGTTCTTGCCTTTATTGAATAAAAACACAACCATCAGTAAACTTTTAATAGTAGAGTAAATAACACACTCAAGATCTACAGTAATTAATTTTCATATAATGAATACAATAATGATAATTTTGGTCACTATTAGTTGTCACTTGGATAGTTCTCAAATGTATCTACCATTGACAAAATATACAGCTAACTATATATTTCTTTACAACACATTTTTAAACACGACTTACAGCAGCCAATTATCTGTGTACACCACATTTTTTAAAATGACTGTACTTCCTTAATTAAAATGTTTAATTGCTTTTGCAGCCGGTTTCGACCAATTAATCAGTCATCATCATGCAAAATTGTTTAAAACTAAAAACGGTATTTTTCTTGTGGATGACACATATTGTAAACTAATTTGTATTTGTAACTATTCTGTGTATTTGTCGTGCTATAGTCTTGAACTTATTACCAGTAGCGTTCATATGTGTATACAGGGTGGTTTTTTTTTAATCATTTGAAGCATTGGGATCTCGGAAACCATAAAATAAATAGAGATTCTGTTAAATTGGGGAAGAGTTGTCATTTTTAGAGATTATGCAAGATATGGTTTTGTTTAAAAAAAACAGTTTTTGAGTTATAATACAAACTTTTTTTTTAAATGGCAGTCATAGTTGGCTTTGACATTTGACATTTTTAAAATGGATTTTTTTTCTCTTTATAACGATATAAGGTTTGCTCTTAATTTCATAAATAAATGAGATGCAGGAATTTTCGTTCTATAATTTGAAAGGACTTTAATATAATTAGAATAGAATATAATAGAATGCTCGTAGTAAGATGGAAAAATGTTTTCCATGGCAACCTCTATTTTTGCTACTCTCAATAATAAAAATAGTCCTGTATCGTGTTTATTTGTCGAAGTAAGAAATAATTGTCATTAAGTTAATTTTCGAACATTCTCGCTATAAAGAGAAAAGTCCTTTTTAAAAATGTCTAAGCCAACTATGACTGCTATTTAAAAAAAATTAAGTTTATATTATAACTGAAAAACTGTGGTATTTTTTTCAAAAAACAAAAGCATATCTTGCATAAGCTCTTAAAATGACAACTGTTTCCTCATTTAACGGAATCTCTGTCTTATGGTTTCCGAGATCGCAATGCTTAAAATGAAAAAGAAAACTCACCCTGTATATAAAGTGGGTCACTTGGTCTAAATTTTCGTGTATTCAATATGTTTCACCAAGTGGTTACCAAACAAATATTCAATTTAAACAAAACCATAACAATTGTCTATTATTAGAAGATATAATAATTGTTTGTAAAATTAATCCTATTGAAAGAGGTTGATTTGTGAATATTATTATATCTGATATTATTAATGATACTATGAATAATAAAATATTGCAGAGAAAAGCTTATAAAAAAAAAAAATTTGGAGATTAAAGATAGGGAAAATTTTCTGGATATCTGGCATTGATTGTATTTTAAGCAGTTTGAATGCCAGAGAAAAGTTTATAAAAAAATTAATTTTTGAGATTAAAGATAGGAACAATTTTCTTGATATCTGACATCTATTGGATTTTAAGCAGTTTGAATGCCATAGAAAATAATTATTTTTCTATTAATAATATCATTCATAATATCAAATCTCTTTATTCTATTTTTTTTGTAAATTTATTATTTAATGTTAGTCCAATAAGCAAGGGGAATCACTGGACTAATTTTGTATAGAAATTGATTTAATATTTTTATTTAAATGTGTTTAGATCCATTTGGATTAAGTAGGTTTGAAGAAGTAGTTAGCACTATCAGGTAATGAAGAACTCAGTCTTTAATTTACATGGACCAGTATCGACCTGGTGGTCATCATTAGCAGAGGCTAAATCTTTTATTAAAGGAAAATGTTATATATAAATTGTGTAACATTGTAATAAAATAGTTAAACTTACAGTCATAAATGAGGGGCGACAAATCGAGTTTTTTTTTTTTTTTTAATTGTAAAGAGTATTTATTAGCAAAAAACGCTACATAATTTTCGGATAACATCTTAGAGGTGTTGTTGATGAATAGATTGAACAGGTCCATGATGTTGTAGTTTAGTAAATATTAAATACATAGTTAAATGAAGTTAAAAATTGACATAATAGTTAAATTTGAAAGTTTGAAATGTATATTTAAATGAAGTTTTGGAAAAAGTGAAAATGAATTGTAATAATTACGTAAGGGAGAAGTGAATGTGTAGGTATTGTTGAAAATTTGCGACATATAGTCTAGTTCGGTTGAATTCTTCTTCAACTAGTGCTAACTACTTCTTCTAATATTTTTATATTAATATAAATAAATTATGGATATATTTGTTATTCTAAAAAGTTTTTAAAATTGTTCTCCCCAAGAAAATATTTATGATTATTTCAATATGCAATTTACATAGTACTAAAAATAATTAAATAATTTTAAAAGACTGAAGGTTCGCATTTCCTATAAATAAAATATATCGGAATTTTATTGCTATCCCTTGGCATAGAAACACATGCTCGCCGCTTCCGGGTCGCGGAAATTTTCCCCATTAATAAAAATCTTTTATTATGACCTAGAGGAAGTACCAGCCATAAGCCGCCCCCGGCCCCTGCCACCCCAAACAGCCGAGTTGTTTTCCCCCGCGGCCCTAATTCAATTTGGGGGCCGTTTTATGCGCGCTTTATGGCCGTGTTTAAGGATAATAATTAAATAGACGTGGCCATGCGAATGCAGTGGGATTGCGGATTTTTACGGCCCAATAAAATATGCATCAAATTTCATTGGCTCAGATCGCCGTGTCGATGTTTTCGTCCTCCAGGACGTGATGAAGTTTCGTCCCTGGCGAACTTTTATATTTGCCCGGCGTAATGGCGGCAATTTAATTTCCGCGAACTTCCGCCGAAAAGTGCGCGTCAGTATCCCCCGGATCTTTGACATAGTGCGCGGGAAATTCGCTCGGCAAAGTAGAATCCAATTAAAAGTCCGTATTTGTATAGCTGCTAACCTAATAAGCTGCGCCGCCCGAAAGCAATCTTAATAATGGAATGCCTAATTTGATTATTAAGTTTAGTTTTATAGTGTTTATGCCCCGCGCTGCTAATATTTCTATGAGAAATTCTAGTATTCTAGAAATTCTTGCAGAAAATATGAATCTCTGCAAACAAGTTTATTTACAGCAGAGATTTTAGCCTTGTAAAATTTACAATCTAAACGATTTATCACGTTTTTTTTGGACCCGCGGAAAATTAATTAATTGTCATCACAGTGCTTCTATTGTAGTTATTAATTGATTGTAATTTCGAACAGTTGGTAGCAGCAGATAATTAATATTAGTGATGGATGACTCATTGACTTGATTAACTAACGCAATTTGAAAGCGTTTTTTAAGTAAATATTGATTTTTTTAACACGTATATTTTTTCCCTTTGCCTATCCTTTCGGTGCAAGGCCTACATTACTATTTTTTTTAAATATACTCTCCACAGGTTGTGTACAAAACAAGGGTGGCCCAACATTGATATATTCATATTTTTTAATGACAAAGCAAATAACTTTTAAAAAAATCAAATCGGACGCAAGCATTCATTATAAAGTTTTTTTGTATGTTTATAGTTTTTGATATCTGTTACAGTTTCGGCACAAAAAAATAAAATATGAGTTACTGCCCCACACTCGTTTGGAAACAAATGTAATCTAGTTCCGGGTTGATAATGGTTTATTCACAATAATGAATATAAAGTACACTTACGCCGATAAAACAGATAAGTTGCTGGTTTTAGGATTTTAGGAGCCCTAATAACTAGGAAGAAATTTTGGAAATTATAGCAATTGCTTCATCCATACCATATCCAAATAGTGCAAGAGCTTTTACCAGCTGATTATAACCTACGTTTTGCATTTTGCCGATTTATTCAGGAAAAAAGAGCAGAACATATACTTTTTAACCAGAAAATTCGGTTCACTGATGATTTGTTTCCAAACGAGTGTAGCGCAGTCATTCATATTTTATTTTTTTGTGTCGAAACTGTAACAGAAATCAAAAACTATAAAGATACAAAATAACTTAATGATGAATGCCTGCGTCCGATTCGATTTATTTTAAATTTATTTGCTTTGGTCATTAAAAAATATGAATGTAATGTTGGGCCTTACTTGTTTTATACACAACCTGTCTACTGATAATAACAATATTATGTCAAAATGTGAGTTATACCCGTATATAGTGTCATACCAAACAATATTCAAATAAATGTTCTCTTTTTGTAAGCAAATGTTGTTGTTTTTTTTCAAATTCACTTTGAAGGTGAATACTGGCTAAACCAAACGCATTTGTATATATATATATATATATATATATATATATATATATATATATATATATATATATATATATATAAGTTTTGTTAAATCGTCTTCTTTTGATCAAAGTAATCTGTGATTGAGCCATGTCCACATAATTTAGAGACACCCTGTATTCGACGACATAAGACAATTATTACAAATCACAAATTTGTTTTTGTTTAATAATAATAATAATACGTTTTATAATAATAATAAAAATAATACATTTAATAATAATAATAATAATAATACGTATATTCATGCTATTACAAAAAGATGTGTGCATAAGTCAGTACAGAGTAATATAAAACTAACATAAGATGGCATACATAGGGAAAACAATAATACAATAGTATACTAATACAGGGACATGAAATGCATAATACAGAATACATAAATACATAATACAGAGAACAAAACTAGCAGAGTGATCAGCAAAATCTAAACTAAAAATGGCATAAATACAGCCAGCACAGTGTAGTAATATATGCATATGAGCAGTAATTTGTAATGGATGTAATTTTCTAGTTCTTTCGTAGTCGCAATTAAAACGTCGATTGCTATAAATATTTGATCAACCTTATAGAACATTGTAGAAAATCATAAGCAGCTATAAATAAATCCCTGACTATTGACAATGTCTATACCTTAACTCACTACTTAATACTTAAGAATGACTAACATGACAAATGATTGTTTTTACTTCAGAATTAAGAATGACTAACAATTGTATTAACATTTAAAATCTGACTTGGTATACTTATTAGTGTAATGATTGTTTTTACTGCAGACTTAAGAATGACTAATAATTGTAATAACATTTAACATTTACTTGGTATACTTGTTAGTGTAATTCCTCTGTCATTTTCGCATATTCTTGTATCCCCTTTCTTATGTATTGATAGAATTATTCTTTTATTCCATTCTCTTGGTGTTTCTTCGCTCCTTATTATGTCATTTATTAGTTTCGTTATTTGTGTTATTTCCTTTTCTTCCACGTGTTTCATCATCTCCGGGGTTATATCGTCTGTTTCTGGTGCTATCCCGTTTTTTATTGCTTCTTGTACTTCTTTTTTAATTTGCTCATTTTTTATTCTCCTGCCTTTCTTGCGACTTTTCCTCCCATTCTTGTGTTACGTTATCTTCTTCATCCTGTTCGGTAAATTCTTTGAAATATTGTCTCCATCTTTCCATTATCTTGTCTTCATTCGTGATAATCGTTCCATTTTCGTCTTTTATGTTCATTGTGTTTTGTTTACCTAATTTCGTCCATGATTTTTGTTTTGCTTTTTTTATTATTGAACTTGTTTTGTTTCTCTTTTCTTTGTATTTTTCATAATCTTTTTTTGTTTTATTTGTAAGTATCTTTTCTATTTCTCTTTCTTGTCTTATATCGCCTTTCCTCCCTCTTCTCCCATGTGTTTCATCATTTCCGGGATTATATCGTCTGTTGCTGGTGCTTTCCCGTTTTTTATTTTTTTTATTGTGTCTTGTATTTCTTATTTTTTAATTTGCTCAATATTTTTCTCCTGTCTTTCTTGCGACTTTTCCTCCCATTATTATGTTACATTATCTTCTTCATCCTGTTCGATTAATTCTTTGAAATATTGTCTCCATCTTTCCATTATCTTGTCTTCATTCGTGATAGTTGTTCCATTTTTATCTTTTATGTTCATCATGTTGTATTATTTTTTTATTGTTTTAGTATTCCGTAGAATAGTTTTTGGTTCTGCCCAAAATTCTCATTCATTCTTTCACCAAATTTCGTCCATGATTTTGGTTTTGCTTCTTTTATTATTAAACTTGTTTTGTTTCTCTTTTCTTTGTATATTTCATAATCTTATGTTTTTTTGTTTGTAGGTATCTTTTCCGTTTCTCTTTTTTGTCATTTATCTCCAGTTTGACTTCCTCTGTCCACCAGTTAGTCTTTTTCATTTTACCATTTTTCTCTTTTATGTTCATCATGTTGTGTTCTTTTTTTGATTTGGTTGCTTTAGTGTTCCGTAGAATAGTTTTTGGTTCTGCCCAAAATTCTCATTCATTCTTTCGCCAAATTTCGTCCATGACTTTTGTTTTGCTTCTTCTATTATTGAACTTGTTTTGTTTCTCTTTTCTTTGTATTTTCCATAATCTTATGTTTTTTTGTTTGTAGGTATCTTCTCCGTTTCACTTGTTTGTCATTTATCTCCTGTTTGACTTGCTTTGTCCAACAGTTTGTCTTTTTCATTTCCCTGTTTCCAATTTTGTTGTTGCTCAGGTCTCCTTTGCCGCTTCGAGTATAGACTCTCTGAATTTATTTTGTAGTATCTCTTTGTATTTCTCTTGTGTTTGTTTTTCTCTTAAGCTGTAGGCTTTTATTTTTCCTTGTGCTCCTTGATTCTTTCTTCGTATTTTCTTCCAGTTTGGCCGACGTCGATGCTGCTGTCGAATTTGCCTTTGTTCTTAGAGATATGGGGGGGGGGGGGTATGATGTCCTGTTCTCTGCACTTAAACACGAACGATTTGTTGCACTATTCTAAATTTCAGTTGTAGTTTGAAAAACTATTTTGCCTGATCACCATCGCTTATTTCCATTTTATCTTTTCTTTAACTTGTATCCGCCTCTTGTTTGTTTTATTGTAATATCTTCCAACTCATGTCCATTTTTGTAGGTGGTGGTCACTTCCTATTTCTGCTTGCATTGTAACACTTACACTCATTATTTTGTTTCAGCTGTTTCTATTAATTAGGTGGAAGACTTTTATTGATCTTTTGTTTCTGTTTGGCTGTTCCCTTGTGTACTTGTGTATGTTTTTGTGTTTGAATGTTGTATTTGTTATCACAAGGTTTTTTTCAAAGCATAATTGTATTATTCTACCTCTATTGTTGTTTTAAATTTTTTCTCCTGTTCCCATTATCTCTTGTATTCCGCTATTTTGGCATCTCATTAGATCTCCCATTTTTATTATGTGTTCTTTTCCTTCATTTATTTCCCTTTGTATGTCTTCAAAAAATGTCTTTCTCTTCTTTCTTTGCGACTTCGTTCGGGTCGTATGCTACTATCAGTGTCCATTTTTCATCATCGACTAGTTTGATTTTTATGGTCGTTATTCTTTATATGTTTTTCTTTTATTATATATTTTATTCTTTCCGGTGTTATTATAATTCCTACTCCTCCTTTTGCTATTTCCTTTTCATGTACTCCTGTCCATATCAACCAGTATCCTCCATGTATATATGTATATAGCACGTACATAAACAGGGTAATTCAGAAAAAAAATTGCATGATGGTATTTCCTGCAATTCAGATTTTTTTCATAACGATTATTGTTAATATTCAAATCGATGGTGTTCTTTTGTCAGAAGGGGTGTATGGGATCGATGTATGGGATGTATGAATGTATGGATTCCATATATGTATGGGAAAACTAAAATAAAACAGTGTATTTTGGTTTTAAAATTACAGTTTTGTAGATAACAATAGTTTCAGTGTTATACCTACATTTGACGCAAAATTTTCGGTGTCGCGAGTTCAAGCGTAATTAGGTGGAGTTAGTTAAAATTAACAGCCACATAATGGCGATGTCACAAAAAAACGCACTCATTCCTAATAATCGCACTCGACTAAAAGCGGCATTTGTTTCAATCCTTAGGTTATTTGCCGGCCCGGACGCCCAATTATGCAAGTTTTACGACCAGAGGGACTCCGGACCGGAACGGAGGACTTCTAGACGACCCCACGTCCCCCCATCCGAAGGATATACCCTTAAGTAAGCATTTTATACTCTCCTCTTTTCATATTAAGGCCTCCCCCAGAAAATGGAATCATAAATCTGCCCTTTGTGGAGCGAAAAAAGTCTTATTTGCATTTCATAACATCCCCCGCGCGGCCTTATTGCGTAATTGCATAATCCCCGGGATGACATTAAAGGGCTTAATGTTTCTCCGAATTTATATAGGCCTTAACGGCGATTTGAAATATTCAGAGCGCATTAAAGAAAAACTGGGCCAGAAGTTCCGGAGGTTTTCTACTCGCGGTTTAATAAATCGAAACCAATTTATTCGAGCAATTGTACATCGGCAATTAATCTAGATTGGTTTCCCTCCGGGAATACAATCGTATAAAGTGATCGTTCCAGTATTGACACGTATAATTAATTGCCATTGTGGCTTTTATAGGCGCCTATTCATAATCGTCGCGGATTAAATCTAAATTAATCATTTGCCCCGAAGCTGATCGTTTTTTGGTTCATTTTGATTACATTGTAAGCCAGCGCCAAACGAATGTGTTGTTTCCAAATTGCCCGATTGTGTTAGTTTTGATTACACCAATTTACCGAAACCGATTGAATTTTTGTTGCCCAATAAACACCCTAGACAACCACTGGCAGTTAAACAAAGCGTGCTCACTAGTAGAAAAGATAGAAGAGAAGAATATTTAGCGGTGGATAGGTGAGGGGAGAGGAATTAGGAAACTCCAAAGGCATATATAAACGGAAGCCACGAACAACCGTGCTAAGACGCGTACGTCATTCACGGTCGGGTAAACGTAGTGTACTACTACTAGTACTACTAGTACTACAAGACCGTACTGACATTTTCACACATTACACATTACAATTAATCAAACATAAACAATTAAACTAACCTCAGGAGTGGAAAAACAGTTACAAGCAATTCGAGAGAAGTTTTGACCAGTCTCGGACTTTATTGTTAGCCCTCGCAGTCGCTCGGGCGCAAACTCGACCTCGACTGGTAAACAAACCTTACCGCCCTTAATGCTTAAATAACTATTATGACTCGGGCATTTGCATATAACGCGCGCTTTGGTCATAAATAGAATAATTAATCGACCTCAATCAATTTAGACAATAGAGCAATAATAACATTCTCGTGGACACAAATACGTTCATGTTATTCTGGAAGACCGCGACATATCATTTTACTCGTGCGTTATTGATGATATATCAAAATCTTTGCAACAACTCTACTTTTGTGCATATTACTTTCCCATACTTAAATAGAAATAAAAGAGCGAAGTGAGAGATGTATATGCATGTATAATAAAATGACATAAATGTACTTTACAGTCACCATACAGCCAAAATTGCGACAAATATTGAAGATATTCAAAAGATACAGCTCAATCAATATATTAAATAAGTAATATTAAATAATAGTAATAAAAAACAGTCATAGACGATATACAGCAAAAAGATTAGGTAACCATTTTTGCAATTATTGCAATGTACAAAATTTCTAACTGAAATTTGTAAAAAAAAAAATCGGCAGAAATGACGGTTTTCTAAGAAACGCCATAAATGGACTTTACAGTCACCATGCAGCGAAAGATTTGCGAACTGGGAATGTGCCATAAGTTTTTCTGCCCAGCTCTATTAATTCAGTGCTCTGCACATCGAAATCCATTCGTGATATCTTATCGTTACGATGAGTCCCGTGTTTTATCGCAGTTAAGGCACGTTTCCGCTTCCACATCGATAATTCAATTATTGCCAAACTAAGTTTGTATTATATAAAGTTCGAGTGTAAATATCGGAAGTTTGGGCAATCAACGGAACAAAATTGCAGCTGATTGATGAAAGGGCGAATTTACGTAAATAATGTGATTGAGAAAGTTCTGACGAGGGGATCCCAAGCCTGGCCCCGGGTTAATAATCAGGGTCAGATTAATGTGTAACTTGATCGGTCTGGTCCGAACTTTGCCAGTACAAATTCTATTGTTAATTAATACCAGTTCGGGTGGATAAATAATTGGACATCAAGACATTTCTGCACTAGATCTAAGTAACTTAAAAATGACCAAGAAAATATATAATGCTTTATAAAGATATTGAGGTTTCTCATATTAAGGATTTTTTCTTGTAACTGCAACTTTTCACCTTAAGATAGTTACAATTTTATAACGATTTTAGATCTTGATAAATGAAAATTTTCAAAATATGCGATTAAAATATCAAGACAGTTAACATATGTATACAATGTTAACAAATATAATGTTCAGAAAAATTATAACAACCAATGTTACATTGTGTGAAAATTGGCAGATTTTCAATCATCAATACTAATACAAAATATTGTCAAAAATGACTCTAAAGAAAATAATAAATGTACAATTCAGGTTAAACAAAAATCTCAAAAACTCAATGTCAAGAAAACTTCAAAACTGCAATTAAAATTTTAAAAATGTTGAACCATCGAATTCGCTTTTTAAATCCCATTTCTAAATGGGTAGCCACCATTAAAAGTTTTTAGGCGTATAAAATAAGAAATAATATATCAGAAAATTGCTTTTAATTGTCAAAAAATTGAATAAATTACAATTTAGGTTAGGTAAACAAAAACAAAAACAACAATTCCCAAAAATGTGAAAAAAGTGCCAGGAAAGATACAAAACTGCAACTCAAATTGCAACTTTTTTATGTATCACTAAATTATCAAGTGAAATGAAAAACAATATGTCAAATAATAAAAAAAATATTAAGGGAAAAATTATAAAAGAAAACTTTTGGCGTTTGATGAGAGTAATATATATAACTTTCTTCAATAACTATTAATTGCCACAGGTAGAGGAGCAGTAGGGATTTGTAGAAAAAATTATGTAATTTTTTTTTAAAGAATTTAGTAGAAAGTTAAAAAAATATATAGTAAAAGTAATAGTTTACTAATGCCTGTACTTATTTACAAAGTTTACACACGTCAGGAAACACTACATGTTAATGTGGGGTTCAATAGCAAGTAAGCATACATAACTTTCGTAGCTGAATATCTAGCTGAATATAATATTAGCTTTATATAATTATAGCTAAGGTACATTTTTTTTTTACAATTAATAGAAATTACAACAATAATTAAACATTTATTTATGAATGCGTTAGTGAGAAAAAAAGTACATTTTGCACAAGTCTGTATCAATAGTGTAATACAGTAATATTGTATAATACAAATATAACATAAGGAGACATGATACAACAGTAATAAATACAACATTATCAGTGGTGCAGTACAGCAAGTTAGATAGCATGGTGATTTCAAGGCAAACAAGTAAAAGTAACAAACTTAAGTAATTTCAGAAAATTTCCAGATATTGTAGAAAGTTACAAAAATTACATAGCTATGGTAAACGTTTTTCCAATTAAACATAATTGCAACAAAATATTTAAGATTGTTCAATAGAAATCACAAAATATTATATAATTAAAAAAATTATTCGTTTTCAGAAATATTTTTATAAAAACATTTACATTATCACATTGACTGAAAAAAATAAACCTCTGCAATTTGCCAGAAATAATAGATGCTGAAATAATAGAAGTTGAATACCACTAAATCAAATGATGTTATAATTAGGCAATATTAGAAACTAGAAACTGCAAAAAAATCCATTAAAAGACGAAATACAGAACAAAGGAGATTAGGTAAACTTTTTTTTTTCAATTGATGAATCGAAATGTGCAAAATTTTCTATCTATACGATGATATACAAAATATTTCAAAAAAATACAAAATTTTGAAATAATTTTAATAGAAAATAGAAAAAACAAAGAGTGGAAGAGGTTTCTTCAATAGTTATTAGAATCGTGCATAAAACAAGAGCATCAAGAACAGTTCCAGGTATTGTAGAAACTTGCAAAAAATATATAAGTATATAGCTAAGGTCAACTTTTTCTTCCAATTAATCAAAATTGCCACTAATATTGAACTTTTTTTTTCTTTTGAATTCGCAGAAATATTTCAAAAGTATTTATCTTTAAAAATATTTTTTATAAAAACCTTTACATGTCGCATTGCAGAAAAATTAAAACTTTTGCAATTTGCCACTAATAATTGATAGCTATTCATTACTAATCATTCATAATACGAATTTCGTATCTGTATTAGAAGGATTAGTTTTAGTATTTAAAGCACATTTTGTAATTTTAATGTTAGTATAACTTGTACTCTTGAGAACTGCCGAAACGATTGTAGAGTGACTTATAAATTCCGTAAAACTTTAAACTAAGTGTATTATTTATCTTTTAATTAACATGTTTCACATGTGATAATCACAAATACATTTAATTTAACTTCTATTAAATATTAGAAATTTAAAAAAATCGTCATAGACGATATACAGCAAAAAGAAGATTAGGTAAACATTTTTGCAATGTACAAAATTTCTAACTGAAATTTGTCAATAAAATTCGGCTGAAATGAAGAATTTTATAGAAATTGAATGTAAGAAACGTTTCAAATTGTTAAACTTGAAAAAAAATGGTTTTCTAAGAAACTGGAAATTTTTCATTGTTTTAATTATAAAGTTCCGCATTTTTCATTTACTCTTTCTGATATTATTTATGGATCAAGATATCATTGATTAAAATTGCTACAAATATTGAAGGTTTTTTTTTCTGTTGAAATCGTAAACATTTAAAAAAAAAATTGTCTTCAAAAATAAAGGTCACATTACAGAAAAATTCAAACTTTTGCAATTTGCCACTAATCAAATAATTGTTATCATTAGGTAATATTAAATACTAGAAATAAAAAGATATACAGCAAAAATAAGATAAAGTAAACATGTTTGCAATTAATGCAGTATACAAAATTTCTGAATTGTTTCAAAAAAAATCTGCTGAAATGTAGAATTTTATAAAATTAGTTAATGTAAGAAACGTTTCAATTTTTTTAACTTGAGAAAAATGGTTTTCTAAGAAACTGGAAATTTTTCTTTGTTTTAATTATAATGTTCCGCATTTTTCATTTACTCTTTCTGATATTATTTATGGATCAAGATATCATTGATTAAAATTGCTACAAATATTGAAGGCTTTTTTTTCTGTTGAAATCGTAGAAATTTTTAAAAAAGAATTTGTCTTCAAAAATAAAGGTCACATTACAGAAATATTAAAACTTTTGTAATTTGCCACTAGTAATTGATAGCTAAATAGCTAAGTTGAAAACAGCCCAATCAAATAATTGTTATCATTAGGTAATATTAAATACTAGAAATAAAAAGATATACAGCAAAAATAAGATAAGGTAAACTCGTTTGCAATTAATGCAACGGACAAAATTTCTAACTGAAATTTTTCAAAAAAAATCGCAGAAATGAAGAATTTTATAGAAATTTAACCAATGTAAGAAACGTTTCATTTTTTTTTAACTTGAGGAAAAAGGTTTTCTAAGAAACTGGAAATTTTTCATTATTTTATTTATAAAGTTCAGCATTTTTCATGACGTTCATTCTGATGTTATTTATGGATCAAGATTTATATAGCTACATAATTCCATGGTATTCAAATTGAAATATTTTTTTTTACTGAAAAAATACGATAATAAAAAGTTTTACAAACACACAAATTTTGCATAAAGGCTTTGTCAGATAAATATTAGAATTATTTACAAAAATTAGGAAAGTTTCAGAAATTTTCAGGCAATTTTTCAAGTCTTTCCACGGTCTTGCCTCCTATACAATATACATATTGATGTACTTATATTCTAACATATATATTCTTGTACATCTAAGGATATAGTTTATAAGGATATAGTAAATATGTAAGGATATTAATTAATCATTCATCATTGAGGAATTATCATTCATCTAATCATTTAAAAGTATCCACCATCATAGATATTTTCGTCACAAGCACTGCTTCAGCGACATAAACATTCATAAATGTAATATGTAATATATTACATGTAAATGTAATGTTTAATGTAATGTAAATGCACAAAAATTTAAAATTGTAAAACGCAGAAAAATGTACACATAAAGTTAATGAATTATAAGAGTCTCGTGTATTTTAAGAAACAATAAATATTTCGTAAATTAACGATTAATTTATTGTTTCTAAAATATAAATTCTGTTGTTGTGCCTCAGCGAGAGTTTAATGAAAAAAACATCTTGGTCTAACTCTAATGGTCTGACAAACTTATTATTGCCAAATCAAGTAATATTGTAGAGTTATAAATTATAATAGTAATAACTTTTTAATCACTTCGCTACGTGTACAATATATTTACATCTGCTAGTAGATGTGGCAGTTAACATAAAATTCCTAAGAGCTAAAAATGTAAGTTGTAAGTAACATTGTAAGTAATTAGTAATTTGCTGTTACACTTTTGGGATTTTTGTGATAATCCTAATGGAATTTTGATCATTAATATATTGCTATATTGCTAAGTCTACGAAAACAATATCCTGAAAAAAAAACTCACACCCCATAAACTTTCCTCCTATTGTAATTCCCTTTTATAGTATATTGCTTTTATACTTTTCGGATTTTTGTGATAATCTTAATGGAATTTTGATCATTAATATATTGCTATAAGTCCACGAAAACAATATCCTGAAAAAAAACTCACACCCCATAAACTTTCCTCCTATTGTAATTCAGGTGCACATAATTCTAAACTTCAGATTCAAACTTTGGACGTTTTAATACTCCAGTTTTCTGCTGCTGGCCCATTTTTTACAGCCCACAGCAAACAAAACTATTCCATTCGCCGAGATTATGCGGATAAACTTTATTCAAGTTGCAAATCCTCGTCACGTCGGTATCTTCGGACAAGATTGCGCTATTTTGCATGCGAAACAATCGTTCGTGGAGAGATTTAAAGTGATCTCTTTAAATTTCCACGTTTTTCCGCGCTTCCGGTCGCCATTGGAAGTTTAGATGTGCATTGGGAAAGTTTAGAAGCTGTTATGAGATAACTAAAATAATTTGATCCCAGAGGTCAATATTACAGCTTTCGTACTGACGAGAGAAGAGATATCGTTTAGTAAGGAAAAATGCAACATTTTACTCAAATATACTAGATTTATCTAGATTTTATTTAAGTTCAAGAAAATATGCTGTAGGTAGATAATTTTTTGTAAATGTACTTTGACAATATGTGTAGACGAACATTTTCTGGATTTAATGTTATATCAACATAATGTACTACAAGCAGACATTTCTCTGTAAATGTTCTTTGATAAAATGTCTATTTTTTCCAAAATCTGTTTTTTGCACGATCTCAATACTAATGTCATTTTTTTTAAAGATGCACCAACATCGCAATTTTTGTCAAATGCATTATGCTTTCAGGAGAAATCGCGATGTTGGTGGATATTAAAAAAAAAACGGACTTTAATATTGAAATAGTGCAAAACACAGATTTAGGCAAAATACACATTTTATCAAAGAAAATTTACAGAGAAATATCTGTGTGTAGTACATTATGTTGAAATAACATAAAATCCAGAAAATATTCGTGTACACATATAATCAAAGTACATTTACAAAAAATTATCTGCCTGCAGCATATTTTCTTGAAATAAAATAAAATCTAGATTATTTAGTATGCAGGTGTACAAACAACAACCAGTAAGCTTAAAATTTACGTGTGTTATTATTTCCATTTTAAAATCCCTGGGACATATTATTTCAGTACTTCGCATATTTTACTACTAGAAGCGGAAGTATTTTTAATCCTTCTTCTTTATTGCTTTGAAGTATAATCAGGGGATAAAGCGTCTGCTCGTTATAAAGTTCAAATTAAGGCCCCTTTTAGGGCACAGGCACCTGTGTCTCTCCACAAATTACGCGGCTCGAAAAATCCCCTTTTTATTCCACAAAACTCATCTAACCGCAACATGTCTGGTAAAGCAGCTGATTAGTATATCCAACCACCTTTAAGAACTAACAGCATAATATATCGTTAAGATTAAAATTTATTTCATTTATAGGTAATTGATTTAAGAGAACACTTGTTCTTTTATACTTTTTAAGAGAAAAAGGGAATATTAAGGAACTGCAATAATTAATTTTAATCCTAGATTTTTTCAATTAAAATTTTCTAATTATAAATTACGCTTTAACCTGATTAATTCTTTATAATACGCCATAGAACAGTGGTTCCCAAAGTGTGCGCCCTGGAAATTACAAAATTTCTTCGAAACCCCTATAAATAGTGATAACATTACGATGAATACTATGAAGTTTTGATAATGGATTTCGATAGAAATTATGGTGTAGTAATTGTAAATTACAAAATTTTATGGAATTTGTAACATGTTGCATACATATTGGAACATTCTAGTGAACATTGCAAAAAATTTGCAATAGAAACAAAATTTCAATAAAAATAGAAAACAATTATTAGGTAATAAATAAGTTTAATTGGAATTATGTAATTTTCATTATGACTTGCAAAAATTGAACTTGGTTCAAAAAGGGCGCCGTGAGTCGAAAAAGTTTTTAAACCACTGCCTAAAAACCAAAATTATTCCATTTCTTACTAAATATAAATATTCTCTATTCATATTTAGTAAGAAATGGAATAATTTTGGTATTGCTCTAGGCGAGATTCGAACTCATGACTATTGATTCACAACATTAATTCACAAAGATAGATATTTGTTTTATTCATTGCAAGGCATTATTACAACAAAATAACAATAAATTGAACGACATCTAACGGGATTTTTTATATTCACCATATAATCCTACGAGTTGTATTCACCATATAATGCTATGGGTTGTATTCACCATATCATCTTATGGGTTGTATTCACCATATAATAATATGGGTTGTATTCACCATATAATCATATGGGTTGTATTCACCATATAATCCTATGGGTTGTATTCACCATATAATCGTATAGATTGTGTTGTTGACAAATTCATAAATAACTCAAAAACTGACCTCTTAAAAGCTCTTATAGGAAATTTCATATCAGAATAGCAGTCGAGCTTTCAATTTTACTATAGGCTGAAACGATGTAATACAAACATATTTATTCTGCAGGTGAGCAGTAAAATAGAGTACAGATGCATAGTAAATAATAATTACTGATTTTATCGTTATTTTATGTGTGTATTACTACTGCATTCCATTAGCATTTATTTGTCATCGTTAATAAAGCTGATTCCATCAAATAATGATTAAATCATATAATTTGATTATGCAGTTTCCTGCTGAATTATGGGAATAAGCAGAGAGCTTTCGCACCATTAACACTATCATTATGGGAATTTCCCAAAATATTAAATAACCTTATGTGTTATATGTGCAGCTTAATTTACCCATAATCATATAATTATTAAATCTTACAATTTGATTATGCAGTTTCCTGCTGAATTATGAGAATAACCAGAAACTTTCGCACCATAATACTATTTACAGGAACATAATTATAATGAGAATTTCCCTAAATGTTAAATAACTGTATATGTTATATATGCAGCCAAATATTACGCATTATCATATAATAATGGTTTGCTTTACTGATGATTTAAAATAAATTTATTTTTTCGGTGAATCATTACAAAAAAAAGTATTTATTTTGAATTCTCAATATTTCACAAGATAGTCATCACAAAAAAAACTTATTTTTATCATCTAGATTCTAGATGCATCTTCACAAAGTAACAGATTCCGACTTTTTATTTAACTGATTTTCTAACTGATTTGTGTTCAATGAATTCTCAATATTTCACCAGATAGTCACCACAAAAAAACATCACAAAAAGAGAGTATATTATTTTTATCATCTAGATGCATCGTCACAAAGTAACAGCCTCCGACTTATTTATAACTGATTTTCTAACTGATTTGTTTTTAATGAATTCTTAATATTTCACGAGATAGTCACCACAAACAAATCATCACAAAAAAGAATATATTATTTTTATCATCTAGATGCATCGTCACAAACTAACAGCTTCCGACTTGTTTATAACTGATTTTCTAACTGATTTGTTTTCAATTAATTCTCAATATTTTACAAGATAGTCACCACAAAACACAAACTAAAACAATATTATTAATTGTTATTAAACAACGAGTAGGTACGCAATAATGTCAATTCAACTATCAAAGATTTAAAAATTGATGCCACATTATCAATTATTCTATGAAAATGACAAATAGCATTAATAGATCATTTGATATTAGATACCAGATATTTAAATTTTGTCAGAAATAATTGTTAATTTGGCAACAAATTATGAAACTTCAATAGAAGCATTTAATTTTTGACAGAAGTAATCGAAAATTTATTAGTTATCACTGAAATGTAAGAATTTCAACGATAACTGATCAATTTTTGATTACCTCTGTCAAAAATGCAATGCTTCTATTGAAATTTAAAAAGTTGTTGGCAAATTATCAATTATATCTAACAAAATTTGAATAACTGGTGTCAAATATCAAATGATCTATTAATGCTCTTAATTTGTCAATGATCACTGTAGAAATTTCAATTATAACTGTATTTTTTTTATTATAAATGTATATTATGTATAATATAATTACTCTTGTTTTGTTTCATATGTATATTTTATCAGTTTCCTGACAGGTACTTTTTTTAATTATTTCTCTCAAAATATCATTAAGTCAAATTTTCAGGAGAATTATCTTTATGTGTTCTAAATACAAATCTAATATTAAATATTCAATTAATGAACCAATTACTTCTATGAAAATGACAATGATTACTGTTGAAATTGCACTTTTTTTAATTATGCACACTTAATTGTATATTAGTATAATTATTACAATCTGATAAAAAAGATTGATCAATGAGTAATATTATGCCAACTTAAATTACTAAATAAAGGTATAATGCTACGGGCCTACTCATTGGTATCCCTTAAACTCTAATAATTTAATTACACTAATTAGTGTTGAAATTGCACTGAGACCTATTAAATTTTCAATTACTACTGTCAAAATTTCAATGTACCTGTCAATATTTCAATGGTGTAATCGATGTTTCAAAGATTGCTTTCAATTATTTCTGACAAAATTTCAATAATTGCTGTCAAATATTAAGTTTTCTAGTGTAGTATGTATCAAATATATTATTAATTTATTGAAAAAAAATCACAGAAATATCACATAAATGTGTCAAAATACAAGAAAATGTAACAAAATTTCACAAAGTGTAGAATTATTCTTCCAAATGTGGAATCTCTTGGTTTAAACATATAATAACTTGAAAATTAACTAAAAAGCAAAAAAGGAAGGATCTGACAAAAACATTCAAAATATTGTAGTAATAATAATTCAAACTAGTAGAAAATGTGTTTTCTGGGAGTTTTTTTAACTAACTACAAAAATACGAAGGATTTGATTAAAAAAATCAAAATATTTTGGTCATAATAATTAAAAGTAGGACAACAAAAGTGTTTTATGGAGTTTTTTTATTAAACAAAGTATCTTCGATATTTCATGTAGTTTTCTTGGAGTTTTGTAATATTTGTAATAAATTTTCAAATATTGTTTCATAGTTTAAATAATTTAAGAAAAAAAAATCTAGTGTCATTAAAATATTACAGAAATATCTAGAAATTATCATGAAAATCCGAAAAATTTGATGTTTATGCAAAGAGATAAACATAATTTAGCACTTTAGCAAAGTTTTCTTGCATTGTCTTTATATTTAACACTCATAGCAATGTAACAAAACTTCGCTAAAGTGCTTAATTATTTTCGCTTAAACTCTTCGCTTAAACATCCAATTTTCTTGATATTCATAATTATTTCTACATTTTCGTCTGTAGTTTTGTAATATTTTGATAATTTCTATTCGAATTTTTGTGGACTAGTCAAGATTTTTAGGACGATTAAGGATTTTTTTTTATATTTCTCCATTTGAGGCGATGAGAAACAATTCGTGTAAGTCCAGAAATATTCAAGGGTTCCATTTCCGAACTTACCTGAATTTACAAAAATGGACTTACACCATTCAATTTATTGCTCATTTATTGAGAATATTCCTATGGATCTTAACATTGTTGTGATTTGAAGAATATTTTATAGTATTTGTGAATTTTCTTTACTATTTCTGGATTTAGTTATTACATTTTTGCAGTTTTTTTTTTTTTTTGTATTCGCTACAGATTCTGGAATTTTAGACCATTTTTAGACCCTTTAGCCAAAGGTCAATGGTTCTATTTCTGGACTTATTTAAGTTTAAAAAAATTAACTTACACCATTCAATTTATTGCTAATTTTTTTGGGAATATTCCTATGGTTCTTAAGATTTTTATAATTTGAATGAATATTTTATAGTAAACTTGAGGACAAAGTTAAGGGACCACCAAATATACTTAAAATAACTTTTCCAATTTATAAGTTGTTTTCAATAGATTTTTCACATGTAATAAATTAACGTGTATTAAATACTATTATTATTTGTTATGAACACTTCCATTTATATATTTATTCGGTACATTAAATGTCGTTATCTGGTTTTAAATTTGTTTTTAATTTTACTAGTGGTCCCTTAATTTTGTCCAGAAGTGTATTTGTGAAGTTTCTTTGCTATTTCTGGATTTTGTTACTACAGTTTTGCAGTTTCGGTTTTGTATTCGCCACAGAGATTCTATAATTTTAGACCATTTTTCGACCCTTTAGATAAGGGTCAATGATTCCATTTCTGGACTTATCTGAATATAAAAACATGGACTTACACCATTCAATTTATTGCTTATTTATTGGGAATATTGCTATGGATCTTAAAATTGTTATGATTTGAATGAATATTTTTTAGTATTTGTGAATTTCTTTGCTATTTCTGGATTTAGTTATTACATTTTTGCAGTTTTGGTTTTTTGTATTCGCTACAGAGATTTGTAGACATTGATTTTGTGTTTGAATATTTTCGTTTTCTGTATTTACTGGAGCATTTCTGGACGTTATTATTTATTTCTGGATTATGTTGATTATTTCCACACTACTCAAAAGAATCAACGATTATAACTATTATTCGTCATTTATTACTAGCGCACTTCTACTTAGCCTTGCTCATTGTAGCACCTATTCATTTGTATCGGATGTCTGCACAAGACCATACGCCAATTATGTTGGTATCTTGTTTTTTTTTTAAATTGATACAGTTCAGTGGCGTGCGGGGTAATTTCAACGGGCTCGAATAACATAACAATAAATATTGAGAATCAAATACAAAACAGGATTGAAGATAATAACTCCATGATCCGTTTGCGTTTTGAGTTGCACTATTAATATGTGCTATTAGGATGTACAGCCGCGGACTCCAAGAATGACGCGTCCATCCATCCCAGCAGTTCTCTATCCTTCTCTACCGTGCCTCTACCGTTTGGGATCAGACAAGGATTCTCAGGTGTCCCTGGTGTCCCAGGTTTGGGACACTGCTCAAACGGGCGGGTGCGTCATTCGTATAGTCCGTGGCTGTAAGCATCTTGTTCTGGTGTAAACATTTTGGGATAGTTAAGAAGACGGTTTTTAATAATGCTATTGGCACGCCGCCACAGTGACAGCCAAACTGCCAAAACGTCAGTGACAGCCAAACGTCAATTGCAAACTCTGCAGTGCTACCAACACAATTTGCGCACGGGTTTTTCCAGACACCCGGTATTTATTTGTAGTATTTGTGCTCGGCCATGCATATTATAGCACCCAGGCAGTAGACTGTGCTGTGCAATAAATTGTACAGAAGGAAAACAGCTCCTGTCTGTTCTCTTTAAAAATCCACATGTCGTGAAATATTTTATGGCTGAACAAATATGTGTACTGCAAATATGTTTGAAATCCGTTAACGTTCCGTTTCAGTGATTTATATTTTATCAAATAATATCTGCACAAAACATTCATTGATAAAAAAAACCTTCAGGCATTCTATATTTGTTTGTTTTTAACGACATCCTACTACTGCTACTTTAGTTAACCCCGATATGTAATCTATATTATTTTTTATTAATATTATATTATTAATATATTATTATTATATTATTATTATTATTATTATTACATTATTATATCATTATTATTAATATATTTTATTATGTGTGGCTTGTAATTTCCGTCCCAGTGCTCCTCGCAGCTTAAACTAAATGATAAGTGTTTAATTGTTGATCCGTATAATTTTTAATTAGCGATGTCCCTTAAGGGAACCTGCTAATATAAATGTAACGGCAGGTCCCGACCTCGAAACTACATTAAAAGACCCCTCTGGGACGAACACGTTTTTACTTTTAACCTGATAACGGGCCTCCCGACAACGTCAAAAATAATTTGAAATTTTCTGCTTTATTAGAGACGCGCGCAAATTGAGTCCCCTTGGGTATTGCCGAATGAACACTGGAAACTTTTATAAATATTAATAAATTCGACTGCGTGTATCGCCGAAGTGAAAACTTTTTTTTTTACCTTGCGACCTTGTTTGTAACGCTTTTTATCGCCGTTATCATGCGCAGTCCTTTTCAATCAAGTGCAATTAGTGCCCCAAAAGTTACTCTAAAGGTCACACATGATATTTTTCATTACTCGGTACTAATTGTATATATTGAACGTTGTACGAAAATGTATTCATTCCGGGATATTTTTATTACACTTTTAGTACTGTAGTTTTTTAAATGTACCTAGTTATTATATACAGTGTGTTCGATAAAAAGAACCTAACTCTTGGACTTATGCAACCGTATACAACATGAATAAATTTTCTGCAATTTTTTGCTTAGTTAAGTACACTTTTATTATTGCGTTTTTTAGATGTAATAGATTATTAATAAAATACTCGGTTATTTATCAATAATCAAATATATATATATATATATATATATATATATATATATATATATATATATATATATGTATAGGGTATAGAAATAAACTTATATCGTCTTTGGATATGCCATATAATTCTAAACAAACTTATTCCGCACACCAAACAATCATCCGCGCTAAGTCCATACTAAATTTGAAGATCCTCCACTGCTCGCCCTAATGACATTAGCGTTAACAATGTTTGGCCATTGGAGTGCGCTCGAGTATATCGGCATCCGCATCTCGAACAGTAATAACGGAACACAAATAACGCGATATTATTGCCTCGGATGAGATCATTGAATTACACGCGCAGACATCTCATCGCGTGCATGCAATGGGAATATATTATTGGGTAAACGGATTACGGCTCCAATCTGATCTTAGCCACGGATATTGAACGTTGCGGCGAATAAGATCGCATCGGCGGAACGGAGGATTATGAGGAATATTGCGGAGTTGGGTAAATAAGGAAATCGCCGCTAAAATAAAATTGGATCCGTTTCCTAGATTACAAAAAATCACGAGATGAGCATGTGAATATTATTGCGTCCTTGGGCCTATTATTGCAAATTTAATCATATTGCAACCACTGAATGTTGATCAAAAATGTTTGCCCTTTCATCGATATAGCAATTAAAACGCTCTGCGGGAGTTCGCCGAGCAAACTTCGCAAAACTGCCAGATAATTACACATCAGTGATAATTCACTCGAAAAGTGGGAAACAATTAAATTTCATGGGCTGATTTTAATTATCCGTGGAGCCCGGGGGCTCGGGATATTGTCTGGAACGAATTAAAACTTTCCATTAATTGAATGACCTTCCGTAACCATTATCTAAAAGATGGGCATTAAAACCTCATCATCCTGTGATAGGCTCGGAAATTATGTCGTTTACTTTAATATTTTTCGCAGAGATAGCGAAACTGTGAGATATATTAGGTTTTTAATTAACGCAATTTAATCTGTGACTGAATTATACACGAAATTTCATTTTCTATTGAAAAATGTATGCCTATTATGTACACTTTGTACCGCAAAAAAATGTAAAAATTGGAATGGAGTGTTTCCCTCCAGCTGTTTCTAATGTCAAATTTTCAATGATTACTGCAAAACTTACATTTATTCTGCCATAATTGTACAGATTACTCTTGACATTTCTATTATTTCTACCAAAATTTTAATGATTTTCAATCATATTTCAATTATTACTGTTAACTTATCAATCACTATCAAATTTCAATTATACTGTCAAATTTCAATTATACTGTCAAATTATCAACTATTACTGTCGACCTTTAATTATTTCCACCAAAATTTCAATTGTTACTGTAAAATTTCGATTATGTTGTCAAATTTTCAATGGTTACTGCAAAATTTACATTTAATCTGCTATATTTTCAAAAATTACTAATGGCATTTGGATTATTTCTACCAAAATTTCAATGATTACTGTCAAATTATTAATTATTATTATCAAATTATCAATTATTAATATCAAGTTTCAATTATTTCCACCAAAATTTCAACTGTTACTGTAAAATTTCGATTATGTTGTCAAATTTTCAAGAATTACTGCAAAATTTACATATATTCTACCATATTTTCAAAGATTACTAATGACATTTGCATTATTTCTACCAAAATTTCAATGATTACTGTCAAATAGAAAACGCATTTTTCTCTTGCAGGAGTTTCTTGCCAATATCAATGCGATACCATAACTAAATACTGTTCCAATTGATACCTGTTTTTAAAATGTATAGCAATATAATTTTCTGTCTATTTTAAAAACTTTATTGACGTATTGTGACTTTATGTTAATTGTATCCACATTTTGTGTGTTCTAATTTGTACGACATGTGCAAACTTTATGTAATAACACGTAAATAAATTATTCTTATTCTCAAATTAATAATTATTATTGTCTAATTATCAATTATTATTGTCAAGTTTCAATTATTTCCACCAATAATTCAACGTTTACAGTCAAATTTCATTTATGTTGTCAAATTTTCAATGATTACTGCATAATTTACATTTATTCTGCCATACTTTCAAATATTGCTGTTGACTTTTGCATCATTTCTACCAAAATTTCATTGATTACTGTCAAATTATTAATTATTACTGTCAAATTATCAATTATTATTGTCAAGTTTTAATTATTTCCACAAAAATTTCAACTTTTACAGTCAAATTTCGATTATGTTATCAAATTGTCAATGATTACTGCAAAATTTACATTTATTCTGCCATAATTGTACAGACATTTGTATTTTGAATTGTGGTGGCTTTTAATTCTTGATACATTTTATAAATTATAAATAAAACAAGTTACTTTGTGAGTATCACATAAATTTATTTGTTTGTGACTATAGTTTCGACTACTTAGGTAATCATAACCAAATAAAGTGATTACCTAAGTAGTCGAAACTATAGTCACAAATAAATAAATATACGTAATGCTCACAAAATAACTTGTTTTATTTATAAATGACATTTGCATTATTTCTACCAAAATTTCAATGATTACTGTCAAATTATTAGTTATTATATCCTCCAAAATTTAAACTCTAACAGTCAAATTTCGATTATGTTGTCAAATTTTCTATGAATACTGCAAAATTTACATTTATTCTGCCATAATTGTACAGATTACTCTTGACATTTTCATTATTTCTACCAAAATTTTAATAATTACTATCAAATTTAAATTATTACTGTCAAATTCCAATTATACTGTCAAATTAACTATTACTGTCAACCTTCAATTATTTTCACCAAAGTTTCAATTGTTTCTGTAAAATTTCGATTGTGTTGTGTTGAAATTTTCAATGATTACTGCAAAATTTACATTTATTCTGCCATAATTGGATAGATTACTTTTGACATTTCCTTTATTTCCACCAAAATTTTAATGCTTACTAACAAATTTCAATTTCTTAGTGTTCATTGTTGTTTCAATTGTATAGTGTCAGATTATCAATTATTATTGTTAAATTTCAATTATACTGCCAAATTTCAATTATACTGTCAAATTACCAATAATTATAGTCAAATTTCAATTATTGCCACCAATATTTCAACTGTTACTGGCAAATTTTAATTCAAAATGAAATTGTATATTAATTAACTTTAATCGTCGGCTTGTTTTCAGGAAAATAAATGAAAATTCGATATCTTTGAAATTTTTAGTGGAAGTATAGAAATTGAGACATAAATTGTAATTTCCACAATTTTAATCGAAATTTTGGTAGCAATCATTAAAACTTTTGAAATCTGAAATTTTGACAGAAATAACTAAAATTTTACAGGAATTTTTCAAAATTTCACAGTATTTTTTATAACTTTCTCGCAATTTATTGAAATTTTGAAAGAAACAATTGTAAATTTGATAATAATTTTCAAAACTGGGACAGTATCCATTAAAATTTAAAATAGAATATAAAATAGAATAGAAAAATAGAATTGATAGAATACTTGAACAACTTAATATCTAAGGTAGTAAAGCTATATTGTTTTTTTTTTTGAGTTTGCATTAGTATATACTTAAATTACGTAAATTTTTTACTAGTAAAAAATGTGCAAAGTGAAATGTCAATCTTTGCAATAAGAAGTTATTGTAAAAAATTATAAGAATAAACTGTTTTGAAACAAATTATTATATGATATTTGATCGATTTTCAATAGTTCAAAATGACGTTCTTATTAAGCAAACTTAGTACTAATACCGATATACAATGCATTAGTACAAAGTTACTAATAAGTTATTAAAGATATAGGATAAAGATATGGTATTAATAAACAAGATCTAATATAGGTAAATTTTAATAATAACCTGCAAAAAAACGCTTCACAGTTTTATTACTTATTCAAACTAAAAAAAAATCAGATTTTTTTTTTCAAATGGTGCAAACATTAATAAAATATTGCACACAGAAAAATGCATACGTTTTCGTGACGATCGATCTTCAATTATCAGTGTTCATGCACGAATTATTATTTGTACCTACTTTGTAGGTAGGTACAATTATTAGAAAATGTGAAAACTGGAGCTTTCATGTAAACATTTCGATTCTATATCTTACCATTCAAATGTAATTGTAAAATTTAATATTTCATGTAGATTTTGATAGATTCTCAACGAACAAAATTAATTTACATATTAAATATAAAATGCAAAAATTTAAATATACACCCCATTGAAAATTTTTTCGGAACATTCACATATAGAAATGAATGTTTTGCATTGAGTTTGATCGATTTGTACGTGCATATTTGATACATATTTAATATAGTGTGTGCTTTCAGAAAATCTAACAAACATTATTAGTGCATATACTTTCAGGTAAAATTTTCGGAAAAAACTGTCGATGACATCAATTGAATCGTTCATTTCAAAAACCACCCAAGTATTTTTTTCATGTTTTGAGTTCTTACTGCGAACCGCATCAAATGGGTTATTTTCCTGTGTGTAAAAACCAAACAAGTTCCATAACACATTAATTGCCTATTTCGGTTTGTATACTGCAAAAAACAGTTTTTTTCGATCTACTGGAAAATTATCTATTTAGACTTATATGGCTTTTCAGCGTAATGAACGATTCAATTGTTTTTCCGAAACTTTCACTTGAAAGTCTTGAAGCAATTTAATATCTAAACAATGAAGCTGAAATGGAAATAAAGTAAATTTTGAGTTTCGATCGATTTTCATTGATTAGTATTAATGTATTAAGTTAAGTTTGATACATATTTAATATAGTGTGGGCTTTCAGAAAATCTAACAAAAATTATTAGTGCATATATTTTCTGGTGAAATTTTCGGAAATAGTGTCGGTAGGCTACATCAAGTGAATCGTTCATTTCAAAAAACCACCCAAGTATTTTTTTGCAAATTTGAGTTCTTACTATGAACCGCATCTACGGGTTATTTACATCTTGTGTATAAATATGGGACACAAGTCACATAACACATTAATTGCCTATTTCGGTCTCATTTGCAGTATTCACTGCAAAAACCAGAAAAATACAGTTTTTTCACTGTACTGGGAAATTAACTATTCTATCTTATGTGGCTTTTGAACCATTGAACAAAATGAATGATTCAATTGTTTTTCCATAACTTTCACCTGAAAGTCTTGACGCAATAATAGCTAAGTAAAATTACTTTTTAAGTTTCAGTCTTTTTTCAATGATCAGTATTAATGTATTAAGTAACCTTTATATTTGCAGAAAATATAGAAGGTGGATATGCCTTATTTTAAGTTTTTCTGGAAATTACACCTAAAGATTTAGTGGCACGAAATTATTGAACAAAATTATTATATTAATTGATATTGGAACAATTTTTATGTGATATTTTATCAATTTCTAATGACTCAGACTTAAGAATTAATTTCTGCACTATTAGAACATGTTAATATTGAAACATACGATTTCTCTAGTTTGTTCGAAATTTTTATCTAAACATTTAAATGTAGTTATAAAATATTATATATTTTTGAATCGATTTAAGTTTCAATGATCAAATTTTATGAACATATGCTCTATTTTTAGTTTTTCTGGAAATTACATCAAAAGTTTTAGTGGCACGAAATTATTGTACAAAATTATTATATTAATCGATATTGGAACAATTTTTATGTGATATTTTATCGATTTCTAATGATTCATACTTAAGAATTAATTTCTGTACTATTAGAACATGTTAATATTGAAACATACCATTTCTTTAGTTTGTTCAAAATTTTAATTATAATTAAATTAATTATAAAAAATTATATATTATTGAATCGATTTAAGTTTCAATGATCAAATTTTATGAACATATGTCCTTAGTTTTTCTGGAAATTACATCTAAAGATTTAGTGGCAGAATTACTGTACAAAATTATTATATTAATCGATATTGGAACAATTTTTATGTGATAATTTATCGATTTCTAATGATTCATATTTAAGAGTAATTTTTTGTACTATTAGAATATGTTAATATTGAAACATACCATTTCTTCAGATTTTTATCTGAACATTTAAATGTAATTATGAAAAATAATATATTATATTGAGTTCTATCGAAGTTTCAATGATCAAACTTTATTAACATCATTGCTATGCAAGAAATTGTAAAAAATTAAATATACAACATCGAGATTTTTTGAAATTTTCCCGAATGTGTTTGTTACAGAAATTTATTCGTGCGTTATGGAAAAAAATTATCCTGATTTCAATAGATTTGCTTACCTACTTACATTACTGTACTTACTTACTGTACTTATTATCTTTAACTATTGAAAATTCTTTCAATAGTTAAAACTATTCTTTAACTAATTTTCCAAAATTTTCATCTAAATATTTTATGTAAATAAGAGTATCCTTGATTATACTCGGACAAGTAATAGAGATACAGGTTTTAGTTAATTACCTAAATATAATTAGACAGGTAATTCATAGACAGGTAATTACCGAAATGAATATTTTATGTTGTTTGATTGATCCTTAATAATTATATGCACTGTATGTTTCCTGAAATTGCAAAGAATTAAATACTCACACCACATCGATATTTTTCGAAATTTTCACCAGTAATTTTCTTAAGTAATTTATTATCTAAGGCATTAAAGGGTTATTGGAAAAAAATTATAAATTTATTATCTAAGGCATTAAAGGGTTATTGGAAAAAATATTCATTACTTTAATAATATTATCATTATCACTTTCAAAACTTTATTTATTTTATATTTCACCAGATGTTTGGTCACACTGTGGCTTTTTCAGGTGAAGAATCTTGATCTTGATTAAATTAATGTTTACAGTTATTTTTGATTTTGTTGACTGTTGGCATTTCTGTCATAGATATAAGATAAAATATAATATTTAAGGAAGATTTTGAATTTTGAAAATGTTCAGCAACTGTGACGACAATTTTCAAAATTCAAAATCTTATTTATATATTCTACTTATTACTTTTTACGAAATTGTTTTCATACTTTTTCCATGTAGTTTGCACAAATTAAAATTCATGTGGTTGTTATGGCATATTACACAGAACACTTTGCTGAAACGTGGGAAGCGATAGGAATCCAACACAATGTAACACGAGTAAACATGTAGCGAACTTTGTATCATGAACACGGATCAAGCACCGCAAATCGGCAAAAGCACGTGATAAACTGTGCACGTTTCACCCCGGCACAAAGCCCTATTAAATTAACACCCCCCAATTAGTAAGCGTTTCCCTTCCTGCAATAAAGATCGCATTCCCGGCCGTTATTTATCGCCGCAAGCAACTGTACAATTCACTTTGTGCGCGGTTCAATTATAAAATCCCTCCTGCAAGGCGCGCTCCCTCGGGGGTTGTTTGCCTTAACTGCCCCCGTGGAAAACGTCACTTTTTCGCCCGCCGCCTCGCTCACTTAACGGCCGGCGCCAGGGGAGAGGCGAAATGCGGAAATAACGCCGCCCCGCCGGAAGCTCTTTCATTTTTAAAATCACTTAAGAGGATGGATGCAATTAGGAACTTTGTAATTAGTTGGGCGAGTTTTGGTTGCGGCCGTTTATGTTTGTGGAATCCCGGAAACGTGCCGAGCGGCGTGTTTGCGCGTATCAGCCGGCCCTTTTTTATTCGCAAATTTTCCGGCCCATATCCGATTTAAGCTCCTCATAAAATGTATTAAATTTATATGCTCGAAGGGGCTGTCTTAATTAATTTTCTCGAAATTGTGCGTCACGTTTGAGGGGCGGCAATCAAATTTATATGCTTGAAAGGGTCATCTTAATTAAATTTATTAAAATCGTACTTAATATCTTACTTAATAATATGTTTTGGGTGGCAGAATTCAGCCATAGCAGCAGAAATGGTTCGTCGTTAAATATCGATGGTGTTCTGACAAAACGACGTAAACGACTTTTGCTAAATTTTACACTAGACTGAAAAAACATTAAAATAAAATAATGTGGGTTTTCAGAGCTTGTAGTAGAAGTTTAACGAATTTGAACGCTTGGAAATATAACAGTTTGATGCACCAGAAGATGGGAAGATTTTCTCTGCTTAGCATTTGACATATTATACTTAACAGATTAGACAAGTTGCAGTTTAAAATTTGACTGATTTTTCATCAAAAGAAATAAATAACAATAAACAATAAATAACGCACATGGTAAAAGTTGCACGAATTTATAGAAATAGTATACAATTGTTTCGGTCTTTCGATAATTCTCAAGTGTACAAATTACTACTGTTTTTGTTATAAGTTTAATGGATTTGAACATAAGCTATTAATAATTTACGAGGTTTTGATAGATGCTTTTGAAAATTTCACAATTTTTATATTTTTCATTACGACTTAAAACAATTGGCTGATATTGACAGATTCGATTGACAGTTTGGTGATCCTTCGAATACTTTTGATATTTTGATTTTGTAAACATTCCGGACTTATTATTCTGACAGTAAATTACGTAAATTTTCGTTAAATCTCCATATGTTCGAAATTACCAACTAAAATAATCATTGTTGACATTTTTGATCAATGGCTCACTTTTGACAAAGCTTGAAATATTTATAAAAATTCTGGAAATTTGAGCAGATTTTTGAGAAGCATTAAATTTAAAATTTGCTGCTCTAATTCTTTTTATGCATCGATAGCTTGTTATAAAAAAATATTAAAGTTAACCTAACCTAACCTAACCTAATTGGACAAAACACGAAATAAAAGTTATAATTTCTTAGAATAAGAATTAGAAAAGTAATATTTGAGGTATGGAAGTGTACATTTCTTAGTGCATTCTGTGTGAAAGTCTTAAATAATTATAAAACGGAATTATAAAGTAATGATTGCGTTAAGCGCGAAATGAAATTTCTTAGAATAAAAATCAAAAAAGTGATAATTTGCATATAGAAGCCCAAATTTTTAGGGTACTCTATATGATTTGTTAAAATCTGAAATAGAGAAGTGATAATTTCTTGTAAAATGGAAGTTAATTTCGTGAAAGATGAAAGTTAATTTCGTGAAAGATGAAAATCTGTGAAATAGAAAAGGGATAATTTCTTGTAAAATGAAAGTTAATTTCGTTAAAGATGAAAATTAATTTCGTGAAAGATGAAAATCTGAAATATAAAAGTGACAATTTCTTGTAAAATGAAAGTTAATTTCGTGAAAGATGAAAGTTAATTTCGTGAAAGATGAAAATCTGAAATAGAAAAGTGATAATTTCTTGTAAAATGAAAGTTAATTTCGTGAAAGACGAAAGTTAATTTCGTGAAAGATGAAAATTTCTAAAAATATTATAAAGAAAATACTTGCCTTTAAAAATGTAGTACGTTAAAATTAGTACTGCTTTGAATGTGCCGTAGAAATGTCTTAATTTACACTAAAAATTTTGATATTTCTACAGCATATTCAATGCAGTACTAATTTTTATGTACTATTTTTAATATATTCAGTTGGTACATACACATACATAGAAATTCTATATAATGCAAATTAGAAGAATGATAACGACTTATAATATTAAACTAAATATCAATGCATGATAAGTCAGCATTTCTTAGACTACATATTAGTATTTTTAGAAAAACTGAAGCAATTTCTATGTATATTCTAGATAAAGTGTATATTTCTAAAAGTATACTTTGTATGTAAGCACTGCCTATAACTTATAACATGTTATAGAATTTCTTAGTGAATTCTTAGTCTATAAAAGTTATGAAGAATGAAATTATAAAGTGATAATTTCGTAAACATGAAATAAAAGTTATAATTTCTTAGAATACGATGAATAGTGATAATTTTGTAATAAACGAAATAAATGTTACATGTATGAGGTTTGGAAATCAAAATGTTTTACTCTATTCTATGTGAAAATTATGAATAATTATAAGATGGAATTACAAAGTAATAATTGCGTAAAACACGAAATGAAAGTTATCATTTCTTAGAATAAAAATTTTAAAAGTGATAATTTGCATATACAAGCCCAAATTTTTAGGGTACTCTATATGATTTGTTAAAATCTGAAATAGAAAAGTGATAATTTCTTGTAAAATGAAACGCAATTTCGTGAAAGATGAAAGTTAATTTCGTGAAAGATGAAAATCTAAAATAGAAAAGTTATAATTTCTTGTAAAATGAAAGTTAATTTCATGAAAGATGAAAGTTAATTTCGTGAAAGATGAAAATTTCTAAAAATATTCTAGAGAAAATGAATGCCTTTAAAAATATAGTACGTAAAAATTAGTACTGCTTTGAATGTGCCGTAGAAATGTCATAATTTACACTACAAATTTTGCATATTTCTACAGCACATTCAAAGCAGTACTAATTTTTATGTACTATTTTCAATACATGCATTTGGTACATATACATACATAAAAATTCTAAATAATGCGAATTAGAAGAATGATAATGGCTTATAATATTAAGCTAAATATCAATGCATGATAAGTCAGCATTTCTTAGATTACATATTAGTGTTATTAGACAAATTGAAGCAATTTCTATGTATATTCTAGATAAAGTGTATATTTCTAAAAGTATACTTTGTATTTAAGCACTGCCTATAAATTATAACGTGTTATAGAATATCTTAGTGAATTCTTAGTCTATAAAAGTTATGAAGAATGAAATTATAAAGTGATAATTTCGTAAACATGAAATGAAAGTTATAATTTCTTAGAATAAGATGAAAAGTGGTAATTTTGTAATAAACGAAATAAATGTTAAATGTATGAGGTTTGGAAGTCAATATGTTTTACTGTATTCTATGTGAAAATCATAAATAATTATAAGATGGAATTATAAAGTAATAATTGCGTAAAACACGAAATGAAAGTTATAATTTCTTAGAATAAAAATAAAAAAAGAGATAATTTGCATATAGAATATGCAAATTTTTAGGGTACTCTACATGATTTGTTAAATCTGAAATAGAGAAGTGATGATTTCTTGTAAAATGAAAGTTAATTTCGTGAAAGATGAAAGTTAATTTCGTGAAAGATGAAAATCTGAATTAGAAAAGTGATAATTTCTTGTAAAATGAAAGTTAATTTCGTTAAAGATGAAAGTTAATTTCGTGAAAGATGAAAATTTCTAAAAATATTCTAGAGAAAATACTTGCCTTTAAAATATAGTACGTAAAAATTGGCACTGCTTTGAATGTGGATAGAAATGTCATAATTTACACTAAACATTTTGATATTTCTACAGCATATTCAAAGCAGTACTAATTTTTATGTACTATTTTCAATACATTCATTTGGTACATACACATACATAAAAATTCTATATAATGCAAATTAGAAGAATGATAACGACTTACAATATTAAGCTAAAGCATTTCTTAGACTACATATTAGTGTTATTAGATAAATTGAAGCAATTTCTAAGTATATTCTAGATAAAGTGTATATTTCTAAAAGTATACTTTGTATTTAAGCACTACCTATAACTTATAACATGTTATAGAATATCTTAGTGAATTCTTAGTCTATAAAAGTTATGAAGAATGAAATTATAAAGTGGTAATTTCGTAAACATGAAATAAAAGTTATAATGTCTTAGAATACGATGAAAAGTGATAATTTTGTAATAAACGAAATAAATGTTATATGTATGAGGTTTGGAAATCAAAATGTTTTACTGTATTCTATGTGAAAATTATGAATAATTATAAGATGGAATTACAAAGTAATAATTGCGTAAAACACGAAATGAAAGTTATCATTTCTTAGAATAAAAATTTAAAAAGTGATAATTTGCAAATAGAAGCCCAAATTTTTAAGATACTCTATATGATTTGTTAAAATCTGAAATAGAGAAGTGATAATTTCTTGTAAAATGAAAGTTAATTTCGTGAAAGATGAAAATTTCTTAAAATATTTTAGAGAAAATGCATGCCTTTAAAAGTATAGTACGCAAAAATTAGTACTGCTTTGAATGTGCCGTAGAAATGTCATAATTTACACTAAACATGTTGATATTTCTACAGCATATTCAGAGCGGTACTAATTTTTATGTACTATTTTCAACACATGCATTTGGTACATACACATACATAAAAAATCTATATAATGCTAATAAGAAGAATGATAATGGCTTAGAATATTAAACAAAATATCAATGCACGATAAGTCAGCATTTCTAATACATATCGTCGGCTTACAAGTGAAATACACTAAGCCAATTTTTGGATGTTTTTAGTTAAGTTTTATTTTGATAGTTTACTAAATTTTAACAAATCTCAGGCTTACTAAGGGGATAGTAAAGGGTCCTGAAGCCGAACTTCTAAATTCTTAGCTCATTAAATAACTGCGTAGGAAAGGTAACAGCAGAAGTAAAAATTTTAAGTAAAAATGTTAAAGGAATTCAAATTCCTGCTTGGTATGAAGCTACCAGAATTGCAGAACTTTCTCATTTCTCAAGAAAATTTAGGAATATTTCTGACATTTCTAGTACTTATATATCAAAGGTTTCTATTTGCTACTTTACAAATTTTCATGAAGTTTTCTATGAATTGCATTTTTTTGTTATAGCGCCTTCATTAACTGTTTCAGATTTGATGTAAAACGTTTTATGCACTCTCAGGTAAAACAATTTATATTCACTAATGTGAAACCATAAATTGTAAAGTTATTTGAGTGTACTGACCAAAAATTATATTTTCACATATGAAATAATTATGTGAAATGTACACTAATTATCCTGCTAAATCTGCCATTGTGAATTTCCTAATCCGGTTCCGGATTGTCTGCATTTCGTCACGCGAAATAATACCCTCTCCGTTATTCTAACCAAGTACCTGCCAGTACATAGGCGGTAAATCCCGCTAAATATTCAGAAGGTGAAATGACCTGTATGCAAATACCGGCGAAATGAAAAATAACGTGCCGCCGCGGAGTGAGTGGCCTCCTTTGTCGCGGAAATTGCGGACGTTTTGTGTATCTTTGTCCGAGCACCGCACGAAGGGGGAGTTTTATGACCTTTTTTTGTGTGTGCACACGGGAAAAGTTCCGCGATTCATCCACGGACGGCCACTATCCATGAAAATGAGCCGCCGCTTCCAGCCTCTTTGTGAGAGAAGCTTGTGTGCAAGTGATACGAGATATTTCTGCAAATACCACCTTTTTTTTGAAAAAAACATTCGCAAATTATTCAATCGACTTCCCCTTTGCCATTGCACCATTTAACTTGCGTGCTAAGTTAATTAAAAGTTATTCAGAGCGCAGAATTTGTTTTTATTTTAATTATGAAGCTGTGTGACTTATTGTTTTCTTCCTCGTTTCGCAACGGTTTTATTATTATTGAAACATTATGTAGCTTACGTTTAATTACAATTACATCATAATATTTTTACTGCCGTTGCGAAGGCTTATTCAAAACGTGCGGAGATAAAACGGGGTGTATATTGTGTTACAAACTGAAACTGTAATAAGAAACGAAAATGCTGCTCTCGTTATAAAATAACGTGCAAGTACTAATATTAAATTTAACAACTTTGAGTTTTTTTTTAAATAAGACTAATTCCTGCATTAATTTAAATTATTTATCTTATTACCAAAGAAATTTAATCAATGCATTCATTTACAAAATATATTTCAAATCTATTATTTTACCATAAATATGGTACTTTGGTGTTACAAACTGAAACTGTAATACTGTAAAGATAGCTCAAAAGTAACAGCTGACAAATTGCAGCTGGCACTTGACAATTGGCAGTTGATGTTTGATAAATTGCAGCTGGCACTTGACAATTGGCAGTTGATGTTTGATAAATTGCAGCTGACACTTGACAATTGGCAGTTGATGTTTGACAAATTGTAGTTGAAGTGTAATAAATGCGGGCTGACGTTTAATAAATGACAGTCAACTTTAGAAAGCTGACAGCTTATGGCAGCTAAAATTTCATAGAAAGCAGCCTACAGAGACGTTCCAAATAAACGTTGCAAACCTTTACCAACACCTATTTTTATCTGTTGGGCCAAATGACAGCTGACAAATTGCAACTTACAAAGATGACTGACAAACAATAGCTCAACAAGTCACAAATGAATGATGGCAACTGCTAGTGACACTAACAAAGACAATATCATCTCAACACCTAATAAATGACAGCTGGTAAACATCAACTGGCAAAGACAACTGACAAATTACAGCTTACAGCTAAACAGCTATATATGATATGTGAAAGTGACAGCTGGCAAATGACAAATTACAGCTGACGCTTGACAAATGCCACACATTTACGATAAATGATGGTTCATTTTTGACAAATGATAGTTGATGTGTGACAAATGATGGTTGATGTTTGATAAATAATGGTTAATGTTTGGTAAATGATAGCTAATGTTTGACCAATGCAAGCCAACATTTGACAAACGGCAGCCGACATTTGACAAATGGCAGCCAACCTTTGAAAACTGTCAACTTATAAAGATAATATTATCTAATAGTCTAACAAATGTCACAGCTAAAACAGTAGCTAAAGCTAATAATATCCAATATCTTATACAATTTTCTGATTGTCTGATTTGTCAATATTTATTTGTACTCACAATTAATATTTTTTATATAGATTTTATGTAACTTATGTATACCATTATTTATTGTTGAATCTACCTATACACATATGTTATGATAGTCAATTATTTATACGTTACACTGTATACCTCTTTTTCCATGACTTGTGTAAACCTATTGGTAACATTAATAAAGTTTATTATTATTATTATTATTATAAAGCTAATATTGTCAGTAACAGTATAAAAGTATAAACAGTCTAACAGCTAATATTGCACAAAAAAAGAGCCAACAGAGATGTGAATAAGATGCCAAATGCTTGGCAACATCAAGATAACACATAATGCCCATTAGCATGAGTTATAACACCATTATTGGCCATATAATAGAATTTTACATGTTGGAAAGATGAAACAACAAAAAAATTGACAGATTTTTACAAAATTTGGCAAAACCTCAGCAATTCAGTTGGAAAGTTTGGTCGATTTCGACAGATGCAGTTACTTGCAGCTGTTTTTTCACCTTAATCTTATAATTGTACTGATTTCGACATTAACTATTGAAAATTTGTCCAATTTGAATAATTTTAGAAGAAAATTTAACTGAATTGGACACATGCAATTAAAAAGGCGAAAAATTTTGACAGTTGCAACTGAAAATTGGACAGATTTACACATTTTCACTCTTGACAAGTTTTGGCAGGTTCGGAAAGACGCATCCAAATGAAAAATTTGAAAATTTAACAAAATCTGGAATTCAGTTGGAAAATACTTCGATTTTGACAGCCGCGCTTGATTTTGTTACATAGACATAGGACACATTTTTACATGTGTCCATAAAATTTCATAGATTTTAACCTTGCAGTTGAGACAATATGACACATGTTTACAAATTCGATTAAAAATTTTAATAGTTTTTCAGCTTAATCTTATAACTTTACTGATTTTGACATTACCTATTGAAAATCTGTCCAATTTGAATAGTTTTAGAAGAATATTTAACTGAATTAGACACATGCAATTAAAAAGTCGAAATATTTTGACAGTTGCAACTGAAAATTGGACAGATTTGCACATTTTCACTCTTGACAAGTTTTGGCAGGTTCGGAAAGACGCAGCCGAAAATTGGACAGATTTTGAATGAAAAATTTGACAAAATCTGGAATTCAGTTGGAAAATAGTTCGATTTCGACATCCGCACTTTTTTTACATAGACATAGTACACATTTTTACATGTGTCCATAAAATTTCATAGATTTTAACGTTGCAGTTGACAATATGACATGTTTACAGATTCGATTAAAAATTTTAATAGTTTTTCAGCTTAATCTTATAACTTTACTGATTTTGACATTACCTATTGAAAATCTGTCCAATTTGAATAGTTTTAGAAGAATATTTAACTGAATTAGACACATGCAATTAAAAAGTCGAAATATTTTGACAGTTGCAACTGAAAATTGGACAGATTTGCACATTTTCACTCTTGACAAGTTTTGGCAGGTTCGGAAAGACGCAGCCGAAAATTGGACAGATTTTGAATGAAAAATTTGACAAAATCTGGAATTCAGTTGGAAAATAGTTCGATTTCGACATCCGCACTTTTTTTACATAGACATAGTACACATTTTTACATGTGTCCATAAAATTTCATAGATTTTAACGTTGCAGTTGACAATATGACATGTTTACAGATTCGATTAAAAATTTTAATAGTTTTTCAGCTTAATCTTATAACTTTACTGATTTTGACATTAACTATAGAAAATATGTCCAATTTGAATAGTTTTAGAAGAAAATTTAACTAAACTGGACACAAGCAATCAAAAAGTCGAAAAATTTTGACAGTTGCAACTGAAAATTGGACAGATTTACACATTTTCACTCTTGACAAGTTTTGGCAGATTCGGAAAAACGCAGCCAAAAATTGGACAGATTTTGAATAGAAAATTTGACAAAATCTGGAATTCAGTTGGAAAATAGTTCGATTTCGACAGTCGCACTTGATTTTTTTTACATAGACATAGGACACATTTTTACATGTGTCCATAAAATTTCATAGATTTTAACGTTGCAGTTGACAATATGACATATGTTTACAGATACGATTAAAAAATTGAATAGTATTCCAGCTAATCTTATAACTTTACTGATTTTGACATTAACTATTGAAAATTTGTCTAATTTGAATAGTTTTAGAAGAAAATTTAACTAAAATGGACACATGCAATTAAAAAGTCGAAAAATGTTGACAGTTGCAACTGAAAATTGGACAGATTTACATATTTTCACTCTTGACAAGTTTTGGCAGGTTCGGAAAGACGCAGCCAAAAATTGGACAGATTTTGGATAGAAAATTTGACAAAATCTGGAATTCAGTTGGAAAATTGTTCGATTTCGACAGCCGCACTTGATTTTTTTTTAATAGACATAGGACACATATTTACGTTCACAAGGAAATTATGAAATTTTCAGTTCTCAAATTTCAACCATGTTTCAACTATTCGCAAGATAAATATAAATTGTATGTTACTGTTCTTAAATTTTCAACATTTTCAGCTAAATTTTGCAATATTGTTTTAGAAATTGTGCATTGAAAATGTAGAAAAATCAGCCCAAATTTTGTAAATGTGCTAAATCTATTGCTTCTGAATTATTTCCCATTGTTTGAATGAGATTTTCAAACCAAGCGAAAATTTTGCAAAAACAATTGGAACATTTCAAAAACTTTTGTGCTCAACGTTCCAATTTTCGCCCATAAAATTCCAATATTTATTTTACATTATGATTTAAATATTATTTTTACATTGCCCCGTACAATTTTTTTTTTCTTCTAATAAATATTCAGTTGTAACAAATATTTTACAGAAACAATTTAAAAAAAAACGTTTATTACTTTATATTATTTCTTATTGTTTGAATGAGATTTTCAAACCAAGCGAAAATTTTACAAAAACAATTGGAACATTTCGAAAACTTTTGTGCTCAATATTCCAATTTTGGACCATAAACTTTCCAATGTTTATTGCAAGTTGCGCTTTAACCTCTTGTTTTTATTTGAGCTATATAAAAAAAATATTTAAAAAGGCGAAAATTGTACAGATACTGCTACAATTTGATGTTTAGTAAAATTTTCAATTTTTGCCTTCAATATTAGGTACTTATAAATAGTATAAGAAATATTGAAGAATTCACAAGAAAAATGTGAAATTTATGTCACTGTTCTCAAATGTTCAACCATTTTCAATGATTCGCAATGTAAATATAAATTTTATATTCCTGTACTTCAATTTTCCACCATTTTCAACAAAATTTTTCAATATTTCTATAGCAAACTGAAAATGTAGAAAATTCACAAGTTCAATTCAAACTTTAGCAAATGTGTTGTATCTATTGTTTCTAAATTATAATTATAATAATAAAGAATATTTATTAGCAGAAAAGCTACATAATATACAAAAGGTAAATATATACATGACAACAAATAACACAACAATTATTGCGCATTGTTTGAATAAAATGTTCAAATCAAGCGGAAATTTTACTGAAACAATTACTAAAACTTTTTGTGATCCAAAGTCTATTTTTTGCTCAATAATGTTTGAAAAATTTGTTACACGTTGTGATTTAAGCAGTTTTATTTACTTTACCCCGTAGAAAAAAAAATAAAAAACGTTAAAATTTTAGACACTGCTACATTTCGGAGACACTATTTAGTAAAATTTTAATTTTTTTTCATATGTTGCAATATTCTTATCTTTTGACAATATGACAGATGTTTACAGATTCGATTAAAAATTTGAATAGTTTTCCAGCTTAATCTTATAACTTAACTGATTTTGACATTGACTATTGAAAATCTGTCCAATTTGAATAATTTTAGAAGAAAATTTAACTGAATTGGACACATGCAATAAAAATTTAACCAATTTTGACAGTTGCAACTGAAAATTTGAAAAAATTGTATATTTTCACTCTTGGTAAGTGTTTGTTGTTTCGGGAAGATTCAACAAAACTATTTGACAAATTTTGAATAGAACATTTAACAAAATCTGGAATTCAGTCGGAAAAATAGTTGGATTTCGACAGCCGCACTTTGTTTACATAGACATAGGACACATTTTTACATGTATCCCTAAAATTTCATAGATTTTAACGTTGCAGTTGACAATATGACATATGTTTACAGATTCGATTAAAAATTTGAATAGTTTTCCAGCTTAATCTTATAACTTTACTGATTTTGACATTAACTATTGAAAATCTGTCCAATTTGAATAATTTTAGAAGAAAATTTAACTGAATTGGTCATATGTAATTAAAATTTAACCAATTTTGACAGTTGCAGCTGAAAATTTGAAAGATTTGTATATTTTCACTCTTGGTAAGTGTTTGTAGTTTCGGAAAGATTCAACAAAAATATTTGACAAATTTTAAATAGAAAATTTGACAAAATCTGGAATTCAGTTGGAAAATTTGGTCGATTTCGACAGATGCAGTTGATTTTTCTTACATAGGCAGATTTTTACATGTGCGCATAAAATTTCATAGATTTCAACGTTGCAGTTGAAAATATGTTTTTCACATATTAAAAATTTTAACGATTTTTCAGTTTAGTGTATTAATTTTACGATTTCGATTGAAAATTTGTGTAATTTGAATAATTTGAAAAGAAAATTTAACACAATTGGAAACATACAATTAAAATTTGATCAATTTTTCCTTTTCTTCTTCTGTTACTGTTTTTCGTTCATGAAGTTCTTCCATTTAGTCCTGTCCTTCGCTAGTTCTTTCGCTTCTTTCCATGTTTTCCCTCTTTCTTCTATTATTGTTTTTATTCTGTCATCCCATGTCTTTCTCGGTCTTCCTTTCCTTTACTTTTTGTTTGGCTTTGCTTCCCACACTTTTTTCACTATTCTTTGGTTGTCCATTCTTTGCGTATATCCCCACCATCCGAGCTGTTGTTTTTCCATGTATTGTTGTATTGCCTATATGTCTAATTCTTCTCTTATTTTTGTGTTATTTTGTCTATTTTCGTTACTCCTTTGATTCTTCTTAGTATTTTCATTTCGCTTCCTAAGAAACACACTACAAATTATTACTTTTATCAAGATTTCAAAACATTTTCATAACAAGTAGTAACAAAAACGAAACGAACTTATACGGAGAAACAAAAAAGCGTATTTTTGGCTTATTACTAAATATCAAATTAATCTCTTCATTTTTTTTCCCCCATTATTCACTTACTTATACTAAAATAATTATTACTGTAAAGATGCGATACATTAAAATTAGCTGTAATTAAATAACGCTGCTTCAGTATTAACATTCTGCAACAATTTCCTGAAACTAAGCTCAAACAACTACATTAATCAAGGCTATTGCGTCAACTTGGTTGCTTCCCCGGCGATTCTAATAATCAGTTTGTGGGTAGTTCAATTAACCACGACGGGGCTTAACTTTCCTTAGTGGAAAACTTTGTTTTGACGTGTATTAATGTAAGGTAGATCCCTTTGAGCGCCAGCAGAGCCCAAATTGAGATGTGCGAAACGTATTTTACTTCAATGCACATACAAGCACGCAATTCCGACAATTAAAATCTGAGCCTTAAGGGAAGTGCTCCAATTACAGGTTTTAGAGAATGCACGGCGTAATGTAACGAGACCACAGCAAATGATGCACTTTAAGGCAGTTTAGGGCATCAAAGGGCAAATTAATGCATTTTAGTGAAGATAAAATTCAATTGATACAAGCTTAAGTTATATTTATGGTGGCCTAATAAAATATTCTGAATTTTTTTTTATTATTATTATTATAATGTAGCCAATATAGCCAATATTGTATATTGTAACCAATATATGTATCAATAAGTAGGAAAAATTAGTGGGCAAATTTGTCATGTTAAGTAAAAATTATAACGTTAGAAATTCTGCACTTCCTAATTTTTATGTTAAAATATTAATTAAGGAAGTTTAAAATTTATATTCCAATTAGAATACAGTGTTCTAATCATCAGGATGGTTTCGACATTTACTACGTGGTAGTCCATATTGAAAAACACAGAAACAACTAGCTATGTTTTTACCACACAGTGTTAATTGAAATATAGAAATATAGAATAAAATAACGACTCGAGTAACGACTTCTTACTAGGAACTACTACTAGGTACTTCTTACTAGGAGTATAACTTTGTTGTACTTTGCTGGCACTTGAAAATGACCGTAAGAAGTCAAAACTCGAGTCGTTGTTTTATTGCATATGCGATATATTAATAAACATTTTGTGGTAAAACATACCAAGTTGTTTCTCTATTGTTTAAGAAAGTATTCATTAAATATTTTTTTCTACAGATGGCAGATGGCAAATTCTCAATATTTTAGTACCTAATGTAATGTAAGCACATTAAATCCATTTTGATATTAAGATATTACAAATAATCCTACTGTGATTGCTACTTAATAATAGTGGTGATAAAGGTTATCAACACTACTTCTGCCATTGACTTTGAAAATCTGATTAAAATAATCGATATGTATTCATAGCATGTCAATTAATTGTTATTCATCACGCGAACAGGTCATCTATTCGATACTTACACGAAATTACATCGATTTGGTAATGTCCTGAGATTAATGTATGAATGAATTATCCATAGGTATTCAAAATTTATATGGCTGTGTTGTATTACCAGCATAAAGTCCGTTGAATTATTATTGCGCTTGTTCGGAATATTATTGCAAAATTGTTTTAACCTGGAATAATTGGTAGGTACTAACTATTTATAATGTTTTTGGTTTAACCTGGTTTAATATAGATTTCTCAGGAATGAATAACTAATTACCCTGTGAATTTTTACACAAATTCACAAAAAGGATAAAAGGAAAACCTAAATTGCCAAAGATCTATAACTTAAAGAGATCAACTAGAAATAATTAGAAATACTTGCACTCATTTTATTTCATATTCAATTCATAAAACTACCACATTTAGAAATTTTTTCGAACCATTCGAATTTTCATGAATTCAATTTTTGATTTTTTTAAACAAACAATGCAATTCAGTGAAGGCAAACGATGGCCACGTAAACTGCATTTATACTTCAAAAAAGAACAGAATAGCAGAAGACTCAAAAAGGAAAAAAAGGAAAACTTAAATTGCCAAAGATCTATAACTTAAAGAGATCAACTAGAAATAATTAGAAATACTTGCACTCATTTTATTTCATATTCAATTTATAAAACTACCACATTTAGATTTTTTTTCGAACTATTCGAATTTTCATGAATTCAATTTTTGATTTTTTGAGACAAACAATGCAATTCAGTGAAGGCATACGATGACCACGTAAACTGCATTTATACTTCGAAAAAGAACAGAATAGCAGAAGACTCAAAAAGGAAAAAAAGGAAAAGCTAAATTGCCAAAGATCTATAACTTAAAGAGATCAACTAGAAATAATTAGAAATACTTGCACTCATTTTATTTCATATTCAATTAATAAAACTACCACATTTAGAAGTTTTTTCGAACTATTCGAATTTTCATGAATTCAATTTTTGATTTTTTGAGACAAACAATTTTTACACAAATTTCTAAAGAAATTATTTACTTACTCATTTGCAGAATTTGTCTATTAACTAAGTACCTACTTATAGTATTAATAAACTTTTAAATATTAAAAGTAATTAATAATGTATGTAATACTAGTTAGTAGTAATTAAATGGATAATTAATAAATTGAAAACTGTATTATCTACCACTTGCATTATTTAGTAGTGTAAAATATTATTCAGAATATATGGTAATCATTTAGTAACTTATTTACTATTAATTATTAAAGGAATACTTTTTCGTTGCCATTTCTTAAATACGTCCTGCAATCTCACAAAAGATCTTACTATTTCACAAAAGTTTTAAACAGTTAATAAATGGTATTAACTATTTTTAAGGTTTTTGGTTTAACAGGTTTAATATATATTTATCAGGATTCATTCCTGTTTCCAATTAATGTTAACCACTAGCATTATTTAGTAAAGTATTATTCAGTATATATGGTAATCATTTAGTAACTTATTTACTATTAATTATTAATGGAATACTTTTTCGTTGCCATTTCTTAAATGCGTACTGCAATTTCACAAAAGTTCTGACTATTTCATAAAAATTTTAAACAGTTAATAAATGGTATTAACTATTTTTAAAGTTTTTGGTCTAACAGGTTTAATATATATTTATCAGGATTCATTCCTGTTTCCAATTTATTGCTATGTGAATTTTGTGGCCACTACAAGTGGTATGCACATCACTACATACAAAATTCGTACAATTTCTTGAAAAGTTACATTTTAACAAATGTGACAATGTTAAAAATTTGATATTTTAATAAAATTCCGTATAAAAACAGACATTATTTTATAAAGTTTTGCAAAATCAATCAAGTTTGTAAATTAATCTAGTCTATCAATTTCATAAATATTTCATTCAATTTCTAAAACAATTGTGATAATGTCGTGATAATGATAATTGTGTTTCAAGCTTTTATTTTTTTTTCCTGATTCCTGTTAATCTATATTCAAACAAATTGAATTGAATCGAATTGAATGTTAAACATCTTGATATTTTAATATATTGTCGTACCAAAATTAACATTTTACAATATAACATTTTTAAGTCTTCGTGATTTTATTTTGTCCAACCAAGATTTCCATTAAGATATTGTTTATAGCCATTGTTTTCCGATTAATGATAATGTTTATGATTGTTTTAATTTATTTGTTAAACAATACCTAAAGCTATATAAAAAAATTATACAATTACATAAATATTTTAAACAATTTTGCTACATTCGTACAATTTTTTTAAACATTTCGGACAATACGTGCAATTTCATTCATTTTGTGATACGACTGAAATAGTTGTCAGACTATTGTCAAAAATGTTAAAAAAAATAATATTTCATCATAATTTTACACTAAATTTACATTATTTGAGGCAATTTTGAAGTAAATATACTTACTATTTTATAAATTCTTCTAGCAATTTCATTAAAAGTCGTATTGTTTCCAATTAATTGCCATGTGAATTTTGTAGTGGTCTAGAGTGGTGTGCAAATCACTACATACTAAATTCGTACAATTTCTTGAAATGTTTCATTTTAACAAATGTGATACTTTAATAAATATTTGTACAAAAAGCGAAATTATTTTATAAAATTTTGCAAAACCAATCTATTTTGTAAATCTATCTAGCTAGCTCATTAAAAAATGTACAATTTCATAAATATTTCATACAATTTCAAAAACAATTGTGATAATGTCGTGATAATGATAAATGTATTTCAAGCTTTTATTTTATTTTAAACTCTCCTGATAATCTATATTCAAATAAATTAAATAGAATCGAAATGAATGTTAAAATTATTGATAATTTAATAAATTTGCATACCAAAAGTAACACTGCAACAATGTTACATTTTACAATAGAGCATTTTTTAGTTTTCGTGATTTTATTTCGTCCAACCGAAAGTACCATTAATGTATTGCTTATGGATTTTTTTTGGCTATTGATAATAATGTTTATGATTGTTTTAATTTATATGTTAACAATACCAAGGTAATTGTGCAAATTAATCTGACTATTCATTAAAAAAATATAGAATTTCATAAATATTTTGGACAATTTTGCTAAATTCCTACATTTTTTTTAAACCTTTCGGACAATACCGTGAAATTTCATTCAATTTGTGATACAACTGAAATAGATTAAAGTATCACATTTTAAACATTTTCACATTTGTTAAAATGAAACAATTCAAGAAATTGTCAAAAAAATAATATTTCAACATAATTGTATACTGAAATTTACATTATTTGAATCAATTTGAATAAAATACACTTACTAATTTATACATTTTTCGAGCAATTTTATTAAAAAGTCTTATTGTTTCATCGTATGATTCAAGTCGAATCGTTAAATTGCATCCCCTTTCATAAACAGTTTTCATTTTTCATAATGTTTCAAATTATTTTAGGTAATTATGAAGAAAAAAGAACTGCAATACAAAACCTAACAATTTGATAAAACATCGTAATAATTGTTGAAACGTACTGAAATATTCATTCATTTATTTCATATTCAATTCATAAAACTACCACATTTCGAAATTTTTTTGAACTATTCGAATTTTCATGAATTCAATTTTTGATTTTTTGAGACAAACAATGCAATTCAGTGAAGGCAAATGATGACCACGTAAACTGCATTTATACTTCAAAAAAGAACAGAATAGCAGAAGGCTCAAAAAGGAAAAAAGGAAAACCTAAATTGCCAACGATCTATAACTCAAAGAGATCAACTAGAAATCACATTTTAAACATTATCACATTTGTTAAAATGAAACATTTGAAGAAATTGTCAAAAAAATAATATTTCAACATAATTGTATACTAAAATTTTCATTATTTGAATTAATTTTGAATAAAATACACTTACTAATTTATAAATTTTTCGAGCAATTTTATTAAAAAGTCTTATTGTTTCATCGTATGATTCAAGTCGAATCGTTAAATTGCATCCCCTTTCATAAACAGTTTTCATTTTTCATAATGTTTCAAATTATTTTAGGTAATTATGAAGAAAAAAGAACTGCAATACAAAACCTAACAATTTGATAAAACATCGTAATAGTTGTTGAAACGTACTGAAATATTCATTCATTTATTTCATATTCAATTCATAAAACTACTACATTTAGACATTTTTTCGAATTTTCATGAATTCAATTTTTTTATTTTGGAGACAAACAATGCAATTCAGTGAAGGCAAACGATGACCACGTAAACTGCATTTATACTTCAAAAAATAGCAAAATAGCAGAAGACTCAAAAAGGAAAGAAGGAAAACCTAAATTTCCAAAGATCTATAACTCAAAGAAATCAACTAGAAATCACTTTTTAAACATTATCACATTTGTTAAAATGATACATTTCAAGAAATTGTCAAAAAAATTATATTTCACCATAATTGTATACTGAAATTTACATTATTTGAATCAATTTTGAATAAAATGCACTTACTAATTTATAATTTTTTCGAGCAATTTTATTAAAAAGTCTTATTGGTTCATCGTATGATTCAAGTGGAATCATTAAATTGCATCCCCTTTCATAAACAGTTTTCATTTTTCTTAATATTTCAAATTATTTTAGGTAATTATGAAGAAAAAAGAACTGCAATACAAATCCTAACAATTTGATCAAACATCGTAATAGTTGTTGAAAAGTACTGAAATATGCATTCATTTATTTCATATTCAATTCATAAAACTACCATATTTAGTAATTTTTTCGAACTATTCGAATTTTCATGAATTCCATTTTTGATTTTTTGAGACAAACAATGCAATTTAGTGAAGGCAAACGATGACCACGTAAACTGCATTTATACTTCAAAAAAGAACAGAATAGTAAAAGACTCAAAAAGGAAAAAAGGAAAATCTAAATTGCCAAAGATCTATACTTAGAGAGATCAACTAGAAATAATTAGAAATACTTGCACTCATTTTATTTCATATTCGATTCATAAAACTACCACATTTAGAAATTTTTTCGAACTATTCGAATTTTCATGAATTCAATTTTCGATTTTTTGAGACAAACAATGCAATTCAGTGAAGGCAAACAATGACCACGTAAACTGCATTTATACTTCAAAAAAGAACAGAATAGCAGAAGTACTCAAAAAGGAAAAAAGGAAAACCTAAATTGCCATAGATCTATACTTAGAGAGATCAACTAGAAATAATTAGAAATACTTGCACTCATTTTATTTCATATTCAATTCATAAAACTACCACATTTAGAAATTTTTTCGAACTATTCGAATTTTCAAGAGTTGCAGTATTGATTTTTTGGGACCAATAATGCACTTCGGAGAAGGCGTAATGACCACGTAATAGTTATTTACGTAACCAGTTATGAAAAGTGCGATATTATTTGACGAGTATATAATTTGCCAAAACGAGCGAAGCGAGTTTTACAAATTACACGAGTTATTTTGCAAAAAATTAAAACTGCAACTCTTGAACATTGGAAAAGTTTTAAAAAATGTGGTAATTTTATGAATTGAATATGAAATAAATTCTCCTAAAATATTCTCCGAAGTGCATTATTGGTCACAAAAAATCAAAACTGCAACTCTTGAACATTGGAAAAGTTCATATTCAATTTATAAAATTACCACATTTAGAATTTTTTTCCAACTTTTCGATTTTTTCGAGTTCAATTTTTGATTTTTTGGGGCCAATACTGCAGTTCAGAGAAGGCTTAATGACCAGGTAAACTACATTTACACTTTAAGACCAGAATAGCAGAAATCTCGAAAAGGAAAAACGGAAAACAAAAATTGCCAGAGTTCTATAACATATAGAGATCAACTGGAAGCAATCAGAAATACTTGCAAATAACCTTCAAGGACGACGAAATCTGTGCTTTGACTCTTCGAAGGTACAACAGAATCTGCTTATAATGATGATGACGAAAAACAGAAATAAAGCAACATTTTTGCCGAAATTGAACTGTTTTAACAGATTATACACATAACTTCACAAAAAATCACAGAAACTTAAATCAATAACTTTGACTTTTTACCTTTTCACCTTATATCCGAGTTAAACTTAATGTATCTAAGAAAAAATAGGCAAATAGTCAATTTTCGATAATATGTCAATTTTCTAGAGACGCATTCAATATTTTTAAAGGACTCTTCTGAAGATGACTGTTTCGTTTACGAGATTTGCAATTTCTTCTATCTTCGCAACTCGATTATTATTGAAGATATCCAGACATTTCTTAAAATTATTACAACACTTTTTATCATCTATGTTGTGATCTAATAAGAAATTGTTGTAAAATTTTACTTTTCCAAACGGAAATAAATACACTACATTTACACTACAAGGAAAAGCAGACTTGAAAAGGAAAAAAGGAAAACCAGAATTTCCAGAGATCTATACCATAAAGAGATAAACTGGAAATAATCATAAATGCTAGCAAATAACCTTCAAGGACGACTAAATCTATGCCTTGACTCTTCGAAGGTACAACAGAATCTTCTTATAATGATGATGATAAAAAACAGAAATAAAGCAACATTTATGTCGAAATTTGACCGTTTCAACAGATTATATACATAACTTCACAGAAAATCACAGAAACTTTGACTTTTTAGCTTTTCACCTTATATCCGAGTTAAACTTTATGTTTCTAAAAAAAATAGGCAAATAGTCAATTTTCGAAAGTCTGTCAATTTTCTAGAGACGTCATTCAATATTTTTCAAGGACTCTTCTGAAGATAACTGTTTCGTTTAGAGATTTGCAATTTCTTCTATCTTCGCAACTCGATTATTATTGAAGATTCCAGACATTTTTTAAAATTATTACGGCACTTGTTATCATCCATGTGGTGACCTATCTTGTTAATAAAGTTAAATATTGCAAACATTTTTTGTATTTTTCATAAATACATATATCGAATTTGGTGCCGTTCGAATCTTAATTACCACCTTATTAAGATTTACTTGGGAGCATATTAGACTTGTATTAACAATTCTACTGAAAATCTTAGAATTTATGTACGTGTAAGTATTTTAGTTTTTTATTATTTTTAAAACATGTTTATATCTATGGGGATTATATTTATAATAGTTCAACATAATATTGTTGTTAATGTATAATTAATACATTTTTAAATTTTTTCAGGTATGGTAATCTTCCAATAATCTGAGAACTAAAACAGCAACATGGAGCAGTATCAAAACACAGCAAACTTGACACTAGATCTTATATGCCCCACAGACCCCGTATTCACAAGGATATGCCAAGAAATATTGTACGCAATAGTATGCCTGGTGGGCCTTGTGGGGAACACCCTGGTAATATACGTGGTAATACGGTTTTCAAAGATGCAGACGGTGACCAACATGTACATCGTCAACTTGGCCATCGCGGATGAATGCTTCCTCATAGGAATACCATTCCTCATCGTCACGATAATGCAGCGGTCTTGGATATTCGGCGACATCACCTGCAAGGCTTACCTAATCCTGACGAGCTTGAACCAGTTTACCAGCAGCCTGTTCTTGTTCATAATGAGCGCGGATCGGTACGTCGCGGTGTGCCATCCGATCTCGTCTCCGAGGTGGAGGACACCTTTCATATCCCGGGTGGTCACTGTGCTGGCATGGACCTGCAGCATAATACTGATGATACCCATTTTAATTCATTCGAGTGAAGTAGAGGTCTTCTGCATAGAGCCCGGAACGTTTGCAAATAGAACGACGATGTCTTGCATGATCAACTGGAGCTCTGAGTCCTCCCCGTTTGCATCCGCTTTCATAGTGTACACCTTCGTGTTCAGCTTCGCCATACCTTTAAGCTTGATCCTGGTGTTCTACTGCTTGGTTATTCAGAAGTTGAAGACGGTTGGGCCACAGAACAAGTCGAAGGAGAAGAAACGGTCGCATCGCAAAGTAACCAATTTGGTATTGACCGTGGTAACAGTTTACGTCCTTTGCTGGACTCCCTACTGGATAACCCAAATTGCGCTGACTTTCAGCCCATCTGAAGAGAGCAACCCATTCGTGGTTACCATACACCTGCTGGCTGCCTGCTTGAGCTACTCTAACTCGGCCATGAACCCGATCCTGTACGCCTTTCTGAGCGACAATTTCAAGAAGAGCTTCTTGAAGGCTTGCACCTGTGCTGCGGGCAAAGATATCAACGCCACGCTTCACCTGGAGAACAGCGTGTTTCCAAGGAAGAACAAGCAGGGATCTGCAAAGTTCCGCCAAACCAGGGGCACTTCAATTTGCCCGAACAACGAGGACGAGTGCGATTTGGGGCCCCTCGTAAGCAAGGGCGATCCTTCCACTTCAGCCATAACAATGACATCGCGTTCTATTAACATTAACGCCAATAACGATAACAAGGAGCACAAGGACACGATCGTTAAAAACGGACTCGCCATCACTTTCAGTGCGAACTTATAAACTGCTTCTTCTTTGTATGCATCGCAAGTACAAGGGTGGAAATAATAAATTTCATCGTTACAATTACATATACGAAATTAAATCTTGAATTTGTAAAAAAAAGGGAACACTTCATTCAATTTTACGAGTAATCTTGTATCAAAATAGTTAAATATCTTTATGAACTCTTGATAGAAACGTATCGTAATTATACTATTGTATGTACCAAAAAAAAATCAGTATAAGAACAATTTTGCAATTATTTGTAACTCCATAATACCTTTGTCCCTATTGATGAAGTGGTTTGTAAACGTGTACATGTATACAAGTTTCTATTCCTGACATGATAAATGTTCTTATGATTCGATCTTGCGTCCACCATAAAATTATCACCACCTGAATTTTAAACAAAATTGGTATTCTTGTTCAACAATACTAACTGTATCGTTTGTGTGTGTTAATAACAATGATAATTATCAGAAACTGTATAATTTCATTAATAGCAAATATCATGTTACTTTATAGGATTTACGCGCTTCTAGGATAGGTACTTAAATGTAAAACTATATTTTTTTCTACTTGTTCAAATGAAGAAGAGAAGGAAATCTTTTTATATCTAGATTTATAGTAGATTGAATGAACATCGATGGCATATTAAAAAAAAAAACGGAATTGTATTGTCGGTCAGTATTTTTGTATAAAACATTGCAGGGTAATATACTTAGTAGATTGTTAGATCTTATTGCATGATCTTTGTTTAAAATTGCCCAATATAATATCTGCATATCTAAGCGATATAACACCGTATGTATTAATGTACCCCCTCTTAAAAGTCGTGTTTTCAATGTAGGTAATCCAATGGATATGTCGAACGACCGGTGCAATTTTAAGGACTTCATTCCTTGAGCCCATGGAGTCTTTCTAATTTGCATTCATTGCTTTTAGCTCGCGGACGAACAACTCTCCCAATCGGTAATCGAGACAAGTATGCAGCATTTTGAGGCGGAAGTGTTTCATGTTTTCAATGTTTATGTATATACATGTAATTTTTGTGTATGTAGATATGAACTGTGATATTAACATTTATAATTATTAATAATGAAGCAAAGTATGTATATAATCACACAGAACACTATATGTAATGATTGCACGACTATACAAATTACTAACAATTTCGTGACCATGTTCCCATGTTACATATATATAAATAAATAATATGTGTCCCATTTTGTGTCGTTTATTTTATCTTTTCATTATATATAAACTCATATCCTGAATTTTTAATCGAAAATTAAATACTAATTTTTATCTACGCCCTATGAAAATTTTGTAATCTCCAATGAAAAGTTCGTAATTTCCAAGTTAACAAATTTTTATTTAATTTGCTTCAAATAACTATGAACATTTTAACAACTTAATACAAATTTTGCAAATCTCAATGATATTTTGCTTTTTACACTAACATTTTGAAATTTTGTAATTTATAATACGAATGTTAGAATAGCCAATTATATTTTGCATTTTGTACTGAACTTATTCAATTTTCAATAAAATGTTCATAATTATGACTGGGTAAATAACGTACGTTTAGAGTTTAAAAAAGTATTGTATTCTCTGCTTTTATTTTTTTTAACTCAAAACGTGCGTTATTTATCCAGTATTTTCAATCAAATGTTCATAATTATGACTGGGTAAATAACGAACGTTTTTAGTTTAAGAAAGTATTGTATTGTCTGCTTTTATTATAACTAAGATGACCAGATCCTAACGGTAGAAAAGCGGGACAGTGGATCGGGGGGGGGGGGGGGGAGGTGATTTTTAAATCAATTAACAAAGAACGCAAAGCGCAAAATATACAGAGTGTCTCCTAAAAACCGCCGCTGGCCAATAACTCCATAATTCCCTAACTATTTATTGCCCGATTTCAATAAAACAAAAACAAAATTAAATGTCTCCACATGTTCTACAAAGGGGCCCTAATTTTTTTTTGCAGAATCGATTTTGCAAAAAAAATAGGGCTTTTTTGTAGACATGTTGAGCCATTTAGTTTTGTTTTCATTTTATTGAAATCAGCCAATAAATAAAGGAGTTATCGCTTGCGGCGTTTTTTATGAGACACCCTGTATAATATTATATTACTTTTTTTTTTAACAACATGAAACATAATTTCAAATTTACAAATATAATAAATACGAGGCATGTTTTTGAAGTACCGATTTGTATTTTGGCCGCTGCAGCGCCGCTACCAAATACAGATATTGGCGAAATATATAAGCTGATAACTTCAAACTAGCGAATAAAAGATCACCCCGAAAAAAAACCCAATCTTTCAAAAGTCGGGACTTTTTTCAAACGTCGCGGGACGCGGGACAAATTTCTGAAAATCGGGACTGTCCCGCCAAAATCACATAAAGTTATGTGATACTAACAAAGTAATGTGCTTTATTTATAATTGATAAAATGTATCACGAAGTAGACGCCACCACCATTCAAAATATTATTAAAATCAATTATCAACAATTTATTTTGAAACTTACATTCAGCGAATTCAACAAAAAAGTCTCAATTTCAAATGAACCACAACCAGGTTTTATATTGTTTATTTATTATTTTTTATTTTTCAATTTCAAATTCTATACTTTATTACTGCATCTAGACAATATTATAATTTACCTTTAAATATACTTATCAATAAACTAATTTCCTATTATTATTATAGAATTTTAGGATATAAGGATAATTGGAAATATAATAGGATAATAGCAGTGTTGTAATGTGTCTAGATACTTGTATCTAGATACAGTATCTAGATACAGTATCTAGATGCATTTCAAGTATCTAGATACGTATCTAGATACTTTCTTGCTTGAGTACCTAAAGTTGTATCTAGATACATTTTTTATACATAATATACATAATTACATATATACATAATTGGAAATATAATAGGATAATTGCATGGTTGTAATGTGTCTAGATACATGTATCTAGATACATTATCTAGATACAGTATCTAGATACATGTATCTAGATACATTATCTAGATACAGTATCTAGATACGTATACGTATATCTAGATACTTTCTTGCTTGAGTACCTAAAGTTGTATCTAGATACATTTTTTCTGATGTATCTGTATTGTATATAGATACAAAAAATATATCTGTTACACTGCATTTCACGTTAATTACATACAATTAGCTATTGATTAATTATTGAGAGCATTATTTTTTTTTTAGTTTTACCCTATCTAGATACTTTTCAAATGCATCTGTATCTGTAGCTAGATACATTTTCAAATTTGTATCTAGATATGTATCTAGATACATTTTTTCTAATGTATCTGTATCTGTTACAACACTGGATAATAGGATATAAGTCAAAGCATGACTAATTTCAACTGATATTTTTCATATTTTATTTAATACTCTTATGATTGAAAGTAGTCTCATTGAAAATGATAAAGTGAGTTCGCAAAATGGACACGTTATTTTTTTCAATTCGAGTTTATTCGACTTGATTATAAACTTTTGCAATATTCCGTTGTAGACGTAGAGGAATTGAAAAGCTTTTAGTATCGGTATTTTATTTCAAAGACAGTCTCTACAACCACATGCAATATTGGTGGCCTATATTGTATCACGTGGTACAATAAGGTACCAAGGTCCTAAAAATGAACCATCATATAGGGAATTTTAAGCCTAGACTATTGGCTGTGGTTCGCTATACCGACGTTTCTACGCATTCCAAAGAAAACACTGACATAACCTCCACAGGTGACAATTTGCCATTGTGTCTCCAGCAATAATACGCAATTTAAAAACATATTCCAATTCAGCGAACAACTGCGATTGAACGCATTATTTACAACATGCTCCATTGGAAATGTGAAAGGTCACCACTCGCATCAAGCTTTATATAATATTAATGGATTCGTGAACCCCATTATTCCCGAGTGCACAGCAGTTATGTCTACGTTTAGTGTCTTTCAAGAGGGGCCGGTAAATGCCCTGGCCCTCAACAGAGACAACACGCAGGTCGCAATCGGAGGGAGAAACGGTACGACCCATAATTCAATGGCATGCCTCGTTTTAACATATTTTTCCGTAGTATTCAAAGTCTATTCAATCGAGGATGACAGTTTCAAGGAGATTTGCAACTTGCGAGCTTCAAAGCATTTGAATTTAAGCTTTTCCTGCAACGATGTCGCTTGGAGCTCAACCGATGGTATGTATTCAATTATGATATGACAAAGTCTTGGGCCCTTAAGAGTTTCACTTGTCCGCTTCTTAAAATAATATGTATGCCGGTACAGGAATGCTATTAAGTTCGTTGTATATTGCGCAACAATTGAGGCTATGAGAGCAATAGTGGACTAACCTACCAGCATATACACTGGAGATATATGAGATTTTCTTAAACCTCACCCGCCTTTTTAATAAGTTAGATACTGCAAGCGATCGGCTGGTTTTCACATATATTTTGCAAACATATCAAATACTATGAAGTGCACTGAAATAATTTTGGAATTTTTAATTGTAATGTTTATTACAAACTTTATATTTTTCAATTCTGTTGTGAAGTAACTAGCAGGAATAAACTGTCTGTTTATTCCTGTTAAGTTACTTCAATTGTCCGTTTATTCCTGCTGGGTTACTTCACATCACAATCATAACCATTAGATAGGACACTCAACAATAAAATATTTCATATTTTACGATATTTTAGATAATTATTTGGCAACTGCGGCCACGAATGGTCACGTCTGCGTTTGGAATCTCACCAAGATGGGTAAGGCGATGCAAGAGCAGGTGTACCAGGAGCACAAGCGCACCGTGAACAAGGTGAACTTCCATGCGTCGGAGCCTTACAGACTGATATCCGGGTCTCAGGACGGCACCATGAGGTACTTCGACATCCGGTGCAGGGCTGCGGTAGCCATCTTCTACAGCAATACAGAGAGCGTGCGGGATGTCCAGTTCAGTCCCCACATGAACCACACATTCGCGGCCGTCTCGGAGAATGGCAGCGTCCAGCTTTGGGACGTGAGGAGGACGGACAGGTGCCTGCAGCAGTTCACGGCTCACAGTGGCCCCGTGTTTGCGTGCGACTGGCACCCGGACGCCACCTGGCTGGCCACGGCCAGTCGAGACAAAACAATTAAGGTACTTTCAAGTCCTGGGGGTTTACAATTCCAAGTATTAAATGTCTTATGTGACATTTGTGAATTCTCAACAAACAAATTTCTCTCCAATACCATGCAAGTTCATGTCAGGCACAAATGCGTACGATTTTGCATTGCCTCAAAACTTCAAAACTTATCACTCATAATTTAAAATTATTTAATAAAGTATTAATATTGTATTTAATTTATTATTATTTTTTAATTAATGTTCAGTTACCGGCAATCTTCCGGTTCAAGTATTTGGGAGTCTAGTGTGCCACATTTGTTCGATATAATTTCAGTTAATTATTCACAGGTATGGGACTTGACAAGTAAACCCACGTTGGAATTCACAATCCATACAATAGCGTCCATTGGACACGTCAAGTGGCGTCCCCAGCGGAAGTACCACATTTCAAGCTGCGCCTTGGTGGTGGACTGCAGCATTAACATTTGGGACGTGCGAAGGCCTTACATACCGTTTGCTGCATTCAACGAGCACAAGGACATTGCCAGTGGGGTAGCGTGGCGAGGAGACCCCCACACCTTCCTCAGCACCAGCAGAGTATGTTGTACTGAAATGACCGTCGTGTTTAACTGAATCGTGCAATTATATTTTAGGACTGTACGTTGTATCAGCACGTTTTTAAGGATGCCGGCCGACCGGCCAGCAAAGCCAATCCTCAAGGCATGTCTCTTAATAATAGGGGTGACGTTTTATATGCCTGTCGTGTTCCTGTCAGTACAAATTCCTTTGTAAAAGCAACTGGACTTATAAGGTATGTTTAATTAATTTTCACATTCTCAAAATATATTCACCAAATCCTATACAGTGCTTTCCAAGTTTTAAATATGCTAAAACATGGAGGTGTTTAATTTTTATTTGTATACGAGTTGACAATAGTTAGTAATGTAGCAGCACTTCATTATCGACAAGGGAATTCAATGTTACTGTCGATTACATCATGAGACCTATTATGTGACGCATAGTTTATGTATTTACAAGTGGCCTGCACTTTAATATTTTAGCTTCCATGTAAACTTTTAATGTCAGGATTTTCAGCTGATTTCCAATTTTATTAATTCCAGAAAAAGCTCGAACAGCATCATAAGCGACCAGTTCCATCAGGCGGCGAGCACGCTGCATCGCTTCCAGTCGAGCATTACTGGCGAGCAAAACAGCTTCTACGAGCTGGCGAAGAAGTACATCCTCACCGGGCTGCCCTTCCCGGACATCTGCGAGCACAACGCGAACGTCGCCAAGGAATACGGAAAAGGGAATGTATGGGCTTGAGACTCGTGTGCGGCTCTGGTTTACCTGTTTCGTTGCAGGTCTCGATTCTGTGGAAGATAATAAAGACCATGTATGCTGAAGAGTACTGTCAGATGTTGAACGGCTCAATGGGAGGTATTGCGAGGGACGAGGGTATAAACGGCAACTTAGGAGGAATGGATCACATTATAGAGAATGATCAACGATCGAGAGGTGCGTTCTATTACCCCATCATGGTTCAAATCTTATCGTGTTTATTTTGTGGTTATAATTATTGACATCTGGCTCACCTTTTGATGTCCATTAAAATGCAACTTGACTCAAAAAAATTTACAAAATTTATAAAAATCTTATAATATTTAATTTGTGGTTATAATTTTTAAGAGCTGGCTCACATTTTGACTTCTATTAAAATTCATCTTTGCACCTTGACGCAAAAAAAAATTCAAAATCTTAGTTATATCTTTTGAAAAAAATTGCGAGTGATGTGTATCACTTGCACTATTTTTCCGGACTGTAATTCTGTCCCTTTTAAATCTAGAAAGGTTTTCGCATCTAAAGTGGAATTTGAAAATTGTTGCTTCATTTCTTGGTTTTTAATATTTTGTGATTAGGTGGTGACACACCTGCAGCTCAATTTAGCGGTGGAGACGATGAAACGGAAAATGAAGATCAAGTGGATAATATTATAAACTGTTACAATTTTCATCCGTGTTCGAGGAACGGACTCCAGAAAGGTGATTTTTCATTTGGGGATAACGAATTGGATTTGGAACTGGATGCACTTAGTATAGGTAAGTTATATGGATGATTTTGCAAGTGGAATTTTCTCAAACACTAAAATATTTCATGAGATTTATAATATTTATTCTATAATAAAAAAAATGGCAGAAATTTTATTTTGTACTGTTATTGTTGGGAAATTGATAAAAACAATTTATTTATTTGTTTATGTGTCTAAACATTTTTTTAATTGTTATATATTTATTATTAATACTATATTTAATACTGATTTAACTGATGCCTTTTTACATCAATTTGTAGCTTTACAGCTTTATGAATGAAGAACAATAAACGCGATAAAAACCAAAACGGACTAAATAATGACGATGTCCTTTTAACAAATTCATATTCAATTATTATCTCACACAATTGTGTCAGCAAATTTATTGTAAATATTTAGAAAGTAGAATTTTCTAATAATTTATTTTTCAGATTATCGAAATGGACTTCGCAATACCAACCATCTAATACAGCAGCAAGAAGACTGGACACTGCCAAACGAGGCCTTCAACATAAGACACGAAATATTGGACCGGTCACCTCCACCGGAGCAATTTCCGAATCACAACTCACCCGACCTGAACGATGAATCGCAGGCAATAACCCTGGAAGACCAAACACCGTGCCTGATAACTGTGTCAAAGCTGCCAAAGAAGGCAGCATGGGATCCCAGCAATATAGTGGTGGAGACCTTGAAGCACTATGCGCTGATGGGCGACGTCCAGACGGCGGCCTGCATCCTTACAGTGCTCGGGGATCACCGTAAAAGCCTGAAGAGCTTGGACGAGACTACGCAGGAGCACTGGCTGCTGGGGTACATAGATCTCCTGGCCCGGTACAAGCTGTGGAACGTGGCCACACAGGTAAAGTTTGGTTTACTCATAGTTTATTTGGTTGTTTTAATGCGTCGTCGGTTAGATTATCAAATTGTCGTGGATTCCTGGCGTGTACCAGCTGAACCAGCAGTCGACACGAATCAACACGAACTGCAGCCAATGCACGAAGCCTCTGCAGCGGATAGGTTGGTTGTGCGACCGCTGCCATTCGTCCGAGTATGCGCTGTGTAGTGTCTGCCATCAAGTCGTCAAGGGGCTGTACGCGTGGTGTCAGGGCTGCTCTCACGGAGGCCATTTGGCGCACATGCAGCAGTGGATGAGTAAGAATAAAAGCTGCCCGACGGGTTGTGGGCACCTCTGCGAATACCGTTGATTAATTTAATTCTTAACTTATAATTTATAAACGAGTCTGTGATGTTTTCGTATAAGAATGTATAGTGTACAGTTTTATACACATTTGTTTCACTATCGTAGTAGCATTTGACATCCTCTTTTCGTGACCAGAAAAACATTTTAAATTATTTTTTTACAATTGTACATAGATGATTGTTTGAAAGATATTTATTTTAATATTTCTTCATTTGTATTTTTTAGTAGCTTATCGATTCATTTTATTTCCACTTTTATAATTCAGTTTATCGGTTTTAAATAAAAATGCGGGTGGCTTTTAATAACTGTTTCCACTACTACACAATTCTCCCATTTACTTAAAGTTAAATTTATTCACTTATACAGTGTGGAAATTAAGTAGCGGATAAATTCGGTAACTCCGTTAATATGTATGAGAGAGAAGGGAGATAGCGATATAAATTACTGCACATATGAAAATATTTTATTCAGATATAAAAAAAAACAAAATTTTAAAAGTTATGACGTCATTAATGTTTTTTTTTTATTTTAAACAGATTAAAAAGCTCTACCGAAATAAAAAATAAAAAATGTAGGTTGTCATTTAAAAAAACATTAATGACGTCATAACTTTAAAATTTTGGTGTTTTAAATCTGAAAAACATATTTTCATATGCACAGCAATTTATATCGCCATCTCCTTTTCAGATTTTTTCTCTCTCATACACATTAACGTAGTTACCGAATGTTTACTTAATTTCCATACTGTATAATAATTGAAATACTTTAATTCTAGCTTGAATCCTAATCGTCATAATAATATAATAGCAGGCAACCAAAACCATGTGTGCGTATACTTGGCTGCCTACGTAGTGGCGGATGGTGCAGCGCAGAAAGTGGTGAACTTTATACCTATAATTTAAACTATAATATTTTGAAAAACTGATCACCTGGTGATAATGGGCCGCATTTTTTACTACGTATAGCACTTTTTCAATCATATTGTGCAGATATTGATTTATAACACAATTATTAGTTGGCTTAAATCTATGCAACCAAATATGCAAATTCATCGACTTTTATTTTGCAAGATGTAGATTTGGTTGCCTGGACTTGAGCAAACTTTTAATTTTATTATAAATATCTGCACAATATTATGGACAAAAGAAAATACTATACGTAATTAAAAACGTGCCTCATCATCCCCAGGTCATCGGTTTGTCAAAATATTGAAGTTTAAATCATAGGTATAAAGTTTACCAGTTTTGGCGCTGCCGTCGCCTTTGACATCAACTACGTACGCAGCCAAGTATACACATATGAATGTTTTTTGCACTGGGTTTTTGTTGCTAGTTTCGTACATATTGAGGAGTATTATAAATGTTTGGGATTCACCACAATTAAACTATTAGAATTAACTGAGTAAGTAAATTTCAATTGATCTATTGGAGGAGATTGCAGTGTAATTGGATTACTGTTATTGATTTTAAGTGTGTAATTTGTTTGCAATGTTAAACTTTAACCTATAGTTTCAAATTATAACATGAACTATTTTGTAAGAAGCTGCTTAAGAATCATAAAATACACATGCATGAGAACTTTAGGCACTAACAGCAAGTTGTATAAGTATTAAATTAATTTATAATGTTTTGCATACAACAACGAAATATCCTGTGAGTTTTCACTTTTCAGTACAACTGATAATGCAATATACATATTTCCAGGTGTTCCACAAGTTTCACAATAAACAGCGAAAAGACATATTGTGCTCATTCTTAAACATAAAATTTATCATTTTAGTTATTTCCATGCAATAATATGTACTTAATATTATACAGGGTGTCCATAATTATTTCACGTCAATATTTTTTTTTAAATATTTAAATACGCTATTAGAAATGGAACTATCCAATAAGATTATTTAAAAAATATATAATTAAACAACTTAACACATGATTGGCATTTCTGCTAACATCCATGCTAAACTTGAGCTAATATTACTCTCTTACTAGCAATATTTCGAAAAATATAGCCTGAGAAATTTTTATAGCATTTTTTAAGGACTCAGTTGCCATGCCCGAGTGACTTGCAGTTAACCTTGTCCACTATTTTTGGGACACCCTGTATTTATTATACAGGGTGTCTTAAATAGAGTAGGATTGCATGGGTATCTTTCTTATTCTTAAAGCTAGTGATATGGTTAAATGGGCAATATTGTGCAGTTTTATATGCTGGTTCAGATTATGATGAAAACATTTTAAAAGTCGGAGCAGTTTAGAAGTTATTCTAACAAAACAAAAAAAATCTAAAAACTCCATATATTCATAATTATTAAAGATGCGGATAAAAGTTTAAAATGAAAGTTACTTGGTTCGATTGCACAAATTTGAGAATCAACTCAAAACAAAAGTCAAGATGGCGGTTTCCGAGATATTAATACCAACTTTCTCATTTTCTCTTCTCTTCTCGATCAAGTTTGTGCGATCGAACCAAGTAACTTTTATTTTAAACTTATTTCCGCATCTTTAATAATTATGGAAATATCGTAGTTTTTAGAAGATCGCAATTTTTAGTTTCTTTAGAATAATTTCTAAACTGCTCGGACTTTTGAAAAATTTTCAACATAATCTGAACCAGTATACAAAACTGCATGACACTGCCCATTTAACCAGATCTCTATCTTTCAAAATAACAAAGATACCCATGCAATCCTACTTATTTAGGCACCCTGTATAATGCATTTTATAACATTTCTTTCAATTGTTAGTTTTTGTGATATTTTTGAAAACGTATGAGTTTAATATTAGGAATTTTGATGGAAATAAGTGAAATTTTTGTTCCATTTTTCAATACCAATTTTTGTTAAGATAAAATAATGGAAAATATGTCAATCTTGTTGAAATTTTGACCTAGTGGACGCCCTGGGCGTGTACAATCTCATATATTTCCATGCAAAATTGCAACGTTACTCTTACAAATCCGATAGGTTTTTATAAAAATGCCCAACATTTTCTACACCAAGCCACAAGCCGGTTGTGTTTGCGGGGTTCAATCGGTGAAAATGCGGAATGAAAACACTGCAGTGATACGTTCTCTAATGTCGTTTATGCTATTTCTCGTGGCCCAAGCAATGCACAAACGAGCAATTATTTATTGATTACTTAATCTTAAATTAACCATCGGCCACTAATACAATATTCTTATTTTACCCGCCGTATTAATGATTTCCGCAGTATAAATGTACGTTTTTTCTGCATGTGATAATTTTGCGTCGCATTAGAGCCCGGCATTAATTTACGCCTCGAGTTTGCCGATAAGAAACACAGCAGATGTTAAGGATTTTTTGCGACAAAAACGTGCGTATGCTCGCTCAGGTCCGGACACACCAAGCAGGCTAGTCATTTAGTCCTCGGCGATTTCTTCTGCGCCTCAACACTGCGTTCCAGAAACGTCCCTCTATTCCCGCAAAGGGCGCACCTCGGGACTTCGAGGGATGATAATTCGATGATGCAGACCGACTACCAACGCTGCCTCTGGAGCCCCACGCACATGAGAGCCGGAGCCGGATGTGTGAAATGATATCCTCCGAATCAGACATCTGCAAATTGTGATATTTTATACTTTACTGTACACTTACAAGGCATGGGAGCGCAACCGAGATCTGGAGCATGATCTTGAGCATAATTTGCTCCTGCTTCTGGTCCTGTTCTTGGCGCGTGATGCAGACTGACTGCCAAAGCTGCCCCGGGAGCCCCACGAACATGCAGAGATATGAGAGCCGGAGATGGATGTGTCCGAAATGTTATCCTCCGGATCAGACATCTTCAACTCTAAGCAGCTATAACAAATAAATCGACAACGATCAAAGCAATTCCTGGTTTGACTATGGCGGTTTCTTACGAAATTAAACAGTTTGTAAGAACATGCAAAATAAATACGACGACGTACTTTTCGAAACATTGTATATATTAGCACTAATTGCAAAGGGATTTGCTGGTACTTGCGTAGCAATGAGCTGAGTAAACCGTAAACTAAACCGTAAGTAAGAAAATGTGAAATGCAGGTTATGAGTTACATGCATTGATTAAACACTTTGTAATCATGCCTAGGTCAAACTCACGGTTTCATAGCAACTCACACACTGCAATTACACTGGAACAACATACACTGTGCACACACTGTGCACTTATCTGTGAACTAAATCGGCAAACAGCTACTAATGGCTACTAGCGGTAATCACAGGTAGACCAACTGGTGCCAACTGAAAATATATTTGTATCGTCGTTTATAGACTGCAATTACTTGCAAATTTACTATGCAAAGCTATTTAATGCATTCTCACATAGCATTTTGTAAAGGAATTGCTGGATTAGGTCTGACAAATGAATTAAACCTAAGATTATTTAACGTTGAACAAATTTTAGTGTAACCATTTCGTTGAAGCAGTGATCTCTCAAGTGCCTTAAAACTCTTTAATTGCCGTAGATAACGATGGAGGTAACAGAACTAATCACCATAGGACTAAATTATCTTAATTTTATTACTTTAGGTGCGTTAATAAGCCTACTGCAGTGTTTATTTAGGGGTATTAATTGCACCAAAATTAAGTTGCATGCCTGTTTCTAGCCCAACCAGAGTTATTAAGTGTCAAACTATTACTTGGAGTTTGACAATTAATCGCTCTGGTTAGTCTAGATAGGGACATTTCGTTGGGTTGCATAACTGCGCACTGAAGTTGCTGCTGATACATAGTCTCACCATTTTATTAAACTACCGACGATGAATAGTCATAAATACTCAAAATTACCTTAAAACCCTTATCAATTACAATTCTTAACATCATAATTCATCTTAAAATTATATGTTACAGATTTTACAGGCTGCATTTTGCGTGAAAAACTTTGCAAATGTGGGCATATTAATTGGCGGTCCGGCGGGAAAAGGGCTATAAGTTCCTTTTGGGATTTGAAAGATTTGCAATACATATTGGGCATTTAAGTAACATAAACGGGCGTATATCATACATTTAAATCATTTAACTGAAAGTTGAAACATTGCGTTTTGAGCTAAACTATTGATATACGTCCGTTTACGTTACTTAAATTCCTAATATGTATTGGAAAACTTTCATCTTTCAAAAAGCAGTTATACCCCTTTTCCCGCCGGACCACAAATTGCACTCAAACTAGATTGCATGATTGTGAGTCTCAGTCATAGCCTTACCATATAGTATTTTGTGCACCAACGGAGGAAAATAGGCTTTTTCCAGCCTAGCCCGTTTATTGGCGCCCGAGGGCGCCAATAAGCTAAGGCATGAATATACATAAATAAACTTAGGCATATTAGTCCTGACGGGTCTGAAACGGCACACTTTTAGTGATATTTTTAAATATTCCAATTTAATGCACACTTTTTATGATCTATTGGATATTTTGAAAATTTTATGCCAGATTTGTATACAGTATGCTCGAAGATAACTTGTCTGAAAATGTGAAAACGGGTTTTAATTAAGTGAGAAAATCGAATGCTTAACTTTCCGAGTGGATCGGATATTTATAAATATTCAGGGTTGATTTACTACCCTCATACGGCAAATTAGGAACTACCACTTACAGGGTACATTTGCAGACCCTTCCGCACTAACATGGCTGAGTTTCATTGGGCGACAATTTAAAGAATACTTTTTATGATTTTTGTTAAATATTCAGGGTTGATTTACTACCCTCATGCGGCAAATTGGAATCTACCACTTTCAGGGTACATTTGCAGACCCTTCAGGACTAACATGCCTGAGTTTCATTGGGCGACAATTTAAAGAATACTTTTAATGTTGTTTTTTTTAAATATTCGGGGTTGATTTACTACCTTCCTCCTGGCAAATTGGCATTTACAATGTAAATGTATGTACCCTTCAGGACGAACATGCCTCAGTTTCATTTGCGACAATTTAATGCACATTATTATAATTAATTTTAAATATGCATGGTTTATTTACTCCCCTAGATCATTTATTTCTGATATTTTTAATCTCTTATCTAAGAATTCTACCAAGCGATAAACAAACCTGTGCAGGTAGAGCTAAATAAGGTAATCCAGATTGCACTAAATAATAATTTACTTCTAGATACTCTAATTTCAAGTTTATAAAATTATATTCAATTTTTCTATATACGAGCCCAGGCTCATAATAGTTCGGCCGGTTTACATTTTCAAGCAGAAGCCTAACAAATCATAAAACTTACACAAATGATGAGATATTTCCACAAAATTGTTCCGACTATATTAAAATATATACTTTAACCTTACAAAAGCTGAATATTTTGTCCGAATAACATAATGAACAAAATTAATAAAAAAAAACTTTAGTGAACGGACAGCTCATAATAGTTCGGCCGAACTATTATGAGCCTGGGCTTGTACATACAATCTTTTTTCTAAATATTTTTCCATTTTTTAGTAGTAGTAACAATATTTTATTGGCTATCGACCTGCGGTCTTTCCGCCTATACATTCTAATTATTTGTAAAACAATGTAATTATAATAATTATAAGTAATGACATTTTCGTTGGAAGAAAAAAAAAAGCGTAATATTGTATACTAGGGTTGATTACCGGTGATGTAATAATGATATAATGCTAGTGAGTGAATGGTGTGTGGAATGGAGTCGGTCTCCATTTTTTATTAATAATAAAATTTAATTTCATGAGGAATCTAAAGATACGAATTCAGTTTCAAATATATGAAATCTTCTATTTCAAATATTGAAATGATACTTGTGGACATGCTAGTACTGTCGATAAAAAAAAATGAGTTTGACGTTTGAGTTTTAATGTTATACCTTTTTCAATTAAGTTTCAGGCAGTATGGAACAAATCCAAAACAAGAATTGAAGACAAAAGGTCCAATATTTTCTATTCTCGAAAGACCAATAATATCATATTCTAGATTTACCACCAAATCCAGGCATTTCATTTTTATCGAAAACATTATTAAATAATATATAATATATCATAAAAATCCTTACCTTTGTATACATTAATAATCACATAAAACCGAAGAATTCATTTGTACGGCTACTTAATAAATATGCTATAATGATTATTGACGTATTTTCTTGAAAAAAATCTTGTTGTTAACAAATTTTTGGTGGGCCTCAAAATATGTTTGTGGGTTGGGCCTTTAAAAAGGTAAGTACGGCACTGACGATGCCATTACTGCTATTAGCTTATGCACCAACGTAAATAACATCTAAATAAGAATAGGTCGAGGTAATAGTTATAATTTCAAATTTCAAACTCGTTGGTTGTGCATTTTTATTATGGATAATTATATATTTTTGGCGTTGAAATGCTTAATTTGCTTCCTCTAATTATTGGGGTCGAATTGACAGCCGAAAACAAACATGTTAATTATCGTTCCCATGCACTAATAAAGTGGTAAATTCTTTTAATCGACTCGCAGGGCGCGTCATTATACGAGAAATTAATCGTAGAAATCCAGAATTCGTTTGCACATAATTAATTAATTAATTCCACACCGTGGCCGATATAATCGGCTCCATGATTTATATCCTCAATAAAGGCACGAAAAACCCGGAATAATAATAATTATTAATAAGAATTTAGGCGCCTTTAAAAATCGGTTGTGCATTGCTCAACCTATCGACAAAAAGAACATACCGGAAGACGTATTGAATAACATCCTCGCGTTACTTGCACTTTCATATACTTCCGATTACATGCGTATACAAAGAACCGTAGGATAAATACAATAATTGACGACGCGAAAAAAATTAATAACACCATTTTTTAATCAGCCCGGGCGCACTTAAATTCCTCAGTTACATCATACGTTGATTTTTTCACCTCCAGGAGTGAGGTTTGAATGTCCCGCTGCCAATTTGTACACAAAAAATGAAGATAATTATCAACAAATCTAGCAATTACACGGTACCAGGATAATTGGCAAGAAAGTATGATAACGGACGCACGGAAGAACATCACGTACCTGCGAGAAATGGCCGCCATACACACCGGCAAGGCTGTAGAAAGTAAACCATATTATTACTTGCGTAGATGACATTTTTCAATTTTAAAGCAGCGCCAGAGAAAGTAACACCAACGACAATAAGTCATCAGGTGTTTGAGGTGTGTCAAAAATATATTAACTATCATTAAATAATTAACATGCGCGATGGTTCTTTCGTTGATTGAAGTGTTGAAAGTGTACTGTTTAGTGGAAAACGTACCTTCACATATCGTATGTAAGTATAAAAATACAACTAGGTATAGAAAACGATGTACTATTTAACAAATATAAAAAATTGCACTTGACATTAAAAAAAAGGCAAAGCAACATTTAAGCCCAGTTATACAGAGTGAATTTCAGGAACCGGACACTCAAATGAACTGCACTCAGTTGATTTTTAAGGATAATAAAATTAATTTTTACAAATCAAATTAATTTAATTTAATAAAAATTAATTTAATTTTTCTTGAAAATCAACGGAATATTGTTCATTTGAAAAACGATAGGTTTCTGTAAACACTCTATATTTTAAGTCAATTTTGACAGGAGCTTAGTTTCGTTAACTTTATGGGAAGCAGCCGATTATAAATTACCAAAAATGAGTAAACTGGCAAAAAGTTTATATATAAATACTTGGCATATTATGGCAAAAATATTAAAAATAAACGATTAGCTTACAATATGAAATCATGTAAAAAACAATCCAAATAAAATACAGAAAGAAAGAAAAAAAAAAGAAAAAAAAACACGCATGATGACATTGTAGTCAAGTAGTGATGGCAAAACTGTAAGATATATTTCCTAAGATACTAAATATTAAGTCCTAAGGTAAAAAACAATAATAGCTATGTCATTACAGAAGAAATAAATACGACGAAATGTATGTGTAGCACTGTTAAGGTAGATAGGTAAATATAATCTTGATTAAACAATTAAATATCCAGAACACATTTTAAAGATTCACTTTCGGTATAATGATGTAACATACGTACCTTATAATTTTTGTTGTTAAAAATGAAACACACAAATTCTAAAAGAATTCTATGAGTTACTGGAATGACAATCTACTATTACTGCTATGAATTACTGTTAATGGAGTATTAGTTGACTCTCGGCGATTTTTCACTGCAATTACATCGACTTAGCGCGGCAAGTTCAATTAAACCAGCGCTATGTGCGCACTCCGTGACCGTACCATTCGAAACACGGAAGTGAACTTGAGCTTGACCAAAACCTTTGTTTCCTCCAGCATTTGCATAATAAACTGATCGCACGCGGAGAGCGATGAAAGTACATGCGCTGCAGTTTCTTTTCTCGCTAATGAAAAGAAAATGCGAAGGGGGCCCGAAGCCTGCAATTTATTTAATAACACCGGGAAAACGAAATACTGGCGCTAATCACATATTTACACTAATTTGAATAGGTAGTTCCAGGCGACGCTTCCTGCTTGCTTGCGGTCGCCGTAGATTTATTTTTCATATTAATAGCAGCGCTCCTGAGAAAAACCTAACTTCACGCTCCAGCGATTCGTGCGCATTCAATTTTATTAATCTTGCAGTTTCATCATACAAAAGTTAGTGTAAATTTTTCGAATTGCTAATTTTTGTGTAAAAATACATCTATCGTAATCTAATCCGCCAGCAATTAACAACCCTATGAATGAATGTCTCCATTTCACCATACCATTCAAGAATGATAATCTTCACATATTCCTGGCCTACATTCATTCCCATTCGGACATTGAACAAACAATTTTCATTAAAGCATCATTATATACCTATTCAATTATTATTGGTAAGTTCACCATAAATAAACGGAAAAGCAGACAACTGAATAATTTTCTAAACAATTCTGAGTTTATGAAAAGACAAACAAAACCAACTTTTATAATGCCCCAAAACAACGATACAACACCAGACCTACTTCTTCATACCATGAATTTAAAAAACAGCATAGTTAATATTGAACTATAAACAGACCTTTGCTCTGACCACCTTGGCATAAAATTACATTAAATCTTGACATCCAAGTTATAATCACTAAACCAATACAAATAACTAACATCAGACCAACAAATGTAGAAGCAGTTAACATGGATATTCAATGCTACATAAACACTACATAAAATGAATTGAATATAAATAATATCGTTGAGTTCCAAGACAACCTGACGAACTCAATCATCAGATATAGTCCACATACTACACAAAAATACTACAAACATAGACTGCCAAAATATATTCTAAAACTAATCAAAACAAAACGACAAATGTATAGAGAATATACTATCACAGCAAAGAGATTGTTAAAGACTGAAATAAATAGATTAAATAAGAACATTCAAATTATTATCAAACAATATAAAACTGAAATATGGCTAGAAGTATGCCAAGAAGCCGAACAGGCTCTAGGCAAAATATATTGGACACAGATAAAAACTAGGTAAATACAAAAAAAAAAACATCATTTATACCGAACTTAACATGCAACAACCAAATATATACTACAGAAGCAGAAAAGCAAATATTTTTGCAGAACACTTCTCTAAAGCATTCACGCCCAAAACCGACCCCCGCTATGATAGTAACAACATCGATCATGTATCTGACTGGTATAATTACTTTACATCTTCAAACACAAATAAAGTCGATATTAAAGCCCTTGATGAGAACGAATACTTCGAAATAATACAGCGTGGCAAAAACACAGCTCCTGGATTCGATCTTCTATCTAGACATATATTGAAGAAGCTTAGTAACAACATCCATAAACACACAATCAAACTTTACAACAAATGCCTTAAAAACAAAATGTATCCAGAAGTATGGAAAACACGGAACATCATTACAATACAAAAACCAGAATTAGACAAGTCTGAGCCAGAAAACTACAGACCAATCACTCTTTCACAAGTCCTAGGCAAGACATTCGAACCCATACTTAAAAATAGAATATGGAATATAGTGGAAAAAACCATCCCGAAATACCAAATTGGTTTCAAACCCTCTATTAATTCTGACTAACAATATACAAGTGGCCTACTTAGAAAATCAACATACTGCTGCGCTTTTCCATTCAAAACACTAAAGCCCGTATCTATAGTCGGTACTTGAGCATGAGTACGACTCAAGTCGTATATTTGGTTGCGCATTTTCTATAACCGTTTATGCAGCAAACGCAACCAAATATACAACTTGACTCGAACTCAAGCTCAAGTACTGACTATACGATACGGGGCTATACGAATCATACAATGACTGACATATCTCATTTTCACCTTCATATACACACATCACACTTTACACTTCCATCATATCTGATGTTTTTTTTTGTTCTGTTTTTCTTCTATCTCTTTTAATTTAATATTTTTAATTTGATTTATTTGTTAATTTTAATATTTGATACATCAAACTACATCAGAAAGACCTCCGGTCGATAGCAAATGAAGATTGTAACTACTAGTACATCTATCGAAAGTTTTCTATAAAAAATATAGTGAAATGCTGTAAGAAGAAACTGAAAATAGATAATCTTCATGAAAATACTGTTTTTCTATAATTCAAAATACCGCTTTTGGAACTTTTTTTCATCTTTAAATATTAATACTGAAACACACACATAAGTAACTATTAAAGCCCACGCAAGATAATTTGTCACTTTTCCCATTAAAGCGGAATCCCGTCCGCTAGTGGGATCGGACTAATGAGAATGCACCCTAAGCTTGCATGGGCGGTTTTGAGAGCCACACAGCATAAATGTATTCCTGTGATCCGTTAGAAATAAAGTGCTTTGATGCCAGCGTACTAAGCTCAATATAACGGGTTTTCCAATAAGAGGTGTTATTTTGAATAGCCCGCTATTTCGGTAGATGTCACTTTTGAAGCTGTCATTTCTTGGCATTTGACAAGTAGAAACTACGCCATTAATAAAAATGGTACGATACACGCTTCAACAACGCATTGAAATTATTAAAATTCACTATAAAAATGGTGAAAATTTGGCAGAGACGGTTCGTAAAACTCGAACATTTTTGGGTCGTCGTGAAGCACCTTGTCGGACCGCAATACAGAAATTGGTGGAAAAATTCGAGCTGTTGGGACAAGTTAGTGATGAGAAGAATAAAACCCGTGCACGTCGCTCAAGAACAGCCGAGAATATTGCTGCTGTAGCCGAAAGTGTTGAAGAAAACCCAGGTTTGTCCATTCCTCGTCGTTCTTTGGAATTAGGTATTCCACAAACGTCATTACACCGTATTTTGCATAAAGATTTGGGTCTTAAGGCTTATAAAGTCCAGTTAACACAAGAACTCAAGCCGGCCGATCATCAACAACGTCGTGACTTTGCTGATTGGGTCGTTGAAATGCATGAAAATGATCCGGAATTCCATCGAAAAATCATCTTCAGTGATGAGGCCCATTTCCACCTCGGTGGCTTTGTCAACAAGCAAAATTGTCGCATCTGGGGCTCAGAAAACCCAAGAGTTATTGTTGAAAAGCCTCTCTATCCTCAACGTGTGACTGTTTGGTGCGGTTTATGGTCCGGCGGAGTCATTGGACCTTACTTTTTCGAAAATGAGGCTGGCGCAACAGTTACGGTGAATGGATTGCGCTATCAAGAGATGATTAACGATTTTTTATGGCCGGAATTGGATGGTATTGATCTGGACAACGTTCACTTTCAACAAGACGGCGCTACGTGCCACACAAGCAACGAAACCATTGATCTTTTAAGGGAAAAGTTTCCGGACCGTGTTATCTCTCGAAGAGGTGATCACAATTGGCCACCGAGATCTTGTGATTTAACACCTTGCGACTTCTTTCTTTGGGGCCACGTGAAGGAGAAGGTCTACGCCAACAGCCCAGTATCGATTCAAGACCTCAAAGATGGAATTCGTGAGGCTATCGAGGACATACAGCAGCCACTTTGCGATTTAGTTATGGAAAATTTCATGAAAAGAATTTTGTCCTGTAAGCGTGGCCGTGGTGGTCATTTGCTTGATGTTATTTTCCACTATTAACGGCATACCTTCCTCTTTGTAATGAAATAAACATCTGATGATTTATAATAAAAAATGGCATTTTTCTTTGAATATCAAAATAACACCTCTTATTGGAAAACCCTTTAGTACCTCAATAAGCTATGTTGCTCCGAGATAGCTACGATGCACATGAATTTATGTTGTCCAGTCTGATAGGAGAGACGGTAGGTTTCCGGTTTTATGGGAAAAGTGACAAATTATCTGGCGTGGGCTATTGCATCAGCTGTTCCAAAAGCGATAACACTCCGGATATATCTGTTTGATGTAATTGAGCAGTAGCAGTAGCAGTAGCAGCTCATAAATTTACGAAGTAATGTGTTGAAATCGTCACTGCTAGTAGTATGTAAATCCATTAGCCGCCCAGGCACGCATTTATAATTGATTAATCCTCGCATTAAAATTAATTACTGTGAAAATTTCTCCGCGCCTCGTATCATTTCGACAGCAAGGACTACATTTTCACATTAATTAAAATAATATAATGATGGAATAAATTTTATTAAAATAAATAATTGTAATTGCTCCATTACCTTCTGGAGGCTTACATAATTGCAACATAATCATTACCACAGGGGCTCACTGTGACTGCAAGTCAATGCACTGATTAATATCGTTTGGTTGCCATTCTAGCCCAGGTAATATTAAAGTTTTCAATTTCTCCCCTAATATGAATGTTACGATTTGAGTGCTTGGACAAAACTCCTTGCTTACTTTCGATGGTGTGCTAAATGAAACACTTGTTTGTGGACTGTATTTTTAATAGGTGTTTAAGCTGCAGTGGTCAGGCAGGATCTCTTCGTCTCTACAGACTCGGTACCTCCACGAAGGGTCGGTTTACCGCTCGCACCCCGCGCAGGGGGTGGCTAGTATTTAACACGCCGCCCTCCTTGAAATGACCAAGTCTTTCAATATATAAAATTTACAAAAAACAAATATATACATACACAGAACACCTAAGTAACAATACATAATCAAATAAACATAAAACAAGAACACAAAGTTAAACAAGTAAAAAGAGAATAAAAGATAAACAATATATACAATTACAAGAATACAAAAATTAACATAAAATCCAAATTAATATTAAGTTTAGTTCAAATCTCAATCCCGTATACTGAGTTATTGAAATGACACATGGAGTGCCTAAATATTCCGTTTACTTTAGTCGGTAATCGGTAGAACACAAATTCACGCAATTGCCCTTTTAAACACTCCATTCGCGGTTTAACCGTCACTACACTCACTTGATTGTTGGTGCCGGAGTGAACTTCCGTAATCCTACCAATTAGCCATCGCAGAGGTGGCAGATTGTCGTCCTTAAGTAGAACCATTGTTCCAACTTCAATCGGCGGATCCAGGGATTGATCAGTGCTCTTCCACTTGTGTCGCACCTTACGCTTCCAAAAATGATCTTGAAGACGTTGCAGTAACTGCCATCGAGACAAACTGCCTATTTTGAGGTGTTCCAAGTTAGGGCTTGGAATTGCTGTCATCGGTTGTCCAATAAGAAAATGGCCAGGGGATAAATAGGAATAATTATTTGGATCGGAACTTATAGGGTTTATGGGTCGTGAATTAATAACCGCCTCTATCTGTATGAATATTGTATTGAGCTCTTCAAATGTGAGACGCGATTCCCCAACAATTTTAAATAAATATCGCTTAGCAATTTTTACAGATGCCTCCCACAGGCCTCCAAAATGAGGTGACCGCGGTGGCATGAAGTGCCATTCGATTCCCTGGCTTCCGCTCTCATACGCAATTTTTTCTTTTACCATTTGATTCTCAAAGAATTCCTTCAACTTTTTTAATTCGTTATTTGCGCCAACAAAATTTGTGCCATTATCAGAGTACATGTGGATACACCTACCTCTGCGCCCGATGAAGCGGCGCAAGGCTGCAATAAACGCTTCAGTCGTGAGACTGCTTACAATCTCAATGTGGACAGCCTTTGTCGCAAAACAAATAAATAATGCCGCGTACGCTTTGCTTATCTTAAGCTTCCGTGTGCCTTCTTTTATTAAGAAAGGACCACAATAGTCAACACCGCAAGTTGCAAATGGCTTACCAGGTGTTACGCGATGTGCAGGTAAATTGCCCATAATTACTGTTCTAGATTTGGGATTATTTTTGAAACAGATTATACATTTTCTAATGACCCCCTTTATGCCGTTCATACCGTCAATCGGCCAATATTTTTGGCGTACGGCGGCCAGTGTTGCCTGTGCCCCGGCATGCAAATTGTCTTTGTGCGTTTGTAAATAAATCAGTTCCGTTAATTTATGACCTTTCGGTAGCAAAAGCGGATATTTTATCTGTATGCTTAGATCGGAGTTAGCTAAACGCCCTCCTACTCGTAATAATCCTGAATCATCAATAAATGGGTTTAAACTAGTTAATTTACTTTTGCGGTCAACCTTTGACTGTGATTTGATTTGATTAATTTCTCTGTTGAATGACTCTTCTTGAGCTACCTTAACTAAAACATTAGTGGCGGCATCTAGTTCCTGTATTGTTATGCTAGATACCTGGCGATTGGTTTTTAATTTGCAGTTCTTGGCAAATCGTAAACATAACGCCGTAACTCGAATTAATTTTCTGAGTGAACTAAATTTTGCAAAAATGTCAAATTTCTCAAGAAAAGCCACTACGCAGGTAGTTATTTCCTGTTTCTTTTTCTTGGGTAAATCGTCTTTGTTTGTGGTTTGTACAGTTGTCTTTATATGTGCATCCCTTATCCAATTTGGCCCATTCCACCACAAATCATTCTGTACGAGCTCGGCTGGCGAAGCACCCCGAGACATAATGTCTGTCAGATTTTCTGCAAAACTTACGTATGACCATTCATTTGCGGCGGATAGATTTAATATTTGTTCGATGCGGTTTGCTACGAATATTTTCCATTTATTGGGGCATAAATTAAACCAACTAAGTACAATTTGAGAATCACTATAATAATATACTCTATTTACATGTAGCACTATAGTTTGGCGTGCCCGTGACATTAATTGAGCGAGATGTAATGCCCCGCACAATTTAAGCCTAGGTATAGTTTCCGTTTTTAGCGGTGCCACCCTTGATTTTGCACAAAACAACTGAACCTTAAAGTTGTCATTTTGCGAATTTCCGTTTTCTGATTTAGCAGACGCGTCGAACACCACGCGTAATTTAGTTGTAATTGATTCAGATTTTACCACCGCATGATGTGGAAGATAGAAATGAGGCGCACAGTCATTGGACGTAACCCTTTGCATGTGCCCAAGCTCCACATATTCACGCATGAATTGTACGTATTCATTTTTGAGCTTCGAATCATTTCTGAATCTTTTTTCAAGGTTGTAAATCCTTTTTAGGGTCACACATTTTGAAGACCCGAGCTCGTTACAATTTTTAACAAATGGCAACGAAACTCCAAACAGGCCGTCGCCGTTTGTTGTAAATTCTTTGAGGAATGATTGCTCACAAGCTTTCTTCTTCATTGTAAATTTTATGGGGGTTGCTAGCCCGCTGTGTATATTCCCTAACTCCCAGAATTTCTGAATGTTAAAACCCGCCAGATGACACTGGCTGGACGTTCCATGCTGGCCAAACCATGCAGCGGTAATATTGCCGCCGCTCACCCATCCTAAGTGCGTCTTAACAATTACGGCATTATTGCGATCCACTATTATCCGCCCTGAACACAAAAGTAGCCAAAACAGTTCGGTCCCCAATAAACCATCCAACGGCCGCGCACGGTTGAATTCCGGATCTGCCAGTAGCCGGCATCGCTTGGGGATTTTTACCGAATCTTCAGGTATATTTATTTCCTTAGTTGTTGATGGCAAATCAATAATAGCATCGATATGCGTTGCGCCGATATTGCGCTTATTATCGAAGGCCTCAACAAGCGTATCCCATGCAGTCTGGTAATTGGCATCGCAAATGGTGAACGAACCCAAAACCTCAGCGGCTTCGCCTTTAATGGCGGAAATTAAATAATGAAATTTTTGTACATTTGGTAGTGAATCGCGTTCATGTACGAGCGATTTAAAAGTATCATAGAACGGAAGCCACTGATCGAAACTGCCGTCAAACTTAGGCAAATCAATCCTCGGCAACCTGATTTCGCTGTTGTTATTGATGCTGCTAGCCGTCGATACATTTTGTTGACTTTTTTGTAGCCCCAACAATAAATTGTTTGCGCTGTCTATGAGTACATCATATTTATTTTCGAATTCCGTTATTTCGATATCTACGGCTACATTTTCAAGCTCGTTAATTTGGCTTTGAATATTAATAAACTCGTCGAGTGCAATGCTTAGACGATCAAGACGCATATTAATTATAAAAGGTGTGGTCTTTTCGTCCACGGTGTTTAAAAATGTCTCAAATCGCGTCATTGTTCCGCGAATACCCTTTAGGTCAAACTTAAGTTTATCTAACGTAGACATACTGACATATGCTGTTATCAAATGAACGTAGGAAGGATAAACAATGAGGATCAAACCGTTTTCTCTTCTGTGAGATGTCTGCGACTCCTTGCTCGCTGGCTGTCGGATGCCGGACACGGATGGTGATTCCCCCAGGTGCTGTCTTCTTCCTGTTCTTCCTGATGATCCGTTGCTCCTTGGCTTCTGGATACTTGATGGAGATCCAAGTCTACGGCTTGTGCCGGACGGTGCCCTTCCCACGTTGTAATGCGTGTTGTTTTGAACATACACTGTACACTTCACTTAAACACACACGGTTCGGATGATGATGTTATCCGATTCGAAGGACCATGTTACGATTTGAGTGCTTGGACAAAACTCCTTGCTTACTTTCGATGGTGTGCTAAATGAAACACTTGTTTGTGGACTGTATTTTTAATAGGTGTTTAAGCTGCAGTGGTCAGGCAGGATCTCTTCGTCTCTACAGACTCGGTACCTCCACGAAGGGTCGGTTTACCGCTCGCACCCCGCGCAGGGGGTGGCTAGTATTTAACAATGAATATCTATGGTACATTCTATGAAATTGACTGTGATGAGGCCTGCGATTTCAGTGATCGATGGCTTAAATCAGTATTCATGGTCTACGGTTGGCTTTTTTTATTCAGAAAATGTATTCATAAATGATTTAATTTAATACTAATATATGTGACTGCTGGTTTTGAAACATTTTGAAACAAAAAGTTTGTATATCACTAGATATCAATTTTGAAAATGTTTGTCGAGAGGCTGAGGGTTTTGAGAAAATAAATTTGGTAAGCATTTTATAGTTGGATATCAATTTTGAAAATTTGTAATCAGGCGCTACGGGTTTTATTAAAGAACGAATTGGTTAAAATTGTGAAAACAAATCAATTGAAAAATACTACTGACACAAAAATATAAAATCTACAAATGTACTTTCGACAAACTTCAAAAATAAAGTAATATTAAATAAAATAATAATTGAATTGTAAATATAAATACTCGTAAATTTTCCAAACAGGCAAAATGTGATAAAATGGAAAACTTCAAGTAGCCTCCATTCACGATGTTTTTGCGTCAGAGGAGTCTATGAATATCTACTAATTTTGTTGGTAGTGTTTCGCAAATAACTGAATTCCCTAATGGAACTTGTCGATTTTTTAGGCTTTTTAATTTGAGGTTATATTTTTTAAATAACATTGTTGCCAGATGTAAATTTTAAATTATTAGAGATAAAAGCTAGAAGTTAAAAAAATTATAAATCTGAAAATGTGGTAGGAAGCAAATGTCTAATAGACATCGACACAAAAAAATTAATAAATTCCGGTGCATCACTGAATCAGTTTGTCTAACATGACAAAACGAAAACCCAACCAACTCAGTTGCATAAAGGTCGTTAATTTATAATAATTGTGCCATTCTCTGGTCAGAAAAAGTCATAATGGCAATTTTGAACATTCCCAGTTTTAGTCTTAATATAAAAAAATAAATTCAAGGTCAGAATAAAACTGAATTCCATAGCAAATAGCAAATAGCAAATAACAGAAGTGTTAGATGCAGCAATCCAATTATAAATATTTCATTCGCAACGTTATTGATATCTATACTTAATAATGTGCAATCGATAATCATAATGAAAAAACGCAATAAGGAAGATTCAAATAGATTTCACATTCCTCAGGACTAATACGGCGCGCACTTGGAAGGACATTTTATTACCCATTTACGTTTCAGTTTCCAGGTAGGATCATTTGCTAACCCGACTGGCGTTCTTCCTATCGGCTTGTCGAGGAAAACCGCAAACGAACTCTTTCCACAGCCGTGTGTCGAATCGCCATTATTTTCCCATAATTAACCATTTGCAGAATTATTTATCGCCGTTATTAATAATCGTAAACTTGGATATACCCGGAGGATGGACGTAGCTTTCGAGTAATTGGTTTTCATTATATTTCACGTTTTGCCCATCTAACGTTAATGACGGTTAAATATTTTCCTTATATCCCATGCAGTATACAAGATTCACGGCGCAGCTATTTATTACTTTCTAGATAATGCAATAATTGTTGTAAACAATCATTTCACGGTGCACCCAAGTGTATTTCGCGCATTAAGATTGAATCAAGATATTTTACAAGCAAAAAACAAGTGTACTGAACGGTGCTGCACTATAATCATTGTCTAATTTGATCTCGCAGTGAGAGAAATCATTACAAATATATAATTCAACACTTATAACTATAACCGGGATAATTATGTTTTTACATAAAGGAATATCTAAAAGCATATTAGATCGTATGAATCGGTAGTTAATACTTCGTGAAACATCTTTAAATTAGTATGAATAAAGCACTTGCTTAAGTTTCACTTTTTTTTAAATATTGTAATAGTTTTTGTAATTTCATTTGTCTCTTGATAATGGTCGTGAGACCTAAACAACTGTAGAGTTTTTCTATTAAAGAATTTGGGAAACTTAACCAAGTGCTTTATTTATACAAAGAAAGCATATTTCTGAATTTACTTTATAAAAGAATATTTTTACATATTTACACATTGTTAGATATGTCTTGCTTTATAAAAGAATTTACTTCATAAAAGAATATTTTTACATATTTTACCACATTTGTAGATATGTTTTGCGTATTTGCGCAAAAATTTCGTAATTTTGCCAAGACGCAAAACACAGAAAACACTTTCACACGTTTGTCATACACTATTTTTTGCGCAAACACAGGATTTCCTAGATGCTGTTTAGAGTGGAGGTTCTTAAACTTTTTGTATCTGCCACCCATTTTCATGATCATTGGGGACTCCTGAGGTTGTGAATTTACTGTTGTTTCTAAGGAAAGTGTAAAGCTTTTAAAATTTCCTAGAGTGTTATTCATAAAAATATAAACTGTGGTTTGGTGGTGGTTTAGCGGTCTTTTACAAAGGGTTACTAAGGTTACTAAGATTAAACCACCGTTAAACCGCGATTTATTTTTTTATTAATAACACGGCTTAAGTTTTTCATAGTTTTTGTGGAAGTTTTGACAGACCCATTGACGGGTCGTGACCCACAGTTTAAGAACCATTGTTAGAGTAAGGTGAAATAAAATCAATTAAAAGTGAAGACCGTAGATGGCAGTAATTATTTTCTACACACAAAAGCAAAAATATGCAACAAAAGTTAGGGCCACAAAATACTCCGCTGACGTGATTTTTTTTAAAGCTGTAATTTTGGTAATTAACCGATCTTTGGTTGGTCTAAAAAGCGATCTAAATTCAGCTAAAAATGACTATGCAATTAGAAGAATTGTATGGAAGACCAAAATTACTAAAGAAACTAAAGCACAGTGTTCTACAATTTGGAAAATGTCAGCGTAATTACAAACAAAAATCTCATGTTTAATGCTGTAAATTTTTTATAGCATTTATGTAAATTTTTCCCAATTCAATTACAATATTACAAAATTTTACACATATCATGAAACTCGTTTCATCATTTCACTGAGAAATAGAATTCTAGTAGAATTTCAAGTAGAATTCAATAAGTAAGAAAATTATTTCGTTTTAAATGTTTTATAACGAATACAATATCCTTATCATTCAGTTAAACTACTCGTTTAATAATTTCAATATGAAGTAGAATTCCAGTAGAATTTCACGTAGAATTCAATAAGTAAGAAAATGATTTGGTTTTAAATGTTTTATAACGAATACAATATCCTTATCATTCAGTTAAACTACTCGTTCAATAATTTCAATATGAAGTAGAATTCCAGTAGAATTTCACGTAGAATTCAATAAGTAAGAAAATGATTTCGTTTTAAATGTTTTATAACGAATACAATATCCTCATCATTCAGTTAAACTACTCGTACAATAATTTTAATATGAAGTAGAATTCCAATAGAATTTCACGCAGAATTCAATAAGTAAGAAAATGATTTCGTTTTAAATGTTTTATAACCAATGCAATATCCTTATCCTTCAGCACTATTCGAATCCTGGACCATAAGCGAGCGTGCAACTTAAACAACGCAATATTTTTATATGTACAATGTATAATGTATCATGTATCTTTAAATGCGCAATTTTGGTTCGTCGCTTGACCTAGCATAGAGTCTCCAGCACCATATTACGTAAAGACATACTATTTTTTCCTGCTGGCAAATTTTTGAAATCTGATTACGGATCTTGAAAACCACATTATTGATTGCTATAGCATAAAACAATTGTCGTCGCAAATTATTTAATTATCCATTTATTACTATGCCAATACAAAATATTGTTACACGAAATAATGCATACATAAATATTGTATGGATGCATTTCACGTAATTTTTTTCATAGTTTCTGCGACCCATCAGACATGATGGGTCACAGACATATTAATACCGTATCAGACATATTAAATGACCCATTGATGGGTCACGACCCACAGTTTAAGAACCACTGGTTTAGTTTAAATATTTGGGAATTTCACAAATATTTCAGAAAATTACATAAAATTGATACTTTCAATATGCTGAATATAGTAGAAAATACAATAAAATTCTGAGTAGTGTTAAATTTAAAAACAATATTATGGAAAAAAACCACTGACCATATGACCATATGACGTAACTATAAGAAAATATTCTGAAAATTCTAGAAAACTTCTTGGTAATTTATATCATTTTTACTGCAATTTTTTGAGGTTTTTTTTTTAATAATATTGAAAAGACATATTTCAGAATATTTTGAAAATACTCAAGAATTTGTTTTATATAATTTGTGAAGCCTACATATTTTCATGAGTTTTGACATTTTCGTATTAGACCCGAATTTTTTTATAAATATTCTCAAATTTGAAGAATATATTGGGAAAATTGTAGAACATTTCTAGAAAATTCAATTGAACTGTATACATTTTCATGGTATTTGAAATGTTCATACATATCCCAATAAATTCCCCAGGTGTGCTGGAGAAAAATTATTAAAAAAAAACATGACCATATAACCAACAATAAGAAAATATTCTGAAAATTCTAGAAAACTTCTTGGTAATTTATATCATCTTTATTGAAAATTTTTGAGGGATTTTTTTTTAATAATATTTAAAAAACATATTCCAGAATACTTATAAAATACTCAAGAATTTCACTTATCAAATTTGTGAAGTCTACAGATTTTCATGAGTTTTGAAATTTTCGTATTTGACCCGAAAAAAAAATATAAATTTCACGAAAATATGCGGGAAAGTGTAAAACATTTCTAGTAGATTCAATTGAACTGTATACATTTTCATAGTATTTGAAATATTCATAATAATAGTAATAAGCCTTTAATCACTGAGCCATTTTACAATGGATGTGAGAAGTCAAAAGTCGAACAAGCCGACCATGAGTATTACAATTGCTTAAAGTACTTAAAAATATAAGTAAAGTAAAGTAAAGTAAAGAAAACTCTGGGACTCCACCCTCTGAATTCGGATATGAAGTAGAAGCATTTTTCGACAAGATGTTGTTATCCATACATATCCATGCATATCCATATCCCAAATAATTCCCCAGGTGTGCTAGGAAATTTCACAAAATTTCCATATATTTCGCAAATATGTAGGATATTGTTTATTAATTATTATTAAAAATATTAAAACGTTATTAAAACAAACGAAAATTGTGAAAAGTTTCATAAATATTCGGGACAGTTTCGCAAAAGTTACGGAAAGATTTATAAAAAATTTCAAATATTTCCTAAATATGCCGAAAAACTGTGTGTAATGCTTTTCGAAAATTTAATTGAATTTACGTTTTTTTTTGGCCAAACCACACAAGTGCCTAAATGCACCAAACAAGTGGTAACATTATCTGAAAACAATGAAGTGTAGAAACGTTCATAGTTGTTGGAATTTTCATAAATATTCGGATATTCTACAACTGTTTCAGGAAATTAGTATTTATAATTTCCGATTTTTAATATGCAGAATGTAGTAGAAAATACAACTAAATTATGAGCATTTTTTTTAATAAATTTTCTAGGAAAAACAGAACATGCCTGTATTTGCTCAACTATTCAGAAAATATTCTGAATATTTTAGGAAACTTGGTAATTTCTAACATCTCTATATTCTCAGTAAATTTATAAAGAAATTCGTTCAATAGTATTAAAAATTCCGTACATATTTCCGAATGTATTAAAAAAACAACATTTCTTTAATAACATTTTTTAAACATATTCCAGATATTTTGAAAAAATAGAATATTTTTAATAAAATTTTTGAAGCTCTTCGAAATCTTCAGACTTTCATGACTTTTGAAAGTTTAATAAATATTAGGGACAGTTTCGTAAAAATCATGGAAAGGTTTATACAAATTTTCAAATATTTCCTAAATATGCCGGAAAACTGAGTGTAATGCTTTTCGAAAATTTAATTGAAGTGTACAAATTCCTTGGTTTTGTAGGAAAAAAAAAGAAAATATTTGCTCAACTATTAAGAAAATATTCTGAGTATTCTAGAAACTTCCTGGTAATTTCTTTCATCTTTATATTCTTTGTAATTTTATAAGGAAATTTGTTCAATAGTATTAAAAATTTCGTACATATTCCAGATATATTGAAAAAAGAGAACTTTTTAAATAAAATTTTTGAAGCTCTTTGAAATCTTCAGACTTTCATGAGTTTTAAAGCTTCATAATATTCGGAACAGCAAAAGTCACGGAAAGATTGACAAACATTCTCAAATATTTCCTAAATATGCCGGAAAACTGTGTCTTTTCGAAAATTTAATTGAAGTACAAATTCCATGGTTTTGCTTCAAAAAAAGAAGATATATGCTCAACTATTTAAAAAATATTCTGAGTATTCCAGAAACTCTTGGTAATTTCTATCATCTTTATATTCTCTGTAATTTTATAAGGAAATTCGTTCAATAGTATTATATAGTATTAAAAAATCCGTAGATATTTCAGAATGCATTAAAAGAAAAGCAGCATTTCTTAAATAAATTTTTTGAAACTCTTTGAAATCGTCAGACCTTCCTAAGTTTTGAAAGCTTCATAAATATTCGGGACACTTCCGCAAAAGTCATGGAAAGATTTATAAAAATTCTCAAATATTTTCTAAATATGCGTGAAAACTGTGTGTACAGCTTTTCGAAAATTTAATTGAAGTACAAGTTCCATGGTTTTGTTTCAAAAAAAGAACATATGCTCAACTATTTAAAAAATATTCTGAGTATTCCAGAAACTCTTGGTAATTTCTATCATCTTTATATTCTCTGTAATTTTATACTGAAATTCGTTCAATAGTATTATATAGTATTAAAAATTCCGTAGATATTTCAGAATGTATTAAAAGAAAAACAGCATTTCTTAAATAAAATTTTTGAAACTATTTGAAATCGTCAGACCTTCCTAAGTTTTGAAAGCTTCATAAATATTCGGGACAGTTCTGCAAAAGTCATGGAAAGATTTATAAAAATTCTCAAATATTTTCTAAATATGCGTGAAAACTGTGTGTACGCTTTTCGAAAATATAATTGAAGTGTACAAATTCAATGGTTTTCAAAATTTTCATAAATATTCTGTAGAGATCCATAGATTTACTAGGATATCTAAAAATTAAACAGATTATAAAAAAATAATATACAAATATCATTAGACTCAATACATTTTTTTTAAATATCTTCAAATCTTGAAAGAAAAATGTTAAAATTCTTTCTTTTATGCATATTTATAGTAGTTGATTTTTTATAACCTTCAAGTTGAAAGTTATAGAGTTGTAGAAATTCGCAAATATCTCGAAAATATGTTAGAAACTTTCTCCAAAATTTAATTGAAGTATGCAAATTTCATGGTTTGCAAAATTTTCATAAACATGTTGGATAGTTCCATATATTTGATAGGAAATCTAGAAAGTTTTATAAAATTTTTCAAATATTTCCTAAATATGCCGGAAAACTGTTTGTAATTATTTTCGAAAATTTAATTGAAGTACAAATTCCATGATTTTCAAAACTTTCATAAATGTCCTGTAGAGATTCATAGATTTACTACGATATATAAAAATTAAAGAGATTATGAAAAGCATAATACAGTGTGTTCGATAAAAAGGGTCCTAGAGTGTAGCGACTATATTTGTTATTTAATCATCAACAAACCATATATATTATTAAATGGGACAGTATTAGCTACAGGTTGGTGAAAAAAAATATTTTTTTCACCTTCATTTATTGGTAGTGACGTCGTAACTTGAAGCTAAGACTGTCCCATTTAATAATATATATGGTTTGTTGATGATTAAATAACAGAGGAAGTCGCTGCACTCTGGGGCCCTTTATATCGAACACACTGTATACAAATATCATTAGGCTGAATACTTTTTTTTTCACAATATCTTCAAATCTTGAAAGAGAAATGCTAAAATTCATTCTTTCAGGCATTTTATAGTAGTTGACTTTTTATAATCTTCAAGTTGAAAGTTACAGAGTTGTAGAAATTCGCAATATATCGAAAATATGTTAGAAACTTTCTCCAAAATTTGATTGAAGTGTACGAATTTTATGGTTTTCAAAATTTTCATAAACATTCTGGATAGTTGCATAGATTTGCTAGGAAATCTAAAAATTAAGGAGATGTATAAGGTGGTGATGGCTGTGTTAAAAGCGAAACCCAAAACAATTTCTAAACGACGATGTAATTACCGCTTGGTTCCAAGATGCAGGAAAGTGTGTGGCGCCGGCTTGTCCGAAACAAATCACACAGAGATATTTACAAAAATTATATAAGTTGGAATTATAGAGGTGTGTATATATATAATAAAGTGGAAATAACGGAGTGCCCTCAGGTGTAGTAATTTAAAATGCGATACGAGACGCATAATGCGCTGTTTGTAATGAGCACCAACACGGCCCACGATCTTTCACTTGCATCTACTTCCGAGTTAGCCGAGAGAGTAGGAGATTACAAGGTTCGCAAATGAGTAAACAGTTTTTTGCGCGTTGTAAATTAGTTTAAACTACTTTCAAACGGCGCAAAAAAATCGGAAACGGATAACGTCTGCTGCAATAAAAAAATTAATTTATAGTGCAGGCGCTTGTTTATCGGCCGGTCCACACAATTAATTCGCCGGTGCAGGTGAAATCAAAGCGGAATTAGTTTTGGCCACGCAACTCTGTTGTTGTTCTCGAATTCTATGAATTCCGTGCGGCGATTCGGCGATCGGAAGCGGCCGAAATGTGGGTCAGCGCTGGAGCAGAAGGAGCCGTAACGACCTTATCTACGGTGATCGGGTTTCGCGCGATTTTGGCAAGGACGGCATTCCGTGTCCTTAACGAGCCACGCTTACGTAACAGAATCTGCCTGCCTGGTGCACCTCTCTCGGAGGACTTTCTAGAGCCGCTTAGAAGAAGAGAGGCGATCGGGAGATGGATTTGCATAGAATGTGCGCGGCTGGCGGATGGAAAGGCATCGGCGATCGCGATGCAGAAAGGGCGCAGTTTCTATGCACAATAGCGCATTTGTAAATACCTCAGACTTTGCAATTGTTAATTTGTATCTTATCGATTCAATATGGGCAAGTAAAATGTGATGAGATGGAAACAGTCTAAGTATGTTGTGATTATTTATATTATTTTGTTTTTAGTTCTTTAATTATTTAGAATTATGTCGACGTAATATTTAAATAAATTTACAAAATTGAGGAAAGCTGATTGGGTGTCATTTTAACCTAATTAATTTGCTAATATTATAAGTCCGTACTTTTTTTTTCTCAAATTTGAAATTTGGTTTGTAATTTGTACACGGTAAAATTAGTTTTGAGTTTAGAAATAGATTTTTTAGATACTGTATACAAATCTGGCATGAAATATACAGAAATATGTTAAATATATGAAATAAGTTTTGAGAAATTTCAGTGATTGATAACAATGGACAACAGCATTTTAGATGATTGGGTTATGTTGCATGATACTAGCCTAATTTTTATTGACGATTTTATTTTCAAATCTGTGATCGAAATTTATGTATCAGCTCTAGTTTAGAAAATATGATAATAATATTTTATTAAGTCCTAAGTAGAAAAAAACTTTCTTTTATAAGAATTCCTTGCTGAAGTTGAAGTTAGAGAGCTGTTCTGAATGCTGAAACAAAAGTCAGCCATTATGTGTGCGTTCCAGTAGCCTTGATAGCGTTCCTCCATCATACGATGGTTCTGGTTGAATAGCTCGCCCTGTTCTTTACTTAGATCCCCAAGATTAGCGGGAAAATAGTCTAGGTGGTAGTGAAGAAAGTGTAACTTGATGCTCATGTTACATCCAAGCGTTTGAAAGTGACTCATTAGTTGTTCCACGCGTTGAGAATAGTCAGAACTTTTCTTATTTCCCAAAAAAATCCCAAAAGTCAAACAAACTCATTCCATGCCTCTTTCTCAATCTCTCATAGTGTCCCCAAAATTTGAGTCTTTTATTAATGATCTTATCTGTGGCCCGTCAAAAATGCCCGCTTTTATCTTTTCTGCACTCATACGATGGTTCTGGTTGAATCGCTCGCCCTGTTCTTCACTTAGACCCCCAAGATTAGCGGGAAAATAGTCTAGGTGGTAGTGAAGAAAGTGTAACTTGATGCTCATGTTTTTTTGGTAGAAAAAGGAAACAACTTCCACTGTTGTTAAAGCCTTTAACAAATTGTTTTATAAGCCCTAATTTTATATGCAACGGAGGCATAATTATATGATCCTTTGATACTAAAGGGGAGTTTGTCATGATTTGTTGTCCTGGAACCAGTACTTCCCGAGTAGGCCAATTCTATTTAACAAAGTGTTGATCTTTAGCTCTACTATCCAACAAGCAAAGAAAACAGGGTCACTTTGTGTAACCACCTTGTTGGCCTAAAAGAAAGTCCACCATTTTTAAATCTACGCATATGAGCCAGTTGTATTCCATATATTTAGTTTTGTCCAAAACCAGTTCAAGAGATATATATTCTTCTTTTACTATAGTAGAATGTGCAATATGCAATGACCCTAATTTATTCCAATTGTATAAGAGAACACATTTTAGACTTTGTTTTGACGAGTCTATGAATAAACGCCACTCACTTGAAACATAATTTCGTAATCCCATTGCAGCTATTAAACCAGGTACAGTCATGCTCACATAAATCTAGTACAAAAAAATTGACATTGCTATATAAAATTGCTATTGTAACCTAATTTCTTGTTCTAGATTTATGTGAGCATTACTGTACATCTTTACAAAATACAAAATCATCTTCTTCAGCAATATATTTGAGGAGATTCTATTCTCTTGTGCGGTACTATGAAAGTTTAGTTACTTTTGTTATTAAGTTTCTTTCTTTTAGCCTAGAAGCCAAAATTTCAAAAGTAGACTTCGGCAGTCCCAGATCTCTGATTAGGTCGTTTAAATCATCGTGGTTGAATGGTTTTGGCGTTTCTACGTCACATTCAAAGTCACTATCACTACTGTCAATTGTCATCTCAAGATTAATTGGATCCTCCTGTGAATCATCATAGACTATAATCTCTATCTACTGGTCGATTCAGAAAGTTATATACTCGATTTTCTCATTTATTTTACACAGTCTCTTCCTCAAATTTTCAGAAGAATTGTCTTTATATACAGTATGTCCCCGGATTGAGTTTACAAGAGGAAAAACTTTTTTTTCTTTTATTTTACGCCAAAACTGCAAAGGAATAAGATTTTTTGCTTGTTCTGAAACCAGCAAATCTGTAATTAAAACTTAATTATTCTGACTCAGTGGAAAGAAAAGTTCATTTTTCTTTTAATTTCGCACTTTCTCTACTTTTTAAATCCCATCACATCGGCCGTTTTTTTTACGATGTCACTTTGACAAATAAGTTTACGCAAGTTAAATAACAAAAATGTTTGTGAAAAACATAATTTTAATAAACAGCAACTCAAAGAAACAGCTTTAAGATAAAAAAGTCATTTTTAACAAGAACAATCATTATTCAATTAACCCCCCACCCAATTCTGCGCACAATTCTACTCTAAAACGAAACTCCTTGAAACTTCTTTGAATTTCTTCGATGGACAATGATGCCACGTCGTCACTTATTCGTTTTTTTAATTCTTCGGCATTATTAGGTAGGTTATCCATATACACAATTTGCAATAAACTTCCCCACAAATGAAAATCCAAAACTGTTAAATAGAGACTTCTGGCAGGCCACAATACTGCACCATTTCTTCCAATCCACAGATCTCCAAATTTAATTTATTATTTTCTGAAGCATGAAGCCCATCGCTAAGAAAATTTTCTAACATATCTAAATATATGTGCTGATTAACGTTGTTATCAAAAAAGTATGGACCTATTATCCCGTGATAACCAACGGCACACCACACGGTTAATTGAATAATGATTGTTCTTAATAAAAATTACTTTTTTATCTTAAAGTTGTTTCTTTGAGTTACTGTTTATTAAAATTATGTTTTACACAAACAGTTTTGTTATTTAACTTGCGTACTCATTTGTCAAAGTGACATCGTCAAAAAATAAAACGGCCAATGTGATGGAATTTAAAAAGCAGAGAAAGTCCGAAATCAAAAGAAAAATGAACTTTTCTTTCCACTGAGTCACAATAATTAAGTTTTAATTAGAGATTTGCTGGTTTCAGGACAAGCAAAAAATCTTATTCCTTTGAAGTTTTGGCGTAAAATAAAAGAAAAAAAAGTTGTTCCTCTTGTAAACTCAATCCGGGGACATACTGTATATACTGTCCACATATCTGGCATGAACTATACAAAATATTTAAGAATATTCGTCAAATTTTAAGAAGATTTGTCTTCAGGTATACTGTATACAAATGTGGCATGAACTATACAACTTATGCATTTAATAAATTTTGACAAAATTTCCAAGTATACAGTGTAGATATCTATTTTTGAAAGAGTTTGATCAATAATTCATAAAAAATCGTCATAAGTAACAAAAAATCATTAAAAAAATATTTTTTTTAATTAATGCAGTCATGCTCACATAAATCTAGTACAAGAAATTAGGGTAGGACGATTCCTGTTTTTCATCCTACCGGGGTCTTTCCTTCTTTTACTATTTCATTTAATAGTTCTGTTCATTTTTCGATGCCTTCTAATACAAGTCCCTTCATCATTTCCGATGTTATTTCGTCCATTCCTACAGCTTTGCCATTTTTCATTTTACTTGTTTCTTCAATCACCTCTCCTATTTCTATTTCTGAAATCTATTCTTTTTCGTTTTCTACTTGGTCGTGTTTTACTTCTTTTTCTATCTCCTCTGCTTTAGTAGTTGTCAATTCTTCAAAGTGTCCCTTCCATCTTTGTATTATTTTCTTTTCATCTAATATCCTTCATCCTTCTTTTACATTTCATTCATTTCATTTCATCTAATAGTTCTGTTAGTTCTTCGAGCCTTCTAATCCAAGTCCCTTCATCATTTCCGGTGTTATTTCGTCCACTCCTGCTGCTTTGCCACACTTAATTTTTCTTATTGCTTCAATCACCTCTCGTACTTCTATTTCTGCAATCTCTTCCGTTTTGCTTTCTTCTTGGTCGTGTTTTACTTCTTCTATCTCCTCTGCTTTAGTAGTTATTATTTCCTTCCCGAGAATTTCTTCCATCTTTGCATTATTTTGGTTTCTTCTTTGATTATGTTTCCCTTTTTGTCCTTTACGCTCATCATGTTGTACTCTTTTTTATCTAAGTTGCTTTATTGTTCCACATAACAGCTTCTGGTTCTCTCAATAATTTTCATTCAATTTATCCCAGAATTTTTCCAGGATTCTTCTTTGGCTTTCTTGACTACCTTATTACTTCCTTTTGTTGTTGTTGGTATTTTTCGTCGTCTTTTTTGTCCTTCGTGCTTAGGTATTTCTGTTATTCTCTTATTTTCTTGCTGATCTCCTTGTTCCACCATTCTGTTCTTCTCTCCACCGTATTTGTTATTTTTTTGTTCCTCAACTTATTTTTGCTGTTTTTATTATGCTTTCTTTTCAAAGTACTACATTTGTTCTCTACTCCGTATTGTGTTTCTTGTTTACTCAACCTTCTCATCTCCTCTTGATGTTTCTGTCTGCATGTGCGTTCTTTGAGTCTGTAAGCCCTTATCTTCTCTTTCGTTTTTGTTCTCCTTTTGTCTATTGTTTCTTTTTTCCCTTATTTGTTGTCTTCATTCCCATTTTTACCAGGTAGTGGTCACTTCAAATTTCCGCTCATCGTGATACTCTTGAAAAAAATCGGGGAAAAAATCAATGAAAATGATCGCGAGAACCAGAAGCTGCTCTCTGGAAAAATAAAGCAGCTTAGAAAAAAAAATGGTACAACACGATGAGCGCAAAGGACAAAAGGAGAGACTTTAAGAAACGAAAATAATACAAAGATGGAAGGGATACTTTGAAGAATGGACAACTACTCAAGCAGAGGAGATAGAAGAAGAAGTAAAACACGACCAAGAAGAAAGCGAAACGGAAGAGATTGCAGAAATAGAAATAGGAGAGGTGATTGAAGCAATAAGAAAAATTAAAAATGGCTAAACAGCAGGAGTGGACGAAATAACACCGGAAATGATGAAGGGACTTGGATTAGAAGGCTCGAAAAACTAACAGAACTATTAGATGAAACAGTAAAAGAAGGATGAAGGATATTAGATGAAACGAAAATAATACTAAAATGGAAGGAACACTTTGAAGAATTTAGAACTACTAAAGCAGAAGAGATAGAAAAAGAAGTAAAACACGACCAAGTAGAAAGCGAAACGGAATAGATTGCAGAAATAGAAATAGGAGAGGTGATTGAAGAAACAAGAAAAATGAAAAATGGCTAAGCAGCAGGAGTGGACGAAATAACACCGGAAATGATGAAGGGACTTGGATTAGAAGGCTCGAAAAACTAACAGAACTATTAGATGAAATAGTAAAAGAAGAATAAAGGATATTAGATGAAACGAAAACAATACAAAGATAGAAGAAACACAACACGATGAGCGTAAAGGACAAAAGGAGAAACTTTAAGAAACGAAAATAATACAAAGATGGAAGGAATACTTTGAAGAATTGACAACTACTAAGGCAGAGTAGATAGAAGAAGAAGTAAAACACGACCAAGAAGAAAGCGAAAGGGAAGAGATTGCAGAAATAGAAATAGAAGAGGTGATTGAAGCAATCAGAAAAATGAAAAATGGCAAAGAAGCAGGAGTGGGCGAAATAAGCTCTTACGTTCTTAACTAGGTGCTATTTCGTTCTGTTGATTAGGCAGTAGTCTATTATTGCCTTTCATTGCGAGGTTCTGTTGATTAGGTAGTAGTCTATTATTGACTTTTCAATGCGAGTTTGTTGAACTCTCGTGTATTTATGTATAACTTTTTGGTTTGAATTTGGTGTTTGTTATTACGAAGTTGTTTTCTATGCAAATTTCAATCATTCTGTCTCCATTATTGTTCTTTGTAGGTGCACTTTCTTTTCCCATCATATCTTATTTTCCTTTGTTTTGGTTTCCTGTTTTGGTTTCCTGTTTTGGTTTGGTCCATAATTGATTTTTCATTGCGAGTTTGTTGGACCCCCGTGTATTTATATATCTTTTTGTTTTAATTTGTTGTTTGTTATGACGAGCTTGTTTTCTATGCAAAGTTCAATAAATTCTTTCTCCAGCTCCAGGGAAAGAAGGGGATCCCCATCGTATCTTGTTTTCCTTTGTTTTGGTTTTCTACTGTCCCATTCAGGTCTCCCATGATTATTATATTATCTTTTTCCTCATCTATTTCTTTTTGTAACTCTTCACAAAATCTGTACCTCCTTTCTTTGCATCTTCGTTTTCTGCATACGCAATGATCAGTGTCCATATTTATCCATTCATTTCCATTTCGATTGACATAATTCGTTCGTTGATGCATTGTTCTTTATGACATCTTTAATTTTTTCCGATATACTATTACTCCTACACCTGCCCTTACTCTTTATTTTTCATCTACTCCTGACTAGATTAGCCAATATCCTTTATGTATTCTTGTAATTACATTCCCTTTTTTTTTGTTTCTGTTATCCCATTATATCTGTCCTTTGTTTAATCATATCTTCTATTATTTCCTCTTCTATATTCATGTAATTTAGTATGTCCCATGTTCCAAATCTCAGTATGTTCTGTCTATTTTCTTTTCTCATTTTTGTAACTTCTTATGTTCTATGTTCCGAACCTCAGTATGTTCTGTTTATTGCCTGTTCTCTGTTTTATTTACTTCCTCCTTTGTGGTTGTGTCTATATGTCTGGGTTGTTCTTTTTTGTGCTTTTCTTCTTTGTTTGTTGTGTTCTTATTAGTTTTTTGTACTCTGCTCTGATTTCCATTCTCTTATATTTTCTTGTTCTTCGTCCCATTTCTATGTTATTCCATTTATACCTTCTTATATCCTACAATGGTTTGTTTTTCTTTTTCGTTCTCTTCCCTTGCTATATTTCTCAGCTCTCTCTCTCTGTATTTCTAGTTCATTCTTCGTCAGGTCTGCCTTAATATAGATGACATAATTCGTTCGTTGATGCATTGTTCCTTTATGACATCTTTAATTTTTCCGGTGATACTATTAGTCCTACACCTCCCTTTACACTTTATTTTTCATCTACTCCTGACTAGATCAGGCAATATCCTTTATGCATTCTTGTAATTCCTTTCACTTTTTTCTTTGTTTCTGTTATTCTCATGGTATCTATCATTTGTGTCATCATATATTATATTATTTCCTCTTCTATATTCTTGTAACTTCTTATGTTCCATATTCCGAACCTCAGTATGATCGGTTTATTTCCTTTTCTCTTTTTTTTTATTTACTTCCTCCTTTGTGTCTATATTTCTGGGTTGGTCTTTTTTGTGTTTTTCTGCTTTATTTGTTGTGTTTTTATTAGTTTTTTTGTACTTTCCTCTGGTTTCCATTGTCTTAGATTTTCATGTTCTTCATCCCATTTCCATGTTATTCTATATGATTACCTTCTAACAAACCATTGTAGGATATAGGTTTGTTTTCCTATTTCCCTTTCTTCCCTTGCTCTTTTTCAGCTCTCTCTGTTTTTCTAGTTCATTCTTCGTCAGGTCTGCCTCAATATAGATTCTTTCTGTGTGTTCTCTCAGCTTGTTTTTGTTCTTAAGCATGTTTAGTTTGTCTGAGAATCTTTCTGTTTCTAGTATGAATATTTTCTTCCTTATTTTTCGAGCATTTCTCATCTTTGCATTTATTTTAAGTTCCTTTTGTATAAATATCTTTATCTATTTCAAGATATTCTTAGCTTTCGTTGTTAGTCCTTTTATTTTGATTTTGTTTCGTTTCTTCTCTCTCTCTCTCTCTCTCTCTCTCTCATCATTTTCTACAATGGTTTGTTTTCCTTTTTCCCTCTGTTCCCTTGCTATCTTTCTCAGCTCTCTCTGTATTTCTAGTTCATTATTCGTCAGGTCTGCCTCAATATAGATTCTTTCTGTGTGTTATCTTAGTTTGTTTTTGTTCTCAATTAAGTATGTTTAGTTTGTGTGAGAATCTTTCTGTTTCTCGTATGTATATTTTCTTCCATATTTGTCGTGCATTTCTCATCTTTGCATTTATTTTGAGTCCCTTTTGTATAAATATCTCTTTAAATATATATTCATCTTTCGTTCTTAGTCCTTTTATTATGATCTTGTTTCTTTTCTTCTCTCACTCATAATTTTCCAATTTTTTCTCAATTTTCTTCATTCTTTCTTGCATTTCTGTTTTCTCCTGTTCTCATTTTTCTTCTTTATTTCTCATTTTATTTTGGACTGTTTCATATCTTCGGCATTTTTCTTCATATCTTATTTCATCTCCTGGGTCTTTTTCTTTTCATGTCTTTCAAGTCTTTCATGCCTTTCATCATATCTTTCATCATTACCGTTAATTCCTTTATTTCTATTATATCCTCTGGGATATTATAATAAATTATAATGTAATGGAATTATCATATTAAAAAAAATGGGAAGAAGAGAACTTCCTTGTCGGAAATATATTTAAATGAGGCCGATTTCATTCCGATAAGGAAGTGCTAGAACCTTCATGTCACTTGATACCTCACTTTTTTCTTGGATTTCAGTAATTGATTATTTTTCTTTTATTAAAATTATAATAGCAGTTTTCGTTTACATCCAACAGCTTTCTAATTATAATCCCGTAATTATTCTGGAAATGGAAATCTGACCAGAAAATATTACACATGCAATGCCACGAGAAAGAACCACACGCTGATATTGAACTTACAGGTTCAGCCATTGGAAAACTCACGCGTGCTGTGGCTTTGCGCTCGTTAAAAATCAATAACTGAAGCAAAGATGGAATAAATCTCGTCGAATGGCCAGCCAACCTTGTGATTGCACTAACTTTCATATACAATTAGCGGTACAAATGGCAATTTTTCCGTAATCACATAATTTAACAAATAGCTCATTAGGCGTTCTTCACGTGCATAATATCAGGAAGGAAACGCGCAAGTGTATTATCTAATGCGACATTAGCAGGCGGTGATTATGGTGGAATTATTATATATTTGCCCACGTACCGGAACAACAATTGCACTCGCCGGACTTTTCATGCAGCCCGGCTCGAGATGGAATAACGGTGAATTGCGGTTTTACTGCGACGAAGAACGGAGTATTTGCTTTTTGCTAATTGGGATTTATGAGATAACTCGCGTGTGCACTTACGCAATTCGTACGTGTCTTGCTTGAATTCGGTATGGTTGTGCTGTACCCAACAGTTCAAATATATTATGAAGCAAAATCCACAAAGAAATAATACGGACTTGCAGAAAACGCAAAGAAATTATTCTTCGTGGGCGTCAGCAAAACTTTGCCCGACTTTGGATTATCACTCATATGTGAACCTTGACATTTTTTTCCGGACTTCCTTAAAAATTGGTTACCTTAAAAATAAAACCAATACAGGAAAAAATAACAGAAGGTCAAATGAGGTGGTATGGACATATGAGACGAGTGAGAGAAGAGAGAAACACTAAGAAAATATACGAGACAAGAGCAACAGGAAAACAACAAAGATGAAGACCGAGAAAACAGCGCAATAAAAGAAGAGGCAACAAGAAAAGGGAACACATGCGAAGAAATAAAGGAATTAACAAAATATAGGAGGAAGTGGAGAGAATATTATAAAAATTAATAATGTATGCCTTATACCGAAAGGTAGATAGCTAAAGGAATACATACATAAATAAAGCATAATTTTTTTTTCCAATCCCGAATATGTTTGCAGTGAAAATTAAAACGCTCAAAGAATGTTAGCAGATAATCAGCGCATGCAGACTAGTATCTAAACAGTAATTGTTTATGTAACTCGGCTGGCAGGAGTTGAGGAAAAAAATTGTGATATAACCTTTGCAGAAAATGAAATGTGCGGTCGGCTGTGGAATTCTTAGAGTAGGAATACGCGATGTTTACGCGGAAATCAGCCACGTGCTTTTTATGTAAGAATTGGCGCATTTTTTATGTTTGTAACCATAACAAAATAACTTTTTAATGCTGTGCCTGAGCATTTTTCATATTTGTTTTTCAAAATAGTAACGTATGAAATTAAATTTTTCACAAGGTTATTAAGTACACTTATTTGTACTAGAAAATGCAAAAAAATTGAATATTTAGTAAATCAGTAGCTATCAATACTTTTGGAAATTATTTATTAATAACTTCCATGTAAAAGACAAAATTAATTGGAGAGATTATCATAAGCTTATGATAGCCTATTATTGTTGTAATGCAAATAAGTATGTTGTTAAATAATTATCATATTTATAATTCAATTAATTGGTTACTCGTGCAGTTTATAAAGCGATATCCTTGTAAACGATTGCAAGCGTCGATGAATTTCCTTATATGAAAGTAGCCATGGCTTGTCTCAACGATAAATAAAGAAATTAAAACGCGAACGTAAAATATAATAACACTTTGCGGGCGAAATTTATGCGCGCCGAGAGCGATGCCGGAGAACGCAATCAGCATCGATCACGTTTACATTGTTTTGTATCATTCCCCGTCCTGACAGTGAAACTTCTCTCGAATGCGCGTTACGTAAACGCGCCCGGACACTGGAGACGGCCTTGTGCGTCCTACTTTTCGTTTTATAACACCTCGCACGCCCATAATTTCTTTTTTATCGATTCCCGATTCAATTATGTCATCGGAACGACATTTTGGGCGCCACTTGGCTCCAGCGAGAGATATGCTCGACTGATGGTGTCCATGGTGATGCCTAACCTAACCTAACTTAGATGGTCAAAAAATTGTAGAGATGTCAAGAACATGCCTAACCTAATCTAACCTAACTTAACCCTCTAGTTAAGATCGTTAACGACCAGGTGTGCTTTGAAAACACGCCAATATTTAACGGCATCGTGGAAAGCCGTGTAATGAATGAATGAGCAATCCCATCACCATGATCAATTAAGCGCGTATTTAGAAAGTCAACCAATCTTTGACTCAACTTTGACAATCTGAATCCAAAAAAAAAACGAGAGTATCGTTAAAATAAATCTGTGCAACAAAGAAGACGGTCGACGGATGGTCAAAAATATATATAATCGATCTTTATTGGGCTATCGACCCCGAAAATATTTGAATCAAAATTTAATTTAAATGCCATTTAAGAAAAACCTGTAAGCCTATGCGTTTATATTAAACATTCACAAGATTAATTACATAGTACGAGTATGTCATATCTTGAAGGAATTCTTGCTATCTGCGTTGCGTAACTGATTTAACTAACGCCTGGAGAAACCCCGCTCATTACTGATTATATAAATTCGTATCAATCGATTGTCGGAACGTAACCGGCGAACTAACAAAATCCGTACACGGCACACATAACACTGCAGGGTTAGAGGAACGGGGAGTCAAACGCCGTTCACCAGGCGCTTTTATGTAACGAGCCAAATGTGCATTTCGGCGCCGAAGCTTTCGTTCTCGCTAGCCTACTCCTTTGACACAAATCCACCGTCGGCGTTCACTCTAACAATGAGCAAGTGGAAGGTAGAAAGCTTGTTTTATTGATTTCGTCAGTAGAAAAAAATGTGATGCCTATGCATCGTACGCAAGATGAGTTTTCTGCTCAAGGTCAAGAATGCACACGAGTCCATATACTTGAGACGTTTTTCGAGGGTTGCGTACACGTAGGTGGTACTCTATACTGTTGTTGTTGGTATTATTGTGTGTGGTGTTCGGTTATTGATGCATCATTCTGTCTGATGCGGAAACTAATGCGAGGTGCGTTTTCTGCTCAAGGTCAAGAATGCACATGTGTCCATATACTTGAGCCGTTTTTCGAGGGTTGCGTACACGTAGGTAGTACTCCATACTGTTGTTGTTGGTATTATTGTGTGTAGTGTTCGGTTATTGATGCATCATTCTGTCTGATGCGGGAACTAATGCGAGGTGCGTTTTCTGCTCAAGGTCAAGAATGCACAAGTGTCCATATACTTGAGCCGTTTTTCGAGGGTTGCGTACACGTAGGTGGTACTCCATACTGTTGTTGTTAGTATTATTGTGTGTGGTGTTCGGTTATTGATGCAACATTCTGTCTGATGCGGGAACTAATGCGAGGTGCGTTTTCTGCTCAAGGTCAAGAATGCACAAGTGTCCATATACTCGAGCCGTTTATCGAGGGTTGCGTACACGTAGGTGGTACTCCATACTGTTGTTGTTAGTATTATTGTGTGTGGTGTTCGGTTATTGATGCATCATTCTGTCTGATGCGGGAACTAATGCGAGGTGCGTTTTCTGCTCAAGGTCAAGAATGCACAAGTGTCCATATACTTGAGCCGTTTTTCGAGGGTTGCGTACACGTAGGTGGTACTCCATACTGTTGTTGTTAGTATTATTGTGTGTGGTGTTCGGTTATTGATGCATCATTCTGTCTGATGCGGGAACTAATGCGAGGTGCGTTTTCTGCTCAAGGTCAAGAATGCACAAGTGTCCATATACTTGAGCCGTTTTTCGAGGGTTGCGTACACGTAGGTGGTACTCCATACTGTTGTTGTTAGTATTATTGTGTGTGGTGTTCGGTTATTGATGCAACATTCTGTCTGATGCGGGAACTAATGCGAGGTGCGTTTTCTGCTCAAGGTCAAGAATGCACAAGTGTCCATATACTCGAGCCGTTTATCGAGGGTTGCGTACACGTAGGTGGTACTCCATACTGTTGTTGTTAGTATTATTGTGTGTGGTGTTCGGTTATTGATGCATCATTCTGTCTGATGCGGGAACTAATGCGAGGTGCGTTTTCTGCTCAAGGTCAAGAATGCACAAGTGTCCATATACTTGAGCCGTTTTTCGAGGGTTGCGTACACGTAGGTGGTACTCCATACTGTTGTTGTTAGTATTATTGTGTGTGGTGTTCGGTTATTGATGCATCATTCTGTCTGATGCGGGAACTAATGCGAGGTGCGTTTTCTGCTCAAGGTCAAGAATGCACATGTGTCCATATACTTGAGCCGTTTTTCGAGGGTTGCGTACACGTAGGTGGTACTTCATACTGTTGTTGTTGGTATTATTGTGTGTGGTGTTCGGTTATTGATGCATCATTCTGTCTGATGCGGGAACTAATGCGAGGTGCGTTTTCTGCCCAAGGTAAAGAATGCACAAGTGTCCATATACTTGAGCCGTTTTTCGAGGGTTGCGTACACGTAGGTGGTACTCCATACTGTTGTTGTTAGTATTATTGTGTGTGGTGTTCGGTTATTGATGCATCATTCTGTCTGATGCGGGAACTAATGCGAGGTGCGTTTTCTGCTCAAGGTCAAGAATGCACAAGTGTCCATATACTCGAGCCGTTTTTCGAGGGTTGCGTACACGTAGGTGGTACTCCATACTGTTGTTGTTAGTATTATTGTGTGTGGTGTTCGGTTATTGATGCATCATTCTGTCTGATGCGGGAACTAATGCGAGGTGCGTTTTCTGCTCAAGGTCATGAATGCACAAGTGTCCATATACTTGAGCCGTTTTTCGAGGGTTGCGTGCACGTAGGTGGTACGCCATACTGTTGTTGTTGGTATTAATGTGTTTGGTGTTCGGTTATTGATGCATCATTCTGTCTGATGCGGGAACTAATGCGAGGTGCGTTTTCTGCTCAAGGTCAAGAATGCACAAGTGTCCATATACTTGAGCCGTTTTTCGAGGGTTGCGTACACGTAGGTGGTACGCCATACTGTTGTTGTTGGTATTAATGTGTTTGGTGTTCGGTTATTGATGCATCATTCTGTCTGATGCGGGAACTAATGCGAGGTGCGTTTTCTGCTCAAGGTCAAGAATGCACAAGTATCCATATACTTGAGCCGTTTTTCGAGGGTTGCGTACACGTAGGTGGTACGCCATAATGTTGTTGTTGGTATTAATGTGTTTGGTGTTCGGTTATTGATGCATCATTCTGTCTGATGCGGGAACTAATGCGAGGTGCGTTTTCTGCTCAAGGTCAAGAATGCACAAGTGTCCAGATACTTGAACCGTTTTTCGAGGGTTGCGTACACGTAGGTGGTACTTCATACTGTTGTTGTTAGTATTATTGTGTGTGGTGTTCGGTTATTGATGCATCATTCTGTCTGATGCGGGAACTAATGCGAGGTGCGTTTTCTGCTCAAGGTCAAGAATGCACAAGTGTCCATATACTCGAGCCGTTTTTCGAGGGTTGCGTACACGTAGGTGGCACTCCATACTGTTGTTGTTGGTATTATTGTGTGTGGTGTTCGGTTATTGATGCATCATTCTGTCTGATGCGGGAACTAATGCGAGGTGCGTTTTCTGCTCAAGGTCAAGAATGCACAAGTGTCCATATACTCGAGCCGTTTTTCGAGGGTTGCGTACACGTAGGTGGTACTCCATACTGTTGTTGTTAGTATTATTGTGTGTGGTGTTCGGTTATTGATGCATCATTCTGTCTGATGCGGGAACTAATGCGAGGTGCGTTTTCTGCTCAAGGTCATGAATGCACAAGTGTCCATATACTTGAGCCGTTTTTCGAGGGTTGCGTGCACGTAGGTGGTACGCCATACTGTTGTTGTTGGTATTAATGTGTTTGGTGTTCGGTTATTGATGCATCATTCTGTCTGATGCGGGAACTAATGCGAGGTGCGTTTTCTGCTCAAGGTCAAGAATGCACAAGTGTCCATATACTTGAGCCGTTTTTCGAGGGTTGCGTACACGTAGGTGGTACGCCATACTGTTGTTGTTGGTATTAATGTGTTTGGTGTTCGGTTATTGATGCATCATTCTGTCTGATGCGGGAACTAATGCGAGGTGCGTTTTCTGCTCAAGGTCAAGAATGCACAAGTGTCCATATACTTGAGCCGTTTTTCGAGGGTTGCGTACACGTAGGTGGTACGCCATAATGTTGTTGTTGGTATTAATGTGTTTGGTGTTCGGTTATTGATGCATCATTCTGTCTGATGCGGGAACTAATGCGAGGTGCGTTTTCTGCTCAAGGTCAAGAATGCACAAGTGTCCAGATACTTGAACCGTTTTTCGAGGGTTGCGTACACGTAGGTAGTACTCCATACTGTTGTTGTTGGTATTATTGTGTGTGGTGTTCGGTTATTGATGCATAATTCTGTCTGATGCGGGAACTAATGCGAGGTGCGTTTTCTGCTCAAGGTCAAGAATGCACAAGTGTCCATATACTTGAGCCGTTTTACGAGGGTTGCGTACACGTAGGTGGTACGCCATACTGTTGTTGTTGGTATTAATGTGTTTGGTGTTCGGTTATTGATGCATCATTCTGTCTGATGCGAGAACTAATGCGAGGTGCGTTTTCTGCTCAAGGTCAAGAATGCACAAGTGTCCATATACTTGAACCGTTTTTCGAGGGTTGCGTACACGTAGGTAGTACTCCATACTGTTGTTGTTGGTATTATTGTGTGTGGTGTTCGGTTATTGATGCATAATTCTGTCTGATGCGGGAACTAATGCGAGGTGCGTTTTCTGCTCAAGGTCAAGAATGCACAAGTGTCCATATACTTGAGCCGTTTTTCGAGGGTTGCGTACACGTAGGTGGTACGCCACACTGTTGTTGTTGGTATTAATGTGTTTGGTGTTCGGTTATTGATGCATCATTCTGTCTGATGCGGGAACTAATGCGAGGTGCGTTTTCTGCTCAAGGTCAAGAATGCACAAGTGTCCATATACTTGAGCCGTTTTTCGAGGGTTGCGTACACGTAGGTGGTACTCCATACTGTTGTTGTTGGTATTATTGTGTGTGGTGTTCGGTTATTGATGCATCCTTCTGTCTGATGCGGGAACTAATGCGAGGTGCGTTTTCTGCTCAACGTCAAGAATGCACAAGTGTCCATATACTTGAGCCGTTTTTCGAGGGTTGCGTACACGTAGGTGGCACTCCATACTGTTGTTGTTGGTATTATTGTGTGTGGTGTTCGGTTATTGATGCATCATTCTGTCTGATGCCGGAACTAATGCGAGGTGCGTTTTCTGCTCAAGGTCAAGAATGCACACGAGTCCATATACTTGAGCCGTTTTTCGAGGGTTGCGTACACGTAGGTGGCACTCCATACTGTTGTTTTTGGTATTATTGTGTGTGGTGTTCGGTTATTGATGCATCATTCTGTCTGATGCGGGAACTAATGCGAGGTGCGTTTTCTGCTCAACGTCAAGAATGCACAAGTGTCCATATACTTGAGCCGTTTTTGGAGGGTTGCGTACACGTAGGTGGCACTCCATACTGTTGTTGTTGGTATTATTGTGTGTGGTGTTCGGTTATTGATGCATCATTCTGTCTGATGCGGGAACTAATGCGAGGTGCGTTTTCTGCTCAAGGTCAAGAATGCACACGAGTCCATATACTTGAGCCGTTTTTCGAGGGTTGCGTACACGTAGGTGGCACTCCATACTGTTGTTGTTGGTATTATTGTGTGTGGTGTTCGGTTATTGATGCATCATTCTGTCTGATGCGGGAACTAATGCGAGGTGCGTTTTCTGCTCAACGTCAAGAATGCACAAGTGTCCATATACTTGAGCCGTTTTTGGAGGGTTGCGTACACGTAGGTGGCACTCCATACTGTTGTTGTTGGTATAATTGTGTGTGGTGTTCGGTTATTGATGCATCATTCTGTCTGATGCGGGAACTAATGCGAGGTGCGTTTTCTGCTCAAGGTCAAGAATGCACAAGTGTCCATATACTTGAGCCGTTTTTTGAGGGTTGCGTACACGTAGGTGGTACTCCATACTGTTGTTGTTGGTATTATTGTGTGTGGTGTTCGGTTATTGATGCATCATTCGGTCTGATGCAGGAACTAATGCGAGGTGCGTTTTCTGCTCAAGGTCAAGAATGCACAAGTGTCCATATACTTGAGGCTCTTTTCGAGGGTTTCGTACACGTAGGTGGTACTCCATACTGTTGTTGTTGGTATTATTGTGTGTGGTGTTCGGTTATTGATACATCATTCTGTCTGATGCGGGAACTAATGCGAGGTGCGTTTTCTGCTCAAGGTCAAGAATGCACAAGTGTCTATATACTTGAGGCTTTTTTCGAGGGTTGCGTACACGTATATGGTACTCCATACTGTTGTTGTTGGTATTATTGTGTGTGGTGTTCGGTTATTGATGCATCATTCTGTCTGACGCGGGAACTAATGCGAGGTGCGTTTGCTGCTATCAAAGAGGCCCTTTGGTCTTTAACACTTTCCCGGGCGGCAGCGCGCCAGGTCTTCTTGCGGAGGGTTTAAGTACCGACTCTGCCAGATCATAAACCCTCTCTGAAACGGAGGTAGTCAGCTATTACGATAGGGTCAGGTATATACAGTGCTGCCGTTGGGAAAGTATTAGGATCGATGGATCAACACTGGTGAGTAGTATGCGCGGGTTTCATTTGCTCCTGCAAAGGTCAAGAATGCGCATGTGTCCATATACTTGAGTCGTTTTTCGAGGGTTGCGTACAGTAGGTGGCACTCCATACTGTTGTTGTTGGTATTATTGTGTGTGGTGTTCGGTTATTGATGCATTATTCTGTCTGATGCGGGAACTAATGCGAGGTGCGTTTGCTGTTTTCAAAGAGCCCTTTGGTCTTTAACACTTTCCCGGGCGGCAGCGCGCCTGGGATTCTTGCGGAGGGGTTAAGTAACGACTCAGGCTGATTGTAAACCCTCTCTGAAACGGAGGTAGTCGGCTATTACGAAAGGGTCAGGTATATACAGTGCTGCCGCTGGGAAAGTATTAGGATCGATGGATCAACACTGGTGAGTAGTATGCGCGGGTTTCATTTGCACCTGCAAAGGTCAAGAATGCGCATGTGTCCATATACTTGAGTCGTTTTTCGAAGGTTGCGTACACGTAGGTGGTACTCCATACTGTTGTTGTTGGTATTATTGTGTGTGGTGTTCGGTTATTGATGCATCATTCTGTCTGATGCGGGAACTAATGCGAGGTGCGTTTTCTGCTCAAGGTCAAGGATGCACAAGTGTCCATATACTTGAGCCGTTTTTCGAGGGTTGAGTACGCGTAGGTGGTACGCCATACTGTTGTTGTTGGTACTATTGTGTGTGGTGTTCGGTTATTGATGCATCATTCTGTCTGATGCAGGAACTGATGCGAGGTCCGTTTTTCGAGGGTTGCGTACACGTAGGTGGTACTCCATACTGTTGTTGTTGGTATTATTGTGTGTGGTGTTCGGTTATTGATGCATCATTCTGTCTGATGCGGGAACTAATGCGAGGTGCGTTTTCTGCTTTCAAAGAGGCCCTTTGGTCTTTAACACTTTCCCGGGCGGCAGCGCGCCAGGGCTTCTTGCGGAGGGGTTAAGTACCGACTCTGGCTGATCATAAACCCTCTCTGAAACGGAGGTAGTCAGCTATTACGATAGGGTCAGGTATATACAGTTCTGCCGTTGGGAAAGTATTAGGATCGATGGATCAACACTGGTGAGTAGTATGCGCGGGTTTCATTTGCACCTGCAAAGGTCAAGAATGCGCATGTGTCCATATACTTGAGTCGTGTTTCGAGGGTTGCATACACGTAGGTGGTACTCCATACTGTTGTTGTTGGTATTATTGTGTGTGGTGTTCGGTTATTGATGCATCATTCTGGCTGATGCGGGAACTAATGCGAGGTGGGTTTGCTGCTTTTAAAGAGGCCCTTTGGTCTTTAACATTTTCTCGGGCGGCAGCGCGCCAGGGCTTCTTGCGGAGGGGTTAAGTACCGACTCTGGCTGATCATAAACCCTCTCTGAAACGGAGGTAGTCAGCTATTACGAAAGGGTCAGGTATATACAGAGCTGCCGTCGGGAAGGTATTAGGATCGATGGATCAACACTGGTGAGTAGTATGCGCGGGTTCCATTTGCACCTGTAAAGGTCAAGAATGCGCATGTGTCCGTATACTAGGGTTTTTTGTTGCACGAGCATTCATTTCCCAAAGTTTGTCTTAGAGCTAATAAATCACCCTGTAGATAGGTGCAGGTGGATAAAGGCATTAACACTTTTGATGAGCTGCTACTATAATTCCTGTTAAATCACTTAGCACATTGTTTTTGGCACATTTGCCAAAAACTTGCATGTATTGAAATTTCAAAGAAGCCTCCCAAAATTTCGAAAATATAAATTATGACTATGTAAATTTATCCGTCTCGTCACAAATTAAAACTCCTTTGTAATATATATTCACTCTTTATTCCACTTTATTCTCCCGTTCACTTCTATCTCTCTCCCCCATCATCCTCCCCCCTCTCCTATCCTCATTTGAAGTTTCCCACTACTCTCTTATTACTAATTCTCGAATACAATTGTTGCGTATATCTTGAATATCAAAATAAGTAAAACTTAAGACAGAGCTTTTCAAAAGTGAAATGTATTATAATTTCTGTATCATACGTATACATCTCACAATACGATTGTTATGATGGTTGCTTTGATGTTATCTAGAACACCAACATGTTACGAGTTACAGTTACAGTTGCAGTTACAGAACCAAACTGCTGTAGTTTTTGATCGAAATGTGTACAAAGTTCCGAGTAACAGTAAATTATGTGTGTATCTTATCTTTATCAACTGAAAGCGATTCCTAGCACTTTCATTCCCATTCGGCGAAGAGCACATTGCGTCACACTCCATCATCGAATTGGTTGATACCGCAGCTTATACTCGATCATCTTTGCGACTCACTCGAAAGCCAGTTAATTGCCAATTAGTGAGCGCACTTCTCCAGTATCGATTATGTAACGGCATTGTTAATTATTTAATTAAAATAGATGCAAATTGTGTCAAGTAATTTACGGTGTATACAGTTGTTTCCTGAAGGCATTAGGCGTTACATTTTCTGTTTTTGGGAATATTAGTACCTTTGAAGTAAGCAAGAAGCAAAAACAATGAGGTTGTAATTACTGGTAAAGTTGTGCGCAATTCTTCCCAAATATCTTAGATTCGTATGTGTACGCATTTGCTTGGTGAAAATTAGATGGTAGGTAAATATGGCCAAGATTGGGGGAATGTACGTACGCTTACTTGTATAATACCGGAACTGTGCATCTAATTACACTTACGTATTTGAGAGAGATTGATAGTAATGCTTCTTCCTTCCTACACGGAGATCATGAAAGTAAAATTTTATCAGCACATCAATCACCACTAATGGCAGCTAAGGTAGTGACATCATTAAAAATTAATGAACTCCTAATGGCTCCTAAGAAAGTACATGCAGTGAGAAACACTTGCAGCTGATAAAAAAAGGCATAAGTGGAATTGGAACAGGACTAGAAACCTAAAACTGACGTCCCTGCGGGGCTGGCGAGTGAAAGGATCGCAGGATTAACTGCAGGGATTTTTAGGCAGCGCCTAATGAAAATCGGATGCAGCAATGGTCCCTTGCAGTAGAAGCGATGCAGCGAGCCATTCTAAATCGCCAGCGATCGGTCTAGTGACCAGAAAACCGTCGTATGCAGGTAAGCCGGGCCTTCATCGGAGGTGACCGTCACTGGGAAGTTGCTGGACAAAGGAGCTTACTCCGTGCATCGCGCCGTCGAAATGGTGCTCCGCGCTAGCGTAGAGAAAGCTTTTCTCCTTGCATAATCAATGTTTTTATCTTGTGTAACTCGCGAATGAAAGGTTAAAATAATGCCTTGGCTTCCAGCGTGTGTTATTCGTAGTGTGGTGCGCGCCGCGATAGTGTCTTGGTGCTTTGTATTCCTTGTGCGAGTAGGTCAGTTATCCAACGGCGATTTAGTCACTCGCTTGCAGTGACCAATACATTCCTTATAGTTACCAATACAATTTAAACACATTGTGATATTAATCCCATCGTACTTATTACTGTGAAAATTTTGAAAATAGTTGTTAGTCTATATTACAAATTTAGCCTTTTCTGTAAGTTTCTGAAACATAACATGAATCCACATATTTTGGACAATTACATTTGCAGATTTGTACATTAAAAAGCTGGCTAACATTTGTTACATTAGTTGTGATCTATAGATTTCAATGCAGCCAAATAAAGATTTCGAAAAAACAAGTACAACTCTAACTTGTTAAATATAACAACAACCATTAATATTTACTGTGTCACATGTAAGTAAATGTTTTAAATTTTTGGTCGATTAGTAGGTAAGTCACTAGTTATTATCAAGCACACAAAATCCTCATTTGTTTCAACAAGTTTCCAAATTTTGTCATATGCTACCAGACTATGTTAAACTTTGAAGCAAATTTAATAAAAAAATCTACAAATGATTTGTAAAATTGAGACATTTGGTCTTGTAAAATGAACGCAGAAATTTTAGAAAAACACGCGTTAACATATTTCAATCATTTTGCCTTTTTTCATTTTGTAATACCAAAATATCAGATGTGCTACGAGGCTATGTTAAACTTTGAAGCAAATTTAATTTTAAAAATCTCGAAATAGTTTGTAAAATTTAGACAATCTGCACTTGTAAAACTGTTGCTTTTTATATTTCATGACGAGAAACATTTTTCTTATTGTAGGTAAAAGTACAAAATTTCGCATATTGGCTACACCAATATATTTCTTAAGAAGCAAAAAAAAAACTTCAAAAAGAGTAATTATAGAAATGAAGTAAACTAAATTTAATAGTAGTATTATATAAGTTTAATACCTTCAACATAATCAAACAAAAACGATACCTAATTATGCAATTTTGCCCGAAAATGTCCACAAAGATGAAACTAGTCAGGCAATAATAAATAAAATAAAAAGTGCAGTAAATTGGTCCTGTAAAATTTTGCTTTTTTATTTTGTAAAAGAGAACGCAATTTTTATGTGGGGGGAAGTAGAAAATTTGGTTAAGACAAAGCCCAACTTGTAAAATATGTAACACATTTATGGACTAAAAATGAAAATTTGATAAGTTTGCTACTAAATAATTACTACTCAAAAAGTTGTAATTGACACTGTAAAACTGCTGTTTTTTTATATTTCATGATGAGAAACATTCACGATAAGAAAGAAAATTTGGTTAAAATACTGCAGAATTGCTTGTTCAAAATTATTGTGTTTTTAGATTTCATAGAGATTTTGTTTTGTACAACTAAAAAAATTATGAAGTATTTTCATTCTCTATTCCCCTAATCATCTCAAGAAACATAACATTTTTCATAATGTTGGAAACTAAACAAAAAATATTAAACAAAGTAAAACTTAATAAAAAATAGTCAAGCATGTACCTGGACAAAAACCGAAAATTTGATTAAAAATGGCAGGAATTGGACCTGTAAAATTTCGCTTTTTCTTAAATCCGTAAGGAAAAAACAATTTTTATGTGGGGGAAAGTAGAAAATTTGGTTAAAAAGAAGCATAACTTGTAAAACATAGTGACGTACGTATGGACTAAATAGAATTTTTTTATTAAATTAGTAGTAATTGGTTTTGTATTTTTTTTTATATTTCGCAACTAAAATCATTTTATATAGTATGGGAAGTTGAAACTTTGGTTAAAATAATGTAAAATTATTGCTTTTGTTTATATTTCTCAAGGAATTAAAAAAAATATGTTGGGAAAAGTAGAAACTTTGGTTAAAATGAAGCACAATTGCTTTTTCGAAATTATTGTGTTTTTGGATTTCATAATTTTTTTTCTTAAGTAAAGTAGAAAATTTGAGAAAAACAAAACATTATTTATAATAAATATTGAAAACTACCATCAGATTCAAGTATTCCATTTTCTTAAGTCATGATGACACATATTGGTTGAATGGGAGTATTTCTTACGAAGCATGGGAGGATAACAATTTTGATAGTATTGAAAAATTTAAATTATTATTAACTTGTGGGTGTGAAGACTAACAGTGAAGACTTTATTAATAAGCTGTAAGGTCCTGCAACATTTTTGCTTCTTTATATTTCGTACGAAAAACACAATTTTTATGTGAAGAGATTGGATTTTTTTAAATTTATTTTCTCAAAATAAGGTTAATTCCTTCGTTTTTGAGTTAAAAATATTGAAAAATACTACCAGATTCGATACTAGATCGAAGTTTTCTAAAGTCACGAATTATCACATTTTTAGGGCATCAGTAAATATTCACGTTTTTTAGTATTTCCTAAGAAAATATCAATTTTAATATGGGAAAAGTAGAAAACTTGAGTGAAATAAAGCAATAGTTATTGAAAAAATTATATCGGAAAAATTGGTCTGAAATTTAGAGTTTCTGAAATGTATCCATTTCAGCGTAACATTAATGTTGCTGAATAATGTTGGAAAATTAATTAATTAATTAAAATTTTCGTAACACATTTTGTAAGAAATAGTGAAGCATGTATGGACTAAAATGAAAAAAAAAATATATTAAAAAAGCAAGAACTAGTTCTGTAAAGTTTTGTTTTTTATATTTCTTAATAAAAACACAATGCTTTTGTGGGAAAAGTAGAAAATTTGGTTAAAACAAAACTTAATTTGTAATAAAGTCGAAAATTTTGTTAAAACAACGCACAATTCGTAACAAATCCTCCAGATTCAAGTTTTTTATTTTATCAAATCACGATATATTGGTTATTGGTATAAATGTATCTATTTCTTAACAAGGGGGAATAACAATTCTGATAATTTTGGAAAATGAAAGTTTTGTTAAATGAATAACTTGTAAGAAATGGTGGACGAAAAATGAAAATTTTATAAAAAAAGTAGTGCAATTTTTGTTTTTTTTATATTTCGTAAAGTAACATTTGTGGGAACAGTAGAAAATTTGTTTAAAACAAAGCAATACAAATGTTCCATTAAAAGAAGTTTTTGAAATGACGCAAAAATTCACTTTTTCAATACCTCCTAAGAAAAATATATTAATATATTTTAATATATTATATTAATTTTAATATAGGAAAAGTAGAAAATTTGATTGAAACAAAGCAATAGTTAATGAAAAAATTATTTAAAAAAATAGTTTCTGAAATTTCTGAATCTGAGAATTATATGCACTGTTTTCTTATGATAAAGAGCAACTTGTAATCATTACTGAAAAACTTAGAAGTGAAAATTGCATATTTCAGAAACAATGTCAAATAAAATTTATACTTAACAAGTGTGTAGCACTAAAAGTAAAAAGGAATTGAAAATGAAAATTGAATAAAACAAAATAACGATTTGCTATGATAGGAACAATTGTATTCAAACTCTTGTTTTCAATCAAAATTTTCACAATTTTCAAAGGATAAGTAATAAATAACTTATCCGCTAACACGTGTTTTGTTTTTAAGTAACGAAATACATGAAACAGAAAATATAAGAATGGAACATAACAAGAATTGGATTTGAATTATACCTAACATAACAATTGTTTCTGGGTAAATATCGTTTTTTTTAAATTTCTTAAGTATAAAAAAAACATTTTGATATGGACGAAATCGAAATGAAAATTTTATTTAACATTTAACAATTACTACATGTAATTGTTTCTGTAATTTTTGCGTTTTTATATTTCCTACGGAAACGTTGGTTTTTGTGGGGAAAGTAGAAGATTTGTTTAAAACAAAGCAATACAAATGTTCCAGTAAAAAGAGTTTTTGAAATGAAGCAAAAATTCACTTTTTCATTACCTCCTAAGGAAAATATCAATTTTAATATAGGAACAGTAGAAAATTTTATTGAAACAAAGCAATAGTTATAGAAAAATTAATTTAAAAAAAATGTTTCAGAAATACAGCATTTTTTTCCAATTATTTTAAGTAAATAAACGTGGGAATAATATGTACTGGTTGCTAATAAGATAGCAATAAAAAGCAACTTGTACTCATTACTGAAAAATTTATAAGCAAAATTTGCATATTTCAGAAACAATTCTTAATAAAATTTAGCACTTTTAGTGCTACAACTTGATGAAAGAGAATGGAAAATGAAAATTGAATGACAAAAATTAACGAATCGCTATGATAGAAATAATTAGATTCACTCTTATTTTCAACCAAAATTTTCACCATTTTAAAAGATAAGTAATAAATGACTTATCCATTAAAACGTGTTTTTTTGTAAAATTACGAAACACATGTTAGGAAACAGAAAATATAAGAATGAAATGTACAAGAATTCGATTCTAATTATACCTAACATAACAGTTGTTTCTGCATGGATGCATGGATTCTGCTCGTAAGGATATTTTAATTTTATTAAAATATTTTAATAATATTTTAAATTTCTTTTATATTTTAGGGATTTTAAAGCTCCCTATAATAGCTATTTTAGGAACTAATTTAAGTCCTTAAAATGAGTCTTTTCGGGATTCTGTCCCAAAACTATAAAATAACTATAGTTGGAGGTGTTTAGGAAAAGCGAAATTATCAACGAAAATAGTAACAAAAGTATTTTGAAGTAATATTGGAAGAGACTCAAAAAATCAGTCTTGTTCTATTAAATTATGTAATATTCTTTTACTAATTGTACATATATGTCTATAGAAACAGTAGAAAACTTAGGCAGACGTTCTCAACTTTTATGTTTCTATTGCTTCTGAAACATTGTGCACAAGTTGAATGAAATTTATAAACAAATCGAAAATTTTTAGAGACTTTTATTGCCGTTTCATACCGTTAATTGTATCAGTAAATATCCTATTACAATCTGCATTATTTTTTTACTCCGCAATTGATAAATACAACATTAAAATTTGGCAGTGGAAAGCGTTGAGTTTCTTTGCACGACTTTTTAATATTCATTTTATTAATATTTATTACAAGTTGTACTTTAGGCAAATCTTCTACTTTGCCCATAAACGAATGATATTCAAATATTTGTTTAGTGCAGATTTGTAGTTGTAAAGTTAATGATGCTGCATTCGATGTGTCATATCACTTTCTTCGTACTTAATCGCTTCAAAACTGTGCCACAAAAACTCTCTGTAGTTCTATTTCAATGCAAATTTGATGTTAATTTTGGCCACAATACTATTAATTGTATCAGTAAATATCCTTTTACAATCTGCATTATTTTTTACTCCGCGATAGATAAGTACAATAAAATTTGGCAGTGGAAAGCGTTGAGAATGCAAATTATTCTGATCCGATGTCTCGCCACGAAATGATGTGGTGAAATTGCAATTTCCGGGCTCCTCTGTTAGCACTTTTACTGTCGCGACGAATTTCCGATCGAATTTAAATTTCAAATGGGGGCCCCACCTGCCTTCCGATGCCTTTCTTCTCTTCGCCGTCAAGAGACAATTTAGTAGTTGCTCCCGTGTAAAACTTGACCTCAAAGAAAAAAGAAAGCAACCGTATGTGGGGCATCTTAATTCACAAGCCACAGGCACCGGAGTATCAACAAATTAAGAAAAACAAGACGCTGTTATCTAAACGATCATTACGCACGCACTTAGCTACTTGTCTTATCTATGACGCATGACCAACAACATTTACGAAATTTCGATAAGCCGTTTGGAGTTTTACGCATTCGGTGTGAACGCCCCTAACATTGCTGGGTAATTGCGCTTTTGGCCCATTAGTGATGTAATTGCATTTCGCAATGGTAATTGAAATCTTTCGCTTAAACGAATGACTGGTAACAACGTAATAACTCAATACAAGCCTGCATCTTAATTACGAGCTAGACAGGAGATAATGACCTCCAGGTTTTGGTATCTTTTTGCTACCAAAGAATGCACTTATCTCTCTATCAGCACCGTTCTCGTAATGTCGTTGGGATTCGAAAGTAATTTGTAAGTGCACGAACGTGAACCATAAAACAATCGGCCTCGCCCTTGCGATATGAAACTTCAAACCGTAATTATTGTTTGCGCTATCACATTCACCGATACTGCATTCCGAAGCAGGACTTGCTTTCAAGAGCCGATGGTAGATTTGGAAGTTAATGTGTTGTGACTTTTTGGTGATAATTAGAATGAGGTTGCAGAATTTTTCACTTCTTCATTACTTTAAGTAATTAGCGTGGCCGTAAAATTCCATTATATAAGTGCTTAGCTAATAGCTCCCGAAAAGTGGCTGTCAAACTTAATTTAACTTAGAAACTGGCACATTGATTCCTGAGAATCTGTTACAAAATGTATTTGAAAATAATTTGATACGTAAATTAACATCATGTTTTATATTAAATTATCAATGTTATTATTTTGCAATGTAAATATACATATTTATAAAAGCAACATTTGTAATTATTTAGCTACTAGATGACCTATAAGATTATATCAAGTTTTCAGGTCACTCATAGAATATTAAAAAAAATACAGACTTGTATTCCGCGAAATTCAGTATTGTAACTATTGATATTACATTTAATATATGTATTTTAATCATTATCAATTTGTTATCTCCTTATAAGTCATGGGAATTACAAAGAAAAATGTAAAAGTTTTTAATTACACTTCCAGATATAAATAAGTGTACTGCAATGAGATAAGCTATGTTAGCAAACCAATGGTTCTAAATAAAATTTGTTTTGCTTTTTATTTTTGCTTTTTATTTAAAATTTTGAAGATTTATATTAACGTTTACTTCTATACAGTTGGTTATTATCAAACTTATAATTTCAGTGGTTTGGATGAAAGTGCACAATCTAATGTCCATCAAAATTATTTAGATGCAATAGAAACACATTGAATTTGGCGAAGTCTAAATTAGCTGCATTTTCTGTGAACAATCAATTTCTGAAAATTATAGCAACATTGCCAAATTACACATAGCTAAATAGAGATTTTGTTTTCCTCAATTTTTTCTAATTGTCGACAATTTCTGAAAATTATAGCAACATGGCCAAATCATACATAGCTTACATAGCTAAACAGAGATTTTGTTTTCCTCAATTTTTTTTGTAATTGTCGACAATAGTTAATAATGGAAGTTGATATTACATTTAATAGGTGTATTTTAATAATTATAAATAAGTTATCCCCTTATAGGTCATGGGAATTACAGACACAAATCTAAAAGTTATCAATTACACTTCGTGATAAACACCAGTTTACCGCAGTCACTTTATATTAGCCATATTACCTACATTAGCCAAGCTACACGAACCCATATTAGGAAACCAATGGTTCTAAAGAAAATTAGTTTTGATTTTTATTTAAATTTTTGAAAATTTATATTTACGTTTACTTCTATACAGTTGGTTATTATAAAACTTATAATTTCAATGGTTTGGAAAAAAAGTGCATAATCTAAGGTCCATCAAAATAATTTGGATGCAATAGAAAGACATTAAAGTCTAAATTAGCTGCATTTTCTGTACACAATAAATTTCTTAAAAGTGTACCAACAAGCTAAATTATACATAGCTTACATAGCTAAATCAGAAAATAGCTAAAAATTTGAGGAAAACAGTTGATATTTTGTTTTCCTCATTTTTTGATTTTTGACAATAGTTAAACTCGCGTAGAATTACAAAAAACTTTACACAAATTATATATACAAAATTTGATGTAAAACGCTTTATGCACCTATCTCAGGTAAACAATTTATATTCACTAATGTGAAACCATAAACTGTAAAGTTATTTGAAACTTTACAGTTTATGGTTTCACATTAGTGAATATAATTTTTTTACCTGAGATAGGTGCATACAGCGTTTTACATCAAATCAAATTAACTTAGGTTAGGATCCATACAATTATTAAATATGTACAAAATTTTCATTAATTTTATTAAAATAATCAATGAAGTTGCCCAACATTAATAATCAATATCAAGCAAAATCTATTATATCATATCATATCATATCATCAATATCAATCAATAAAGATTTTAAAAATTATCAAAAAGTTTTATGGAGATTGAAAAATTCCAAAATATGCAACCAAAATATCAAAAGAGTTAAAATGTTCACAGAAGACCACAAAAATAATAAAAGAATCTCAAATATTCAGAAATTGCGAAAATTCTATCAACTAATGTGAGAAATTATTAAATTTGCCTGAAAGTATAAGATGTTTCAAATGTTTTAAAAGCCTACAAAACCTCCATAAAAATAGTTTAAGATTATTTTCCGATAGAGTTTGGAGTTGAGAACTTCTGCTATATCAACGATTCTTAAAAATTGTGTGTCAAGTAATTGGAAAAAAACTAAAAATTGACTAAAACACGAATCTATTAAAAAAGAACTTTTAGTGACAAAAACAATGTTGTCAAAATCAAATATAGAAAAAACTGTAAAAATCATAATAAAACTACGTATTTGTATGCAGAGTGGATTTTAAAAAGTATATGTCTTTTATTTTATACCAGAAGTTCCAGTAAGGTTTCTAAATTTTCGAAAAAGGCCAGTAAATCATGAAAAACTTAACAAAAGTGCATATAAAAACTGCAAAATAAGTTCCTGAAAAGTTACATTTACAACAGGAGCAATTAGAAATTGAAATTGATTATATGAAGCAATAAAATAATGAGAACACTGCAGTAAATTTAATTACAATATCAAAATATACAAATAAATAATCTAAACTTTCATCAATTATATTAAAATAATCAACATTTCCAAAAAGTATAATCGAAACATCAATACAGTCCACAATTTGAGCAAAAATATTAAAGTATTAAAATGTTCAGAAATTGATAATCAATGTTGCGAATTACGAAAATTATCAGAAACTGTAATTATACAATATTTCATGAAGAGTTTAAAAACTATCAGAAAGTTATATGAACATTGAACATTTCCAAAATATACAATCGAAACATCAAGAGAGTCCACAATTTGAATAAAAATATTGAAAGTATAAAAAAAATCAGAAACTGATAACCAATATTTACAAATTACCAGGGTTAGTGTGATTTAAATGAATTGATCTAAATTATGATTTAAATCATGATTTAAACCAACTGACTTTTTTAAATAAATCATTGATTGAAATTAAAATTGAGTTTTTTTTAAATTAATCATTGTTTTTGCACTGTTTGTGCATTCCAATAGGTGAACAATGAAAAATGTAATGTAAATATAGAGTTAGCAGGCTTTAAAGTAGATAATTGTTAATATTCCATTACCATTTTTTGGTTCATCACATGGTACAGATACACAGATTTTTATTTCATTCATTTTTAAACATCAATTGTTGTAATTTAAGAATTAATAAAAAAAAATCATATGATTTAAATCGTGATGTAAATCAATTGATATAAATCACATCAACCCTGGAAACTGATCAAAAATATTAAAAAATCAAATAAAATCATGATATATTTGATTAAAAAAAAATCATGACATATCCAACCGTGCAAATTACTAATATTGTCAAGAAATGTATTTTTTTAACGTTTTAAAATCTATATAAAAGCAGTTCTAGAATATTCCTGTATGTTTATGACCACTAAACGAAACTTAAAATATTTCTATTCTCTGTGCACAATTTCTAAAAATGTAGTTAAATTTTGTAGAAAATAGCTCAAAATGTAAAAATAACATCTGAAATTTAGTTTTCCTCAATTTTGCTATTATCTCTATTATTATCGCTATTATCTCTATTATTATCAGCAATAGTCAAACTGAAGTGTCTTATAACAATATCCACAAACCTAGAATTATATAGAATAGAAACCATATTAGAAACTTGATGAAGAAAAAATTCAGAGCTACACTATTAAAAAATAAATACAAAATTATGTTTTAATCTTATCACATTACTGGTTGAATGGTTCTTTTCCTTAGGAAACAAACATATATGGAAGAAATATGTGTTAAACAAAGCACAAGTGTAAGAAAAATATTGCATACGAAATTTGATTGAAAGTTACGAATAGGTTTTTGTAATTGTTTCTGTAAAATTTTAGACAGATCAGAGAACAACACATCATACACAAAAGTTTTGCTGAATTGTCTACATCTTCAATGCACAATTTCTGAAAAGTATTGCAAAATTTAGTTGAACATGTTTGACAATTTGAGAACAGTGTCAATTGAATTTATATTTATCTTGTGACTCATTGAAAATTGTTGAAAATTTGAAAACAGGGACATACAAATTATATTTATCTTGTGAATCGTTGAAAATGAAAGAAATTTTTAAAGAGAAAATTTCTTAGAAAAAAAAATATTTTTTTTGTATAAAGTACAATATAATAAAAAGGGTTAAAGCACAACGTGTAATAAACATTGGAAACTTTAGGGGCTAAATTTGGAACGTTAATCACAAGAGGTTTTTGGAAATATTTCTGTAAAATTTTAGACAGAAGCAACAAAACATATGCAAAAGTTTAGCTAAAGTTTCTATATTAATGCACAATTTCTGAAAAATATTGCAAAATTTAGTTGAAAATGTGGAAAATTTGAGCAAAAAAAAATCAATCTATATTTATGTTGAGAATCATTGAAAATGGTTGAAAATTTGAGAACAGGGACATACAAAATATATTGATTTTGTGAATCTTTGAAAATTATTGAAATTTGAGAAGACTAACATAAATTTCATAATTTCCTTGTGAATCAGTTAATATTATTTATAAAATTTTATAAGTGAATTGAGGCAATTGAAGCAATTGAAAGATATACAATAAAAATATAAAATTTATGCCACTGTTCTTAAATTTTGTGTTATGTGACTCTCTTTTTTCCACATTCTTGAGGTTGCTTTTCCAGCTACAAAACTAGAAATTTAATTGTAAGCGTTTTCAGGATTATTTTCGATAAGAAATTCAAATTTGGGCTGATAACAATATCACTAATGAAATTAAATGTGTTTCATCTCTTATATGAGTAAAATTACATTAGAGGTCCCAACTAATCAATCATAGATCCAAAGGCATTGATTAATCACAGTTATTATGTAGTGATAGTAGCAGTGTCTAAAATTTTCGCTTTTTTTGAAAATTTCTTTCAGACAAAATCATTTTTTGTATGAGGTACAATATAATAAAAAAGGAAACACAACGTCTAATAAACATTGGGAACTTTATCGGCTAAATTTGGAAAGTTAATCACAAAAGCATTTTGGAATTGTTTCTCGTAAAATTTTAGACAGAAGCAACACAATATATGCAAACATTTTGCTGAATTTTTTACATTTTCATTGCACAATTTCTGAAAAATATTGCAAAATTTAGTTGAAAGTGTTGATAATTTGAGCAAAGTTACAATTCAATCTATATTTATGTTGTGAATCATTGAAAATGGTTGAAAATTTGACAACAGGGACATACAAAATATATTTATTTTGTGAATCGTTGAAAATGATTGAAATTTGAGAACAGTGACATAAATTTCATAATTTCTTTATAAATCATTCAATATTACTTATGAAATTTTATAAGTAACTTGAATGATTTACAAGAAAAATATAAAATTTATGACACTGTTCTCAAATTTTGAGTTTTGTGACTATTTTTGCTAGACATTATTGAGGTTGCTTGTAACTACAAAACTAGAAATTTAATGCCGACAGTTTGCAGGATTATTTTCGATTATTATATTTATCTTGTGAATCATTGAAAATGGCTGAAGATTTGAGAACAGTGACATACAAATTATATTTATCTTGTGAATCATTGAAAATGGTTGAAAATTTGTGAACACTGACATACAATTTATGAAATCTTGTGATTCGTTGAAAATGATTGAAATTTGAGAATAGTGAAATAAATTTCATAATTTCTTTATAAATCATTCAATATTAGTTATGAAATTTTATAAGTAAATTGAATGATTTACAAGAAATATATAAAATTTATGACACTGTTCTCAAATTTTGCGTTTTGTGACTATTTTTGATAGACATTCTTGAGGTTGCTTTTCCAACTACAAAACTAGAAATTTAATGGCGACCGTTTTCAGGATAATTTTCGATAATAAATACAAATTTGGGGTGATAACAATATCACTAACGAAATTAAATGTATTCTGAGTTAAGTTTCAAGTGAAAGCCAAGAGGATTATCTCTTATATGTGTAGCAAAAATGGCATCAAAAGTCCCAATTGATCAATCACAGATCCAAAGGCGTTGATTAATCACAGTAATTATGTAATGGTTGTAGCAGTGTCTACATTTTTTTTTGAAAATTTCTTTAAAAAAATTGTTTGAGGTACAATATAACAAAAAAGGTTCAAGCACAACCTATTGGAAACTTTATGGACTAAAATTGGAACGTTAATCACAAAAGGTTTTTGTAATTGTATCTGCTTCTTTATTCTGCCAAAGTTTTGCTAAATTTTCTACATCTTCAATACACAATTTCTGAAAAATATTGCAAAATTTAGTCAAAAATGGTTGAAAATTTGAGAACAGTTATAATTCAATTTATATTTATCTTATGACTCATCGAAAATGGATGTACATTTGAGAACAGTTACAATTCAATTTATATTTATCTTGTGAAAATGGTTGAACATTTGAGAACAGGGACATGAAAATTATATTTATTCACAACATATGCAATAGCTTTGCTGAATTTTCTACATCTTCAATGCACAATTTCTGAACAATATTGCAAAATTTAGTTGAAAATATTGAAAATTTGAGACAGGTACAACTCGATTTATATTTATCTTGCGAATCATTGAAAATAGTTGAACATTTGAGAACAGTGATGTACAAATTAAGTTTATCTTGTGAATCGTTGAAAATGGTTGAAATTTGAGAACACATAAATTTCATAATTTCCTTGTAAATCATTCAATATTAGTTTATAAGTAAATTGAAGGATTTACAATAAAAATATAAAATTTATGACACTGTCAAATTTTGCGTTATGTAACTCTTTATGCTCCACATTCTTGAGATTGCTTTTTCAACTACAAAACTAGAAATTAAATGGCGACAGTTTTCAGGATTATTTTCGAAAATAAATACAAATTTGGGCTGATAACAATATCACTAATGACATTAAATGTGTTTTGAGTTTAGTTTCAAGTGAAAGCCATGAGGATCATCTCTTATACGAGTAGCAAAAATTGCATCAAAAGTCCTAATTGATCAATAACAGATCCAAAGGCATTGAGCAATCACTAATTATGTAGTGGTTATTACTATCATACTTTTGGATGCGAGAATGCTATTTTATACAGAATAAATTTTGATTGCTATAAAATAATGTCCGCATGTTTGGATTTAATCCCATTATTTGAAGCTTTTTCATTATACTGAACCCAAAATATTTGAATGGCGCAGTCGGTAGGATTTTCGGCGTTATAATTTATGAACGAAAACAAAAATAATAAGAATTTTTGATTGCTCCCAAATGAGCTATATTTGAACTTCCTCCCATAATTTGAAGTGTTTTCATTATATTGAACCAAAAATTTGTTGATGGTGCAGTCGGTAGGATTTTCGGATTCATTTTTGAATGAGAGCCAAAATAACAAGTAAGTAGTACGAAACAAAATTGTTTGATGTAATCATTATTTCAGGTCTGAAGAAGAGCATTGTTATCCCGCCCGGTCATCACCGGAAGGACCCGAAGACAGTGCACGCTACAGCAAGTGAATAAACCGTTTCGAAGTGATAATAGATAAACGAGTGATAGTTAATTTACGGGGAAGCCCTAGAAACTTGGCGGACACCAAATTACCTCTTCAGCGTTAAGTGTTATCATTGGCATCATCACCTTTTCCGCGTCCCTTTCCCATCACGTTTCGCTTCCCTTCCCACGCCCGTTTGCACCGTTTAATGACCGCGGTCAGTACACGTCGCGCTCGTGTTATATTCGCACTGTAATCGGCAAATGCCATGTGCGCGGAGATGAAGACATCGATGGCCGGCCAGTTGGCAACCCTCGGCGTGCTCCTGGTCTTCGCGAGGATCGCCGACGCCGGAATTCTGGACTCCCTGGGGTGGGCCAGGTCGGACAAGATAGAGGTCAGCATTCCCTGGCTTCCATGTAAGTAGCATCACTATTCAATGGTTTACATAGACATGGCGCGAACTGAAAGCGGAACTAGTTTGAATGCATTCGCGTTACATCACTACAATATGAGTGCTACTATATAAATTAATTAAGACTTATGTCACTGCTTTGATTACCCACGTAAGTTGAATGCAGAAACTTTACGTCTCCACCACTAGGAAGTAGTTCAGCATTTTTGTTTTAATATTAAACGAATTATTGGTGCTTTATGCCTGGCAATCATGCAGAATTATGCATGCAAATTTAATACCCTCCGGTACAGCTGGTTATTATTCTATGCACCGTAACAGTTTAATAACACACGTAATCCGCAACACATCCGCACTTTGAAGATTGACTACAAATTTGTAGCTATTTTTGAAAAATACAGTGCACTTATGCATTTTTTTTTAAATATCATACAGTGTCTACTTTCTAATTATACTTGACATTATTCACTAAGTACTTGGCTGATTTTTCTGCAAAGTAAGTTGGTTAAGGTAAACTTGTTCATGTGATAATTTCCAATATACATAATACGATTCAGAGGTAACCCACATTCCAGTTTCTTACGAGAGTGGTGCAATTTATTTATGGAAGCAATGCTCTTCAACGAATTTTAGTATTGCTATATGAACCAAAATTTACTAAAATTTGTATATTTGCTCAGATCCATTGGAGAAAATTGTTAAATTCGAAGTGTCAATAACAAATAAATAATTAAAATAATGAATTTTACAAGAGATAATTTAATTGGGTGGTTCTTGCCAAATTTGGTAGGGCCAATAAATTTGTGTGGAATATACCACGGAAGTGGAATATTGCGTGAAAAACATTTTTTAACGAAGATTTTAATCTGTTAAAGTTAGAAAAAATGTAAAAAAAAAATATTGTTTTGAATCCAAAGTAGTAGGTATACTGTAAGTATGGTTATTCAGTATAAAGAAGATGAGAACATGTGTAGATTAGACCATTAATCTATGAGTTTTAGAAATCTCTCTGCAATACGTTGCTTTACATTGTATTTTCAAAATTAAATCATTTTTCATACACATTTCATATACTCTTCTCTTCTAGGCCTTGATTTCTATACTGGTACATTTTATATACAAGTAAAAATAAATGACGTAGTCGGTGTGATTTTCGGCGACATATTGTTTGAAAAAATAGCAAAAACTTAGCAAATTTTGGTTTCTGTTAATATAGTTTCTCTCAAAAATATTGTTTTGAATACATAGTAGTGGGAATAATGTAAGTATGGTTATTCAGTATATAGAAGATGAGAACATGTATTGACTAGACTATTAATCTATGATTTTTAGAAATTTATCTGTAATACGTTGCCTCACATTGTATTTTCAAATTTAAATCAATTTTCATATACATTTCATATACTCTTCTCTTCTCTTCTAGGCCATGATTTATCTACTGGTATATTTCATATACAAGTTAATATAAATGGCGCAATCGGTGTGATTTTCGGCGATATAATTTTTGAAAAAATACCAAAATTTAGCAAATTTTGGTTTCTGCTAATATAGTTTCTCTCAAAAATATTGCTTTGGATCGAAAGTTGTGGGAATACTGTAAGTATGGTTATTCAGTATATAGAAGATGAGAAAATGTATTGACTACACCATTAATCTATGATTTTTAGAAATTCCTCTGCAATACGTTGCCTCACATTGTATTTTCAAATTTAAATCATTTTTCATACCCATTTCATATACTCTTCTCTTCTTTTCTAGGCCTTGTTTTATCTACTAGTACATTTTATATACAAGTTAATATAAATGGCGCATTCGGTGTGATTTTCGGCGACAAATTTTTTGAAAAAATACCGAAAACTTAGTAGCTTTTGGTTTCTAAATGGCAATTGATGCAATTAATTGCCTATAACATTGTATTTTCGAAATTAAATGATTTTTCGCTCAGTTTTCATGTACAAGAAACTGTAAACTATTGGTACAATTTTAGGCGACATAATTTTTGAAAGAATACCAAAAACTTGGTAGCTTTTACTTTCTAAAAAGCAATTAATGCAATGAATTGCCTATAACATTGTATTTTTGAAATTAAATATTTTTTTGTACAGTTTTCATGTACAAGTAACTGGAAATGGGGCAGTTGGTACGATTTTCGGTGATATAATTTTTCAAAGAATACTAAAAACTTAGTTGCGTTTTTAAAACCTCTCTGCAATCAATTGCCTATAACATTGTATTTTCCAATTTACATAATTTTTCGTACAGTTTTCATGTACAAGTAACTGTAAATGACGGTTGGTACGATTTTCAGTGATATCATTTTTGAAAGAATACCAAAAACTAAGTAGCTTTTGGTTTCTAAAAAGCAATTGTTGCAATTAACTACCTATAACATTGTATTTTCGAAATTAAATCATTTTTCGTACAGTTTTCATGTACAACTAACTGCAAATGGCGTAGTTGGTACGATTTTCGATGACATCATTTTTGAAAGAATACCGAAAACCTAGTAGCTTTTGGTTTCTAAAACAACAATTAATGCAATTAATTTCCTATAATATTGTATTTCCGACATTAAATAGTATTTCGTACAGTTTTCATGTACAAGTAACTGTTAATGGCGGTTGGTACGATTTTCGGTGATATAATTTTTGCAAGAATACCAAAAATTTAGTTGTTTTTAGAAACCCCTCTGCAATCAATTACCAATAACATTGTATTTTCAAAATTACATCATTTTTTTTACAGTATTCATGTACAAGTAAATGTAAATGGGACATTTGTTACGATTTTCGGTGACATAATTTATGAAAGAATACCAAAAACTTGGTACCTTTTTAAAAACCCGTCTGCAATCAATTTCCTATAAAATTGTATTTTCAAAATTAAATAATTTTTGTACAGTTTTCATGTACAAGTAAATGTAAATGGCGCATTTGGTACAATTTTCGGCGATATGATTTTTGAAAGAATACCAAAATCTTAGTAGCTTTTTATAAACCCCTCTGCAATCAATTGCCTATAACATGTATGTTAAAAATTACATCATTTTTTGCACAGTTTTCATGTACAGGTAAATGTAAATGGCGCAGTTGGTACGATTTTCGGTGACATAATTTTTGAAAGAATACCAAAAACTTAGTAACTTTTGGTTTCTTAAAAGCAATTGATGCAATTAATTGCATTGTATTTTCGAAATTAAATAATTTTTCGTACGGTTTTCATGTACAAGTCACTGTAAATGGCGCAGTTGGTACGATTTTCGATGACATCATTTTTGGAAGATTACCAAAAACCTAGTAGATTTTGGTTTCTAAAACAACAATTAATGCAATTAATTTCCTATAATATTGTATTTCCGACATTAAATAGTATTTCGTACAGTTTTCATGTACAAGTAACTGTTAATCACGGTTGGTACAATTTTCGGTGATATAATTTTTGAAAGAATACCAAAAACTTAGTAGCCTTTTATAAACTCCTCTGCAATCAATTGCCTATAACATTGTATTTTCAAAATTACATAATTTTTTGTACAGTTTTCATGTACAAGTAAATGTAAATCGCGATTTTTGAAAGAATACCAAAAACTTAGTAGCTTTTGGTTTCTAAAAAACAATGAATGCAATTAATTTCCTATAATATTGTATTTCCGACATTAAATAGTATTTCGTACAGTTTACATGTACAAGTAACTGTTAATGACGGTTGGAACGATTTTCAGTGATATAATTTTTGAAAGAATACCAAAAACTTAGTTGCTTTTTAGAAACCCCTTTGCAATCAATTACCAATAACACTGTATTTTCAAAATTAAATCATTTTTTGTACAGTTTTCATGTATAGGTAAATGTAAATCGCGCATTTGGTACGATTTTTGGCGACTTAATTTTTGAACGAGAATCAAAAACTTTATCCTTTTATATTAATTTATCATCTTGAAGCAACGTTTAGGATTTTTCATGTCATTGGATATCTGTCTTTAAACAATGTATTTAAAAAAATACATATACAGGGTGTTAAAAAAAGAGTGTACATTTTTTAAGGGGGTAGTAGTATGAACCACAATAAGTCAGTAAAAAAGTCTCGATAAACATGGGCAAGCCTGTATATTTTAAACATAAAAACTAAACCAACTTTTTTTATGTGCCCGAATTTAAACATTTTCACACCTACTTGAAGTTGAACTATTTAGGATGACATTAAATTCCTAGCTACCGACCATAATATATAAATATTTTATTCACAAACAATGACCTCACATGGACATGGTCGTAAAGTAGTATCACTAAAAACCTGACAGATCAAATTTATTATTAAAATACATAAAAATTGTCACTATATTTCATGCTGTAATTGCACAGTTTCGTGTGTTTAAAGTTGCGTTGCGAATTTACTTGATAAGCGACCAATGTTTTGGTATCAAACACGAATACGTGCAAGACCCATCATGCATGTCAGTCCAGTCATTCAAATCGTAAACATAGTTTTTGCATGTAAAATACTGCGTTTAATTTTTTTTTCTAGCGAAGTTTTGAAAGTTAGAAAAAATGAAACATGAAACATCAATTTAACGTTAATTAAACAAAATATTGTTTTGAATCCAAAGAGCACACTTAATGAAGCTATTGCCATTTATTGCTCTAATTTATCATCATCAGTTTGAAGTTTTTGAAGTTATAAGACACTACTTGGAGAAATTGTATGATGTATAATATACAGGGTGTCTTAAAAATGGTATCCATTCTCAATAAGGCTAGATCATTAGTCCTATGGAGTACGAAAAACAAAAAAAAGTTAGATGTCAAGATGAAAAAAAAAAAGAGTAATCACTTCCATAAGTAATCCAGTAAGTAAAAATTTCCATAGTTGCCAGATGTATAAGAACATTTATTTTTGATATTTTTGAAAGTATTTTCATAAGAAAGAAGTTCCATAGTTGTCATAGCCTGTCTTACTGGAAGTTCGAAAATACCCATTATTTTCTCAAAATTTATGTTAAAAAATTGATTTCAACCATTTTTTAAATGTTTTTTGTGGATTTAGAGTCATATTGGTTAGTAGTATGTAACGTATAAAGGATTGGCCACCATTTTTGAAACACCCTGTATGTTGTACGTCTGAAATTATGGTTTATCGGATTTAGTTGAATATTTCAGAATATTTTATTGTTTGCATTATAAAAAATAAAAAATAAAAATAACTTTGCATCTTTCATTTGAGCAAATTTAATTAATAATAATAATAATAATAATATTTTATTAGTGCCATTAACAATGAGTTTTACACAGTTTTATAAATTGAAATAAAGGTAATTTCATAACTGCTAAATAATTGGCTAACTGCATTTGCTCACACTATACAAAAATTTAAACCAAAAACAAAACGTAGCAAAAACACAATTTCACGGCACTCTAGATTTACAGAAAAAATCGGCCACAGACCACTTTTTCTAATATTCTAACATATTTTTGGAATTTTCTAGGAGTAATAAATTTTTGAGTTCCAAATATAATCCAAAATCTTTACAGAATTTAAGAATTGATAAAAAAACAGCAAATGTATCTGCAATCCTAAATATAATTTTGAGAAAATTAGTGATCATAATTTTGAAACTATTTTGATTTGTTTCGAATTTACTAAGGAATTTTGCGAAACTATCTTAAAAAAACTATTTTTTAGCCAGTTCCCATTCACTGTGATTGTTTATGTGGATATTCTGATTATTTTTGTATTTATAGGCGTTTTTATATGGAAATATTTTTTTTCTTCCGCTGTGAAAATTATGAAATATATTTGTTTTTTTCATCGATTATTAAATTTCTGAGTTCTAAATCTAAGCCAAAATCATTATTAAATTTAAGAATAGATAAAAACAGCAACTGATTCTATAATTCTAAATGTAATTATTCGAAATTACAGATTTGTTATCAAGATTTTAAAACTATTTTGATTTGTTTCGAATTTACTAAAGAATTTTGAGAAACTATCTTAAAAAAAATAATATTTTTTAACCAGTTCCCATAAATTGTAAATGTTTATGTCAATATTCTGATTTATTTGGACTGTTAGGGGTTTTCATATGAAAATAAAGTTTTTTTCGGCTGCTCTTGTGAATATTATGAAATATTTTTCGATTTTTCTAGGATTATTAAATTTTTGAGTTCCAAATATAATCCAAAATCTTTACTAAATTTAAGAATCGATAAAAAATAACAGCAAATGTATCTGCAATCCTAAATATAATTATAAGAAAATTAGTGATTTTCGTTATCATAATTTTGAAACTATTTTGATTTGTTTCAAATTTACTAAGGAATTTTGCGAAACTATCTTAAAAAAACTATTTTCTTAGCCAGTTCCCATTCATTGTGATTGTTTATGAGGATATTCTGATTTTTTTTTGTATTTATAGGCGTTTTCATATGGAATTAAAGTATTTTTTCGGCCGCTTCTGTGAAAGTTATGAAATATTTTTGTTTTTTTTCATCGATTATTAAATTTTTGAGTTCCAAATCTAATTTAAAATCTTTATTCAATTTAAGAATAGATAAAAACTGCGAATGATTTAGCAATTCTAAATGTAATTATTGGAAATTAGTGATTTGTTATCAAGATTTTAAAACTGTTTTGATTTGTTTCGGATTTAGGTACTAAAGAATTTGGGAAACTATTTTTAAAAAAACTATTTTTTTAGCCAGTTACCATAAATGGTATATGTTTATTTGAAAATTCTTTTTTAATTTAAGGGTTTTCATATGGAAATTAAAGTTTGTTTTCGACCGCTCTTGTGACCATTATGAATTATTTTTGGATTTTTCTAGGATTATTAAATTTTTGAGTTCCAAATGTAATCCAAAACCTTTATTAAATTTAAGAATATATAAAAACAGCAAATGATTCTACAATTCAAAACGTAATTATTGGAAATAAGTGATTTGTTATCAACATTTTAAAACTAATTTGAATTATTTCGGATTTACTAAAGAATTTTTGGAAACTATTTAAAAAAAACTACGTATTTTGCCAGTTCCCATACATTGCAAATGTCTGTGTGGATAATCTGTGTTTTTTTAAATTTTGTGGATTTTATATGGAATTAAAGTTTTTTCGGCCACAGTTCTTGTGAATATTTGGAAATATTTTTGGATTTTCCAACGATTCAGAAATTTTTGAGTACCAAATACAGGGCGAGTTTTTTTAAATTTTTGGCATTGGGATCTCAGAAACCATAATAATCCAAAATTTATATTAAATTTAAGAATGTATTAATGACATTCTAAATGTAATTATTAGAAAATTCGTGAATTTTTTTACAAATTATCTACACCCATTGTTTCAGAATTTGTATAATTTATATAAAATAAAATAAATGAATACACTTTTTATAAACTCGATTAGGTTAGAATTTTTTAAACATTCTACAAACAATGAATGCAGATTTTGGAATATCAAAAGAGTAATACTTAATCTCTAAATTGCCATAATCAAAATGTGAAAACAATGACAATTTATTTATAATATATGAAACGTCATTAAACTTTCGTTGTGAAGGTTTTCTATATATTTTCTGCAAAACCTGTTAAATTTTCAGCAAAGTTTAGGTATATACCTCATCAAAGTTTAGGTATAAAAATTACAATATGTCACAAGACTTCACCATAGACACTTTCACAGGATGTCATAAAAAAACTTGAATAACAATTTTTTTCTTGAAAATAGTTAACTAAAAAAAAGCACTACAACTTTTCCATGTGGTTTGCTAAACATTATACTAAATTCTAAAATAGCTAATTTTTTTTAATATGTATACTGATAGAAAAACAATAAACTAGCTCATAAAAAAAATCTGTAACTAAAAAAAAACAATTTTTCTATGTGGTTGCTAAACATTATATTTTTAATTCCAAAATTAGTTCAAACAACCAATTTTTTAATACTCACATAAAACATCAATTAACTCAAAATAGTGCCTATAGAGATACAACAAGCTTTGTTAGGCTATTGGCCCTCGGTCTAACTAAACAAAAAAAACTACAACTTTCCATGTGGTTTGTTAAACAAAATACTAAATTGTAAAATAGTTCAATTTTTTATTTTAATATGTATACTTAGCTTATATTACTTAGGCTATTGGCCCTCGGTCTTTCCGTCTTTTTTTTGACAAATATAATAGTAGTACTATATAATACTAACTATATAATATATACTACTATATAATACTAACAATCCAAAATCTCAGAAAGTTGAAGAATAAATGCCATAAAATGTTTGTTCAATTTGAAATAATTCTGTTTGTAAATGCTTCTTATACAATATATTTCTTATACAGGGTGTTGGAAAACGTACCGGAAATATTTCAAAGGTGAAATCATGAACTTATTTTGAGTCCATCTAAACGTATGTCTTGAACGTGACCGCTAACGAGTTATTGTATATTTTATAACTTATATGGCTAAATTTCAGTTAACTAAACTTAAACTAAACTTAACTTATTCAGTAAAAAAAACGTGTACTTCCTTAATTTACATTTTTAATTGATTTTGCAATCGGTTTCGACCAATTAATTACCAAGGTCTAAATTACCTTAATATGAGTCAAATACAAGATAAACTTAACTTAATTTAAACTTATGGTAACTTAAAATGGTGCAATTATCGAATTTAGTGAAACCAAAATGGGTGCTTCGTTTCATAAATATAACATTTAAAGTGTACAAACCCCTGATTATTAACATATAATGATTACAATGATACAATGATTATTAACAACAATTATTCTTGTGATTGCATTCTGGATATGAATTGATTAATATTTTCGACACTTCAGCGGACATGCGCGTGTATGTATTTTAAATATTATTACAGCGAGAACGTGCATATTGTAATTATGCTATTCCCAATTAGGCTTCTATTCAAGGGCGAATTAGTTAACCATAGTGTCCAAAATAACGAAACTATTATAAATTGCATCGCATATTTAACTTGTTAGCAAGCTTAGTCATATTGCATTAACTTTTTAATAAAAATTGAGATTCAATCTTTTCTAAATAATATTGAATTAATTCTACAATATGAAGAATTATAATAATTTTTAATCGTAAATATTTTCATCGGTTTTTTTTTTAGTAGTAATATATAGTCGAGAAAATAGAGGATATAACTTTCTGCATTAACATGTTTATACAAACATGTTAATGTAGAAAGTTATATCCTCTATTTTCTCATTTATTTAATATAGTAAATGTAATGTAAATGTATATTCTTTTGGATACTGGCATGAATATAAAAATATAGAATAGAAACATTGGCAAATTTTCAGGAGAAATGTCTTCAGGTGTACTAAATATAAATCTAATATTATAAATGCAATTAATAAATTTTGAAAAATTTCAGTAAAAACTAACCCATACGTGTCAATGCAGAAAGTTATATCCTATTTTCTCACTTTTTAAGACATAAAATTAAATCCTTTTTACAGTTCAGCGTTTCTCTATGTCAATGTTGTCTATGCAGAAAGTCATGTCCTCGATTTTCTCACTTATTTAATAGGTACAGAAACTTCGTAAAATTTTCAGCAGAAATGTCTTCAGGTGTACTAAATACAAATCTTATATTAAAAATGTATTTAATAAATCTTGAGATATTTTTGTAAATACTAACCAATAGTAAAACGATAGAATGATAGAACCAAAATCAAATTTGTAAAATACACTACAAATTCTCTTTCCAACTTTATTATCTATACTGCTGGTTTTCAGCAGAAAGCTCTACCAGGAGTTTTAATTTAATATAAAAAAAAGATAAAAAAAGAAGAAAAAAATGTTATTTTGAAAAGCTGTGATAAAACTAGTGACAAGACAAAAAATAGTATATTGTTTTATTAGGAGTAGAAGTGACACTTTTTGTGGCGAGTCGGTAGGTATTGGCTGCCGAGCGGAGCGAGGCAGGCAACTACAGACGAGCCACAAAAAGTTACTTCTACTCCGAATAAAACATGTAATTTTTTCTTCAAACGTCGAAAATAGTTAAAAAGATAATGGAATTAATATTTTTAATTGTCCGAATACGTATAGTTTTAATTCCCAAAGAAGCATGCTATGCAGAGCGTTGCTATGGTTTTGTTTAATTCATTATTTGACATTAAAGTGTATAAAATGGACGAAGACATGTTTCAATGTACACCGCCAGATATTTTAGAATCGGCAAGGGCTGCAACAGAGAAATTATTGCCCACTAAGTCCAGTACCATCTATGAAGTGGCCTACAAAAAATTTATTAAGTGGTGCGCCGAGAAAAATGTAAGCAATTATAGTGAAAATGTTTTACTCGCATATTTTTCGGAAATGGCTAAGAAGAAAGTAAAAAGTTCCACTATGTGGTCTCAGTATTCCATGGTAAAATCGTTATTAAATATTAGAAATGGTGTAGATATTACCAAATATTTAAAACTACGTGCATATTTAAATAAACAAAATGAGGGTTATACACCCAAAAAGGCAAGAGTGCTGACAAAGGAACAGTTCGACAAGTTCTTATCCGATGCTCCTAACATTTACATTTTAACAATAAATAAATTTGTGTTTTGTTAGAATTTTTTGTTTTGTTCATCATGTATGCGCACCATATGTATGTGCAATATTAAACCCGCCCTCGTAGGGCGTTCTTATTACAAATTATCCAATCATGTTGTCAAATTTACTTTTACTGCCTAGTCAGTAAAAGTGAAACTTTTACTGACTAGGAGACGAAGTAAAACTTTAAGATTGTGAATCGAGTCACTAAAGGTGTCACTTTTATGACGTTTGAAGAAAAAATACTTTTTTTAAAAGTTCGCTGCAATATTCGATTACTCTGTTGACAAATTAGTCAATTACTTGCAAATTAATAATTCACGCGACGTATAATCATTTTTCATGTTTACAAAATTGCACCAGGAAGCAGGCGTTTGTCTTCACACAATTTCTTCATTAACGCTCATTAATACTACAGGAAGCCAGCTTTTTAGCCGACGGACTCATTGTAGCGGCTAATTCCATAGAAACTGCGCACCGTATGCAACATGTGAACAAATAAATTACGCTTTAATTCCGTTACGATATCCGCATGCATAAATGCGACGCTGTTTATACGTAAATACATAGAATTATTTGTTATATTTGCTATTGCGAATTAACTCGGCAAATACGCAATCCATATTCCAGCATAACGCAAACGAATTTGGTACGTTCAAAATATTATTTCCGCAATAATAATAAACACACATTCGCAATCAAACGCGTAATGAAATAAAACAGTTTTTACAGGATGACCACTACTTGGTGAAATACTAGGTTGAGTTTCATAATACATACTTAGTTTCATAAGTATATTCAATACTCAATACTCATATAGAGTTTTAATGAGCGAGTGAAGGATTATTTAAATAATCCAGAACTTTTGACTGGCTGAGTAAAACCTGAGTGAGTGAAAATCTGAGGCCCGTATCTATAGTTCGTACTTGAACTTGAGTACGACTCAAGTCGTATATTTGATTGCGTTTGGTGCATAAACGCATATAGAAAATACGCAACCAAATATACAACTTGAGTCGAACTCATGCTGAAGTACAGACTATAGATACGGGCCTGAGTGACGTTTATTTTCTTTATTTTGTACTTTTGCATTTTTAAATTTATTTATTTTCAGTCTTATTTTATTTTAGAGTCTAATTTATTAAATTTATTAAGTTTTAATACATTTATTTGTTTTAGTTACCTAAACTTTATACAAGATGAAGTGTAAAAAGTTACGCAGTTTTTAATAACTCAATTCTCAAAAAATTAACCGTCCGACCAATATTTGAGCCGTTGATTTTGAAAGTTTGTTAAGTCCTTTTTTTTAAATTGAGAAAAATTCAGAAAAATACAAGGGACAACATTTATGGTGTATTTTTGGACTTATCTGAATTTAAACAAAAAATGGACTTACTCCACTTACAAAATCAACGTCCCATTTATAGGATTTTTTATACCTGAAATGAGACATTTTAAGTCCTAAAAAGTGGGTCGTTTTTTTTCTCTTCAATCTTACCGTGCCAGAAAATAATTTTAGAACGTGCTGACCTGCCACTACTGATAATGCGTCATGCAGCTAGAAGAACCGAGTCTCAATTACCGTTTTTGTATCTCTTACACGACCACCTAGTAGCATAACAGACAGACACGTTTCCTTTAGTCTTATACCTATACACATTCCATTACGAATTCATGATGGCTAGACAGCACAGGTGGTATTCCTCGCAGTGTGTAGAAGAAATACCGTTTTTATGTCTCCTACGACCACCATAATAGATGCATGTTTTCTTAAGCTGCATACGCATTCCATTACACATTTACATAATTACACGATTAATGCGGATTATGGGAGGCGTACATAATTAAATATATACAGTGTACGGTAATTTATATATTTCTTACATTTACCTTATGGCACTTTTTCGCGTTTTGTTGCAGAAAATTTGGTGGCAATGATTTCCTGGTTTGAAAGTCGCGACTGCACCAATTGAATTGTTGTTATGGTTGAATCGATCTTTGCAAGAAAGGTGAAAGGTGCACAAAAACTATCGCATGACTGTTGATATTTCATTATACTTGATGCTACATTTCGTTGCTCAGTACCATCGTAATTTAACTATTTCATTATTTTGCAACTAAAAATAATTCTATAATGAAGTACAAGCTGTTCATACATTAATATGAAGACAACTGAAGAATATTTTTGCAACTAAAAATAATTCTATAACGAAGTACAAACTGTTCATACATTAATATGAAGACAACTGAAGAATACATTTAATTTTATTATTTTGTAGCATAGAAGGAGGGTGGGGCAGGACAATTTTTTTGCAAATTTCTATGAACACTTTTCTGGGGAAAGCTGTTATAATTTCTGACTAAAAACTACTACATTCTATTAATATTTATAATTTATGAAAATTTTAGTATTTATCGTTAAAAAATCTAATGAAAGTTTTGCAATTTTTAATAGAAATGTAACATTTATTATAATGTGCAATCGAAATCATACATTTTCTATGTATGATTTCGATTGTAAATTCGATTTATATTATCAATGTATGATTTCGATTGTAAATATCAATAAATGTTAAATTTCTATTGAAAATTGCAAAATTTCGATAGATTTTTTAAGAGAATTTCATAAGATTTAGAAATGTAACATTTATTATAATTTACAATCGAAATCATACATTTTCAATGTATGATTTCGATTGTAAATTCGATTTACATTTTCAATGTATGATTTCGATTGTAAATTTCAATACTTGTTACATTACTATTGAAAATAGCAAAATTTTCATTAGATTTTTTAACGATAAATACAAAATTTTTCATAAATTACAACTTTATGAGAATTTTATGGTTTGATGAACTTTGTTTTAAAATTTCGTAATTTGTAAAGAAACTGTAGACAATTATGAAATGTAATTCAATAATTTTTCTAGTGGATTTTTTTCAGTTTTGATTAAAATTTAACAGATTCTAACAGAAAATGTAGACAGAATGGAAATAAAAATATTTTTTCTAGTGGATTGTTTGCGGTTTTGAAAGTTTTGACTGGAAAATGTAACAGATTGTCGTAAAATTATAAGGAATTCAGCTGGAATTTTTCTATTCTTGCAGTTTTGCAATTTTTGATAAAGATTCTCAATATCTTACAACACATTACATAACCCAGTAGGAAATTTGCTGGCGTTCTTAGTGATTAAAGGTTTGACAAAAGTTGAATTTTTCTCTCTCAAAAGTGTGAGAAATTCATTAGGAAATTTATAGGATATTTTTTTACAGTTTGCAGTCTTTGATAAGAACCTAAAACATTTTGTCGAAACTGTAATAAATGAAGTACGAAATTAACAGAATTGTTCCAAACATTTTCTTAAAACTGTAAGAAATGAAATATGAAATTAACAGAATTTTTTTAAAGTTCCAAAAATTTTTTCAAAACTGTAAGGAATGAAATATAAAATCATTTTATAAACACTGATCAACTTTTCGTACATTACTATAGAAACATAAATGGAGAGTAAATGTAATTTTGTCTCAACAAATAGAATTAATAATGAAGACTTATGACTGAATCTTGACAATTCTGGAAAGATCAAAACATCGATAATACTACATAAATGTAAATGTGAATCTCAAAACTTTGTAAGTATTATTCTCTGAGCTTTGTGCAATAACTTTTCTAACTGTGAAATGAGAAAAAGTTATTTCATTACTTATAATAATTTTCACAAATCTCAGCGAATAATATACTTATTCTTTGATAAGAACTTAAAACATTTTGTTGAAACTGTAATAAATGTACTACGAAATTAACAGAATTGTTCCAAACGTTTTCTTAAAACTGTAAGAAATGAAATATGAAATTAACAGAACCTATTTTAAAGTTCCAAACAATATTTTCAAAACTGTAAGGAATGGAATATGAAAACAATCATTTTATAAACACTGATTAACTTTTCGTATATTACTATAGAAACATAAATGGAGAGTGAATGTAATTTTGTCTCAACAATTAGAATTAATAATGAAGATTTATGTCTGAATTTTGATAATGCTGGAAAGATCAAAACATCGATAATATTACATAAATTTAAATGTGAAACTCAAAACTTTGTATGTATTATTACTTGAGCTTTGTGAAATAACTTTTGTAACTGTGAAATGAGAAAAAGTTGTTTTATTATTTATAATAATTTTCACAAATCTCAGCGAATCATATACTTATTATTTGATAAGAACTTAAATATTTTGTCCGAACTGTAATAAATGAAGTACGAAATTAACAGAATTGTTTAACAGTTCCAAAAATTTTCTTAAAACTGTAAGAAATGAAGCATGAAATTAACAAAACTATTTTTAAAGTTCCAAACATGTTTTTAAAACTATAAGGAATGAAATATGAAAACAATCTTTTATAAACACTCATCAACTTTTCGTACATTAGTATAGAAACATAAATGGAGAGTAAATGTAATTCTGTCTCAACAATTAGAATTAATAATGAACACTTATGTCTGAATGTTGATAATGCTGGAAAGATCAAACATCGATAATATTAACAGAATACTAACAGAAAATGTAGACAGAAATGATATAAAAAAAATAATTCTTCTAGTTGATTTTTTGCAGTTTTGAAAGTTTTGACAGGAAAATGTAACAGATGTAATTTTATCCAGGAAATTACCTGGAATTTTTCTATTCTTTCAGTTTTGCAAGTTTTGATAAAGATTATCAATATTTTAAAACATATTACAAAACCCAGTAGGAAATTTGCTGGCGTTCTTAGCGATTAAAGTTTTGACAAAAGTTAATATTTTTCTCTCAAAAGTGTGAGAAATTCATTAGGAAATTTATAGGATATTTTTTTACAGTTTGCAGTCTTTGATAAGAACCTAAAACATTTTGTCGAAACTGTAATAATTGAAGTACGAAATTAACAGAATTGTTCCAAACATTTTCTTAAAAACTGTAAGAAATGAAATATGAAATTAACAGAACTTTTTTTTAAAGTTCCAAACATTTTTTCAAAACTGTAAGGAATGAAATATGAAAATAATCATTTTATATACACTGATTAACTTTTCGTACATTACTATAGAAACATAAATAGAGAGTAAATGTAATTTTGTCTCAACAATTAGAATTAATAATGAAGATTTATGTCTGAATCTTGATAATGCTGGAAAGATCAAAACATCGATAATATTATATAAATTTAAATGTGAATCTCAAAACTTTGTGAGTATTATTCTAAGAGCTTTGTGCGATAACTTTTGTAACTGTGAAATGAGAAAAAGTTATTTCATTATTTATAATAATTTTCACAAATCTCAGCGAATAATATACTTATTCTTTGATAAGAACTTAACACATTTTGTCGAAACTGTAATAAATGAGGTAGGAAATTAACAGAATTGTTTTACAGTTCCAAACATTTTCTTAAAACTGTAAGAAATGAAATATGAAATTAACAGAACTTTTTTTAAACTTCCAAACATTTTTTCAAAACTATAAGGAATGAAATATGAAAACAATCATTTTATAAACACTGATTAACTTTTCGTACATTAGTGTAGAAACATAAATGGGGAGTAAATGTAATTTTGTCTCAACAATTAGAATTAATAATGAAGACTTATGTCTGAATCTTGATAATGCTGGAAAGATCAAAACATCGATAATATTACATAAATTTAAATGTGAATCTCAACACTCTGTTAGTATTATTCTCTGAGCTTTGTGCAATAACTTTTGTAACTGTGAAATGAGAAAAAGTTATTTCATTATTTATAATAGTTTTCACAAATCTCAGCAAATAATATACTTATTTATTGATAAGAAATTAAAACATTTTGTCGAAACTGAAATAAATGAAGTACGAAACTAACAGAATTGTTCCAAACATTTTCTTAAAACTGTAAGAACTGAAATATGAAATTAACAGAACTTTTTTTAAAGTTCCAAACATTTTTTTCAAAACTGTAAGGAATGAAATATGAAAACAATCATTTTATAAACACTGATTAACTTTTCGTACATTACTATAGAAACATAAATGAGGAGTAAATGTAATTTTGTCTCAACAACTAGAATTAATAATGAAGATTTATGTCTGAATCTTGATAATGCTTGAAAGATCAAAACATCGATAATATTACATAAATTTAAATGTAAATCTCAAAACTTTGTAAGTATTATTCTCTGAGCTTTGTGCAATAACTTTTGTAACTGTGAAATAAGAAAAAGTTATTTCATTATTCATAATAATTTTCACAAATCTCAGCGAATAATATACTTATTCTTTGATAAGAACTTAAAACATTTTGTCGAAACTGTAATAAATGAGGTACGAAATTAACAGAATTGTTTTACAGTTCCAAACATTTTTTTAAAACTGTAAGAAATGAAATAAGAAATTAACAAAACTATTTTTAAAGTTCTAAACATTTTTTCAAATTTGTAAGGAATGAAATATGAAAACAATCATTTTATAAACACTGATTAACTTTTCGTACATTAGTATAGAAACATAAATGGAGAGTAAATGTAATTTTGTCTCAACAATTAGAATTAATAATGAAGACTTATGTCTGAATCTTGATAATGCTGCAAAGATCAAAACATCGATAATATTACATAAATTTTATTATTCTCTTAGCTTTGTGAAATAACTGTTGTAACTGGGAATTGAGAAGAAGTTATTTAATTAATTATAATAATGTTCACAAATCTCAGAGAATATAAGTATATTATTCTTAAAACTTAAAAAAACTCTAAAACTTACAAAATTTTTAGTTTCACATTTAAATTTATAAACAAGCTGGTTGTTTCGATCTTTCCATCAGTATCAAGATTCAGATATATTTCAAACGCCATGCTCTCATCTTCAATAGTGATAATAATAATAACAATAACACTAACAATAACAATAATAATACAAACATTAATAACAACTGTCACTACTGCAGATGAGCTAACGACGTTTGAAAAATATTCAAATTTTATATATTACCAAAATTTATATTAATAAAATAAAATATGGCATAAGTTATTCAATTAATTTAAGACTTACAGCATTATTCATAAAAAAATAAACCGTGGTTTAGCGGTGGTTTAGCGGTGTTTTACAAAGGGTTACCAAGGTTAATAACATTAAATCACCGTTAAACCCATTTTTACATTTTTATGAAAAGTACTGTCGGTGTTTAATTTGTCTGCTGTATTATTTAGAAATATATCTCAGAAAGTGACAAAAAATATATAAACTGTTTTTCAAATTTGTCGATTTTATTTAATATCTAATGTATAAAAAAATAATACTGATCAATTTACTTATGAATTAAAATTATTATAATTCTGCATAATGTAGAACTTTGTACAAACTTATTTATTGTTAAGTTTCTGTTCTTACATTTAAACAATTTTTATGTAGAAATTAATTATATTTTATAATTATGCCATCATAAAGTTAAAAAGTAATTTACAACTTCCATTTACATTAAGACGAAATGCAGGATGTGGAAAAAGCACCAATTTATTTAATAACGTACGTACACTTACTTGCCTTATTTATGACCATTTCACATAATATAACTGTTCACTAATGACGTATGACATATTGTAAATATTGTTATGCAAGCTCTCAAATTATTACCTTGGAGATTTAATATAATTATATGTGAAATGAATGTAGTTTGTGTGTACTAGTAAATGTGTGCTGTACTGCACAGGAATCTTCTAGTTGTATAACATCAATTTCAAGCACCATAATCTTTTGATTGCACTATTTAAATAAATTACTACCTTTTCAAATACTAGATAAAAAAATACCACTAAGATCTAAGTGCTTTATCCAATATGAAACGGTATTTGTAAATATAATAATAATAATAATAATTTAAAAAGTAATAATATTTTATCAGCACAAAAGCTACATAATATGCACACAAAGCATAATAGAAAATAAAAATATACCAAAAACAAAACAAAATTAGAAAAGAACATTAGCAATACAAACGTTTTTGATTAAATAGTATTTGTTCATCAATCTTTTTTTGGCTATCGACAAATTTATTGATCAATTAATCATTAAATCAATCAAAACCGGATAATTGATTGATTTTATGATGAGTTGATTGATTGATTGATTTTGACTGAATTTGATGGGTGTAACAAAATACTGAATGTGAAACTGCCATATTTAAAAATAATTTTGTTTAGATAAAAGACTTAACAGTTATAATTATCAAATTTTTGATTATGTAGCAAGAATAATTGCGAAATATTTAACGTTAAATTGTAAACCTGACATGTTAAAAAAAACCGTAATTTTGATCATAACGTGCAAATAAATTGCTATAGATTAATAAAAGACTTAAACTTAAAATATATATAAAAAGATTTTTTGAAAAAACTTTTTGTCAGAAGGGCATTTTTAAATTCTGTGGGATCTTCATTTACTTCTATTTATATACCGGGTGTTTCAAGTTATACCACCGCGCGATTTTTAGAAATTTACAGTTGAATAAGAAAAAAAATATTTTTTCGGTACATACATACAATGCCAATCATGCAGAAACTGGTCTAAAATTTTCAATATAATTTTAAACATACGCGAGATTTTTTTTTTTATTTGAATGGTCAAATGTATCCGTTGAATTAAAAAAACACGATTATGAAATAAAAATTAAAACAAATTAATTAGATTTCAAGTTAAACCCACTTTGATATTAATTACTCAAAGGAGATGGTAATTTAGAATTTCAAAGTCAAATGGCAAAATATTTATTACATATTGTTGCTTCATTAATACATAATTGTATACATTAAATATGGACATTTAATTTCTATCAGACGTGGGCATTTTGGTCTCGATGGTAAAACATGAAACACTCTATATAATGATGATGATATATATGATATATGATCCATATATAGATATATGTATTATATATACCTACACGTATCATATATCTTGATATATGATAGAACTTATTCTTCCTATGAACTGGCAGAAATGTTATTCAAATTGCAGAAGATTTAATGAAAATACCAAATTTTGCAGTTGGAAAATCTATGAAAAGTATACAAAAAGTTTCTCAATTTTCTGAAAATGTCATTAAGAAATTTTTAAATAAATCTAAAACAGTTAATGAAAGCGTAATATCAAAGTTAAAAAATGGCATAAAATTTATACAAATTTGCAAATTTGTGAAGTAGCAACTAAAAATAATATTCCTAAATTTTCTGAAAGATGTTCGAAGATAGTAGACATGAGAAAGTGTTGAACATGTAAATATAATAACAAGATATAAAAAAAATCATAAAATCATAGAAAATTTTGCTAATAAGCAATTATTGTATAAAAGGAATTAGTCCTGCAAATTTAAAATTTAATGCTCCAATCTGCCGAAGTGAGTAGGTAATACCTAAATTTTCTATTTAATTATCTTATTTTAGTGAAATATTTTATGAAATATTTGTTTGTATTTGTATACATATTATACAAATTAATTTATTAAGATTATTAATAATAATCAAATTTGAAGATTTTTTATATATATTTCGTAGTTGGAGAAGGTTCCAACATTGCAAATAAATGTATTATTTGCAGATTTGATTACAAAATTAGTCAACATTGAATTATTGTGCATTACTTCTCTGTAATGTGTAATAATATTATGGCCGGATATGCAATGTGTCCACGGATGGATGATTTATAGTAAACATGTATAAATAGAATTTTTGTATTTATAGAGTAACGCCATCATCATTACAGTGAAATTTAGATGTACTAGATGAATAATGCGATATTATTAATTGCAAATTTCTGCATAAAATCCAATTACTTACTTCCGTAAGAATATTACAAAAAAAAGCTGTTGTCCAGAGTCTTTATTTTATTTGTTTACTATTTATTATGAAAATAGAGTAGAAAGATAGTCAATAGCCTATCCTGTTAGAATACAGATATTTTTTCCAAATCGCATTATTAAAATGCTCATTATGTATATTGAATCTCATCGTTAAATTTAATCACAATTTAATCGAATGGGTGAATAAAATGTTTACATTTTCACTTTATTCACTATAACCATTGACAACGTGAATAAAGTTTAAAAAAATAGGCAAATTCGCACTATCCTTGAAATTTTCATTGTCACCTGTCAATATGACACGCAAATTCTTCAATTCTGATAACGAATTGGAAAAAATCTTGTATGCTTCACTATATTCACGTGAATCATACCTGATTTTTAAAATTTTAAAGCAATTTTATCCACTCGAAGACAATACCACACTCGGCTTCGCCTCTTGCGCTAAACTGTTTTTTTCGTGGATAAAATTCGACTTTATTCACTTATACCATAAATAGCTATTATATACGTATGAAATAAACAGGATATATAAATATGAAGGCTCTACCACGAAATTTCAATTTGGTCAAAATGGTGGAGGCGCCGGGTTATTAATTATGATATTTACTGAAAAAACCTAAAAACAATAATAATTACTCGTAAAATCACAAATATGTTTTGTTTTATTAATTTGTTTAATTTTTTAACAAAAATTTATATATTATTGATAATTTGTTTACAGTTACTTATATAAATATATTTTTTATTTACAGTTGAGAATGAGTCGAGATGCTACGATGAGCTCGGCTGCCTGAACATTACGAGGAGTTGGTACCACTTAATCCACCGACCGTTTAATGTGTTCCCGTTGCCCAGATCAGTAATAAATACCCGTTTCATCCTGTATACAAGACTAAACCCGACTGAGGTAAGTGCACTTACACAATCTGTAGTCGTAAAAACTTTCCAGTAATCTTACTCAAATGCACATTTTAATTTTATTACTACCTACAAATTCTTTTTCATGGGATATTTATGCCTACAAATTTTATGACGGCATTCATTTCAATAGATACCTTCACATACATGTATGTTAAGTATGTACCTACAAGTGATATTTTTGAATTAAGAAATCTAAAATCTGGGATTTAAAAAATATAACTCTACACTAAGTAGAATTGTAAGTCTACAATATATATAATATTGTAGATTATATAATTAAAACTTGTTAAAAAATATCATAAATATAATAAAATATAAAATTTGATTTAACCAAAATCATTTATTTAAAAATCTCAAACTAATCATAAATAATAGATAATATCAAAACAAATTTTATCATAAAGTTCTAAAAGTATAAAAATAATCAAACAATCATCATCAAAGATAATGTTTTCAAAGATAACGTTAATTGCAATACTAATATTATCTGTTTATGGTCTAAGTGAATAAAGATAAATTTTATCCACGAAAAAGTAGTTTAGCGCACGAGGCAAAGCCGACCTTGATAAAGTTTCTTCGTGGATAAAATTTGTCTTTATTCACGTGTATCATACAAAAAAAATCTAATTTCGTTATCAGAAAAAATGTATTGGTAGATAATAATAATAATGGAAGATATATTGGTAGATAATTCATATTTTGTCATATTTTATATTATTTGTCATATTTTTTATAATAATTTCTGACTTCTTTACGTTTTGACTGATAAGTCCACAAAACTATTGTTATTCCATATAATTATACCAAGCTAAATAATGACATACAAAATAGCAGTACTTAATCAAAAAGAAAAGTTATGAGAAATAGAATATTTTTCAATTTTTATTACTTAGTTAATATGCTTATAGTTTTCCTTGGCCATATATTTGTTTTATTTTATAATAATTATATTATTTTGATTCTAATTGCATTGTTTATTTGCACCTATGATAAAAGTCATGTGGTGGTCACATTACATTTTTTACGTTTGCTTTACATGTTTAAATACTTAATTTCATAGTTATAAAAAAAATACATGGTCAATAATTAATGACGAAAATGTCGCGGCTATTGATTTATAATTCTCCTCAGACCTCATTCTCGCTGCCCCAAGATACAAAAAGTCAATTTTCTAGCACAAGGATTTTAAGTTATACAGAATCTGAAAGCAAATCTGTGTGTCAATAATTTCACAATAAACTTCGAATATTTAATGCAGATTATCTTTCTGGGACAATTGAGCATTTACAATTTGCATATTATTAAGGAATATTTGCGCAAATTAATTTTGCACATTTATGCTAAAGTTTTACAGACCCAAAAAAGTATTCTTTTAAAGTGCAGATTTAGCCATTAAAAAATGCAGAAAAATTAAATTTATCAGAATTTGCATTTAGTTTCTCGTAATTGCTAGAAATCTTTCGAATAATTACATATTAATATAATACTTTAACCTTTTAAATAGGTTAATTGATGTGTATTTTATTCGCTAAAAATTCATAATCAAATTGTATGGAAGCACTTTTAATATTTTCAAAACTGTTTTTATTGTTGTAGAAGCTTATAAATTTAAGTCTGTTCGACTTTTTAAGTGGAATGAGTTTATTTGCCAAACAATTGAATCTGAAAGCAAATTTGTGTGTCAATAATTTCACAATAAACCTCGAATATTTAATGCAGATTACCTTTTTGGGACAATTGGGCGTTCACAATTTGCATATACTTAAGGCATATTTGTGTACATTAATTTTGCCCATTCATGGTAAACTTCTACAGAAACAAAAAAATATTTAGTCTTTTAAAGTGCAGATTTAGCCCATAAAAAATGCCGAAAAATTTAATTTAAGAGAATTTATTTACATTTTGTTTCTCGTAATTTGCTAGAAATCTTTCGAATAATTACATATTAATGTAATACTTTAACCTTTTAAATAGGTTAATTGATGTAGCTGTTATTTGCTGAAAATTCATTATCAAATTGTATGGAAGCACTTTTAATATTTTCAAAACTGTTTTTATAGTTGTAAGCTAAGAATTTTAAGTCTGTTCGACTTTTGAAATGTTACATGAGTTTATTCGCTAAAGAATTGAATCTGATAGCAAATCTGTGTGTCAATAATTAAACAATACCTCAAATATTTAATACGGATTATCTTTTTGGGACAATTGGGCGTTCACAATTTGCATATAATTAAGGCATATTTGTGTGAATTAATTTTGCACATTCATGCTAAATTTCTATAGAAACAAAAAAAAGTTTATTCTACTACGTACAGATTTAGCCCAAAAAAATCAAATTTATTACAATTTACATTTTGTTTCTCGTAATTGCTAGAAATCTTTCGAATAATTACATATTAATGTAATACTTTAGCAGAAACAAAAAAAAATGTATTCTTTTAAAGTGCAGATTTAGCCCATAAAAATGCATAAAAATTAAATTTATCAGAATTTGCATTTAGTTTCTCGTAATTGCTAGAAATCTTTCGAATAATTACATATTAATGTAATACTTTAACCGTTTAAATCGGTTAATTGATGTGTCTGCTATTTGTTGAAAATTCATAATCAAATTATATGAAATAAAGAAAAGCACTCTTAAAATTTTCAAAACTGCTCTTTTATTATTAAAGAAGCTAACTAATTTTAAGTTTCTTAGACTTTTGAAATTTGACATGAGTTTATTTGCTGAACAATTGTTGAAACACTTGAAACAAAACAATTGTTGAAACAATTGAAACAAAACCATTGTTGAAACAATTAAAACAAAACAATTGTTGAAACAATTGAAACGAAGCAATTGTTGCGAATAAATAATAAATACAGTTTTTATAAAGCACTCATTTCCTACAAATTAATATTTAAAACATTTGTTTCCTTTTAAACGAAGTTTTCGTTATAAATTATAAATTATTCATAATCCTTCGAATATTTATGGTAGTATCTAGTAACATTTTTTATTGCGCTATCGACCATAACTCTTTCTGCCTTTACAATAACATTATTAGCACAATTATAATATTTTTATTTATATTATTTTTATATATTTTTATTTAAATTTTAGATTTTTATATATTAAAATTATTTTAATAAAGAAATTTTGTTCAGATAATTGACATATTAAAATTAATAAATGTTTGTTGAAAAAATATTGGACAAGGACGAAACACCGGTAAAGTCAATGGCCTTGATAAAGCCAGTATATCACTACTATGTATTAGGTATTTTAAAAATTACGAAATTTAATAGCACCTGTAAAATTTCGAAATATCAATAACAAAATTTTAGTAGCACACGTTTAATAACCATTTCGAACAATTAAATTGTAATATCTGTAATATTTTAATTATGTAGTAAATATTGGGCTTTTGCAACATTGATTCAAGTGTAAAACCAGGTATTGGGTATATATTATAATTATTATAATTTGGACAATCACATTAATTATTATTTTTTATTTATTTAACATTCTGTTATCAAATACATACATTAATATTGCTAATCTTAAAAGTCAACATGTGAATATCACTGAAAGATTCACGAAAATTATAACGTAAATTTTAAAATATTTTAAATGTTCTTTTTAAATTTACATGAAAATTTGTAGTTTTTAAGCTTTAAATTTTATTTTATGTTATTATATTATATTTAGTAATATAATATTATATTGCTTTTAGCTATTATCAAATACATTAATAGTGGATTAATCTTAAAAGTCAAGTCAACATGTAAATATCACTGAAAGCTTCACGAAAATTATAACGAAAATTTAAAATTATTTAAAATTTTCTTTTTTAAATTTACCTGAAAATTTGTAGTTTATATGCTTTAAATTTGATTTTATATTATTATATTATATTTAGCAATATAATATTATATTGCTATTAGCTATTATCAAATACATTAATAGTGCATTAATCCTAAAAGTCAACATGTAAATATCACTGAAAAATTCATGAAAATTATCACGAATATTTACAATATTTAAAATTTTCTTTTTTAAATTTACATGAAAATTTGTAATGTTTAAGCTTTAAATTTTATTTTATATTATTGTGTTATATTTAGCAATATAATATTATATTGCTTTTAGCTATTATCAAATACATTAATAGTGGATTAATCTTAAAAGTAAACATGTATATATCACTGAAAGATTCATGAAAATTATCACGAATATTAACAATATTTAAAAATTTCTTTTTAAATTTACATGAAAATGTGTAATTATTAAGCTTTAAATTTTATTTTATATTATTATATTATATTTAGCAATATAATATATTATTATGTTATATTGCTTTTAGCTATTATCAAATACATTAATAGTGGACTATTCTTAAAAGTCAACATGTATATATCACTGAAAGATTCACGAAAATTACAACGAAAATTTAAAATTAATATAATTTTCTTTTTTAAATTTACGTAGTTTTTAAGCTTTATATTTTATTTTATATTATTATATTATATTTAGCAATATATTATATTATTATATAAAGTTGAAAGTATGTGTGGATACCACTTGGTAAAACATGATAATTAAGTTAAATCAAACACTTGGATGAAGTTTCAATATAATATAACTTTCACTATAATCACTAAATTTCTAGTCTAAGCACTAAATTCACTAAAAAATCACTATATCTTGTAAGTTTTAATTTCTGTATGTGTATATTTGTTTAAATCTGTCTCCATTTGTTAGTTTTAATTATTATGTACTCTTCCTTATTGTATTGACTTGTGTTACATTACTATTATTTCACCAATAAACTAAACTAAACTATATTAATACAATTTTCTGAACAATTATATTATTATATTATATCGCTTTTAGTAATATTTATAAAAAGGACACAGAGATTTAGCGATGCATGGAACCATAAAGTAACATCTCAAATTTCCATTACGATTTGTATAATGAAAATTTTGCAATTTCTGATTAAAATTTCGCAATTTCAGTCGATATTTTATAATTTCCAATTTTTAAAGGCCACATTGAAATTATTTCATATCAAAATTCAGTACCAAACATATAATTGTTTGGAAACGTGAAATTTTCATTATAAATTTCAAAATTCAATGGAAATTTGAGGCTACTTCATGGTTTGTCATGACACTATTTGTGGAAAATATTTAAACATTGTTTCATAAGATTAATAATTACATATTAACACCAAAAATTTTAAAATTTTCATCGAACATTTTCTTTGTAAATAAAAACATTTCAGTGGAATGGATGGTAACCACTGAAATGTTTTTATTTACAATGAAAATCTTCGATGAAAATTTTGAAATTTTAGTTGTCAATATGTAATTTTCAATCTTATGAAACAGTGTTTAAATATTTTCCACAAATATTTAGTGCAAACATGACAAATATAACAAACCATGAAGTAATCTCAAATTTTCATTGAATTTTTTAATTTATAATGAAAATTTCACATTTCCAAACAATAATTTGTAATTTAAGGTAATAGTATTATATAAATTGTGTCATATTACAATTCAGTAGTAATATGAAATAAAGAACTGCCAGTTTCTTTACCTGATATCTATTAGTAATAATTCTAATTGTTTCACATTACAATTCAGTAGTAATATGAAATAGTGAAAAGCCAGTTTCTTAATCTGATATCTATTATTAATAATTCTATTGCCTATGCGTACATTATTTGAACTTTATAATGTAAGTAGACTATTTATTGCATTGCTGGAAATCTGTCTAACAATTAAATTTCATTTCCCATTTTTATTAATTATACTTGCAGCAATTATTTAGCTTTAGCAACTATTCCAATTTTCTAGTATTGATTTCGAATATTATTAATTAATGAAATCGATTAAAATCTATGCAATTGATCTCATGTACCTACATACAAGTAATATGTAATATACCGGGAAAGAAAGTTTGAGAAACCTAGATTCTTTCAGTGAGAAAAGTTACAACATTGTGTTCTTATATCAGCAATCCATGAAGCATAAATTAATTAAAACTCTGTAATTAAGATCTATTGCGTTCGTAATCAATAATAGTATATTATTGTGCAAAATTATAATATTATTTGCAGCAATTTTGAATGCTTATTTAATTCGAATCACTTCAATGATAATTTATCCCTTATTTTCGGCAATCGATGAAGCATAAATTAATGACAACTCTGTAATTAAGATTTACTGTGTTTCTAATCAATAATAGTGGCTATTGTGCAAAATTACAATATTATTTGCGGCAATTTTAATGCTCATTTAATTCGAATGACTTCAGTGACAAATTATCCCTTATTTTCTGCAATCCATGAAGCACAAATTAATTGAAACTCGGTAATTAAGATTTCTTGCATTCGTAATCAATAATAGTGGCTTTTGTGCAAAATTACAATATTATTTGCAGTAATTTTGAATGCCTATTTAATTCGAATGACTTCAGTGACAATTTATCCCTTATTGCAATTATTATTAGCTCTATTGAAAATATTGAATATTTGTATATACTTGGCCGTAGGTAGTACATAGTAAATAGGAAGGACATATCAAATTATAAGTACATATTTTACCTTTACATAATTTGTACAAGTACATAGTTTTAAATCGGCAGTACAGTTTTTCTGCATTTACAATAACATTATTAGCATATACGTTATTTTGATAGATAATTGAAATATTAAAATCAATTAATAGTTGAAATTAAAAATATTTCTAATTAGGTGGAATTTATTACTTTTTGTCTGCTTGCTGAAAATATTTCACAAGCACAAATCAGCACCAAAGTGACCCATTGTTTTACGATTTTTACGAATAACGTAATTTGGGCTGCCTATAAGATAATATAACCATAGAATCCATAACCCGAGGGTTTTTAATTTGTGCTTAATAAATTTTATGTTTAGTTAAATGTGGAAGGGAAATTGAAAACTGAATTTGCTATTTCAGGGTCACATATTGCGCGCACAGGATGACAAGACGGTGAAGAAGTCGAACTTTGACCCGAAGAAGAACACCAAGTTCATAATACACGGATTCATCGACACTCCGCTGTCAAATTGGGTATGTATGAATAAATTAATAAGTATGTACACATATATTTATATAAGTTGTACCTTCTTTAAACGATGCTCATGAAAAATACAATTTTTGAAAATTACCTCATTTTAAAAACTTATTATTGCTGAATTTACATCACTGCAACAAATCATTATAATAAAAGATATCATTTGGAATACAAGTGCAATATAAAGTGCAATATAATCTTGATATTGCAGCAAGTTTTGTCAGAAATATATTTTTCTAAAATTAACTGTTTTCTAAACTGTTTTCTAAAAAAAGGAACTGTTTTTTAAAAACTTATTATTGCTGAATTTTTACCACTAAACTAGACTGCAAGAAATGTTAATAATAAAAATACTGTTTGGAATACTGATGCAAAATAATCTCCATCTTGCAGCAAGCTTGGTCACGAAATACAATTTTTGAAAAGTTATTTTTGAAAACTTGTAATTTCTGAATTTATACCACTAAAATACACTGCCAGAAATCTTCATACTCATTAAAATAAATACTATTTTCCCTAGTACAATATAGTCTTCATATTATAGCAAATCAAATTTAGTCATGTAAAATACAGTTTTTGAAAATGATATATTTTTGAAATCTTATAATTGCTGAATATTTACTACTCAAATGGACTCCAAGAAATCTTCATAATAAAACAAACATTATTTGGATTGGAATTAGTACAATATGATCTTCATCTTGCAGCAAGTTTAGTCACGAAAATACAGTTTTTTTAAAATGATCTCATTTTGGAAAACTTATTATTGCTGGATATCTATACCACTAAAATGGACTGCTAGAAATCTTCATAATAAAAAGTATCGTTTGGAATTAGTGTTGGTGTTATATAATATTCATCTTGCAGCAAGTTTAGTCACGAAATACAATTTATGTAAAGTTATTTTTGAAACTTGTTATTTCTGAATTTATACCACTAAAATACGCTGCAAGAAATCTTAATATGAAAATAATTATCATTTTAATTGGAACACTAGTACAATATAATCTTCATCTTACAGCAAATCAAATTTAGTCACGAAAATACATGTTTTGAAAATGATATCTTTTTGAAATCTTATTATTGCTAAATATTTACTACTTAAATCGACTGCAAGAAATGTTCATAATAAAAAATATCATTTGGAATACTGGTGCAAAATAATCTTCATCTTGCAGTAAGTTTCGTCACGAAATACAATATTTGAAAAGTTATTTTTGGAAACTTGTAATTTCTGAATTTATACCTCTAAAATACACTGCAAGAAATCTTCATACTGAAATAAATACCGTTTTAATTGGAACACTAGTACAATATAATCTTCATCTTATAGCAAATCAAATTTAGTCACGAAAATACAGTTTTTGAAAATGATATATTTGTGAAATCTTATTATTGCTGAATATTTACTACTCAAATGGACTCCAAGAAATCTTCATAATAATACAAACATTATTTGGATTGGAATACTGGTACAATATAATCTTCATCTTGCAGCAAGTTTAGTCACGAAAATACAGTTTTGTTCGGAAATGATCTCTTTTTGGAAAACTTATTATTGCTGAATATTTATATCACTATAATGGACTGCAAGAAAACTTCATAATAAAAAGTATCGTTTATAATTAGTACTGGTGCAATATAATTTTCATCTTGCAGCAAGTTTAGTCACGAAATACAATATTTGAAAAGATATTTTTGAAAACTTATTATTTCTGAATTTATACCACTAAAATACACTGCAAAAAATCTTCATGCTAAAATAAATACCATTGAAATTGGAACACTAGTACCATATAATCTACATGTTACAGCAAATCAAATTTAGTACGGAAAATACAGTTTTTGAAATATATCTCTTTTAGAAGACTGAATATTTACTACTCAAATGGACTGCAAAAAATCTTCATAATAAAAAATATCATTTGGAATACTGATGCAAAATAATCTTCATCTTGCAGCAAGTTTGAAAGCTTGAGTTACAACATTTGAAAAGTTATTTTTGAAAACTTGTTTTTTCTGAATTTATACCACTACAATACACTGCAAGAAATCTTCATACTAAAATAAATACCAATTTAATTGCAACACTAGTACAATATAATCTTCATCAGACAGCAAATCAAATTTAGTCACGAAAATACAGTTTTTGAAAATGATATCGTTTTGAAATCTTATTATTGCTGAATATTTACTACTCAAATGGACTGCAAGAAATCTTCATAATAAAATAAACATTATTTGGATTTGAATACTAGTACAATATAATATTCATCTTGCAGCAAGTTTAGTCACGAAAATACAGTTTTTTTTAAATGATCTCATTTTGGAAAATTTATTATTGCTGAATATTTATACCATAATAATGGACTGCAAGAAATCTTCATAATAAAAAGTATCGTTTGGAATTAGTACTGGTGCAATATAATCTTTTCTTGCAGCAAGTTTAGTCACGAAATACAATATTTGCAATTATATTTCTGAAAATTTATTATTTCTGAATTTTTACCACTAAAATAATTGGAACACTTTCATCTTACAGCAAATCAAATAAAGTTACGGAAAATACAGTTTTTTGAAAATGATCTCTTGTTAAAGACTGAATATTTAATACTCAAATGGACTGCAAGAAATCTTCATAATAAAAAATATCATTTGGAATACTGATGCAAAATAATCTTCATCTTGCAGCAAGTTTCAAAGTTTGAGTTACAATATTTCCAAAGTTATTTTTGAAAACTTGTTATTTTTGAATTTATACGAATGAAAGTTTGAGTTACTATATTGGAAAAGTTATTTTTGAAAACTTGTTATTTCTGAATTTATACCATTAAAATACACTGCAAGAAATATTCATACTGAAATAAATACCGTTTTAATTGGAACACTAGTACAATATAATCTTCATCTTATAGCAAATCAAATTTAGTTACGGAAAATACAGTTTTTGAAAATGACATATTTTTGAAATCTTATTATTGCTGAATATTTACTACTCAAATGGACTGCAAGAAATCTTCATAATAAAACAAACATTATTTGGATAGGAATACTAGTACAGTACAATCTTCATCTTGCAGCAAGTTTTGTCAGAAACATATTTTTCGAAAATGACCTGTTTTCTGAACTGTTTTCTAAAAAAAAGTGACCTGTTTTTGGAAAACTTATTATTGCTGAATTTTTACCATTAAACTGGACTGCAAGAAGTCTTAATAATTAAAATATCATTTGGAATACTGATGCAAAATAATCTTCATCTTGCAGTAAGTTTGGTCACGAAATACAATATTTGAAAAGATATTTTTGAAAACGTGTTATTTCTGAATTTATACCACTAAAATAGACTGCAATAAATCTTCATACTAATTAAAATAAATGCCATTTTCCCTAGTACAATATAGTCTTCATCTTATGGCAAATCAAATTTAGTCACGTAAAATACAGTTTTTGAAAATGATATCGTTTTGAAATCTTATTATTGTTGAATATTTACTACTCTAATGGACTCCAAGAAATCTTCATAATAAACAAACATTATTTGGATTGGAATTAGTACAATATAATCTTCATCTTGCAGCAAGTTTAGTCACGAAAATACCGTTTTTTTTAAATGATCTTATTTTGAAAAACTTATTATTGCTGAATATTTATACCACTAAAATGGATTGCAGAAATCTTCATAATAAAAAGTATCGTTTGGAATTAGTGTTGGTGATATATGATCTTCATCTTGCAGCAAATTTAGTTAGGGAAAATATAGTTTTTGAAAATGATCTCTTTTTGAAATCTTATTATTGCTGAATATTTACTACAAAAATGGACTGCAAGAAATCTTCATAATAAGAAACTATAATTTTCAATGCTGGTGAAATATAATCTTCATCTTGTCGCTTCATCTTCAAGTTTAGTCGCGAGCAATTAATTTTTGCAACGACAAACGAGGTTGGTTCTAACGACCACTTTGCCTTCGGTTGTAATTCATCGTTGGGGCGATTCAAAAACGCGCAAATTAAATTGCGAAATATCAGCAATCGCAGAACAACCTTCACTTGCGCTGTGCATAATGGAGAAATCATGCTGCATTTCGTCTGCACAACAGAAAGCCATCCAGAGTAACGAGATCATTAACGCCGGCACGACGCAAGCCTGATGTCGTCCAAAAAGGTCGCAACCATCCCGCGAGGGTTTCAACATGACCGCCGGATGCATCCCATGTTCTGATTGCGAATTCCCATTGAAACTTCGCTGTCGCAACGGCAATAACACTTTGAGTCTTCGTCGATAAGGCGATGCCTCAACAGCCACAAATGGTGGCAGTTTAAACGGAAAACAGCGCCTTGTTGAGTGCGTCGTGGCCACTCGATTCTTGCACAAACGGTATCGATTGAGGCTAATTAAAGTACCAATCAACCGAGCTGTTAATTGCATTTCCTAATTTTGGTGCCCATGTCAAGTAATCGTCCATTAAATTTGAAACCATTTACCACCAATATTTCGTCATTGATTATAATCAATTAATAATTATTGAGGCAATCAATAAATTGATGTTTTTTAAATAAGTATATTTGGTACATCACTTAAATTGATTTAATTCATTGGTAGGGTCAGGTTAGTTCAATTTTTTACAAACTTAGAAGCCCCGACTTTACACATGCCTTGGCTTAATACATAACTTGGCTTGATTTGAAGTATTAGCCAGGTCAGGTTAGTTTAGGTTTTTACAAACTTAGAACCGCCGATTGTACTCATGTCTTGGCGTAATACATAACTTGGTATTAGTTAGGTCAGATTAGTTTAGGTTTTTACAAACGTATAAGCGCTAATATACATAACTTGGCTTTATTTAATATAGTCAGCTCAGGTTAGTTCACGTTTTTATAAACTTACAAGCGCCGACTTTACACTTGCCATTCAATTTCTATTTTTCTTTCATTATCCATTATTTTCATTCTATTTACAGGTTGGTGATATGAGAGACGAATTGATTAAGGCAGATGATATGAACATCATCGTCGTTGACTGGGCTGGAGGAAGCCTGCCTCTGTACACCCAAGCCACGGCCAACACGCGCTTGGTGGGGCTGGAGCTGGGGCACTTCATCAATTTTCTAATTGCAAGTACGAAATTTCCATTAGTGCTAGATTTCTGAAACGATTTCTTCCAGAAAAATTACAGCGTCGAAGCCGCGGACATTCACATTATAGGCCACTCATTGGGGGCGCATACTGCCGGGTATGCCGGTGCCTTGGTTCCAGGAATTGGCAGGATTACTGGGTTGGATCCTGCAGAACCTTACTTTCAGGTAATTACAAATTTCCATAAGTTTTTTTTGTAAAATACGTATAGTCGGGCACATATTACCTTGGGTGTTGCAAATTACAGTAATGATAACTACAAAATGTTTTGTTTCAATGTCAGTTGTCAGTGCAGCAAGAGAAAAATATCATCTACATTGCATAATTAAACAACATATATACATAATTAACATAATTGTTATATACCTACTCCTATTTCACTTCTAATTTTTGCAATCTGGAAAAAATGAAAAAAAAAATAACCCGGATAATTTTTTTAAAGAAACATCGCATGCACATTTAATGTAATGGCTTATATTCAAGTTAATATGGTCCCAACTATAGTTACATTTATTGCCATTCCTTAAGCAGGTGTCCACAAAATACCAAATTTTGGAATTGGAAAATCTATGAAAATTAAAACTATGAAATATCTTATATCTATGGAAAGTATATCAAAAGTTTCTCAATTTATTGAAAATTTTATTAAGCAATTTTCATATACTGAAGTCTAAATCAGTTAATGAAAGAGTAACATCAAAATCAAATAATGGGGGAAAATTTATGTAAATTTCAGAAAATTAGTGACGTGGCAAGTAAAAACCCTACATGTAAAAATACCAGAAGTTTCACAAATATTCCTATTATTTCTGAAAGATGCCCGAAGAAAGTAGAAATGAGAAAGTTCTGTAAATTTAATAATAATAACAAACTATACAAAAAAATTATCAAAATTATTCAAATTTCTTTAATACGCGATCAATCTATAAATCTATAAAAAGATTAAAAGAGAGAGAGGGAAATAGGGAAGTTGATTTTTATCAGGCTATCTGCCGTGAACCTTTCCACCTGTATAAAAAGTATAGTCCAATTTTAAATATAAGTTTGATGAACATTTACTAAATTTACAGTCGAAATATCCGGATATCAAATCGAATATCAAATAAAGACTTAAAAAGTCCAGAAGGTTTCAAAAATGAAAATATCAAAAATATCTGAAGAATCACAAACTGCGGCCATAATATCAAATAATGTTGCACGTAACGAAACTTGCCACAAAAAATTTTTGTTTTTATTTAAAAAAAATTCAGAGTCTACAAAATCAATAAAAAATAAGTAAGAATATTCCTCAAATTTTCATAAAAATCCACGAAAGTTACAACAAATCTGCAGAAATTAATAAAAATATAGTGAAATTAAAAACTAAAACTCCATGCCTTATTTACATTACTAAGGCAGTACAATGCCAATTTTTACAAAATTCCCAAGTTAAAGACAATTTATAAAAAATATAATGTAGACAATCATTTACAAGGGACTTTTTAAAAAATGGATAAAATGTATACCTGCAAATGCTGCAGACGTTTTTGAGATATTGCTAGTAATTTTGTGCCGATTTTTTTCTTGAGAATTCTTCAAAAAATTCGAAGAAAATAACTCGACAGTTAAACAAAATCAATAGGAATAAAATCCCTCTGTATATGTTTAACGTTAGTAAGTAAATGTCTTATCAGTTTTAGAAACAATTCAAAGCAATGTTTTGTATCTTTTAACATAACTAAGTGCACTGTCAAATTTTGAAAAACTGTAAAAGGAACAACACATGAAAAAATCATGTAAAAGACAATATATAAAAAATATAATGTAGATAATCATTTACAAGGGACTTTTTCAAAGATAGATAAAATGTGTACCTGGAAATGTTCTTGAGATATTGCTAGTAATTTTGTGCCGATTTTTTTCTTGAGAGTTCTTCAAAAATTTCGAAGAAAATAACGCGACAGTTAAACAAAATCAATAGGAATAAAATTCCTCTGTATATGTTTAACGTTAGTAAGTAAATGACATACATTTCTGAAAAAATCCCTAAGTGCGACAATTTTTGAAAAATTCTCAAGAAAAACATTCGGCAAAAAATTATTAGCAATATCTCAAGAACTTCTGCAGCAGGTACACATTTTATCTATTTTAGAAAAAGTCCTTTGTAAATGAATGTCTACATTATATTTTTTATAAATTGTCTTTTACTTGGGATTTTTTTAAATTGGCAGCATATTTACACATTTTATCTATTTTTGAAAAAGTCCCTTGTAAATGAGTCGGAAATTTTAGGGCAATTTGAAATGTAGGTATCAGAAAATTATTGAGAAAAAAAAACTGTGCTTTTCTTTAATCTCGAATACCTCATAAAATCATGAAAATTAAAATTAAATCATAGAATAAAATCAAGTCAATTAATTTAATTAAACCATGAAAATGAAAAACCTGCCATGAAAATGAAAATTATGAAAGATACGATTATTGTTTTACCATGAAGGTTAATATTCGTTTTTAAGGCAAACTAAGAACTGTAAAAAATGAAAAGAACAGGATTACGGTTTTGAGATATTGACAATTTTCTCTTTGAAAGTTGTCAATATCCTCAATTGCCTCATTATTTTTACATTACCTCGTTTTAATACAGAATTGAAGTTATTTTTATTTAGAGTTCTCCGAAATTCTTTCAGATTCTGAAATTTCGAAATTTCGTCAAATTTTGTAGTTTAGTTAAATTTCAGTTATTACAGCCTAAGTTTCATTGATTGCTGCCAAAATATCAGTATTTATAGTCAAAATTTAAATTATTACTGTCAATATTGCAACTATTATCATCCACTTTAACTGTCTAAAATTTAATTGTATCAAAATTTTAATAGGACTTGATCTGACAAGATTTTTTTTATTTCTGCTTTTATTTCGGTTACTGTTAAAAATTCAAAGATTCTGCAAAATATTTAGTTTTTAATATCTAAATTTCAATTAGTTAGAAGTTAGAAATAGGTAGGCAGTAGTAGGTAGAAGTTAGAAATTTCAGGATTTTGGATTCTGGAGTCAAGATTTCTGAGAAAATTTAATGTTGGAAAATTGTAGCATTAGCTATTAGCTTTTAAGCTATAGCTAATTCTTATTGTAGGAAAAATATCATTGATTACTTCTAATTTCAGTCTAAAGTTCAATATTTACTGCCAATATTGCAATGATTACTGTCAAAATTACAATTACAATTAATGTAAAATTACATTATGTGCTGTCTAAGCTACAATTCTTCAATATTTTAAAGGTTACTGACAAATTTTCAGTATTTACTGTACAACTTTCAATGTTTACAGTTAAAATTGCAAACATTGCTCTCAAAATTGTAACTGCCAAAGATAAAATTCTATCAAAATTTAAAATTCACTGCTAAATTTTAATTTTTGGTAAAATTTCAGTTATTGCGGCCTATATCTCACAGTGTACTGCCAAAGTTTCAGTTTTTTGTATCAAAATTTCAATTATTTCTGTCAAAATTGTAATGAATATTGTCATAATTATATTGATTTCTTCTTGTACTTCTTCTTCTTCTTTTTCTTCTTTGAATAATAATAGAAGAATAAAAAATCAATATAATGTAATAATAACTGTCATGTATAAATAATGAATGAAACTATAACAAAAATGTCATAATTGTTACTCAATTCTATCAACTGTGCCAATATTGCAATGATTACAGTCAAAATTACAATTATATACTGCCTAAGCTAGAATTCTTCAACATTTCAAAGGTTACAGACAAATTTTCAGTTTTTACTATAAAACTTTCAATATTTACAGTTAAAATTGCAATAATTGCTCTCAAAATTGTAACTGCCAAAGCTGTAATTCTACCGAAATTTAATATTCACTGCTAAATTTAAATATTTGGTAAAATTTCAGTTATTGCGGCCTAAATCTTACAGTTTACTGCCAAAGTTTCAGTTTTTTGTATCAAAATTTCAATTATTTCTGTCAAAATTGTAATGATTAATGTCATAATTATGTTGATGTTTTCTTCTTCGTCTTCTTTGAATAATAATAGAAGAAGAAAAACTCTATATAATGTAATAATAACTGTCATATATAAATAATGGATGAAACTATAACAAAAATGTCATAATTGTTACTCAATTCTAGCAACTGTGTCGATATTGCAATGATTACTGTCAAAATTACAATTATATACTGTCTAAGCAAGAATTCTTGAACATTTCAAAGGTTACTGATAAATTTTCAGTTTTTACTATAAAACTTTAAATGTTTACAGTTAAAATTGCAATAATTGCTCTCAAAATTGTAACTGTCAAACCTGTAATTCTACCGAAACTTAAAATTCACTGCTAAATTTTAATTTTTGTTAAAATTTCAGTTATTGCAGCTTAAATCTCACAGTTTACTGCCAAAGTTTCAGTTTTGCTGTGAACTTTTCAATTATCTCTGTCAAAATTGTAATGATTAATGTCATAATTATGTCATAGTTGTTACTCAATTCTATCAACTGTTCCAATATTGCAATGAATACTGTCAAAATAACAATTATATACTGCATTTTTTCTTCTTCTTCTTCTTCTTCTTTGAATAATAATAGAAGAAGAAAAATTAATATAATATAAACTATAACTATAACAAAAATAATAAAAATGTCATAATTGTTACTCAATTCTACCGAAATTTCATAAATTGGTTTAAAATTTTATTTTATGTTAAAATTTAATTTATTACTGTTAATATTATTATTCCTTCAGAAAGACCGGTTAGGTCGATAGCCGAATAAAGATCGATCTACTACTACTATTATTATTTCCAACATTTAGATTTTAATACTATAATATTTTTGGAATATTAGGGGTTTTATTTTTTTTGGATTTTTCCATAATAGGTTAGTGCAAACAATTGAATTGCGTATAATATGACCTCCTAAAGGAATTTAAACACTTAACCCTATTCAAATTCGATTAATGAATACATATGGAGTTAAATATTATATGTGTTCAGAGTTTTCCAAAATTGTTGTGAAGAATCTGAAATACTGCTGGAAAATTGAAAATCAGGGGATTTATACGGGATGTAATTAACTAATAAGCATGCGTAAGATAAAGTAAAAACTTCAAGTGAGAAATTCAGAATTTATGCAACGCTTCCAAGAATATGTATCGATACTTACGAAAAAACTAGTAATTTTTGGAGAAAATGAAATTGTGTACATGTCTCGACCAAAAAACATGGCCGGTCTAGTTTGGTATTTTTTGCACTTTCATCGACTTAACACTGTGTAATTTTTTTAAAGATTTCTAAGGAAATGTGTCTTTAATTAATATTTTTTTAATTATTTTTATTCTTGAAAATTTGTTAAGAATACAAAGATAAAGTAAACATTTGAAGTATCTTCAGAATTTTGTAAACACTGCCAACAAAGTGTATCAATGCTTTTTAAAACTACTACAAAAATGTTCAATTAAAAAATGTATATGTGGGTTACTTTTCATAAATTTCTTGGGATTGGCGATTTTTTAAAAGTCTCACCTATATGTTTTTACATATATGTGATAAAACCTTAAACTTCATGTTTTTACAATGTTCAAAATTTGAAGTATATTTAGAATTTTGAAAATACTAAAAAAACAATATCGATACTTTTTAAAACTACTACACATTTATTTAATTAGAAAAAATGTATATATGGGTAACTTTACATAAATTTCCTGAGATTGGCGATTTTTTAAAAGACGCACATAAATGTTTTAACAACGTTTATCAAATATGAAAGAGTCTGGATAATTATTAAAACATCTCTCAAGTAAATCATTTTTTTTTAAATATGTATATATTTTTTAATTCTTTAAGCATACGTAAGACAAAGTAAACATTTAAGTGAGCATCTTTAGAAATTTTGAAACTCATACAAGAAAATGTATCGATACTTTTTAAAAACCGCAATTTTTGGAGAGAAAGAAATGGTGTAAATGCCTCCACATTTTTTTTTAATTTCGTCATGTTGACGCTCTGCAATTTTTTTTATTTCAAAGATTTACAATCAAATGTGTTTGTAATCAATATTAAAAAAAAAATGTTTTCAAATTTTTATTTTTTTAATTTGTTATGTATACGTAAGATAAAGTTAACATTTCAAGTGTGCGTCTTTAGAAATTTTGAAACTTTTCCAAGAAAATGTATCGAAACTTTTTTTAAACCAACAATTTTTGGAGAAACAGAAATGATGTAAATGCCTCCACATTTTTTATGTAATTTAGTCAAGTTGACGCCGTGCATTTTTTTTTATTTCAAAATTTACAAGCAAATGTGTTTGTAGTCAAGATTCAAAACATTTTTTTTTAAATTAGTTAAGAATAAGTAAGATAAAGTTAACATCGCAAATGAGTATCTTCACATTTTTTTACACACTTTACGTTTGGAAGAACATTTCTATACACAACACGTCCAAGAAAATGTACAAATCTACAAAATTACAAAATTTTGTAAAGCAATGTGGCGAAGGTCAATGCCAAATGCTCCAAAAAAAGGGGGATATACAATAACGTTTCAGTTAGTTGTTGGTGTCTGCAATTAAATTTCTGAACCGCAATGACCAAATATTCTTTACAAGTCAAAGCAGCAATTTCAAACTTTCCGTCTTCAATTATCGTTACATTTCAGAACATGCCATCGCACGTGAGGCTCGATCCAACTGATGCCGAGCTGGTGGATGTGATCCACACCGATGGAAAAGGCATCTTCTTCCTGGGTAAGTTTTGGCAAATGTTTCTCAAGTATGCATAAAACGGGCACAAGAATACACTTTTACTAGATCCTCCGGGGTCCTCCCTCTTTCTCTACGCGTCTGTGTGTCTCTCTCTGGTTTCCTCCGGGCCCCGTAGTTGCCGGCTTCGCTTCCAACCTTGAACTTGGCAATGCAGCGGCGGGCCAATGTTTTTTTGTATTGCCACTTTCACGATTTCCACGTCCATCCTCAAGTGGCTGTCCGTGGATGACATTCATTTAATTTTAACACTCAGCTAGTGAGAGTTATATGAGTAAATGAGGCACTAGAGGAGCAAATGAGCACTAAATGAGGAGACTTATGAGAGTTTGTTATCGAAAAATTGAAACACGTAAATATTCAAGTATTAAATTGTTAATTGTTGCTGCCAGTATTAACTCAATTATTACTGGACATGGGCCACATTTAAATTTTAATATGCTAGGTGATTCAAGTTTAATGTCCAGAGAATTTTGAATTTAACAGCCTACTAGCTCAATTCAGTTTTTTACATTTTTTGCAAATATTTCATAATATAACCCTACCAAAAATGTAGACCACTGAAAATGACTAAAACTGCCCTACAAGAATAAACAAAACAAAATTATACCGAGCCATTTAAAAAATTGTCGGTGACGTCACAACAACTAAATGAAAGTATACAGTTTTTTTTTCACCAAATTGTAGCTAAGACTGTCCCATTTAATAATTATATATATATATATATATATATATATATATATATATATATATATATATATATATATATATATATATATATATATATATATATATATATATATATGGTTGGATGATTGATTATTAAGTCAGAATCAATTCAAATATTACTGGACATGGCTGCATTTGTATCTATTTCTAAATAACGTTTTCTTTATTTATAAATAATTTATAGCGTGTATGCAAAAGCACGTGCAATAGTCATGCATCTTGGTGATATGAAAGAGAAGGTTTTGCCTTGAGTTCTTGAGTGTTAAGAAATGTTTTTATAATATGAAGGATTTTAATTTTATGTGTTATCCATTTTATTGCATTGTACCACAAAGTAGAGCTCCAAGTGTGATTTGTGTGTTAACGATTTTAATTGCTAAACGTAATATTTTCAGGATATGGCATGTCACAGCCATGCGGACATTTAGATTTTTATCCAAATAACGGCAAAGAGCAGCCTGGATGTGATATCACCCAAACACCACTAGTACCTTTGACACTGATAAGGTAAATTAATTCTTCTTTATAATTAATAATAATATTGTGATGGGAAGACTGGTAAGATCTATAGTCTTAAGTTTATATTGTTTATTGCTGCTAATAACACTAATTTGTATTATACCATCACCACGATAAATCCATGCAACAATTGTATTCATAAACTTGGACTGATTTAAAATTCTTATATATTACACAAGACGATAAAATTTAATTTTATGAGGGTGTATTTAATGTCGAGGCATCAGCCGAGACGTTAAAGTCACCTGAAAAGATAATCAGCAATTTATCGTGGTATATAATATAAAATTGTATTCAATCTTCACTGCTTTTGCTGCTAAAATAATTTATTACCATAACTTGATAGGAATTTTAAAAATTGTTTAATCGAACGAAACCTTGAGTTCAACTTTTTTTTAAACTTTTTTTAATATCCTGCAACATATTTTGTTTTGCAGCAAATATAAGTATTGGATTTTGTATAGAACATTTGAAAATATTTTTGGATTTCTAAAACTTTCTACTGAAAATACCATGTAATTGAATTCTTATCTGCTAAGTTTCTTCAATGCTAGAAATTCTTTTTCAATTATTTTGAAATTGGGAAAATATTTTGATTTTTAATGATTTCTACCGAAATTTCATGAAATTATTAGAATTTTCTTGAAATTCGTTTAAAACATAATACTGTAAGACTTTCATGTTAAAATTTCTTAAATTTCTATGGAGGCTTCATAATATTTGCACCCTTTCTGAAAAACGCAGAATTTTTACATACATCAAATGAACACCTAAATTGATTGATTACATATAAAATGAACATAAAATGGAACTCAAATTAATTATTCTCCATCAATAATTTGAGCTCTCGGATTCGTATTTCTATTTAGGGTAGGAGGATTAGTTTATATGGTCTAAAATTTTATGAAATATTGTTCTCGTTCTGTTGAACGATTAATGTTGAACTTAATTAAATTACTTAAAATTATTAATTAAAAAATAAAAAAGCCATTAAATAACTGGCGAACTTTTATGAAATTTTCAATGCTAAGAATTCTCTTTGGATTCTTTTGAAATTAGCAAATACCGTTATTTTTCATACAAATATATTGAATTTCGTCTTGGACATTTGATTTTTTTGGATTTCTGCTGCTTTCTACTGAAAATTTCATAAAATTATAGTTTTTTTTATTATCTGCTGAGATGGAGAATTTTCTTGAATTTCTTATAAAAACTAATATTGTAAAGCCTGATTCATAGATTTCTCGATGTAACTCCACGCTGTGATAATGATATCGGTATGGGCATTTTCAACAGCGTAAAACCCCAGTTATTTAAAGGAAATTAATATTTACCCAGAAATTTCAAAATTGGGAATTTAATGGGAAATTTCAAATTAGAACGGGATCAATATTTCATAAAAAAGACTATGTAAACTAAAAATTCTGTGTTTTCAGAAACGATGCAAATATTATGAAGCCCCCATAGAAATTTATACGTTGTTGTGCGTCATTACGCTGTTGAAAATGCCCATAGCGATAGCATTATCACAGCGTAACATCTAAAATTCTATGGGGCTTCATAGAAATTGCACCGTTTCTGAAAAACGCTTCATTTTTAATTGATATAGTCTAAATAAAATCTTTTCAAATTTGTTTCTGTTTTTTAACTTCGAAATTTTGTTTGAAATATTTAGCGATTTTTTTAGGAACTTTTCTGAAATTTGTAATACCAAGAATTCTCTTTGAATTATTTTTAAATTTTGAAAAGGCGTGATTTTTTATAAAAAATATATAGGGTAGTCACTTTTAAGACGCCCACCATTAGGATCTATTAAACGGAAATATATACAGAGTTGGTCAAATGGGATAAAAGTTTCTCACTTTTGTGTCTTTCAATATACTAAAATGACATCAGGGATATCTTGCACAGTTCCTGAAATATCGCTGAAAAACTGAAAATGTGCATTTTGCTTTTCCTTTTATAACTTTTTTACTTTTGAAGAAAATTTTACGAAACTTGGCACTCTTACATTTTTTGACGTCACTTTTCTGATCACAGTGCCAAACACTTTCTGCGCCAACTAGATGCTCAAATTTTCATAGTCCAACTTATTCCATGGCAACTTGATTTTTAGAGCAGTCCACAGCAATTTTTGCAAAAAAAATTTAAATTATCGATTTTTGATGGTAAATAATACAGATTACCCATGTGTAATACATGGTTGAAACTGGATTTTTTCGCTCTTTTGAATGCTATTAAAATCCAATGAAAATTTGGGCACCTAGTTGGCGTAAAAAAATTTTGGTACTGTCATCAGAAAGCTCACGCCGAAAAATGTAAGAGTGCCAAGTTTCGTAAAATTTCCTACAAAAGTAAAAAAGTTATAAGAGGAAAAGGAAAGGGCACTTTTTTAGTTTTTCAGCGATATTTCAGGAACTGTGCAAGATATCACGGATTTCGATTCAGTATATTCAAAAGGCACAAAAATAACAAACTTTTATCTCATTTGACCAACTCTGTATGTATTTCCGTTTAATAGATCCTAATGGTGGGCGTCGTAAAAGTGACCACCCTGTATAGAACATGCTTCAGGACATTTCAAAATATTGGTTACTATCTACTTCTTTCGGTAAAAATGTTATAAATTTCTAGCAGAATTACAGAAAACTGCTAGTTTTATGTGAGTAATAACATAAATTTGCAGTATTTGGGAAGATTAGTAGTAAGATCTGGAAATTTTTACAAAGTTCCATGGGTTTAATAATATGTTCACAGATTTTGCGGGATATTTGTGATTTTTATAGGGCTCCAATGCAATTTAGCCTACGCAACTTTGCAACAATCATATGCAACATAGGGTTAATATTGTAAATTATTATGAGATTTTCGCGAAGTACAAGTTTCATAGATTATTTATAGATCATATTATGTTATGTAATAATATATTATGATATGATTGATTCATTAATCTCATCAGCTTCATTTATATTTATGCGTTTTTTGACTAATACTTCTTGAATTTGTTCAGAGGAACAATTTCGTTATCTTTATCGTTGATAAAGTTGTATAGTTCTATTATCTACAGCTATTCTTTCTATTATAATCATGTAACTATTCTGTGCTAATAATTATAGATAAAATGCTGTAAAAACTAAGTTTCAGTTTTGTTTTCTGTATAAATCACGAATGCTATAAAGTTTTGTTTCCTACAAAAATATTCACCTCTGCTATTCTGCAACGATGGTAACTGTTTTTACGTTTTTAAATGTCTAAAAAAATTAGGAATGAATTTAAAAAAAGTAATTCTTAATAATTTATAATACATTTAATAATTATATTATATTTTATTTGTTGTACTTACTGGTAAAATAATTAGATCTTTTAGTTTTTTATGGTTTTTATTTATTTGCCTATGATTATTCATAGTCACTCCAACAATCAATTCAAATAAATTTAAAATTTTAATAAAACGAATTATATAAATGACCTCTGAAGATGGCCATAATCGGCCGAAACTAGTTAGGCAAATAAATAAAAATCATAAAAATACTTAAAAAAACCTCATTATTGTACTAGTAAGTACAACAAAAGAAATATAATATGTACAACAATATACAGGGTGTCCTAAATAGAGTAGGATTGCATACGTATCTTTGTTATTTTGAAAGCTAGAGATCTGGTTATTGTCAATGTCATGCAATTTTGTATACTGGTTCAGATTATGTTAAAAAAATTTCAAAAGTCCGAGCAGTTTAGAAATTATTCTTAAAAAACTAAAAATTGTGATTTTCTAATAACTACGATATTTCCATAATTATTAAAGATGCAAAAAAAAGTTTAAAATGAAAGTTACTTGGTTCGATCGCACAAATTTTAAAATCAAGTCAAAACAAAAGTTAAGATGGCGATTTCCGAGATATTAATAGCAACTTTCTTATTTTAAATGCAGGCCATGTTTGATTTTTACACGTCTAAATCGTTTTTTTCTCTTTTTAACGATATATAACCTATGTCAAAAATAAAAAAATATGGGACGTATCAATTGTTCTCATTTTTATTTATATTCTATATATTATTTTTAAATCATATGTAAAAAAATAAAAACACGCAATACAACTAAGTAGTAAAATATACAATATGCCACAAAATACATTAAAGCCGAACCGCACTTGGTTTTGCCATGGAATCACTATATGTGGATTGTCCTGAGCCCCAATAGTGTTCGTTATGATGATTAAATAATCCATAATTAGGAAAGTAAGATGCATCTATGCATAAAATTGTATTTATAAAATCATCATTTTCTGTAATTTTGTTGATTAACCTTCTGCAAAATGTTAATCTACGGATGTTTTCATACTTTAAATTATGCAATTTATAAGGGTAAAACTTATGCTTTTTTAAAATTGTTGATGCTTTAGATTTAGATATGTTAACTTGATTTTCTATTTGCCGAGTTGAAATGTTCGGATTAGCGAACATTTAACGCTGTCAATTGTTTTTGGCCAATAACTGTCAGAATTTTGAGCATGTTTTATGGTTTATTGTTATTTTACTACCTATTTGTAATGCGTTTTTTTAATTTTTTTTACATGTGTTTTAAAAATAATTTTAAAATATTAAATAAAAATTGGAATAATTAATATTTCCCATATTTTTCATTTTGACATACGTTGTTATATATCGTTGAAAAGAGGAAAAGATGTATAAAAATCAAATATGGCGGCCATTTAAAATAAGAAAGTTTCTATTAATATCTCCGAAACCGCCATCTTGACTTTTATTCTGACTTGATTATCAAGTTTGTGCGATCGAACCAAGTAACTTTTCTTTTAAACTTTTCTCCGCATCTTTAAAAACTATAAATATTTCTGAGTTTTTAGAAAATCGCGATTTTTAGTTTTTTTTAGATTCACTACTCAACTGCTCGAACTTGTGAAAAATTTTCAACATAATCTAAACCAGTATATAAAACTGCACAATATTGCCGATTTAACCAGATATCTAGCTTTAAGAATAAGAAAGATACCCATGCAATCCTACTCTGTTTAGGACACCCTGTATAATATAAAATTGTATTCAATCTTCGCTGTTTTTACTGCTAACATAATTTATTATCATAACTTAATAGAAATTTGAAAAATTGTTTAATCGAACGAAACGTGGAGTTCAACTTATTTTTACCTTTTTTGATATGCTGCAACTTTTTTTTTGCAGCATAACAATTGAGAATAAATAAATAATTACTCCATATGACGCGTTTTTTTTTCAATAAGCAGTTTAAAAATGAGAATTTAGCTTGCAAATTCCGCAAAACAGTTTACCAAGAAATATCGCTAATGAATATCATGCCGATTTGCATGCAGCATATTATAAAGCAATATTAAGAATTGGCACATTGATAAATATACTCATTATACCGCAACAATTTTTATACAGCACGACAATTAAGAATCTGGCTTCCAAATTCCGCAAACGGTTTGCAAAAAAATTCAGTCGCTAAGAAATAGCACGCCGTTATGTAACATGGTGCCGGAGATCCTATGCTAGGTCAAGCGACGAACCCAAACATGAATTTTACGTTTAAAGATTAATTATGCCGATAATTGATTTTATGGCTCTGCAGCACGAGTGCTAAGTGCTTGATCTGTAGATCAAAGGTTCTGGGTTCGAGTCCTGATTGACGAAATTCCCGGTGTAGTCATACAATGCCTTGCAAATGCAGTGCAAATTAATCTTCGTTTATCTTCATAGGGATGGACTGGAAGAAGCGTCTCGTGTTCTGGTGGCCTGCAACCATGTCAGGGCGATAAAACTCTTCATCGACAGCATAAATGGACAGTGCCCGTATTTGGGTGAGCACCCGACAGGTTTCTCGCAAAAACTCACTAGAAACTGTGCGCACTAAACCCATTCACCTGATTCTGCTTACTCGTTTCACAGCCCATCAGTGCCCCAGCTACCAGCACTTCCAGTCGGGAAAGTGCTTCAGCTGCAAGCCAGGCTCGAGCTCCTGCGCCCTTATGGGCTACCACGCGGATTCGAGCCCCGGTCTGGAAAACGAGGTTTCACCGCCCCAGAGGCTGCAGGACTATGTCGGACATAAATACTACACGTCCACCGGCAGGGAGTTTCCTTTCTGCCGTGAGTTTCTAATCCCATTCCGGTGACTGATCACGTCCGCCCGGAGTTTTCCATTTTGCACAATTCTCGTGTGATTTAGTAGCGCGGCAATTTGTATTCGGAATTCGTAGCCGATTCGAGGATGCATGCCATGCGTGTGTAATAAATCGGAGTCGAATCAGACTTTAATTGATGCACGCAGAATCGCGGAAAATGCTTTTATGGTCATGTCCCATTTAACATGGATTCTGTGTTATGTCACTAATTACACAATTACCCAATTTCACACATTACCGCCATGTGGAATGTTCGATGTGCACATTGCCTGGATAAATATTTATAAGGAAGTTATTTAATTTTCCATTTGGGATTTACATTCCAAATTTATTATTGTATACAAATATAATACAATTTTTTTATTATAAATAAAAAAAATAGATTTTTTATCAATTCATAACAAAACTGTACATTTGTTATGGGAAAGCGTGAAAATTACCAGTAGTGATTTAATTTAATTTGGGCTTTTCTAAACTGCAAGAAATCAAGTGAACAACTAAAATTTTATAAATTTTTGTGAAAAATTCCAAAACTGTAAACATCAATAAAGTTCCCCAAATAAAGTTGCACTCGTCATCGAAAATGGAGACACTAGCGCATTTTTTTCATAATTTCAGTTTTATGAGAATATTTATAATTGTTGACACTGCAAGAAACATGGAACTATTACTCATTATTACTCATTATTCCATTACTCATGGAATATCTTATAGTTATGGGAGAATAATTGATTTTTTGTTTTGTCAAAAACGGTTAAGGGATCGAATGATCTATGGTTTTTACAGATTTGCAAGTTTGAGTAAAAATTCCATATATTTCCCAAAACTAATAAATTCGATGGAATACTTAAGCCTGGTTCATACACTGTCGATTTGCGATTTGTGGTTTAAAATTTATTTGCATTAAAAAAAAATCTTAAAAAACAACGATTTAAAACATATGATTTTTTTTTTTAATAAATCCTTGAATTTGAACAAGAAATGATGATTAAAACAAATTCATGTGTATCTGTACCATGTGATTGACAAAAAAATGAAAGAAAAGAAAAATATTTTACTTTCTTACACTTATCTACATTAAAGCAGCATGCAAACTCTATAGTTACATTATATGTTTAATTATTGATAAATTAAAAAAAAGATTTAAATCAATGAGTAGTAGTATGAACATAATAGTATGAACATATCTACAGCATATTTAATATAATACAATACAATAATATAATATTGATGATAGATTGATAGATAGACACATGATATATGGATATGGGCCAATCAATGATTTATTTAAAAAAAATCAGTTGATTTACGCCAACTCTGATTTTAATCTCATTTCTTACAGTTTTGAGAAAATGTTTGGAACTGTACAAAAAAAATCTTTTAATTTCATACTTTATTTCTTACAGTTTTGCGAAAATATTTTAGGTTCTTATCAAAGACTTGCAAACTGTAAAAAACGTCATAAATTTCCTAATGAATTTCTCATACTTTTGAGAAAAAAACTTTGAACTTTCGTGAAAACTTTAATCACTATGAACACCAGTAAATATCCTACTGCGGTTTATAAAGTATTGCGAGATATTGAGAATCTTTATCAAAACTTGAAAATTTTTAGGAATAACAGAAAAAATCAATAATTTGTGTTGGAAATTAAAAAAAAATCATTAGATTCTTTTATTATAAATACCAAAATGTACATAAAATATGGATATTAATAGAATCTGCAAGTTTTTGGTCAAATTATAACGGCTTTCCTCAGAAATCATATTCCTTATAAAATTATTCAAGTTTTCGAAGAAATTTTCAAAAAATATAAAGGAAAGTGTACAAAGTTGATTATAAATTTTAAAAAATTCAATAGAACCTTTTCTCCTCTTTCACCTTTTTCAATAGAACATAGAAATTTTTGTCAATTATAAATTACAATTTTATTCGAAAACTCCATAAATAGTGATAACATTACAATGACTATTGCGAAATTTTGATAATGGGTTTCAATACGTCGATAGAAATTATGGAAAATCAATTGAAAATTACAAAATTTCTGTGGAATTTGTAAAATATTGATTATCAATTAGAAAATTTTCATTATACATACAATATTTTTCAATGAAACTAGAAAATAATTATTAGGTAACAAATAGGTTTTATTGGAATTATGTAAAATTTTAAAAACTGCAACACATAAAAACATACAAAAACAAACTGTAACACATATCATCCAGGAATGCAAATTAAGAGCATGGATGGAAATTTCAATGATTTCATGTTTGCAACTCCATCATCAATTGAATATATAAATGGGCTCGACGTTTGTTAAATTTCTAAATTTCTAAATCTAATTTTGCATCATACGTGTCAACGCCGTATGCTAAATAAAATTAACATTAGCAATTAGCAAATTTCTAAATTACAAAATTTCAATAGCTTTATGAAAATTTAATAGAAAATTGATAAATTTCAATACAAAATGTAAAATATCATTGGTAATTCCAATATTCGTATTATAAATTACAAAGTATCAAGCAGCGATTATAAAAATTGTATTGTAAGTTGCCAAAATTTCACTGAAAAATACAAAATATTATTGGCATTTGCAAAATTTGCATTAAGATGTCAACTGTTCAAAGTTATTTGTAGAAAATTTCATGAAAATAAATTTACAAAATTTTCATTAGAAATTATGAAATTCTTTTAAAAATTAAAAAAAAATGAATTACAAATTTCAAAGTTTAATTGGAACCTGCAATTTTTAGTGAAAATTACAAAGGATATATCCACAAAGCATATCACTCAATAAGTTATGAATATTTTAACAGAAATTTGCAAAAATTTTAAGGATTATAAGTTAAAAACTTTAATAAAAATTATAAAATTTTCATTGCACGCGACAAATTTTATATGTAAATTTAATACATTTTCCTCGTAGATTACAAAATTTGATTAAAAATTGCAAAAAGCTCATCAAACCACAAATTTCTCATTGAAATTACCTCATATCGATTGTAAATGATAACGAATGTTGCATTTCTATTGGAAATTTAAAAATATATATTAGAATTTTTTATTATAAATACCAAAATTTTCATAAATTATACAGATTAATGGAACCTGCGAGTTTTTAGTCGGAAATTATAACAGCTTTCCCCAGAAATCATATTCCTCACAAAATTATTAGATATTGTATAGAAATAGGTAAAAAAATATAACGGAAAGAGAGAAGAGCACCATCAAAATATATACACTTCTGGACAAAATTAAGGGACCACTAGTAAAATTCAAATTAAATTTAAAACCAGATAACTACATTTAATGAACCGAATAAATATATAAATGCAAGTGTTTCCTAACAAGTAATAATAGTGATTAATAAATGACATGTGAAAAATCTATTGAAAACAACTTATAAATTGGAATAGTTATTTTAAGTATATTTAGTGGTCCCTTAATTTTGTCCAGAAGTGTAATCTAAATTACAAAATTTCAATAGGTATATGAAAGTTTTATTGTAAATTGGAAAGGGATAAGCGCCATAGAAAAACCAGGGCCATTTTATAAGCTTAATACGGCTCTGCTGCTCCCCCTGCTCTATGGAATAATGAATACATACAGGGTGTCTCAAAACTGGTGTCTGGCCTTTATAGGGCCACATTATTAGTCCCTCTGTAGAGTACAAAATCGATTGCAGAAATGACAATTTTGTTAGTTGTAAAGATAAAAAATTAAGTATCACTTTCATGGTCTGGGTTATAAAGGTACATAAAAGTAAGTAGTTTAACATTGGACCTGATTAATTTCTGGACTTTTTTTTATTAATTCAAATAAACTTTAATAATTGAGCCATTGTAAACCAGAGGTGTAAGTTGGTGTAAATCCATTTTTTAAAGTAAGATTTCATATTCTGATAAGTTCAGAAATATACTTGATATATATAAATGATTAGCCTAATTTTGGACATGATTGACACAGAAATTTTTGAAGAAATATTATAAAGAGAGTATCCACAACTTCATACGCTTATAACTTCAAAAATAACTAACACGGAAAAATTTGGTTTATGGATTTAGAGTCATATTAGTTAGTAGCGTGTGACGTATAAAGGATGGACACCATTTTAGAGACACCCTGTATATAGGTGCAGGATATAAATAATCGCCCCACTTTCTATTTTCCTTGAATACATGATTAATTAGTAGATGCCAGGAAATAGGTTTCCTCCAAAACGTACGTTTTTTTTTTTCTTACGGTAATTGTATATTATTATGGGAGCGTCAAATCTTGATAATTGATAGAGCCATCAAAAATATGTTATAAAATATTAACAACTTATTGTTTTCTTAAAAATCTGGCTAGAAAATTTAATCCAGGAACTTTTAGCCTCAAACTTCTAACAATTGAGCCATTATAAATTAGAGGTATAAGATGTAAGTGTAAGTGTAATTTTTTGAAATCAGATTTTAAATTCTAATAAGTCTAGAAATATACTAAGGATGTTGTCTCTTGTAAATTTCTGGACTTATCTATTTTTTTTTTTTAATTCTAATATACTTGTTTAGCTTAACTATTGGGCCATTGCAAACCAGAGGACAGATTTTATATTCTTATAAGTTTAGAAATATACTAATATGTTGTCCCTTAAAAATTTCAGGACTTGAATGATTTTTTTTATTCAAAAAGTCCAGAAATGTTTAAGGTCAAGGTACATGTCCCTGGATCCATTTCTGGACTTCAATTTAAAAAAAAACAGAAATTTACAGAGGACAAAAACAATAGTACTCTTCTGGACCTATCAGAATTAAAAAAAAAATGGACACCACTCTGGTTTTCAGCGGCTCAATTGATGTCCTAGACCTAAAATTTATACACAAAATCTTCTTTTTGCAGTACCTATAGGTTCCGGACATTGGCGCTATTTTGACTGTATTAACTACTGCCCTATAAATTATACCGTGCGAGTAAAATTTATTTTCTTTCAACTGGGCATTAAGCTTTTTATATCAACCCTTAACATCTCTTGGTACATCAGAGGTCCTTGATTCCTCTATATCAACTGCACAGCAGTTGGCCTTGGATGCAAAGCAAATGTTGATGATAATAATTTTTGCTTGCAAGGTAGAATATTTTCAAAGAAAATATTATAATTTTCAAAGAAAATATTATAATTTTCAATTATCTCAGTTTTCAATTTTCTTTCAATTCAATATGATCGACATTCATGATGTCTTTCAGATCGTCTCTACAGGATAAGCCTTGAACTGGCGAAGCCTGCCACAGCAGAGACGTGGGTGCAGGGATTCGTGAAGGCGTCCCTGCACAGTCCTCAGGGAGTCGTCCACCTGGACTTGACTCCTGCGGGAGACATGAAGCTGGAGCACGGCTCCACCTACTCCATGGTGCTCTCGCATCCAGCCGACCTCAACGGGAACATCAAGAAAGTGGAGCTGAACTGGGAATACGACATGAACGTTTTGGAACCCAGGACGTTGTGCCTCTTCTGGTGCAACGATCACCTCTACGTTAAAAGCGTGGCAGTGGAGCAGATGGAACTACCAGGAAGAGGGCAAGTGAAGAAGTGTATTTTTTTGGGATTTTGGGAAGTTGTAAAGTCTATTCGTGATCAGTTTTGAGGTTGAAAAATCAACACAATTTTTTCTTTGAAAGCCGAATACTGCAAGGAAACATGTTTAATAATGTTTTAGGTTGAAAATTCAACAGAAGCTTTTCTCTGAAAGCAGAATACTGCAAGAGAACATATCTGATCTGAATCATTCATTCAGCAATTCATCCACATGAGTTCAATTTCAAATTCTTGAAATGAGCAACATGGGTAAAAGTTAAAAGCAAAATATTTATACGAAATTTTGTTATTGTTTTCAGGAAGCGAGATACACAATTTTCAAGCAAACTGTGCTCTCGAAGCAAGAGAGATTATGCAGACATCTCAAACCGTGGGAGAGCCACTTTTGTGGATTCCTGCAAGCAACCGCAGACGCAAAACCTTGATAAAAGCTAGTGATAACGTGGACGTCCTGAGAAATTGTTGTACCTAAAATTTGTTGCCAGTGATATTTTACTAGAACGTTTCTGTAGTAATGTTCGTCTGACTATGTACATATATTTTGTGAGGATATCAATAACCTCGGATGCCTTTATGAATGTGTTATGTGTACAACATATAGTTTAAATTGTAGCAAGTACTTATAAAATCCGTACTAAGTGCCAAAATTAAAGCTTGTATAATGGATTGAATTGCCAACAAAAGTACTTCATAAGTTTTAATGCAACTCTAAGTAATGGATAAGGAAGGAATTTTCTACAAACAAATAACGAATGATCTATTTATTATACTAATTTACTAACATAAATCCATGTATTTATTTTCAGAAGCCTTGCGATCAAATTTTCTTCCTTATGTACTTATAGCAATAAGTATTGCAAGTGATAAATGTGAAATTTAAAATGCAAAAAGCATCTTAACACACCTATATTCCAATATATTTGAATGTGAATCAAATACATTTGAATATGAATATGAATCCATCACAACCCACCAATATTCATATATATTTGAATGTGAATCAATTTTAACCCACCAATATCGCAATGTATTTGAATGTGATTCTAATGCATTTGAATATGAAAATGAATCCATCACAACCCACCAATATTCATATATATTTGAATGTGAATGTGAATCAATTTTAATCCTTCAATATTCGAATATATTTGAACGTGAATTCAAAATCATGTAATAATTAGATGTTCTGCAGAAGATGCAATATTTCAATGGCACCTCAAGGCAATATTTGAATAGGTTGAAGAAGATTAATTCTTGATGATGATCAATTAGAAGTTAGGACATTTCAATAGCCGTTCAAGTATAATTTAACCCAAATAATTGATGAATCTTGATTAGTAAAATTCATAAAAGTTGAAAATTGCAAAATTTTCATTATGATTTTATTGTTTTATTATAAATACTTTGAAAATTTTGGTAAATATAAGAAAATATTTTCTAGTACTTTAAAAAGCAGCAAGTTTTCCAATTTTTTTAAATGTGTACATTTCAATAGCCATTCAAATACAATGTAAGCCAAATAATTGATGAATCTTGATTAGTAAAATTCATAAAATTTGGAAACTATGCTTTGGAAAATTTGCAAAAATTTCATTGGAATATTTTATTAGAAAAAACTTTGAAAATTTTGGTATTTATTATATTTTCTAGTACTTTTTAGTACTAGCAATTTTTCCATTTTTTTTTAATTTGGTAAAAACAATAATATAATATCTTATGAGTATTAATATTGATTACCAGGTAATCAAAGTTAAACCCATGTAATAGTAGATTACTATCCTGTAGTAAAACTTAATTTACTTTTCTTCATAACACAAGTTGCAAGTAATTTATATACTTGCTAAATTAATACACATTTGCAAGTTTTCTGAAAGATGTCTTTTTGCATTGCGAGTTTTTGTATTCCTAGTTACTTGTATTCTGTAAGAATGAATGTGATATATAAAATATAAATAATGTATCTGTTTTTAAATAAAGTTTTAAAAAGAAATGACCTTTATTGCATAATATAATTAAACTGCAGAAAATGGGAACAAATTTCCAAAATGGCAAAATATCCACTTAATATTTTTTTATAAATACTTTGAAAATTTGGGCATTTATAAGAAAATATTTTCTAGTACTTTTTAAAGAGCAGCAATTTTTCCATTTTTTAAAATGTGAACATTTCAATAGCCGCTCAAATATAATTTACAATGTGAACATTTCCATAGCCGTTCAAATACAATTTAAGCCAAATAATTGATAAATCTTGATTAGTAAAATTCATAAAAGTTGGAAATTGCAAAATTTCATTAAATATTTTTCTATAAATACTTTGAAAATGGTGGTATTTATAAGAAAATATTTTCTAGTACTTTTTAAAAAGGGGCAATTTAAATATTTTTTTATAAATACTTTGAAAAGTTTGGGATTTATAAGAAAATATTTTCGAGTACTTTTTAAAGAACAGCAATTTTTCCATTTTTAAAAATGTGAATATTTCAATAGCCATGCAAATACAATGTAAGCCAAATAATTGATAAATCTTGATGAGTAAAATTGAGTGAAATTTCATTAAATATTTTTCTATAAATACTTTGAAAATGTTGGTATTTATAAGAAAATATTTTCTAGTACTTTTAAAAAGGGGCAATTTAAGTATTTTTTTATAAATACTTTGAAAAGTTTGGTATTTATAAGAAATATTTTCTAGTACTTTTTAAAAAGGGGCAATTTTTCCATTTTTTAAATGTTTACATTACAATAGCCGTTCAAATACAATTTAAGCCAAATTATTGATGAATCTAGATTAGTAAAATTCATAAAAGTTCGAAATTGCAAAATTTCATTATCTATTGTTCTATAAATACTTTGAAAATGGTATTTATAAGATAATATTTTCTAGTACTGTTTAAAAAGGAGCAATTTTTCTTTTTTTTTAATGTGGTAAAAACAGTAATATAATATCTTATGAGTATTAATATTGATTACCAGGTAATCAAAATTAAAAGTATTTAATAGTACATTACTATCATGCAGTAAAACTTAATTTACTTTTCTTCACATAACATTAGTTGCAAATAAATTTATATACTTGCTAAATTAATACAAATTTGCAGGTTTTCTGGAAGATATCTTTTTGCATTGAAAGTTTTTGTATTCCTAGTTACTTGTATTCTGTAAGAATGAATGTGATATATAAAATATAAATAATGTATCTGTTTTTAAATAAAGTTTTAAAAAGAAACGACCTTTATTGCATAATATAAATAAATAAACTGTAGAAAATGGTAACAAATTTCTTCCACATAAGCCTGCAGCGGTAATCTCTTCATCGTAAAGGCATTCTGAAATATAAATCATTACTGTACATGAGCAGATAAAGTAGATGAAATATAAGGTTTATTTCTACTGAGAATTTTGAAACTTTCATTGATATTTCGTAAATTCCAATAACAATTTCCTGAAAATTGAAATTAGAATGTTCAATTTAAAATAGGCATTTTGTTTGAATTTCCAATCCACGTAATTTTTAAACAATTAAATATTATAATTGGTATGTTGAATACATAAGCATAATTTAAGCAGTCTGAAATATAAATAATGACTGTAAATAAGTATATGAAGTAGATGTAATATAAGACCTGAAAATGGTAGTTAATTAGAAAGTTCAATTTTATGAAAAGATAATCTTTTTTTTTTTACTTTCCATGTTCACGTAATTTTGTAACAATAAAATATTAAAATTGGAAATTTTGAATACTTTTAACACAATGTTTGATTAATACATTTTTTAAAAGTATTCTAGTTATTATATATTTGTTATTTATTTATTATTTATATTTTAGTATTATAAAGTACACAAAAGATGCCTAAAAATGTAAAACTTTAATCAAATGTTTTTTTTTGAAGTAAAAAGAAAACATTTTTGTTTGAATACATTTAACTCAATGTTTGATTAAAACATTTTTTTAAGTATTCTAGTTATTAATTATTTGTTATTTATTTATTATTTATATTTAAGTGTTATAAAGTACAAGAAAGAGGTATAAAAATATAAAACTTTAATCAAATGTTTTTTTGAAGTAGAGAAAACATTTTTGTTTGAATTTCCATTTCCACATAATTTTGAAACAATTAATTATTAAAATTAGAAATTTTAAATACATTTAACCCAATGTTTGATTAAAACTTTTTTTTAAAGTATTCTAGTTATTAATTATTTGTTATTTATTTATTGATTATTTATATCTAAGTGTTATAAAGTACAAGAAAGAGGTCTAAAAATATAAAACTTAAATCAAATGATTTTTTTAAGTAAAAATAAAAACAATTTTGTTTGACTTTCCATTTCCACATAATTTTGAAATAATTAAATATTAAAATTGGAAATTTTGAATACATTTAATACAATGTTTGATTAATACATTCTTATTAAAGTATTGTAGTTATTCATTATTTCTTATTTATTTATTTATTATTTATATTTTAGTGTTATAAAGTACACCGCAGAAGCCTAAAAATATAAAACTTTAATCAAATGTTTTTTTTAAGTAAAAAAAATATTTTTGTTTGACTTTCCACTATAATATAATTTTGAAACAATTAAATATTAAAATTGGAAATTTTGAATCCATTAAACACAATGTTTAATTAGATTGTATGAATCTGTGGTTAATACTGGGCGAAACATCTTTAAATTAGTATAAATAAAGCATTTGTTAAGTTTCAAAAATTTGTGAAACTTAACCAAGTGCTTTATTTAAACTAACCAATGTTTAATTAATACATTCTTTTTAATGTAATCTAGTTATTAATTATTTGTTATTTATTAATTTTTTATATTTTATTGTTCTAAAGAACGCCAAAGAGGCCTAAAAATGTAACTCTTACAGCAGCATTTGTAAAAATTTAACCATGGTTTAGCGGTGTTTTACAAAGGGTTGCCAAGGTTACTAAGATTAAACCACCTTTAAACCGTGACTTAAATTTGTATGAATAATACTGTTACCAACTTACTTACTTCAGTTACACCAGACTGAGTATACCACATTTAATCGAGTTTCACGAGAACCTTTCCTGTACACTTCCTGCTATCGATAAAATCAATTGCATTATTGACATCTTTGAAATCGAACTTTTCACTTATATGTGCCGCAATCAATCCGTCTTCGGCCATCTCTAGAGTGTCAGAGACAATCTGCCGATACTTTTCCACATTCTGTTCTTTCAGTTTAAACAAACTCACAACCGTGAGAGAGCAATTTGGAGGAGGCGTGGGTATGGTATGGCCGATAGTCGGACATGCATTGAACACCTTTCCGTGATCTGCAACACTGGCAATTCAAAAACGTAGAACATGGGGAAATTAAATGCAGAAAGTTTATACAAACTAAAAATAGATTGATCGATGTGGCTTTTATTTGTTGAAAATTCATAATTACTAATGTATGAAATAAATTTACGCACTTTTTAAAATTTTCAAAATTGTTTTTATTGTTGCACAGTGTGGCGAAACAATTGTCGTGAACAATAAAAACAATTTTGAAAATTTTAAAAAAGTGCGTAACTTTATTTCATACATTAACAAACTAAAAAATTGAATGGAACTTTTGCTATTGGAAAATCTATTAAAAATTTTAAAACTGTAATGTTTCCCAATTTTCTGAAAATCCATTAAGCAATTTTGTAATACCTTTAAAACTGTTGAAAGAGTAGTATGAAAATCAAAAAATGCCAGGAAATTTAATGTAAATTTTGGGTTTTTTTTAACATTACAAAGAAAATTTGAATACAAATTTAAAACAGTTAATGAAAGAGTAATATGAAAATCAAACAATGCCAGGAAATTTAAAGAAAATTTGGTATTTTCTTTAACATTACAAACGAAATTTTAATACAAATTTAAGTAAATTTAAGTAAAAAGTTGTTTGAAACCTTCTCAATAAAAGAATTTGAAAAAAATATTACTAGGAATATCTCATGAATTTATGTAATATTTCCAGGAAACACTTCCAAGAAAACGTGTGTGAAAATATAGAACCGGCAATTTTTGGAAAAAAAGAAATGGTGTAAATATGTCTCTATATATTTTTTGATATTCTTCCAATTTCATCAAGTTAAGGCCTTTTTGAAACATTTGCACCGTTTTTAAATTTAAATCATTTCCAAGCAAATGTAATTTTTGAGAAAAAACCCAAATAATTTTTAAACTAACTTGAAGAATAAATTATTGGTTGGCCATATTGAATTCTTGGAACGTAGTTTGGGGACTGCTGTTTTAAACCAGTAGATAACTATTCGAAACTTTATCAGCCGATAAACTTGTAAATGATTAATGAGTAAAAGTTATTACCAACTGGCGATTTCTTGAAGCATGTGCCCACCAACAGCGTCATAAACGACTTCAGCACCTTTATCACCTAGCAATTCTAATATCTCCTTTCGTACGCCTTTCCGGAAATGTACCGTCTGGAACGCCCCCTTCTCCCGTGTCAGCTCCGACTGGACTTCCGAGTCCGTCACTGCTAACACCTTGTAACGAAAAATCGACAATGCAATCTTAGCCCCAGGAATGTGTATTGTACTAAGAGAAGCTCGGATAAGGGATGTAATGGACTGATGTGTCGCCATGTATTTTCGAAGGACTATGACACAGAACGAGGATAGATGCAGAAATCCCCCTTATAACTTAATGAACTCTGTATACCTTAGCCTTGTATATGTTAGCGGCTATATCAACGGCGGCAAGGCCTAAGCCGGCCGGCCCGGCGGATACGATGACGTTATCCCCCTCCTCGAGGCTGCACAGTTTCCCCAAAGTGTACAAAGCCGTGGAATGGCCGAAGGTGATCCCGGCAGACTCCTGCAGCGACAGCTTGGGAGGCGAGGGCCAGACATCCCTCATGTGCACCTGAAAACTTGCCGTTCAGTTTCCAGCATAACCGACAGTGCGGCATACTTACGACGCACTCCTCCGCCAGCCCGCCGAAGCTGTCCAGGCTCAGGGCGGCCACCCGGTCTCCGACTCGTGCCATGGAGCTGGCGTCCTTGCCGACTTCCATGACCTCCCCGGAGAGCTCGTACCCCGGGACGAAGGGGACTTTGATGGAGCCATCGCGGAAGCTGTACACGTCTATTGAATTGACACTGCAGTATGCTATCTGTATCCTGATTTGATCTTTTTGGAGCTTGGGGCGTTTCAGCTCTGTTATTTCGAGGGGCTTTCCAACGGCTGAGAGGACTGCAGCTTTGTACGTGCTTGCCTGTCTCGCTGCACTTAAGCAGTAACGAGCCCCAGAGAGAGTGGATTTCAGTAAGGCTTTTACTGCAAAGGCTGACATTTCTCTTGTGATAACTTTTATGGTTGTGATAAGAAAACTGTGACTATTTAGATTTCTAACCTATATTTTGATGGAATGTCATCTTTTCAAAGCTTTCATGCAATAGATGTTAGATGGCAGCATATGTGCAGTACAATATTGGACATAAACTTTATAAGATATAAATAAATAATGCAATTTTAATTTCATTATAATAAATCCATTATAATTTAATAAGTTTGTATTAACCCTTTGATAAATAATAGAAATCAATTATTTTCCTCTCAAGCATCCTTAAAATATTTTATTGCTCTAGCTCTACCATCAACAAATTTGCAACATCTCTAAATATTACATTGTTGAGACACCAATAAAGTTGAATACAGCATATTTATACTTAATAAAATTATATTCTTGATTTAAAGATTCAATTTTCATGTCTTTATCTCATTGTACAGTAATAGTAGTAGTACCTACTTAGTTATAAGTACTTATTAATAATTATTATAAAGTTTTATATTTCTATTTACAAGTTAAGTAAATAGTTTAAAACAGATTGAATTTACAAAAACCAGTGAACTTTAAGAAGTACATACTTAGAAATAATTATTAAACAATAATATACTTTTCCATTTAACTTTAACTTTAAAAAGTAGCTACTTATAAAAAATTATTAAACAATAATATACTTTTCTCTATAACTTTTCTCTACAAACTTCCACTAACTTTAACAAAAAAAAAAATTGTGGAGAAATGTTACTCAAGTGTATTATTGTTTAAATGAATCCTTCACGTGCTCAATATTACATGTTATAGTAAATAATAGTTTTGTATTTATATTTTCAAGTAATGCCTACTTGAAAATAAAAACTATGCCAGTTTTTTTTCTAAAAAGTTATTTTTACTGTGTACCAAAAAGTTTTGGCACTTTTATATTACTTAGCACTTAATAGCATTTACAGTACTTTGCAATGTAACTCTTTATAAAATTGATGCATTAGAATTGAATTTTCGCAAAATTGTATTTCGTATAAATTTTTTTTTGTGGAACTGTTATAATTATGTGTTGCATTATCGTACGTATCGAAACCTGAGCTTTTTCACACCATACAAATAAAACAGTTATCAATAGTAAAAGTTGCAACAAATTATGCAACAACAATGTTACAAGATATTGAGCGAGAAAAGCAGAATGACAAGTGACTTGCAGCATTGCTCAAACGCATTTATAATACTAATAATTTGCTGCCGTGACGGTGAATGGATGCAAATATGAACATGTACGAGCGATGTGGCATTATAAGAATTGATAATAGCAAGATAATAAGCCATTAGGCGCCTGTTTCCTGTGGATACAAGCAGAATAAAAATGATTACCTTACTGGAAGTGTACTTATGTATAAACTTGAATGATTTGATAAATATACAATTTTATAATTAATAATTTATTATTAACTTATAACTGTATAATAACTTATTATATGAGTGTAACAAATTCTTAATTACAAAATTGTAATATTTTTTTTTTCAAAAATACTTGTAAATAATTGCTTCAATTCAATAAAATATTCTGTTATAAATAGTGAAAGCACTTATTACCTGTTTCGCAATTATCGTTTAAAAAGGTAATAAGTATTTTCACTAATTATTAAGTAAAATAGAATAATACACTTGGTTATTCTATTTTACTTAATTCAATATGTTTCACTAAGAGATAACCACAGAGTCTTGCGACTTAATCACTAATTATTGTTGATTTTGAATAGTGTCAAGTGAAAACGGATATTACCTCTTTCGCAATTCGCATTTTAAAAGGTAATAAGTGTTTTCATTATGAATTGTTGTTTTTGTATAGTGTCTAGTGAAAATACTTATTACCTTTTTCACAATTATCAGTTAGAAAGGTTAAAGGTTAAAAAGATGTTTTCACTATTTACTGTTGTTGTTGTAGTGTTGTTGTGTCTAGTCAAAACAGTTATTACCTCTTTCGCAAATAGCATTTAAAAATGTAATAAGTTTATTTAACTATTTATATTCTGATGCCTAATTATCCTTTTCAAGTTTTCCGGAATTCTTTCAAATCCAAATTTTGTTGCAAGAATCGTAATTGTAATAAGTTTTTTAACCATTTATAATCGACTTTGATAAGCTCTTACAACAATATATAAATATTCTGTTAACAAGTATCACTGTTATAGTGTTATAAAGTACACGAAAGAGGCCTAAAAATAAAAAAACTTTAATCAAATGTTTTCTTTGAAGTGAAAAGAACATTTTGGTTTGACTTTCCATTTCCATGTAATTTTGAAACAATTAAATATTAAAATTGGAAATTGTGAATACATTTAACACAATGTTTGATTAATACAGTTTTTTTTAAGTATTCTAAAGTATTAAAAACGTAATAAGTGTTTACATTATGTATTGTTGTTTTTGTATATTGTCTAGTGAAAATACATATTATTTTTTCACAATTACCAGTTAAAAAGGTTAAAAAGGTGTTTTCACTATTTACTGTTGTTGTTGTAGTGTTGTAGTGTCTAGTGAATCAGTTATTATCAAGTATTATCCACTTCAGGTTTTCCGAAATTCCCTCAATTTCAAATTTTGTTGCAAGAATCGTAATTATAATAAGTTTTTTAACCATTTATAATCGACATTGATAAGCTCTTACAATAATATATAAATATTCTATTAACAAATATCCACTTCAGGTTTTCCAACATTCCTTCAAATCTATTTTTCTTTTTATAAGAATTTCTAAGAATCATAAGAATTACATTCTGTTGCCTAAATATCCACTTCAGGTTTTCAAAAATTCTTTCAAATCTAAATTTTGTTACAAGAATCGTAATTGTAATAAGTTTGAACCATTTATAATTGACTTTGATAAGCTCTTACAACAATATATAAATATTTTGTTGCCTAAATATCCACTTCACGGTTTCCAAAATTCTTTCAAATCCATTTTTTTTTATAAGAATCGTAATTGAGGCACACGTGAGATTCGAACTAAAATTTATATTGTGATTGTTTTCAATAATGACCCATTTAGTGAATTTATAAAAAAATTGAATTCGTTTACCAATTTTTTTGTGGAACTTTGAAGATATAATTGGCACAATTTTAAGAAATTATAAGTTGTTTGTGCCCTCACGAACTTTAAAATGTTCAGTGTTTAATAATCCTCTCGGAAATGATTTGAAATTTGGTAAATGTGGGACTTTTTTTTAAATATTCTCTAAAAGATTGAATATTTTTTGCGAAACTCTGGAACAATATTTTGCAGAATTAGTGTTTAGGTAGAAACAATGTACTTCCTTAATTCTTCATATTTTCTTAAGAAGTTTTTCATATAAAGGTTTTTTTCTTTAGTGTTTGAGGTGGAAACAATGTACTTCGTTAACTCTTTATAAGAATTAAGGAAGTGCTTTGTTTCCATCTCAAACACTAAAGAAAAAAACCTTAATATGAAAAACCTTAGAGACAAATGATTTTGCAGAATGTTATAAATGTTATATCAAATCTTATGAACTTTTTTAATAATGAGTTTTTCATTAAATATTGTGCGATTTTTTGTGGAACTTTTATGAACCTTGTAATGCTAAGATTTGTCATTGAATTATTTTGACATTTGTAAAAAAAAAGCTTGATTTTTTATAAAAATATATTGATTTTCGTCGTGGACATTTTATTTTTTTGGATTTCTAATGCTTTTACTGAAAATGTACTGAAATTACAGTTTTTTTTTTATTATCTGCTGAGAATGTTCTTCAATTTCTTATAAAAATTTATATTGTACGGTTTTCATATTGTAATTTCAATAAAGGCTTCATGATATTTGCAACGTTTCTGAAAAACTCAGAATTTTTAGATCATCAAGTCTACAATATTTTTAAATACGTTTCTGTTCAATAATTTTGAAATTTTCCTTAAAAAATATTTAGAGATATTTTGTGGAATTTTTATAAAATTTGCAATGGTAAGAATTCTCTTTGAATTCTTTTTAAATTTGGAAAAAAGCGTGATTTTTGATTAAAATATAAGTATTGGATTTCGTATAGCACATTATTGCATTTCTAATGCTTCCTACTGAAAATTTCATGTAATGACATTTTTTATCTGCTAAAATAGAAAATTTTCTTGAATTCCTTATAAAAATGATTATTGTACCTACGGTTTTTATATTGAAATTTGTTGAATTTCTATGAGGTGTTCATAATATTTGCAACGTTTCTGAAAAACGCAGAAGTTTTAGTTCAAAAAGTCTAAAATCTTGTCAAATGCGTTTCTCTTCTTTAATGTTGAATTATTCCTTAAAATATTTAGAGATTTTTTGTGGAATTTTATCCACAACTTTGTTAGGATTGTACGTAATATTGTACCGGTTTTTATATTAAAATTTGTTGAATTTCCATGGGGTTTTCATAATATTTGGAACGTTTCTGAAAAATGTAGAATTTTTAGTTTATATGGACTAAAATCTTTGAAAATGTTGTTTTTGTTCTTTTAATTGTGAAACTTTCCTTTGAAATTAAATATTTGGTGATTTTTCGTGGAACTTTTCAATGTTAAGCATTCTTATTGAAATTTGGCAAAAGCGCGATTTTTTATGGAAATACATTGAATTTTACATTATAACATGTTGAAAATAATAGTGTAATCTATATTTGTACATTTTTAACAATTTCTTTAACAAAATTTCAACATATTTGCAAATTTGCTTTTATGAAATTCTTGCAGAATAGAATTGAAATTTGCAGTATTTAGGAAGTCACGTGGAAATAATTTTTGCTTAAATTCCTAACTTCCTTATTAAAAACTTCCTTGTTAATAAGGAAGGTAGTCCTTAATCTGGAATTTTCACGAAAATCTATGGTTCTTTGGCATTGGTGAAATTTTCACAGCTTTTGCGGAAAATACTGAATCTTATAATAGAATTCCAATGCAATTTTGCAGAATTATAGTTTATCAAATATTTATAGATTTTGCGGACTTTTTTATGAATTTATTTCAAAGTTTTCATAAAGTAAATGTTTTATAGATTATTTATAGATCATGTTATGATTGTGATATGTTATGATATTATATGATTTCATATGTTATGATATAATATGATTTCATATGATATGAATGTTTCATTAATTTTGTCAAATTTATATTTAATATTATGCGATTTTTAATGAAAAATTCTTGAATTTGTACAGAAATTGTTAAATTTATTCCTGAGTTTTTAATTTTCTTAAAATATATTCAGTTTTTGAGGAAAATGATTGAATTTTATTACAGTAGCAATAGATCAATTGCAACTGTAATAAAATTCAATAATTTTTCTCAAAAATTACGAAATTTTAAGACAACTCGAGTGAGTATAAAATGGAGAAGAATTGAATAATTTATCAACTATTTTTCAAATTTTGTGCATAATTTCAGTAAAGTAACGGTTTTTGGGATACTAATTGATACTATGAAGTATTCAGTCTATGAATTGAGATCATTCGTAAACTACCAATCTAATATTATTTAATCTTAATTATTTACCTATTTACCTTTGATATTATCTTTAATCTTTATCTATTTAATCTTGATATGTAATTATTTACCTTAATTGCTGTTATAAAAATTAAACCAAGCAATTATTGAAAATAAATGTTCACCATTTTACTTTTTTTATTTTTTTTTTACATTCCTTTTCATTCAGTGTTTAGTATGGGATCAGTCAAACTAGATAATATATTTTTCTACTTCTTGATGTAAGCTATTCATTGTATGACCTTTTGTATTATTTTCCATCTGTATTTTAACTTGACCTGTGTAAGATGATGTGTATATTAGTATAGAGACATCAATAAATTATTAGTATTAAAAATGATTATTATTAGTAATTCTCATTGAATCTCATTGCGAGCGAAATGTACATTTAGTTAAATAATGTCATTGTGAAAAAGGTGTTCCGAATTTAATTTTCTCATCGTATTAATTAAAATTGTGTGACTTCTTAATGAAAAATTCCCGAGTTTCTTCAGGGATATTTAAAATTTCTGCAATTTGTTCAACAATCATATACCAATCTTTTTACCACACCGTTTTTTTTGCGTTTCATTAAGTGCTACTGCTGACATGCTAAACGACCCATCCTAGATTTGAACAGCCTTTACACATATTCGCACTCCGAATATGGCAATAAAGCCACATTTTAAGTGCTCTCGAAGAAGATAAACAAATTTTTGCATACACTTACGACGACAAGTAGTGCAATTTACAGCGCCAATATTGAATTGCTTTCTCCATAAATAGTAAAATTATATCTGGCACGTATTTATATGTATCGCGGCCTATCAGAATTTGCATAATCGTATCTAATCAATTGATACGATTCTAGATCTCTAGGTTAACTGTTATGTACATTAGTATAATTTTTTGCATAGGGTAAACAAACTTTCCAGATTATAGAAGCATCTACGCTGTTATATAACAAACATATCAGTAGTATTATGGTAAAACATGTTATCTGCCATTTTTGTTATTTTACAGGAGAAGCAAAAACAGTTTTGTATTTATAATTGTGAATGTATTACATGTATCATTTATTTTACATAATTACATTTGACATGTATCATTGCCATAGTTATTTATAAGGTACAATAAAGATACTTCGTTCATAATATACTTAAAGTATACTTTATTTGTGGCCATTTAATGCCAAAATGTGCATTTTGAAAAAAAAGACAAATAGCATGTTTTACCATAACACTACTGATATATTTGTATGTTAAATGAATGAATATACGTAGTATGAAGTACTACAATAGTGCAAAAAATAAATTTTGTGGGAATGTATGCTAGTATTTTATAAATAACAGTCAGAATACTTTATTCACAAAAAAACATTTATTGGAGCTAAATGTAAAAGCTACAGTTTTTTTTTAAATGACAACCAAATATTTATATGAAATAATCGTTAAATAGGAGTCAGAACACATTTTTTACAAAAAAAAAACACATTTATTTGAGCTAAATGCACATTTCAATTGCAAAGCGATAATCTTCAGTAAATTTGTTTTACAGAACTCTACTGAAAATGTGGCATTATAATGTACATTTTACTCAAATAAATGTTTTTGTGAAAAATATGTTTGGCTCTTATATAAATATTTTTTCACAAGTTCTAAAATATTTGGTTAATATTTTAGATTGTAACTTTATCATACGTTGTCTAGATAATGTATGAAACATATTTTTGTAAAAGTCATATGTTACTGCAGTAATTAATACTTAGTGCCATTCCCACTGTAACCTTTATGCTGTTACTTTTCAATATTTGAATTTGCAGTGTCACACATATTTTGCGCAATTGCATTAACTGATTTCTACATACTTATAGAAAGGAACGGTCAGGATATTGGTTTATTTATCTGCCCCGTGAGCTATGTATGTGACCGTATAGATTTTAACACTGGCCTATAAAAGTGAAAGTGAATTTATCGGCCATATTACTTAATAATGATTTAAGGAAAATTAATTCAATTTCTTGGAGCAATTGCCACGGTTTTCCTTATTTGTAGGATAATTGGTTCACTGGTAGGTTTTCTGGTTGTGACACTTTCAATGTATTATCATACGTACTGTGTGCTGGAGAATCGTTCATATCACTTTTGTATATATATTTAGCATTTAGATAATTTTCAGGATGAAATTATACACATATTTATAACAATCGGAATACAAAATCAAATAACTCAAATCACAACTATTTACTCTCCTTTGAGTAACTAATCATGGGAATGATAAACATTATTAAATACGTTTTGTCATCAAAATGTGTTATCAAATCGACGCATTCTTCTTTACGGAGATGCCAAAATTACAATTTTTGCTTTACACGTTTGTACTACAGTAAATTACAATATAATACAAAATTTTGTTAATACGACAGTTCAATTGGAAATAATAGACTAAATTGTTACACAAATGTTAAAAGAAGCTTAAAATTTCATTGAAATTACGTTTAAAACAATCGATTTATGTTATCTCCTGTAAAATTTTGGTATATCGCTTATCCATTTAAAAAAATGAAAAGTTAATATTGTAGGTATAGTTAGTTCTTGTAGATTATGTCATGATTATGACGCAGCATTAAAACATGTTGTATGTTGTACATGTATGTAGTTATGATTTTTAACATCAAAACATGTTATTATGTTCTACATGTGTAGTTAGTATGTTTTTGTAGCATATTTTCCTAAGACTGAAATAATTACCTACTGTAATTCGAAATCCATCTATTTATCTACAACAATAAATCACCAACGCAGATGAACGAACTAATATTATCTACAAATTTGTATAAAACTATTCTAATTCTTAAAGAATATTGTTCTAATTTCTAAAAATTATTCCTACTTCGTATGTAGTTATGACTTTTAATATCAAAACATGTTATTATGTTGTACATGTGTAAGTTAGTATGTTTTTGTAGCATATATTCCTAAGATTGAAATAATTACCACTGTAATTTGAAATCCATCTATTGATCTACAACACGAACTCACCAACGCAGATGAACGGACTAACATTATCTACAAATTTGTATAAAACTATTCTAATTTCTAAAAATTATTCCTACTTCGTATGTAGTTATGACTTTTAACATCAAAACATGTTATTATGTTGTACATGTGTAAGTTAGTATGTTTTTGTAGCATATTTTCCTAAGACAGAAATAATTACCTACTGTTACTATTACCTTACTTGGATGCATCTATCATCTACAACAAGAATATTTGTGTTAACTATTCTAATTCCTAAAGAATTTTGTTCTAACTTTCAGAAGTTATTCTAGAAGCAAAATATGTTTATATTAGATTAGCAGCCCCCGTAGAGGCTTCCAAAAATTGCCTTAGTGGACGGTATTTCACGTCCTCATGGCGGGGTATTGGTTAAAGTTTTCAACTAGCAATAATCGCACCTCGGATAGACCTCATCGGTTACGATATCGCCACTGCGCAAAGTTAACCTGAAATGGTTTTTCGGCCTATTATAAACCGGACAGCTGAGCGTAACAGCTCACTGTAAAGCGACAGAGCCACCTATGTTCAGAGTCGGTACTAGCGCTGGAATAACGAATTATTTCAACCCTCTTCCAAAAGCACCCTTACATTCAATCCCAATTTATGCTAATCTGTGGAGAGAGGCTGAAAAGTAATCAATGCGACTGTTGCCCTTGTCATGACTGTATGTTAGGATTTTTTATTGATGGTTCTGAAAATACGAAAAATATACTACTAAATTTTGAAATAATCACTTGCAGTTTCATCATTAATACATTATTATTATTATTAAATTTATTACTAATTTTTAAGAATTACGTTTTTTTAGAAATTAATTATTTATTTTGAGAATACACTTTTTTTAGAATTTGAAAAACGTAAAAACAGTTGTCATACTTTCCAGAATAACAAAAGTGCATATTTTTGTAAGAAACAAAATTTCATAGCATTCTTTGTGATGTGTACAGAAAATAACATTGAAATTTAGGTTTTACTGCATTTTGTCTGTAATTATGATTAGCCCTATAATGAATATTATAGAAAAAATAGTCGTAGATAATAGCAGTTTCATAATTAATTCATTATCTTTTATATTGATTATTAAATTTATTATTAATTATTAAGAATTCCTTTTTTTGGAAATTCAATATTAATTTTTAAGAATTATTCTTTGTAGAATTTGAAAAACGTAAAAACAGTTGCCATTGTTGCAGAATAACAAAAGTGCATATTTTTGTAGGAAACAAAATTTCATAGCATTCTTTTTGATTTATACAAAAAAAATAACAGTGAAATTTAGTTTTTACTGCATTTTGTCTGTAATTATTAGCCCATGATAGTTACATGAATATTATAGAGAAAATAGTCATAGATAAATATTTTAGAGAAAATAGTCGCAGATAATAGCAGTTTCATAACTAATTCATTATCATTTTTAATGATTATTAAATTTATTATTAATTATAAAGAATTACTTTTTTTAGAAATTCAATATTAATTTTTAAGAATTATTTTTTGTAGACTTTGAAAAACGTAAAAACAGTTGCCATCGTTGCAGAATAACAAAAGTGCATATTTTTGTAGGAAACAAAATTTTATAGTATAATAGATTTATACAGAAAACCTCACTGAAATTTAGATTTTACAGCGTTTCGTCTATAATTATTAGCACAGAATAGTTATTTGATTATTATAGAGAGAGAGAGAGTAGTCATAGATAATAGCAGTTTCATAATTAATGTATTATCATTTTTAATGATTAATAAATGTATTATTAATTATTAAGAATTACTTTTTTTAGAAATTCAATATTAATTTTTGAGAAATAATTTGTTTTCGAATTTAGAATTATAGAAACTTAAAAACAGTTGCTATCGTTGCAGAATAACAAAAGTGCATATTTTTGTAGGAAACAAAATTTCATAGCATTCTTGATTTATACAGAAAACCACACTGAAATTTAGATTTTATTTAAATTTTAGATGTTTATAATTATTAGCACAGAATAGTTACTTGATTATTGCAGAGAGAGTAGTTGTAGATGATACAACTTTTGCTGTATCCACGATGATACAGAAATTGTTTCTCTGAACAAATTCAAGAATTATTTGTCAAAAACGCATAATTATAAACGAAACTGATAAGATTAATGAAACATTCATATCATAATATATTATAAATATCATAACATATCATAACACAACACATCATAAAATAACATATCATAACATAATATATCATAACATAACATATCATAACATAACATAAAAGATGATCTATAAATAATCTATTAAACTTGTACTTCGCGATAATAATATTGATAATATGATCTATATAATAATCTATAAAACTTGTACTTCGTGAAAATCTATAAAGATTTGTCAACAGATGATGACAAAATTGCATTGGAACCCTATAAAATTCACTAATATTCCGCAAAATTAGCGAAAATATTATTAAACCCATAGAATTTCGTAAAAATTATATATCTTACTACTAAACTTCCTAAATACTGCAAATTTCTGTTATTACTCACATGAAACTAGCAGTTTGCTGTAATTCTGCTTTTTTACCAAAAGATTTTTACTAAAAATGTACAAAAGTAAATAAAAACAAAAAATTTGAAATGTCCTAGACGAAGTTCTCTATATTTTTATAAAAAATCACGCGTTTTCAAAATTTCAAAATAAGTTAAAGAGAATTCGTGCGGTTAAGGAAATGCTATCGCTATAGGCATTTTCAACAGCGTATTGATGCTGTTCAAAATGCCCATAGCGATAGCATTGTCACAGCGTAGCGTTGGTCGCGTAAGAAATCTATGAATGGGCCATTAGCATTAAAATTTTTAGAAAAGTTCCACAAAACTTCGCTAAATATTTCAAACAAAATTTCTAACTTAAAAAAACAGAAACAAATTTGAAAATATTTTATTTACACAATATCAATTAAAAATGAAGCGTTTTTCAGAAAGTTGCAAATTCTATGAAGCCCCTATAGAAATTTAAGAAATTTCAATATGAAAGCCGTAAAACTGATTCATAGATTTCTTACGCAACGCAATGTTACGCTGTGACAATACTATCGCTATGGGCATTTTCAACAGCCATTACGCTGTTGAATCAGCCCTATGTTCGCATATTGATCATTGATCGCATATTATGAATCAGCGTTTACAATTTTAGTTTTTATAGAACTAAGAAGTAATAAATTGAAGATAATTCTCCATCTCAGCAGATAATAAAAAGAAAACGGTAATTTTATGAAATTTTAGATAAAAAAAAAACAAATGACCAATCCAAAATTCAATATATTTTTATAAATTATAACGCTTTCCCCAAATTTCAGAGGAATTCAAAGAAAATCTTTTTATGTTTTAGTATAAGATGTACAAAGGTTTTTGATTCCTGAGAAAATAGTTTAATTCTATTAAATGTAATTAGTTTTTATAGAACTAAGAAGTAAGAAATTGAAGATAATTCTCCATCTCAGCAGATAATTAAAAAAACTGTAATTTTATGAAATTTTAGATATCCAAAAAAAACTAAATGATTAAGACAAAAATCAATATATTTTTATAAAAAATCACGCTTTTCCCAAATTTCAGAGGAAATCAAAGATAATATTTTTATGTTTTAGTATAAGATGTACAAAGGTTTTTGATTCCCGAGGAAATAGTTTATTTCTATTAAATGTAATTAGTTATTAGTTTTTATAGAACTAAGAACTAAGAAATAAGAAATTGAAGATAATTCTTCATCTCAGCAGATAATAAAAAAACCTGTAATTTTATGAAATTTTAGATATCCGAAAAAAATAAAATGCCCAAAACAAAATTCAATATATTTTTATAAAAAATCACGCTTTCCCAAATTTTAGAGGAATTCAAAGAAATCTTTTTATGTTTTAGTATAAGATGTACAAAAGTTTTTGATTCCTGAGGAAATAGTTTAATTCTATTAAATGTAATTAGTTTTTATAGAACTAAGAATAAGAAGTAAGAAATTGAAGATAATTCTCCATCTCAGCAGATAATTTAAAAAAAACTGTAATTTTATGAAATTTTAGATATCCAAAAAAAATAAATGACCAAGACGAAATTCAATATATTTATATAAAAAATCACGCTTTTCCCAAATTTCAGAGGAATTCAAAGAGAATCTTTGTATATTCAGTATAAGATGTACAAAGGTTTTTGATTCCAGAGAAAATAGTTTAATTCTATTAAATGTAATTAGTTTTTACAGAACTAAGAACTAAGAAGTAAGAAATTGAAGATAATTCTCCATCTCAGCAGATAATAAAAAAACTGTATTTTAATGAAATTTTAGATATCCAAAAAGAATCAAATGACCAATACAAAATTCAATATATTTTTATAAATAATCACGCATTTCCCAAATTTCAGAGGAATTCAAAGAAAATCTTTTTATGTTTTAGTATAAGATGTACAAAGGTTTTTGATTCCTGAGTAAATAGTTCAATTCTATTAAATGTAATTAGTGTTTATAGAACTAAGAAGTAAGAAATTGAAGATAATTCTCCATCTCATCAGATAATAAAAAAAAACTGTAATTTTATGAAATTTTAGATATCCAAAAAAAATCAAATGACTAAGACAAAAATCAATATATTTTTATAAAAAATCACGCTTTTCCCAAATTTCAGAGGAATTCAAAGATAATATTTTTATGTTTTAGTATAAGATGTACAAAGGTTTTTGATTCCTGAGGAAATAGTTTAATTCCATTAAATGCAATTAGTTTTTATAGAACTAAGAACTAAGAAGTAAGAAATTAAAGATAATTCTCCATCTAGCAGATAAAAAAAACTGTAATTTTATGAAATTTTAGATATCCAAAAAAATCAAATGACCAATACAAACTTCAATACATTTTTATAAAAAATCACGCTTTTCCCAAATGTTAGGGAATTCAAAGAAATCTTTATATGTTTTAGTATAAGATGTGCAAAGGTTTTTGATTCCTGAGGAAATAGTTTAATTCTATAAAATGTAATGAAGGTAAATTCTTACATAATTCAATCTATAAAAATACATAATTTTACCATTGAAAATTTCATAAAAGTTCTACAAAAAATTGCCAGTTATTCAATGGAAAATTAAAAATTAGAACGGGAACAATATATCATAAAAAATTAGGCTCTGTAAACTAAAAATTCTGCTTAAAGAAAAATAACAAATTATCCTTTTTCACAACGACATATATTCCGCTAAATGTACACAAATGTCTACTGAAGATGACCACGTATGCGTTGAAATGTATATTTAGCGAAATAAATGTCGTTGTGAAAAAAGAAAATTTGTTATTTTTTTTTAAGTGTTAATATTTCACAAGCTCCAACCGATTATTTTAAAAATTCTGCGTTTTTCAGAAACGTACATACAAATTTAAGAAATTTTAACAAATTTCAAGAAAATTCTCCAATAAGTAATTTCATAAAATTTCAGGAAAAAGCATTAAAAATAAAAAAAAAAACATATTTCAAAATAATTCGAAGAGAATTTCTAGCATAGAAGAAAATCTCTATCTTAGCAAATAAAAATTGTCATCACATGAAATTTTCAGCAGAAAGCTTAGAAATAAAAAAAAATCATATTTTCAAATGTCCTATACAAATTCCAATACTATTAAATTTTTATTAAAAACATCACGCTTTTTCCAAATTTCAAAATAATTCAAAGACAATATTTACCATAAAAGTTCGACAAATATATGACGAAAATTTTCAAAGTTAAAAGACCATAACCAATTTTTGGCAAAATTTTAGACTATGTAAACTAAAAATTCTACGTTCTTCAGAAACACTGCAAATATATGAAGCCCCCCATAGAAATTAAAAAAAATTAAACATGAAAGCCATGCAATATTAATTTTTATAAGAAATTTTCTTCATGAAATTTTTAGTACTACAAATTCAAAAATATTTTCAGATATACCAAAAATTTACAGATATATAGAATGCAGAATACAGATGTATTCAGTATTCAGTAATCAGTATTCGGTTTATTAGTAATATGATACTTTACAGAGTATTACATGGATGAGATCCAGAAACTTTTTTATAATAAAGTCTCACATCTTCCATATTTGAAATGAATTCTGAAATAATTATTTCACACTGAACATTTTGTGAAGAAGGGCACACCTTTATAATATATAATTTCTGAAAATTCTGTAAAATATTTGTAAGAGATACCAGGAAACGTTTGTTAAAATATTATTTTCATAAAATTATTATTTTAGCTTAGCTGATTCCACTTCAGTGGTGCATTCAGTTATACAGGGTGTCCCAAAAATAGTGGACAAGCTCAACAACACGCCACTTAGGGATGGCCACTGAGTCCTGAGAAAGTACTAAACTTATTTTGTTAATAAATTAAAAATTTAAAAAACAAAAGAAAAAAAAACTTTCATAAAACATAAATCATAGACGACTTTATTATCAGTATTTTAACTGAATAGTAGGTTGTTGTCATGTTGATTTTTGAACAATTTTCATTTTAAACAAATGGAAATATCCAACAAGATTATTTAAAAAATATATAATTAAAGAACTTAACATATGATTTTCATGTAATTCCTTCTAAGCGCCAACAAGATTATTTAAAAAAAATAGAATTAAACAATTTAACATTCTTCCGATTTGAACAAAAAGAAACCTAACTTATTTTTGTTTCCTTAAAAATTTAGCAATATTCTAATATTATTATTACCTGACTTATATACAAGTAATCTCACATAAATTGTTATTATGAATATCAAAATAACGGAAAAAAAATAAGTGAGACGTTTTTTTCGTAACATGAAAACAAAAAATTCAAAACAAAAGTGTTCCAAACTTGGTTTGATAATGACTACCTAAGTAGTCTCAATTATATAATTTATGTGATACTCACAAAGTAACTTGTTTTATTTATAATTGATAAAATGTATCACGAAGTAAACGCCACCAGAATTTAAAATGTTACTATATTATTTCTATAGCCACACTAGAAATATTAGTCGTTTTATACTATGAGATAACTTAACACATGATTTTCATTTAATTTCTTCTAAGAGCCCTTGTAAACTTGCTGCAAAGTTATATCTTTGACTAGCAATATTTCAAAAAGTAAAGTCCGAGGATTTTTTAAAGTATTTTTTAAGGACTCGGTTGGCATCCCCGAGTGGCGTGCTGTTGAGCTTGTCCACTATTTTTGGGACACCCTGTATACAGTGTCTCACTTACAAGCGTAACAGTTGCTAAAACAAGTTTTTTATGAAAAAATGTGCAATTTCAACAAATTTTAAAATTCTGAAAAAATCCCAAATTATAATTTAATGCATTTACATAAAGCCCATTTTCCCTTTTCGCAGAAAATGGGCAGATTGTGGAATTTAAGATGATTAGTGATAAAGCATTAATTTCAAATGAATAATTTTCAGTAGATATAAGATACTGCGCTCTGCAGATGATATTTTCATAAAATATAAATATGAACATGTGAAAATATTTTCATCTCTGGAGTAAAAAAATATCACTCTCATGTGTAGTAAGCCGTGGAAATGTTTTTATTTTCACATATATGAGTAGAAAAAATGTTGTTTATGAAAAATGGCCCTAATGCTCATATAGTCAAAAATAATTTTAAATTGCAATTGGGTTAGCCCTAAGAAAAAAATGTTTTTTGTGAAAAGTGAAAAATGTGCCTCATTTATTTTGCCTCAGATATTTTAAGTACTGTACGTATGCTAATGTTTTGTATAATTACATAATACTCTATATGTATCTACGTAAGATAAGTGAAACATAGAAACTTCCAAAATTAGTAGTCTCAAAGTATTCCGAAAATGATTAAAACGTCGCGCCTATTGTCTGCATATTTCACAAGGAGTTTTTTTCTTGCAATTTTATGTATTGACATAATAAAAAGTTTTCGCATACATTAGCTAGATTTGTATTACGATACATTTGACTTTTAAACGCGTCTGGCAAGCGATAGTAAATTGACCATCACGTCTTTGGAAATTACACGAAGAACCGCGAGAAGTTCAAGGTTATTAATATAATTATTTCTTATTTACCAGATTATGAATGTGAATGGCACGGATTTCATTAGAATCTTATTGAGAATCTTTTATCCAATTTTACTTGCAGAGATCATCTTCCCTGCACCTTTATGTAGGCAAGGTCCCAGTTTTTCTTCGCACACTTCTGCGATTGTGTGCAGAACTAGTTTCGGTTAATCTTTTGATCATCTACTTATGTTATTCTCATATGGTGGATTAGCACTAGCAGATTATTAATTCAGGTTAATAAATAATCTGCTAGTGCTAATCCACCATAAAAAAAAACATCAGGGTGGATCTTAAAGGCCAATTCATAGATTTTTTAGGCGACGCAACGCTACGCTGTGACAATCCTATCGCTGTGGGAATTTTCAACAACATTCAATGCGCGTTGAAAATGCCCATAGCGATAGCATTGTCACAGCGTAGCGTTGCGTCTAGTAAGAAATCTATGAATCAGCATTTACACATACAACTTCTTATACTTTGTTATGTAGGCAGCCAAATTTACACAAAATTGTGCAATAATGGATTCATTTATTGCCGATTTCGGCTGACTTTATTGGCGATTTTAGAAAAATGTAATTTGTGAATGATTTTTTTATTAAAACATCTAATATCATTCCACGACTAATTTCCCGGAGAGGAATTAAACTGTCGCTCACGACAATTCCTTTCCAAACGCGACTGTGTAATCGATCGTCCGATCAATAATACAAATTGATCGTTTTAGGAGGCAGTCCAATAAAGAGCAATCGATTTCCGCCCTGCCACAATTGTCTGGCATGGAAATACGGGCCGTAATTAGCATAAGCTGTTGCCCCACTGTGCACGGTTTCCATAAATATCTAAATCCTTGCCCAGCTTCCACTTATCAATCGGCGATGTGGACCACTCGCTCGGGCCGCTCTGAGGTAAAAGTCTCGGCGGTTTCGAAACGCAAATTTCGCCAAGTGATACAAATATCTCTCCGGGATAATAAGAGCGTTTATGTAACTCTTAAACACAGCCGCAGAGACACATATGTGGCGTGCGTTCGCCGAACATAAAAAAGCCCCTTATTATTACACACAAAACTATATAACTGGTGTTGGCTTGTAATTTTTTGAACTGGATTCTGATCGGCCTTAAATCTCCGCATGTGTCCACGTGAGCGTTTATTGTATTGAGTTAATGGAACTGTAATACTGAATGGGCAATAAAGTGTTCCTAATGTGCTTATTACAGCTTTGTGCATGCGAATAAAAGGATAATTTGCATATATACGTTTCAATCTTGAAATATGCTTAGATATATAGATGAAATGTTACATTCCATACCTCATAATTGATAATGATTTTGGTTTTAAACAAACGATTGTTATTATTATTATCATTCCGTTATTATACTTATTATTGGTTTTATCACTCATAAATAATTCATTCATTATGTACGTAACTATGGTAAAATAATGTTATTTATTGTATTGTATTGTTTTATTGGCTTCATTATACAACAGGGGTTGTATTATGACTTCATTATACAACAGGGGTTGTATTATGACTAGATTATACAACAGGGGTTGCATTATGACTTCATTATACAACAAGGGTTGCATTATGACTTCATTATTCAACAGGGGTTATATTAGGACTGCATAATATGGGTTGTATTATGACTTCATAATACAACACGGTGCGGCCTCATCAATTAAACTAAGTGTACCGTTATTCACATTTCTTTATTTTTCGCTTCCCTAAGTACGCTCTCATTGTTATCTTTCATTCATCCCATGGCAGTTGTCATAATGCCCTTCATAATTCACCTGTGCTTTATGAATTATAAAACACATGACTGTCATCACAACAATGCTTTACTATTAAATTAAGTCATTATGCTATGTAAAAATGTACCTATAGTTAAAATAAGATTAAGATATATACATAGCAAAATACACATATCATGCCTCTGATGATGGTTTGTTAGAAACTGAAACTAGTTAGGCAAAATAAAATAAATAAATAAAATTGAATTAAAAAAAATCTACTAGTAAGTACCCAATAATAATACCTTAAATAAATAACTGGTAAGTTATGGATAAAACCTTAAACTTAATAATTCTATGTAATTGCTTATGCCGGTGATTACTGTCTTATTGTTTTTGAACACTAAATCTAAAATCAAGAATTTTGATTTTCCGAAGATTAATATTTGTGAACATAGGTTCATGTTTTATTTAAAAATTCATAGATAAAACGTCGTATTTGACTGGCACAGAAGGACTACAATTCTCAATTCATAATTCAGGTCCAATTAGGATATAATTCATTCCCTTCAGAAATTATTTTTACAAAATTACATAACTTTCATTTCTGAATATAAAAAAATATTTTAAATTTTGTAAAATGTTACTCTATAGGCGGAAAGACCCCATATGGGGTCGATAGCCCAATAAAGATCGATTATATGTTACTCTATTTGAAAATTATTTTTACAAAATTACATAACTTTAATTTCTGAATATAAGAAAATGATTGAAACTTTCATTTCACATTACAAAAAATGATGGACTTTTGCTAATTTTTGCTCATTTTGGAATTACTTTCAGAGTATTGTACAGTCAGTATATTGTTGTTCAGTATTGTATAGTTTCTGCTAAATTTTATATGTTTTCTCAATATAGAAAAAAAAAATATGAAAATTTCTGCTCATTTAAAGATAATTTTTAGATATGTAGTTACATAACTTCCATTTCTTAATACATATTAAATATAACGACGGAATTATGCAAATTTTAGCTCGTTTCGAAATTATTTTCAAAACATTGTAGAGCTTTCATTATTACAATGAACTTCCTAGATATAGAACAAAATTAATCAAATTATGTAAATTTAAGCCCTTTGTGAAATTATCTTCACAAAAATTCGAGCTTTTACTGGTATTAAGTACTTTCTGAATATAGAGCAGATTTAATGAAAGTTTTTAATATCTATACAGGGTTAGTAATAAGTAAGGAACCACCTCCTGGAGCCTTTATTATTATTTTTAGAAAAAAAAGTTTTAAACTAAAGTTTTATTTCTAATTATTTCACCTGCTGGAGCCTTTATTATTATATTTAGAAAAAAAAGTTTTAAACTAAAGTTTGATTTCGAATTATTTGCCACAATTTGACGGATTCTTTTTTTTGTGGAGCGTCAGTTGTTGAAAATTACATCATCTATAATTTTTTTAAATGGTAACCTAATTTTTTCAATTAACAAATTTACTTCAATAACCAGAGAGGTGGTTCCTTACTGTTTACTCACCCTGTATATTGAGCTCATATATTTTTCATTTTAACAACATGAAGAAATGTATGTGTAGACATGTAACATTTTTTGTTGCATGAGAAAATAGTGTTTTGAATTTGCACGATCTAAAGTAAAGTAGCACACATAAAATTAGCGCCAATCAATCGATAGGAATAGAATTTTGTAAATAGTAACTCTATTTGGAAATTATTTTTACAAAATTATATAACTTTCATTTCACATTACAAAAAATGACGGACTTTTGATAATTTTTGCTCCTTTTGAAATTATTTTCAGAGTATTGTATAGTCAGTATATTGTTGTTCAGTATTGTATTGTTTCTGCTAAATTTTATATGTTTTCTCAATATAGAAAACAAAATTATGAAAATTTATGCTTATTTGAAAATAATTTTTAGATATGTAGTTACATAACTTCCATTTCTTAATACATATTAAATATAACGATGGAATTATGCAAATTTTAGCTCCTTTCGAAATTATTTTCAAAACATTGTAGAGCTTTCATTATTATAATGAACTTTCTAGATATAGAACAAAATTAATCAAATTATGTAAATTTTAGCCTTTTCTGAAATTATTTTCACGAAAATTCGAGCTTTAACTGGTATTAAGTACTTTCTGGATATAGAGCAGATTTAATGAAAGTTTTCAAATTTTAGTTCCTTATCGATAGTGCTTTATTTCTAAATACAAACAAAAATACTGAAATCTTATATATTGTTACACATATTCTATCTTGTATATTTTGGCTGCTATGGAAATTATTTTCAAAGAAATGTATAGCGTGCGTGATTTAGATATAGAAGAAAATTGATAAAAAAATTAAATTTAAGCCCCTTATTAAAATTTCAATTTATTGGAAATTATTTTAAAAAACTTCGATAGCTTTCACTAGTACCTATTAAGTACTTTCTGGATATAGAGCAAAATTTATGAAATTTCTCAAATTTTAACTCCTATTCGATATTAGGTACCTACATCGTTTCTAAATACAAACAAAATGCTGAATTCTTGTATATTTTGGCTGCTTTGGACATTATTTTTAAAAACATGTGTAGCTTTTATTATTTTGATATAAACTAAAATTGATCATATTTTGTAACTTTAAGCTTCTTCGGAAATAATTTTCAAAGAAAATCGATAGCTTTCACTAGTATTAGGTATTTTCCGAATATAGAACAAAATTGTGATGTAAATTTTAGCTCCTTTAGAAATTATTTTCAAAAAATTGTACAGGTTTCATTATTATAATATCGTTCCTAGGTATAGAACCAAATTGAACAAATTTTGCAAATATAAACTAATAAATATATATATAAAAAATGATATCTTTCACTAGTATTAAGTACCTTTGGATATAGAATTAATGAAATATTTTCAATATTTTTATTGTTTACTTCTTTATTTACAGTACTTACTGGTAGTTTATATGAAAAAAAAAACTACATAAAATACCAGTAAGTACTCCAATAAAGAAGGAAGAAAACAATAAAAAATGGAATAATAACTGGTGTCCAAAATGGATGAAACTATAACATTTTTTTTTTTATATTAGCTACTTTTCGATATTACTTAATTTTTTCTTGTAAACTTTGGCTGCTATGAAAATTATTTTCAAAAAACGTATATTTAGATTAATTATTTAGATTCGAACAAAATTGATCAACATTTGGCTGATATGGAAATTAATTTAAGAAAAGTATATACCATGATTTAGAAATAGAACAAAATTGATCAAAACAATTTGGATATTTAAGCTCCCTCGGAAATTATTTTCAAAAAATTAGATAGCTCTCACTTGTATTAACTACTTTCCGGATATAGAACAAGATTAATGACATTATTTAAATTTTAGTATCTTTTCGTTATTAATTCATTTCTGAATGCAAACAAAATGTCGAAATCTTGTAAATTTTGGCTGCTTTGGAAATTATTTTCAATTAAAATGAATAGCTCTCATCATTTAGATATAGAAAAAAAAAATGATCAAATTTTGCAAATTTAAGTTTCTTCGGAATTTATTTATAAAAAAAATAATAGCTATCACTAGTATGTATTAAGTATTTTCTGAATATAGAACAAAATTACTATTTTTTTTTTAATGTTAGCTCCTTTTCGATAATACTTTATTTCTTGCAAGCAACATTCTGTAATCTTGTAAATGTTGGCTGCGTTGGAAATTATTTTCAAAAAAATGTATAGCTTTCATAATTTAGATATATCTACTTAGAATAAAATTAATCAATTCAATTCTATTCAATTTATTTCTGTACTTACACTACACTCTACTACAAAATTTGGCAATTTAAGCTACCTCAGAAATGATTTAAAAAAAATCGATAGCTGTTACGAGTATTAAGTACTTTCCGGATATAAAGCAACTTTGATAAAAAAAATCAAATTTTACCTTGTTTTTGATATTACTTCATTTCTAAATGCAAAGAAAATGCCGAAATTCTGTTAATTGTGGCTGCTTTGGAAATTATTTTCAAAAAATTTAGGCTTTTATTATTTAGTTAAGAACAAAATTGATCAAATTTTGGATATTTAAACTTCTTAGGAAATTATTGAAAAAGAAAACGATAGCTTTCACAAGTATATATTAAGTAGATATATTCTGAATATAGAACAAAATTTTTTTTTTTTTTTTCAAATGTTTGCTCCTTGTCGTATTACTTCATTTCAGAATACAGACAAAATGCTAAAATCTTGTAAATTTGACTGCATTGGAAATTATTTTAAAAAAAATGTATAGCTTTCGTAATTTAGATATACCTACAAAGAACAAAATTAGTCAATTTAATTCTATTCAATTTATTTCTTTACTTTGCCAAAATTTGGCAATTTAAGCTCCCTCGGAATTTATTTGAAAACATTCGAAAGCTGTCCGTAGTACTAAGTACTTTCTGATATAGAGCAAGTGTGATAAAAAAATATCAAATTTTAGGTTGTTTTCGATATTATTACATTTCTAAATGCAAAGAAAATGCCGAAATTCTGTAAACTTTGGCTTCTTTAGAAATTATTTTCAAAAAAATTAAAGCTTTTAATATTTAGATTAAGAACAAAATTGATGAAATTTTGGAAATTTAAGCTTCTTCGGAAATTATTAAAAAAAAAAAAATTGATATCTTTCACTAGTAACTAAGTATTTTCTGAATATAGAACAATATTACTGATTCTTTTCAAATGTTGCTCGTTTTTAATATTAATCATTTCAGAAAGCAAAAAAAAATGCTGAAATTATAAAAAAATTGGCTGCTTTGAAATTATTTTCAGAAAATTGTACATCTTTTATAATTATTACGTAATTTCTGGATATAACGAACATTGGTAAAAGACATTACCTGTGTAAGCAGGAAAATACGTTTGAATCATTGAGCCCTGAAGCAATAGCGCAGACCTTTGAGCGGGCAAAAGAATACTTTCGTGTGTGGGCTGCACTTCTTGGCCGAAGATACATTAGTTATTATGAAATTAAAATACACATAAATATGAACGAACTTATGATGTCATTCTGTTCGCGAGTCTTTAAATTAAATTACTGCACATCAATTATACATTCAATTTCGCGGCAGTAAATTCAATCATCATTATTCTGCATTTAAAAATTCGCCAAGTGTTAAGTTAACCACGCACACAAGAAAAAAGCCAATTTTACTTGTTGGTTTTAATAGTGGTAAGTTTTCGATGCCGATAGGCAATCTTCATCAAACTCCGCTGAAGTTTAATTATAAACCGCTGAAGTTAATTACTATAATTAATATGCGTGGATTACAAAATTATAGAAAATTGTTTATATTCGCACAAAATATGTTTACAACCTTTTACAATAGTAGCAATGAAATCAAGTGTTAGGCTAGTTCTTTTTCCAATCGTAGCCTTAACTTGACGTCATATTTAATACATAAATTTTCGCCATTTTACCTATTAGTAATAATAATCACTTACATAATATACTGTATTTTCATTGGTCAGGATGCGCAGGCTTTATATTGAACTCGATCCGAAGATGGCATTGGCTCCAAATGATTTCCCCACATATAAAGAGTATTCTTTTAGTATTGTATATTAACTATAATTGGAAGGACTTACCGGGGGAGCAACTCCCCTTCCCCCGCCAGTTCTCTCGCCAACTGGATCGCTAGCACTCACGGCTTCAACCATTATTCTCTACGACTATTGTATTTCACCTTCATGTGCAAAGCAGTGACATACACCTCTTACTAGGACGAACCTCTCTATTGAAATTACTAGGACAAACCTCTCTTATTGCAATTACTAGGACAAACCTCTCTATTACAATTACTAGGACGAATCTCTCTATTGCAATTACTAGGACGAATCTCTCTATTGCAATTACTAGGACAATCTCTCTATTGCAATTACTAGGATAAAGCTCTCTTATTGCAATTACTAGGACAAACCTCTCTTAATGCAATTACTAGGATAAAGCTCTCTTATTGCAATTACTAGGACAAACCTCTCTTAATGCAATTACTAGGATAAAGCTCTCTTATTGCAATTACTAGGACAAATCTCTCTATTGCAATTACTAGGACGAATCTCTCTATTGCAATTACTAGGACGAATCTCTCTATTGCAATTACTAGGACGAATCTCTCTATTGCAATTACTAGGACGAATCTCTCTATTGCAATTACTAGGACGAATCTCTCTATTGCAATTACTAGGATTAACCTCTTTTGTTGCAATTAGGACTAACCTCTTTTGTTGCAATTAGGATTAACCTCTTTTGTTGCAATTAGGACTAACCTCTTTTGTTGCAATTAGGACTAACCTCTTTTGTTGCAATTAGGATTAACCTCTTTTGTTGCAATTAGGACTAACCTCTTTTGTTGCAATTAGGATTAACCTCTTTTGTTGCAATTAGGACTAACCTCTTTTGTTGCAATTAGGATTAACCTCTTTTGTTGCAATTAGGATTAACCTCTTTTGTTGCAATTAGGATTAACCTCTTTTGTTCCAATTAGGACTAACCTCTTTTGTTGCAATTAGGATTAACCTCTTTTGTTGCAATTAGGACTAACCTCTTCTGTTGCAATTACTAGGATTAACCTCTTTTGTTGCAATTAGGACTAACCTCTTTTGTTGCAATTAGGATTAACCTCTTTTGTTGCAATTACTAGAATTAACCTCCAGGACGCACCTCTATCTAATATACATATTGTAGTTTATGTACTGACCTTTAATCCATTCCAACACCTAATCCATAACCGTCCACATCGCAACACACACCAAAACACCAGATCACACATGCTTTCCCCACAATCGGCACCGAACTTGCATCCACACTCCATAAAAGCACGTAACTCAATGTCCCTTCGTTACTCGTTCTTCAGCTGAGCGCGTCGCGCCCCGGCTTATATAAACAAACAAAGCCACAGATGCCGCCTCTAATATTAATAATCAATTATTTGCCAATGATACAATTTGATACCTAACACAAGGGTCTTCAATTTTGTTAAAATTTGCAGTTTGCAAAAAAATTTATAAAACTCAAATTCGATTTCAATATCGTTCTGGTTATTTTAAAATTTTGAAAATTGGCTTTACACATACATGGTGGTTAATTTTTCAGTGTCAAGCTTATATCTACGAAACTATCAACGATAAAAAAAGGTTCGTAACGAAAATTAAGTTGATGAACAGTTATTTTTGTATCTTTAACACAAGTGTATGGTAACTGGAAAATATTGTCTTTCGAAAATGTTGCAAGTTCTAAATTTTAAAAAAATATGTGAAAGTGGGCGTGAAATATTATTTTCAAATTTTTACAAAATATCCCATTTAATATCCCCCACCATCATTTCTAATAATTCAAAAATGTCAGAGTGTGCGGCTATAGATATATGGAAAAAAATAATTTTCTTGCATATTTTCAAATTTATAATAAGTGATGTGATAATGATAACCGAGAATACGAGTATGTTTGTTGTAAATTTTTTTTTCATTTCTTTTATAACATTTATTTATTTATTAACCAATTTAACAATTACAATTTTGTATATAATCTATAACATGAGAATTTATTATCTATACAGGGTTAGTAATAAGTAAGGAACCACCACCTGCAGCCTTTATTATTATTTTTAGAAAAAAAAGTTTTAAACTAAAGTTTGATTTCTAATTATTTGCCACAACTTCACGGATTAATTTTTTTGTGACGCGTCAGTTTTTAAAATGACATCATCGATACTTTTTTTTAAATGGTAACCTAATTTTTTCAATTAACAAATTTACTTCAATAACCAAAGACGTGGTCCCTTAGTTTTTACTCACCCTATATATGGAGCTCACATTTTTTTTCATTTTAACTATATGAAGAAATGCATGTGTACACATGTAACATTTTTTTTGTTGCATGAGAAAATAGTATTTCGAATTTGCACGATCTAAAGTAAAATAGCACACATAAAATTAGCGCCAATCAATCATTAACATGTTCGTTTTTTAATCACCAGATTACATATAAACAACTAATTTCCACATTCTAGTAATTACATCCGAACGAAACGTTTACACAATCAACTTCCACTGTTAATGAAACCAGACTCCAGCGAATATATTTCTGATTTAATTGACAACCTCAAGAATCGGTCGATTTATGGACGCCCATAAAATCGCCGTTTTCCCAATGCGCGAACAGAGACACTTCTTATTTATAACAATGCATTACCAAACCGTAATCGATTATTATTTTTTTGTGGATTAAGTTTGCGGGGCACAATTAGACTTTAATGGCGGCCGAACGCACAAATTGAATTTTGAAATCGAGCTGAAAGGCCACCGATCAAGCTTGATTGCCAAATTTGCAATCAGTTTGGAAATTACGGCTTCATCGAAAATGCTAATGATATACGAGACAGATTACAGATTATTTTTTTTATTTCAATTCCTTTCGCGCTTGGGAAACAATATAAATATGTTTGACACTTGTAAATGCGTGGGCTTAAAATTGGGCACTGAAAAAACTTGCAACAACTGAAAAAAGCTGATAAAAGGTCAAATTAGTTAATAATTTTTCATTTTTATTAAGACGTTTAAAATATGAACAGAAAAATTACGTCATGAAAAAATGACGAGATTATGTCTATTGCTGTCGGACATCAGGGGATGATTATACTTGTGCCCACCCACCCACCCTCAAATTTTACACGAATAATGATCAATACTTGATTTGCAATTGTTTTTAAAACTAATTAAGATACAGATTATTAATAATTAATTAAACGTCAATCTAAAGCTGTTGTCATTGCAAAAAAAAAATAGTTCTAATACTTTATATTGCATGAAACAATGACATGAAACATCTAACTTGATCCCGCAACAATATGAATAATCATATTACTGCTACGAAATCATGATTAAACTGATGATTCAAATTTTTGATCGAAATAAATATAGGATTAATTTAAAAATTAAAGTACAATTAAAAACGACACATCAAATTTAGGAGATGATTATACTTATAGCCACTTGCCTACTTGCCTACATTTGACTTATTGTAGTATGATGACTAAAACTAAATTTTCTATTAGTTATCAACTAATGAGTTCACGTTTTTGTATCAATATAGCCATTATATCTATGCTGTCGGATATTAGAGGATGATTCAACTTTATACAGTTACATAAGTATAATGCTTTAAAAAAAAACAGGAGACCCACTATTCATTGAACGATTTTAATGAAATTAACGACTTTGATGACCTCAAGGAACTATATCGATGATCAAATAATTAATTGTTTTGATTCAAATTTAATGGTATTTTTTTCTAAATATGATCATTATGAAGACCTGCTAGATTCTAATGTGTAAATGCTTCTATTGTACAAAAATTCTAATAAATATATTAGCAACATTCCCATCCTTAATGATGACATATCTAAAAGATGATAACAAGAAATCATTAAATCAATAGAGCATGACTAACAAAATTATAATTCCAATTATGCACGAATAATTTTTACACCAATAAGCCGTGTAATGCAACCTATGATCTCCGAAGGCCAGCACCTCAGATTAATTTGTTCCTGGCCTCGTAACCCTCGAAGCTGACCTCTTGAAAACCCAATCATTATATTAATACCATCGCGGTTCTGAGCGGATCTTCCTACATTTTTCCACTTACCCACGCTCACAACACCTTCACACAGTAAGCAGTGAAATTTTGCAAGAGCGAATCCATTTCTGTTACAATATTGCTTTGCAAGTACCACCGATTGGGTAATCTGTTTGTTTCTGAATTTGAAAGTATTATAGAAATCTAAAAATATTACAAAACGATGTACACTGGCAGGTTTTCGATAAATATTTCAAAAAGTTATTAAGCATTAATAAGACAAAACAAATGTGTTTTTTTGTTCATTTTTTTGTTTCAATTTTTAAATTGTTGAAAATTAAATGTTTAAATTGAAACAACAAAAAAATAAACAAAACAACACATCTGTTTTGTCTCATTAATGCTATATATCTCCTTTTGATAACATATGTGATCCACTGATAAACTTAATGAATTCATCCCTTGAGACAGTTGTAATACCAACTAAACAAGTGGTTTCCAAAGTCCTTTTCTTTTAAATTGTGAAAATTCCAGAAATATACAAGGGACAATATTCCTTTTGTATTTTAGGACTTATCTGAATTAAAAACAAAAAATGGACGACTCAGTTGCAGGTTTTCAGTAAGTACTGGTATATTTATTTAAAGTCTTTTATTTTATTTTTATTATAAATATATATTTATTTTTGCCTATTCGTTACAAAGTTATTAAAGATTTCATGAAAATTTAATTTAAAGATTTCAGTAAAATGTTGATTATAAATTTAAAAAAAAATTAATAAAAACTTCGAATTTTCATCCTTTTCATTACAAATTACAACATTTCTAAAAATAAATAAAGAATTTTTATTAGCAGAAAGCAACATAATTTTTTCTTCGAAAACCCCATGTATAGTGATAACATTACGATGAATATTGCGAAATTTTTATGCTGGATTTCAATATTTCGATATAAATTGTGGAATATTAACTGTAAAGTGCAAAATATCTGTGGAATTGGTAATTTGTTCCATAGAAATTGGAATATTGTGGTGAAAATTGCAAAACTTTCATAATAATTACAATATTTTAATAAAAATGGAAAACAATTATTAGATAATAAATAATTGTTTTGCAAAAATTTCAACGATCATTGCACAATTTGTATTTTATATTACAATATTTCAATGGCTTTACGCAAATTTTATTGAAAATTGATTAATTTCACTATAAAATGCAAAATACCATTGTCTACTCCAACATTTTGTATTATAATTTACAAAATTTCAGCAGAAGTTATGAAAATTTTATTTTTCCATGTTTAATAATACTATGTTTAATGTTTAATACTTAAATATGTATTAAGTTTAATACATATTTTACAGATTTTATGAGAGTTTATAAAAGTTTCACGAATCCTTTTGTCGATTTTTGAAATTGGTTTTTATGAAAATTTCTCAAAATCCATGATAGATTCTTAAATTTCTGTCATTGCAGTAGTAGCTGGTATTAGTATGTTTATTAAAATGTACAGGTACATATGAATAACATCAATCAGATATATAAATAATAATTCTGCACAGATGCAGTTAAAACTTTACCAGAATTGAAAAATTACAATTGAAAATTTAACAGCACAAGAAATTTATGGTAATAAAAGTTTTAATTTCACAGCTGATATTAAAAATATTGCAGATTTAATCAGCCATATTTGAAAGTTGTGCAAATTGGAACAATTTCCATAAAAAATACAAATTTAGGCAGCTGTATTAGAAAATTTGAAAAATTTCGACAGTTGAAATTGAAAATTTGACAAATTCGAACAGTTTCAATAGAAATGTTGACAAAGTTTCCATACAAAATACAAATTTGAACAGCTGCATTTGAAAATTTGAAAAATTTCGGCAGTTGAAATTGAAAATTTGACAAATTCGAACAGTTTGAACTGAAAATTTAACTAATTGTGAGAGCCATAATGGAAAATTTGATACATTTCGATAGTTGGAGTTTAAAATATTATAGATTCTCACAGCTTCTGCTAAAAACTTGTACATATGTTGATAGTTAGAAGTATAACAAATATGATAGTTAGATCCTACAAGTATCCGACAAATTTGTTTTGTCTCAGCTCAAAAATTTGCCTGAATATAACGGTATCAGTTGAATTTCGATAGCTTTTATGCAGTTTCAACTGAAAATTTGATAAATTTGGACAGATGCAGTTAAAACTATACCAGAATTGAAAAATTACAATTGAAAATATAACAGCACAAGACATTTATGGTATATAATGTTTTAATTTCACAGCTGATATTAAAAATATGACAGATTTAATCAGCCACATTTGAAATCTTTGCAAGTTTGGACAATTTCCACAAAAAATACAAATTTGAACAGCTGCATTAGAGAATTTGAAAAATGTCGACAGTTGAAATAGAAAATTTGACAAATTCGATCAGTTTCAATAGAAATATTGACAAATTTTAACAGTTTGAACTGAAAATTTAACCAATTTTGCAAGCCACAATAGAAAATTTGATACATTTCGATAGTTTAAGTTTAAAATATTACTGGTGCTCGCAGCTTCTGCTAACAACTTGTACATATGTTGATAGTTAAAAGTATGACAAATATGATAGTTAGAACGTACAAGTATTCGACAGATTTGATTTGTCTCAGCTCAAAATTTGGCCGATTATATTGGTATCTGTTGAATTTTGACAGTTTTTGGACAGTTTCAACTGAGACAAGATGCAGTTAAAAGTTTCCTAGAATTGAAAAGTCATAATTAAAAATTTAACAGCACAAGAAATTTAAGAAATTTGATGTTTTAATTTTACAGCTGATATTAAACATATGACATATTTGATGAGCCACATTTGAAAATTTTGGAACTTTAGACAATTTTCATAAAAAATACACATTTAAACAGCTGAAAGTTTGACAAATTTGCACAGATGCAGTTAAAACTTTACCAGAATTGAAAAATTACAATTGAAAATTTAACAGCACAAGAAATTTATGGTATTTAATGTTTTAATTTCACAGCTGATATTAAAAATATCACGGATTTAATCAGCCATATTTGAAAATTGTCTAAATTGGACAATTTTCAACAACAAAACAACTATATTAGAAAATTTGAAAAATGTCGACAGTTGAAATTGAAAATTTGACAAATTCAAACAGTTTCAATAAACATGTTGACAAATTTTAACAGTTGGAACTGAAAATTTAACAAATTTTGAAAGCCATAATAGGAAATTTGATACATTTCGATAGTTGAAGTTTTAAATATCTCAGATTCTCACAGCTTCTGCTAAAAACTACTACATATTTTTATAGTTAGGTGTAGGGTTTCATAGTTTCATAGTTATTGGTCATAAGTATGACCAATATGATACTTAGAACTTACAAGTATTCGACAGGTTTGATTTGTCTCGGCTTAAAATTTGGGTAATTATAACGGTATCAGTTGAATTTCGATTGTATTTGGGCAGTTTCAACTGAGAGTTTGACAAATATGGACAGATGCAGTTAAAACTTTACCAGAATTGAAAAATTACAATTGAAAATTGAACAGCGCAAGAAATTTATGGTATTTAATGTTTTAATTTCACAGCTGATATTAAAAATATGATAGATTTAATCAGCCACATTTGAAAATTTTGGAAATTTGTACAATTTCCATAAAAAATATAAATTTTAAGAGCTACATTTGAAAATTAAAAAAAAATTGACAGTTGAAATTAAATATTTAGTAAATTTAAACAGTTTGAATAGAAAATTTGACAAATTTGAACAGTTTGAACTAAAAATTTAACAAATTTTGAAAGCCGTAATGGAAAATCTTAAAGATTTCGATAGTTGTAGTTTAAAATATTACAGATTCTCACAGCTTCTGCTAAACACTTGTACATACTTTGATAGTTAGAAGTATGACAAATATGATAGTTAGAACCTGCAAGAATCTGACAGATTTGATTTGTCTCAGCTCAAAATTGGCTGAATATAACGGTATCAGTTGAATTTTGATAGTTTTTGGACAGTTTCAACTGAGACAAGATGCAGTTAAAACTTTACCAGAATTGAAAAATTACAATTGAAAATTTAACAGCACATGAAATTTATGGTATTTAATGTCTTAATTTCACAGCTGATATTAAAAATATGACAGATTTAATCAGCCACATTTGAAAATTTTGAAAGTTTGTACACTTTCCATAAAAAATATAAACATAAACAGCTAAATTAGAAAATTTGAAAAATTCCGACAGTTGAAATTAAAAATTGACAAATCCGAACAATTTGAATAGAAATTTTGACAAATTTTAACAGTTTGAACTGAAAATTTAACTAATTTTTAATGTCATAATAGAAAATTTGATACATTTCGATAGTTTGAGTTTAAAATATTACTGATTCTCACAGCTTCTGCTAAGAACTTGTACAAATTTTGATAGTTAAAAGTATGACAAATAGGATAGTTAGAACCTACAAGTATCCGACAGATTTGATTTGCCTCAGCTCAAAAATTGGCTGATTATAACGGTATCAGTTGAATTTCGATAGTTTTTGAGCAGTTTCAACTGAAAATTTAACAGCACAAGAAATTTATGAAATTTGATAATTTAATTTTGCAGCTAATATTAAAAATATGACAGATTTGATTAGCAAATTTAAATTTTTTTGCAAGTTTGGACAATTCCCATAAAAAATACAAATTTGAACAGCTGCATTAGAAAATTTGACAAATTTCGACAATTGAAATTAAAAATTTGGAATGTTGACAAATTTTAACAGTTTGAACTGAAAATTTAACTAACTTTGAAAGATATAATGGAAAATTTTATACATTTCCATGGTTGGAGATTAAAATATTACAGATTCTCACAGCTTCTACTAAAAACTTCAACATATTTTCATGGTTAGGGGTATGAAAAATATGATATTTAGAACTTACAAGTATTCGACAGATCTGATTTGTCTCAGCTCAAAAAATTGCTGATTATAACGGTATCAGTTGAGCTTCGATTAGTATTTTGGCTCTTATGCCATCGCTCCCAGGGCCTTTGTTGTTCTTTAATTTTTTTATTATGTCTTTATTTCTCTTTCTGTTGGGGCTGGTGCTTCTTCTTCTTGCATGTACCTTGTTTCTTCTTCCTCTATGAATGTTTGTGTGTTTGTTACGTTATCTCCGTTAAGCATTTCATCAAAGTATTCCTTCCACCGATCTAGTACTGCCTTTTTATCGCCGTATAATTTTTGCTCTTCCTTATTTCTGTACCCTAGTGATTTTTGGTCTATGCCTGTCGTTTCCTTTGTTACTCCTTGGTATACATTTCTGTTTTATTGTTTCTGTAATCATTTTCTATATCCTCAATAATTCTTTCGTAGTGTTTCCTCTTTTTATTTCTTAGTAATGTCTTAACCTCTTTCATTTGTGCTTCATACCTTCTTCTTTTGGGTCCTTCCTCGTTAGCATTTTTACTGCTGATTATCTTCCGTCAACCCAAACGGATAACGTGGAGGCCCTTATATTGAAGTAGCGACGAGGTTAAATTACGAGAAGCCTTTTTCATAACCCCCCTACTCTTCGACATCGAGAGCCCGGCCCTCTTCGTTGCTTCAAAGGGAACCTCCACTTGCTCCGCGGCCGAACGCGTTGAAGCCCATCAGACACGTCACAATTCTTCATCAAAGCATTATTTGATTTCAATTTTTTAAATTAATTAAAAACTTTAATTTTTGATATCTTCCTCTTGCATTTATTATGCTCTGGTATTGGTAAAACATTACGGTGTAGTGGATTTCCCTGGGGAGCCTTCGGTGCTTTGCGTATTAATTAAGATAATTAGTTTTAAACGCAGAAACCTCGCTTTTGGAATGAACGTAACGGTACTGCTGGGCCTGTAATTAAAAAAATTCCGGCCCGTGGGCACTGGGCCCTCGAGGCCCGTAGGAAATGTTCGCCCGAAGAACTGACCTAGGTTAACTTGCTTACACAACTCGTTTCCGCTGAAATAATCGGACCAAAAAAAAAATCATAATCGCAGCGCGAAAATATTGGGATTCGAAAATTTTTGCCCGGCGGAGCGCGCCGATGAGGACCGACTGCGGCCATCGAGTTTACTTTCATATGTCTTTCATTCGCCAAGACAGAACAGAAACTCGCGGGTCCGTGAATGTCGTACGGCAGAAACGCTCCTTCGAAGTAATGCGCGATGTGCGTTGAGTTCCGCGCGACTTAAGAGTTTGAGTGTGTTATTTATTTTTCGTAGCAATAGAAACCCTTGGCTCTTGTGGATATTATGGACGTGGATGACGACAAGGTTCCCATATGTAAGTCACTTTCGTTTCTCCGATGCTGATGCTGGTGTGTTTGTGCCTGTGTTTGTGCGCGTCGCGGATTTTCATCGCGAGGCGTTAATTATCCGATTGGGAATGTTATTACTGTTCGGTGCGGAGAAAATTCTGGCGAGCGTTTTCACCTGTGCTTACGCGCGATTAAAATTTCCATCGAATTCTTGACCTATCTATTGTGTTGTTTATTATTCATGAAATGTATACCTACTGTAACGCGTTTTGTGGGTCAAATGAATGAGATACGACCGATTTATAAACAAAACTTTCGTCTTCGTACAATACGCTTCATTCAACATTTTTTGTAACACATACAAATTTTACATATTTTAAACGAAAGTAAGTAATTTATAAATACTTTACATTACATACAATATCTTAAACTAGATTATTAAACATTACAATAATAAATAATGCAAATTTCCTCTTTGTTGGTACCACAACTATAATTTCGATCACATTAGCTGGTCATTATCAAACTTATTAATTATAATATTATAAACTTATTAATTAATAATGATTACATTTATATTTATTTATACAAAATGTATCATGAATTAACAGCCTCAATTGTTAACAAAATTGCAAGAATTATTTATGTTTAGATTTAATTTTAAAATTTATATTTTACCTACATTAAAATATTATTATAAAATCGATTACTTTTATTGTTTACACTAAGCAAGAATACAAAATTACACACACACACACATCTATCTGCTTTTTGTCAATAGCACCAATAAAAATTATTATTATTCAAGATTATTATTATCTGTCTGATCGAATTTTAATGGTTCAAAAATTGGATGTTCAAAAATTCTTAATTGCAAGTCTAAATTAAAACCTCAAAAAAACTTAAGTGAGAATTACAAGATTTATGTTGAAACAAAAATAAATTTTCGTTAGAAATAGAATAGAAGTATTTTAAAAAAATCGAGCAATAAAATATAATTATTATTCTAAGCAAGAATACAAAATTACCCTCACACACATGTATCTGTCTTTGATCGAATTTTAATGGTACAAAAATTAGATGTTTAAAATTTCTTAATTGCAAGTCTAAATTAAAACCACAAAAAAACTTAAGTGAGAATTACAAGATTTATGTTGAAATAAAAATAGGTTTCTTTTAGAAGTAGAATAGAGATATTTTAGAAAATCGAGCAATAAAATATGATTATTATACTAAGCAAGAATTCAAAATTACCCACACACACATGCATCTGTCATTGATCGAATTTTAATGGTTCAAAAATTGCATGTTCAAAAATTTTTAATTGCAAGTCTAACTTAATACCACAAAAAAACTTAAATGAGAACTACAAGATTTATAATGAAATAAAAATAAATTTTCATTAGAAATAGAATAGAAGTATTTTAGAAAATCGAGCAATAAAATATGATCATTATACTAAGCAAGAATACAAAATTACCCACACACACACATCTATCTGCTATTGATCGAATTTTAATGGTTCAAAACTTAGATGTTAAAAATTCTTAATTGCAAGTCTAAATTAAAACCACAATCAAACTTAAGTGAGAATTACAAGATTTATGTTGAAATAAAAATAAATTTTCGTTCGAAATAGAATAGAAGTATTTTAAAAAATCGAGCAAAAAAATATGATCATTATACTAGCAAGAATACAAAATTACCTACATACACATCTATCTGTCTATGATCGAATTTTAATGGTTCAAAACTTGGATGTTCAAAAATTCTTAATTGCAACTCTAAATTAAAACCACAAAAAAACTTAAGTGAGAATTACATGATTTATGTTGAAATAAAAATAAATTTTCGTTAGAAATAGAATAGAAGTATTTTAAAAAATCGAGCAATAAAATATGTTCATTCTTCAATTGAATACGTCAGTTGAAAAAGAGACATATTCCATCAGAGTAAGATTTTGAGAAATTATAAAATTGAGCAATAAATTATGACCAATCTTCAATTGAATATGTCGGTTGAAAAACGGACAGATTCCTTCTGAGTAATATGTTGAGAAACTAAAACAAACATTATTTTGGGCGGATCGTATTGCAACAAATGTTACTATTGATAATTTGTAGCTATAGTTAGTACACAGTCACTGATAAAATACACATTTCTTAATATAACTGATAGTAACTATATAAATATAAAACTGATGAAGTTTATATTTAATATTTTTGAAATATGTCCTCTTTCAACTCACTTATTCATTTAGTTTATTGCAAGAATTTGAAACTATACTTAGTAACTAGTACCAATAAAAATATTACGTAGAAAATAAAATATTTAGAAAAAAAAATTGACAAAGAACATGCCATGTTTAGGTTAAATATTTTAATCAAATTTTTTAGAAAAATAATCGATAATAAAACATGCCAGGTTCGTGCGTTAAATGCTTATTTTAAGTATTTAAAACTGTACTTTTTGCTATATCAATGTCCCCTTTTCAACTCACTCATTCAACTGCTTTATTGCAAAAATTTGAAACTATACTTAGTAACTAGTACTAGTAAAAATATTTCGTAGACTATAATGTTTAGCAAACAAAAAATTGACAATAAAACATGCCATGTTTTGGTTAAAAATTTAGGTTATCAAATTTTTCAGAAAAATTTTCGACAATAAAACATTTGAAACTATACTTTTTGATATATCAATGTCCCCTTTTCAACTCACTCATAATTTGCTTTATTGCAAGAATTTGAAACTATACTTAGTAACTAGTACCAGTAAAAATATTACGTAGATAATAAAAATTATTAGAAAAAAAAATCGGCAATAAAACATGCCATGTTCAGGTTAAAAATTTAAATCATTTATTTCAGAAAAATAATTGATAATAAAACATGCCATGTTCGTGCTTTAAATGCTTATTTCAAGTATTTGAAACTGTACTTGTTGATATATCAATGTCCCCTTTTTAACTCACTCATTCAATTGCTTTATTGCAATAATTTGAAACTATACTTAGTAACTAGTACTAGTAAAAATATTACGTAGATAATAATGTTTAGAAAAAAAAATCGACAATAAAACATGCCATGTTTTGGTTAACAATTTAGGTCATCATATTTTTCAGAAAAATAATCGACATTAAAACATGCCACGCTCATGCTTTAAATTCTTATTGTAAGTATTTGAAGCTATACTTTTTATACACTTTCTTGAACTTCTATATTTTTAAAATACACACCACGTAATTGATAGTATTATTTTCATCTAGTATCAAATCATTGTTTATTGATTATTTACTACAAAAAATAGTTAATTGAGAATTCATAGATTTATTTTGCATCTTACAAAAACAAGTTTCAGGACGCAAATCTTTTGAAGAAAAGTTATGCCCAACACCATGTTAGAAAAAAAAACAAGTAATAAAAATCAAATATGAAATACGGTATAAACGCACAAATGGCTGTATTGCTTGTAGAAGAAGAAGATACAAATTTGTAGTATTGAAAAGGTACCAGATTTATTTTGCAATTGACAAAATAAATTTCTGGACATAAATCTTTTGAGAAAAAGTTATGCCATGCCTATCACTCAAGTTATTTATTATAACATAAAAAAACCTACTTTAAAAAAGTTGTTAATTGAGAATTACCCGATTTAAACAAGTTACAAGACGTAATTCTTTTGAGAAAAAGATATGCCCAACACCATCTTAGAAAAAAAAACAAGTAATAAAAATCAAATATGAAATACGGAATAAACCCACAAATGGTTGTAGTGCTTGTGGAAGAAGAAGATACAAATTTGTAATATTGATAAGGTACCAGATTTTTTTGCAATGTACAAAAACAAGTTTCAGTACGTAAATATTTTGAGAAAAAAATATGTACATCACCATCTTAGAAAAATAAATCAAGTAATAACAATCTAATATGTCATACGTTATAAACCCACAAATGGTTGTAGTGTTTCTAGAATAAGAAGATACAAATTTATAATATGGAAAAGGTTCCATATGAAACAAAAGCAGATTCTTCAGTTCCTTAATTCACATTTTTGATTTTTTAATAAAATACAAAATTACAAGCCAAAAAGACCGAGGGGCAATAGCCTAATAACGATCATTATCTTTATCTAAAAAAATGATAACGTAAAATTTACTTAGTAATTTACTTAGTAGTAGTAACTTAAACTAGAAATGCCAGGACGTACTTGTTTTTTTTTCAAGTGCCATGATATTTTTGGATTTTACAAAAGTTTATTTGTCAATTGTATGAGTAAGTATTAAGTTGTGTGAGTTGTCATACAACGTAAAATTTACTTAGTAATTTACTTAGTAGTAATAACTTAAACTAGTAATGCCAGGACGTACTTGTTTTTTTTAATTGCCATGATATTTTTGGATTTTATAAAAGTTGATTTTTCAGTTGTATGAGTGAGTATTAAGTTGTATGAGTTGTCGACATCTTTTCTTTACTATTTTTCAAAACACACCTCACAGTACACCTAAGTAATGTTAAAAAATATCAAGGCATTGCTCTAGATTGTTTAAAAAATTGATAAGGCATTTACTAACTCGTGTTAAAAGAAATACCAAGACACATTCTATTTCTGTTGATCCAAATTAGATAGTTTGTAGGAAACTCAAAAATGAACTGAAAAATAATTTCGTATTCCAAGAAAAAAACAAGTTGATATCAATAAAACAAAATCGAATGGACATACAAAGAACTGAGTACCTACTATATGCAAAATAAATGTTTGCAATAAAAATGTAAAAATTTGGAGAATTTTAAAGTAAAAGTTTTAAAGTTTTTAAAGTTTTTAAAGTTTAAAGTAAAAGTAAATAAAAAAGCACAGAAAACTTATCTTTTCAGTTTTTTCACAACAGTCTATAATGCTGTACAAAATATCTGTTTTTTTTCTATTTGTGTTAAGTTTTCAAGTACTTAATTGTTTGTGGAACTGTTTTCTAGAGAAGTTTTCAAAAATATTGAACAAATTTTTCAATAATTCATAGATCGTTTATTTAGTAATGTTAAAAAATACCAGGAAATACTTGTTTTTTCATTTATTGTACTAAAAGTTGTATTAACATTGTATGTTATTTTCTCAATTTTTCAAATGTTGTGTACATGATTTTTTACTTAATAATGTTAAAAAATACGAATTGTAGGAGATACCTAAAAATACTGAAAAATATTTTCATGTGCCAAGAAAAATGCAAGATAATGTCAAAAAAATTGCCTTGGATTGTTTCAAAAATTGATTATTTTAATTGCTAATGTTAAAAAAATACCATTCTATTACTGTTGATCCAAATCCGATATTTTGTAAGAAACTGAAAAATAATTTCGTGTGCCAAGAAAAAAGTAAGTTGATATCAATAAAATAATATCGAATGCACATAGAAAGAACTATCTATGTACCTAATATATGCAAAATAAATATTTACTGTTGATTTTTTCGAATAGTCGTGTTATTTTCTTTGAAATTCTTGAAAAATTGTCTACATTATGATTTTATAAGTTTCCTTTTTATGTTATGTTATGTTATTATAAGTCATTTAGGTGATAACTTTCAAAAATTGGTATGCTACATAATGATGTTAAAAAAAACATAGTGCTTCAGTCAGCATTTGCAACATCTGCAAATTTGTTGCAACTTTCGGGCATTTTCATGAAAATTAAAAATTACACGGTTACCATTGAAGATCATTGAAAACTCATTTAAAATTCATAAAAATGTTATGTATATGTTATTAAAATGAGTTTTTCAAAATGAAAATTTTCCATTCATGAAAATTCAGTTCATCGAGAAATTTGATAATACAAAATTATTCCTCTTTTTTAACTTACAAATTTTTGAAACTAGAAATCACTATTATCAATCAATCTTATGAAATTCATAAAATTAACGTGTATAAGTGATTGATATTCCCTAAATATTTTCAAATTGATAAAAAAATCAGTGAAATGTTTTTCCAGGATTTATAAATTTTCAAGATAAAAAGTTTGAAATAGGAATAAAAACCTAGAAAATATTATTAAAGTTTCATAAAAGTTACAAATTTATTAATCATTTAGGTTTCTCATATTAAAGTTTTTCTTCTTTAGTGTTTGGGGTAGAAATTAAGGAAGTACTTACATTGTTTCTACCGCAAAAACTAAATTTATAAATGTTTATAAACTTGCAATTTAATACGTCTCGATTAATACGTTTACTTATTAATATGCATTTAAAATCCTGACAAAAACATAAAAAATTGACAAAAACTACAATTCTGTACAAGTTACTTTTAAAATTGTTAAAAATTTTGATAGAAAGTTTCATGAGAACTTCATTAAAGCTCCATATATATTTTAAATAAAAGTAAATATTTTCAATTCAAAAATGTACATGATGCAGGCATGATAAGAAATATATTTTTTAATGTAATTCGCAAATTTATAAAAACTAAATATTTCATTAAATTTAATGTAAATCATAATAAATTTTCGATAAAAAAAAGTAAAAAAACGACCTACTCAAATTAATAATGCAACTTCGTTGCAGTACTTAAGATCTACATGGTTTCTAACCATTCTCTCTTCTAGCATATAAATTGTGGCAAAGTTCACATCTCTATATCATTCACGTACTACCAATTATGCTCAGGTAGGAAGCCTGCTGTTAAACGACGGTAATTGGCATTTTTCGCTGGGTGTTCCCCATAAACCGACGGATTTAATGCGGAAATCATGATTGGACACTTTTACTCCGATATCAATGTTGATAGGCTAATTGCTCGTTACGGTGACCTTTCATTAATTAACCCCTAGACGTGAGTATGCACTTTGGCAGAATGCATAATGAGAGTTCATCAAATGGCACACCTTCAAAATAAGTGCATTTAATGAGCAAATGCCATGCATTATTCGGAATAATTTTAATTTGATAACGGCTATAACATTAATTATTTTGTTTAAGAATATTACACACATACATCTAATGTTTTGATTGAAAAGAGTGTGAAAAAATATATTGTGATTGAACAAATTGAATGGTAGACTACTTCTGCTGTTATAACTAATTACCAAATTGCAGAAATCAATTTTGTACATTATTTGTATCTGGGGCAGACTACTTATGCTGCTATTATAACTTATTATGGAAAATTATCCTGTAATCGATAAGCGCTTATTCTTATGATTATTATGTTTTTATTTTCAGTGCTTACTGTCAATTTTTTCAATTATTACTAACAAATCAAATTTAATCTTTCAAATTTCAAAGATTACTGTCATATTTTTAGTGCTTACTAATAATTGTAATCTAATTTTATTTATTTTATATGCTACTACTTTATTACCTTTGACATGTTTCAATTTATTGTTATTTTATAATAATCTCTTGAAATAAATATATATCTATCTATATCTATCTATCTATCTATGACCACATAGCAGAAATCAATTTTGTACATTATTTGTGGCTAGAGCAACCTACTTATGCTGCTATTATAACGTTTTACCAAATTGCAGAAATCAATTTTGTACATCATTTGTGTCGACTGCTGACTACTTCTTCTGCTATAACTTATTACCAAATAGCAGAAATTAATACTTCCTACAATTTACACATAAAGTAGGTCTTTCTGCTTGCTAATGCGAGCAAAAAGTTGACGTTTTCCGAGGACTGTCACTTTATCGCGCGTTGCTATTGACAACAAGCGAAAAGTTCGCGTAAATACTTTGTCGCTTGCGAGTAATGCAAATAGAGACATTTTCGCAAATGTCACGTCTTTAACTTGATCGCTAGATCAATTACATGTCATATAAAAAGTCAATCATAATTATTGTATCCTGCCTTACGCATAATTAACGATTGTATTATGAAACAATAAATCTTGTGTGCAATTTGAGCGCAATGAGCCATTGTTGCTCTCGGGGAATTTTCCACGAGGAAAAGATTTTTTCAGGAAAAACTTCCCTCGAGAGCAACATTGTACCACTTTGCGCTCTTATTGCACAAATAAATATTGTACATTATTTGTGTCTTTATTAAAAAAATATATATTGGTGCAATTGCAAATATAATGAAAATTTGCGATCTTCATTTACTATTTTGTTTTGTTTATGAACTGTAACCTATTTCTGCTACTGTAACCAATTATTACTGTCACAAGATGCGGAAGCCAATTTTGAGCATTATTTATGTATGTGGGAACTACTCCACAAATAACCACTTTGCACCTGTACAGGTAAACACAATTAAGCTGCAGTCGCCAAACAGCCGAATTAAGCAACGGCACTCGTTAAATTACCTGAGTAACAGAATCCAGGCACTTTATTGCGGCCCGCAGAATTACGAAACGGCCTTCCGTAATGTTACGGCTGCAACCTGTCTCATGTTCAAATATTTAAAAACTATAAAGCAAATTTCGTTTTCAAACACTTGTGAGCGCTTGCTCAAGTTATTTGTGTCAATATTGAATTAATCCGTTAAAAGTGTTTGTGCAACGCCCATGCATGCAAGTCAGAATGGCGATGAAAAGAGCCCCGATTTTTCAATGCATTTTCGCTCGATTAACAAGTTTGCAAATGCCTTTGCAGCTCGAGTATAAACTAGAACACGATATTTGCATGGGGCATTTTTTTTCCTAATGAATCTATCTTGACTCACAACTATTATGTACTTATAATATTGTTATAAAATAACAATAAAATTAGTAAGAACTATAAACAAACTGGTAGGTTTATATGTATACAGGGTGTTCCAGGATCGAGTTACCAATAAGTGTAACGGAGCGAAAATTTTCGAATTGGAAATTCATAGTAGGCAGCTTTGTTTCAAACTAATTTTAAGCATAAATAATTTAGATTATATTAACACAATAAGGATTTGGCGGTGATTTTTAATTCAGGTGCAACAAAAATGTACCAAGAAAAGTGATTTTTAATATGAAATTATGGATTTGTGCTTGAGGAAAATTGAGGTTAATTTTTTTTCAAATTAAAAATTACTTCTAATTATGGATTATCAATTCTTAACTTTTATTAAGAATTTGTATCTGTTATTATCAATTATTACCTACAATTGAGCCGTAGAAAATCAGAGTGGTTGCGGTTTTTTTTTAATTGAGAAATTTCAGAAGCCAAAATATAAGGGAATATTTTTGGACTACTGAAATTTCTGAATGAAAAAAACTTTAGTTTTCAACGGCTCAATTATTACCATATTGAATGGATATTAAACTTTTGTCGATTCATAACCACGGGTTAAAAAAATCCCCATGACATGCTTAAATTCTCGGCGAGCGTCAACTGGCTCAGCCTGGAACGAAAAAGTACCGAACTGTCACTTAATTCGCGGCAACATTTACAATCGTCCTTGTGTGCATTTCCAATTTGGCCCGGCCGATTGTAAGAGCCGACAGGTGACCGTCGTCCAAAGTGCAATCGGACACCTCTTCGTTAATCGCGGTGATTAAAAAATCGTCAGGAGCGATGGGACAGTCCACGCAATGTCTCGATGTGCGTGCACTTGCTTTGCGCGCGTGTACGCATTAAAATTCTATTAACCTTCTAAAAATGTAACATTTAAAAAGTGACGGCCTTGAAGGCTGTAGTTGCTGCACATTCTGGTTTATGGCTCGTCGATGATGCAATTCAATTGAAGATATTTCAATTGCACGGCGGCAGCGTGCGTGAATTTTATGGCTGATTTGAGAATTACACACAAGACATATTCAGTGTTTTCACTTCCTACTGACACCATCTACACATGTATTCCTTTTTCATCCATTCACCGTCCATACAAATACATCTGCTTGTATTTAGAAGAAATTGTTAATAACAATTACAACATTAATGAACAATACTTAATATTTATATTGTTTGGTACCTATTACTATCAACATTTTTATTGCAATGCAATTGAGTAATAACTAGAGCCCGAATTTTAGAACCAAAAAATATCAAAAATAGGATCTATAAAAAGGTTCAATAAACCATCAAAATAGGACTAAGCGACTAAGCAGCATCAGCAAAAAAGAGAGGTTATGTATAGTCGTGTTCATTAAAGTGTTGTGCAGCATTTCTGCTGTATGAATGTGACTTAATTTCACAAAGTTAAAAAAGTGTTGTACATACAAATATTTTGATAGGTTAGGTCTAAGATCTAAGCATTTCTTGAGTAAAACCACTACCACACATACACTTTTAATGGTAGAATAAATAATACACTAAAAATCTAGAGAAATTAATTTTCATACAAAGAATACAATAATACTAAGTTTGTCACTGTTAGTTGTCACTTTGACAGTTCCGAAATGTATCTACCATTGACTAAAATACAGCCAACTACCTATATCTGTACAACACATTTTTAAACACGACTTACAACAGCCAATTATATGTGTACAACACATTTTTGAACAAGACTGTACAAGCAAGTGAGACGTTTTGTAAAGTGGGATAGAAGATGCATGCCATGTTTTGTACAATTTTGGAAAAATTAAACCTGCCGATATCGATCACGCTACTAAAAACGTGTTCAAATTCCACAAATAATGCGTTTTTTTAAATTAACTGTGTCAGCAGCAGCAGTCGTAGTTTGTTGTTATGAAAATTTGAACGCCATTGCCTATATGATGCAAAAGTGTGATACTAATTGTTACGAAAATTAAAAAACAAACAATGAGAGTCACAGTTGTCTGTAAACATATAATTTACTAAAGTAATAAAGCAATAATAATAACTTTATGTCATACTTTCAAAATTGAAATATGTTATTGTCAAAACATAAAATTTTATAGCAATCCAAATAATTCTAGTATACATTATCAATAATTAAATTAAATACTTGTGATTACTGTCAAATTTTCAATCACTACTACCAAACCTGCAATTATTATTCTAAAGTTGTAATTATACCAAAATTCCTAAGATTACAGGCAACTTTAAAACTTTAATCAAATTTCATTTCAGTCATATTCAGATTTCAATCATTACAAAAGTTGTTGTCAAATATTCAATTGTTAGTAAAATGTCAATTATAGTCAAAATTTCAAAGATTACTAACAAGTTTTTATTTTTCGTCAAAATTATTGTTGTGTAATTTTCAGTTCTTACAGTCGAAGATTATTTAATTACTCTAATTTAATTTTTACAATTAGTATACAAATTTGAATAATTACTTTCAGTTTTAATAATTTTTTTGTTGTTACTATTAAATTCAATACTTTCTATCAATATTTAAAAGGATGCTGTTAAATTTTCAATAATTTTCAATTTTTAATTTCTACTACCAAACATGCAATTATTATTACTACAGTTGTAAGTCTACCAAAATTCCAAAGATTACAGGCAACTTTGCATCTTTCATAAAATTTCAGCCATTTCAAAGGTTGTAGCCAAATATTCAATTGTTAGTAAAATGTCAATCATTATACTCAAAATTTCAAAGATTACTGACAAGTTTTTATTTGGCGCCAAAATGATAATTATTGTTGAATAATTTTCAGTTCTTTCGGCCAATGATTATTTAATTACTCTAATTTAATTTAAACAATTAGTATACAAATTTAAATAATTTCTAAATACTATTACCAAACCTACAATTATTATTACCAAAGTTGTAATTCTACCAAAATTTCAAAGGTTGCAGGCAATTTTGCAACCTTAATAAAATTTTATTTCAGTCATTTTCAGATTTCAATCATTACAAAAGTTGTAGCCAAATATTCAATTGTTAGTAAAATGTCAATCATAGACAAAATTTCAAAGATTACTAACACGTTTTTATTTGGCGTCAAAATTATTGTTGTCTAATTTTCAGTTTTTACGGCCAATGATTTTAATTTTAATTACTCTAAATTAATTTTAACACTTAGTATACAAATTTGAATAATTATTTTCAGTTTTAATAACATTTTTGTTGTTACTATTACATTCAATTGTTTCTATCAATATTTAAAAGTATACTGTTAAATTTTCCATTATTTTCAATTTTCAATTACTACTACCAAACTTGCAATTATTATTAGGTACTAAAGTTGTAATTCTACCAAATTTCCAAAGATTACAGGCAACATTGCTACTTTGATAAAATTTCAGCCGTTTCAAAAGTTGTAGCCAAATATTCAATTGTTAGTAAAATGGCAATCAGTATAGTCAACATTTCAAAGATTACTGGCAAGTTTTATTTGGTGTCAAAATGAAAATTATTGTTGTCTAATTTTCAGTTCTTACGGCCAATGATTATGTAATTACTCTAATTTAGTTTTAACAATGTGTATACAAATTTAAATAATTTCTTTCAGTTTTATTAACTTTTTTGTTGTTACTATTACATTCAATTCTTTCTATCAGTATTTAAAAGAATACTGTTAAATTTTCAATAGTTTCTGCATTTTTTTATTAATCAAAATCAAAAGTTTAAATATAAAAAAAAAGCAAATCACTGTACAATTATACTGAAATTTTATATCTTATTGGCAATTGTTTTATTTTTGTTAATTTCGTTAACCTAACCTAACCTAACCCAACTTAACCAAACCTAACCCCTTGCAGGGTTACATTAAAGTCTCAATTACTACTTTTAAAATTACAATGATTATTGCTAAAGTTTGAATTCTACCAAAACCCCAAATATTACATGAACATTTTTAATTATTAATAAAATAACGGTCATTTAACCACCTTTAAAAAAACATTTTTATTTGGTGTCATGACAATTATTAAGACTGTCTAATTTTTGTTTCTCTCTGGCAATGCTTAATTATTACACCAATCCAAATTTTTATGATTTCTATAAAAATTTCAATAATTTCTGTCAGTTTTACCATTTTTTATCATTAATGTGATATTCAATTCCTTCTGTCAATGTTTTAAAGGATGCTGCAAATATGTCAATTGTTTCTAATTTTGTTTTAATATCGAAATTGTAAAAATTAATGTAAAAATTTGAACTATTCTGAAATTTTACATCTTTTACATTTTCAATTTTTGGAAACATTTCAGTTATTAATATCAATGTTTTAAGAATTGCCTCAAAATTTTGATTAATATTGCTAAAATTCCAATAATTATTGCCAAATTTTAATTCTACTAAAACTCCAAATATTAGATGAAAGTTTTTCAAAATTTCAACGATTTAGTACAATTTTCAATTGCAATATTGAAAGATTATTTAGTTTTTCGATTGATTTATTTCAAAATTTTATTAATTGTTAAACAAATTAAATGTTTATACACTTAATTTTATTCTGTCTAGATTAATATTATTACGTACATGTTTGACCTGTCTAAGTTTACTTTAACTTTAACACAAATAAATTGTTATTATTATTATTATTATTATTATTATTATTATTATTATTTTTAAAGTTATGTACTATAATTTCTCATTTTTTATAATACTGCTCAAAACTGGAATAATTACTATATATGTTTCAATTCAATATAAAATTTCAGACTGCTGAAATGTGTATTCTTTGGTATCAAAATTTCAATTATAACTGTCTCAGTTTCAATTCAACCTATCAATATTTAATTACTCTAGTCAACATTTTAATGACAACTATCAAAATTTTAATAATTATACATAACTTATAAATAACATTTTTGTGGTTACTATTATATTAAACTATTTCTGTCAATATTTCATAGAATGCTGTCAAAATTTAAATTATTTTGCTTGCAATAAACTAATCCAACTTCCTTTGGGTTCCTTTAGTATCAGTACGGAAATTGGGGAGTTTTATGGAAATTATATAACCGTTCGAGCCCATAGTATTGCCAAGGGTCATTATATCTATTTTTTAACACATTTTACAAGTTCGTCATAAATATTAGCGTCACACTATCAGATTGCATTTATTACAAAACAGGGGGTTATATTTTTAATTTAGTTTGCAAGCAAAATGTAGAATTGAGTAAAACTCAATTACTTACAAAAAACCGAAAAACTACATACATAATACATAATTGTGCATTAAATATGTACATTTTATTTCTATTAGATGTGGCCACTTGGAGGTAAAACTTGAAACACCCGGTATAATTATTTTATTTTCCATTAAACATTGAGAGAAACGCAATTTTCCATAAATCCTGGCTCTGCTCATCAGCAACTACGTACAATATTCATTTGAGAAACAGCGCCAACAGAAAAGTAGCAATAAAGCGCCAAGTCACAAATAATTTCACGGGTATTTATTTCACTCATTCAATTTACTTATTGTAGCAGAACAATTTTTCATCGTTTACACTGCAACAATTAGAGGTGATGAGTATTAGAAAGCCGTGTAACAAGCCGCGTAACAGGGAATGCCGGTACGTTGTCAGTATTTATTACTGAAAAATTAATGAACAACGGCTACGTGTGCGAGCATAATGGGCAATTTTCCGGTGGGTTAACCCGACGAATTCCGCGAGGAACTTCGAAAAGAACCTCTAAACGATGCTAATTTCGCTGCACGAGGAATCCGACGGCGATAGCCGCTTTCTCGGGCAGAAATTAGAAATGCAAATGCCCGGCTTTTGTTCGCTTTTGGCGGGCGTAGGATGATTTTTGGGGTTTGAGTGGCGTTTCCGTTCCGAATTATTTAATGCATTTGAAAGTACGTCGAGATTTCATTGATTTGATGCTTCAAATAATATTTTGTACAGATAACAGTTTTTCAGGTAGGTTTAAAGTGTTTCAAACTAAACCACCGAAATTGCCATTTCTATTCATCAGATGGCGCATATTGAGGGTAAAATATAAATAAGTAAATCTGGCAACTAAGCCATAATTTACAACAGGTATCTGTTATACCGATCGATTGTCATCTCATTGCTGTCAATGTCATCAGTAAAGTTTCAAGATTTATAATAAATCGGTGTTATTTGCATGTCTTACAAGGAATTGATGCAACCTCTTCACAATTGAAACTCGTTTACGTAAATTAATTCAAGGCATAATTAGTAAATATATGAAACTCTTTCAAACTGACAGTGACAGCTGTCACCTTTGAAATAAATAAAAAAATACGCAGTTGCCAGAGTTCTGTTTTTTACTTTTTTCTACAGAAACATGATTGCCATCTGGTAGATGGCGAATTGACGAATTCGGTGATCTAATTTAAAACGTACTGCACTTTAAATGTTCATACCACTACAATTAAAAAATTAAATGTTAAAAATATTAATATACAAAATAGCCAAGAAACAAAGAAATACAATTAATTATGCGGGCGTTAAGAGGAGAGGGGCATTATTATTATTGCCCATCTGCGCCTGCACGCGACTTATAGATGGTAGAGGCACATTACCAACATTTATTGCAAGGAGATGGGAAAACTGCAGAAAAACCACCCCAGAAATGCAGACCCGGGAATCGAACCCGGGACCTTGCGGTCTAGAAGCGAACGCGTTAACGGTCGCTCCACCGCAGCCTCAATTAATTATATATAATATATAATTAATAATTAAATGGATCCTATCCTGAGTAAATTTGAATTATGTAAAACGATAGATATATGCAACTATCTCAGGTAAACAATTTAAATCCACTAATGTGAAATCATTGAGATATTTTTATTTTAGTTGGTTTTAAACGATATTTTAAGTGTTCCTACTTTAATAATGATATTTCAAGAGCAAGCGTATCAATATCAATGAAATTTGTTGATGATATTTAGGGATATATTCTTCAGTTGGCAGAGTGAAGAAAATTGATTGATTTTAATGAGTACATGCAAAATTTCGATTTTCCACTCAGAATTTGCGGACCAAAATTTAAATAACAGAATCTCATAAATCGCCGTATCAAAATCTATTTAATTTATCACTGATATTGCTTGATATACCAGTACTAAATGGGTATAATTAATTTTGTACCCAATGAGTAATTCATAAGATATTTTCATTTAAGTGAGAACATTTGATTTCAGAGGTTTTCTTTCTTCTATTTATATAATGATATCTCAAGAACTACTGTATAAATATCAATATAATTTGTTGCTGATATTATGTGATATACTAGCATGTAATATCTTTCATTTAATTATTATTTAATGAGGAACTCTTCAAATATCACAACTTTTCTCGAAAATTATCATTTTAGGGTAAAGACATACAAATGGGTAATATTTAAATTGCGATATCTGTAAAACTGCCGTATCTAAATAAATGTAAATTATCATGGATATTGCTTGATATACCAATACTAAATGAGCATAATTAATTTTGTACCCAATGAGTAACTGATAAGATATTTTGATATAAGTGAGAACATTTGATTTTAGATGCTTTCTTTCTTCTATTTATATAATGATATCTCAAGAACTACCGCATAAATATCAATATAATTTGTTGCTGATATTATGTGATATGCTAGCATGTAATACCAATAATTTAAATAATATTGAATAAACAACTCTTCAAATATTACAACTTTTCTCTAAAACTGCCATTTTGGGTAAAAACATACAAATAGGTATGCGATATCTCCAAAACTGTTGTATTAAAATAAATGTAAATTTTCACGGTTATTGCTTGATATACCAGTACTAAATGAGCATAATTAATTTTGTACCTATTGAGTAACTCATAAGATATGTTCATTTAAGTGAGAACATTTGATTTCAGAAGCTTTTTTTCTTCTATTTATATAATGATATCTCAAGAACTACCGTATAAATATCAATATAATTTTTTGCTGATATTATGTGATATGTTAGCATATAATCCCATTAATTTAATTAATATTGAATGAGCAACTCTTCAAATATTACAACTTTTCTCGAAAATTATCATTTTAGGGTAAAGACATACAAATGGATAATATTTAAATTGCTATATCTCTAAAACTGCCGTATCAAACTAAATGTAAATTATCATTGATATTACTTGATATACCAGTACTAAATGGGTATAATTAATCTTGTACCCAATGAGTAACTCACAAGATATTTTCATTTAAGTGAGGATATTTGATTTCAGAGGCTTTCTTTCTTGTATTTATATAATGATATCTCAAGAAATACTGTATAAATATCAATATAATTTGTTGCTGATATCATGTGATATGCTAGCATGTAATATCTTTAGTTTCATTAATATTTAATAAGCAAATCTTCAAAGATATAAGATATTTTCATTTAGTTGAGAACATGTGACAACTACTGCAAATATAATTAGTTAGAATCATAAATTGATCAAAGTCCCAATCTACCGTTAAAACACATTAATAAACATGAAATAGGTATAAACTGAAGCACTCTGTATATACAAGCATGTATATCTAGCAGAGTTCTATTGATATGATTGAAATATTAATAGCTGGTTTAGATCTTTTTATACCTACAAATCAATATTGATTTACTGCACGCACACAGCTCTGACTTGTAATTTCGGAATTTAATTAACGAAAAACCCGCAGCGCTTATAATTAAAATATTAATTGTATAACATTTGTTTGTAAAAAAAATTGTTAAAGATCGCCGCCTTTATTGGGGAAGCCGCTCGGAGGATAGCAAAGGTTAATTTAAAGGTTCCACTTTAATAGCTCTCCTCCCACGTGCAGTGCATTTAATTGACTTTTTGAGTATTGATTCGTGCCTTTTTCAAAATTGTTTGCCAGCTTCACCTTTCGCTTAGTTAATTTCATGTAATTTTGTACGAAGTTTATTAAACTAGAACTCTATTTTGTTATTTTTTGTGCCCAATAAAAGTTAATTAACAGCCAATTTTATAATCAATTTAAAGTGACTTTAAATTTTAAAGCTCAGTTTAATTTTCAATATGCGTTTCATAACACATATTTATCCTTTAAAGTTGACTTTAATGTAAAGGTAATTTCTGAAGCTTAATGGTCGGTTCCATAACGGTATTAAAGTTTCCTTTAAACCGAAAAGGCGCCTTTAAGTACTGTGACGTGTTCCTTAATTGATTTTTAAACGTCACTTTACGAAAAAGTGTTTTTTATCATATGGAACAGAAGCAGACTTTAAAGTCGACTTTTCTATTAAGTAAGATTTACATAAAGGAGACTATTCTGTGATATTATGCAACGGGCCCTAAGTTAGTTAAAATAGTTAAAATAAAATAAAAATATCAAGACACATGCCACGTTATACGTATCTTCATAGGTACTTATACAGGGTGTTTCATAGCAGTCGTGAAAAAATCAAATGATGTATGCAGGATCACATTCTAAGTCGAAATAAAACGTTGGCTACAATGGTAGTCTTAATATATAAATAATTTGTTTTTCCTAATTTTTAAAATGAACTTATTTAACTCAGAAACGAGAGAAAATTTGTATAGTATATTAAAGTATAAGTGGATATCAAGGCCTTTCAAGCACGAACGTTTTTCAAAAAACCGACCCGTCGCTCCCCGCGCAGCGGGGAGGCGGGGAGGTTTTTTGAATAGAGTGAGTGCTTGAAAGGCCAGATATCCACGCATACTTTACGCTATTTTTTATCATTGATGCCGTAAATTTGCCTAAACATTTGTAATTATAATTTCTATCTGATGTGCCGTCGATTTTGCCGTACAGTTTTAGTATCGTTGCTAAGATACTGAATAAATAACTAGCTAACATGGCGGCTGATACTATGCAATCGTTCTAGCCTTGGTTGTCAAAGTGTTGAATATCGTATGTAACAATCTTTCAATTTGGCGTCAGTTTTGATTTTGGTTGAAAATGCAACGAAACATTGATCAATTAAGCTCCGAAGCAGAGAGGCGTTTAATTCCCCAAAAATCGAAATTGGCATATAAGAAGGAATACGATAAATTGGTAAAATGGATGGACGAACAGGAGGTGAAAACTGTAGATGAAAGAATGATTCTTGCTTACATGCAGAAAATGTCTACATGCTATAAGGCGTCAACAATGTGGGCAATACATTCGAAATTGCAATGCATGTTACGGTTAAACAAGGGAGTGGATATAAAATCGTTTGTTAAGGTTAATGCATTCATGAAGGCGATCAACAAAAATCATGTGGTAAAAAAGGCTTACGTGTTTAGAGAAGAAGACCTACAAACATTTTTCAAAGATGCTCCAGATGTGAAATATTTATTTCTGAAAGTCGTTGCAATTTGTGGAATATTCGGTTCATGTCGCAGATGCGAATTGTGCGATCTGCGTTTATTTGACATCAAGGAAGAGGGTAATACATTACTAATTACCATCCGACCATCTAAGACAGAAAAGGCTCGACATTTTGTTGTTGCTAACAGTAATGGGATACCCTATGTTGGGTTTATGAAGAAATATTTGTCTCTGCGTCCTCAAAATGTGAGTACAGACCGTGTTTTCTTACGTTTTGATAAGGGACAGTGCACTAAACAGGTAGTGGGCATTAATACCTTTGGCTTGTGCCCATCTCAAATTGCACAGTTCCTTAAATTAGACGAGCCAAAGAAGTACACTGGACATGCGTTCCGGCGGACGTCCGCAACAATTATGGCTAACGGTGGGATGTCAATAGATCAAATACAGCGACAAGTTGGATGGAAATCGGCATCTGTAGCCAGTGGATATGTCGAAGAGAGTATCGGAAATAAAACCAAAGTGTCGAACGTCATAGCAAATGCTATTAGTGGAAGGACGGATCCATGCACGTCAAGTGAATTTTCGGCAGTTAGCAACAATGTTCATGTCCTCTCGGAATTGAAGAAAGGAAATTTAACGTTTTCAAACAATGTAAATTGTACATTTAATATTCATTTAAATTAAAATAAATTGGTATTTATTTGAATTCATTTTTTATGACGTTATTTGTTTTGTATCCATGGAAACCTTTACAGGAAACGCGCGTTTTTGAAAGCCTGTTTTATGCACGCTACACGATGTTTTAAACAAGCAATATGATGCATCAATGATAAAAAAAAAAAATTCTCTTTTTTCGACGTAGAATGTGATCATGCATACGTCATATCATTTTTGCACACTTGTTATACAGGGTGTCTCTAAATTATGTGGACATGGCTTAACTACAGATTACTGGGATCAAAAATAGACGATTTAACACAAATTATCTACAAACAAATGCGTTTGGTTTAGCTAGTATTCTGCTTCAAAGTTATTTAAAAAAAAAAAAAATGCTTATAACAAGACAACGTTTACATTGATTTGGATGTTATTTGGAATGACACTTTATACGGGTTTAACTATTCTGAAAGTATTCTCCTTCAATGTTAATTAAAAAAAAAACCTAAATTTCCTTATAAAAGACAACATTTACATTGATTTGGATGTTATTTGGTATGACACTTTATACGGGTTTAGCTCATTTGTTCACATAATATTGTTATTATCAGTAGGCCGGTTCTGTATAAAACAAGCGTGGCCTAACGTTAATATATTCATATTTTTTAATGACAAAGAAAATAAATAAAAAAAAAAAAATCTGATGCAGGCATTTATAAGTAAGTTTGTTTGTATCTATTTATCTATTACAGTTTCTACAAAAAAAATGAGCGAGTGCACTACACTCGTTTTCAAACAAATGTAATATAGAGTATAAATGTAATCTAGGTTGGCTAATAAGTTAGTCGTCTTTTCATGATTCCAGTAATCTGTGGTTAAGCCATGTCCACATAATTTAGAGACACCCTGTATAACATCCTGTATAATTCAGCCATTATTAGTAGAGCTTTCATTACCTCAATTATCATTTATGGGGAAAACATATTATTTAAATATGTAAAAAAATAAAACGATTGTACCAACAAGTTATAAACAAAGTTTTACTAAAGTAACAAAAATCTAACGTCCTAACTATCCGCAACAGCTTATTTTAATATATCTTCGTTTACGAAGTTTTTCCCCAAAATTATAGAAAAATTACAAATGGCACACTTTTAGTAGCCACCCGAAAATGTTATTCCATGAAATTTGCATGAAATATTCTGGTTAATTTTATTTGATTCTTTTTAATTCTTTGAAGTATTTTTCTCAAAAAAGAAGTTATGTAAAGAACCATTTGTAACGTTATAATTTTGATGCACGACAACGATTACAAAGTTGCCTATTGAAGCACACTAATCTATTTGAATTATTTGCTTATACCCTAGGAAGCATTTCAGCAATGTTCCAAGAGGTATTTTCATCTTAAACATTGTTTTCTATAAGACGTTAACTTAAAACCTATTACTATGTTCTTGGGCAAAAAATGTTACGGAAAGAACCATTGCTAACGTTATAATTTTGACGCACGGCATATACGACCCTAGTATCCTCTAAAGCTCAGAATGTGATTTATCTTGCAGAAATGACATTTCGTGATGTACCTTATAAACGTTTTTAGTACCTACTAAAGTTTAGACGCTACTTAGTTCACTATGCATATGGCTGTAAATATTTAATTAATTTTAATAAAAAGTTACATTGTTGATAAAAATGCCATTAACGATGCACTTTTGACCTTTCTTCGATTACCTTTTATTTATTTTTGTATTTATATTTATTATTACCTTTATATTTGTAGCATATTTATTTTCCAAATATATTTCTATATCAACTTTATAAGCTTACAGATTGATAGATAGAAAAAAATATACATGTCAAAATTTGAACGATTGTTTTTTTTAATATGTCATTAGAAGAAATAAAAATTAATGATACACGTATTACCTCTCTTATAGTATATTTGTAGCACATTTATTTTCTAAATATATTTCGGTATCGACTTTATAAGTTAACAGATTGATAGAAAAAAATATACATGTCTACGTTTGAAAGATTGTTTTTTTATTATGCCATTAAATCAAATAAAAATCTGGTTATATCCTGCAAAATATTAAAATATTGTAAAAATTATAAACTTATGAACAAGTTATCAGTAAAGATAAACGAAATCTCAGTTGTAATTCATAAAGTAAGTAAAGGTAATAGTTTATTATTTAACGAGAATATAATATAATCCCTCTTGTATAATGAAGTCATAATATAACCCCTGTTGAATAATAAAGTCATTATACAACCCCTGTTGAATAATAAAGTCATTATACAACCCCTGTTCAATAATGAAGTCATTATACAACCCCTGTCGAATAATGAAGTCATTATACAACTCCTGTTGTATAATAAAGTGCATTATGTTACCATAGTTACCATTATAATTTAAGAAAATAGACGAATATAGAGGGTGTCCCGTGACATACCTGCCATACGTTAAGTGTAAAATGCTGAGGTTATTTTCAGCCAAAAATTTTTAACGAACTAATAAAAAGTTCTTAAATTACAGAAATATCATCATTTTTAATATTAAGAAATTTTAAGTATAGTAAAAATTAGCAATACTTTTCAAAATTGAAATTTTTCAACAATTCGAGAAAATTACGTTGAATATTTAGTACTTATATTACAGTTGAACATATTGTGAAAGATGAGCTAAATTATAAACAAGACGTAAACGTCATCATTTCTAGACTGGGAAAGTAACAAATCTTCGCGTCTTCCACTGAGTAATCTCCGTGAGCGTTTTTCGATGCATTTCGACACTGCATTTCCACACCACAGTGCATAAATGTTGAGATTTAGCAACAGGTAAATGCTTGTATGAATGTCGACCTGCAGAAATTAATGTATGTATGGACGTGGTGGGCGATATTGGTGTCAGAAATGGCTTAATAGGTTAATCCAGTAAAGTATTGCTGCTCTGTTATATATTTCATGATTATTCAATTTCGCCTGATCTTTTTGCAATTCATTAATGGACAAGTGTTTTGCAATATGGGTTGGAAGTGAAAAATAATTAGGAGGTATTGCAGTAAAGTTAATAGTATATTATTTGACGAGAATATGAAATAACCCCTGTTGTATAATGAAGTCATAATACAACCCAAATAATCATATTTCATGATTATTCAATTTCGCCTGATCTTTTTACAATTTATTAATGCTCATTGGTTCTGCAATATAAGATTCAAACGAATTATATATTTAGGTTGTATCGCAGTAAAGTTAATAATATATTATATAACGTGATTATAATTCAATCCATGTTGTATAATGAAGTCATAATACAACCCCTGTTGAATAATGAAGTCATTATACCACCCTTGTTCGCCTGTTGTATAATGATGTGCATTATGTAACCATAGTTATTAGTTACCAAAGTTACCAAAGTGTTATTGATTAGGTTAGGTTAGGTTAGGTACGTGATACTCCACATAGAATAATAAATATGTAACAAGCAGTTTTTCCGCAATGTCTATGCGGGATATTTCTTGATTTTTTTGCGGGAGAGGAATAGTGTGATTGGTTAGGTTAGGTTACGTTAGGTTAGGATACACTTGACATATTGGCATAGTTTGTACGTGACCAAATCGTAGCCTTAACTCACTTGCCACTGCTTTATTGCTCTATGCATCTGCCTAGTAATTCGTGCAGTGAGAAATGGAAATTACCACGCTAATTTATAGTTTTCCATAGACTAATGTTTGCAAAACTAGGCCTTTGTGCCTGCATTATGTAAGGCACATTAAGTACCATTAGTAACATAATCTTCCGTCGCAGTTACACTGCGGTTAGTGGAAACTGCACAAGTGTTCTAACAGAAGCTCGTTAAAGCGGTACGTCGTTCACTCTTCATTTATTCATTGAGATGCGCGAAAGTGACTGTTTACAAGTTACTTGCAACTTTGTAACACAAGAAGTTTAAAATTGGTCTTAATAATTTACAGGTTATATGATTATTGCAATTATTGTTATGTACACCAATGAACGTGGCCAAATTAAATAAGCAAGCATCAGAACATAAGTCCTGACAAAATAAATGCCCTTTGCATTCGCTATATACAGGGTGTAACCGAATTTTTTGGCCAAATTTCGCAAACGTGACGTATGGAAAAACACTGTGGAAAAAGTTCCTATAGGCATGTGTCCAGAAATGCGTACTAAAAAAGTTACAGCAGAATTTTAAAACTATCAAAAGTGCTGCACTCGAATTAGATGCATTTTTCTCCTTTAAAAAATATGAAATTTTTAAAATACAATTAATTAAAAAATAAATTAATTAAATTTAAAAAAAAATAGACAAAATCAACACAGTTTTACGTTTTCAAAGATAAAAAATAATTTCTGACACATTTTTACCGATTTGTTCCATACGACACTACATTTGAATATAGACATATAGATACATAGACATACAGACATATAGATACATAGACATACAGACATATAGATACATAGACATACAGACATATAGACATATAAACATATGACACACTTGACACTTTCGTGAAGTTTGCCCAAACATTTCAGTTACAGGGCATAACTGAATGCATTCGTCATATAGAGGGCGTGTATGACGAAAGCAACGGGCATTTCCTTCATCAGGACTCGAACTCAGAACCTTTGGGCTATAGAGCAAGCTCTTAATTCCCGTACTGCTGAGCCAAAAATTAATAATTTTCAGAAGTAAACTTTAAATTCGCAATTCGTGTTTGGGTTCGTCGCTTGATCTAGCATAGGATCTCCAACACCATGTTATATATCTGCGTGCTATTTAGTAGTTATTCAAAATTTTGGCACGCCGTTTTGAGAATACGAAAGCCAGATTCTCAATAGATATGCTACATAAAAAAACATTGCCGAATATTAAGTAATTATTCATGTATTAACATGCCAATTCTAAATATTGCTTTATACAATGCTGCATACAAAACGACATGCTATTTCTTCGAGATTTGAAATTTTCTGACTGTTTTAAAAACAATTTAGAAATTTGAGATTTGAAAAAAAAAAATGTTTCCTAAATTTAAAACCCCGATTCATAGTTGTTATGCAGTACAAAACAAATTACAGAATATAAAGTAATTATTTATTTATTAATGCGCCAATTCTTAATATTGCTTTATAAAATACTGATGCAAAATTTAAAATGCGATCATTTGAAAATTTCTACTGTTTCAAATTTTACTAAAAGCATGAACGTTCATTTGATTTACAAAAATTAATTTATTATATTTTTATTAATTAATTTCCAAATTTCAAAAATTCCTTGAATCGAAAATATGCTACCATTTGTATCTAAGCACATTTTCGATTCTAAGATTTTTTGAAATTCCGATATTAATTAATCAAAAATGATTATTATATTATTAATAAAAATTAATCATTTTTAGAAATCAGATAAACCATCAAAAACGAATGTATAGTTTGATTTTTACCACGATTGTACCTTCTTTTTGTACAAAAAGATAATCATGAAAAATATGCTGAATTGTTGGGAAACTTAAAAAAAACTTGGGCTCTAAGTTTGGTCGATTTAACCATTATTAAAATTCTTGAATTTTATTTAAAAAAATAATAATTTGCAAGCATATTAAGTAATTATTTATTTATTAATGAGTCAATTATAAATTTTGCTTCATAAATTATTAGATACAAAATTTAAAACGTGATCACTTAAAAATTTCTACTGTTTTAAATTTTATTAAAAGCATGAACATTCATTGAACTGATGCAAAATTTAAAACGTGATAATTTGAAAATTTCTACTGTTTCAAATTTTATTAAAAGCACGAACATTCATTTGATTTAACAAAAATGATTTATTAATTTTTTATTAATTAATTTCGGAATTTCAAAAATCCTTCGAATCAAAAATATGCTTCCAATTGAATCTAAACACATTTTCGATTCTAGGATTTTTTGAAATTGCGAAATTAAATAATAAAAAATTATGAATGAAAAATAATTAATTTTTCGAAATCAGATAAACCATCAAAAACAAACGTATAGTTTGATTTTTACCGCGATCGTACAATTTTTTTATACAAAAATGTAATCATGAACAGTATGATGAATGGTTGGGAAACTTAAAAAAAACTTCGGCTCTTAGTTTGGTTCGATTTAACAATTATTAAAATTCTTAATTTTAATTAAAAACATAAATTTGCAAGCATATTAGGTTATTATTTATTTATTAATGTGCCAATTATAAATTTTGCTTCATAAATTATTACATATATAATTTAAAACGTTATCATTTGAAAATTTTAATGATGAACTTATTGAAAGAATGATCGCTATTCTTTCATTTCGTTTGTAAGTTAAATTCAATCTGATAATTTCGAAAATATAGACATATAGACCAGGGTGGTGTAATTTAAATCAATTGATTTGAATCAATTAAATCAATTGATTTGAATCAATTAAATCAATTGATTTGAATCTATTAAATCAATTGATTTTAATCATGATTTAAATCATGATTTAAATTTACTGATTTTTTAAAATAAATCATTGATTTAAATCAAAATTGATTTTTTTTCAATTAATTATTGTTTTTGCTCTGTTTGTGCATTCCAATAGGTGTACAAATAAAAATATAATATAACTATAGAGTTAGCATGCTTTAAAATAGATAATTGGAAGTAGTAAAATAATTTTCATTTCTTCTAGTTTTGGTTCATCACAGAGTAGAGATATTTTGTCATCAATTTCAAGTAAACGATGGAGCTTATGCAAGTATTGTAGAAAATGAAATACAGTACTGTATTGCTACTGAAGATGGCTGCATTGCGGCCGAAATGTGCATTTAGTAAATAAATGTTTTTTTGTGAAAAAGGTGTTCCATATTTTATTTTCTACAATTTCAATTTGTCTCACTTGTTCAAATACAAAAATTTATTAAAAAACCAAATTATATTATTTGAAACGTGATGTTAATCAATTAATTTAAATCTTCTAAATCTAAAAATGCCATCTAAACTGGCAAAAACCGATCGGAAATATAAAAAAATCAAATAAATCATGATTTATTAGATCTTATTTTTTAAATCATGATTTAATCCAACGCTGATATACACATAGACATATAGACAATACATATATAGACATATAGACATTTAGACATATAGACTGGAAAACAGAAGTTTATTTCCTACAATTGTTAAAATTGAGTTCAAAAAATGAAACATTTTGATTACAAATTTTTATTTTTTTAAAATAATTCCAAAATATATCCAATTGCCAGATATATTTAATAGTCATTCATAAATAAAACAGTGTAGATGCAATTTACGTGTAGTTTGTGAGATTTGTGATAACGAATTACGCCATGGATGGAGCTGAAGGATTATGATTATTATTATTAGTATAAGTACTATGTATTTTACTGTGTGTGCTTCCTCTTAACGTGAGCAAATTTATTGAGGGTCACAAAGGTTAGCGTTATTAAAAGTTATAATGCAGGCTCAGCGTAAAGAATTTGTGGGAAGTAGAAAGCTGCTCATAAGACCAATATTTTAATCAGCACACAAAACGTAGTCATAATCATGTAAATATGATACCTTAATTACTGAATTAACATAACTAAATATAAACTTAATACAACGACTAAAAAAATATATATATATAGCCAATATAAGTATATAAAATAATTCATATAGTAAGTAATAATAATTACAATATAATAATAATTGAAATATCTCAAAAACTAATTTTAGATATAAATAAAGCAATTTTTACATTGAATTGCAATTATGAAACCTTAGTTAGTGGATTAGCGTAACTAAATATAAATTTCATATGACGCCTAAAAAAATAAAGCTAATATAATATATGTAATAATTAATACAGTAAGTAATAATAATTATAATATAATAATAATTGAAATATCTCAAAAACTAATTTTAGATATAAATAATGCAATTTTTACTTTGGTGGTATCTCACCTTATTAAATTACGGTTTGATACCAACAAAGTAAAAATTGCTTCATTTATACATAATGTGTCATGAAGTAAAAGCGTCCAGTGTTACTAAAATTTTGGATATCTCAAATTATGCTTCATGAAATAGAATAGAACTTAAATTAAAAATTATACACGAATTAAAAAAGCAATAAAATAGGGAAGTCAATTGAAATTTCTAGCGTAGGCGGGAATCACAGAAAGTCAAAAATACTGATATTGCTATTTATTAGAAGATCGTTAAAAATCCCTCAAATTAAAAAAAAATAGATAAAATTTTTATAAACTTTTAATGAACTTTATTAACTTTTTATTTCTGGAATAGGTGGAAATCCCAGAAAATCAAAAATACTGATATTGCTATTTATTAGAAAATCCTTAAAAATCCCTCAAATTATTTTTTTTATAAACTTTTAACGAACTTTATTAACTTTTTATTTCTGGAATAGGCGCAAATCTCAGAAAGTCAAAAATACTAATATTGCTATTTATTAAAAAATCCTTATAAATCCCTTAAATTAAAAAAAATAGATAAGAAGTTTATAAACTTTTAACACTTTCAACGCACTAATAACTTTTTGAGTATTTTAACATACACTGTTCAACAAAATTCGGGGAACACCTTTAAAAAAGGGTTAAAATAGAAATTTAACAACTATACGAAATTAATTATTTCTGATTAATCTTAATTCATGTTTACTTAAACAGAAAGAGGCATTTTGCCTCTTGCCTCAAACCATGTGCCTCAAACCTTTGCCTCAAACCATGTGCTCAAAATAAGCAAAAAAATACCCCCTACTATAAAAAATATTAACCATTTTGACCCTTTTTTATAGGTGTTCCCCTAATTTTGTTGAGCAGTGTATAATGTTAAATAACATTTTATTTTATTTTAACATAACATGTTAGCATGCTTCATGAAATAAAAGTAAACTTTCGATGTATTAAATAAATGCAATAAAATAGGGAAGTTAATAGAAATTTCTGACATCTCAGAAATGAGAAATGAGAACGGAAATCTCAGACTATCAAAATTACTAATCTCAGTTAAGATTTCAAAATGCGATAATTATAGCATTCCCAAAATTTTACAGTGATTCTAGAATATTTATTAAGCCCTGCATAATTCTAACAAAATATGTTTTCGTTTTAAGTTGAGATTTCACAATAATTAAAATAATTATATATAGTATTATCAAAATTTTACTACTACTTAGTATCTATCTAATACTAACTATTGGAGTATTCAAGTAGGTACTGTAAAACTTAATAGAATTTCCAGAAATTAAACTTATCAAAACTAAACAAATCTTGCTATTTAATAGAATGTCTTTAAGAAACTGCAAAATTAAAAAAAAAGTAGTTTATAATTTTTTAACGAACTTTACTTTTTAACAATTGTAACATAAGTAAGTATATAAAAATCTTAACGTGTTTAAAATATTGAGATTGTGCGTGCTGCCTTGGACAAACAGACGGTCGTTAATTAATTGTTTGCCTAATTAATTTGCATGCGGACACAAGCCGGCCGTTAAAACGCTAAGAAAATTCGGACCAGTTGTGTCGCGTGCTCTTGCACAACGCGTGGGCTGGGATACAGTTGCAGAGACTTTACGGCCTCATATCCTAAAAAGCTGAAGTTTATTTATCGCCGAGCGAGAATTATGTCAATTCGCATTGTGTAATTTTTTTTTTTGCCATTATACTGATGCATGAGAGGTTGGGTAACGCATAGGTGACCACCCGCAAGCGACTTATGCGGGATATGCTTCTTTGGAGAAATTGCAATTACGCGCGTTTGGGTCGTCGCGTAATCGATTTCCGGCTTGGTTTGTTGCAAAGCATGTAGAGGTGGATCATGAAACCTCTCCATAATTTATTTATTTATCCAACAGCTCCAAATAATACAACTATAATCATTCTACTGATTTCAGTTGAATTATGTACCCTATAACTCACTAGTGAGTTATAAATCATTCATAACTCACGCTTACAGACATCTTAAAATTCTTAAATAAACACAACAATTTCAGGTATTAATTGATTTTTAATAATTATTATGTACATAAAAACAGTAGATGAATAAAAAAAGTTCCTACTCCTTATTAACATTCACATATATATTCAATGTGACAATCAAAGCTAAACAGATTCTTGCATCGACATTAAAATTAATTTGTCAAATAAAAATGTCACAACTGTCATCAGAAAAATAATGTGTTTTACATCAATTATGCAGGTGTTGGATAATAGTTATTTATGTTACAAGTGTGTTATAAGGGAAATAAGTCACGAGATAAAAAGGGTAAGCCATGAGCTCGAAGTGCGAGGCAGTGTGAGTTTCTTTGTTTTTACGAGTCCTTATAACACACTTGTACCATAAATAACAATTATCAAATACCTCCAGAATTTCGTTAAAATACATAATTTTCCTGATGACAGTTGTGACATCCTTATTTGACAATAATTTCGAACGTCGACGCAAGTCGATTTCAGTGAGCGTGAGTTATGGTTTATAACTCACTAATGAGTTATAGGGTACATAATTCAACTGAAATCAGTAGAATTGTGGTTGTATAATTTGGAAGTGTTGGATAAAATTATGTATGGAACTCGTGTGTTATAAGTCACAAGTCACACGTAAAAACAAAGCTACTGGCACTGCAATGTGCTACTGGCACTGCTACTGGCACAAGCTATGAATGGTTTATAACTCACTAATGAGTTATAGGGTACATAATTCAACTGAAATCAGAAACTTATGTTCATATATTTAATATGATTTTCAATTTTTTTTTATAGGTCACAAGTCACTCGTAAAAACAAAGCTACTGGCACTGCCTTTATTGTTTGTATTGTAGGTATAGCCTATACCTACAATATTCGGTATATTGTAGGTCTGTTTGTATACCTACCTAAAAAATAAATGTTTACATAACTTTTCCAAAAACGTTCTCAAATGGCAAAATGTAATAAATGTATAGAAAAACAATTTAATTGGCCTACCGATAGAAAGTCTTGTTATAATCAAACACATTGAATATGAAACGAAATGTCTACTTCATTCACTTCTAAAATTAGTATCGTCTAATTTGTCACTTCAGATGTCATAAATTCATAATTTATATTTCATAATTTCATGATTTAAAAATGAAATGTAGTATTTTTAAAATATAATAACGATTCTAAAATTTTTATTAAGCTTTGTATGGGAAATTCTAAAAAATATCGTTTTTATTTTCAGTTTAGGTTTTAAAAGATTTAAAATATTTATATCACATGCTAGGTATCTATCATCAAAATTTGAAAATTTTACGATTTTAGCTTTTTTAAGTATTCTTGTCTACTACTACTATATCTTACTACTACTTAATAACTATCTAATTCTAACTATTCGAGTATGTGTTTAAAATGATAAAACTTGATAGAATTTCCAGAAATTAAACTTCAATTTCCCGGCCGTTATAAAAAATGTCTCCGTTTTTTAAAAATATTTATATCACATGGTAGGTATTATCAAAATTTGAAAGTTTTACGATTTTATCTTTTTGAAGTATTGGGATCTACTACTACTATATATCTTACTACTACTTAGTAACTATCTAATAATAACTATTCGAGTATGTGTTTCCAGAAATTAAATTTCAAAAAAATGTCTTCGTTTTTTTAAAATATTTATATCACATGGTAGGTATCTATCATCAAAATTTGAAAATTTTACGATTTTAGCTTTTTTAAGTATTGGGGTCTACTACTACTATATCTTACTACTACTTAGTAACTATCTAATACTAATTATTCGAGTATGTGTTTAAAATGATAAAACTTGATAGAATTTCCAGAAATTAAACTTCAATTTCCCGGCCGTCTCAAAAAATGTCTCAGTTTTTTTACATAGTTAAAATTTCTTTAAACATTCTAAAAAAACACATAAATAAAAAAAAGTTTTAGTAATTTGTCTTGAAGTTTTCATGAAAACTTCTTTAAATTTTAAAATTAAATTTCTTTAAACATTCTACTAAGACCATAAAGAATTATTTTATTTATAGAATGAAGCTTTAAACTTCAGATTCCTTAATGTTTCAGGAAACTGTCCTAAAATTTTCCTGAAAACTTCCTTATATTTTGAAATTAAAATTTTATTAAATGCTCTCAAAAATTCAAAAATAAAATATAAACTTTATTTACAGACAGAACCTAAGATCACACAGAAAATTGTCTTAAAATTTTCATTAAAGCTTGCTTATAGTTTGGAAGTAAAATATTCCACCAAAACCATACAGAATTACTTTATTTACAGATTGAAGCTTTAAACTTCCGTTTTATTAATGTTTCAGGAAATTGTCTTAAAATGTTCCTGAAAACTTTCTTATATTTCGAAATTAAAATTTTATTAAATGTTCTCAAAAATCGAAAAATAAAATATAAACTTAATTTACAGACGGCACCTTAAGATTACATAGTTTTTTTTAATGTTTTAGAAAATTGTCTTAAAATTTTCATTAAAGCTTACTTAACTTTTTGAAGTAACATTTCTTTAAATATTCCACCAAAACCATGCAGAATTACTTTATTTACAGAATGAAGCTTTAAACTTCAGTTTTCGAAATGTTTCAGCAAATTGTCTTAACATTTTCATGAAATAAGAAAGTTCTCATGAAAATTTTAAGAATTTCAAATTTGCGAAACTATGAAATAGTTATTTATTTTTTTATTATTAAAAAAAAACTATGTAGTCTTAAGATTCTGTCTGTAAATAAATTTTATATTTAATTTTTGGATTTTTGATTTGGATTTTTTTTTAAATTCAGATTTCATTAAATGTTGTAAGCAATCCACAAAAATTAAAAATAAACCTGGGCTTCGAACAGTTATTTTTTTCGTTTCCAGTTTTCGTTCCGGTTCAATTTAAAATAAAAATATCTGTTCTGTTCCGGTTATCGTTCCGGCAGAAATAACGGTTTTTCCGGTTTTGGTTTTTCGCTTCAGTTCCGATTCGAAGCCCTGAAAAATAGTTTCAGAATATTCCTTAATATTCATTAATATTAAAATTTTTAGTAATAGTAGATACCTAAATAAACCAATAATTTTTTCAATAATAAACATTGTTACTAGTACTTAAAAAAACGTTGTTTACAAAATGAAGCTTAAAGTTACAATAGTTACTTCATAGTTTCCTTAATATTTTAGGAAATTGTGTCAAAATCTTTATAAAATATTAATAATGAAAATATCAAAACAGTTAAAAACTGTAGAATTTAAATTTACCAAGGCTTCGAACCGTAATTTTTTTGGTTCTTATTTCATTCTGGTTGAATTAAAAAAAAGATATTGATTCCCTTTCGGCTTTTGTTGCAAAAATAACGGTTTTTTCGGTTATCGGTTCGGTTCCAAGTGATTGGTTTTTATTGTGTTTATGTTTTTGTTAATGTTTAAAAAAAATTACAACTGAAGTGGAGAATAAGATAAGTGAATACGAGCGAGTTTGAACCTGCATGGAACCGAAATAAACCGATTTATTGTTTCGGTTTGGCTCCGGTTTTCGAATTGAGCACTGTAGAAGATTCGAAGGGCTGATTTTAACAGAATTAGCTCCAGTTGTACAATCGTTGATCAACTTTGATTTTGGTTCAGTTTCTATGGATACCATTGTGTTAAGAACTGTATCCTAGGTAATTGAACCTTGGTCAAAGTTAATCCAAGATTGTAAAACTCGACCTTACAATATATTACCAATTTTTAACAGGAAGGTAATGACAACTTAATGTAAATAATAGAAAAGTTTCTCTAAATTTTGCAATCTTGTAAATATTGTTTTTTGAAATCTATGGAAAGTTTTCATAATTTTTTAGAATACTTATTAAAACTGTATTAAGTTTGCACACTAATGCTGAAAATTCTCATTTTTTTTCTATTTCTGGTAAAAATTGGCAATATATTGTAATTCTGTTAAAATTGTCATTATTGAAATAAGTGAAAATTTCTTAGTATTTTTATAAATCGTATGGAAAATAATAAATAAATAATAATAATTTTTAATAAGTTTAAAACTCTTCTAAAGTGTTCACAGTCGATTAAAATTTTATAATTGGACAATTTTCATGATTTTTTACATTTATTTATGTTAAACATTTTCCGAAATTTTATCATTCTGGCAAAAAATTGCTAAAAAGTTATTGAAATGAATTTTAATTTGTTGTCATTTTTATAAATTGAATGGAAAATAATCTTAAATTTTTAATAAGTTTATAAGGTTAGTTAATATTCTATTAAATTTGGCATACATTTCATTGTTTTAACAATTGTGTGAATAAATATATCTAATGTTTTTAATGACAAGAATTGTAAATCTTAGCAAAACATTTACGTTCAATTTATAAAAATTGTTAGATTTTCTGTACAACTGATTAGCTTTCCTGTAAGTTTCATAAACTGATTTCCAATAATATATGGCAACATTAACAGAATTATGATAAAATGACAGTTTTCCATAAAGTTAAAAAGAAATTACAACTGAAGTTAAGAATAAGATAGTGTATACGAGCGAGTTTGAACATGCTCGAAACCAAAATAAACCGATTGTTTCAGTCGGCTCCGGTTTTCGTTCCGACAAAAATAATGTTTTTTTCCGGTTTCTGGATTTCGGTTTTCGGGAAGCCCTGATTTTAACAGAATTAGGTCCAGTTGTACAATCGTGGATCAACTTTGATTCTGGTTGAGTTTCTATGGATACCATTGTGTGAACAACTGTACCCTAGGTAACTGAACCATGGTCAATGTTAATAAGATTGTAAAACTCCATACAAAATATTACCAGCTTTTAACAGGAATGTAATAACAGCGTAATCACAAGAATTGTAGATCTTAGCAAAAATTTTAGTTCAAATTATAAAAGTTGTTAGATGTTAGATTTCCTATAACTGATAAGATTTCATGTAAGTTTCGTAAACTGATTTCCAATAATATATGTGAATATTAACAGAATTAGGAAAAAATGCCAATTTTTTAACAGAAATACAAAAAAGTGAATTCAAAATTTTTGGGATATCTTTATGAATTGAGCCGTTGATTTTGAAAGTGGGGTAAGTCCATTTTTTTTAATTGAGAAGTCCAGAAATATAACACGGACAACATTCCTCTTGTATATTTCTGGACTTATCTACATTTAAAAAAAATGGACTTTCAAAATCAATGGCTATAGACAGTTTATCATAAAATCGAAAAAAGTCAATAAAATGATGCCCTATGCTTTAAGGGGAACTACCAGGACTAATAATAGTAAGACTGATTATTTTGGTAGATGTTTAGAAAAATTGGTTACTGTTTCGTAATTTCACAAATATTATACCTGGGATTTAATTAAATAGTATATTTGTGGACTAAATCGTTTGGGAGAAATTTTAATTAACTTAACGAAATTAAAACTCAATCATGCTCCCAGGCGCAACAAATGTCTATAAATAATACTATCTAAAATCGCATTAATTAAATTAATAACTGCTTGGTGCCACACGTTACGGTCATAAATCGCTGTTATGTGTGCGAGGCAAAATTATCGGGGCGTTATTAACGCATTGTTTTGCCCGCTTACACACTGCACCAAAACGGCATTAAAATGCGCAACGAGCGGCCATTCGATATTCACGATTACCGCCTGTCCCGACAAGGAGCGCACATCAGAAATGCTGGCCAGTTTTAGATATAGAAAGCAAACTGTCTTATATAAGATAACCTATATTAACGCGAAGAAAGTATATGTGTGCAGACGGCGTATTCTTATTTTCAGGTGAAATTATATAAAGCGACATTCAATGGGACGAATCGCGACGAAGCACTCAAATATCACCTGCACATATTTATAATTGCGCCTAAAGGTCAGAATTTCATCAGACAATGCAAATAGAGTTTTGATGCGGTCGATGAGAGAGGAGCGTGAAAATGCAGGTAGTCATGCGGGAAGATGTTGGAAATTTGCGGCGAGAAATTGGGAAACTTTGGGCGCACGTATTTCGCGCGTGCCAGTCCTAGGCTCTCGGAATAAATACAAATATCTGAACCATTTACGCAACGTACCAAATTATGTTAATTTTTATGCGAATTTTAAAGTTTAATGTTGTAGTTTGTAACAGTCTTGAGTAAGAATCTTGATATAGTTGAGACTGACCCATTGAATATAAGTAGAAGTAATTATATTACTACGACATATAGAAAACTCTACAAAACAAATCTATTGAATACGACTACTTCATAACCAGGACAATACCCTAATAGACATGAAAATCCATTAGATACCAGAAAATTATAGAAAATAAAGCTACTCAATTTGATTTAAGTAAAGACCTTATTTTTTTGTACTTTGCGCACAAGTTTTTACGTCCGTCTAAATGCATGCACCATCATTGTATCATTGTGAAATAATTATAATATAATTACAGTTGTTACTACACAAATTTCAATAATTTTATATAAAATTACATCTAAATCTCTCACACAGTCCTGCTTTAGATCCTTGCAATTATCTGTTGCAAAAATACGGCGCACATTCCAATCCTGTCTCACTCCAGTTATCCGCCTGCGTAATTGGCCATAGAGGAAGTTTCACATATGCTGCGAGATACTTATGCGGGCGATTAGAGTGCTGATAAAGTGTATCAGATGTGATTTAAGCAGGTAACAGATACGTGGATTATGCTGGCGATTATATAACGTAAACGCTGAGTATGTATAAATTGCCGTGCTGATGTCTTTTTATGTGGTGGTAAAATTAGGGAAAAATCGAGAGTTATGCGTGTTCGCAGTGAAAGGTTGCAGAGGAAATTACAGTTTTTACTTATTTTTTTTAAATTTAATAATCTGGTGTGTGGTTTAGAGAGAATTAACAGAAATATTTGATTATTGTCGTAAACGGAACAGTTTTGCACTAGTCGAAGATAAATTATATCCATTATATATATGAATTGTCAAAGTGCCATTGGGTACTTATGGCCAATTATTGGCATTATTTGGCAATTTTTATTGCCATTATTTGGTTGGCATTATTGATAAAGGTACTAGGAACGCCAATGGGTATTGTAACTATTTAATTTTTGCGGCAATATTAATATGATTATTCATTGAGGTCTCATAGCCTCAAAACACATGTTGACATCAATGACATATTTGTTACTAGTTTTTTTACAAGTACACTGCCAAAACTATTATACAATGTGACATTTTGGCCGACCTTGAATTTGACAATTCATATATATATATATATATATATATATATATATATATATATATATATATATATAATGGATGTTCTGTATATTTTTTTGGCCTCCTAGAACATTCGCGATAATTAGTATGACTTAGAATCAGCTCAGGAACGATTAAAATAATACATTTATGTATTTTTTGCTGCGCAAAAAACTATTGGTAATTGTAACTGTAATTATACTCGGGCAAATAATATCAATTTCAAGTTTATATTATTCGAAAATAATATGTTTTATTCGAAAAACATTTCAAATTTTCCATGTAATTAATAAAAAAATCTACCACATTTAAGGTCGTATTCAGTAATATAATTATAACAATTTTAACAGATTATATAAAAATGATAATTTTTAAACAGAAATAGAAAAAATATGAGAATTTTCAGCATTGGTATACAAATTTAAGACAGTTTTAACGACGATTCTAAAAATTTATCAAAATTTTCCATAGATTTAAAAAAATAATATTAACAGGATTTCAAAATTTTGAGAAACGTTTTCACACAATTGCAAACACCTTAAGAAATTAATGACAATTTTAACAAAATTGTAAATCTTAGTAAAAATGTATGATCATTTTCCGTGCAATTTATAAAAAAATCTACCAAATTTGAAGTCGTTTTCAGTCATACAATTATGACAATTTCAACAGATTACATAAAAATAATAATTTTTAAACAGAAATGGAAAAAAAATATGAGAATTTTTAGCATAACTAAAGACAGTTTTAATGAAAATTCTAAAAATTTATGAAAACTATCCATAGATTTAAAAAAATATATTAACAGGATTGCTAAATTTATAGAAACTTCTCCACACAATTGCAAAAACCTTAGGAAATTTATGACAATTTTAAAAGAATTGTAAACCTCAGTAAAAAATTATAATAATTTTCTTTGCAATTTATAAAAAATCTACCATATTTTAAGTCGTTTTCAGTAATATACTAATTATGACAATGTTAACAGATTACATAAAAATGATAATTTTTAAATAAAAAAGTAAAAAAAGTATAACAATTTTACACTGATGCAGAAAATTGTTATAATTTTTTCACAAAGTTATGAGTTTTAAAGACAATTACAAAAAAGTATGAAAATTTCCCAAAGATTTGTAATGGTTTAGTTGAAGTTTATAAAGTAATAGATTAAATTTTTCTTTGACAGTATGATAAAACTTGGCATATTTTTACCAGTATGCAAAAATTCAGAACTTTTTTAACATAAGTGAATGTAAAAACATCATTTGCAATTATAAAATTTCAACAGACTCTAAATACATTAGAAGAATAGAATTTGTTATTGTGGTATTGTTAAGATTGAAGTTGTGGCTGATTTTTTCTTCATGCAAATATGCCAGAAAATGTTTTTACATTAATTTTATTGAAAGGGCATATTTCAAAAATGGCCTGAACTTGAAACATCACTTCTTTTTTTGATAATTTTTTTGAATCATTGTAAAAACATTTATGTAAATGTTAATAGAAATGTAAACTTATTAAAAATTTATGACTATTTTCCATGCAATTATAAAAATGCTAAGAAATTTTGACTTATTTCAATAATTTATGACAATCTTAATTTTGAAATGGAAAAAATTATGAGACTTTTCAGCATTAGTGTACAACTGTAAGACTATTCTAAAAATTTATGAAAACTTTCTATAGATTTAAAAAATAATATGAACAGAATTGCAAAATTTATAGAAACTTTTCCACATAATTGCAAACACCTTAGGATATGTATGACAATTTTAATAGATCTTAGTAAAAATTTGAGGACAATTTTCCATGTAATTTGTAAAAAAAAGTAATAATCAGTAAATAATAGTAATAAAAAATAAATCTACCAAATTTTAAGTCGTTTTCAGTAATATACCTACTAATTATGATGATTTTAACAGATTACATAAAGATGATAATTTTTAAACATACAAGTAAAAAAAATAACAATTTTCAGCATCAGTGTACAAATTTATGGCTTTTAAAGACAATTACAAAAAAATATGATAATCTCCCAAAAATGTGTAATGGTTTAATTCTCATAATTTGCAAAACAAAAGTAATAATCAGTAAATAATAGTAATAAAAATAAATCTACCAAATTTTAAGTCGTTTTCAGTAATATATCTACTAATTATGATGATTTTAACAGATTACATAAAGATGATAATTTTTAAACATACAAGTAAAAAAATATAACAATTTTCAGCATCAGTGTACAAATTTATGACTTTTAAAGACAATTACAAAAAAATATGAAAATGTTCCAAAAATCTGTAACATCTTAATCGAAGTTTATAAAATAATAGAGTAGATTTTTTTTGCCAGTATGATAAAACTTTTTGGGATTTTTTTCCAGAATGTAAAAATTTGTGAAAAAATGTAATATAAGTAAATGTAAAAAATCATGAAACCTGTTCAATGGTAAATGTGTTAATGCACTATTAATATATTAGAAGAATAACATTTAAGGTTGTTGTAATTGAATACTTACTTGTAAATATTTATTTTAATTTTATTTTATTATGTACTTTGCCTGACCCGTTTCGGTTAAATTACCATCTTCAGAGGCATGATATATTTATATGTTATTATGTATTTATAGAGTATTTTGAGAATAAATATTTATTATCATTAGAATGTGTTTTTTCTATATACTACAGTAAAATACGATTGAGTGTTTCGCATAATAAAAAAAAATGAATTTTGAAATTATGGAAGTTTAAAGTTTTAGTTAATTGTTTTGTTTTTTTTTTATTAAAAAATAATATTTGTTATTGTAATATTGTTAATATTGAAGTTGTGGTTGGATTTTTTTAATGCAAAAATGCCAGAATGTGTAGACACATGTAATTTCATTGAGAGGCCATATTTAAAAAATGGCCTAAAATTGAAATATCATTTATTTTTTCGATCGTCTTTATTGGGTTATGTGGTTAGATATTTTCATGCATACATGCCAAAAATGGCACCCAGTAATATTATCTAAAGGGCATATTTCAAAGTGGTATAAAAATTTAAATACCAATTATGCTGATCAGTTTCTGAAAATGTCTTTTTAACAATTCTGTTAAAATTTTCGTAAATTTCTTAAGGTTTTTGCAATTGTGTGCAAAAGTTTCTCTTAATTATGCAATCCAGTTAATATTTTTTTTCTAAATCTGGAAAGTTTTCATAATATTTTAGAATCGTCATTAAAACTATCTAAAGTTTGTACACTAATGCTGAAAATTCTCATAATTTTTTTCATTTCTGTAATATTGATCATTTTAATGTAATCTGATAAAAATTGTCATTATTATATTACTAATTATAAATAATAAGGCGGAAAGACTCCATGGGGTCTATAGCCTAATAAAGATTGTTTATATACAGGGTCCTGCAACAGTGCGTCGGGCTTTCCTAGAATTTTCAGCATTAGTGTACAAATTTTCACAAACTTACAAAGTTTTAATGACGATTTTGGCGAGTGTTAAAAAAGTATATATTTTTTTATCTTTTAAGCCTAATAACTTCTAAACAAAGATGAATCTGACCTAAGTTCATATAACATATTTTTGTTACCTTTTATTTTGAAACAGCATTACCTTTTATTTTCCAACGTTAGTCAGAGCCAAAATATGTCTTCAAAGTTTACTAGAAACAACACATTACTGTTATTTGGTTTAAGTCAGTCATATTTGGAAATTTTTCAAAAATTGATATGTCATTTGCTTAGTAATGTTGAGAAAATATTTGGAATGATAATTTAAATATGTAACAATTATTTTTTATATTGTTTTTTTTTTCAATATTAGTTTAAGTAACACATATGAAGCTTAGAGCTCACTGAATATAACGAAATTAAAATGTATGTAACTTTATTCCGGTTAGACTCCAATGGTACACCTATGATCTACTATACTTGATATTAGCTTTGTTTTCAAAGCACCGTAGAGAGCAGATAGCACCGTAGAGAATGGCCAAGTTGTAAATGCCTGTCGCCACATGCATTGTATTTTCACACCAACGGTATAATTGCTTAATACTAATATTCTCCTGGGCGACAACTGAATCCACGACCATTGATTAGTCAGGGCCTTAACTCGCCACACCATACGGGCTTCAGATCGAATTTAAATCGCCGGTGGATGCAACCATAACTATAAGAGATAACGATTGATGATATCGAATGCACAATTGCCTGTGGAAGTCTTGGCGAAATCGAGTTAAGTGTCTGCCAGCGCAAATCAACGAAACATCTAAGCGCACCTTCACTGGGCGTTTGCATAAAAATTCCGACATGTAAATATTTACTTTTTCCACTGCGTAATGACCGCCGAGGCACGCTTTTCGTGGTCTCGCTCTGATTCCGGCGGCAACTCAAATTCCACAAGAATCTCAGGAGTCGTTTCCCCGAAATTACACGCACTCGTGGGCATTACGCAACGTTCGTTGCAAATCTGTTCAAAAATCTGTAGCAAATCTATAGTTATCGAAATGGCAACTGTAATGATCCTCTCTGTGTCATCGCAGCGTCGTGATTTCTCGGGTGATGAAATGTGAAGGGGAGAAGATGGATCTGTTTCCTGGTCTGGACGCGGATTAATCGGCCGCGATTTCCCAAATGTCACCACCTTAACTGAGTTGTTAAACAGGGATTTGTGTAAAATTAACATCTCCATTGGGCATAAAAGCAGCTGATGTAACCGCTGGTAATGTATTCTCGCAGGAAATCGGCATATTTTCATGGAACCATATCGAACGCCACTTTCAGATCAATAATTATTACGCAAGCGATTGTATAATTACGCGATTAGAGTATGTTACATGTCGGTGCACTTTATAAACAGAAGTGGACTGAGAGCGGGGAATTTGCATGCGAACACATGCAATTAGAAAATGTAGCGTAGCGTAATGATAGTCAAACAAATCTCCAGTCAGCCTCATGCGAGTATGCAAACAATTTTAACGATTTTCGTGTCATATTTGCGAATTGCACTGACGACGGGAGCGACACGAAACACCGGATGGGCGGTGTGCAATTTCATTCACGTTCTAGAGTTACGTCGAACAGGACACCTACCAGACTGCAGACTTGACCAAGGCGATTTCAGAAATTGAAAGGAAAGGTCGTCGCGTCGCATAACGAGACACGCGCTGTTTGCGCTGGCAGGCGACGAAAAAAGCCAATGCACATTTTAAGATCGTATGAAAGTTGTAGCTGGGCGTTGGTGCTGCTGGACTAAAAGAAAATTTGTGAGCGATACGGTCCGGTGACTTAATTAATCGAGAGAAAAAAACTCTTTTGCTACAGATAAACTGGTTTAGCACATTTCAAACGAATTTAATCCATAACTAATAATAATCAATCAATATTCATTATAAATTTTGTGGTCGCATGGTAATCAAGCTTCAAAGTCGAAGCACATATTAATATCGGGAGGTCGAAAGATATTGCTGCACTTTGGTCCTAATGGTATAAAATAAAAAATTGTGAAGGATCCTGTTAAAATATGTTAAATAAGAAATTACACAACGTTTCATAAATATTTTGGTGATCAAACATTTGCTGAATCAAAATATCAAGAGAGTTGTTAAGAGTGTAATGTTCCCAAAAATGTTAAAAGCACCGGAATAGTCAGAAACTGCGTTTCGCCGAAAAATGAAAAGTTTTTATGTATCAGATTTCCAACTCTACTCTAGTATAAATGTTAATAAGAAAACTGATTTACTAAGTAAGTAACACTTCAAGGTTCTATATTTTGGAAACAAAAGCGATTAGAAAAAAAAAAAATTTGATTTAATTTTACCTTTCTTAGCACGCTCCTAAATGTATGCCTCGAAATTATTATTATTATTATTATTAATTATTATTATTATTATTATTAATTGTAGGACACCTTGTATATCAATCAATGTTGCAAATAACGAAAATTGCAAAAAATGTAATTTTTAATGTTTAAAATGTCTAGTACAGAACCTCTATTGCAATAATTTCAGAATAAGCCTAATGTTTTCAGAAAGCTGCACGAAACTTTCAACATATCTGCAGATATTAAACTCCACAAGCATGAAAATGACATATTTTGTCATATTTTAACAAAAGTAAAATTTTACCGCAATTATTACAATAGAAATTTAAAAATCTATAAAAACAATTTAACGGAATTGTTAAATTTAAATAATATTTTCCACACAAATGTAAAATTTAATTAAATTTTTCCACATAAATGTAAAAAACATAATGAAATTTATGACAATTTCAATAGTATTGTAATTTTAATTGCAAATTTTGTCAATATTTAATCAAAGTAAAAATGTACCGCAATTATTATAATAGAAAAGTAAAAATTTATTAAAAAAAACAGTAGATACATTTTTTTACACAATTGTTAAAACAATGAAATGTATGTAAAATTTAATAGAATATTAACTAACCTTATGAACTTATTAAAAATTTATGATTATGTTCCATTCAATTAATAAAAATGTTCATGAAATTCATTTCAGTTACTTTTTGGGATTTTTTTCCAGATTTTGGATTTTTTTTTAACATAAGAACATGTAAAAAAACATGAAAACTGTCCAATTATAAAATTTTAATGGACTGTCAACACATTAGAAGAATAACATTTGTTATTTTGTTATTGTTAACATCGAAGATTGATCATACAAAATTGCCCGAAAATGTTGGTACATTAATTTGATTGGAAGGGCATATTTCTAAAATGGCCTAAAATTGAAATATCACTTCTTTTTTTGAATCATTGTTAAAACAATGACATTTATGTCAACTTTAATAGAATTTTAAACTAATTAAAAATGTATGATTATTTTCCATTGAATTTATAAAAATGCCAAGAAATTTTAACTCATTTCAATACTATAATATGTCAAGTTTAACAGAACTACAATATACTACCAATTTTTACCAGAAATCGAAAAAAATATGAGAACTTTCAGCGAGGTGAGTTTCCATAGATTTAAAAAAAAAAATAATTAACAGGAAGGCAAAATTTAGAGAAACTTTTCCACACAATTTCAAAAACCTTAGGAAATTTATGACATTTTCAACAGAATTGTAAATCTTAGTAAAAATGTATGATAATTTTCCATGCAATTTATAAAAAATCTACCTATCATTATAAACAATCTTTATTAGGCTATAGACCCCATGGGGTCTTTCCGCCTTATTATTTATAATTAGTAATATAATTATGACAATTTTAATAGAAAACATTAAAATGATTACAATGATGATTAAAATGACCATTTACCTAAGGTTACCATTTAAAAAGTCTATGACGTCATAACTCAAAAACAAATAGTGACTAAAACTTTAGATTTATATCAAAAAGTGTATTTTCAAATTTAGAAATCTACATGTCCGAGGATTTTTCCAAAATATATCCAACTTCCGAAATACGGAATTTATTCCATTTGGCTGTTCCACACTGTACACACATTAATTGTATTGCACATTTTCAGAATTTGTTTAGTTTTAATGAGATTTTGATAAATATTCGTGCAATTTAGAATAATGAGAGTAATAAAAGAACCAATTTATAAATTAAAGATAAAATTTATAAAGTTTTAAAAGAATTTATAGAATTTTGATAAAATCTACCGAGTTTTGACCTACTTCTCCTGATTATATTTAAATGTACTGGGACAAATGTCCGGTATTTGATATTTTTTTAGGATTTCGATAAAATTTGGTGAAATATTGATCAACTTTATACAAATTTACAGATCATATCTTCAAAATTTTGGCAGTATTATATACTTACACTACACTACACATACCAAATTGTGTTGCATATTTTCAGAATTTGTTTAGTTTTGATGAGATTTTGGTGAATGTTCGTGCAATTTAGAAAAATGAGATTAATAAAAGAACAAATTTATAAAATTTTGAATGGCGGGACTAAATATAGATCCAATTTATAAAGAATTTATAGAATTTTGATCAAATCTACAGATTTTCGATCTACTTCTCCTGACTATATTTAAAAACAGTTTTTACATATGTTCGGTATGTGATATTTTTTTAGGATTTTGATTAAATTTGTAAAATATTGATCAATTTTATACAAATTCACAGATCATATCTACAAAATTATGGCAGGATTATATACACAATAATTGTATTGCACATGTTCAGAATTTGTTAAGTTTTGATGAGATTTTGATGAATTTTCGTGACGTTTGCAATCGTGAGATTAAAAAAATAACCTATTTATAAAATTTTCTACAGTGAGATTAATTAAAGATCCAATTTATGAAGTTTGGTAAGAATTTATGTTATGTTGATAAAATTTAGACCTTCTTCTACTAATTAGGTTTATAAAGATTCATATCTACATGTATTGTGTGGCCAGATGAATAAATTCTATTCCATTATACTCTATTCTATTCTAAAACTTTCATTCTGTTTTCTATTTTCATAATCTATGCATATTTTCATCAAATTTGATTAACTTTACACAAAGTTATAGATCCAATCTAAAAATTGTCACAGGATTTCTCGATTTCAATGAGAATTTGTCAAATTTTCGTCATTTCTACAGAATTATATACCTACACATTAATTGAATTACACATCTTCAGAATTGTTGTCAAAATTCTAGTTTTAATGAAGTTTTGTCATATTAAATGCATTTTCATTTAAATAAAATGCAGACATTTCATTATATATACAGGATATTGATAGCAGGGTTGAAATAATTCATGATTTAAAAAAACCAAATAAACCATGGTTTATTTGATTTATTTGATTTTTTTATATTTCTGATCAGTTTTTCCAGTTTTGATGTGATTTGTGTTGGTATTTTGATTAAATTTCTTTTATTAACATTTCTAGATTCCTTTACCACTACAAATTGGCAAATTTAAAGATTTTGAAGCAATATACAGGATTCTGTCTCACCACTACATTTCTTGTATTATTTTTGAAACTTTTTTTTTATATAATAATGGAAAATTTAAATGGGAATTTTGACTATTGCGACGGTTCAATTCCATTGTTGGCATATCAACAATATATCCAACGTATGTATATATGTATAGGTTTTATTTATTTATATGTTATTTATAGGATATTTATAGGTTTATTTTTTTAATCTTGTATTTGATTGAAATGGCATATTACATATAGTTACGGAATTGAACCTTCGCAATATTCCAAATACCCATTTAAATTTTACATTATTATAAAATTGACTGAAACTTAGTTTTAGAAATAATACAGTAAATGTAGTGGTGAGATAGAATACTGTATATTCCTTCAAAATCTTTTAAATTTGCCAATTTGTACTAGCAAAGGAATCTAGATATGTTCATAAAATAAATTTAATCAAAATACAAAAAAAATAGATAAAATTTCAGAAATATTCTACAAAAAGGTGTCGATAATTATTAAATATAACCAAATGTTGAGAAAACCGCATTGAAGTTCTATAAATGACTAGAAAACATAATTGAACATAATAATTTAACAAAAATGGAATCTAATTTGATATAGAACTTGACCTTGACATTTCAGAAACTGGAAAGTCATGTAACCAATTACAAATACAAAAACATATTTAATGTAATAAATCAATAATATTGTAAAGGTTGTAAAAGTAACTGATACCCATCCAAGATCATTCTTCGTTGCCAAGAAGAAATTGACAAATTTGGTTTAATAGTTAAAGTTTTGTGTCCACGTTAAGAAGCACTTGCATACTTTTACCACAATGATTATTACCAATCATAATATGTTCACTTTCATAATGAGCATTTCATTGCGCCTATTACGTGACTTTTTTTGGGCAGCCAAGGACTTTCAAAGCGGCATTTCTACTGTAATTTAATGCCAACGCACAATATGTTATTAAATGTAATTACTTAATTGCGATTACCGAAGAAATTGGTTTAATTAATTGCCACCGCAAAACGAGGATCGCTCTGCAATTGCGATCTTTCAATTGGGCAATATCAATTAATGCATTCTGCAGAGTAATTATTACGCGCGACGTTTCGCCAGTTTCCTTGGAACTTTTCCGATTTACTCGATGGAGATGGTGATGGAGATCATAAATGCCACGAATTACTCCTGGTAATTAGCGATTAATATTATATAAATTTATTGAGACACGCACTGCTTCTTGTAATGAGCCGTTTACTCAAAATGATTAATTTGCAAGTAATCGATTAATGTTGCGTTATTATTACACATAATTCATTAAAGAAAACTCATGCGAATCGTACAAGATAGTTAGGCATTCGGCACAGTCATCACCAACCATTAATGAAGATGTACCTGAATGAAGAAGAAGGAGAATAATAAAATTAACAAAAAGTAGAAGAGTAACAGCAACAAAAATAAGAACCAGAAGAAAAGAACAAGAACCAGAACAAGAGGAAGAAGAGGACAAAGAACAATAATAAGAACAAGAACTACTAGAATAAGAATATAAAGGGCGTCTGGACTGGCAATCAATTAAAACTGAGTTAATGGAAAAATGAAGTTTTTCTATTTACATAGAACTTGATAGTCCATAAACTACCAATCCTTTCCAGTTCCCGATAATGTGACAAATAGAAAACTAATACTTAGTTATCAAATTCTGTATATCTATACTTAGAGTAGTAGAGTAGAGCAGAGTACCTAGAGTAGAGTAGAGAAGAATCGAATTGAGTAGAGTAGAGTAGAGTCGAGTCGAGTCGAGTAGAGTAGAGTAGAGACCCAGAGTATTTTATAGTATTCGATAAATTCTTCGAAATCAGTTGCTCGAAATCAATTGCTTGAAAATATAATTCCTCCTATATAACTTTGTTCGACATAAAAGCTCCTCGAAAAGGTTAGGTTACGCTAATTTACTTTATTTTACAGGTTAGGTTTACTGTGTTTTCGAGGAACTTGACTTTTGAGCGATTTGGTTATCAAGAAATTCGCTTCCAGCAATTGATTTCGAGCAATTTCCTCGAATCTACTTTATATTTCTTAACAATTTGGTATTATAAACACCGATTGCAATGAAAGCCAGCTTGCATCGTGCAGGGAATGCGCAATGCTGGGAGACACAAAGACTTTCCTTCGATACGGCAACGATTAAAATTCGGCTCCTGCTTTACTTTCTTCGGGCAATTTCGTGAGATGTCCACGGGTCTTGGTTTGGTAATTTCGCTGCTTTAAATTTTCAGGTGTGGTCGCATGGCAAACACAGAAAAAAACGGTATTAACGCATTCTTGCACGGACACGTGGAGCAATAGAGCGAAATAATGAATTAATTATCAAGGATTGAGAGTGGTTTTAATCGCGTGAGTTGCGCAACCAAGTGCTTCTGCTTAAAGTTGATGCGCGCTTAATAATACACATTTTGCTATTAATTTATTTATATACGGTTCTTAATGGTCAAATATTGCAAGAAAATAATCGCAGCTTCCAGGTATATGCGTATTTAAATGTATAATTATATTAATTTGTATTGTAAACTAAGGATGTAATTTATGTTATTGTAATGTTATACATTATAATGGTAAATGCAAATCTGTTATTTCAGTATTTGAAACTATATTTATTATATAACGTACATATTTTGCAATGATTGGCCAACATTTGTATACCTTAAAACATACATTTCAGGACATTTTTGGAAGGTATTACAATTATTATTGGAAGCGTAAAGATGATATATCATTAATGATGAATTAATTAAGTTGAAAAGCCGAGTGGAGTAACACAGTTTATTTTTTTATTCAGTAAGTTCAGAAACATAAAAGGGATCTTGTCGGGATCAAGTTGGGGATAAGCTATTTTTTCGAAACAGGTTGCTTACGATGTTTTTTATTGTTGAAAAAATTAAGTTTGATGACTTATAAAAACCAGTATAATTTATGTTTTCACTATGCATTATAATTGACCTTTTTTTCAAAAAATACAGATATTTTTCGAAACACATTGCTTACGATGTTTTCTTTGTTTTTGTTGACAAAATCAAGACTGATGGGTGTTCTGAAAATATCCTTAACTTATGAAAAGCAGAATATCTATTTTTTTTACTACTATTATTGAATAAAAATTATACGTGTAGTTCCAAATTTCAAAATTATTTGACATTCATATCTACATATATGACATATCTATTTTATTTATTTAATTAGAATTTGTTTTAAGCAGCAATTCATATATGTTTTTTGTTTGCAAATTTAATAATTATGTAATTTTACTGAATATTTGAAATTTTGATTATCGTTATTTGGTAAATTTTAAAAATTTATATGGTATTTTAACGAGTTTTAATGCAATGCTTAAAAATGCTGGTTTCATGTACACTTTTTACGAACCATTTAGAAATTCGCAGTGAAATTTTCCAGTTTTATTTTCCTAAATATGTTAAATATGGAAATTTTTAGTAATATTTTGAAAAATCACATTAATCTATATAAAATTAGATGCTTATTTAAGATATAATTCACAATACTGAGGATGATGGTACAAATTTTAACATTTTTGTAGAGGAAACCATTCAGTGAAAAATCCATCTGTAATGCAAGTTTTTGATATAATATTTAAAAAAATATAGTTTTACTATTTTAATGAATAATAACGAAATGCTTTAAAATGCTTGAAATTTTGGGGACTGAAACAGGCATGAAACTCCACTTTCATGTACTGTATTTACGAACCATTTGGAAATTCGCAATGAAATTTTACAATTTTATTTTCCTGAATTGGTAGATTTTGGAAATTTTTAGCACAATTTTGAAAAACCACTTTAATTTATATAAAAAATAGAAGCTTGTTAAAAAAATAATGCACAATATTGAGGATAATAATACAAATTTAAACATTTTTGTAGAGAAAACAATTCAGTGAAAAATCCAGGTTTGGACAAAAAACAGACATATTTAAAAAAAAATGTCAACAACTTGCACTGAAAGATTGATTTTTCACTAAATTTTGTAATTTTTTGAAGATGACTTAAAATTTGTGAAGGAATATTTATATCATTTTGCACTGGCAGACTAAAATTTGTAGTCCTTAAATTATACAGAGCGTTCAAGAAAGTCAACTTTTTTTTTGATAAAATATTTAAAAAAAATATAGATTTACTATTTTAATGAGTAATAACGAAATGCTTTAAAATGCTTGAAATTTTGAGGACTGAAACAGGCATGAAACTCCAGTTTCGTGTACACTATTTACGAACAATTTAGAAATTCGCAGTGAAATTTTACAATTTTATTTTCCTGATTTGGTATATTTTGGAAATTTTTAGCAAAATTTTGAAAAACCACTTTAATCTATATAAAAAATAGAAGCTTGTTTAAAAAATAATGCACACTATTGAGGATAATGATACAAATTTAAACATTTTTGTAGAGAAAACAATTCAGTGAAAAATCCAGTTTTGGACATGAAAAAATACAGATATATTTTTTTAATTTTTTGCATTGCACTGAAAGATGGATTTTTCACTAAATTTTGTAACTTTTTGAAGATTACTTAAATTTGTGAAGGAATATTTATATCATTTTGCACTGGTAGATTAAAATTTGTAGTCTTTAAATTATACAGAGCGTTCAAGAAATTGGTGTTAACTGTTCCGGTGGGTACTAATAGTTGACACTATTCAAGATCAAATGAAATATATTTTACAATGTTGCTGAAATGTTTTGTAGGATACATGCAAATAATTTAACTACATTTTTCAAATGTCATTATTTGTCAATATTTTGATGGTACTAAGTAGCTGGAAAAGTTGACACTACTTTCTTGAATCCTCTGTAAATTTTAGGAAATTGATAGCGGAAGCCATTCCGCCATCAATTTCCTAAAATTTACAAAGTGTTCAAGAAAGTGTTGTCAAGTGTTCGGAAATTTTAGGAAATTGATGGTGGAAGTCATTACAAGGTTATAATTTGCTATAATGATATACCATTAAGCCACTTCTTCTAATTTATTTTATCAAATGTATTGAACAAATAGTATATTTCATTAGGAGAAGTAAGGGATTTCGATGCACAATATTGAGGATGATGTTACAAATTTAAACATTTTTGTAGAGGAAACAAATCAGTGAAAAATCCATCAATGATGCTTTCAAGTTTTGGACAAAAAAAAACAAAATATACATATATTTTTTTATATTTTTGGCCAAAACTTGCAGACAAAGATGTATTTTCACTGAATTTTGTAAAGTTTTGAAGATTACTTTTTTCAGTGATGCTTTCAAGTTTTGGACAAAATTCAAAATATACATATATTTTTTAATATTTTTTGTCCAACGCTTGCAATCAAAGATGGATTTTCACTGAATTTTGTATTTTTTCAAAGATTACTTAAAAGTCGTGAAGGATCATGTCGTGATCATTTTGCACGATGCAACCATACTTTTTATTATACCAACTTACATATACACATATACACATATATACACATATTAAAAAAACGCAAAAAAGGTTAAGAAGTAAATTTAGAACATTTTATTTTCAAAGTAATAACTCTAATTCTCCAAATCTATTATGTAGTGCAAGGAAAAAAAATCGGACATCGTGAAACGTTTTCTGTATGCGGTATTTTTTTTTAATTTAGCGCTCGGAAAATATTCAGAGATCCGGAAAAAAATTCCGTTGGCTGTTCTGAAAATAACATCTTTACGTCATTATAAAAACGGATGAATACAAGCTGTTTTCAGACAAATACAATAAAAAATATATACGTCTCGTTTTTGCAATTTACATTTTTTTTTTCATTGCACAATTTATTTTTAGATTTTAATTTTTTAAATTAATAATGTTAATGTTAAATTAAAAAGAATGTATTCATTTTTAGTGCAATGTATAAATTTTATAACCTATAGTTTTTAATTTACATCAAAAATTTGCTGAACCTAAATGTCTGCAAATTTATTAATTACGTTATTTCAGTGAATATTTGAAATTTTATATAATTTATTATCGAATTTGAATTAAATGAGTCGTGCACTGTCTATAAGCCGATTAGAAATGAGTGTGTGAAAACTCGCAGGGTTATTTTGCAATTTAATTTACTTTAATAAATGTGTTTTGGAATCATTTTCAAAATTAAAAAAAAATACGCAAATTTATATAAAATTAAATCCTCTTTAAAACCATATTGCACAATATTAAGGATGGTGTTACACATTCAAGCATGTAAAACATAATTTATATTTTATGTCCGAAACTTTTTCTGCAATTTTAATAAATATTATGCTATTTCTTATGGAGTTATCACTAAATAATTTGAATATGTTTTGTTTTGTAAATTTTTAAGTTTTCTATGGCAACTGAACGAGTATGAATTTACTGTTTGGAATTTTATTTTCCTGAATATGTTTTGGAAATTTTTAGCAAAATTTAAAAAAATAACGATATAAATTTAGATGCTCTTAAAAAAAATTATGCACAATATTAGGACGATGTTACGCTTGAAACGTTTTTGTAATAATAATTTGAAAATTTATATTTATTATTCAAAACTTGTAGACATTATTTGTTTTGCAAATCTAATAAATATTATGCTATTCCTTATGGAGTTATCACTGAATAATTTGAATTTCATAACCCATTGCATTTGTAGGTAAATTTTAAAATTTTCTAGGACAACTGAACGAATATGAATGTACTGTTTTGCAATGTTTTGAAACTTTTAAGAATACTTATTACAGTTTTCGTGTATGAATTATTTACAAATTCGCATTGAAATTTGACTACAATTTTATTTGACTTAAAATGGTCTGGAAATTCTAATGCAATTTAATCTATTTATACATTAAATTAAGTTTGAAAAATTACCTTAATCTATATAAAATTGAATTCTTTTAAAAACATGAATAACAATATTGTGAATAATATCATAAGTATATTGAAATATTTTGTGTAGGAAAATGTTTAATTTTTGAATACTTAATCTGCAATACTCCAAAAGTTTTTGTAAATTTAATAAATTTTATCCTAGTCCAGATATTTGCAGATTTCCGAATTTACTTATATATTTGGAAAAATCCCTATTATTCCCCGAAAGTACGTCAGTATGGCTAATTCAGATTTTAGCTGATTTGTGAATTTTCTCATATATTTGGAATAAGCCCTATTATTCCCCAAAAGTATGTGGGTATGGCTAACTATTATGAAAATATTCCGGAAATACTGAAAATATTACAGCAAGAATAAATAAAATGTAGATTGCTCGTATTAACCAAATTTGCATGGTATTTCGAATTTTCTTAAATACTCATTAACGTCCAGTCAATATTCCAAAAAGGTTTCTAATATCTCAGCGTATACTTTTGTTTTCCAAATATTTAATTAAACTTATAGAAATTAAAACAAACAAAAAATAGTAATAGTACTAGATAGATAGATAGATAGATTTATTTTTGGTGCATTAACAAATATCTGTTTTACACAAGTCAGTACATAATATAATATATATATAATACTAATAAATTTTTACAAAATACTTAAAATTATAAAAACTACTGGGATATAAAACTATAAATAAACAAATTGGTACATCAATCAATAAAATTGGCCAAACGAAATACAATATAAAACATATTAAAACGTAAGTTATACCTATACGATACATTGCAGACATATAGGATCCCATTTCATTTGTTTATACTTTACAAAATCTTGTCACATTTAATTAGATCATCGACTGAAAAAAAAGCGTTGTCAATGAGGAATCGCTTGAGTGCCATCCTGAAACGGCTAAACGGAAGGTTCTTGTTATAGACAGTAAGTTTGTTATATAATTTTATGCCGTAATACTAGTATAAATACTACTCATTTTAACCCCAATCTTTGGAAAGTAGTAGTACTAGTATACATACTACTCATTTTAATCCCAATCGTTGGAAAGTAGTAGTACTACTATAAATACTACTCATTTTAATCCCAATCTTTGGAAATTAGTAGTACTAGTATAAATACTACTCATTTTAATCACAATCTTTGGAAAATGCACCTTGTCCTTCGGCCTCCGTGTATTTTCGTCGTTGGGATTAAAATTCGTAGTATTTATAAAATTTCAATCAATAATGAGAACACCACTTATTATGTTACTCCTGGAAATAATATAATACTATGATAATTTATTAAATGTATTTTTTATTCCGAGTTATAATTATTAGACAAGAAATTAAGCAAGGAAGCAATATTTTAACAAATTAATTAATTATGTAATTAGTGCTGCGCAATAATTTACTGCTAGATTTCATAGTTTTTAGGTGTGTGCAATAAATCAAAACTCGCTGGTTCTAATACGATATTAGCGAGTGTGTCTGGACAGGAGACACACACCACTTCACGCATATGATAAATTAACGACTTTTACCATCCACTAAGCGACTGGTCTAAATTTAATTGCACACGTTCTAACAGCAAGGACTTTATAGGTGCGATTGTGTTACTTCTTTTTGTTCATTAGAGCACGACAGGCAATGTAATTGGATATGCTCGAATTTTTATATTGACGTTATTTATAGCAGTGCCATTATGTATTAAGAGAACGCATATTTCGTTAGTTGCTTTGTATGCACGTAGTATTAAGATTTAATTAGATTGTAATAAGTATTAGTAAGTGTTTTTGTTTGTTAAGTTTAAGGTTTTATCTATAAATTACCAGTTATATATTTAAGGTTGTTATATTATTTTTCACCATAAAGTACTAAATAATAATATAACAACCTTAAATTTTTATTTATATTTATACCTTTAGTTATTATATTTATATTTATATTATATTTATATTATTTATATTTGTACCTATACTAGGCTTTAAAAATGAACTAGGTTTCTCATCTTTCTCTAAAAATCTTTTTGAATTTTACCTCCTTCTCTTTCTTTATTAGTAATTACTAATTAATAAGTCTGTATACTTCTTTTTTAGGTCTTCTGTAAGTTTCTACTTTTCTTGTTTTATGAGTTAGTTTTGAATCTGTTTAAATCTGTTTCGTACCGTTGGTCGAATTAAATGGTTTAAATCTAGAGTCTGATAATATGTTTATGTAATACATTTCAAGAAAGCGTATTACATAAACAAATAATAAGTTTAATAACTAATAAAACGAACAATCGAAAAATGTCTAAAATCCCCAATTAAAATTCCTGTCGTGCTTTCACTCAAAAGAGTCACCCGCACAAAAAAACCCAATTAATTGGTCTGTATTTTTTCCCATTCATAATTACGCGTTTAATTCAATAATTGCCGGAAACGGTCGCACAATTAATCCATTACGCGTCAGGTCATTAGCGTTTTTATGGCACATTGTGGCGTTTGGAAATTTGGTGTCCCAAAACCAAACGCGTTTGGTTTTGAATGCAGCGGAAGGTTAACACTTAGCATTGACACTGGGAGAATGTGTGGTAACTTTTACGCCCGCGTTGCAGAAAAAAGCGGACTTCGATTGTCCGGCGTACAATCGAATTATCAGGGACGGGTTTTTGCACATTCCGGATTTCCATAAAGGTTTCTATTTACATACACGTCTACGCCCAAATGACTGTCACTCAATCAATGCGTGGTCCAAAAATAGATTTTGAAGTCTGCTTGTACCGATATGTTTAATTTTAACTCCTTCATGGTGCTGCAACATCATCCAGATCTACTCTCGTTTCTTTCAAGATATCGAATTCTACGCATCTTTGGCCAAATCTAGGAAACTTTTTAGTTTCACTCTAGATATACTCAAACTACTCATACTCATACTATCAGATATGTTCATCCAATATAAGTATCAACCTTCGTGTTAAAGCAATAGCTCTTTTGAGCATACTTACAATCATTACAGGATTCTGAAAGTGAGGTTCTTTCAGATTCCTGTAATGATTGTGCAAACTCAAAAATTCAAAAAAATTGAAACAATTAATGATAAGTGTCCTTTGTTTGTTCACAACTTAAGGATTTACCTGAATACTCATCTGGTGATTGAATCTCAAACCATAGCGCATACTAATCGAATTAAATGGTTATACCATAATTCCATATTATACCATATAATTATACATAAAAGCCGGGCAATTCCGCAATAGCTTAATGCCTGAGTTAAGCTATAACATCCTCAAGCAGTCCCATAAAATGGTCCGTAACCCTCAATCTGTGCAGAGATCTGATTCCGGCCCCATTTGCCAATCCAATGGCACAATTTCAGCCTCCTTCAGCAGAACCCATTCGTTATGAAACACATGCTCGGGCATACGTGAAATCACCCGCACTGACCACTCGTTATCTCGTAATTTATTGTGGCCCAGTTCGGTGCCAGTAAATTTTCAGCCCGGCCAAGGAGTGGACAATGGACGATTGTGCAACTTTCAGTGGTCAGTTGCAGATTTCGGTGATTAATTATGGTAATGCGAGTAGACAAGCTCAAATTGGAGTGGCTGAATCGATGTGGGCAAGTTTCGTTTCGACGTGTCGTTTAAATCATTTCTATAATGCGCACGTGTTAAATTTTTGTTGTGGGAGGTCGATTTTCATTCACAAATTTATGGGTATGGGAATGTAAGTGATTGATGCAATTAAATGTTTTAGACTCTCTCTATTTCTGGTACGGAGAAAAGGTAGAAATGTGTAATGTCATTCTCAATATTGTTATATTTTAAGTATCTCATTTTTCATAAATTGTCTTTTTTGAAACCTTTGTTAAAAATTTCCTCAACATATCCTCAAATCACCCAATTTTATGGGTTTCGACTAACGCAATTGTTCAAAATTTGACCTAAAATTCCCAAAATAAATAAAATTGATAAAAATAATCAAACTTTATGACTAAATTGTGGAACAAAAAGTTGAAGTAGGTATATAAAATGTAATAAACGAATCATAACCGATAATGTGGAGCTTATGAAAGTATCGTAACCAATTTTATATAGACTAACGTAATGGTTCAAAATTTTACCTAAAATTTCCAAAATAAATAAAATTGTGGTCAACAATTACGAAAGTAATCAAACTTTCTGACTAAAATGTCGAACAAAAAGTTGAAGTATATAAAATGTAATAAACTAATCATAACCGATAATGTGGAGCTTATGAAAGTATCATAGATATTAATCATCTAAAATGTCGAACAAAAAGTTGAAATATATAAAATGTAATAAACTAATCATAATCGATAATATGAAGCTTACGAAAGTATTGTAGATACTAATCATAGTATGATTAAATCAAGATAAAGTTTGCCAATTGCAGTTTTGAGTGAATTAGTCAAAAATTACTCAAAATACAATGCAAATTTCTAAATGGTTGTCTTAATATTTTGTAAAACACAAAATTATCTTTGTAAATTAAAATGCCACATGAAAATTGAAACAAAAAGTTGAAGTACATAAAATGTAATAAACTAATCATAACCGATAATGTGGAGCTTATGAAAGTATCGTAACCAACTTTATATAGACTAACGTAATTGTTCAAAATTTTATCTAAAATTTCCAAAATAAATAAAATTGTGGTCAAAAATTACGAAAGTAATCTTTCTAAACTTTCTCACTAAAATGTCGAACAAAAAGTTGAAGTATATAAAATGTAATAAGTAATCATAACCGATAATGTGGAGCTTATGAAACTATCGTAGATACTAATCGTAGTATGATTGAATAAAGATTAAGTTTGCCAGTTGTAGTTTTGAGTGAATTAATCGAACATTACTAAAAATACAATGCTAATTTCGAAATTCTTGCCTAAATATTTTGTATAAAACAAAATTATCTTTGTAAATTAAAATGTCAAAGGAAAATTTAAAAAATCTTATAATTCAATCAAAATTATGATCGGGAATCGAAACAATTAATTCGAAAATACTAAATTTCAATCGAAATTGTTGTTTACGAAATGTTAATTAGAGAAGTTATAAACACCAAAAAACACCTATCAAGTATAAGGCAAAGTTTCTGACTGAAGTAATGAAAATTATTATATTTAAACAAAATTATGATTAGGAAGGGATCTTGAAACGAAGAGTCAAAAACTACAAAAATAACGAAACTTTCTGACTAAAATGTCAAACCAAACGTTGACATATATAACATGGAATCAGCTAATCATAGTATGAAAAAGTCTAAGATTATAAAATATGAAACAAAATTATCTTTCTAAATTAAAATGTCAAACAAAAATTTGAAAAATCCATCAAAATTATGAAGCAATTAATTCAAAACAGATTAAATTACAATCGAATTTGTTATAAATTTGTTATGAAAATATAACAAATTTATAACGAAAAGTAGAAAATGGTGAAATTTAATCAATATTATGATTTCAACTTGGAATAAAAAACAATCAAATGAATCAAGATTAAATTTCGATTAAAATCATGTGTGTATACTGTATATCACAAAATGTCAATTGCTTAAGTCAAAAATGCAGAGATTATATTTCAATCGAAATTGTGCTTTTATGGCAAATTTCAAACGAAAAGTAGAAAATGATTAAATTTGATTCTCAAAAACCAACAAATACAAAAAATATTAAATTTCAATTAAAATTAGTTTTTTACGAAATACTAATTAGGTAAGTGAAAAGCACTCAAAATTATGAAGTATTAAGCAATGATTAGGATTTTGGTAATACTTTGATAGATTAAAGTGTCTTCTCTAATAAACATTTCGTGAACAACTAATTTTGAATGAACATTTTATAATCTGGTTCCCAAAATAATATTATTCCCAAAACTCAACAAATAAAAAAAATGAATAAAAATTAGTTCTTTACGAAATGTTAATCAGATAAGTGAAAAACACTTACAAATGTCAAGTATTAAACAATGATTAGGAATTTTTGATAAGTATTTTAAAACTTTTAGGTGTTTTAACTTCTCTAATAAACATTTCGTAAGCAAATTTTGATTGAAATTTAATAATTTTTAATTTGTTTGTTTTTTATTCCGATTTCCTAATACAATTTAAAATAATCAAATTCCCAAAAACATTCCCAGTATTCCCAAAAACCAACAAATACAAAATTATTAATTAATTATTAAAGTACTAAAGCAAACTTTCTGACTGTACTGTTGAAGATTATTAAATTTAAACCAAATTATGACTACGAATAGGAATCTTGAAACCAACTGGTAGAAAATAAATAAGTGTCAATCGAAATTATTTGTTCGCTTCATGAAATGTCGATTGGAAGAAAAAAATAAAATTTAATGAAACCTTCAAACTGAAGTGTGCAACAAAATTTTTCAAAACTTATGACTAAATGTCATTCAAAATTATATTTGTATATTGAAAAGTAAAATAAAATAGTCCAAAATCGTTAAAATTTCATTTAAATTATATACAGAAATTTGAAGCTACAAATGATACATATAAAATGTTTATATGTAAATATATACTTGATTCGTTAGCTTTAACATATCTGTGATTGTCCTTTAATTAGAAAACTATTACTTGAATTATTGACATCTAATTATTTCATTTTATATTTATATTATACCTATGTACCTTAGAAGTACCTGACTTTTGTAAATATTATTATTTGTACTTCCACCAAATATATATTACTATTGTTATTATTATAATCAAAATTGTGTTTGAACACTCAGTTTTTCCAATAAAGCAAAAGTGGTGTGAAAAATATTAGAAATATGCAGTTAAAGATTTTTTACATTAAAATAAAATAATATTTCTAATATTTGTGAGCTTATATAAAAATTTAAGAAAATGATAATAAACCATTTCAAATCAAAAATTCAAAAACTTGAATATAAAAAATGAAGAGGTCGAAAAAAAAAGTTTCAATCAAAACAATGTGTTTGTATCACGAATGTTTAATGAAAAAAAAAATCTAATTTTAATGAAACTTCCAAATTTTACAACAAAAAAATGTATGACTAAATGTGATTCAAAATGATCTCTACACATTGAAAAGTCGAATGAAATAGTCAAGAATCATTAAATTAGGAATAAAATATTTATATATAGAAATTTCAAGCTACATAAAAATCAAACATGATAATCAAAATTGTATTTGAACCCTCAGTTTTGCCAATAAAGTAAAAGTGGAAGGGGAAAAATGCACTTGAAGATTTTTTTTTATTAAAATAAAATTTAAAAAATCTATAATATTTGTGAGATTATTTATAGAATAAAAAATATTATAATAATCAAATCAAGAATTGAAAATATTAAAAATTATGAAATTATATTAAATTAATTAATTATAAAAAAATCTCAAAATAATAATTTATAAATAACTCAAAATTTTATTGAATTATCTTGAACAACTAAAGAGACATACAGACACACAAATATTTTTCAAAAATTCCCTTAATGAACTTGAACAATTTCAAAACGGGTTGACTTTTTTTAATCGAAAATTTTCATTCTCACAATATATACAACATAATATGAATAAATTAAGAATAAGTAAAAAATTTGAGATTGTCCAAGGAATCTATAACGTCTGGTGTTATCCTCTTTGTACAATTCTTCAAAGAAATGTTCAAATCTAAGCACGTTTTTCTTAAATTAAATGTTCCTGTGGTTAGCTCTTGGTGAAAAATATTTAATAAATATATATAAAAACCCTTGGTTTAAATATCACTATTTTCATAGAAAAATCTCTACAATGGTCTCCGTTGAAAATGGTCGCCTTGAAGAGTTTGCATTTAGTCAACAAAATGTGATTTTGTTTGACGAATTCAAGTTTTTTTTAAACATTTTTCTTCCAAATTCCTGGTTGAGTCGATGTAACAAAGAAGATCTTTAGTTAACAAAATGTTGTTTTTTTGACAAATTCAAATTTTTTTGAAACATTTTTCTTCCAAATTCCTGGATTCCCTTTCTTCCTCTTTGTTGAGTCGATGTAACAAAGAAGATCTTACACAAATAAGAATAATGCTATATTTGAAATAATTTCTAAAGTAACAAGGACATTTGTATTCATTCTTAAAGTAAGTAGCCCAAGGAATTTGGTGATTCTAATAGTCGAGGGAGTTATTTAAGAAACATTTTAAGTTTAATTTGCTGTTATTACTAGTTAATTAAATTAACTAGTAATTATAATAAATAAGTTTAAATTAAAATATTTCTAATTACGTTATTGATTTTAGTGTTTTAAATATTTTGTACTAAGCACACAAATGTACAAAAAAAAATATAAGGTCGCAGTTTAAGACATCAAGCTTAATAGACCCATCATACTGTCTAATATTTTTTTACCATCATGTGCATATGAACTAATGATTATGCTATTATGATTGTTGTAATCTTATGTAACCGTTTCCTACTACAATAAATAATCGGTTGATAAATTAATTGCACAGGCCATCTAAAAGTATTTAACATTTGCAGGGACCACAGAAGACATGAAAAGTACGCATTTCACAATTCCGGATGACCTTTCAGCGCTGGATTAATTTTAGGCCGGCTAATTAATTTAACTGCGGCACAGATGAGACCGGCGCAACATTTCTTTCCAGTTCACATGAGTCCAGCTCTGCTCATCACATAAAAATACATGTTAATTGATATTTCATTTTTTCGTGTCGTGATCTTCGCCTGGAAGCTTGACATTTTCGCACTTACATAAAAAAAGGCTGACCGGCGTTTCACCCAAATTTATAGCCGTGTACTATTATTGCAAAAAGCAAGCAACTTTTGTGAATGGGAAAGTTTCGTTAATATAAATTGGTTTCTGGCAAATTAGTTTTAAGGAAGGCAATTTTCGTCGTGTTCTCCTGCTTGATTGACTATTTAAATAAGAGGTGGGATTATTAAAAAATAATTACGCGCTACCTTCCTTGTTTCATCAAGTTAATGGAAGTTCATGATTGAATATGCTGCAAAATTAATATGCAATATAGACAAATCTATTTTAATAATTACTCATTGAATTACTTTAATTTTCAATAATTGCAGTACATAAATACACGTAGATTTTCATCAATGTATGATTTTTGTACGCGTTTTCAATGCCATATATCACTTCGAACGATGGTATAGCTATGTTACACATAACGAAGAGGCTGCACCATGTTGTATTATGAAGTCATAATGCAACTCCTGTTGTATAATGAAGTCATAATACAACCCCTGTGCTATAATGCACTTATTATACAATCCCTGTTGTCTATAGTAAATGTCATAATTGTATCTTGGTACAATATTCACTTTCTTTTGGCAAAGACGTGAAACACGCCACATTAAAAAGCGCATTACAATAATACACACAATGCGATGCAAAAAAAAAACATCACGCCATTGAAAACTTGGTCTTTCGCGGGTGAACACGAATCGCGGAAAGGCAAGTACATCCATAAAATATCAGCACTGCTTTCTCGCCACCATAAAATTCGCACATGCGTTTTTTTTTGCGACTTTCACTGGCGCCGTCGAATTTCCACCGCCTTTTAAACGCGTTAATTCGGGCGAGCGAGAATCGGCGATTTTGGAACATCCTGTGCTTGTGCTTGCGCAACCTCTTCTTCTGCTCCGGAGCAGAAATCGTCGCAATTAAGTTGCGATTAATTAACGCGGCTCTTTTCCATCCTTTGTTCCGCAAGTGGTTATATAAACGTTGCGAAGGAATGTGAGAAAATGCCCTGGACGCGGACCCAGATCCGCCGTGTTTCTGCTAATTAATAATAATTACGGTATTATTCTTTAATTTAATTGGGGGACAATTTTGTGGAATTAATAGCCGTGCACCCAAATTAACTCACCATGAAGCTTATATAAAACGACAAACTAAAATTTAATTGCATTAATAATAATAATATTAATAATAATAATTATAATAAAAGTAGGACGATAATACCATTTATTCACTGTGCGCATTTAACTTATTAGTTAAAGAAAAGATGGAATACCAAATTTAATTTGAAATGTAGATGCAAACGTTGATTTAAAACTATATCCCTAAAATAATATATTTGTACCTACATGCACAATGATAAAATTTCAGATTTACAAAAAAAAGGTACGCAGTAATTTCAATATGCTTCATCTTAGACACAAATATTTGATGGAATAGATATGAGATTTTGATAGAGAATTATACAACTAAATCAATAACTACCAAGTACCATTATAACTCATGTAAACATTTTTTTTAAAACAATAAATTCAGGAAATATTTTTTTATTAACATTTCTCTATAAACTCTATAAACTCTATAAAAACTCTATAAAAACTCTATAAAAAGTCGACAAAACTCTATAAAACTTTATAAGCTCTCTAAAACTAGCAACTCTATAAAAAATCATTTTTTCTTAATTCAATATAAATAAATATTTAAACATTTTTTAAATATTTTTTTATTAACATTTCTCTATAAACTATATAAAAACTCTATAAAAAGTCTACAAAACTCTATAAAACTTTATATGCTCTCTAAAAACTAAGCAACTCTATAAAAAAAAAATGTTTTCCTTAATTCAATATAAAAACTATAATTTAAAATTAATGCAATTGATTTTAATGAATAATAACAAATGCAGGAACAACATCCCCAATTCAATTACTTAAAAATTTAGAAATATTAGTAAAATTAATATTCTACCGCTTTGGATATGAACAATAAACATAATAGTTTAACTGAATGAGCAATTTCGAGGAGTGCAATAATATTATTTTTTACATCTAACAAATGTTGGCATTTTAGTACTTTTATGGAAACATCCATTAATCAAACTTACGTCCTTTAGCAACAGAAAATAATATGCAACGTTTATAGGCGAGTGGTGATAATTACTTCCTGTTGATATTGGAGTACCTCAAGGATCTACACTTGGCATTCTTTAATTTTTATGTAATGACGATTTTATGTACGACAATTTTACGGATTTATTTGCTAAGAGTGACGTTATCTTGTTTATCGATGACGTTCTATTATTGATTCCAAGAAGACGTTATCTTGTTTATTGATGACGTTAAGTTATTGATTCCAAGAAACAATTTTCATGCTATAAGAAGCTATAAAATATATAAATAATCTAGTCCTGTTATTGTAATGAGTAACTATTTTATGTATCACATTAATAAAACGATAAATATCACGTTCACAGTAAGACATTATAAAAATATATGGAAGTAACTTCTGGGTTTTCATAATGGTAATAAAGTATGGTACCAAAAACTAAAATGGTAATGGTAGCATAAAAAAAATCTACGTTTTACAATATATTTTTTTAATATACAGGGTGTTTCAAATGAAACCACCCAAATCGCCATTTCCATCCACCAGATGGCTGTTCTTTTCTGTAGAAAAAAAGTAAAACACACAAGTTTGGCAACGAGTAAATTTTTAATTATTGCAAAAAATTATAGCCTTCACTGTCAATTTAAAACAATTTCATATATCTAATAAACATGCCTAGAATTAATCTACAAAAGCGAGTTATTATTGTAAAATGGATGTATAAACACTCTGATTATATAAACTGATTGTAGGTATAAACTGATACAAACTGATGTATAAATACTGATAAAACTGATAAGACTGATGTATTAAAAACTGATATAAACACAGTGATAAATACACTGACTTATTACAATCTTTAAACTCCAACTGATGACATTGGCACTAATGACATGACAATCGATAGATATTGCAGATATCTGTACTAAATTTTGGCTTAGTTGCCAGATAGACTTTTATCTTCTAACCCTAAATAAGCCCCATCGGGTGGATGGTAACGGCGATTTGGGTGGTTTAATTTGAAACGCCCTGTACAATGTGTCCCAGACAGTTTGATAAATTAATTAGGTCAAGAAGACGCCTAATTAGTTTTCCACGAGTAATTATTTTTTTAAGAATTACATCATATTTACTCAACTTAGTGCGAAAACTACATTATTTCGAAAATACCTTCCAACATATTTACCCAAATTAGTGCGAAAACTACATTATTTCGAAAATACCTTCCAAATGAGCTGAAATTCCATAATATTGAAGTATTCAGAAATTAAAGTTATATAGTTTTGTGATATATATTTTTTCAAATGATGCCAGAATGTGCAAAATTCCTTAATTTTGTTATATGAAAAGATGTACATACAGATTTTTTGTTAATAGTTTATGCAAATTACATGGTGCTAATTCATTTGTGTTAAATACCATCGTAAGGAGCCAAAATTTATAATAAGTTGCAGAGGAACACCTGTTTTTTATACATTCAGAAAGTAGATACTTATTGACAAAATGACAAAATTCCATGTTTTTATATCCAGAAAGTACGTACAAATTAAGCATGTAATTTTCTGAAAATAATTTCATAAGTAGCAATAATTTACGAAATTCCATTATTTTGAAGTATTCAGAAATTAAAGTTATATAGTTTTGTGATATTTTTTTTCCAAATGATGCTAGAAGTGCAAAATTCTTTCATTTTGTTATATGAAAAGATGTACATACAGATTTTTTTGTTAATAGTTAATGCAAATTACATAGTGCTAATTCATTTTTGTTAAATACTATCGTAAAGAGCTAAAATTTATAATAAGTTGCAGAGGAACACCTGTATTTTTTATACATTCAGAAAGTAGATACTTATTGACAAAATGACAGAGTTTCATGTTTTTATATCCAGAAAGTACGTAGAAATTAAGCATGTAATTTTCTGAAAAAAATTTCATAAGTAGCAATAATTTACAAAATTTCAGTATTTTTTTGCATTTGGAAATGAAGCAATGTCTAAAATGACTTTATTTTTTTTAAATTTCATCGATTTTGTTATATAACAAGAAAGTGCTTAATAATACTGTAAGCTATAAAATTTTTGGAAAGTAATTCCAAAGTAACTTAAATTTGATCAATTTTGTTCTATACCCAGGAAGTGCAGTAATATTGAAAAAAAATCATTTCGAAAGGAACTAATTTTTTTATAATTCCATTATTATTTTTAATATCTAGAAATGGACGTTATGTAACTATCTAAATATAATTTTCAAATATTTAAAATTTCCATCAATTATATTTTATATCCAGAAAACACAAACAAAATATAGGAAACTACAATTTCCTGAAAATAATATCCAAACGAGTCAAAAAATACAAATTCATCATTTTTTGTAGTTATACAATGTCAATTTAAAAAAAAAACGAAAATTATATGATTTTGTAAAAATGATTTCTAGTCAGAATTACAAAATTACATCAGTTTCTATTGTTCATTTGTAGAAATCATTTCCAAATGGAGCCAGATTTTACACTATGCCATTATTTTTTTATAGTCAGAAAGTATATAGCAATAATAACGAAAGCCTTAAATTTTTATGAAAATAATTTGTTAATGCGTGTATGTAAAGGCAAAGAGCTATGTTTCTGTTATTTTTATATCCAGAAATGAAACTTACATAAGTTTGTAAAAATCATTTCTAAATAGAGCTTAAACTTTATATAAAATTCCTTAATGTTTTATATCCAAATATTACGTCAAAATAACGCCAAATATTACGGAATTTTATTACTCTCTGAGTATAATTTGTGAAGGAACATACATATATCTGTTTTTTTTTTATAATTAGAAATGAAATTACACTATTTTCAACTTTTGTTATATCCAGAAAGTAGGTACTTAATAATAATGTAAGATAAACAATTTTATTAAAATAACTCCAAAGTTAAAAGCATAAATTTACAAAATTTAAGCTTTTTTTAGTACATATTTATGTATTGTTAATATTTATGTATGTATAAAATATTTAATATTTTATTTATTTTAATGTTAGAACAGGGTGTGCCAAATATTCAAGGGGTTATTCCACGGGTTATTCAAAGAATATTTTGTCCTTTGATGATATCAAATAATATTGTTATTGTCAATTTGTGATGTGTGAAAAACCGCGTTGTTTCAAAGATACAGTGTGATAAAAAACATGGGCAATGTTTAGGAAACACCCTGTATATCATGGATACATAATGTTGCGAAGAGTCGGAAACATATGCAATAGTACATATTTATGTATTGTTAATAATTAGAATCATGATATACAGGGCGTTTCCTACACATGGACCTAAAGGGAAAGGGTTATTCCATGGTTTATTAGAATATTTTGTCTTTTGATGATGTGTGGAAACCCGCTTTGTTTCAAAGATGCACGGTGAAAAAACATTGACAATAACAATATTATTTGTTAATATGAGGGAAATAAGTTAATAATATTGTTATTGGCAAACAATTTTATCACCCTGTATCTTTGAAACAAAGCGGTTTTTCACACATCACAAATTGACAATAACAATCATGTTTGTTAAGTTAACGTAAATAAGTTAATAATATTGTTATTGGCAAATAATTTAATCACCCTCTATCTTTGAAACAAAGCGGTTTTTCACACATCACCAAAGAGAAAAATATTTTTAGAATCACTCGCGGAATAACCCCATGTTTGCCCATGTTTAGGTAACTCCCTGTATATCTTGGATACATAATGATGCGAAGAGTCGGAAACTTTACAACGCAGTGATTATCTTTAAACTTTTGAATATTAATGTATCCTTTTCATGTTTATTAAAATTTACATTTTGATTACCAAATGATCTAATAACATATTTTTTATTTGCAGGGCAATTTACCTAATGAACAGTTGGACTAATTAACGTAAGTATTACTTATTGTTCTAGAATAAAAAACAATGAAAATTTCAATTATACTCATTATGCAATAAAACTTGTTATAACATAATTAATTTATACGTAATTTCATTACTTATTTTGTGTATTCACGCGTATAGCATATACATAGACATATTAAACATAGACATATAGACACATGTAGTATATAACAATATAAGTATGTACCTACAATAATAAAATAGTACATTATACAGGGTGTCCAATGATATACCTGTCATACGTGAAGGGTGTGATGCTGAGGAATTTTAAGCTGATATAAGTACAGCATAGGTACTACTGCTGTAATAATTCCCAAAGTTTTAAATTTTGTAATGACATATTGTAATGATTGTAATTGTAATTGAATAAATGTAATAACATATTTATTTATTTTTTTCATAAGAAAATTTTGAAGGAAAAAAAAATGTAAGAATAAAAATATGTTAATAATTATCTGTTAATAATAGCAGATTGTAAATTGTAGATTAAAAATTACGTTGTGTTATTACACCTACTTACATCAATTACTACTAAATTATTCAATTAGATATGCACTACGAAAAGTAGGAACCGACGAAAGTGTCGGGAATTAAAATAATTATCTTTTGGTTAATTAGCGATTTCGCATAGTTAGAGAGTAAAACGCATGCATGCGTTCAAACTTATTATCATATCTCGAGTCCGTGCAATTACTTTTCCACCACATTTCATATTCGAGTGAACGATTACCATAAATAGTAATCATTTTACGCATACAACACATTCGTAATGTACACGTACGATATTATTCCATTCCTCATTATTTATATGGTCTAGTTACCTCAAAATTTCTATTGCACTTTTGTTACTGCATAAGCTCCTAGGACTAAAAATGAAATTAAAATAATTCAATTTTGATTTGAATTTTTGAATTTTATTTCGCTACCGTGATTAGTTTTTGAGAAATTTTATGATTTATTTGCTTCTTCATGTTCAAATTTTGATTTCATTATTACCGCATAAGCTCCTAGGACTAAAAATGAAATTAAAACAATTCTATTTTGAATTGAATTTTTGAAATTTATTTCGCTAGTTTTTGAGTAATTTTATGATTTATTTGCTTCTGCATGTTGAAATTTTGATTTAAAAATTCTGAAGAAGTTAAAAATTATTAAAAATATTAGGTCTTATTTATAAAACCTTTCATTTACACACTTCTCACTTTCTTCAAATCTGATGATTTATTTCTTTTTCTATTATCTCTGTTGTTTAATGTGTTTAATTTTAATTATTTATTAATTATAATATTTCAATTATCTATCAAAATAACTCATAATTATAATGTCATTACTGTAAAGGCAGAAAGAATTGTGGTCTATAGCATGTAAAGATTGTTACTAGTACTAACTACTAAACCTATGATTACCGAAAATAATATTTCAAATTCCAAATTTATAATTATTTTGTCATTACTACACTACTCAAAAGAATAATCACATATTTTTGATTTTTTTGGTTCTACCTACAAACACGAATCACATCGACAACTTAAAAAAATATATATAATGGTATTTTTTGGAATACGCGATCATTCTTTTGAGTAGTATATATGTTAGTATTACTAAGTTACGAAATTTAGAAATTTATCATTATGGGAGTAGAAAATCCATAAATCTGTAAATTTGTTGCTTCCTATTCACGCTCAATACTTTTATCTACAAACACGGCGAGATTATAATACTTTAATACTAACGAAGCAATCTAGCCAATTATTTCGTTTAGAATCCACACATTCCTAGACTTAAATGACTTCCTCAGTTTACTTCTCATATTTGTTAATTAAAATATAGTTCCTAGGCGTTAAAATATGTGCTGCATGACTAAATTACAATTAATAAGCATAATTCAAGCAGCGTTTCCCGTTATTCACATAACGTTAAAAGCAGTGAATTAAGTGTAGGTGGGTGTAGAAATGGTGATTAATGCGATAATAATGGAATGCAGTCTTGAATGTTGTACCTTAAATTTTAAAGTACTTCCGTCTAGACTAACGTTTAAAACTGGACGTGATTACTAAACGCATCTATTTTTAAATTGTATTAATAGAAATTTTAATATTAGCTAATTTATTAGAAATTTTGTTTATTCAGCGAAGCCATACAGAATAGAAAGAAATAATTAAGCAAATAATCTAATACTACTTAGTCTAGAAATGTAGCCAATTATAATCATAATCATTAAATTATTATAAAACAAAGCAGTTCTTGTACTTATACCTAATGTATACAGGGTGTTCCACACTCATTTTATGGCGTTCCCGATAAGATAAAAATTTGAAAACAATCATCCAAACATGGCAGATTCCATTCTTCTCAGGTAAAATACTATTAACCTTTTATCACTTTCGGTTCCACCGGAAGTAGAAATCAACTTTTGTTTTTTAAATGGAACACCCTATATATTATTATGTTTCTGGCTTCCCCGTTTAACTTAAAACATCTTTTGTAGAGATGTGTATACATCTATATTTTTTACTTTCTAAGTTAAAAATTAAATTCCACGATTTTGACCTAAAAAGACGTTATGAAAAATGGCTTCAATTTCTTTTACAAATAAGTTAAAATCGAAAAATTTATCTCGAATTGTACCTCAAAGGTACCTCTATGAGTAATATATTTTGCAGCTGAAAATTTTGACAATTAGTCATTCAAATATATCATTAGTTAAGTGCCCACTTAAATTTGGCGTATTTAATTTTTTTTAATGGAATGACATACTTTTTATCTCACAGAGATAAAATTTTGACAATTAGTCTTTCAAATATGTCATTAGTTAAGCGCCCACTTAAATTAAGCGTATTTCATTTTTTTTAATAGAATGACATTCTTTTTATCTTACAGAGCATTGATATGACAATTTGCTACAAAATAGTATCATGCAATAATATTCCCAAAATAAGCAGTTTTTGAAATATATTGAAAATTCGAATTTTTGCATCATGTGATTTCAAATATGCTATTTAAACATGCACTATACTTTGCGAAATATGTTTACTTTTCGGTACTGTGATGATCAATGTTAACAAAGAAATTTAAATTTTGAAAAATTCACTTTCAATGTGTTAATATCATTGATCATCTTAGCCCCAAAAACATCTTAACCCTGTGAAACTTTTAAATATGTTTACCAAAGTTTCAATTATTCTTTAAAACCTTGAATCTGTTAATATTTCATTAATTTTGTAAAAATTTCTACAATGACGAATGCATTTTGGATGATCACTATCAAAATTTCAATGATAACTATAAAATAAAATATATTATTGTAAACAATACAATTTTCTGATATAATGCTGTAAATTTTTTATGATTGCTCCAAAAGTTTTATGATTCCTGTGAAACTTTTAAATATTTGTATCAAAATTTCAATTATTCTTACAAACCATCAATTATTCTGTTAAAATTTCAATAATTCTGTTAAAAATTCAACAATGACTAACACATTTTGGATGTGTCAATTATTCTGTCAAAATTTGTACAATGTACACTTTTTGGATTATTACTGTCAAAATTTCAACGATTACTATAAAATTTTAATAATTATTGTAAAAATTATCTTTTTCTGATACAATATCAAAAATTACTGAAAAATTATCAAGATACCTGCGAAACTTTAAATTATATCTACAAAAGATTGAATTATTCTTTCAAAACTTTAATTATTATGTTAAAATTTCAATATTCTGTAAAAAAATCAACAGTGACAAACAAACACATTTTGGATGTGTTAATTATTCTGTCAAAATTTGTACAATGTACGCTTTTTGGATTATTACTGTCAAAATTTCAAGAATTACTATAATTTTTTTATTATTATTGTAAAAGTTACTATTTTCAAATATAATATCAAAAATTACTGTAAATTTATCAAGATTCCTGCGAAACTTTAAATTATTTCTACAAAAGATTGAATTATTCTTTCAAAACTACAATTATTTTGTTAAAATTTCAATAATTCTGTAAAACATTCAACAATGACTAACACATTTTGGATGTGTTAATTATTCTGTAAAAATTTGTACAATGTACACTTTTTGGATTATTTCGGTCAAAATTTTAACGATTACTATCAAGTTTTAATTATTATTGTAAAAATTACCATTTTCTGATACAATATCAAAAATGACTGTAACATTATCAATATTTCTGCGAAACTTTAAATTATTTCTACAAAATATTGAATTATTCTTTCAAAACTACAATTATTTTGTTAAAATTTCAATATTCTGTAAAAAATTCAACAGTGACAAACACATTTGGATGTGTCAATTAGTCTGTCAAAATTGGTTCAATGTGTAGCACTTTTTGGATTATTACTGTCAAAATTTCAACGAGTACCATAAAATTTTAATTATTCTTGTAAAAATTATCATTTTCTAATAAAATATCAAAAATTACTGTAGAACTATCAAGATTCCTGCGAAACTTTAAATTATTTCTACAAAAGATTGAATTATTCTCTCAAACCTACAATTATTTTATTAAAATTTCAATATTCTGCATAAAAAATCCAATAGTGACAAACACATTTTGGATGTGTCAATTATTCTGTCAAAATTTCGACTAGTACTGTTAAAATTTCTTATATTATTGGACAAATCTTAATTCTCTGACATAATTTCAACATTAATGTAATTTTTTTAATGATTCCGATGAGACTTGTAATTATTACTGGTATAGTTAAATTATTTCTACGAATTTCTTCTAAAATTTCAATATTCTGTAAAAAATTCAACAGTGACAAACACATTTTGGATGTGTCAATTATTCTGTCAAAATTTGTTCAATGTGTAGCACTTTTTGGATTATTACTGTCAAAATTTCAACGATTATTACAAAATTTTAATTATTATTGTAAAAATTACTATTTTCTGGTATAATATCAAAGTTTGCTGTAAAATTTACAAGATTGCTGCGAAACTTTAAATTATTTCTACAAAAGATTCAATTATTCTTTAAAAACTACAGTTATTTTGTTAAAATTTCAATAATTCTGTAAAACAAATCTACAATTACTAACACATTTTGGATTTGTCAATAATTCTGTCAAAATTTGTATAATGTGTAATAACACTTTTTATAATAAGTTTTTTATAATATTATTAATAATAAAAGTGTAATAACACTTTTTTAGGTTATTACTGTCAAAAGTGCAACGATTACTGTAAAATTTTAATAATTATTGTAAAAATTACCATTTTCTGATATGATATTAACGATTACTGTAAAATTTTCAAGATTCCTGCGAAACTTTAATTTTTTTCTACAAAATATTCAATTATTCTTTGAAAACTATAATTATTTTGTAAAAATTTCAATAATTCTTCTTTCTTCTTTCAATAAATCTTAATTCTCTGACATAATTTCAAGATTAATGTAAAGTTTGTATTACTATCAAACTTGTAATTATTACTGCGATAGTTAAATTATTTTTACGAAAGTTAAATTATATATACAATACGTTTTTGTCGATTACTATAAAAATTTCACGAATCACTGTCAAAATTTGATTATTAATGTGAAAAAAAAAACAATTTTCTGGTACATTGTAGTAATTACTGTAAATGTTTTATGATTCCTGTGAAACTTTTATATATATTTATCAAAGTTTCAATTATTCTTCCAAATTTTCAATTTTTCTGTTAAAATATCAATTATTCTGTTAAAACTTCGACGACTACTCTCAAAATTTCGTATATTATTAAAGAAATTTCAAATATCAGACATAATTTCAATGATTCCTATGAAACTTTTAAATATTTCTACAATACATTCAAAGTATTCTTTCAAACCTACAATTATTCTGTTAAAATTTCGAAAATTCTGTAAAAAAATTCAACATATTTTGGATGTGTCAAAAATTCTATCAAAATTTGAACAATTAAACTGTTTTTAACTTTCTGTCAATTCTATTTATTACTGTACAATTTTCCATATATGCTGTAAAATTTCCAATTATTTTTACTGAAATTTTAACGATTTTGTTAAAATTGCAACGATTACTTTGAAAATTTCATTTGATATAATCAAAATTTTAATTTTCTCGTATAATTACGTTCTTAATGTCTTAAAATGTGGCCAATTATAATCATAATCATTAAATTATTATATAAAAAAAGCACTTCTTGCAGGTACATATACCTATTGTGAAATAAACATCTAACAATCTATACAGAGTTAAGTATAAAGTAAGGAACCACCTCTCTAGAGCCTTTTTATTTATAATAAAAAAAGTTTTGCACAAAAGTTTGAAGGCTAATTATTTGCCACTATTTGATGGTTGCAATTTATTTTGTGGCGCGTCACTTTTTGAAAATGACGTCATTCATACTCTATTTAAATGGTGACCTATTTTTTCTATTATCAAATTTGAGAGCATTTGTTTTTCTCTTCACGAATATCTAATAATACCATGAGAATGCATAACAAATATTTCTAAGAAAATCGAGTTTTATACGATTAACATATTTTTGTTATGCAGCCTCATGGTATTATTAGATATTTGTAAAGAGAAAAACAAATGCTATCAAATTTGTTACAGAAAAAAATAGGTTACAATTTAAAAAAATAATAGGTGAGATCATTTTCAAATAGAGACGCGTCACAGAAAAAATTGAAACCATCAAATTGTAGCAAATAATTAGCCATCAAACTTCTGTTTAAAACATTTTTTCTATCAATATTAATAAACCCTCCACAGAGGCGGTTCCTTACTTTTTAATCACCCTGTATATAATGTACATTTCAGGAAATTTATTAGAGTTAATTTTTTTTTCTATTTTAATTAACATTTATGCAATTTAATGGAACTATTTTTTTTTTATATATAATGTCGAAATTATGATTTAAGAAATATTTTGATGATAGCAATGTGTTATTGGATGAATGTTTTAATTTTACTGAAGATAAAAAAAATCATATTTGTGAAATTTTCAGTTTTTAATTATTTGAATTTCAAGAAATATTTCCTTGACTGTTATATTCTTCAAGTTCTTCTCACTGTATAAGACTATTAATGATGTTATACTTAGACTATTAATACTGTAATAGTAATAAAATAGTAATATTGTTAGTAGTAACTATCAAAATCTGTAAAAGTTTCAGCATCATCTGTGAAAATATATTAAATTTTCGACAAGAGTCAAATGTTCATCAGCACCTTATCTATTTTGTCAATATCTGTCAATATTGTAGATAATAGTATGAGATTGTTAAAAACAAGCAAATTTTCAATTGCAACGATAAAAACTTTTTAAATTTCCTATTGGAATTCTCCATTTTTATCAAATTTACAATTGCAAATGTCAAAATCCATCAAATTATTGACCGAAATACTCAAAATATATCAATTTTTTAACTGAAAATATCAATGTCAACAGTATATACTCGCAGTTGAAAACTTTTCGAATTTCGTTGCTAACACTAAGTATTTGACAAATTTGACTGAAATTTGTCAAATACTTAGTGTCACACTAGGTATTTGACAAATTTGACTGACATCTGTCAAATACTTAGTGTCACACTAGGTATTTGACAAATATGACTGAAATCTGTCAAATACTTAGTGTCAGCAGGGAAATTCGACCAGGTTTCAACTGCGAGTATTTATTGTCAAAAAAATGTATCCAAATTTGTTATGTTTTATGTGTCAAATTTTTATTTGCCTCTGCTGAAGTCTTTAGGATTTTTAATTTAAAATGGCTAAGTCTATCAATTATTTGTCTGAAACCATCAAAATATGTAAAAATTTTAACTGCAGGTGGTTAAATCTGTCAAGTAATTAGCTTCAGCAGTAAAAATCGACTAGTTTTTAACTACTACTATTAAAATCATAATATTGTTAACAGTAACTATCAACATCTGTAAAAGTTTTGAGCATTAGCTTTAAAAATTTGTTAAATTTTCGACAAGAGTCAAACGTTCATCAGTGCCTGGCCAATTTTATAAATATACAGGGTGTCTACGCTAAACCGTTCGTTAAAAGTTTACGGGGTTGCCGTTGTACTATAAATTTCAAAAAAATTCTCGTCACACGGATGAATCAGTTATCCTCATGTGAAATATTTTCAACTTTCTATCACTTCCGGTTCCACCGGAAGTAGCACCAACTTTCTTATTTTAAATGGAACACCCTATATATTATTATATTTTTGAATTCCTCGCTTAAATTGGAACATATTTTCTAAGAACGTATGTACACTTATCTCTTCTAGTTTTCAAGAAAAACATGTTTTTCTAAGATTTTTACCTCTAAAAGGTAGCCTTAAATCTGTCTATAACTTCTCTTAGGAATAAGATAAAATTATGAGTTAAATTTCTATTGTACCTAGAGGATGCCTCTATGAGTAAAATAATTGGAAAACTGTCAATTTTAATACTAAGTGTTCATAAAATGTCAATATCTAGGTGCCCTCTTCAATATCCTGAAATTCATTTTTTTTAAATGGAATGACCCATTTTTTATCACATAGCACGATTGGGAGAAAATTTTACTACAAAAAAGTATAATACAACCATACTCCTAAAGCTTTTTATTAAGTTTGGAAGTAGAAACTTTTATTGGTATGTTGTATTTTTTCCATTTTTCCATCATTTGTTTTCCAAAGCAGTCTTTCAATTTTCACATTTATGTCATCACGTATAAACCTCATGGTATTATTAGATATTCGTGAAGGGAAAAACAAATGCTATCAAATTTGTTAATGGAAAAAAATAGGTTACAATTTAAAAAAAAAATGATGACGTAATTTTCAAATAGATGCGTCACAGAAAATAGTCAAATCATCGAATTGTAGCAAATAAAGAGCCATCAAACTTATGTTGAACACTTTTTTCTAACAATAATAATAAACGCTCCAGAGAGATGGTTGTTTACTTTTTACTTACCCTGTATGTAATGTATATTTTAGGAAATTTATGAGTTACATTTTTTACTTAATTTTATGAATATTTCTGTTTTAATTAACATTTATGCAGTTTAAAGGAACTATTTTTTTTTAAGTTTGGAAATAAAAAGTTTTATTAGTAAGTTGTACTTTTTTTAACTTATATAATTTGTTTTTTCCAGAGCAGTCTTTCATTTTTTACATTCATGTCATCACGTATAAACCTCTATTTTCTTAGAAATGTTTGTTATGCTATCAAATTTGGTAACAGAAAAAAAAAGATTACAATTTAAAAAAATTATCGATGACGTCATTGTCAAATAGTGACGAGCCACAGAAAAAAAAAACATCAAATTGTAGCAAATAATTAGCCATCAAACTTTTGTCCAAAACTTTTTTTCTAACAATAATAATAAACGCTCCAGACAGGTGGTTCCTTACTTTTTACTGACCCTGCATGAAATGTATATTTTAGAAAATTTATTAGAGTTAAAAATTATTTGAATTTTTGAATTTTTCTATTTTAATTAACATTTATGTTAATTTAATGGAACTTTTTTTTTTAATGTATAATGTCGAAATTATGATTATAGAAATATTTTGATGATAGCAATGTGTTATTGGATGAATTATTGTTTTAATTTTACTGAAGATAAAAAATCATATTTGTGGAATTTTCAGTTTCTAATGTTTTGGATTTCAAGACATATTTCCTTGACTGTTATTCTCACTCGGTGTATCTAATGTTCTCAAGACTTCTTGACTTCAAACTTCTCAAGTGTATATGACCATTAATGATGTTTTATGCCTAAAGCCTGATTAGCGCCTAAGCCTTAGGCATGACAACAGAATTGTGTTAATTATGCGCATTTTATTGGACAAGTATACATTTCAGATAGTTAATTCATTTTCAGCCAACACAAAACTGACAGTCCATTAAAGATTACAATCAAATTGGTTTTTTATTTTATTTGCACGGCGCTTATTAATGTATGCAATTCTTTTATACATCAATCATATTTGTATTAAGTTTTATCTACATCCATACATATGCAAATTTGATTATCGCCTTTTAATCCATTTACACCACATAATAGACTACTACTCATGCTATAATTTAACTGAGTATCAAGTTTAATACGCAATTTGATGCTTTATTTAATAACACATCAACCGCCTAATCATCTCAAACTTCACGAGGAGAAATTTATATGTACAAAAAAAAAAGTACAAAAACTGTACCATTATGTTACGTAAAGGCTGCGAAATTCTCATCCGAATCGTTTCCTATCCGAACCATCCCATAATAATTAACAGTTTGTCGATTTTAAACTGTCTGCTCCTATTTATATTTATTGGATTTCCCATGCCGCCCGTCGCTACCGTACAACCTGTAATTAATTATGCGCCGCAGTTATCTCATTCATACGTGTATCATAACAAAAATGAAAGTTGCCGCGATATTCCCGCGAGTGCCTTGGCGTTTTCACCAGATTCAGATTTCCTATGCAGGAAGTCATTTTTCACAGGCAGCGCACGCTACATGCGAACGCTCACAAAAATATCTGGCTCCGAAGATTAATTTCCTCGATCGTTTTGTAGTAGATGGACGGACGCAGAATCGTGTAATTTATTAAGTGATCCAATGAAAGTAACAGCGATCATAATTATGTACTGTTAGCCCAGATCCATGGAATGCATGGTGTATCAATGGCGAGCGTTCATTTTCCTTTCATCTAATAGTCAGTGGTTCCCAAACTACGCCCCTAGGTCAGCTCGAGAGGAGGAAGAAAGAAATCTTTTCAAAAATTGCAAGGCGTTAACTTGGCGAAATTTCAAAAAATTCAAAAAATGTCGAGGCTTTTGCACTTATTTTTTCCGAAAATTTCAGATATTTATAAAGTAGGTACCTACTGATACATTTTCTTGGAAGGGCTTGAAAAATTCTGAAAGTTTTCACTTGCTCAAAAATATTTCAATAACATACAAGTCGTTAACCTGGCGAAAAATGCATTTAAATTTATTTATTTTTTCCAAAAATTGCTGGTTTAAAAAAAGTTTCGATAAATTTTCTTTGAAGTGTTTCAAAAATTCTGAAAATGCTCACTTGCTGGGAAATCTTCAAAAAAATTAGAAGTGAATCCAAGTGAAAACTTGGATTCGCTCGAAGCCAACACCAACTATCACCAGGTGCAATCTGGGCGAAAGATCAATCCTGCGGTTCATCAATTGTAAAAATGATACAACTGAGGCCTGATTGCATTGCCGATGGGCCGTTTTGAGCACGCCGGTGCAACAATGGGTGAAATTGTGGAGGCTGCACGCTAATTGCAGTGGAAGTGTTCCGATGCGTCCGAACGTTGGGATGAGTTTAATTGAGTGCCAGCGGACGCCGGCCGAAACTGGCTCGCCTGGTGAGAGCTGCTCACTAAATTTTACTTTCGATATCTGCATGTTTTTCGGTTTGTTTTTGTGAAAGAAGAGCGCAGAAGATTTATCGTGCTTACTGCTGGCAAGGCATCAAGGCCGCAATAATTGATTGCAAGTGAACTGTGTGGACCATTAAATCGTTTACAAATTGTTTAGATATTCAGACACTCGGACTTAGATACCGAAAAAATACTGGTGAGTATATTTTTCTGCTAGTTTTGTGTGTAGAGCAAAAGCGAAGTTTTGAATTTCTCCGTAAACCCTATTGTATTTCTGAGAAGATTTATTTACCTACAAAAAGTATTCAATTATCTCCAAGTTTCTTTTTTTTTAAATATCATGAACTTCGGTTTCTTGACTTAAAGAGATATTTTGCATATCTCCATGAATCAAGTGCCCGTTGAAACTTTCTTCTTTACAAAAAGTATATAATTTTCAGTTTTCCCTAACTTTTGTTAAAATGTTTTTCCTCACAAAAAATTTCAACAGGCCTTTGCCTTAAACCTAAATCTTAAATTTCTCTTAGTTTACAATTTTTTTAAATTAAAATATTAGAATTTTTGAGATTGTTTTACTGAATTAAATTATTTAGATATATAATTTTTGATGAAAACCGTTGCATATAATACATAATACATAACGTCATTTACGAGGTTTGAAAATAAGCACGACTTATTGTACCAAATTTTTGTTTTGAGCAATGAATAATAACAAAGTTTTATATTTGTTGTAAACTTTCTGGGACACGCTGTACATTTCATGTATAGTAGGCTAGGTAATGTTAAGTTTAATGTAGTAGTAAGCTAGTAAGGTTAAAGTTACGTTAGGTTAGAACAGTGTTTCTTAATTTTTTCAACATATTTTTAATATTTTTTATGGCCCTTTATTCGGATAATTAATTAGTTTTTGTTTATTATCTGGAATAATTAATTATATGGAAAAATATTGGAATAATTTATGCAATAATAGCTATTGGTTTATTAGGATTTATTGTTCATTCTAAATCAATCTATTTAATTACTCATTTGATTTATGTTAGAGAGATACCGTTTAAAGTTTAGGGCACTAAATTTTTCTTGGCCATCCACCATCTCCACCATAAAAAAATAATCGAAATTATTTAAAAATAACCATTATTATGAAAAATTGCAAGTTTTTGAAAAAAATGGCTCACCAAAAAAATTGGCAAATTAGTAAAGTCAAAAATACGCCCAATCAGTTTTCCCCGATATATATATTTTTTTTTAAGAATACGTCATATTTATCCAAATTAATGAGAAAACTGTACCTTTGTGAAACTGTAAGCATTTTTATTTCCTGAAAATGTTCTAAAAGTAGCTAAAATTAACAAAATTCAATGATTTTGAGATATTCACAAATGAAAGTTACATAGTTCTGTAATAATCTTTTCCAAATGGATCTAATATTTCATAATAATATAAATAATATAATAAAGATTGGAATAATATAATAAATATGAAGGATAAATTCCTTCATTTTTTTATATCCAATATAAAAACAAGTATCAAGAAAGTACATGTAATTTGTTTGTTACTAGTAATAGTAAGAGCAAAATATATGATGATAAATCATAATGTAATCTCATTTTTTGAAAATACTATCGAAAGAAGTTAAAAGTTATTAATTTTAATGGTTTTTAATATGTAGGTAATAATAATCTTATTCCTCTTATTTTCAATGTGTGAAAATATCGCAAATTCCCGATAATTTGTTATTTGCAAATTCAGAAAATACATACATAGTGAAAAGTATATCATTTTCTAAAGGTAAAATTTTCCAAAAGAGCTGAAATTATCAAAATTCCATAATTTTGAAATATTCTCAAATGAAAGATATATATGTAGTTCTGTAATAATCTTTTCTAAAATGGAGCTAATATTTCCAAAATTCCTTCATTTTTTTATATTCAATATAAAAACAAGTATCAAGAAAGTACATATACTTTGTTTGTTAATAGTAAAAGCAAAATACATGATGGTAAATCATAATGTAATTACATTTTTTGAAAATACTGTCGAAAGGAGTTAAAGGTTATAAATTTTAATGGTTTTTAATGTGTAGGTAATAATAATCTTATACCTTTCATTTTCAAATCTGCGAAAATATCGCAAATTCTCAAAAAAATATTATTTGGAAATTCAGAAAATACATACATAGTGAAAAGTATATAATTTTTTAACGGTAACATTTTCCAAAAGAGCTTAAATTAACAAAATTCCATAATTATTAAATATTCTCAAATGAAAGTTATATATGTAGTTCCGTAATAATCTTTTCTATCATGGAGCTAATATTTCCAAAATACCTTCCTTTTTTATATCCAATATAAAAACAAGTATCAAGAAAGTACATATAATTTGTTTCTTACTAGTAAAAGCAAAATACATGATGATACATCATAATGTAATCTCATTTTTGAAAATACTGTCGAAAGGAGTTAAAAGTTATAAATATTAATGGTTTTCAATATGTAGGTAATAATAATCTTATACCTTTCATTTTCAAAAGTGCGAAAATATCGCAAATTTCCAAAAATTTGTTATTTGCAAATTCAGAAAATATATAAAAAAGTGAAAAGTATATAATTTTCTAAAGGTAAAATTTTCCAAAAGAGCTGAAATTAACAAAATTCCATAATTTTTAAATATTCTCAAATGAAAGATATATATGTAGTTCTGTAATAATCATTTCTTATTTACAACATTTACACAAAATTAATTTCCAGCGATTTATATTGCTGATCTATTTTAGAATATTCATGTTAGGAAGTTACTATAAAACGTTCATAATTCTATTTATAGTGTAGGATAGTACATATACTGCATAGTTCTGCATTATTCACTAATTATAATTTTGGTTGCCTTTTGGTTGATTTTTCTTAATTATGCCAGTAATTAAGACCAGTTTTTTTTTAAATAAAAGAAATTCAGACCAAATAATTTCAAATGATCAAATCCAAGTTTCCAATGCAGTTCAATTTTGAGCTCCTGCTTTCAAATTGTATAAAATTTGCAACTATAACAGATCCAATGTGTCATTTTTTCTTTTGCAACTTTCCAAATCTGTCAAATTTTGTTCTAAGAAATTCAGAATAAAACACTACTATGTTTTAACCATACAACAACCTGTGATGGCCATTATCATGTGATAACAAATTATAAAGGTGTTACATTTATACTGTTTTGTTATCTTTATAATTTGTTATCACTTGATAATGGCCATCACAGGTTGAAACTCGAGTCGTGGTTTACGGTTTATATGTGTATATATGTAGTCTTCTATGTATATATATATATATATGTAACAATAAATTGTGTGGTTAAAACATAGTAGTGTTTTATTCTGAATTTAATATGGATTACCACAAAGTAAAGGTATCAACCATCCTAATCATTTGTTCTAAGAGTATAAAAATTTAACACGTTTAAAGTGAAATAATCGAAATATGTCATATGCATCCACAGCTGTCAAAATCTGTCGAGTTTTTACCTTTTAACATCTGTAATTTACAATAGCATCTGTCAAAAAATACTAAATTTTCCCACTGAAGTCATCAAGTCTGTTTAATTTTCAATTGCAATTATCCAATTTTATCAATTTATTTACACAACTATTTAAATACTGAGGTTCTGAGGTAAAAATCGATTAACTATAATTTCCTGCTGTTCAAGCTGAAAATGTCCTAAATTTAATATTATAGTGTCATATTTCCGTCAGAAACTATAATAACCTTGTGACCTTTTATTACTTCAGTTAGTTAAATCTATCTAATATTAGGTTTAATATTTTAATTTGCCATTGAGTATACTTCAAATCTGTAACAACCAAAATTTGTGAAATGTTTAGTTCTAATATTGTGAACTGATAAACATCAAATTTTGGCATTTAGAAAGTTGTTCCTAATTTATAATTTGGTTGCAATTTCTGAATGAATCATTACTGATTCCCCATTTTCCACCAAAATATTCTAAATTATAGAAATTATAATTATATTCATACATACAACTATTCTATTATATTCATCTGTATTCCATTCTATTATAATTACAATTAACTTTTATAATAGTTCTTTTTAGAGGAACCTGTTCGATATTCGATAATCTACGATTTATTTGACTTATTTCATATTTCATACTTAGTTTTAGTATACATGGTGTAAATTTTATACGAAACTTAATGATTTTGTTTTCTAAATTTCAATAGTGTTTGAGATTCTGTTTATAATTTATCCAAAATAATATTTTTTTATTTTTATTGTCCTGCAATTAAAATTTCCATATACTGTCATAATAGCCATTGCTGTGTACAGCCAGTAATTTTTTAAATCTACATGTAACTATTTTTACTAATATTTGGACTATTTCACATTTTTGGGTGCCATTTGAAAAATAATTATTTATGAGTGCCAATTTGCTAGAATTACATTCCCAATTAATGTTACTTTCGTCACTTATTGCTGTAATTGTTGTGTCGATTTATTTACACAACTATTGAAATTCTGAGCTGCTGAGTAAAAATCGATAAAAATCTGAGAGATACTTTTTATAATTTATCAAAAATAATATTTTTTTGTTATTATTGTTCTGCAATTAAAATTTCAATATACTTTCATATTAAGTTTCATTACAATGTACAGCCAGTAAATCTTTAAATCTACATGCAACTATTTTTACTACAATCTGCACAATTTCCCATTTTTGGGTGCCATCTGCAAAATAATTATTTACGAGTGCCAATTTGCTAGAATAATATTCCCAACTAATGTTGCTTTCGTCACTTATTGCTGTAATTGTTGTGTCGATTTATTTACGCAACTATTGAAATTCTGAGCTGCTGAGTAAAAATCGATCAAAATCTGAGAGATACTGTTTATAATTTATCAAAAGTAATATTGTTATTATTATCCTGCAATAAAAATTTCAATATACTTTCATATTAACTTCCATTACTGTGTACAGCCAGTAAATCTTTAAATCTACATGCAACTATTTTTACAAAAATCTGCACAATTTCACATTTTTGGGTGCCATTCGCAAAATAATTATTTATGAGTCCCAATTTGCTAGAATTTTATTCCCAACTAATGTTGCTTTCGTCACTTATTGGTGCAAATGGTGTGTCGATTTATTTACACAACTATTGAAATTCTGAGCTACTGAGTAAAAATCCATCAAAATCTGAGAGATCTGATTTTAGGAAAATAATAAGAATAATGTTAAAAATTTAGAAATTTTGGTTGCCATTTATAAAATATTCATTTCTAATTGCTCATTTTCCAACATAATTTTCTTAGTTATAGATATCATAATGACAAATTTATTTTATTACAATGTAAAGTTCCACTTTTTGCAATTCTCATGAATCTTTATGATATTTTATTTCTGAAACCTAAGAATTCTTGAGTTGCTGTTTATAATTTAACAAACAATTTCTTTTTGTATTGCTGATTTCCGGCAATGAAATGATCAAATATAGTTGCTTTTAGGAAATATTACTTCAATTACTGATGTTAAATCGAAACTAACTGTTAACTATTTCTAACTATTTTTCATAAAATTTGCACAACTTCACATTTTTTTGTGAAATTTGGAAAATAATCGTTTTTGAGTGCCAATTTTCTAGGATTATATTTTGAATTAAATTTGCTTTCGTTACTTATTAGCTTAATTACTCTGTACATACTTGTACATACTTATATGTTACTTCCGTATCATACACTTGTACATACTGTACGAATTTTAGACTAATCAAGTTTTGGTAGGAAGTTACTAAAAATTATTCAAAATTTTGGTTGATATTTATTATCTCAACACATTTCAATATTTCTTACAAAGATGCTGAGTATGTATTCAAATTCTTGACTGCCAATTTCCAATTCATAAAATTACATAATTATTTCGGCTTCTGGACGTTGATTGTGATTGAAGTTGCGCAGTATGCTAGAACTATTTTTTGCTGCTTCTGTTGAAAACGAAAACGAAAACGTGCTAGACGCTCGAAATTGACACATATCTCGGCCGTTCGTTCGGAGTAACAAGTAAAAGTGCTGCCCGCTGTTTTGCTTCTTGCAGTGGCAAATCCCGCGAGACGGGCAAAATCAAGGCTGACAAGGTGTGGATGCATGGGCTGAGGTAATTGTAAACATGGTAGTCGTTCTGCAGAAAATTTCTATTAATATCTACGAGACTTAAAAAAATAACAAGTGTTGTATAACCAATGGCATAAAGATCCATACGCAGCATTAAGAGCATCAGTGAGTATTTTAAATAACCTGAGAAACCTGGAAGAAATCGTTTCACGTAGTGTAAATAGTGCAAGGGTAATAGTTATTTAAAATTCATCCTGAGCTACGTCAAAAGTTTTGGCAAGCCATACTCAATTCCAAAGTTAGTAGATGGCAAAATAAATTTTAGATGATTTGTATGGAAGAAAAGTTTTGATATTTGGACACAATTGGCTACATAATTGCATTGAGAAGTGGCGCATTAATTAAGCCATTTCTTTTATTTGTTCTTGATTTCTATCGTGTGCCATTGATTGTTGAGAAAAATTTCCAGAAGCAATTTGCATTTACGTGCATTAATTAACAGATGTAAATTAAACAGAAAGTCGGGCAATTAGCAGCGGGTAAAAGTATATCACCAGAAAGCGGCTGGTGTTAGCTGAAAATTGCTGAAATGATAGTTATCAATGGGCTGAAATTGGTGGGCTTAATTTAATTATTGGGGGTGAAGTGGAAACAAGGAAAATTACGCAATCACAGTAATTATAAATGCCAATTAAAATTCTGGCGGAAGAGTTATGCGAAGAAACTAAACAATGCTGAAATAAGCACACCACAATTACCACGTATGGAAATTAGAGTAATCTAGTACGAGTTGCGTGACTGCCGTTTAGGCCGATGATAAACGACCACCCGGAGAAACTTGGTTGCCAGCAAAATGTTGCTAATTCTTCTAAGCCGCAGTAACAATTAATCCAGTGAAACAATGTTCATTGTGCCAAGAAAGTGTTACCTGTAATTGGAACGGGCGCGCCAATTAATATTAATTTTCCGCAGAAGTGGAACGCGATCCCGATCACGTCTGCCGTGGTTCACCATCCTTGCGAGAAGAAACAACATCAACGCATGGGAATGCAAGAAGGAGTTGCACAATTACTGTGTCAATGTTAGTTCACACTGCCGTCTTCGGCGTCTTGCACATGACGATGGCGTCGTCTTGCGGCACGACTCCTGCCTGTTCCGGGGTCATATAACTCTATAACTTATATAGCCTAGCCTGGCATGATCCCGCAGTGCCTTGCTCATTCCCAGGAACACTACGTGCTTGTTTACTGCCGGGAATGACTTCGCCTGACGTGCAGTTAGCCGTTTCAACAAAACTCTTGGTTTAGCTGCTTATCATAATGTCGCAGATTCAGGAAGCGATAGTGCGAACCTGTGCAATCTCCATGTAGTAATATTATTTAATTTTTATAACCTATAGTAAATTATCGTAAGTGGAATTAATATATAAGCTTTACAAGTGTGCCACATGATTTAATGATTTATGATTTCCATCAATCAAAAAATACGTGCAAAAAACATTATGATACATAGTAAGACAGTTTACAAGAGCTACTTTCACTTACAACGAATAGGTATCATTTATGGTTTCTGTAAACTGCGGCAAATTTAGTAATAAATTAAGTTTATGGGTCAATTAAATTGTAAATCACGACACATATCTATGACTATTAATCTGTTAATATAGTTTGCATAGTTAATTGCATATTTAATATTAGATTTCGTACACATACAGATAATTCTCCTAAAAAAATTACTAAACTAAACCAACTACTAGTCAAATTAAAATAAATTTGGACTTGGTTCAAAATAATGTCATCTAAGAATTATTTTGTACCAAGTCCAAATTTATTTTAATTTGACTTGATATCTTCAACTCGCTGGTAGTAGAAGATATGCAGCTGGTAGAACAACCCAATAGAACTCATTATTAGCATGTAGCATATAGGCACGTAAAAAACACTTTTTGTCGATGATTTTTATCAAATCTGACGTCATTGGCATTTTCTTAAACAGATTTCTTTTATTTTATTTTCTATTTCATAATAAACTAAATTAATTAATTAAGTAAATTAGTTTTTATTTTATTTTAGCGAAATAACTGACATTTCTCTGACAGTCTTTGAAAATTTTTGAGAATTTTCGATATTTTGTAAACTATGAGACATTTTGACTATTATTACTGATTATTTTCAGATGTTATGGCAAAATATAAATATATTTATGTTTAAAATAGCCAACATTGCAGAATGTGTAAGTATTTTATTTGACAAAAAATGTAAGATAAGAATTATGAACTTGCAGATCAACTGTTGATGTGTGCTATGTAACAAACAATAAAAAATCAAACATTTACAAACCAAATTTGATTTTTTATTCTAGTTAATTTACGGGCAATTTTCGACATATTAAGAATTACTTCTGGAAATTTTTAATTTCAACACTTTGGGAAAATTACTGCTAATTTTAAGACATGTTGGTAGCTTGAATTGCAATTTTGAAACATTTTATTAAATTTGTTAGCTTAAAAATATTAGAAATCATCATTTCAAAATATTTGAATAAGATTGTTATATTATTATTTGGTACTAGTTTCATGTGGAAAAACAAATTCGATAATTTATCTACAGAATTTCAAAATCAAATTCATGTGTGCAATGTAACAAACAATAAAAAATCAAACGTTTGCAAACCAATTTTGATTTTTTATTCTAGTTAATTTGCTAGCAATTTTCGGCGTATTAAGAATTATTTCTGGAAATTTTTGAACACTTCACACAAACTTACTGTTGAATTTAAGACATTCTGGTACCTTGAATTGCAAACATTTTCTTAAAATTGTTAGCTTAAAATGATTAGAAATCATCATTTCAAAATATTTTAATAAGAAATATTATGTAAATTGTAGATCTGGTTAGATTTTTGTGTGCAATGTAGAAGTAAATAAAAAATTAAATCTTTGCTAACTGAATTAGTTTTTTTTTTCTATTTTAGTGAAATTACTAACATTTTTCAGACAGTCTTTGACAAATGTCAGATATTTTGACAATTATTACTGGCAATTTTGAAACATTTTAAGTATTATTACTTAATATTTTTACAATCGGAACTAAGATACATTTTATAGCAAAAAATTAAATAGTTAATGTTTAAAATCATTAAAATTGCAATATTATTTTGTTTAAATAAATATGCACGATTAAAAAATGTAACGCATAACAACATATCAAATGTTTCCTAACCAAGTATGTTTTTTTTTAAATTTGCTGACATTTTGAAAATTATTACTTTACCTAATTTTCGACATTATTTGATTTTACATTATTTGACAGTTTAGCAATATTACTGTCGATTTTAAGACATTACTGCCTTACTGACTTATATTTGGACTTGTACTGAAATTTTTTAGACCACCACAATTTCAAAATATTTTATTAAAATTAGTAGCACTCTTTAGAAATATTAGCAACATTTAAAACACTTTGGCAAAATTACTGCTGATTTTAAGACATGTTGGTGCCTTGAATTGCAATTTTGAAACATTTTCTTAAAATTGTTAGCTTAAAATGATCAGAAATCATTATTTCAAAATATTTGAATAATATTGTTATATTATTATTTGGTACTTACTGGCAAACATTTTTTTTAAATTTTAATATTTATTTATTTTAATTCGCCTGACTAGTTTCGGTCGGTCGGTAACCATCTTCAGAGATATCTACAAAGAATACAATAAATTAATTAGGTTAAATATCAAATTGGAGTCAAGTTTTTTACAAAATGTTTAAAAAAATAACACAACAAATACTAGTATAATTTATATTTAAACATTTTATAAGAAACTTGACTCCATTTATATATTTAACCTAATTAATTTATTGTATTCTTCGTAGATGCCTCTGCAGATGGTTATATACTAACCGAAAGTAGTCAGGCGAAATAAAATAAAATAAATAATAACATAAAATAAAAACATTTTTTTACCAGTAAGTACCAAATAATAATATAACAACCTTAAATACATAACTGGTAATTTATGGATAAAACCTTAAACTTCATTTTAATAAGAAATATTATGTAAATTATATATAGTAGAATATACAGTCTAACCAATCTAGTTAGATTATTTTGTGCAATGTAGCAGTAAATGAAAAATTAAATCTTTGCTAACTGAATTAGATTTTTTCAATTTTAGTGAAATTACTAATATTTTTCAGACACTCTTTGACAAATGTCAGTTATTTTGACAATTATTACCGGCAATTTTGAAACATTTTAACTATTATTACTTAATATTTTCACAATCGGAACTAAGATATATTTTATGGCAAAATAAAAAAGTTAATGTTTAAAATCATAAAAATTGCAACATTATTTTGTTAAACTAAATATGTACGATAAAAAAATGTAACGAACAAGAAAATATCAAATATTTGCTAACCAAATATGATTTTATTTAAATTTGCTGACATTTTGAAAATTATTACTTTACCCAATTTTCGACATTATTTGATTTTACATTATTTGATTTTACATTATTTGACATTTTAGCAATATTACTGCCGATTTCAAGACATTTTAGTACCTTGGATTTAAATTTTAAAACAATACCTTGAAATTGTACCTTAAAATTATTAGGCAACCACCATTTCAAAATATTTTATTAAAATTAGAAGCACTCTGATAATTTTCAGACAACGATCATCACGATTTCAGACGATCTGACAATTATTACTAACAAATTTCTGACGTATTGACAAAATATTTAAAAAATATTAAAAAAACTATAACAGTATAAGAAAAAAATAACATTAAAATTGCCGAAATTGCTAAATTTATAACTATTTGGTTTAACAGAAAAATTATAGAATCAAATTATAGATCACTTGGTTAGAAAAAAATTAAATGTTTGCAAACTAAATTTCATTATTTTTTTAATACTGGCCAAATTACTGAGAATTTTCTGACATTTTAACAATTATTGATGATTGTTTCACGCCTAGCTTATGTAGTTCTCTAAATCCAATTAAAAAAATTAAATGTTTGCAAACTAAATTTGATTTTTTTTAATACTCACCAAATTACAGAGTAATTTCAGTCATTTTAACAATTATTGATGATATATTTCACGCCTAACTTTTGAAGTGCTCTTAATCCTCTTTACACATATATTATTTTTTTGTTGTTGCAAAAATACTGATAAAAAGTGGAGACATTCTCAAAAACTCTTATCGATTTCTGTAGATTTTTAACTGATTATCATGATTTCGAGAGATTTTTCAATAATTTCGAGATCATTCAAATCAGAAAATCCAAATTGGTTCACATGATTGACCCGATTATTAGATTTTTTTTATTAGAAAACTATTAATAATTTTCAGACATTTGACAATTATTACTAAAACGTTTCAGACGTATTGGCAATATGTAAAAAAAATTACATTAAAATTGCCGAAATTGCAAAATTTGTAACTATTTGGTTTAACAGAAAAATTATAGAATCCTATTATAGATCACTTAGTGAGAAAAAATTAAATGTTTGCAAACTAAATTTTAATTTATCTTGAATACTAGCCAAATTACTGAGAATTTTCTCACTTGGTTAGAAAAAAATTAAAAGTTTGCAAACTAAATTTTAATTTATTTTTAATACTAGCCAAATTACTGAGAATTTTCTGACTTTTTAATAATTATTGATGATATATTTCAATAATAACTTTTATAGTGCTCTCAATCCTCTTTACACTTATATTATTTATATTTTTGCAAAAAATGCTGATAACAAGTGGAGACATTCTCAATAACTCTTATTGATTTCTGCAGATTGCTCATTGATTATCATGATTACGAGAGATTTTTCAATAATTTCGAGATCATTCAAATCAGAAGATCTAAATTGGTTCACATGATTGACCGGATTATTAGATTTTTTTTTATTCTACAAATTATTCGATGATTCTTAAAATATCTAAACATTTCTAAATTTTACCAAGAATCCCATAGAGAGATTATCATACCAATTTCTCTGTGAGATAAAAAGTATATTATTCCATTTAAAACAATTAAAATTCGCTTAATTTATGTGGGCACTTAATTAATGACATTTTTTAATGACCAATTATCAAAATATTCAATTTGTCATAGAGGTACAGTCATGCTGACATAAATCTAGTACAAGAAATTAGGTTACAACAACAATTTTGTATAGTAATGTCAATATGTTTGTACTAGATTTATGTGAGCATGACTGTACGTTTCATTTGTATTTGTATTTGTAAGAGAAATTGAATTGAACTATTTTTCATAACGTCTTTTTGAGATCAAAATCTTGGAATTTAATTTTTATCTCAAAAAGTAAAAACGATAGGTCATATCTCTACAAGATATGTTTAAAATTTAACGGGGAATCCAGAAACATAATAATATATAGGGCGTTCCATTAACAAAAACAAAAGTTGATGGCTGATAGAAGGCTGCAAGTATCTCACCTGACGAGAATGGAATCAGCCATGTTTGTCCGAATTTTTCAAATTTTTGTTTTATCAGGAACCCCATAAACTTGTAATGGTCCATTAGCATGGGACACCCTGTATACGTCATTTACTTAGTAATGCTAATAAAATACCAGCACATTCCTGTTTTATTTATTTTTTTCAAAACACTAGATTTTGACTTGAGATTTTGACACTTGATTTTGACTTGACTTGAGTCTACTTGATTTTTTTAATGAGATGCTACTTTCGGTAGAACCGGAAGCGATAGAAGGTTGGTTTTGACACTTGATTTTGACTTGAGATTTTGACACTTGATTTTGACTTGAGATTTTGACACTTGATTTTGACTTGAGTTGAGTCTACTTGTTTTTTTTAATGAGATGCTACTTTCAGTAGAACCGGTAGCAATAGAAGGTTGGAAAGTATTTCACCTGAGGAGAATGGAATCAACCCTGTTTAGATGTTTTTTTTTTCATTTTTTTTTATTGGTAACCTCATAAACTTTTAATGGTCCATTAGCGTGGGATACCCTAAATAAATTTCTAGATAAAAGTTGTGTCGATATATGTAAAAGTAATTATTATATAGTGAAAATAATATATATGTGCATAAATATAACACAAGTAAATTAAATGGTAGAGAAATTTAATAAAATATAATATGTCGAAACGATACTGATCACAGCCGTCTCCCAGCGTTTCATCATCGGATGTAATGACGGCATAATTATAATAATAAAAGCGCCGTAACGACCGATGATTTACTATTAATAACGTTTCTCGCAGCCTTGTTTTTGCAAATTATCGATATTAACGTGATCTAAGATCTAAGTCAATCACGTATGTCGGACCTAATTTCTGTGTCGGATGCTGTGTTATTCCCCAGCCTCAATTTTCGTTCCAATAACGATCTGAATCAGTTGTGCATAACATATTAAGCAATCACCTGCAGATGAAACAAGGTCAGGTGAAATACCACGATCACGGTTATTTTTTTTTAATCGGATATCGTATTATGAAACACGCAATTAAAATAATAGCCAACTTTGGAATTTCTTGTTTCACAGTCCAGTAAGTCATTTCTTCGTTCAGAAATACAAAATAATAATGAACCAAATTAATTTGGGAATATAACCCATACCTAAAACAGTGACGGTATAACACAGTGGTTATGGTAAATAACTGGTAATACAAAACCACTGAAATGCACTCTGTCCACAAACAAATATTGGCCCCTAACACAATGTCGAGTACCACATAGCGATCGTAACGGCGACGACCGCATACGAAAGAATAATTCTATGACACGAGGACACTCGAACGGTTTCGATCGCCTTATTAATCGGTTGGGGCAAGTTGCAACCAATGGGCACCATTCGTCCACCCACAAACAAATTCTAGACGGCCGCTAATAAAATCAAAACCTGAAGACTCAGTATGTCCCCAGTACAAGTACATCATTACGGCAGTAAATCCCCAGTACAAGTATATAATTACGGCAATAAATCCCCAGTACAAGTATGTACATAATTACGGCAGTAAATCACCAGTACAAGTACATAATTACTTAGAGTTGTGGATACGTAAAAAATGTGGCTACGAAAAAGCCAAATTTGAAACCGTTTTTTGGCCTCTAGATAAATTGTGAAAATTTGGATAAATGTCCATTTAGGAGAGGTGTACGTTATGAGAGGTTCCAAAAATCGAAGTTTAAATTTTTGAATAAGCTACTTTAAAATCCTAATAAATCATACAAGTCTAACCATTTCAAAGCACTTACTAAATCGGTAACGACATTTTTCGAAATAGAAATAACAGTCACCGTCACCTGAATTAATTGCCCATCGATAATTACACGAAGCAATGCGTTCATAGAAAAGCCATCAATCAACCATAAAACCTCCTCGACATAATTCCCAAATGACATCCGTGCAAGACATTAACTCGAGCAGCTCGATTCGGAATTGCCCGCATGCAACACGTGTCTGCCGAGTGCTCGAGTTTGGCCCGAGACAACTTTTACTCTTGGGCCTCACACGAGCCCGATGTTTATTGGATCGCCGTGAAATTTCCATTTTCTTTTGGCGAACGGCGGCATGAATGAGTGGTGCTTGTCGACACCGTAGATGCGATGGACATATTTAGATGACCGGCTCCTTTGGGCACACCGTTAGAAAGAGTGTTAAAAAGGTGAAGTGCATGGGGCTTGTCTGGTTTCGTAAAATTGGTATTATATGAGATAATATAGGGGGAACAGATAAAGCAGAATGAAATGTATAACCATAAAAAGAAAAGAAGTAAATTTATTAAAATAAAAACGTACACGCTAAGACCGCCAGGAAATATGCGGAAAGGTTTGCGTTCGAGCATCTGTAAATACTCGACGTGAACTAGGGAATCATTATCAACACGGAACAGCTGAAAGGAGTCCAAGAGGATTCAACGAGAACTTCAACCCCAAAGACGATTCAGCGAGAACGTCAACTATAGAAGTGGCTCAACCGGGGACAGCAGGACTTTGAATCGAGGGAATTGGTGCCGACTTAATCGAATTTACTGATTCGACATCTGTAAGCAGGATTGCCGATCACCACTGCGAGTTGGCGCTATTCACCAGGAATATGAATATGAATGCCCGGTAGAATTTACTAAAATTACTACTTATTAGGGAGTTAATTGTGCGAATTAGGAATTTAGGGAATTATTGTTATTAAATATTGATAGTGTTAGTTTGTTAATTAGTAATAATAATTAGTTTTAAACCTAATCCATCTATCTGCACGTAATTGATGATCCAGTCTGGCATTTATATTATAATGTGTGCAATAGCAAACGTTTACAAATTGATTCAGAGCTTCGTGACTCGAAGGACCTGCTGGATGATGAAAACTCCCGAGAACAATAACAAACACATTCCTAAAACCGATTTATTACGTTTGTCCATCGCCATTGCCTAGGCAGTAAATCCACGCACAAGAAACCCATTATCCTTGTATCTCGAGCAAACGCGCCTGCAAATGCATTTATAATGCATCCCACAGTCCAGAATAGAAATATGTATGCACGGTTGAATGCGGCCATTGTGTTAACGCATCAATCAAGCTTGAAGCTACCGAAATTTAACACTTATCGGTGATGTAGATATCGCCGGGCGAAGAAAGTGGTGAAGGTCGGTGGCACAAAAAACTCTTGTGCGGGCAGCTGAGCGCAGTCATTGTAACGAAATTGAAAGGGAAAATCTGGTTGTATGGTGCACGATGGTAATCTATTTGAGGCTATTTAATTCATGATTGATTCCAAGTTCATAATTTGCGGATTAATTATTGCTTATTAAAAGCGTGTCCATCAAATGCCAGATATTTCCAATTCATCGTTTTTGATGGTTGAAATCTTCTTTTCGTGTGAAGTAAACCTCGCATTTTTGACTATTTAATAATTAGAATTGGATATTCGCTACTACTACTACTACTACATCTATGAGGTTAGTGGCAGACTTTATCAGATAAATGGTGATTCTGAGAACAAAAAAGTTATGTAGTTATATAGGTAGTTAAGAAGTTACAAGCCCATAAAGATAGAAGTACTTAGGTCTACTTGTACAATAGTGGATTAACTTTGATCCTGGTGCAGTTTCCATGGATACCATTATGTTAACAATTGTATCCTAGGTAACTGAACCAAAGTCAAAGCTAACGCAAATTGTACAACTGGACCTTAGGAGTATTGCGTATCAAAAATGCAGCATTACATTCGAATGTCACATGCGTTTATGACATGAAATCATGTGACATTCGAATGTGATGCTCTCTATTATGGTGACAGACACCATTTTATATTATGGCAGCAAGTTTTGGGCGGAGGGCTGACATTCTTCGTTTAGAAGATTACACTTTTATCAACTTTTCTCAACTTTATCAACTTAGATTTCAGAGATTGGTAATAAATTTTGAATAATATTTATCTAAATACATAAATAAACTGCAATACAAATTTAAAATGTACGATCAATTTTATGCATAATTTGGAAATTTTACAGTTTTGTAATGTTTTAGGCATTTTTAATCTTTACAATTTAAGAAATTCATATTCGTTCTAAAATTCTGATTTTTGAACGCAATGTAAAAATTTCATTTTATTTCTTATTTAACAATCCTCTTTTCGATTATGCATTCATTTCTCCTACATTTATTTATTAGCAATGTACGAAGCACGTCTCTTGAATTTTAATGCAATAGTACATTGTATATTCTCTCAAATGTTAAGCAAATTTTCTTAATTTTTCTATTTACAGGTTTTGCAAATATTTTGAATAGTTTAAGATATTTTTTATTATAATAATTAAGGAAATGAAAATTGTCTAATATTTACACTTAGTAGTTATTTTTTGTTGTTATAATGATTGATTTTAAAGAATACTCCTAATTTTATAGACATACTCAAAAAAGTACAAGAATAAGAGAAATTTTGTAAAATTGGCACAATGCAATTGCAAATTTTGAAAATTGGTAAATTCAGTATGGTTACAATACATTTTTTAGACTATTTACACTTTTTGCAAATTATTTAAGTGGTTCAGGTTTTTCACTTTAATGATTAAGGAAATCATTCCTTTTTAAGGAATGCTTAAAGAATACACATTTTTTTGTTGTTTTGTTGTGTTGTTTGTAGTCATGTATATATTTATATTTTGTATATTATGTAGCTTTCCTGCTAATAAATATTCCTTATTATTATTGTTATGAAACCCAATCATATCGTTAATATTTTGGAGAAGAGATTTATAAGTTTCTTATTTTGAAACACGACTTCTCATTTTTTTTTTTTTTTTTAATTTATTTATTTATTTATTTCGTCTACAATTTTAATAAAATGGCTAATATTTGAACAGATTTGAACCAAATTTTATGAATTTCTGTAGATAAAATTTTAATAAATGTATAATTTGATATACTTTCAATTGCAAATTTTGTATATTTCTTACAATACAATTGTACAACTTCGGAAAAGAGCTTAAAAAGTTTATTATTTTGAAACAAAATTTCTCTTGTTTTTATCAATCGTTTTTTCGAATATATGCTCTAATATTCATTTGGTTAGAAATCCAAGAACCACGTCTATCACCACTTAATAAAATGGCTAACATTTGTACAGATTTGAACCAAATTTGATGAATTTCTGTGGATAAAATTTTAATAAATGTAAAATTTGATATACTTTAAGTTATTTTCATGATTATTTACTTTTATTACTTTACTTATTATTTTACTTATACTTCATTATTAATTATTTACTATTTGTTTTTGCAAATAATTTGAGGAGCTAAGGATGTTTTTATTGTAATAATTAAGGAAATGCAAATTACGCAATTATTTATAATATTTTTGTATGAATTTTAAATTAAATTATTTTTTTTGGATAAATTCTAGAATAAAGGAAAGTTTATTATGTAAAGATATTTGAATTTCTCTAGGAAAGAAAAGTCTGAAAATTTAACTGAAATTTCCCTACGAAATGAAATGATGCAAATACAGAAATTTAAGTAAATTTTCAATATTTATAGTATTATTAAATATTTTGCTATAATAATTGATTTTTAAGGAATTCTTAAAATACTTTTTATTTTTTTAATCAACTCCAACCATTTCGTTAAAATTTTGAAGAGCGCTTAAAACGTTTCTTATTTTGAAACAAAATTTCTCATTTTTTTTATCAATAGTTTTTTTGAATTTGTGTTCCAATATTCATTGTTTTAGAAATCTAAGAACCTCAACTACAATTTTAATTAATTGGCTAATATTTGAACAGATATAAACCAAATTTTGTGAATTTCTGTGGATAAAATTTTAGTAAATATATAATTTGATATATTTTCAGTTATTTTCATGAATATTTACAGTTTTGCAAATAATTTGAATAGTTTAAGATGTTTTTATTATAATAATTAAGGACATGCAAATTACACAATATTTATGTTATTTGTCATATATTTATATGAATTTTGGATTAAATTAATTTTTTTTGATCAGTTCTAGAATAAAGGAAAGTTTATTATGTAAAGGTATTTGAATTTCTCTAGGAAAAAATGTCTGAAAATTTAACTGAATCGATTTAACTCATTTCCCATCAAAGGAATTGTGAAAATTCTCTACAAAATGAAATGATACAAATACAGAAATTTGAGTAAATTTTCAATATTTATAGTAATATTAAATATTTTTGCTATAATAATTTATTTGAAAGGAATTATTAAAAGACTTTTTAAAATATTTAATGAAATCCAACCATTTTGTTAACATTTTAAAGAGCGCTTAAAACGTTTCTTATTTTGAAACAAAATTTCTCATTTTTTTATCAATCGTTTTTCCGAATTTGTGCTCCAATAATTATTTATTTAGAAATTCAAGAACCTCGTCGACAATTTTAATAAATTGACTAATATTTGAATAGATATAACCAAATTTTGTAAATTTATGTGCATAAAATTTTAATAAATGTATAATTTGATATACTTTCAGTTATTTTCATGAAATGAAATAAAAATGAAATGAAATTATTTACAGTTTTGCAAATAATTTGAATAGTTTAAGATGTTTTTATTATAATAATTAAGGATATGCAAATTACACAATATTTATGTTATTTATCATATTTTTGTATGAATTTTGGATTTAATTAAAATGTTTGGATAGATTCTAGAACAAAGAGGGTACTTTATTTTGTAAAGATAAATAAAAGAAATAAAAAATGTCTGAAAATTGAACTGAAATTTCCCATCTAAGGAATCGTGAAAATTCTCTACGAAATGAAATGATATAAATACAGAAATTTGAGTAAACTTTCAATATTTATAGTATATTTTAATAGTAGTAGCAGATCAATCTTTATTAGGCTATCGACCTAACCGGTCTTTCCGCCGTTTTTTTAATATTTTTGCTAGAATTATTCATTATTTAAGGAATTCTTTAAAAAAATCTTAATTTTTTCAACGAAATCCAACCATTTTGTTAAAAATTTGGAAAAGAACTTAGAAAATTATCCAATATTTACCAGTATTCAATATTTAGTAAGTAGTTCTTCTTATTCATTTTAAATATTTTTAAGTACTCCTAAACTTATAGACGTACTTAAAAAATATAAGAATAAGAGAAATTTTGCAAATTTCTGACATTACAATTGCAAATTTTGTAAATTTATTACAATACAATTGCTAATTTTGAATATTTCTGTTGATACAATTTCAATAAATGAATAATTTTGTATGGTTTAGATCAAATTTACTATTACTATTTATACTGACAAAATTGATTCTGATTTCAAAAAAACATCAGCCAACTGTGATAAGAAAATGCAAAATGAAATGCGAAATGAAAAAGTTTCAGCAAAATGAAAAAAGATGGTAAAAAAGAATAATATTCCATATTTTCGAAACCGTTACTTTAAGGACCCATGTTCATTAAGACTTTTTTCTTTGTTGTGGTTCATACTATTACCGCCTTAAATATTTTACATTCTTTTTTAACACCCTGTAGAATGGAGACCTAATATTAATCTTAGTATTTTGCTTCTTGGTTGAAAAGATAAGCTTTTTGATGAAATGACTAAAATTCCTTTTTTTAAATTAAATTTTCGAAAATTACGACATCTCTGAAGAATTAATACTTTAACCCAGAATTTTTTGATAATTATTCATCATGGAGTTTTTATAAAAATACCTCGACATTGTTCTAGAACCTTTAAGTTCGTTACGAAAATGGCAAATTTCAGTTTTTTTTTTAATTTCCCAGTAAAATACAAAAAAATCTTTCAGAATTACGTGATAATTTTTCAATTTGGCATGAACTCTAAAAATTAGCATTCTGAACTCATCTTGAATACAAACATTAATGTAAAGTACAACCATTCTTCCAAACTTGTTTAACAAGAAATACGAAAATTCAATTTTCAGCCGAGAATTGCGACCTAATCATCTTAGGTGTCATAAAAACATCTTAGCGTGTAGCTTCCTGCCTGAGTATTTAACGAATTGATTGAGTTGTGCACTAATTCCACTTGTTTAATAAGTTTTATTATTTATTAGAGAAAATTAACTGAAAGTGGCACCCGGAATAGCAAGCCTCATAAAACCGAGCATATAAAATCTAGTTTATATGCAAATGAAATGCAAACGACATGAATTTAAAATATAAATCAGCTTTATGTAAATACTGCAACACGGATCGGTCCTGCAGCATCGTTTGTCACTGCTGATGATATCGTTTTTATTTGAAAACATTTCGGTAATCTTTTTATGTCACATTATTATTATTTATTGCCTAGACATATAATGGAGTAGTTTAGTGTTTTCACTATATCCTGCATTTTATGTAGGATCGTCAACTTGGGTTATGATTTATTGGTGTGATAAAATCTAAACTATAAACCCAAATGCAGATGAAGCTTCTAATCTAAATTAAATATATTGATTGGTATAATTGTACCGATACAATAATAAGTATTATTTAGCTGCATACCTATTTTTTAAACATAAAAATTATTTTAAAAATCACCGTTCATTTAAAATTCGTTTGAAGAAATACAATGAAATAAAATTGTATTAACCATCGATTAGGAGATTGAATAATAAATATTTTGGTGATCAAAAATAGCCACATGCCCTATACAGAGATGCAAAGAGCGTACAGACTGAGAATCACTGTTATAAACCATTTATAGCCTATAGGGCCGGTCTTCACAAAGATAAGTTATCTGATAGATATAGAGGTGCTCAACAAGATTAAAAACTACCTGTATGATAATTTTATTATCTCTTTAAAGAAAATAAATAGTATTTTGGTATCAGAAGCTCCAGAATCTAAAAGAGTTTGAACATTGGGAAAGGTCCCAATGAATAAGGCAGGCTGTAAAAAAAAATAACAGAAGAACACTGGAGTAGAAAAATAGGCTCTTTGTAAAGGAAGCTTTTGGATCCTTGTAAATGAGTTATGTATTAAGTGCTGTTGGAATATTAAAATGTATTGTTTTAGTTGATACATTTTTTCTAGGTATATGTATTAATACTTTATAAGTGGCAATAAGTATAAGTGAATGTGGATCGTTACTATTTATCACTTTATAAGTTGCAATAAGTATAAGTGAATGTGAATGTTACTATTTATCTCCTAACAAAATAAAAGCTGCTCAAAAACTCTGATATTAACCATTAGTCTTTGCAAATATGAATGCTATAAAATATTTCTTTCATTCAAGAACGTGACTTACTATCCAATATTATAAAACAATCACTTAATTGAAACCAATCTTAAAGTTACGCCTCATAAATTTTCATATCTATGAATTTATGCCGATTTGTGGGTACATTCTTCATGAAATTTGAAAGTATTGTCGTAGGCTGAATAAATTTGTAATTCATGTATCTGTATGTCTGCACGAGAGTCGTGCAGACGCAATTCTTCAAGGTTTGATACTGTCACTATCTGAGCGCAGGTGGATATTATTATATCCCATAAATAGCAACAGTGTGCAAGCCTGCTGTGAAATTAAAGTATTTAGAGTGGATAATTATATCAAACGGAATAGTAACTAACTAATGAAGTAGATTTAAAGCAAATACTAATTAACTAATTAAATTAAAGTATGTACTAATTATGTAAACAATAATGTATACATTTTCCTGTATACTCCTGCCTAGAAATTATGTCAGTCTTCAAACTGACCTGCTTAATACTAGTGAATCGCATTTTAACGCCACAATGATTCAAAAGAAAAATTCATCCGATAGAAATCATAACAGATACTTCAAATGAAATAATGAAGTATTACGTCTCCTACAATGACATAATTTAATCCAATTCTATAAAAAATAATCCTAATCAGTTGGTATAATTCAGTTTTAATCACCAGCCTATTGTATACTTTTGTCCATCACTAATTGCATCATTCTATCTAAATTATGATCTTATACTCGTTTTCTAGAAGTTGAGTAAGGATGCACAGAACTACTTCACGCTCATCAACTTAATTACTTGTGTCTACTAACGACGACAAGACAGTCCATAAGGAAATGTAGGCTATAAAATTAACACGACTCATTTCTCTCGAACGCCCATGTATCTGTTATTTAATTAAATGTTATAATTCCTATCCAATAATGAGATAAAGTAATTACATACTATAATACTTGAATCGTAATCCTATAATAAGTCATTAATCAGTGTATCATTATATATAATTTTTGAAACTTTTTTGTAAAGTAACAATTATTTCATTTAAATATTTTATTTCTTATTTTAAGATAAATTGATTATAAAGGGTTTTCCAATAAGAGGTGTTATTTTGAATAGCCCGCTATTTCGGTAGATGTCACTTTTGAAGCTGTCATTTCTTGGCATTTGACAAGTAGAAACTACGCCATTAATAAAAATGGTACGATACACGCTTCAACAACGCATTGAAATTATTAAAATTCACTATAAAAATGGTGAAAATTTGGCAGAGACGGTTCGTAAAACTCGAACATTTTTGGGTCGTCGTGAAGCACCTTGTCGGACCGCAATACAGAAATTGGTGGAAAAATTCGAGCTGTTGGGACAAGTTAGTGATGAGAAGAATAAAACCCGTGCACGTCGCTCAAGAACAGCCGAGAATATTGCTGCTGTAGCCGAAAGTGTTGAAGAAAACCCAGGTTTGTCCATTCCTCGTCGTTCTTTGGAATTAGGTATTCCACAAACGTCATTACACCGTATTTTGCATAAAGATTTGGGTCTTAAGGCTTATAAAGTCCAGTTAACACAAGAACTCAAGCCGGCCGATCATCAACAACGTCGTGACTTTGCTGATTGGGTCGTTGAAATGCATGAAAATGATCCGGAATTCCATCGAAAAATCATCTTCAGTGATGAGGCCCATTTCCACCTCGGTGGCTTCGTCAACAAGCAAAATTGTCGCATCTGGGGCTCAGAAAACCCAAGAGTTATTGTTGAAAAGCCTCTCTATCCTCAACGTGTGACTGTTTGGTGCGGTTTATGGTCCGGCGGAGTCATTGGACCTTACTTTTTCGAAAATGAGGCTGGCGCAACAGTTACGGTGAATGGATTGCGCTATCAAGAGATGATTAACGATTTTTTATGGCCGGAATTGGATGGTATTGATCTGGACAACGTTCACTTTCAACGAGACGGCGCTACGTGCCACACAAGCAACGAAACCATTGATCTTTTAAGGGAAAAGTTTCCGGACCGTGTTATCTCTCGAAGAGGTGATCACAATTGGCCACCGAGATCTTGTGATTTAACACCTTGCGACTTCTTTCTTTGGGGCCACGTGAAGGAGAAGGTCTACGCCAACAGCCCAGTATCGATTCAAGACCTCAAAGATGGAATTCGTGAGGCTATCGAGGACATACAGCAGCCACTTTGCGATTTAGTTATGGAAAATTTCATGAAAAGGATTTTGTCCTGTAAGCGTGGCCGTGGTGGTCATTTGCTTGATGTTATTTTCCACTATTAACGGCATACCTTCCTCTTTGTAATGAAATAAACATCTGATGATTTATAATAAAAAATGGCATTTTTCTTTGAATATCAAAATAACACCTCTTATTGGAAAACCCTTTACAATAAGTTTTGTAATATTCGTATCACTATTTGACTTATTTATGCAATTTTAAATTAAATTATTATTAATTCTTGATATCATAAGAAATATTAGAATGTTAAAATAAATTTTCTATCAAAAAAGAAAATTAATAGACTGGAAATTAGTTATTTAAAATATTATATTATTTTAAAGCAAATACAGTAAATAGCATTTTTAATTGAAAAAAAAAGTTTTGTAAATATACTAAAATTTGAGCAAAAAGCGTTTCTATTTTCTATATTATAGCCCCTTTTTATTTTATTTTCTATTATAGTTTCTATTACAGCCCCTTCAATTGTGTGCAAAAAAAACATTGTGCTTTATTTGTAACCATAAAAGTTATTTGCAATTATCCATAAAAAAAATTGGGAATTTTTGTTTTAGTTTAGGAAGTTTCGAAGAATTGTTGTCTAGAAAATAAAATAATTCAAAATCAGAAGTTTTAGTAAATTTTACCATTTTTGTATGAATTTTTGGCAATTCTAGAATGAAGAGGAAGTTCAGATTCCCAACATTTAGTATTCATGGAAAATAGAAAAATGATCACGTAATTTTGTACGGATATTTCAATTTCTCTAAAAAATTTAAAAAAATGTCTAAAAATTTTACTGAAATTTCCCATCTGAGAGAAACTTTAGTAAATTTTTCCGTTTTTATATTGATTCTTGCAAATACTAGAAGAGGAAGTATAGAATCTCAATGTTTAAGATTTTTAAACTTCTGTGGGAAATAAAAAAAATGTCTAAAAATTTTACTGAAATTTTCTGTTCTGCTCCAAATGAAATGATACAAATGCAGAAAGTTGAATAAATTTTACCAATTTGGTATGAATTTTTGGAAATTCTATAAGTAGAACCCCAACATTTAGGATTCATGGGTGAAAAATTATCATGTAATTTCCGAAGTCCTCTAGGAAATAAAAAAAGTCTAAAAGTTTTATTGAAATTTTCAGTTATTTTCAGTGAAATTTTGTAAATTCTAGAAAAAGAGGAATTTTACAATCCCAACAATTCGGATATATGGCAAATTAAAAATTGTCATGTAATTTTGTAAAGATGTTTGAATTTCTCTAACAAATTAAAAAATATCCAAAATTTTACTAAAACTTCCCATATAAGGAACCTTGAAAGTCGTGTACGAAATGAAATGATAAACAAATGCAAAATTTTAGAAAATTTTACAGTTTTTGTAATGAGAAATTTTGGGATAAAGAGGAAGTTTAGAATCCCAATGCTTAAGATTTTTGGCAAACTGAAGAGTTATCTTTGCATTTTGGTATGATTTTTTGGAAATTCTAGAACAGAGAGAAAGTTTAAATTCCCAATATTAGGATTCATGACAAATTGAAGAATTATCTGGTAATTTTTATAGATTTTTGAATTTCTGTGGGAAATTAAAAACCATGTCCAACAGATTTTACTGAAATTTCGCATGTAAAGAACCTCGAAAATCCTATGAAATGAAATTACACAAATGCAGAAAGTTTAATAAATTTTACCATTTTTGTATGAATTTTTGGAAGTTTAGAACCCCAACATTTGGAAATTATGGAAATTTTGAAATTTATCATGTAATTTTGTAAGAATATTGGAAATTCTCTAGGAAATTAGAAAAGTCTAAACATGTTACTGAAATTTGCAATCTTAGGAAACTTGAAAATTCTCTACGAAATGCGAACGCAGAAGTTGAAGCACCTAAATGTTAGCATTTTTTGTATGAATTTATGGAAATTCTAGAATAGAGAGAATGTTTAGAATCCCCATATTAGGATTCATGGCAATTTGAAAAATTATCTTGTAGTTTTTAAGGATTTTACTGAAATTTCCCACCAGGGAACCTTGAAAGTTCTCTACGAACTGAAATAATATAAATGCAGAAAGTTGAATAAATTTTACCAATTTTGAATTAATTTTTAGAAATTCTACAAGTTTAGAATCCCAACATTCTGGATTCATGGTAATTTGGAAAAATTATCATATAATTTTGTAAGGAGAATAAAAATCCTCTAGAAAATATAAAAGTCTAAAAATTTTGCTGAAATTTTGCAATCTTAGGAAACTTGTACATTCTCTACGAAGTGACATAATGCGAATGCAGAAGTTTAAATATCTAAATATTACAATTTTTGTATGAATTTTTGAAATTTCTTTTGAAAATAAAGAGAAAGTTTAGAATCTCAACATTTCGGTTTCATGGCATGGAAAAATCATCGTGTAATTTTTGTAAGACGAAGCGTAAGCGAATTTCGCAAAGAAATTAAAAAATGTCTTAAATTTTACTACACTGGCGAGCTTTTTGCTTTTTAATTTAGTGTGCAAAATACAATACAATTTGCAAACATAAAGTTAAAACAAAAAAAATCCAAAAATAAGTCATCATTTTAAAGTGACCTCTATTTTTTGCTCGCCAGTGTAATATTTCTGATCTAAAGAAGCTTGAAAATCGTTTATGAAATGAATTATCATTTCAATCATTTCACAAATGCAGAATTTTAGTAAATTTCATCGTTTTCGTATTGATTATTGCAAATTCTGGAATAAAGGATAAGATTAGAATCCCAATGTTTAAGATGTATGGCAACTTAAGAAGAGTTATCTTTACATTTTTGTATGAATTTTAGGAAATTCTAGAATAGAGAGTAAGTTTAGAATCTCAATATTAGGATTCATGGCAAATTGAAAAATTATCTTGTAATTTATTAGGATTTTTGAATTTCTGTTTGAAATAAAATAAATGTCCAAAAATTTTACTGAAATTTCCCTTCTAGAGAACTTTGAAAATCCTCTAGGAAATGAAATGATACAAATGCAGATATTTGGATAAATTTGATCATTTTCGCAAATTCTACAAGTTTAGAACCCCAACATTTTGGATTTATGGCAATTTGGAAAATTATCATGTAATTTTGTACGGATATTTGAATTTTCCTCGGAATTTAAAAAAAACTGAATTTTTGAATCTAAGGAAACTTGAAAATTCTCTACGAAATGACATAATGCGAATGCAGAAGTTTTAGTAAATTTGGCCATTTTTTTATGATTTTTTGAAAATTCTAGTATAAACAGGAAGTTTAGAATAAAATAAACAGATCATGAAATTGATTTTTTTTCTTTAGAGTCCCAACATTTAGGATTCATGAGAAATTAAAAAATTACCATGAAAATTTATATTGATTCTTGGAAATTCTAGAATAAAGGGGAACTTTAGAACTCCAATGTTTAAAATGTATGACAAACTGAATGTTATTTTGCAATTTTGCAAGGATGTTACTGAAATTTTCCATTGTTATAAAGAACTTTCAAAGGTTCTAGAATAAAAAGGGAATTTAGAATCCTAATATTTTGCAATTACGTAAAATTGACGTTATCATGTAATTTTGTAAGAATTTTTAAATTTCTAAGAACTTATTTCTAGGAAATAAAAAAAAGATATACGAAAGAAGATTTTTCAGAAGATTGAAACACTTGTATCAACTTATACAGCGCGAGCAAATATTATTATCTTCAACGTATGTTTTGCTTCATACAGCTTAGCGGTAAAGCTTAATGCCATGTTGGATGAAAATCATTTTTGCTCACACGGTATTTAATTTAGGGATTGTTAAATCAAAATAATGCCTTTCTCGTTCATAATATTAATCCTAAAAGCACATTATGTACTTTTTTGTGTGTTCTACTTCTTCTTATGTGTTCTTGTGTTAAGTGTACGACAATTATTCATTTTAGTCTATAAATTAATTATCTAAATCCTGGAAATATCTTAGAATATCTATATAATTAAATTATTTTTATTTTTTTCAGTGGCCTAGCGATGCCCTGCCACACCAGAATGAAAATTATACTACTACAAGGTAAGAACTTCTCACAAATAGTAAGTCACGGAAATCGCACATTATTGACCGTCATGACCGGATGTAACAGTTCTTTTATCACACGGAAGTGGTGTTTATAATAAATCGCTGATTGCGCAACGCGGAATGCCCGACGATGGAAAGTCGGGCCAAGACCAACAAAGCTGTGTGTCGTAAGAGTATTATATTTTTGGTTCCTGAATCGGCCATGGAAGACGTGTATGTGCTAATGAATTTTAATATTATAAATCGGCCAAAATGTGGCCTGGTTGTGGTGGGCGATTGGAGAAAGTAGGGTCAGAAAGTCATACGGATTGTATGTGTTAATCCAGAAGAAACTGTGGGTTTTATACAAAGCCAAAATTATTGAGGCACAATAATATTCTTCGCTAAATTTGCATATTGGTTAATTTTTAGTTAATTAGTTAGCAAATTACAAATTTAATAATTATTAATAGCGAGGGGGTCCCCAACATTTTTCGCAGAAGGGCCACATTGGTATTTTTGAAGTTTAGTGCCTCATTTTCGATTAGTTGTATTTATATGAGATAAATATAGGTCAACGAAAATCAGACTAGCTCTAAACATAAAAAATGACTATGTGGCCCTTCTGCCAAAAAGTTTGAAGACCCCCAAAAAGTTTAAGTATCAATTATTACTACCTCCACTTAATTCTTAGAACTTATCATTACTATTGACTGGCAGATGATTTATTCAAATTTCAGAAAATATAATGAATATAGGTGGAAAGGTTGATGGCCAATAGCCTAATAAAGATTGATTCTCTCTCTATAATGACTGTACCAAATTTTGCAATTGGAAAATCTATGAAAATTTTTCTTTTGGAAAAGTTTATTTTGGAATAACAGTATTGGATAACAGGTCTCAACTTTCATTAAGCAATTTTCTAATAAATCTACAACAAATAATGAAAGCGGAATACCAAAATCGGAAAATGGCGGAAAATTTATGCAGGTTGCAAAAAATTTAATGATAATTTGTAATGTAGCAAATACAAATACTGGAAGTTTCAGAAATATTCCCAAATGTGCTGTAAGCTGCCCGAAGAAAGTAGAAATGAGATAGCACACATTTAACCATAATAAGAAAATGCATATATATATATATATATATATATATATATATATATATATATATATATATATATATATATTAATTATAGAAATTTCTAAAAAGATTTTAGAACACTTCTCTAATTCGTGATCAATATATAAAAAGCATTAGTCCAGCAAATTTTAAATTTAATGCTCCAATCTACCGAAATGTACAGGGTATAAAAAATTGTTTTTTTTTATATAAGTATATTTCGTACTTCGTCAAAAATTAAGGATAATTGCTTTGTAACTAAATAGTTTATTTATCAGATTTTTAACTAGAAAGTTTAAAATTACCGAAGGATTCGTAAGTGCACTTATATCTGAACATTTTAGAAAATCGCTTTGCAACTCTTAGAAAAGTTGCAATTTATATAAAAGTCATTTAAATTTCCAAAACTTATAGAAAACTGTACAGCTGCTGGAAAAGTTAAAAAAAAGATGTAAGATTTCCAAGTTATTATACAAAACCATCTAAAATTCTGCATAGTAAGATCCATTTTTTAAAGTATTTTAATGAAAGTTAACAGAAATTTCGATTTTTTTAATGACTTTATAAGATTAGTATGCAAATTTTATAAAATTGTTCCAATTTTCGACATAACTTACTGAGTGTTAAAATTGTGTAAACTCTGTACATTAAATTTGCATTTAGCACAATAAGTTTACTAGAACTTTTCAAATTTCAGAAATTTTAGTACAAACATATCTGATAAATTTATGAAAGCTACTACAATTTATGAAAAACCCCAAAACCCAAAACTTTTAGAAATCTATAGATTTGGATTCAACTTTTTGGCAAAACCTTAGAATTTTGAGAGCAATATTATGCAAGTTTAGTATAGGGTTTTTAAAGGAACTGGAAATTACTTTCTTAAGTAACTTGAGAAAAATCTCACTGTCTTAAAAAAATCAGAAATAGTATAAAATATCTATAGAATATTTCCTATATTTAAAAAAAAGTGTAAGTGTACTTTAAAGTTTCATTTCTTTAAATTAGTTTTTAGTAGTTGTTAGGATTTTTAAAAATTTGGGAAGAATGTACGCAATACAAGTTTAGTATACTTACAGATTTTTTGAGAAAGAAGAAAATGCAATCATAAACAATTATATAATCAAAGCATAACAAGAACAAGTCCAGAAACTTTCAATTTTTTCTTTAGAGATCTTACAAGTTTATTGTGCAAATTTTATAAAATGATAAAATAATCAAAGCATAACAAGAATTAGTCCAGAAACTTTCAATTTTTTTAGAGATCTTACAAGTTTATTGGGCAAATTTTATAAAATTGGTGCAATTTTCGAAATAATTTACTAGAGTGTTAAAATTGTGCAAGCTCTGTACATTAAAATGTCATTTATAGCAATAATTTTACTACAACTTTTCAAATTTCAAAAAGTCTAGTACACATATATCTTAAAAAAATTGTTCTGAATAAAAAAAATAAAAAAATCATTATTTTTTTTGTAGAAGTTGTACTTTCGAAATTTGAGAAGAATATACCTAATGCAAGTTTAATATACAGCTTTCTGAAGAAAGAAAATAATGCAATCATAAACAATTATATAATCAAAGCATAACAAGAATGAGTCCAGAAAGTTTCGATTTTTTTAGAGATCTTACAAGTTTATTGTGCAAATTTTAAAAAATTAAACAATTTTCGAAATAATTTTTTAGAGTGCTAAAATTATGTAAACTCTGTACATTAAAGTTTCATTTATAACAATAATTTTTCTAGAACTTTTCAAATTTCAGAAAGTCTAGTACACATATATCTTAAAAAAAGATAATTGCTCTGCATAAAAAAATAGAAGTTGTTATGTAGTACTTTCGAAAATTGAGAAGTATATACCTAATAATGCAAGTTTAGCATACAGTTTTCTTTGAAAAAGAAGAAAATGCAATCACATAATTCGTCCCATATAATCTTTTCTAATTCCAATTTTTTGGTTAAAAATATTGTATGTAACTGCAAAAAGGAATATTTTAGGAATAAATTACTTGTCTCATACAAGCCTCATACCAAACATACCAAATATTTAATATTTTATAAAAAAAGTTACACATTTTCGTATTCGGATTCGCAAATATTATAATTGAAAACTATTTTTTTACCAAATATGATAGTATAAATAATAATTGTGTTGTAAACCTATGGAAAATCTATAGGTTCTACAAACTTTTCAAATTATAATTTTGTGTTAAAAGTAATTGCAAATTGCAAAAAGGTATTTTTTAGAAAAAAATACGTTCCTTACAAATTTCTGCCAAATATTTGTTATTCTATAAAATAGTTATAAATTTCAGTTTTCAGATTCGTGAAAAATATATCTAACAGAATAAATTTTGTGAAGATATGAGAGTATATTTAAAAAAAAACTTTTTCAATTCTAATTTTCTGGTTTAAAATAATCTACGTAACAACAAAAATTGAATATTGAAGCCATGAAACCATTGCTTGCCTTATTACTATATACTTATTACCTTACCTTGCTTACCTTATTACTATATATAAATTACTAGATACTAGTTACTAGTAACTACTAAACTAGTAACTAGTAAAAAGGTATTTTTTTAGAAAAAATACGTTCCTTACAAATTTCTGCCAAATATTTATTATCCTATAAAAAAGTTATAAATTTTTGTTTTCAGATTCGCAAAAAATATATCTAACAGAATTAATTTTGAAGATATGAAAGTAAATTAAAAAAAAAAACTTTATAAATTCTAATTTTCAGGTTGAAAATAATCTACGTAACTACAAAAATGGAATATTGAAGCCATGAAACCATTGCTTGCCTTATAAACTTCTGTCAATTTGTTAATCATCTTGTTACTAGGTACTAGTTACTAGATACTAGTTACTAGTTTCTAGTTATAAGATTCTAGTTACTAGATTCTAGTTAATAGTAGATAATATAGTTAATGTTTTAATATTTAATATATATATATATATATATATATATAATATACAGGGTGAAAATTAAAAAAAAACGCTCACGCGTTGACAGGGGATAATAGAGAACAAAACAAATCTAAACACTCAGTCTAAAATATTGTGAAACAAAAGAAATAATTCTTGTTTGATTGTTATAACTATTTATTGGTTATAACGATTGAATATGGTTTTTGATTAAATGGTAATTGAATGGATTTCGTACTATTACTTTAAAAATTTTAATTTAACCTTCCAATTTGAATGAATCTAACGGTATTAAAATACCGTAAAACAAAAGTTGTCCGGTAATATCGCCACGGCAACCTTTACAGGCATCCAGGCTGTAAAGAATCACTTACCGAGTCAGTCTATACCTTTTCAAGTTCAAATTGAGACCAATCAAGTTCAAACTGAGACCATTCAATTTCAAATTGAGGCCAATCAAGTTCAAATTGATACCAATCAATGTCAAATTGAGACCAATCAATTTCAAATTGAGACCAATCAATTTCAAATTGAGACTAAACAAAATCAAGTTGACACCAAACAATATCAAGTTGAGAGTAAACAAATCAAATTTATTATGACTTGATATTGTGTAGTGTCAACTTGATTTTGTTTAGTCTCAATTTGCAATTGATTGGTCTCAATTTGACATTGATTGGTATCAATTTGAGCTTGATTGGCCTCAATTTAAACTTGATTGGCCTCAATTTGAAATTGATTGGTCTCAATTTGAACTTGATCGTCTCAATTTGAACTTGATTCGTCTCAATTTGAACTTGAAATGGTATAGATGTCACTAAATGAACTTTTACGTATCAAGAGGACACAAACTTGCTTACTGTCACTGTCAACAGGACAAACTTTTGTTTTACGGTCTTTTGATTCTGTTAGATTTATTCAAATTGGAAGGTTAAATTCAATTCAATTTTTAATTTCAGTGAGCCATTTCATACATGGATGTGATTCATCATGACAAATGGTTTAATAATTCTCTACTATTTCTACTATCTGACTGTCTCTTCTATCGCCTGTCAAAGCGTGGAAAGTTTATATTTTATTGACACCCTCTATAAATTAATTTGTCGTAATAATAAATGCCACTACTAGTGAAGATGAACGCATAGCGCTTGAACATATATTTATATATTATTTATTTAGTTAATAGAAAATAAACTGAATTTTTGTTTTAAATATTCAATTAATTTTTCAAGTGATTTTTTTACATTTTAGTTTTTCAAAATTTGTATGTAAAAAAGAATACGTAAGATATATTTATACGTACTGATATATTTAAATATTATTTTCAAAATTTGTTAAGAATACGAAAGATATATTGATACGTATTGATACATTTATATATTATTTATTTAGTTATAGAAAATTAACTGTGAAAACAGAGTAAAAGTTATTTAATTAATCTCTCAAGTAAATTCTTTTTTTTTCATTTTAATTTTTCACAGTTCTTTGAAAAAGAGAGAGATAACGATATTTATTAGGGTATTGGCCGTCGGCCTTGCGGCCAATTAAGAATATGTAAGATATTTAAAATAAAAATTTTAAGTAAAATATTTCTACCACAACAAAAGCAGAGAAGAGAGAACATTGCGAAATTCCATCCATAATACTCTACATCGCGGCGGCAGACGTTAATTAGAATTTCTATTGTTAATTATGTGTCTTATAATTACGCAATATATTTTATTGATCCATTGAATTCTGGCCTACAAAAAAATGTATATAATCATTATTTATAATTGCAAAGTAAAAAGCGGCAACTTTTCTATAATTAAAAGGGATTAGCGCTTGCATAAAAGGCCGCGAAGAATTGCGAAAAGACAATTAAAACATATATGAGGTATGTAATGTAATCGATCAGCTTTGTACGGAGGAGTAATTAGGTTCATGTTTATTACACACTCTTCAGCGTTTTACTAATGTCTAATTAAACCGTAATTGATTTTTCTTTTCAACATTTAAATGCAGTTAATACATTATTTAATGTAATGATGAACAGCTGGCCTAAGACCAAATAGTTAGGAGGGACATAATTGGATATAGATGTGTCATCATGTCCTTGGATTAAAAAAAAATTATCGCATATTTTATTTTTTGTTTTTGAATGAAGAGCAATGCTATTATGTAAGAAAGTGCAAAAAATGTAATCGGATACTGATGTGTCATCATGTCCTTGGATTAAAAAAAATAATACAAAATTTTGATTCTGAACATAAATCAAACTACACTTTTATTTGTTTTGTTTTTAAATTAAAAAAAAGTTCTCCTGAAAAAGAATATTTATAAAAAACAATAAAATTATTTATAGAAAACAATACAAAAATTGACTAGAGTAAGTAATCAAAAGATTTATCGCATATTTATATTTGTTTGTTTCTAAATTCTGAAAAAAATATTTTATAGAAAATATATTCAAAAATTGAACTACACTACTCGAAATAATTATCGTATATTTTATTTTTTTGTTTCTGAATGAAGAAGAGCAATGTAAGCAAGTGCAAAAAATGTAATTGGATACTGATGTATCATCATATCCTTGGAGTAAAAAAATTAATAAAAAAATTTGATACTGAACAAAAATCAAACTACACTTTTATTTTTGTTTTGTTTTTAAATTAAAAAAAAGTTCTCCTGAAAAAGAATATTTATAAAAAACAATACAAAAATTGAACTAGACTACGTAATCAAAATAATTATCGCATATTTTTATTTTTTTGTTTCTAAATTAACAAAAATAATTCTGAAAAAAATAATTTATAGAAAATATATTCAAAAATTGAACTACACTACTCAAAATAATTATCGCATATTTTATTTTTTTTTTCTGAATGAAGAAGAGCAATGATATTATGTAAGCAAGTGCAAAAACATAACTCTTTCTTGTAAAAGGAATTGTGCAGATCTCAATTTCTAAAGAATTATCGCATATGTTTACCTTTTGGTTTCTACCTACATAAACGAAAATAGCTAAACGGTTTTACCAACCTACGTAGATAAAAATCACAAACGGAACGGCAACTTAAAACAAAAACAATAATAATGGTGGTTTTTGGAATATGGGATAATTCTTTTGACTTGTGTATAATACTGAATTCTAAAATTGAACCTTCTAAAAAAACAAATTACTGTATGGACAGAAGAGGAGGAATGACGAAGACCAGCGTGAAGAGCAATGCTATTATGTAAGCAAGTGCAAAAACATAACTTATTCTTGTAAAAGGAATTGTGCAGATCTTAATTCATTCAATAAGGCACGTGAATTTGAAAGTATTGTAGGAAATAAAATTAGAGGCAAATGTCACCGCAATAAGTTTAAATCACTAAATGCCAGAGTGTGTGACGACAAAGAGTAATTTGTCCAGAAAAAAAAAACACGTTTCCATCTGTGAAGAATTGCTTGCGTTCAATTCTCATTTGTAGGCTGCAAAATTGGCAAATGCGACGGATGACATTTGCGATGTTTAAATGTAAAAGTAAGAAGCTTTATATGTATAGACAATTAAGTTATCACTCTTCCATTTATAAATAATCATTTCGAAAGTTGCGGCATTTCACACGTTTATGCGTCCACGAAACCGTAATTATACCAATAAATCAAATTTGAAATTGTAAAATATGGTAATTCCCAATAACTAATAAGTCCGATTGTGGAAGCAAACGGCATTCACATGGACCGTGAAGATCCCACTCGCCTTTTGTACGCCTAACTGGACGCGTTTCTCATTTTCATACAATAGAATTGCAGAGTTGTTCATATCGGATGATCGGTCCTCTCCAATTATGTTAATTGGCGGTCCATTGGGAGGAATAAGTGATACTCACGTGTGTGCGAAACCCATTTTTTTGAGGTGGGTAAGTGCGGAGAGACGAGAGTGAGTTTGTAATTAAGAGCTCTGACGAAGTAAATTAGATCTGCAATTTTGAAATTTAATTAACTGGAGCTGTAATTATGAAACAGCGTATTTTGGATTTGACGTGTGATCGTGATAGGAAGTTTTGTGTTTACTACAGCTCTCGTTATTGCGAAGGAGGGACAATTGTGCTCATATTTTTGCCAGGTAAGATAATACTTGCACTTTGTTTGCTTAATACTTGATGAAACAGTGTTTATTACTCCTATATAAATGTATTATAAATATATGTTGAATTCTTGTTTTGGTTCAATTAAAATTATAAGTTAAAAATTTGGGGAGAATTTTTAACTTTTTTTGCAAAACTTTGCCGAATATTTTTTTTTGTGGATTTATATATACACATTATATTGGCAATGATATGTTCAATGACTTAATTATTACATACGAATACATTATAAGTACTGAATTAATTAAACAAGTCTTAGATATTTAAATTACAACTCCATACAAATTTTAATTTCTGCAATAAATCTCTTCTAATTATCTAATTAAGTTATCCAGCTTTTTATCGAGAAAACACAGAATTTGCAAATTTGGCAGACATATCTCTGTATCAGTCATGCCTATTATCTAAGCTTTAAAAATAGACTGCAGGATATTTATTTTATAGCAAACCGCAAAAAATTGACGCCACTCATAAATATTTAAACGCCCAAAACGAGTTTAAACAAATTCGTCGCCAGATCCAGCATTAATGCGATCGATTATGTAATAAATATCGTATAAGCGAATAAAACAGTTTAATGAACTTAGACTAACAAAATTCGCCTAAAAGCGATAAAACATTTATTGGCCGTAAATAAAAACCTCGCCCGTTTCGGATGCACACTTACATAACCGCGGAAACCAGTGAGAATGCAAAAATTGCGGTTTCTGGTTGTTGTTAATTAACAGGCGGACGTTAAATTCACTCATACATCTGGTTCAATACGCTGTGACATTCGATTTCCTGCTTAATCTGCCAGTTAACACGTGCAACGTTTCATTGCGCTACAGTTTCAACAAAGTGAATGTAGTGGCAGCGTTAACCGATTTACCAAACAAGGTTTCTAAATTGTTGCTAAGAGAAAATTGCGATAATGCGGCATTTTTATATCGAAAACGTACGGTTTAATGCATTTTAATGGGTCTATTGCCAAATGCAATAATTAATGTATTAATTAGATTTTAATTGCATTATTACGATTGAATGTTAATCTTAATTACTACGCAGCTTATGTACTTAATTAATATTCGTGTTAACACAATTAATATACAGGGTGTCCCAAGCTAATGGACCATTAAAAGTTTATGGGGTTCCCGACGAAAGAAAAATTTGGAAAAAAACATGCTAACATGGCTGATTGCGTTCTGCTGAGGTGATATACCTCTATTACCTCTATACCTATTACCTATAACCTGATAAGCCTCTATTACTTCCAGTTCTACCGGAAGTAGTCATCAACTTTTGTTCTGTAAATGGAACACCCTATATATTATTATGTTTTTAGCTTCCTCGTTTAATTTGAAACATATTTTGTAGAGATGTATGTATACCTATATTTTTTTTAGTTTCAGAGATAAAAATTAAATTTCAAAATTTTGACCTCAAAAACACGTTAAGCAAAATGGCTTCCATTTCTCATACAATAAGATAAAAAAACGAAAAAATTATCTCGAATTGATTTTGGCCTCAAAAACACGTTATGAAAAATTGCTTCAATTTCTCTTACAGTTAAGATAAAAAACGGAAATTTTATTTCGAATTGTACCTCAAAGGTACCTCTATGACTAATATATTTTGCAGCACTTATATCTTATTTGTAAGAGAAATTGAAGCCATTTTTCATAACGTATTTTTTTGGTCAAAATCTTAAAGTTTAATTTTTATCTCAGAAAGTCAAAAAGATAGGTGTACACACATCTCTACAAAAGCTGTTTCAAAATAAAAGGGGAAGCCGGAAATATAATAATATACAGGGTGTTCGGTTTAAAAATCAAAAGTTGATGGTTACTTCCGGTAGAACCGGAAGTGATAGAAGCATGGAAGAATTTCACCTGAGGAGAACGGAATCAACCATGTTTGGATGATTAATTTCAAACTTTTATTTTATCGGGAACTCCATAAACTTTTAATGGTCCATTAGCGTGGGACACCCTGTATATGTAGTCTTTTCGGGTGTCGAGATGAATAATGATTAAATGAGATAATAAATACTGACACATATTAGTTATCAGAAGGCTAACTCCTATAAATGGTGATGCACAAACCAAACAAACAAAAATTATTCGATCAAATACGGAACACCTTTTTCACAAAAAAAAACATTTATTGGCTTTATTGGCTAAATAAAGCCTATAATTGTTTTTTTTGTGAAAAAGGTGTTCCGTATTTTATTTTCTACGATACTTTCACAAGCTCCACCTCATCGTTATCAGATCAAGTTCAATAAGTAATAATGAACGTAATAAGTAATAAGTTTCGAAATATGTTACATCTAATTTCATGTTTGTTAGAAATTTTATTGCCATTGTGATTTTTTTCCGTTGTTTTTATTTGTTGCCAATTTTTTGTCATATGTTGTTCTGTACTATTTTTCTTGGGCATATTTACGCACATTTCCTATTTTTTTCTGTTTTATTTCAATCGCTGAATTTGCTGAATGTAATTAAATAAATAGACCTCCAATGAGTTTTAAAGGCGAATATTTTCATTGCAAACGGCAAAATTTAAATGAAAACTTTTGTTGTCTTCCTCACACATTACAAAATGTTATTGAAGAATTCATAATGTTCTCAATAACAATTTAGGGTTGTTTACTCACCCCGTAAATATACAGGGTGAGTTTTCTTTCATTTTAAGCATTTGCATCTCGGAAACCATAAGACATAGAGAATTGGTTAAATGGGGAAATAGTTGTTGTTTTAAATTTTATTAACACTGGAGGCTTTTACTTCGTGATACATTATATATAAATAAATAATGCAATTTTTTACTTTGAAGGTATCACCATTTATTTTAATAAAGTATATATAGTTTGTGTACTATAGACTATAGTATTATATGTTTGAAAATGACCGACTGTTCGGTCGAAACTATAGTCACTTTATTAAAATAAACGGTGATACCTACAAAGTAAAAAATTGCATTATTTATTTGTTGTTTTAAGCTTATGCAACATATGCTTTTGTTTTTTGAAAAAAGACTATGGTTTTTAGTTATAATACAAACTTGAAACTTGATAATATAATACAAACTTGAAAAAAAGTTTGATGGCTAATTATTTGCTACAATTTGACGATTTCGAGTTTATCACAAAAGATGCTTGCAGTGTTGTCCATTAACTATGGACAACAATATGCGTTTCTGATAAGTATACCACAGATATTGAGAAAGACTTTTTAATACAGTTTAATTTACAACCTTATTTTGGAAACAGAAACTGACATTAGTAAAACGTATTTTTTTTTTAGTTGTTTTATTTGTTTTCCAAAGCAGTCTTTAACTTTTCACATTTTTGTCATCAGATATAAAACTTTTCTTAAATTTCTTAAAACAAGTTCTTTAAAAAAATACAATTTAGCCAAAATAAGCAGAGACTTTCGTATATTATGAATTAAATATCGAAGTATATGCACTTTGTTTAATCATGCAGAATATATGGTTTAATAAAATAAGAATTCAAAAAAAGTTGGATGGCTAATTATTTGCTACAATTTGACAATTTCGAGTTCATCACAAAATATGTTTGCAGTGTTGTCTATAACTATAGACAACAATATGCGTTCAGTGTCTGATAAATATACCACAAATATTGAGAATTTTAAGACTCTTTAATACAGTTTAATTTAGAACCTTATTTTTTGGAAACAGAAACTGACATTAATAAAACGTAATTTTTTTAGTTGTTTTATTTGTTCTAAAAAGCAGTATTTAATTTTTCACATTTATCACGTATAAAACTCAAATTTCATAAAAAAAAGTTCTTTAAAAAATCACAATTTAGCCAAAATATGCAGAGACTTTCGTAAACTATGAATTAAATATCGAAATATATGCATTTTCTTTAAACATGCAGTCTAAGAAAATGAGAATAGTAGTTTTTTTTTTACCAAAACAACTGGTGATCTTTACAAAAAATAATTCATACACAAAAAATCAAGAAAACAAATTCCATTGGCAAAAAATGTGGTCGCTACCCTATAGCTTAACCCTAAAGCTGGCTATATTTTATTTGCTAAACAACTGTAAATTCGGATAAAAAGTTGCGTTTCTAAATTACCAATTAAAAACGATTTTCCACGATTCTGACAATATCTGCTCATATGATGAAAACTTATTTCTACATCTACTGATAAAGTAGATTTCTATTTCTTCTTCTCTTCTACTTCTAGATTTTTATTTTTTCGTAGTTTCCGTACAACTCATTGCATAATTTGGTTAGACCCTCATATCGTGTAATTTTTTTTTTCAAAACATGAATTTTGGTTTTATTCTTTCGCCAATTTTTTTGGTCACATTATTTTTTTTTTTAAGATTTTGATCATTTCAAAAAGTTCCAAAGGTTGTGCTTCAAGTTTTCTAATAGTTTCGCTAATAATACCATATCTTCTCTTCTACTACTAGATTTCTATTTCTTCCTAATTTCCGTACAACTCCTTACAAAATTTTGTTAGACACTCATATCGTGTATTTTTTTCAAAACGCCCGAATCTTGGTTTTATTGTTTCTACAATAGTATCGTTGACTTCGATCATTTTTTTTCAAAGATTTCAATCAATTCAAAAAGTTCCACAGCTTGTGCTTCAAGTTTTGTAATAGCTTCGCTAATAAAACTATCTCTTCTTCTCTTCTACCACCAGATTTCTATTTCTTCTAGTTCCTAGTTTCTGTACAACTCATTACAAAATTTGGTTATACACTCATATCAAGCTGGCTATATTTTATTTGCTAATCATTTATGAATTCGGATAAAAATATGCGTTTCTAAATTACCAATTAAAAACGATTATCCACGATTCCGACAATATCTGCTTATATGATAAAAATTTATTTCTACATCTACTGATAAAGTAGATTTCTATTTCTTCATCTCTTCTACTTCTAGATATTTATTTCTTGCTACTTTCCGTACAACTCGTTGTAAAATTTAATTAGACACTCATATCGTGTATTTTTTTTTCTAAACTTCATGAATTTTGGTTTTATTCATTCTCCAATAGTATCGTTGACTTCACTCATTTTTTAATAAAGATATCAATCATTTCAAAAAGTTCCAAAGCTTGTGATTCAAGTTTTGTAACAGTTTCGCTAATAAAACTATCTCTTCTTCTCTTCTACTACTAGATTTTAATTTCTTCTAGTTCCTAGTTTCCCTACAACTCATTACAAAATTTGGTTAGACACTCATATCAAGCTGGCTATATTTTATTTGCTAATCATTTGTAAATTCGGATAAAAATATGCGTTTCTAATTTACCAATTAAAAACGATTATCCACGATCCCGACAATATCTGCTTATATGATGAAAACTTATTTCTACATCTACTGATATAGTAGATTTATATTTCTTCTTTTCTTCTACTACTAGATTTCTATTTCGTCCTAGTTTCCGTACAACGCATTGCAAAATTTGGTTAGACACTCATATCGTGTATTTTGTTTTTTTAAACTTCATGAATTTTGCTTTTATTCATTCCCCAATAGTATCGTTTACTTCACTAATTTTTTCTTTCTAAGATTTTTATCCTTTCAAAAAGTTCCAAAGCTTGTGCTCTTCAAGTTTTGTAATAGTTTCACTAATAAAACTATCTCTTCTTCTCTTCTACTACTAGATTTTTATTTCTTCCTAGTTTCCGTACAACTCATTACAAAATTTGGTTGGACACTCATATCGTGTATTATCTTCAAAATTTCATGAATTTTGGTTTTATTGTTTCTTAAATAGTATCGTTGACTTCAATCATTTTTTTTCAAAGATTTCAATCAATTCAAAAAGTTCCACAGCTTGTGCTTCAAGTTTTGTAATAGTTTCGCTAATAAAACTGTAATTATATTTAAGCTAATAGACTGAGCTTTCATCAGACCTAATTCTTGGCTTAATAGAGATTTCTTTGGTGATTTTTAATTCCTTTCAAAGATTTATTTATTATTTTCCACTACAATGGTCGCCATACTGTGGATTCTTCAAGTGAAGAATCTTAGAATAAATAGAAGAATAGTATAAATGTTAGAATGAGACTAAAAATAACCGCAAACATGAATTTAATCAATATCAAGATACTTCACCTGAAGATGCCACAGTGTGGCGAAACATTGTATTGGAAAATAATAAATAGAGTTTTGAAAGTGGTGAGAAATTATTATTATTATTATTAGTAATAAAACTTAAAATTCATCTTATAAAGTTTACAATTTTTGAGTTGTATCACTATAAATGCCAAGCAACGAACTTATATTATTAAAAAATTTTCATCTCCGAAAGTTTTCCAGTTAAAGTTTTTTTCTTTCAGAAGTTTATCTTTCTTTAGCTTGTATCATATCGTGTAATTTTTTTCAAAACTTCATGAATTTTGTTTTTATTGTTTCTCCAATAGTATCGTTGACTTTACTCATTTTTTTTTTCAAAGATTTCAATCATCTTAAAAAGTTCCACAGCTTGTGCTTCTAGTTTTGTAATAGTTTCGCTAATAAAACTGAAATTAGATTAAAGCTAATAAACTGAACTTTCATCAGACCTAATTCTTGACTTAATAGACATTTCTTTGGTGATTTCTTATCACTTTCAAAGCTTCATTTATTATTTTCCACTACAATTTTCGCCACACTGTGGATTCTTCAGGTGAAGAATCTTAAAATAAATAGAAGAATAGAATAAATCTTAGAATTACAATAAAAATAACAGTAATCAATATCAAGATACTTCACCTGAAGAAGCCACAGTGTGACCAAACATTGTATTAGAAAATAATAAATAAAGTTTTGAAAGTGGTAAGAAAATATTATTATAGTAATGAAACTTAGAATTCCTCTTATAAAGTTTACAATTTTTGAGTTGTATCACTATCAATGTCAAGCAACGAATATAATATAATTGATAAACTTTCTTCATCTCCGGAAGTTTTCCAGTTCAAGTTTTTTCTTTCAGAAGTTTATCTTTCTTTAGCTTTCATCAGACTTAATTCTTGGCTTAATAGCGATTTCTTTGCTGAATTTTTTCAATTTGTAAATGCTGTCGCCTCATCAAAAAAAAGACTGAATAAGCAAACGAATTAGATCAAATAATTAATCAGGAACACAGGAGGTAAGGAATGATACGTTATTTTAATAAATATTCGAAATGGCCACCTTCACGTTCTAGACAATATGCCTCCCTATTGTAAAAACCTTGAACAACATTTCTAATTGAAATCAAGCTCATTGCAAGCATGCCTTATCCAATCGTTCAGTTCTTCATATCATTTTCGACAGAATCGACAGATTTTTTGATAGCTTTGTGGTATAATTGCGTGCTAGCTAATACTTGCAAATTGTTGACATGTGTTTTTTAAAATTGAACATAGGGACGTTGTATTGACTATATTCACAGTTAAAAAATGGTCACGGTATAAGTAGCATATGCATATTATAGGATATGCATTTTGCATATAATCCCAGCTCTAATTATTAGTGTTATGTAATGATAATGGTTAAATGAGATAACAAATTCCGACATATAAATTATCAGATTTTCATTTCGGTCTCAACATTAATACTAAGTGTGTCGAAATGCGGCACATTCGCAAATTAAAAAAATCCCATCTTATACATAATCGGGGAAAAACGCAATTAATAACAATGTGGCGGATTTGAAAAGTCAACGGTAATTTGCTCGTGGGAGCAGGCACGGGGCCATTGCATAATCTGAAAAGTAAATCCGCACATGTTCGTATTTAGAGTTCGCTGGAGGCGAAGAATATGCACACTACTGTACAGGAGAGCCTTGAGAAGGTCGGACGCTAAAAATTAACATGCTCGGAGCGTGCCGGCTCGGTTTTGCCTATAATAGAAAAGAGAGAGTGAGCAGTTTTCAGCGTTGTTTTGCGTGTCTCGCACAGCGACTGCGCGTTTTTACGCCGGCGAATGCGTAAAGAGTGATTGGATTTCGGTATCCAATCTTTGGATACGTATTTGGATGCATTTGGTTTGGTAATTTTAGGAATCGGTTATCGTTTTTGGAAATCGAATCAACCAAATCAAAAATACCATGCGGTCAACAATTATTTAGATAAAGTAGAATAAGAAGATAAAAGAAGCCATTTAGATAAAAGAAGATAAAAGAAGATGTTAGAAGTATGTCTGCTAGGCAGTGCAGGATTTACGTATAAGCTACACAAGCTATAGCTGCTTAGGCCCCCCACTTTCTTTATTGCAAAAAGTGTCTTTTGATGCAAAAAATCAACAATGTATGTAACTAATTAATTTTGCAATAATCAATAATAATTATTGTCAAGGTCTGCGTTTGATATTTTCAACAATATAAAGCTTAAAATTCCTCTTATAAAGTTTACAATTTTTGAGTAGTGCCACTATCAATACCAACCAACGAATTTGTAGTATTAAATCTACTTCATCACCGGAACATTCAGAAATGTATCAAAAATATTTACATAATGGAATATAATTTTGGACAAATATTTAATCTTGATTATTTAATTATTTACAAAAAAAACATCTTATATTTAACATAGACGGGATTTTCTATTAAAAATTACTTCAAAGTAAATGTTCTGCCTTTAGAATTGTTCTAATCAACTTTGGATAAATTACTCAATAACTGTGTAAACTGTAAACCACGATTTTGGTGAGATGAGTCACTATTAATGCCGATCAGCGAACTGTTCGTTTTAAAGATCTCCAAAAATCTCATTTTTGCTTTTATTGCAAAAAAGTGTTCTTTGAACTAATTAGATTTGCAATAATCAATTATAATTATTGCCAAGATCTGCGTTTGATATTTTCAGCAATATGAAGCTTAAAGTTAAATTGTACTAATCAACTTTGGATAAATTACTCAATAACTGTGTAAGCTGTAAACCACGTTTTTATTAATTAGTATTTATTATTCATGTGCTGAAGACAGTTATTGGTTACCAAGTTCACTTTATTGTCAATTATAATAATGCATAGTAACCTTATTGTCAATTACTTATTGTTTTTTTCCATAAAGGGTTTCTAACTGCCCATAAACAAGATAATGAAATTTAATGCGCACAACTCGTGAGATTATTATTAAACCATAGGATTGAAAAGGCAGTGCGCTCCAATTTGCCCCCGATGTAAGCTGCTTGAAATATAACCATAAATTTTGATGAGGGTAATATCGAACATGATTTAATGTCATAATGAATTGTTACTATATGAGTATCTCTGCTAATAGAGTATTGATCGAGTTGATTAGTTAATTACGATACCATATTAGTCACAGTTACCAATTCATATTAACATATCTATTGATACATAATAATAATAAAGTGAGGCAAGTTGTAAGTTTTTGGAAATTTTTGATTTCAAAAACAATGCCACAACGTACTAAATAAAACAAAAATGTGTTGATGATTCATATATTAATTATTATTATAATTAATTTATTATGATTTAAGAGAACCTGGTTAGAGGAACCCAATAAAGGCCCAGTTTATATTGCACCTGAGAGAGAAAATGCTATTATGCGTACTTGCAACAAACAAGTACTGTATACATAGTTCTTGCAACAAACAAGTACTATATACATAGTACTTGCAACAAACAAGTACTGTATACATAGTACTTGTAAGAACAAGTACTGTGTACATAGTAAGTTAAGACAACCTGTTTACAGGAACTCAATATAAGCGTAGTTTATATTGTACCAGAGAGAAAAAATTCTATTGTGCATACTTGCAACAAACAAGTACTGTATACATAGTACTTGCAACAAACAAGTACTGTACACATAGTACTTGCAACAAACAAGTACTGTACACATAGTACTTGCAAAAAACAAGTACTGTATACATAGTAAGTTAAGAGAACCTGGTTAGAGGAACTCAATGTAGGCGCAGTTTATATGGCAACTGAGAGTAAAAATGCTATTGTGCGTACTTGAAACAAACAAGTACTGTAGACATAGTACTTGCAACAAACAAGTACCTGTATACATAGTAAGTGAAGAGAACCTGGTTAGAGGAACCCAATATAGCCGCAGTTTATATGGCACCTGAGAGTGAAAATGCTATTGTGCGTAGTTGAAACCAACAAGTACTGTAGACATAGTACTTGCAACAAACAAGTACTGTATACATAATAAGTTAAGAGAACCTCGTTAGAGGAACCCAATATAGGCGCAGTTTATATGGCAACTGAGAGAGAAAATGCTATTGTGTGTACTTGCAACAAACAAGTACTGTATACATAGTACTTGCAACAAACAAGTACTGTATACATAGTACTTGCAAGAAACAAGTACTGTATACATAGTATTTGCAAGAAACAAGTTACTACCTACCTTAAAATTTACTTTTAAAGAAACTACCTACCTTAAAATTTACTTTTAAAGTTGTATTGGCGAAGATCCAGAAATCTGCTGTACCTTTTCGGAGCAGCCTGGGCGTGGATAAGAAGTACACTTCCAAATCAACCATACCCGAACTTACTATGTACTTTACGACAAATATTAAACGCCAGAAGGTAATCTGAACGGTGCTCAAATACTTTCACTATTTGTTTATTGAAGACAAGAATATGCATGGGTTGTTCGAAAAACACTATTACAAAGTATACGTTTGACTCGGGAAGGTCATCCCAAAGTATTATCGCGAATTGAACACTTTCTGGAAGAAACTACAAGTTAGTTATTACAAAATATATGCCACTCTTTAAGCAAACCCAGGTTGGCCCAGAAGCGGTGGCATGTGCAAAATGCCACAGAATGAAGCACAAATATAAGATCATCCTCATACGATTCACCTTGGAAAAGTCCAGTTGCCCTGAAACATTGAGGAGAAAATTTAAATCCATTGCACGTAAAATTCAAACGATGATTTTTGGTGAATTGATTTAAAAAAAATTATTCAATAAAATCACTAATTGCACAATCATTGCGTAAATGAACACCCATTTGATCCAATTGATTACAGTGTACTGTTAATTAACACAGCCATTAATGAGATTCATGTGATTTGAGTAATTTGTGCAATGATTATTTTAAAAATCATCCCCATATTTAGTCTCTATTAACATAAAACGAAAATTTGCAAAATTTAAAAATTGGTTGCCATTTATGCAACATGGCATTATTAAGTTGAAACTTACCTTATTTTTTACGCAATCCAGCCAATGATGTCATTATTAAAGCGCGTTCTCATGAATCAAGTGTAATTGATCGATTGTAGTTAATCAACAAAAGGTGAATGAAAACTATAGTGAGAACCTTTGTTTCAATAGAGTTGATCAAGGAGATTGAAAAAAACACTTGGTATTTTTAAATCTCCTTAATCAATATGTTTCACCAAGTGATTACTACACACACACATTCAATTTAGAGTTGATGAACTTTAAGCTATAGTTTTCAATCAACTTTTGTTGATCAACTATAATCGATCAATTAAACTTAATTCGTGAAAACGCGCCTTAAATCAATGACCGGAACTAAATGTCTGTGATCTTCTTAGGCTCGAGGTAGTGAAGATCTGCAACAATTGCAGGAACAGTTTCTGAAAATACGAAAATTCATAAATTTTTAAGCAATACATTATTTTGAAAATTCTGATCACTCAATAACATTATCACCTCGGCATCGCCTTGTGCACTATTTTTTAGTGGTTATTTATTAATTTTAGTGTTAATAGTATTTACATATTTAACTATTTTTTAATGGATAAAATTCATCTTTATTCACTTATACCATAAATATCTATTATCTACCCTAGCTGGTAAAGTATTACTTTATTTACTCTTACGTCTAAAGTGACACTGAATCTACTATATTGGGTTGAATAAACCACACTATTATATTATGCTATAGACAAAAAAAGTTTACTCTTGTCACTATGTAAAGTGTCACTTTACGTCTAAAGTGTCTAATGAATAGCTAGCTTTATCTACTCTTTTGGGTTGAACAAAGCACATTTTTACATTATGCTACAGAGAAAATAATATTTTTTTTTACTCTTTAGTACCACTATGTAAAGTAACAAAGCACATCTTCACATTATGCTACAGAGAAAATATATTTTTTTTACTCTTTAGTTCCACTATGAATGTAACAAAGCACATTATCACACGATGCTACAGAGAAAATAATATTTTTTTTTACTTTTTAGTGCCACTATGTAAACTGTCATTTTACGTCTAAGGTGACACTTTACATCTGAAATGATATTTTATTTAGTATTTTAAGTTGAACAAGGCACAATTTTACATTCTCCTATGGAAAAAAATAAATTTTAAGAATAGTTTCCTTACATTCACATACATTGTAATACGTTTATAAGTAGAAAACATGTACCACTCTTTTTATATATTATAACTTTAATACCTCAATGCCAATTTCATGATACTTAATTAAAGCATTTTTTTAAATTGCATTTTAGAATGCTATTCGAAAGTATGTGACATTGCACCAGTAAACGAAAAGTTAGTTTTTGATCCTATCTGGTTGCAATGTCGCAATTAGTTCCCAACATTGTGGCCATCAATGGAAGCACCTTGAAATCTTTGGATTCGATTATTTTTGTGAGAATTCCGAATCTGGAGCAATAAACACGTTCTATTATGTTTCCAGTATTGACCGAATTCAGACCTAAATTCCTCAATATTTCAACCTTGTCCGTTGCGTTTCTTCAACAGTTTCTTTTGTTATCTGCACCGCGTGCAAATTTTTTCAAGAAAACGTACTAATAACAAAATCTAAATAATTCTTTAATTCATAAAATTTAAGTCTAAATCTTAAGTTAAAATGGAACTTACGTCAAATCTTCAATCTTTAAATCAAATCTTCAAGCGTTCATTCCATAAGTACCTGCATGAGAAAGTTAATGTGATTTTAGTTAAGATAAGTAAAGCTTAAAAAATGTTATTGATACGTATCAGTTAACGCAATTGTTTTCAAGAAAATGTATTGTTACAAAAATCTGGAAAATTCAATATTTCATAATTTTTAATTTTTAGTTTGTAGTTAAAATGCATTTTATGTATCTTCAAATCTTCAAGCTTTTATTAAACTTAAGTATGTGCATGAACAAAGTTAATGTGATTCCAGTTAAGATAAGTAAAGCTCAAATGATATTGATACGTATCAGTTATAGCAATTTTTTCAGGAAAAAGTATTGTTAAAAAAATCTGGAAAATTCTTTACTTCACAATTTTTTATTTTTAAACTGAAGTTAAAATAAAATTTACGTATCTTAAAATCGCCAAGCTTTTATTCAATTTAAGTATGTGTATAAGAAAATTAATGTGATTTCAGTTAAGATAAGTAAAGTTTAAATGTTATTGACACGTATCGGTTATAGCAATTTAAAAAAAATGTATTGTTAAAAAAATCTGGAAAGTTCTTAATTTCATAATTTTTAATTTTTAATCTGAAGATAAAATGCAACTTATGTATCTTCAAATCTTCAAGCTTCAAGAAAGTTAATGTGATTCCAGTTAAGATAAGTAAAGCTTAAATACTATTGATACGTATCGGTTATTGCAATTTTTTTCAAGAAAATGTATTGTTAAAAATATCTGAAAAATTCTTTAATCCATAATGTTTAATTTTAAATCTGAAGCTAAAATGCAACATACTTAGCTTCAAATCTTCAAGCTCTTATTCATCTTTAGTATGTACATGAGAAAGTTAATATGATTTCAATTAATATAACGAAATTTCCAATGAATATGTTATGCGTTTCAATGAAAATGTCATCATTTGAAGTGAAAATCTTGCAATTGCCAGTAAAATTATAATTATAATCGATAGTGATAATTTTACAATGCCAATTATAATTTCATCATTTAAACCAATATTCTATAAGTTTCAATGAAAATTTCATCTCCAGTTAAAATTTTGCAGTTGCCAGTAAACTTTTAGGTTCGACCGAAAAATTATACAATTTTTTCTGTAATGTTTAATTTACAATCAAAATTTCTGCACTGTTTAATTACAGTTTCATAATTTTCGATGAATATTTTATATTTAATACGTTTCAACATAAATTTCATGATTACCATAGAAAATCTTGCATTTTTCAGTAACATTTTAAATCTATGATGTTATATTGTAATTTTCGCTGTAATTTTTAGTTTTAAATCAAAATTTCGCGATTTTCAATAAAACTTTGTATATTTCAATAACAATATCAGCATTTTAGACCAAAATTCTATAAGTTTAATTGAAAATTTCATCTTTTTCAGTTGAAAATTTGCAATTGTTATTAAACTTTTGAATTCGTACCACAAACTTTATAAAGTTAACTCTAATGTTTAATTTACAATAAAAAATCGTATTTTACAATAAAAATTTGCAATGTTTAATTTGTTAATCTGTTAATAACAGTTTCATGATTTTCGATGAATATTTTATACGTTTCAATTTAAATTTTATCATTACCATTAAAAATCTTGCATTTGGCAGAGAAATTTAAAATTTATGATGATACTTTTGTAGTATTCACTGTATTTTTTAATTTACAATCAAAATTTCGCAATTTCCCATAAAAAAATTGTATATTTCAATGACACTCATCATTTTGGACCAATATTCTATAAGTTTTAATGAAACTTTATCTTTTCCAGTTAAATTTTTTAAATTGTCTTTAAAATTATCAATTCGGGCCAAAAACTCTATAATTTTTACTGTAATGTTTAATTTACAATAAAACTTTCGTAAGTTTTTACGTAAATTTCATGATTACTATAGAAAATCTTGCAATTTTCAGTAACATTTTAAATCTATGATGATTATTTTGTAATTTTCACTGTAATTTTTAGTTTTTATCAAAATTTAGCGATTTTCAATTAAAGTTTGCATATTTCAATGACAATATCATCATTTTAGACCAAAATTCTATAAGTTTAACTGAAAATTGTATCTTTTTCAGTAATGTTCTTATAGTAAGTTAATTATCAATCAAAATGTCGTCATTTCCAATGAAAGTTTGTAATTTATAATTATAATTTCACAATTTTCGGTGAATATTTTATACGTTTTAATGTAAATTTCGTCATTGCCATTAAAAATCTGGCATTTGGCAGTGAATTTTAAAATTGATGATGATACTTTTGTAATTTTCACTGTAAGTTTTAATTTACACTCAAAATTTCGCAATTTACAATCAAAATTTCGAAATTTCCCATAAAATAATATATATTTATAAGACGAATATTTTAATATGAATATTGATGAATATTTTATACGTTTTTACGCAATTTTCATGATTACCATAGAAAATCTTGCAATTTTCAGTAACATTTAAAATGATTATTTTGTAATTTTCAGTGTAATTTTTAGTTTTTAATCAAAATTTTGCGATTTTCAATAAAAGTTTGTATATTTCAATGACAATATCATCATTTTAGACCAAAATTCTATAAGTTTCCCTAAAATTTGCATCTTTTTCAGTAATGTTTTTATAGTAAGTTATATATCAATCAACATGTCGTCATTTCCAATGAAAGTTTGTAATTTATAATTATAATTTCACAATTTTAGTCGAATATTTTATACGTTTTAATGTAAATTTCATCATTACCATGAAAAATCTTGTATTAGGCAGTGAAATTTAAAATTTATGATGATACTTTCGTAATTTTTACTGTAATTTTTAATTTACAAACAAAATTTTGCAATTAACAATCCAAATTTTGAAATTTCCCATAAAAAATTGTAGGTTTCAATGACAATATCATTATTTCAGACGAATATTCTGTATGTTTTAATGAAACTTTATGTTTTCCAGTTAAAATTTTGCAATTGTAATTAAAAAATGTAATTCGTGCCAAAAACTCTATAATGTTTACTGTAATGTTTAATATACAATCAAAATTTCGCATATTCCAATGAATATGTGCACTGTTTAACCTTCAGTTTCGTAATTTTCGATGAATATTTTATACATTTTAACATAAATTTATTATTACCATAAAAAATCTTGCAATTTTCAGTAACATTTTAAATGTATGATGATTATTTTGTAATTTTTACTGTAATTTTTAGTTTTTAGTCAAAATTTCACGATTTTCTATAAAAGTTTGAATATTTCAATAACAATATCTCATTTTAGACCAAAATTCTATAAGTTTAACTGAAAATTGCATATTTTTCAGTTAAAAATTTGCAATTGTCATGAAACTTTTGAATTCGTACCAAAAACTTTATAAGGTTAATTGTAATGTTTAATTTACAGTAAAAAAAATGCATTTTACTAAAAATGTACACTGTTTAATTACAGTTTCATAATTTTCGATGAATATTTTATACATTTTAACGTAAATTTCAACATTACTACAGAAAATCTTGTATTTTTCAGTAACATTTTAAATCTATCATGATTATTTTGTAATTTGCATTTTGTTTTCACTGCAATTTTTAGTTTTTAATCAAAATTTCACGATTTTCAATAAAAGTTTGTATATTTCAATGACGATATCGTTATTTTATACCAAAATTCTATAAGTTTAATTGAAAATTTCATCTTTTCAGTTGAAAATTTGCAATTGTCAATAAACTTTTGAATTCGTACCACAAACTTTATAAGTTTAACTGTAATGTTAAATTTACAGAAAAAGAATCGCACTTTACAATGAAAATTTGCAATGTTTATTTTTTTAATCTGTTGATAACAGTTTTATGATTTTCGATGAATATTTTAAACGTTTTAACATAAATTTCATCATTACCAGTAAAAATCTTCCAATTGCCAGAAAAATTGAAAATCTATGGTGATCATTTTATAGGTTTCATATCTGTATTATACAAATAGTTTTCATAAATTTTGTACTGTAAATTTTAATAAACAGCTGATATTTTAAAATTTCGCAATTTCTATTAGAGGCTAAACTGTAATTGACAAGTTTCTTCAGTTAAGGCAAACGTTTTGTAGAAAAAGTATTGATAAACGTTTCCGATTTGTTTCGTATTTTTGGCCGCTGTAATTTTAATTCTGAAGCTGAAATGCTAATACTGAGCTTCAAATCTTCACACTTTTATACATCTAATTACATTAGTATGTAATTAGATGATTTCTGTACATTGTAAGTATGTACATGAAGAAAGAAAGGTAACGATTTTAGTTAAGATAACTGAAGCTAAAATGTTATTTAAGATTTTAGCAAAAACTGATTTGATGTGAACTGTTGAAGTATAATTATTCTAAGTAAAATAGATTTTGTGTAAGAGCGTGATTATAGTAAGAATATTCCATTTTATGTTGCTTCTTAAAAATAATTACGTGCATGTGTCAAAAATGTGATATTTTGTAAGACATGTATAACAAAATATTACTACATAAATATTTGAAATAATTTAATAAGTTGCATACATAATTACAATATTGCACATAAAATTCCAATCGTAATCCTTTCGCAATAATTTGAATAATACTATATTATTTGATATAAAAATTGTAACCCAAGGATACAATTGAAATTCCCGTTTCACATACCTACGTGCGAGCACTATAATTACCGCGATTATCAACTTAAAAAAATGAACGATTTTATTGCGTAGAGCTAATAAATCTATTGTTGAACTGGTAATAATTCACCCACACACCGTTGACCAGGGCCGCGCCGCCCTTCGGCGGCGCCTGTGTGCACGACCTATAAAGCGCCTCTATAATTTTTGAAAATAGAGAAAATCCAGGTAGAGGCAATTACAAAAATAAAAGTCGTATAACATAACATAACATAAATTTCTTATTAAACATGTTTACAAAATGGTCATAATAATAAAACACAAATTAAAAAACAAATTAAATTATTTCTACTCTTCTCGTTTTTCTAGTTGCGAAATCCATAATAATATTATGTATATCTATGCGCTCTAATATGCTATCTTCTATAGATATTGTAGCCAAATGTGACAATCTTTCCTGGCTCATTGTTGAGCGCAGGTAATTTTTTATTAACTTCAATTTCGAAAATGATCTTTCTGCGCTCCCTACCGTAACTGGCATTGTTAATAAAATTCGTAGAGCTATTGTGATATTAGGGCATACTGCTGTCAAATTATTTAAAAATATAAATTCTAGTATTTTAACCACATCATTGTCCAATTTTTTAAAAAGGGACTGACATGATAGAACTTCCTCACACAAATCGTCGGCATCTATATCGGATGAATTATTGGCAGGCAGTTTTTCCTGCAAACGAGTGCAGTTTGTGATTAACTGGTTTTTATCTTGTATATCGCTTAGTTTAAATAAAAAATAAAACACGTCATTATGAGTATTCAAAATTCAAATCTTTCATCCACCGAGGACAAAGCCTGATCTAAAATATAAAAAAATACATTGACTTTGAACGCTATTTTCGGATCCATTACAGGCTGATCTTCGTGTTCATAATCAAATTGTTTTGGAGTTTTACGCCGTCTTAGCGGTCTGGATATTTCGAATTCAATGTCTATACCTAATTTTTCCGCAGTTTTTTTGGCATTATTTGCAATATTATCAAAGTTATCATCATTGCGAAATTCTTTTAAAAATGTCTTTAAATTAGATAAAGCATCTAAAGCAACTTGCATATTCATATTTGTTGATTGAAGGATTTTACTTACAAAATTATTTTTTTTCAGTACGTCATGCCAAACATATATTGAGCAAATAAACGTAAATGAAGATATTTTTTCTGCCAGACATTTAGCGTCATACTTTGATTTTTGTTCTATGGATTCATTTGCCATTTCGCATAAAGCATCATAAATTTCTGGCAAATTAATAAATAAAGGTTTTATGGCATCTATTCTACTGGACCATCTTGTTTCGGACAGCGGTTTTAAAGTTAGGTTCCCAATGTATATTTTTAATAAATCCCATCTCTTCGTGGATGCTGAAAAATATTTGTATAATTCCTGCACTGTACTGAAAAAACCGGTTGTGTGATAATTTAAATTAGCTGCGTCGTTTACTATTAAATTTAAACTGTGAGTAGCGCAGGGTACATAAAATGCACGGGGGTTTATATCTAGCAATCTTTTTTGGAGACCATTGTTTTTGCCGCGCATATTAGAGCCATTGTCATAACCTTGTCCCCTTAAATTGTTTATATCTAAATTATTATTTTCTAATTCTCCCGTTATGAATGACGTTAAGCCAGCGCCAGTTGTGTCTATAATTGGGCAAAAAGCTAAAAAGTGCTCCCTTATTTCTAACTCTCTCGAATTTATATTAAAATAAACAAATCTAATTATTATACTAATTTGGTCTACATGTGCAACGTCGGGAGTACAATCTAGTATGATCGAAAAATATTTGTTGTCCCTACATAAATTCAAAATGTAATTTTTAATTTGGGTAGCGAGTATAGTTATAATTTCGTTTTGAATTTTATCTCCAAGATAAGTAGGCATATTCTTAAATTCCGAATCATTGGTTGTGCGGCGTATATGTTCCATCATCGTAGGATCGAATTTTCCCAACATTTCAATGCATTTTAAAAAATTGCCATTATTACGGCCGAATAATTTGCTGCTCTGGCCGCGAAACGCCATATTTTGGGTACTCAAAAATTGTACCACATATATTATTTTTTTAATGACTTCATACCATCGCTGCTTTTCGACTTCTATAAGCTTTTGTTGAATATTATCCATAGTCGTTTTATTTTTAAAAGACTGACACAGCTCTGTCCATTTTTTATAGCTAGTAAAATGTACAGAACTTTTCTCATGTCTGTTCAAATACAGAGCTAAATGTTGCCAATTACTTAATCCCTGGCAAAATTTATTATTTTTCAATTCAAAAAGCTTGCAACAGAAACAAAAAACTTCATTTTTGGCCACTGAATAGAGCAGCCACTCTCTATGATACTTTTCGCCATTTAATAATTGCCTGTTATAATAATATGTAGAAAACCTTCGACCCGAAGAGTGACGCGGAAAATCATGATGTTTTATTTGTTTAGGTGGATTCTCAACCAAATATTGCATCAATGTAGTATTTAAATCTTCTGGCCAGAGTCCAGGATCATCTTTGCAAATTGTTGGTGTCAGCGGCAACGATGGTTTTAGCGGCGATGGCGGTGTTTGAATTGGGGGTGACGAAGTTACTTCATCGGCGTCATCTAATATTTGTCCCCCGTCAGCGATCATGACGTCTGAAAATTATCCACAACGTGGAATCATTACCACCACCAAAGCAAATACCTCTTAAATAAACTGAAATAAACGCTCCATAGTAATATTATGATATTCAAAATTTCCCAATTTTACTATCATACTTGAATAAACAGAGTCGGTATTTAATTGTGTTGTTTTATTATTAAGGGGTAATTTAATATTATAAGACTTATAAGATTATAAAAAACTCTTACCACTGCACGAATCGAATTTTTCAATTCTTTCAGCACCTTCATTTATAGGTTTATCTGTCTCAAAACCCTCAGATGATTGTTTGGAAGTGGATGGCATGGGCGCAAAATAATTACTTATTTTCGTTGTATTTTTATCTCGTTCTTCTTCTCGTTTTCTCTTTCTCATTAGATTTTGATAACCCGATAATTTCTTTTTTTTATCTTGATCACGCATCGTGAAAACCCGTTAAATAAAATCGACAATGTAATAAATAAAATCAATTTAGTATACAACAAAGTATTTTTATAAGGCAGGTATAGATGAATGACTTAACTGAACAAAATCAAACTAATAACTGGAAGTGCACCTTCTTTCAATAATGCGTTTTGTTTGTTTTATTTATTAATAAAATTCGGTAATTCCCCTCCCCAGTCTCGCGCCAGCGCCGCGCCGGTCGATTGCTGCTAACGTAGAGACAACTCTGGGTCCTTTTCATTTTTAATGCAGACTGAATACAATCCAAATAAAAATGAGAGTGTTTGTATAATGCGGTTTGTTTATTTTCTTTATCGGCAAAATTCGGTAATTCCCCGCCGACTCGGCCATCGACGCACGCGCGCCGGGTCCATAGGCAACAACGATAAAGCAGACAACTTTAAATGTTTACAGCGCAAAGTTCAAATAATGCAAACTTAAACCATAGACGTGAACTTGGTTGCAGAGATATAAAGAAGTTAGAAATGAAATTTGGTTGAAAACAAAAAGTTTTTAATTTCTTTATGACTCCGCCCCGCGCGTGAGGCGCCAAAGGGGTCCCGCGGCGCCCCTGCCGCCCTGGCGCCTGTGTGCGGCGCACACATCGCACACATGGGCGGCGCGGCCCTGCCGTTGACACCATTAAATTGTAATTTTGGAGGCCAGCCTAATATCACATAACTTTTAACACCGAAAATACGTTCACCTTAATTGTGACTCGAAAAAAAAACGGAGCAATTGACTTGCCAAATAGTGAACTGTTGCAGAATGCGCCTAATTTACATTGCCATTCGAACGGTTAATTTGGTGCGTACCAATAATGCGAGATTGCGTAACTCTCTGCACGTTTGCTTCCAGATCACAATCTCGGCCTAACTTAATATTTGCACTTCAATTAATTTGTACAAGCTTTATTTATTGCCGTGGCTTACGGGTATATTATTTAAACCGCTCAGACGGGAGTCTGAATTGAGATTTATCTCGCAGCCGAAACAATTAAAAGAGAAGGTAATGTGTCATTCCGCAAACGCGTGGGCTGAGAATGGTGTAAAAATTATGTGAGCAGCACGATGTGTTATCCATTTAAGTGTGGCAAATGTTATGACTTAAACGGTCCGTTAATTCTTATGTTGGGAATTTAATGGAGAGTTTAAGCGTTACCCAATGTATAGTAGTTCGATACGTTTCACTTCAGTGGTTTCAGTAAGTGCGATGCAATAGATTTAAATTGTTATTAAATTAATTGGCAAATTTATATCATTCAATTTCTGCAAAACCGTACTGCAATACAGTAATAATTTGTTACCAATAATAATAATCATAAGCCTACTATATTTACTTTTCCGTATTTCCTGTTATTTGTTCTTATCCTTCACAAAATTGTTGTTACTGTTGACAACCATAAGAAATTTTATTAATAGATATTTCCTGTGGACATTTTTGTATTGCAATTACAATATTCAGATTAGTCGAATATAAAATGTATTGAACTTGACTTTCACGTAAATTAGCATTGTATTAATTAATTCTCGCGACTAAATTTGTAACGTGACTCATATGAAATAATTATTATTCAATATGAATATTCAGATGTCTGCCAAAAATGGCGATGTTATCAAGAATTAATTAGCGAACTTTGAAACAAACAATTATTGTTTGCTTAAAGTACAATATAAGTAGAGTAAAATAAATATGTTTACAAATATTTTTGTAGTACTTCTTGTAGTACTTTGAAGTGCTTAAAATGCTTTACAAGAATACACCATTAAAAATTAAAATAAACTTTGAAATTATAAACAATATGCTTAGTTCACACATATTAATGTTTAAATCATATGGAGTACTTTTACGGATTTTATTGCCACATAACTTTCATTTGATCAGGTAAAAAAATGTAACGAGATTACAATAGATTCCGGATTAATTAACTACATTCGCTACAATTATGATGCAATTATACAGTCATTAAATATTTAATTGCACATTACACTATTCAGATTATATATACTTGAGAATGCCTGGCCCCAGGAAAATACACCACAGGCTGTGCTTTCGCAATAACTCGCTGCATATTTCTGTATGCTTAATATGTAGGGTGGGTTCAGATAATTTCACCCCCATTTATGTTACTTACGCGAAAGAATTAAAATTTTAGTAATATATAATAGTGTACTGATACAGGGTGATACTCAGAAACTGATTATTATTTACTAACTATTGTGATTATTTCACCCTCATTTATGTTTACTTACGCGAAAGAATTAAAATTTTAGTAATATATAATAATGTACTGATACAGGGTGATACTAAGAAACTGATTTTTTGAAAATCTAATGAAATGTAATTTAGGCAAAATTTGGTTCCAACATGATGGTGATTGATCTTTTGAATTCCCTAGTGACAGAGGTCTCCAAAATTTTTGGCAGAAAAGCGACACTTAATATCATACGCTGTATGATGTTAATACCTCTACCTTGAATCCTAGAACTTGTCACTCATAATGACAAAAATTTTAACAAAATTCCTAATTTTGCAATGGTAACATTTGGATATTTTATAAGTATACCAAAAGTTTTTCAATTTTATGAAAATTTCTTTAAGCAATTTTCAATAAATGTAACTTATTAATATAATCAAAGTAATTATTAATTTAAAAAAAATGTAAGCACTTCAGTGGAAAGACCGAAAGAATAAAGAGTAGAATAAAGATATAAGAAATCTACCCATTTGCAAAATTCCCAATAAATAGTAAATGGTGATTAAACCTAAGCCTAAAGTTTATCCAAAATTGATCCAAAGTAATCGTCAAATTAAAAAAATATGATAAAATTCTGTACATTTCCATAAAAATATCGAAGTTTCAAAGGGCACAGTTCACAAAACTTAACTTTACTGTAGAAACCATATGGATTTTCAGAAATATAAAATTTTTCTAACTTATCCGAAATGTAAAATATAATCAAAAAATCCAAGGTAACTGAACCATGGTCAAGGATGATCCACGATCGTACAACTAGGTACAACTTCTGCCTTAAATACTAAAGAAGTAGTAATTTCCAGTAATTGTTGAATTTTTTTATTCAAATACCAAATTTTGGCAAATTTATTATTACGCCATAAGTTTATATTTTAAGTAATTCTGTGCACAGTTATGAAACTGGCAAGTGAAATCATATATGGTTGAATAGAATAACCCAACAAGTAGACTCAACAAGTATCTACTACTGGGGTTAGATTTTGGGTCGCAAATTTTTTTAATGCAGCGGAGAGTTGAAAGTATCATATTTTGCTAAAATACTAAAGTAGCAATTCTCAGTAATTGTAGAAAATTTTGTGAAAATACCAAAAATACTAATACTGTTGGATTCTATGGAAATTTTGTAAATAGGTATTCCTAAAGTTAATTAATTTTCCGAAAATTGCATAAAGCAGTTTTATTAGTATAAAAATTTCAAAAACTGCAGAAAATGTATGCTAATTGTAGAAAATTTTGTAATAATTTGTGCAACAGTAGCACTAGAAACCCTACAAATATAGAAATTAAAAGTTAATTAATAAAAGTTACAGAAATGTGCATAAATATTCTGAAAGAGTTATGTTTGAGATTTGCCAAACATTTTCAAGAATGTCTGAATTTCTTAGGAAGAATGCCACGAAATAGTATCGTTTATATTTAAAAAAAATGCCACAAAATCTTTAAAAAAGAGTTTTTGAATATTCCTCAAAGTTTTATGAAATTGCACGGAAGTTACAACAAATCTACAAAAGTTAATAAGAACAAAAGTTGGAAAAGTTAATTAAAATCAAACTTTTCCAAATATTTACGAAAATTGACTGAAAAACTGAAACATTGAGGTGAGTAACATTTCAGATTTTCCGTAGAAATTTTCAGGAATGTATGGCAAATTTTAGGGAATATGTCAGATAATATTATTGTTTAATTTTTTAAAACAGTCTGCAAAATCTATAAAAATACAGTTTTAGAATATTTCTCAAATTTGCATGAAATTGCAGGAAAATTACAACAAATATATAAAAGTTAATAAAATCAAAAGTTGCAAAAGGTAATAACAATAAAACCTTTCCAAATATTTACGAAAATTGGCTGAATAAAAATACTGTTTTAGAATATTTCTCAAATTTGCATGAAATTGCACGAAAATTACAACAAATATATAAATGTTAATAAAATCAAAAGTTGCAAGAGAATAACAATAAAACTTTTCCAAATATTTACGAAAATTGGCTGAAAATCTAAAGCATTTAGATGAGTAACATTTAAGATTTCCCGTAGAAATTTTCACCAATGTCGGACACACCCTAGGAAAAATGCCAAATTTTGCTGAATTTTGCGTGAAATTGTACGAAAGTTACAGCATATCTACAAAAGTTAATAAAAACAAAACTTGCAAAAGTTAATAAAAATAAACCTTTACCAAGTATTTACGAAAATTGGCTGAAAATCTAAAACATTGGGGTGAGTAACATTTAAGATTTTCCGTACAAAATTTCATTAATTTCGGACATATTTTAGGAAAAATGCCACAAAATAATTTTTAATTTTTTAAATGAGTAGGTACAGAGTCTACAAACAAACAGTTTTAAAATGTTCCCCAAATTTGCGTGAAATTGCACGAAAGTTACAACAAATCTACAAAAGTTAATAAAAACAAAATACTTGCAAAAGTTAATAAAAACAAAACTTTTCCAAATATTAACGAAAATTGAAAAAAATTTAGTGAAAAACATTGGGGGGAGTAATATTTCAAATTTTCCGTAGAAATGTTCAACAATGTGGGGACATATTTTGAGAAAAATGCCACAAAATATTATTGTACAATTTTTTACAAGAGTACAAAATCATGTAATTGCGCAAAAGTATAACAAATCTGCAGAAGTTAATAAAAAAAGTATCAAATAAAAAAACTAACGCCCATGCTTTTTTAACATTACTAAATATGCTGCCAATTTTTGAAAAAATCGCAAGTAAAAGACAACTTGTAAATCATATCATGTATAATAAGCCCACGAGTACTGACAATGACTCATGCTTTTTCGAACAAAAAATTGCGTTTTCTATGTATGCTCGTTCGCATGCGAATTATCGAATTACGGCAATACGTATGAGTTATTATTAGATCTCAACGGGACTAGTATAGACATTTTTTTTTTGTAAATTTAAAAGAAAATAGAGCGAAATTTAAAACAAATACAACAAAAATAAAATGTTTTGATATTTATAACACTACTAAGTAAATGCCTTATCAATGTTTGAAACAATTCAAACCCGTGTCTTGGTTTCTCTAACATTATGTACAAGTGTAATTATGTACTAAGCACATAATTACACAAGTATTAATTACAAGTAATAATTACTAAGTATGTAAATGTATTACATATACAACATTCAGGTGTATTTCGTATCACAGAACGTTCGCAGTAACGTGTACCTTGCTGCGAAACTACTATGTTACTTCGAATGTGATCCTGCAAGTAACGCACACGTTATTGCTAACGTTTTTTTATACACAATACATCTGAATACCAAATTTTGAAAAAGTGCAATAAGGTCGACAACTCAAAAAAAATACAGTAGACAATTTTTGAAAAATAAAAAAAACACGACAATTAAATAAACAGGAATGTCCTGGTATTTTGTTTGTATAACTGAGTAAATAAATTCTGAAACTATGTTATGTCGAATGTGATGCTGCAAGTAACGTACACATTACTGCTAACGTTTTTTTTTATACACAATACATCCGATTATCAAATTTTGAAAAAGAGCAATACGGTCGACAACTAATAAATAAAATACAGTAGATAACTTTTGAAAAATTAAAAAACACGACAATTAAATAAATAGGAATGCTCTGGTATTTTGTTAGCATTACTGAGTAAATAACGTATGCATGTTTGAAACATTCCCAGGTAAGAATTCGACAATTTTTGAAAAATGATTAAGAAAATAAGTCGAGAAAATAATTACTAGGCATACTTATCTCAAGAATATTTGCAACATTTCCAGGTACAAACTTTAACTATTTTTGAAATATTCCAGTGTTAATGTGACGAAAATTTGACAACAATTTGTGTCAGTAAGTTTATAAAATCCGGCAACTTTTCATTTAATTGTGCCAATACTTTTTTATTTTTTTAAGAAAAGGCTGGACAATACAAATATAAATTACTCGAAGAATTCTTTCATCATTTCTTGTCATTTGTATGTATTTTTTATAACTACATAAAAAATACATAAAAATGACAAGCAATGATGAAGAAATTCTTCGAGTGATTTACATTTGTATTGTCGAGTCTTTTACTTAAAAAAAAAGAAAAATAGTTGGCACAATTAAGAACTCATTACACAATTAAAAATAAACCAAGAACCCTGCCAATTTTTGACAAATTCCCAGGTAAATGTTCAAAATCAAAAATGTCATGTAGACAATTTTCCAAACATTTCATAGAAAATAACTCAATAATTCAAATAAATCAACAGGAATAAAATGTCTTGGTAGTTTATTAAACATTAGGAAGTGCCTTAATTTATCTTTAATAGAAAATAAAACCTTTTGAAATTCCATGTATAAGCAAGAATGTGAATGTGTGTATTGTGTATACATTAAAATTTAAAAAAAATGGAATACAAGTACGTAGAGTTTATTAAGTGCTAACATCTAGGCTGAGTTTTAAGGCGCAAAAGCCAGCAGTGGCGTGAAATATGGTGTCACACATTGAATTAATTAGAGGTTAAATAAATTAATAAATAATCTGCTTATGAATTATGAAGAAATGTAATTATTATTAATTAAATGTACTCACAGTTTGCTCAAAAATATCTCCACGGTCCATCCGATTTCCCAGCAAGCATCAATCAATCCCCAATCAGCATGATTACAATTAAAAGTGTATCTCGATGGCTAACTGCATACACTGTGGGCGCCTGTAGGTTATATGGCCTGTGCTGTCTTCTCCTTCGGGGTAATCTCTTGCAGATCTTATAGCTCCGCCGCGACGTCCACACCTGGAAGATATACCAAAAGACGCCTATTACTCCAAAGGACGCGTTTTGAATACGTTAGGGCCCAAGCAATCGAATTTGATAACATTTTTTGCACATTTCTGCAGCTCCCAGAAAAGTGACGAATTTGTGACAAGACAAGCACTCGCACCTGCGCATTGGTGAAATGGACCAGAGTCAGATTTACACGCATAAATTTAACGCATGTATGGATTAACGGCGAAGACACTGAATTACGGCGCAATCGCCTTATATGTTGCAATGTAAATCTGACTGATTTTGCGAGACTATTCCTGCGTCCGATGGCATTGAATACGTTTTTTTGAACGATGCGTTTCTTATAGTGACCAGCAATCGAAAAGGGCTATACACATTGAGGTGACGAAAATATTTACATCGTTTTTTCGGAGATTAAAATGAAACCGTTCTATTTAAAAATGCAGTAATTTATTAGTTCCAAATTTATCAAGATTAATAAAAAACACAATGAATCCATCAACTCCAGACACCACTTCACTACCATTCACCTTACATAATAGCTCAATTGTGCGGCCACACATGCCCGTTCCTGTATAATTAAGCGCAGAGGACCGTAAATTAAAATCGATCGTGTACTCAATGGCCATCAATGTCCACGAAATTTTAAAGTGCATCCGCACGTCGATCGTTAATACGGAGTCGATACAAGCCATGGGGCCGACCTAGAGATACATATTCACTATCTTTTCCTTTTAATGGAGGTCGCTTAGGCGTGCTGTGCCCACCCACACCCATTATTCCATAACCTGAGGAACGTGTCGCGCCACGGTGAGCGTATTTATAACCTTAATTCGAAGGAGAGACCTACGGGTTGTGGAAAATGTAACGAGGCGTAATTGCAGAGTGCAGGTTTAATTTGCGTTTAGGTGGTTATAAGAAAAGTTCACGTTTTAATTGTATTCATTGTTCGAGTAAAAATTGCAGTACACCATTAATCAGAGTGCATACTTTCATCATTGCGTTACAAGAACCGGCTTCGTATTACTCATTAGAGGAAATATGTTTAGACATTAGAAGTATGAACTTTAAAAATTTAGTTATTGTTAGAGATACCAAGAAGAAGTGTCAAGGTGCCAAGTAGCCATATTTTAAAGTATGATTATTAAAAATTATTATTTTATTAAAAATATCATATTTTCCCCCGTTACATCTATAACATTATAAAATTTAAAAAAAAGTGTAACAAAAAAACAAGACAACAAAAACACAACAACAAAGTCACTACAAGAAAGTATGCAAACCGTTTAAATTGCAGAAAATTTATGGGAATGGCGTAAAATTTTATGAAAATATCGCAGAAAAAAAAGGCATCAAATGTATAAAACTCGCAGAAAATTTAATAAGAAATCAGAAGTTGCAACTGAAAACCCTATAAACGAAAACACTACAAGTTTCAGAATTGTAACTAAAATTCTGGAATTGTAACATGCCAGTAAATTCAGACAGAGTGCAATGAAACTAAAAAACATAGAAATGATTTAAAAAAATGCAACAAAATTAAGTATATCATAATTTACAAAAAAGATATGCATCACTTGAAGATTTTAGATATTGCAAGAAAGTCTTATGAAAATTTCGTTTTCTAAACACAAATTTTGCAGTAAAAATTAGACCACTTATTACAATACATTTACTTACATAAGAATTTTTCCTTTTTTTTTTTAAATTTACTTAGACAAGATTTTTTTTTCTATTATTAATTCAATGGGTAATAGCTAAATAATCAATTCTCTAACTTTTCTTCTTTAACTATTCTCATATTTTGCTATCAGATTCTAGAAATGTTCATAAGAGCCGATCTTTCCACATCCCAATAAAGCTCTTATTCACATGTATCTGGCAAATTAGAACACAAATGTCTTTCCACCTCCAAATAGTTCTTATGTGGTAGATGAGATTCACTATTTGCCCCATAACTTATTCGATAGTTAAACCATAAACTAAGCAGCTATTTTTCGCATATACATAACCCAAAACTTCTGTCATGATTATTATTCAAGCGTTGTGTGTGTACACTCTTTATTCATTTGTGGTGTGAGTGAATTGGAAAACATCTACTGCTTATGTGGTACATAAATCTTCCCAAGAAGTTTATTTGTTCAGTAACTATTGGATACTTTATTAGGAGGTGGTAAAACCGGCCAGAAGTTCAGAATTTCACTAAAAATATCAGAAGGTTAAGAAATTTCGAACATTGTAGTAAACTTACTGCTTGTGTAGTACATACCTCTTCTCAAGAAGTTTATTTGTGCAGTTACTATTGGGTACTTTATAAGGAGGTAAAAAGACCGGCCCTAAGTTCAGAATTCCAATCAAAATATCAGAAGGTTAAGAAATTTCATACATTGTAGTAAACTTTTATAGAAATTGCAGAAAACTTGACAATAATATCAAAATATGCAAATTCATTTATACCAAACTTTCAGCAATTTGGATCAAATAAATAATGAAGATACAACGGTTCATCAAGATTTTAGAAATTGCCAGAAAATATTTTTTGAATTGTTTTACAAACGTATACAATTTATATAAAAAAGTTTCAAAATATTTATTAATAATAATTTCAAAAATATATAAATAAATATTCTAAACTTTCAGCATTTTTTTAAAATAATCAATGAAGACACATAACACTTCATAAAGATTTTATAAATTGCTAAAAAGTTTTATGGAAATTATAAATTTCCAAAATATGCAATCAAAATATCAAGTCACTTAAAACGTCGAGAATGTTAACGAAAATATTAATCAAATAGTTCAGAAACCGCCAACATTATGTCAACTAATGTTACAAATTACGAAAATGAGAGAGAATGTCGTTAACTTTTGCTTACCCAAGGAGATACATTTTAACAAATATTTTGTTTTGTTGAAAAACTATTTTAAAAATCTAAATTATTTGTTTCACTGCACAGACAATTGGTTTTAAAATCAGAATTGATTATGTTATATTTTTTTTGTTACTGTATAAAAGAGTATTGCTTTCCCAAGGAGCTACATTTTAACAAATATTTTGTTTTGTTGAAAACTATTTTAAAAATCTAAATTATTTGTTTCACTGCACAAACAATTGGTTTTAAAATCAGAATTGATTATGTTATTTTTTTTTGTTACTGTATAAAAGAGTATTGCTTTCCCAAGGAACTACATTTTAACAAATATTTTGTTTTGTTGAAAAACTATTTTAAAAATCTAAATTATTTGTTTCACTGCACAAACAATTGGTTTTAAAATCAGAATTGATTATATTATTTTTTTTATTACTGCTTACTGAAGGAGCAATATTTTAACAAATATGTTGGTTTGTTGAAAAACTTTTTGAAAAACCTAAATTATTTGTTTCACTGCACAAACAATTGGTTTAAAAATCAGAATTGATTATGTTATTTTTTTGTTGTTACTGTATAAAAGAGTATTGCTTGCATAAGGAACTATTTTTTTTAACTAATCTGAACACCACGACTATGGTCGTGGGCCGGATGAATCTCTTCCAAGGATCGGATCCGACCCGAGGGCCGTAGTTTGGTGACCCCTGTTCTAGACTATTTCTCATAATTGCCTAACTTAACCTCAATTCGACTATTGACAGCAACTGTCAAAAGTAACAAAACAATGACATAACCTCAAAGTTATTCTATTGTAACTTGTGCTATTGAATTGTACTCAAACTTCCTTTTGCATTTTGGTTGCAAGCGTGCCATGAAAAAAATTACGTGTGTCTGAATTAATTTTCTGCTGAATTTATCAAAGTGAACGATCACTTCAGGAAAAGTTTCTTGGAAATCTTCAAATGCATTACGTAAATAAAGTCACTGCGCATCAATCTTTATACCAATCACAACCGTTAAGATAATGTTAAGATCAATAAGATATCACATTCACAAATTTGAACTCAATAACTAGTTACTGAAAGCATAATATGAAAATCAAAAATTTGATGAAAATTTATGCAAATTGTAGAAAATTTTACAATAATCTCTGCAAAACTAGCACTCGAAAGTAGGAACACTACTAATACTCCTACTAAACATCCTACTAGTTAGCAAATGTTTATAAATTTTCTGAAAGATTCCCTCAAAGTAGAAATGAGAAAGTTGTCTAAAGTTAATCATAACAAAATGTACAAGAAATAAACGCTAAGAAAAGTTTACATAATTTCCTTGCTCAGCGATCAATGTATAAACAGAATTAGTCAGGTAAATTTGTTGCCTAATTTAATCATAACAAAATGTACAAAAAATAAACGCTAAAAATTACAACAAATTTTCTTGGTCAGCGATCAATGATTAAACAGAATTAGTCAAGCAATTTTTTGTTTAATGCTCCAATCTGCCGAAATAAGTAGGTAATAATCATATTTGAAGAATTTTTGTAAATACTTCGTTCCTCATCAAAATTGTTGGAAGGTTCCAATATTGCGAACATGAAATACAGGTGTAATGAAAATTTACAAAATTTGCCGTCAAAATATCAAAGAGTTAAAAAGTCTAAAATGTTTCAAAAATCAAAAAATCAAAAGTACCTGAAGGATTATAAACTACGATCATTGTATCAACCAATGTTAAGAGTAATGAAGTAACGACACAAAAAGTCTACTGCGCAGCTAAAGATATGTTCGAAATTGATGGCATGAGAAATGCAAGGGTTGAATTTTCTTGCAATGAATTGTCTTATGATAGATTTTCTAAGATGAATTTAACATGTGATGCTTCAAAACTTCTTTCATCAAAGCGTGCCATGAAAAAAATTACGTATGTCTGAATTACTTTTCTGCTGTATTTATCAAAGTGAACTTCACTTCTGAAAAAGTTTCTGGGAAATCTTCAAATACATTAGGTTAATAAACTCACTGCTCATCAATCTTTATACCAATCATAAATGTTAAGATAATGTTAAGATCAATAAGATTTCACTTTCATAAACTTGAACTCTGACAAACTTTGATATAAGTCAATCAAAGTATTGGAGCTTGTGAAAGTTTTTAAATAAAACAAGGAGAATAATCTTTTTCACAATACACATTTATTTATTCTTTATTGTACATTTCAACTGTAAGGCAGTCATCTTCAGTAGACTTAAAAGTAATGCATTACTTGTAAGTCTACTGAAGATAACTGCCTTGCAGTTGAAATGTAAATTTAATATAAATAAATGTGTATTGTGAAAAAGGTTATTCTTCTTGTTTTATTTGATAGTAAGCTAAGACATACATATTATATCTATCATTTTTTTTTCATGGCAAGTTAGATGAAAGTTTTTTTGAATCACTCGATATATTCCATGTTCAATAAATGATGCTTATAATCATCATCTTAAGGATAATTTAGAATTTTCGAATCACTCGATATATTCCATGTCCAATAAATGATGCTCATAATCATCATCTATAGGGTAATTTATAATTTTCGAAATACTTGAGTTTAACGTAGAGGGAATGCACATTTCTTTGTGGATATTTCTTGGGTTGGTTCCTCCTTCAGTCACTCAGTCCTAATGATCATCTGATCCACTCGTAATTTACACAACCATCATAATTAATTAAATGGAGCAAATTTGCTGGTGCTACGGCATGATGTAAAGTTTCCAGCTCGCTCCGTCATATCTCGGTAATTAATTACTCTTTACGACACGTTTATTAATTAATACACAACGCCAAGAAATCATATCCAATTTAAAATTAATGTAGTATACTTGCGGTCATAATTTATATAAGAATTAACTTTACTTTTCAGTTACAGTATTTGATTTTGCGATCATAATTTGTACATGAATGACTTTACTTCTCAGTTACAGTATTTGATGTTGCGATCATAATTTGTACATAAATTAACTTTACTTTTCAGTTACAGTATTTGATTTTAAAAAGTCGACATATTTTATTATGGAAATTAAAAAAAATGATATTTGCTGATGATGTTCCATAAAATTCCAGAAGCCTGAGGTGATTGAATTTTAGGAGATGGCATTTCATTAAACAAATATAAAAATTAAAAAACGAGCATATTTTTTCCAATCGGCAAAAAAAAGTGCGGATTTTTATTAAATACTGTACTTTTTATGGGATTTTTTTATAGAATCTATATTATTTTTTATGGGATATTTTTATAGAAATTTGTAATTTGCATATAACTCGCTTTATAATTTTGAATATTTAGGGAAAAATTTCTTGAATCTTTAATTTTTTTTGAAAATTTATGTTTTGTATTACTTTTAATATATTTCCAATTTTATTAATTGATTCTGCAACTAACATAAAATAATCTTGAATTGCTCACTACCAAAATTGATTAGAGTTGCAGGCCTACTGTCTATTGAACTTTCATCTTACCAAATTCTTGTGCCTGACAATATTTTTGTATCGAAATTTCTCTAATGTCTAAACATTTACTAGGAAAATCCCATTTAACATTTACTCTATACGAAGAAAGGAGTTGCCTGATCGACACAGATCTCGCTGTAAATGGGGATTTCTCAACCGAAACCATATTTGAATACAGCAAGTGCATTAGGTCCATAATTAATCACCTGAGGCTCAGTACTTCTCATTCCACTTGCACAAAAATAATCAGTTAATTATCTTCTGCCTCTTTCGTCGTTCGCCATCGTTTATGCAAACGGTGTACTGGTGGCACAACAGGTCCGTAAAGTCGTCTGAATTATCGCTGTCGTTAAACTGCCCGCTTTTACTCGGTCCGGATTTTTTCCGCTAGCGCAAAAGTTTGATAGCACAGAGGCAGCGTAATTTATTTACCACGATAAGACTGCGGCCTATCCATTACGGCCGTAATAATCGCCGTAATAATTCATAAGAACGCTTGGGCGCCATTCACCTGCCGTGCAACTCGGCAATTGGGTACGTGAAGTCGCCTGGCGATTAATCATTTTTCGCGTTTTGAAATTGATGGGATAATTAATGGTGTTGGGTGACCAATGATTGATTCCTGCATGCTGCAAATTTGGTAATTATGGTTTACTCGTAAATGTGGTAAGTTTCTATAATTACTTAAATATACAAGATATTTCATAATAACAATAGTAATAATAACGAGGGAACTTTATTTCAAACATATGAAGCCACATATGTTTCATAAGAGTGTGAATTTCATCCCCATCTCTTGAGTCCAGATATGTTTTCTTAAATGAGTCCGAGAACTTTCTTGTCGACACTAAGTCAAAACCTGTTAAAATAGTATAACGCCAATAAAGTCAATACAGATTGTTCATATATAGTTCTGGTATTTCTACTCTCGTTTTGTATTTAAATTTAACTTGGAATTTGTTGGGTTATTAGTAAGATCAATTGGTAGTTGTAGTAATACAAATAATTTACAACGAATAAAATTTTCAAGCAATTGTCTATGAATAAATTTAATCATATTAATTTAATAATCAAATTGTAATTGAAATTCGACTGTTAACAATTATTCTGAAAACAAGAGGAAAACAAGAAGCTACGAAAGGAAGTAAATACAAGATGCAAAACATATAAAAAACGGGAAAAAAACAGAATAACATAATTATTAAAGGAATAAAAGTAGAAAACACAACCAACATTGCAGAACAGGTGCAAACATTACTAGAAAAGCAGCTAAAAGTGAAAACAAGAGTTAGAGAAATAAACGTAGTGAATCGGAATCAAACACTGAAATAGTAGCTAAGTTAGAGACTTTCTACGAGAAAATGGAGGTAATGAAGAACAATAACAAACTTAAAGACACAAATTTATACATAGAAAACGACTTTAGGAAGGAAAAAAGAGAGGTACAAGCAAAAATAAGAATAATCGCAGGGAGGCAAGACAAAAATGAAAAACGGTCATAACTAAAAACAGAAAAATTATCATAAACGGAATAACATGCCAATCGACTGAGAAAGGGATCAAACACAAGAAAAACAGAATAACGGAGAATTGAGAAAAGATGCCAGAAAAAGAAAACACATAGCAAGAAAAAAGGACATACGCACAAACAATCTAAATCGAAAGGGGGGAAACGACCAAGTAAATAAAAACGAAACATGGAGAATTGGAACATAGAACATAAGTATAAAAAGGAAAAGAACAAGAACTAGAGGAAGAATTTGAAGAAACAGAACTAGACATACTGACAATAACGGAAACAAAGAAGAAAGGAAAAAGAATAATAAAAACTGGAAATGGACACACTAATATACAGTCGAGTGGAAGAAGAAAAGAGAGCTTCAAAAGGAGTGGGATGCCTTATACACAGGAAGATAGAAAATGATATAGAAACATGGGAACAGATAAACGAGAGATAACTATACTCTAATTTTTCTAAACTGGCGTTCACGTCATCAAAATAATAATCATAATAATGATAACCTGTCCTGGGTATTTAAAAAATGGCTGCAATCTGCTGTTGTGCCCGTGCAATCATGTGCGACAGTGCGCGGTTCTTATCAAATTCGTCGACTTCTCTGCCGTTTATCGTACAGATATCAATCTTGTGGTTATGGTCTAACATCTACAATTTCAAAATATGCATTGTAATAATCGATCAAATGTAACAAGTTAAACGTCAAAGAAGTTTGGTTCTACACACATATATGAGCATGTGTTAGTGAAAAAGATTTGGCATCATCGCCAAAAAAATATCACGGCCGCCAACATTACATGATTGGCAGGTGAAAATTATGTCCACGGTTAATACACCGATTACCTATTTATAATCACCGGTGATCAGTGTTATGTAACAAATGATCTTCAGATTAATTTAGAGTCTTAAACTATTGTTATGCATGTTCTCGAAAACAATCACGTTGGTACGAAAAAACCTCATCACACAGCTGTTTGATGACGTGACACCAGTTTAGAAAAATTAGAGTATAACAGTGAAACTAAACAGCAAAACAACGAAGAAAACGAATACAATTATAACGGTACATGGGCCAAACGATGATGACACCACCACCAAGAAATAAGAATTCTGGACACAACTAGAAGAAGCAGTTTAGGCAGCAGAAGGAAACATATAGGAGGCGGCCTAAACAGCAGACTTAGAAAACAAGACCCAACATACAAAGCCGCAATAGGGAAGTACGGAGAAAACGTCAGAAACGACAAAAAAAATAAGACTGCTAAACTTCTGTATAGTACACAACCTAATAAACACGAACACATTCTTCAAACACGAAAACATACACACATTCACTAGAACAGAACGAGAGATATAAAATCGACAATGGACTATATAATAACGGACGAAACAAACAAAAAACAAATAATGGACACAAGAGTAAGAAGGGGAAGGAAATACTGAGCGACCACTACGAGTCATCACACAAATAAGAGAAAACAACAACAACGTAACAAAAACATAACAGCAAACAAAGAGAACGAGAGTATGCACCAAAATAAAAGACTATACGCTGAACAGCGAAGATACGCGAACAGAATACAAAGAAGAAATGGAGAGAGAACTAGAAAAAAGTACAACACAAAAACCAACGAAAACAGAAAACTTTGAACATATGTGGAAAAATCTCAAAGAAAGCATAATAAAAGTGGGAAGTAGAATATACGGAACCAGCATGAAAGAAAGAACAGAATTCAAAGAAAAAATGTATAGAGACCTACAAAAAACTACAACATAAAACCCAACGAAAACAGAAAATTTAGAACAAATGTGGAAAAATCTCAAAGAGAGCATAATAAAAGTGGCAAGTAGAATATACGGAACCAGCAAGAAAGAAACAAACAAAAAACGAACAGCCTGGTGGTCAACTGAAGTAAGAGACCAGGTAAGAACAAAGAAATAGGCATGGAAAAAATAGCTCAACATCAAAACAAGGGAGAAATACAAAGAATATAAAAACGCAAGAAACAAGGTAAAGCAGATAATACTCAAGAACAAACAGAACCAATTGGAATAATTTGGAGACAAACTCGAAATAAATACGACGGAAAATCAAAAACTATTCTACAGCGTAATCAAAAGAATAGGTGAGACAAAGAAGCAACAGAGACGGTCATAAAAAGTACAAACTGAGAAGTACTAAGGAAAGAAAAATAAATAGCAGAAAGATGGAAGGAATACTTTAAAGAACTATTTGGAACCAGAGAAGATGCAGAGGAAGAGAACAAAGCGACGAATATAACAGAAGCAGATAAAGAAGAGGGAGAATATATAACAGAAAAAGAAGTGAAAACAGCAATAAATGAACTGAAAAACGGAAAAGCGGCAGGAAGTGGCAGTATCATCAGTGAAATGATTAAACACATGGGCATAAAAGGACATGGTAGGCTATAGGAAATAATAAGGATAGCGTGGAAAACAGAGAAAAACCGAGCGACTGGCAGACAGCACTCATACTACGGATATATTAAAAAGGGGACAAGAAGGAATGTAAAAAATACAGAGGAATAACCGTATTAAACACAGCGATGAAAATATGCGAAAAAATCATAGACAAAAGGTTAGGAAAAGTAATAGAGAAGACACTACAAGACACACAGTGTGGATTTAGAAGTGGAAGAAGCGTATAGGACCACATATTCATGCTCAAACGTTTGTTTGAGAAAAACGAGATGCAGACACAAAAATATACATAGCGTTTCTGGAGAAAGCATTCGATAAGGTACTAAGAGCGAAACTATGGGAAACACTGAAACAAAAACCACAAAATGATAAGGATAATCAATACGAAAACAACACCGTAATATGCAACAACACACAATCGGAAACATTTAAAACAAAAAATGGACTAAAACAGGGAGGGAGTTTTAGTCCCTCCCAATTCATTACTTATATGAACGATATAATAGAGAAATGCACACCAGAGAAATGCACACCTACTATCCATGTACAAAACATGGATAGTAGGCTACAAAAACATGGAAAAAATAGAAATATCGGAAGGGGCATTTGCAGACGATGCAATAATAATAACAAGAACATTAAAACAGCTACAAGAAAGAGTAAACTTATGGAACACAGAACTTAAGCCAAAAGGAATGAAGCTGAACATAAACAAAACAAAAGTAATGGTAGTGGGGAAACAGGAGCAGATACAAATAGAAATTGACCACAAAAACTTGACCAAGTAGATACATACAAATATCTGGGAGTAGAACTGAATATAGATGGACATGAGGAGACGGAAATAAACAGCAGAATAAGAAAAACTGAAAAACTATACCAGGCAATTAAAAACACTATCAAAAACAAAAAATAAATAAGTTAAGAAACAAAGATAAAAGTGTACAAAATCATATACCGACCAAGGCTGATATGGGGATGCAAAACGTGGAGCTGGACAGAACGGAAAAGGATAAAATACAGGCAAGCGAATTGAAAGTCCTAAGAAGAATCAAAGGAGTAACGAAAATAGACAAAATTAGAAGTACAAAATTAATAGAAGAATTAGACATAGAGCCAAAACAACAATACATGGAAAAACGACAGGTAGGATGGTGGGGACATATGCAAAGAATGGACAACAAAGAATAGTGAAACGAGTGTGGGAAGCAAAGCCAAACAAAAGAAAAAGACAGGAATGTAGTTTGTGTGCCGAAATGATGATGCCCTAGAGATCAAAGTCACCGGAGGTTGCTAGGAAAAAATTAGGAATAATAATAAAAAATAGGGAGACAGATAAGATATTGTGTTGTCACGTGAAACCTTTTATATATTAAACATAACTTTATTAATTACCATTCTTTATATACATACATCTGTGTATCAGCCAAATGGAATAAATTCGATAATAAATAAATGGGGGCGTGTTCGAAAAAACGCTCGGACACGTCGATTGTTATTTTTAGTTGCGCATTTTTTTCAACAAAAACTTTTTATACAGAGTGTGTCATGTGACCGTGGCCAATACCAACTTTCTTATTTTAAATGCAACACCTGGTATATTATTCAATTTTTGGATTCTTCAGAAAATTCTAGACATATTTCATATACAATGTCCTATACTTATCTTCAACTGTTTGGGAAATATTAAGTGTTTTCAGATTTATTGCAAAAATTAACATTAAAAAAAGAAAATTATTTGATTACAGAAATTCGTTACAACACACTCAAAAACTAATAAGTAATACTGTTTATTTCTTGACAATGTAAAAAAACAAAAAAAAAACAATAAATTTCAATGGAGGAGATGTTCAAAATGCTCGCCGTGAACGTCTTGGCAACATCCTAATCTTAAATAGAAATTTCTTCTAACGTTACTCAACATCTCAAGCGTGACCGATCTAATCGCAAGCATTATTCGTCTTCTTAAGTCAGCTAAGTCGAGGGGTTTAGTTTTGTATACAATACTTTTGACATATCCCCATAAGAAGAAGTCTAATGACGTCAGATCAGGGGATCGTGCTGGCCATTCCATCGATCCTCGCCTCCCTATCCACCGATTTGGAAATATTCGGTTGAGGTAAAAGGTAAAAAGGAACGCTGAAATGGTTTTTGCTTACTTTCTCATTATCAAGACCTAAATGGGAAATAATTATTGAATGTGTTGTAGCGAATTTCTGTAATCAAATAATTTTCTATTTTTAATGTTAATTTTTGCAATAAATCTGAAATCACTTAATATTTACGAAACAGTTGAAGATAGGTATAGGACATTGTACATGAAATATGTCTAGAATTTTCTGAAGAATCAAAAAATTGAATAATATACCAGGTGTTGCATTTAAAATAAGAAAGTTGGTATTGGCCACGGTCACATGACACACCCTGTATAAAAAGTTTTTGTTGAAAAAAATGCGCAACTAAAAATAACAATCGACGTGTCCGAGCGTTTTTTCGAACACGCCCCCATTTATTTATTATTGAATTTATTCCATTTGGCTGATACACCCTGTATATCCATTTAAGTCAGTAAAGCTAAGGTAGATGTATATACTTTTACAGGAAGACTGAGAAAGACATGGGATGACAGAATGAAAACAATAACCATCGAGGGAAAACATTTAAAGAAGCGATAGAACTGGCGAAGGACAGGACTAAATGGAAGAACTTCATGAACGAAAAACAGTAACAAAAGAAGAAAATGAGAAAATGAAACTTTTGCCTATTAATAAGTGATTAACAGGCAAAAAGATATTGATTATTAGAGATAATTAGTTATGATTAATCACATTTAATGTAAAAGAAAACCTGATGAAGTTTTGTTTTTGTATCTACCATATTTTGTTGGATAACAATTCCAATTACAATAATAATAATTGTTATGATTGTTGTTACTAAAATCCATAAGTTGTGCGAGAAACCTTCAACTTGGTCATCGACACATTCGCGACGGGTTTACCTTTAAATATCAAAAGTGACACATACAATATGCACGTGTGCAGATCGGCATCTGGTGGTGAAGTAAAAGAATCATGACATTAACTCCTTATGCAAATGCGCGGGCGTGGTAGTTAACATTTTGTTGTCATAAATGTCCGCATTTCTACTAATAATATGCGGGCAATAATTGAAATATAAATAATGATTTATGGTCACGTACAATCTTATAAATTATTTATTGCAAATCTAGAATCAAATTAAAATTCTAATTCTTATTCACAACTTAAGAAAAATCATTTTTCATCACTATTTGTGGGTTTTTGTTACATGTATTTTAAACATTTTTGTAAAATCATTTTATAATAATAAATAATAAAGAATATTTATTAGCAAAAAACGCTACATAATATACAAAATTTCAACAAAACAACAAAAGAAAACACACAAATTACAACTACAATTTTCATATTAACATATTTTGCATGACTTTTTGTGGGTTTTTGTTACGTGTATTTTAAAGATTTTTGTAAAATCATTTTTCATGACTATTTCTGGGTTTTTGTTACATGTATTTTAAAGGTTTTTGTAAAATCATTTTTCATGACTATGGGTTTTTGTCACAAGTATTTTAAAGATTTTTGTAATAATATTGTATTACGTGAGAAAATCATCGATGCATTGACAAGTATCGGTTGGTTTTTACTGAAATTTCTGAAAATTTATTAACTGCATCTTTAATTTTAGATTTGCATTTGGTATACGTGAAGACATTTTTGCTGGAAGTTTAACGAAGTTTCTGTATTCTCAAATTTTATTGATTACAAATTATGAGTATTTTGATATATTACTAGAGTTTGATGTATTATTTGATTATTATAAGTGATTGAGATAATGAAATAACGTTCACAATAATTCTTAATTTATCTAGTGAATTATGAGGAATATGTTTACATTATATTCATTACAGACAATTCTTAATTAAGCTTGTGAGTTAAATGTTAAATATTTTTACATTATTTTCATTACAGACAAAATCGTGATCATTAAATGTGCCCAAGTTACACAAGCTAACTTTAATTGCTATTTTTGCCAGCTAATAAAATTTTATGCTTCAACCCAACGAATGTGATAATAAATTTGTATCGCATTGTGCAATACAGCGCACCCAAAACCACTTCAATAATCGCCACGAAACTGCTATAATAATATAAATTGATTACAAGATATTAATTCTCCACGCACCAAATTTCAATTATCGGCATATTTTTTCGAATATATGTATCAGGTTACTGGGTGAAGGTTGCAAACGGCACGCATTTAAGTTGCGTTAGGCCTATTAATATAGGACACTTTAATTAATCGCCTATTTCGTCGCCATCCTTCAATGAGCAACAATCTGAAGGCATGTTGCGACGAAGAAAGTGATAAGTCCCGGGTAAAAGTAACCGGTAATTGGCGTTCCTTAAGGTCATCCGTCGGGCATGCAAAGGTATCCATGCAAATGCTGTTAGCTTCGTTCGTTATTATGCCGCAATTAGTCTCCACAGATTGCAATTCAACGCGAGATTAATGATAAGGTTTCGTTTACACTGGAATGGTATAGACGATATGAAAGTACAAGCTGTATCTTTGTTTACAATCAGATCATTTTGATATGCAATAATGTAGCATGAGTTTTGATTTTTACCATGGGAATATTATAGTATTACCAAACACATTTATTAACAATCGCAGGCTATTTGTTACTATATTGTGACGATATTTATTAGTTAATTTTATAGTTATTTAGGAATTTTGTTGATAGTTTTATTTAAATTAATAGAATAGGAATAGGTTTAGTAGATAGTTATCGAGTAAAGTAATTAATTAGATAGTGCTTTTTAGGTAATATTGTGAATCATTAGGGCACAATTAATAATTAATAATGTAATGAGTTAATTAAAATTCGTAAAGTACAAGGACGTACAAGGACGTACAACATTTCATTTGAAGCGGAAATTTATCAGGATAATGAATTCGCATTACATTTTGGATTGGGCATTTGGATTTGCAAGAATTTGAAAAAGTAAATAAGAAATTATACATTATTGAATGATCACCATGGCAACGATTATGAATTGTCGGATGACGCTGTAAATTTTCAAGTTCTGAAAAACGACAAACAAAAAATCAATAATAGAAAAGTGACTGTCTGGTCGGTGTTTATAAATATGACCGATGACATCCCCCAGTTTACATTGGTTCCCGGTAAAGCTCACGTCTCAATGCGGAAGAAAGGGAAGATAATTTAGAAAGAAACAGTATCGTTACGCCGATAATTGTTTCCAATGGTGCAAGAAATAAAATGTTATAGGTCTCTTGGTTTTGTTCTCGTCGAACCTTCGTGTGTGAAAATCAATAAGAGTGTGAGTTCATGGCTATTAAGTATTGTTACTAATTATGTGCAGACCGAAGCCATGGTACATTTACTTCCAGGCATTCAATTCGCATGCACCAGCAACCTTCACTCTTTCCCAAGATCAAGAGGTCCTGCTGGTCCACGGAGGAAAGCATCCGCTTCCTGGAACGTACAACAAAAGCCGACGTGCCTCTTCGTGGAGGCAAATCTTTAATGAGAGCTCGACAGGAAGCCTGAGTAGGAAGCAGACGTGCAATCATCGAAATTCCAACCGAAAGCAATCGTTAAACCGTGAATTTATAAAGTGGAAATGTGACACGTTTTGTCGTTGTGAAATAATATCCTTAGCGATGGCATATGGCGCGTAATATCGGGACTGATATTTTCCCAAAAGAAAGTTATAATTAAGGAAACGTTTGCACTTGTATTGTTGCATTTGTATTAGGCGTATTCATGCAAAAATAATAATAACATTTGACGGAATTGCAGGTTTTTATGTGCCTTTAACATAAATTGACCACGCTGTACCAAAGTATCTGACGGATCATAACTGCTTGACCAATTTCAACGAAAATAACTCGACAATTAAAAATAACCAACAGAAATAAAATGTTTAGGTTTTTTTTTAATTAATAGCATACATTAGTAGAAAAAACTAAGACTCGCAACCTTTCTTTTAACATTATTGCCATAGTGCCATACATCATACATAATAAGATCGGAAAAGAAATAGAGAAATGGGAAGCAGCATCGTCAAGGATACCAGTAGTTAGGATAAAGAATGTATATAGTAAATGTACTTTAATAGTAGAAGATGGTAAAGTTCACAACAAGGAATAATTCTGGTAGCAACAAACAGAGGTAACAGAAGAAGCAGAACGCAAAATATAAGCAAGCAAAATGGTGGAATAAAGAAATAAGTATTACAATAAGACAGAAGAAAAAGGCATGGACAAAGTACCTATCCAAACACAACCTGGAGGCCTACAAAGAGTATCAAAGTAAAAGGAAAGAAGCTAAAGAAGATAAAGATAAAGATAAAGATAAAGAAGAAGATGATAATAATAAACAAATAATACATAAAAATGGAACAGTGTTACAAGAAAACACGATGATAATGGCAAAATGGAAAGAATACTTCGAAGAACTACTTAGTACAAGCAGCAGTAGTAAAAGAGAAGCGGAATATGATCTAGAAAATGATATGGAAAACCAAGAAAATATAGAAGAAGATGAAAAGCAGATAACATTGGAATTAGCTGCGAAGAGCATCAAACAAGGAAATGCGCCAGAAGATGATGGAATCGAGGCAGATACATGGAAGGAAACAGGTGAAGTACGACTACACAATTTGATAAAGAAAATATGGAAGGAGGGAAGAATACCAACAGGCTGGCAATCATCATTGATCATACCAATACATAAAAACGGAGATATAAAGAAATGTACAAATTATAGAGGGATAACGCACATAAGTACAGGGATGAAGATACTAGAGAAGATAATAGATAAACGAATAAGAAAATAGACACAAATTTCACAATTCTAAACAATACATAATGATGGTTGGAAAATTCATGCAAAAACTTGAATTTTTTGCATGAATTATTTCAACCATCAAATATTGTATAATTAAACAAAGCTCATCAATTTTTTCATAAAAAAATCACAGAATTGCAGAAGTTTGTACTATAAAAGATTATTTTTGTAAATTTCACGATTCTGGACATTTCACATTTTAATGTATTTCGTCTACATTGAAAATTGGACATATAGAATTTTTGATAGGACAAATTTCTGGTTACGTGAATTTTGGAGGAAAAATTCTCCGTTTAATTATATTTTTTGATTGATCGAAATACTAAGAAGATCATATATAGTTTAATATTTAGTTTTATTATTTGATTTGTAATTTTTTTAATATAAAAGTTCTTGAGTTCTTGAGATTTAAGATTTAGATTTAAAAAAATATCGAGAAACGAAAAATCTACAAATTATAGAGGGATAACGCTCATAAGTACAGGGATGAAGATACTAGAGAAGATAATAGATAAAAGAATAAGAAAATAGGCACAAATTTCACAATTCTAGACAATACATATTGATGGTTGAATAATTCATGCAAAACCTTGAATTTTTTCATGAATTATTTCAACCACCAAATATTGTATAATTAAACAAAGTTCAACAATTTTTTTATAAAAAAATCAAAGAATTGCAGAAATTTGTACTATAAAAGATTATTTTAGTAAATTTCGCAATTCTTTACATTTCACTTTTTAATGTATTTCGTCTACAATGAAAAATGTTCATATAGAATTTTGATAGCACCAATTTCTGGTTATGTGAATTTTGGAGGAAAAATTCTCCGTTTAATTATATTTTTTCATTGATCAAAATACTAAGATCATATAGAGTTTAATATTTAGTTTTATTATTTGATTTATAATTTTTTTAATATAAAATATTTTAATTAGACACAAATTTCACAATTCTAGACAATACATATTGATGGTTGAATACATGCAAAACCTTGAATTTTTTCCATGAATTATTTCAACCATCAAATATTGTATAATTAAACATCAAGTTCATAAAAATTTTCATAAAAAAATTAAAGAATTGCAGAAATTTGTACTATAAAAGATTATTTTAGTAAATTTCAGAATTCTGGACATTTCACCTTTTAATGTATTTCGTCTACAATGAAATATGTACATATAGAATTTTTGATAGCACAAATTTCTGTTTATGTGAATTTTGGAGGAAAAATTCTGCGTTTAATTATATTTTTTGATTGATCAAAATAGTAAGATCATATAGAGTTTAATATTTAGTTTTATTATTTGATTTGTAATTTTTTTAATATAAAATAATATAAAATATTTTAGAACAACAAGAGTGGCCCCAAAAGCCATAATATCAATTAAAAATGCAATATCTTAGGAATTACTCATTAGATATAAATTAAATATTAAATATCATATGTCAGTATATCACTTAACATCATCAATAAATTTCATCAATATTGATAGGGTAGTTCTTGAGATATCTATATTTAGATATAGAAGAATATCGAGGAACAAAAAATGTACAAATTATAGAGGGATAACGCTCATAAGTACATTGATGAAGATACTAAAGAAGATAATATATAAAGGAATAAGAAAATAGACACAAATTTCACAGTTCTAGACAATACATATTGATGGTTGAGTAATTCATGCAAAATCTTGAATTTTTTGCATGAATCATTTCAACCATCAAATATTGTATAATTAAACAGAGTTCATTAAATTTTTCATAAAAAAATCAAAGAATTGCAGAAGTTTGTACTATAAAAGATAATTTTAGTAAATTCCACAATTCTGGACATTTCACCTTTTAATGTATTTCGTCTACAATGAAAAATGTACATATAGAATTTTTGATAGCACAAATTTCTGGTTATGTGAATTTTGGAGGAAACATTCTACGTTTAATTATATTTTTTGATTTATCGAAATACTAAGAAGATGATATAGAGTTTAATATTTAGTTTTATTATTTGATTTATAATTTTTTTAATATAAAATAATATAGAATATTTTAATTAGACACAAATTTCACAATTCTAGACAATACATATAGATGGTTGAATAATTCATGCAAAACCTTGAACTTTTTGCATGAATTATTTCAACCACCAAATATTGTATAATTAAACAAAGTTCATCAAATTTTTATTAAAAAATTAAAAAATTGCAGACATTTGTACTATAAAAGATTATTTTAGTAAGTTTGACAATTCTGGACATTTTACCTTTTAATGTTTTTCGTCTACAATGAAAAATGTACATATAGAATTTTGATAGCACCAATTTCTGGTTATGTGATTTTTGGAGGAAAAATTCTCCGTGTAATTATATTCTTCGATTGATCGAAATAGTAAGATCATATAGAGTTTAATATTTAGTTTTATTATTTGATTTATATTTTTTTAAATATAAAATAATATAAAATATTTTAGAACAATTATACCTTTTCAAGTTCAAATTGAGACCAATCAAGTTCAAATTGAGACCAATCAATTTCAAATTGAGGCCAATCAAGTTCAAATTGATACCAATCAATTTCAAATTGAGACTAAACAAAATTTAGTTGACACTAAACAATATCAAGTTGAGAGTAAACAAATAAAATTTATTATGACAACTTGATATTGTTTAGTCTCAATTTGAAATTGATTGGTCTCATTTTAAAATTGATTGGTCTCAATTTGAAATTGATTGGTATCAATTTGAACTTGATTGGCCTCAATTTGAACTTGAAAAGGTATAGAATGGCCCCAAAAGCCATAGTATCAATTAAAAATGCGATATCTCAGGAATCACTAATTAGATAAGAATTAAATATCAAATATCATATATCAGTATATCATTTAATATCTCCAATAAATTTCATCAATATTGATAGGGTAGTTCTTGAGATATCTATATTTAGATATAAAAGAATATCGAGAAACGCCAAAAAATACGTTTTGAAGAGGCGGAAAACCCCATATGGGGTCGATAGCCCAATAAAGATCGATTATATATATATATGTAATAAGTATATCTGTGAATATTTCCAAAAAACAAATCATCACACTAACAATTATATATCACAAAAGTCACGCATCAGAAATTAATACAATTAAATATATGATATACTAACATAAAACCTAATGAGAATAATAAATGATACTAATATTGATACACTACGTTTTGAAATTAAAGTTCTGACTAAAACAAAAATCTGTCATGAATCACATATTGAATCATAATTTAATTATGCATTGTTTCTACTGGCAGATAACTTGATGGACATAATAAATTATATTCAAATTGGTGCGGTGGTTTTTTTAAATATCCTGTTTTAAATATTAAGCGAATTAGAGACAGAACCAAAAATCTTACAGTCTTAATTAAAAATGCGATATCTCAGAAATCACTCATTAGACATGAATTAAATTACACAATGACAATATGAAATATTGTCAATAATTACAATATGAAATACTACTATATCTCTTATAATCATTAATAAATGATATGATATGATATTATAAGATATGATATGATGTTTCATCAATATTGATAAAGTAGTTCTTCAGATATGCACATTTAAATGTAAAAGAAAATTCGAGAAACGACTAAAAAATACCATTTGAAATTAAACTTCTGACTAAATTAAAAAATTCTCATGAATCACTAATAGGATCTTAATTAAATTTTGCACAGTTTCTACAGGCATATAACTTGACGGAAGCTATTTATTATATTCATATTAGTGCAGTGGTTTTTAAGATATTCTGATTTAAATATTAGACCAATCCGAGAAAGAACCAAAAATCATGCAGTCTCAATTAAAAATGTGGTATCTCAGAAATCGCCCATTAGATATTAATTAAATTAGAGCTATCAAATACTAGAATATCACTTAATATCACTAATAAATTTCATCAATATTGATAAATTAGTTCTTGAGATATCTTGAATTAAAAATAATATAATTCGAGAAACGATTAAAATATACCATTTGAAATTTAACTTCTGACTAAAATAAAAAATTCTCATGAATCACTAATTGGATCTTGATTAAATTTTGCATAGTTTCTACAGGCACATAACTTGATGGAAATAATAAATTATATTCATAATGGTGCGGTGCTTTTAGAGATATCCGGATTTAAATATTAGACCAATTCAAGAAAGAACCAAAAACCATACAATCTCAATTAAAAATGTGATATCTCAGGCATCGCTCATTACTCATTAGATATGAATTAAATTACACATATCCAATACCACTATATGACTAAATATCATCAGTAAATTGCATCAATATTGATGAGGTAGTTCTTCAGATATGTACATTTAAATGTAAAAGAAAATTTGAGAAACGACTAAAAAATACCATTTGAAATTAAACTTCTGACTAAAATAAAAAAATCGCATGAATCACTAATTGGATCTTAATTAAATTTTGCACAGTATCTACAGGTATATAACTTGATGGAAATTATTAATTATATTCATATTGGTGCAGTGGTTTTTGAGATATTCTGATTTAAATATTAGACCAATCGGAGAAATAACCAAAAATCATGCAGTCTCAATTAAAAATGTGGTATCTCAGAAATTACTTATTGAATATGAATTAAATTTCACTTATTAAATACTACTATATCTCTTAAAATCATTAATAAATTTCATCAATATTGATAAGGTAGTTCTAAAATATGTACATTTAAATGTAAAAGAAAATTCGAGAAACGACTAAAAAATACCATTTGAAATTAAACTTCTGACTAAAATAAAACATTCTCATGAATCACTAATTAGATCTTAATTAAATTTTGCACAGTTTGTAAAGGCATATAACTTGATGAAAATAATTAAAACAACTCATTAAAAAAATCATGTAAACAAAAACAACCATAACATTCTTGTTTTTTAATTGTCGTTTTATGTAATTATTTAGAAGATGTCTATATATTTTTTTTAATGAGTAGTCGACATGTTTTCTTTACTACCTTTCAAAATTTGATCTGCACTTAGTATATAATTTTAAAATATACCAAGACCTGCTTTGTATGGTTTCAAATATTGATAAGGCATTTACTTTAATATTTAAAACAATACAACGCACGGCTTGGTATTTTTTTAAATTATGTACTAAGGGCAGTATACAATTTTAAAAAATAGTAAAGAAAATATGTCGACAACTCATTAAAAAAATCATGTAAACAAAAAACCATAACATTCTTGTTTTATTTTTTAATTGTCTTTTTATTTAATTATATAGAAAATATCTATTTTTTATATTTCTTGAAGTAAATGCCTTATCAATATTTGGACCATACAAAGCATGTCTTGGTATATTTTAAAATTATGTACTAAGTGCAGTATCAAATTTGGAAAAATAGGTAAGAAAAGATGTCGACAATTCATTGAAAAAATCATGTAGATATCTTCTAAATAATTAAATAAAACGATAATTAAAAAAAAACAAGAATGTTATGGTTTCTTGTTAGGATTACTAAAGTATATGACGCATGTTTGAAAAATTCCCAAGTAGGAGTTCGACAATTTTTAAAATATTATTAAAAAGATAATTCGACAAGATAATTACTAGGAATATCTCAATACTTTCCATGTGTCACTTTATGAGTAGTCGACATGTTTTCTTTAATATCTTTCAAAATTTGATCTGCTCTTAGTACATAATTTTAAAATATACCAAGACACGCTCTGTATGGTTTCAAATATTGATAAGGCATTTACTTCAATATTTGAAACAACAGAACTCATGTCTTGGATTTTTTTTTAAATTATGTACTAAGTGCAGTATCAAATTTTGACAAATAGTAAAGAAAAGATGTCGACAACTCAATAAAAATATCATGTGATATCTTCAAAATTATTAAATAAAACGATAATTAAGAAAAAACAAGAATGTTATGGTTTCTTCTTAGGATTACTAAAGTATATGACGCATATTTGAAATATTCCCAAGTAAGAGTTCGACAATTTTTGATATATTATTAAAAAAATAATTCGACAAGATATCTCAATATCAATATCTCAATAATTTACATGTGTACATTTTATTTATTTTTGATAAATGCCCTTGCAAATGTGACGAAAATTTTAGAGTAATTTGTGTTGGTCAGTTTGTAAAATCTTGTAATTTTTCAGAAAGAATTGGCTACAATTTTAGATTTTTTTTAAGAAAATTGAAAAGCTCTATAATACAAATATAAATCGCTTGCAATAGGTATCAGAAGAATTTCTCCATCATTTCTATGTCTTTTTCATAATATTACTAAGAACCCTGTTAATTTTGGAAAAATTCCCAAGTAAATAACAACAATAAAATATTATGTAAGCAAATTTTCAAATATAAAAAAAAATAACTCGACCGTTCATAAATTTTAATCCATAAAATTCATAAATCAACAAGAATAAAATGTAATGGTGTTTATTAAAGATTAGTAAATGAATTTATTATTTTTTAGAACTTTAGTTTATCCATATTTATAAATAAAACCTTTTGAATTTTCCTGTGTGTGTTAGGAAAGCAAAAAGTGATTTGGCGATTCAAAAGTTTTGGAATTTCGCATAGGTTTCATTTCGGTATAGGTACAAAAATATAAAAAACATATGTTTCTTTATAATTTCATTATAATGCGAAATATTAATGAACGCAACGTATTACTCACTTTATAATTTGTTTTGAATGTTTAACAAGACTATAATTTATGTTATAATAATTTATATCTTCAAAAGTTTTATAATAGTGATATGTTTGCTATAATATACTTCACAGCAGATTGTAATAATGTCTGAACTGTATTGGACGATTCAAGTTATTTGTAATTAATAATAATATCTTAACAAATATTAGATTAGAATATTTTCATAATTCCACGCAAATACAGTTAAAGATATATAGTCTTTAAATTATGTATGGTACACAAATATGTATGTAGCTGAATTACAGTCATACTTTGACTATGCTATAAGCCTTTCGATCTAGGATAATTATTAAGAAGGGATTTTCGAACCGCAATTTAAGGTACAACTGAATCTCTTGTATATCTACATATCTCAGCTATAACCTGGAAAAAAACCCTAGGTTTTTCTAATTATTTCGAAGATAATTGCGCAAAATACGAAACCACTCGAACATTCAGTCATTAACTATTTTGTGGCACAGTTTATGCCTAATATTGTTTAATAAAATATACTCCTAATAAATTATACCAACAGACAAATGTGTCTAGGTATACATAAAAAAATGTATTACAAGTACGTAGAGTTTATTTACCACCGACACTTAGGCTGAGTTAAAGCGCAAAAGCCAGCAGTGGCATGAAATATGGTGTCTCACATTGAATTGATTAGAGGTTAAACAAATTAGTAAATAATCTGCTTATGAATTATAAAGAAATGTTATTATTATTAATTAAATGTACTCACAGTTTGCTCAAAAATATCTCCACGCTCCATCCAATTTCCCAGTAAGCATTCAAGCAATCGCCAATTAGCATGATTACAATTAAAAGTCCATCTCGATGGCTAGCTAACTGCATACACTGTGGGCTCCTATAGTTTCCATGGCCGGTGCCTTCTACTGTTTGGGGGTCATCTCTTGTCCACACCTGGAACAAATACCAAAAGACGCCTATTACTCCAAAGGACGCGTTTTCAATACCTCAGGGCCCCCAACAATCGATTATGATAACAATGTCTGCACATTTCTGCAGCTACCAAAGAAGCATCGGTTCAGTGACTAGACAAACAGTCGCACCTGTGCAATTGGTAAAATGGACCAGAGTCAGATGTACACGCATCAATCTGGCGCATGCACAGATTATACGGCCAAGACACTGAATTACGGCGCAATCATGTTATATATTGCAATGTAAATCTGACTGATTTTGCGAGTCTATTCCTGCGTCCGATGGCATTGAATGCGTTTTTTTTTTGTAGGATGCGTTTCTTATAGTGACCAGCAATCGAACAAAGGGCTATGCACAATAAGGCGACGAAGATATTTACATCGTTTTTTCGGAGATTAATATTAAACCGTTCTATTTATAAATGCGGAAATTCATTTCTTGTAATTTAATCAAGATTTTATTACTGAATAGATAGGTTAAAATCCCAAAATTGTTATGAATAATAAATTGTGTGTAAACTGCAGAACATTTATATAAATTGCCGAAATTTATTGAAAATTTCAAATTTTGTAAGTATCAAGTGGGCAATTTTAAAAGTCTACCAGAAGTTTCTGAGTAGCTGCCCAATTTTCGGTTATCTATTAATTACAGCTCTAATGCTCTGTATCAAAGTGTAATTAGAAGACGAAAACTCCCATCGAATTGCAGATTTGTTTTAAAAAAACAAAAATTTATCAAAAACATCAAATTTTGCAAATATAATGTTCTGAAAATGTTATTATTTTTTTCCCGATACATCTATAACACTTAAAAAAGTGTAATAAAAAACAAGAAAACACAGAAACAGAACAAAGTAACAGCAAGAAAGGAAGGAAATGATTCAAATTGCAGAAGATTTATGTAAATTGCATGAAATTTTATGAAAATATTGCAGATAAAATAAAAACGCAGAAAATGTATAAAATTTGCAGACACTTTGATAAAAAATCAGAAGTTGCAACTATAAACTCTACAAACGAAAATACTACAAGTTTCAGAATTATAATACTTAATTCTGCTTAATCGATTATGGTGAGTAAGTTGAAGATATTTATGTATACTGATGTTATCTTTAATTTCATTTTTTCAAGTTTACCAATATACAAATTTCGTGTTTTTAGAAATACATTTCAAATCTATGTAAACATTGAAAGCAACCTACATTTAGTATAATGCTACAATTCACATTATATCTTTCATCCAGAAATTTCAAGATTATCATTATCATTATCAAGACATTTACTTGTAAAAGCTGGAGTTATAACTTTTGGCAAAAATTTAAAAATTGGTAATGAGAAAGTGCCTTTTGTTTTTTATACGTTTTCAAATAACTTCAGCAAAACATAAAAACGATATTGCAAAATTTCGGATTTTGTCAAATATCTCCAGAAGTAAGCGAAATTTTCTGGTTTTCTTGACAGAATATTGCTGTCCATTAAATTTGCAACTTTTTTCTAATTTAACCACCTTTGTAACTTTTATGGTTTCCGAGTTCCTCATGCTGTTTGATCCTTATCTTGGACACCCGTATTAGTAATTAATTTGTGCATATGCTCCACTAGAGACTCTATATTTCCACAATTCCATATTTATTCCATCCATTCAAGGTGCCTTATGATATGTTTTACTTTATCTAGTGTCGGTTCTTCTACTTATGTTTCTTCGTCCCTTTCTTCTATCCTTATTTCTTGTATAGGTTGATCCTTGTTCAGTATTTTCTTAAAATAGCGATTTCTTTGACTTCTTCTTCAGTTTGCACAACTTTCCCTATTTTGTTTATAAATCTTCTTGTTTTATGTTTATATGTTTTCGTTTGTTGCTTGATTTTTTGGTAAAGGTTTTTGATATTGTTATTTTCATTATCATTCTCAATCTCATCCATTTTAGTTTTGAAACATTTATTTTTACTAGCTTGTATTCATTTTCTGCCCTTAATACTATCCGTATTTTTATATAAATTTTTTTGTGTTTTTGTTTTTTAGTTATGAACCATTTAATTCTAGCTTCTGCCTTTCTTTTCAACATTTCTACTATAATGTAATATTGGTTTAAATTATAAAAAAATTAAAAAATAAACGAAGTTGTGGGACACCTTGTATATTTTGCAACATTTTGGCACTGCGGTGCACACTTTTGGAACCACTGCATTATACATCGTCTCATAGCTCGAAACATTTCACTGCATTGTTGTATCATTTCTCATACATTAGCAACTTTTCGTATCGCCTAAATCAACGATTAATCTGTGCCAAAGTTCAATGCAGCTTCATAAATACTGCATAACGCCTGCGGATGCCAATTTAAAAATCTGCAATCGGAATTCTTAACATTTGAAGTCACCACTCTTTTGTTCCGAATCTAATGGGCTGCTCGTAATAAACGATCTGCAATACAAATTGAAAGCAGAAATTACCGACTGGAATTCGTACCTAAACCGTTGCGGGTTATAGGTTAAACCCGCCACGGTTTAGGTACGAATTCCGCTCACTTTAGCGCTCAATTAAAACCGACGATCTTGCGCCCAGATCAGACGCCCTCCAGAAGGATATGTCATAAACACTTTCTTCTCTTGGAACATTATCCAAGCAGCAATCACGAGCTGGCATTTCGCCCGATTTTCATAACGCCGAGTGCAAGTCATCGCGAACCTAATGGAATTATAATTGGCCGTTACAATTATGTCACTGCTCACTTCTAGCCGCGATAATCGTTAGGGTTTAGCGAATCCCAGCGAAGTGATCCGTCGTGGTTGATTAGGATTAGCGCGGTTATTGTGGGCTCTGTTGTTCTCGGGTTTAATTAACCGGCAAATGCCATTGCGTGACCCAAACAGAATCGGTAATTGATTGTCACTGGATGGACCTTGGTTGGCTTAGTACATTAACACCGGTACTGGTAATTGGTGGTTCGGGTATTTCGTCTCGCCCATTGTTTTAACATTGTCAGATAATAATCAGAGGAATAATGCAGACATCCAAATCGAATCATATTGAACTAGACTTATTCGTATATCTAAGGTATGATAACTATGTAGTTTATTTAATTTATTAGGAACAGAACATGTTCAGTACAGGGTGTCCCAACGCTCTGGGAACGGTCAACTACGGGGTTATTAATCAAAATATCAAAAATTGTTTTTTTAAAAAAATGTGTACAATATTGAGTTGCATTTGGTAAAAATATTGAAATTTATACAGACTAGTTCATGTTAAAGCAATTAAACAGACAGTTTCATGTTAAACAGACTAAAATTTTTTTTTTTAATGGAACACCCTTTATATCTTTACATTTTTGGATGCTGCGTTACTACAAAATTAAAATTGGGATATTGGATTATAGGTGTTGAAACCTAACCGTTTGCATGATATTCAGATGTTTATACAGAAATTTATACAATTTTATAAATTGTTTCTATCTTATTGATGGAGCTAGTCAGCTCAAATTCGGTGTGTAGTTTTATTGATAGTTGACCTTTAATAAAAAATTGACAAATAACTTACTATATCATACAGGGTGATCAATATTCGCAAACTGCACCATTTGTTCATTTTTTTAAATGGAACACTCTGAATATTATTACATAGTACGGAAATCCATTAAATAATCTTTCATTTGATATACCTAGGTTTCCTTTACTCAAATCTAAGAGTTACTATAATATTTCGGAATGTACTCATAATTTACATATTATTGTCAATTTTTGTCCTTTGTGGACTTCATTCATTATAATAACCGAAATGACACATACCGAGTTACTAAAATATTTCGGAATTTATTCATAATTTACATATTGTTGTAAATTTTTGTCCATTGTGGACTTCATTCATAATAATAACTAAAATGACATATGCCGACTTGACAAGTAAAGAACAAGTAAATAGGGTTTCATATACCCAAACCTAATAGTTACTCTAACATTTCGGAATATATTTGTAATTAAATATGTTCCATTTTTGTTGGTAAATCAGAAATAAATTAAAAATAATATAAAATTTATTAGGTATAAATAAAGTAGCAAAGTGCATCATTTATTGGACATGGAATATATCGAGTGATTCAAAGAAACTTTCATCGAAGTTGCCACGAAAAAAAAGATAGATATAATATGTATCTCTTAGCTTACTATCAAATCTGACAGATTTGTCAGAGTTCATATTTCTGAATGTGAAATCTTATTGATCTTAACGTTATCTTAACGTTATGTTAACGACAAGGCCCATTTTTATGTCGATAGGTACAGGACAGATAAAGCGGAAAAATCGTTTTTCTCGAGAGGACTAAAGCTGTATAACAACATGCCCTGTCACATAAAAAATGAGATACATTTTCATAAGTTTAAATCTCCGGTGAGGGACTATGTGTTTAAATTGATTGACTGTAAATAGAAAATAGTAGATGTAGTAAATAGAATAAAATATATGCTAATATGAAAATTGTAGTTCCTATTTGTGTGTTTTCTTTTGTTGTTTTTGTTGAAATTTTGTATATTATGTAGCGTTATTTGCTAATAAATATTCTTTATTATTATTATTTGAAAAAATATTTTAAATATACACTACACAAAAAAATTGACACCTTGTATACGTTTTATTGGAATCATGTAATTTTTGTTGTAACTTGCAAAAATTTCAATGGACATATTTTTTCATTATTAAAATCATCGGGGCAGGCCCAAGAGTACGAGGCCAAAATTGCAAAATTTCTATTCTTAATTACAACATTTCAATATCTTCATGAAAATTTTATTGCAAATTGATAAATTTCACTATAAAATGTAAAATACCATTGGCAATTCCAACATTCGTATTACAAATTACAAAATTTTAGCAGCGATTATGGTGAGTAAGTTGAAGATATTTATGTAAACTGATGTTATCTTTAATTTCATTTTTTCAAGTTTACCAATATACAAATTTCATGTTTTTAGAAATACATTTCAAATCTATGTAAACATTGAAAGCAACCTATATAACGTATAATGCTATAATTCACATTATATCTTTCATCCAGAATTTTTTAAGATTATCATATGATACTTGTAAAAGCTGAATTTAGAACTTTAGGCAATAACTGTTCGTAATTGATAATCATTTATTTATTTATTTGGCCTCCGAATTGATTCTAGGCGACAATTAAGCAGCCCACCTAAAACTTCCGCATACCAAATGGGCGCAGCTCCCAAATACTTTGAGCATTCCATGCATCCATACCTGCACTAGAAATAGCACGCTCACACGAAACCTTGCTCTTTTCGCATCATCCAAAAGCGCTCCAGGATATCGTATAAACCCAATGTTTACTTGGTCTATTATCCAAAATTCATGCTGGTACCACAAAAAAAAACAGCTTCCTGTATTTAACATATTATCGATTCAAATCAATAATTTATTATTAATAATTGCTATTGTCGACGAACAGCTACTTCAATACGATGGCAAGTTAGATATATGCCGTAAAATCGAGTTATATAACAATTACGCCTGAATACATGTGACGCATTGATTAATTAATTTATGATATCTTTATATATAAATAGAAAGTTTCTTAACACTTTGTAACGATTGAATTGTTGCAGGAGTTTACAGTAATTGTGGTAGGTTCAGAGGTCGTAAAGTTCACGCACATGGACCAGTGTTTCGCAAGAAAATAAAATCGAAATTTCATACAGCATCCGTTTAAGTGAAAATTGTAAGCAAGTCAATGAGAAAATTTATCCAATTTACGCATCTTCGTATTTTATTTGAGAAAATAGAAATCGAAGTTTAATAAAGCGTCCGTTTAGTTGAAAATTGTAAGCAGTTTAAATAGAAAATTTGTCAAATTTACGCATTTTCATATTTTATTTGAGAAAAAAAAAATCCAAATTTCATACAGCGTCTGTTTAGTTGAAAATTGTAAGAGAACATTTATCAAATTTACTCATCTTCATATTTTATTTGAGAAAATAAAATCCAAATTTCATACAGCGTCTGTATGAGCTGAAGAGATTGACTATAGAATAGAGATGAACTATAGATTAAATGATCACTGACCAGTACAACTGTACATATACGAGTAGGTACATACTAGTGGAATGATAAACATAATTAATTTAGAGTGAAAATATCAAAAGAGTTAAAATGTTTCAAATATCACATTAAAAGTAGCTTATAAAAAACAATTTTAAATTTCCGAAAATTTTATCAAGTAATTTTCCGTTAAATCTGAAACAGTTATGCGCTTTCATTATCCTATTCCGAGATATAAAGTTCTAACAAAATATCTGCACATTTATTTTATTAAAAAGATATGACAAAACATAAATTACTGAAAATTTTTCGCGACATTTACAAGTAAAATATTTAAAAATAGACAAAATGTGTTCGCAGTAATTAAAACGACATTTACCTCCATTATAGTTAAAAATATTAGTTATAAATACTTGTTCGATAGCTGTTAAAACTATACTGTTTTAATTTTGTGTAACTTATATTTTTCCCGGACGTTTCTCCCTTGTCTATATTTTTTTTAATGTTGAAACTCCAATAAAGGTTTTTCTATTATTTATTATTAATGTTGCTATTTTTTTTGGGATATTACCATATTACCTAGTGATTTTTCTATCGAATGATTTTCTTGAGAGTTTTGCAGAATTGCCGAACTGTTTTCAAAATGTAGTGAAGTCAATTCTTAGTAAGCTGTTAACCGTTTCAATTATCAATTTTGATTTTTGCAAAAGTTGTCTACATGATTTTTAACGAGTTTTCGACATCGTTACTGTAGAAATTTTTAAAATTTAACAGTACACTTTTATAATGTTACAAAATGCCAAGACATTGCTTTGGATTTTTAATAACACTTACTAGTGTTAAAAAAATAACAGGACATTCTATTTCAGTTGATTTTTGAAAAGTAGAGTTTGTTTCGTTAGAATATTTCAAAAATTGTCTGAAATTTTCAAAATTTAATAGTATACTTCTATAATGTTGCTGTTAACCGTTTCAATTATAAATTTTGATTTTTGCAAAAGTTGTCTACATGATTTTTAACCAGTTAACGACATCGCTACTGTAGAAATTTTTCAAATTTAACAGTACACTTTTATAATATTACAAAATGCCAAGACATTGCTTTGGATTTTTAATAAAACTTATTAGTGTTAAAAAAACAGGACATTCTATTTCAGTTGATTTTTTAAAAGTAGAGTTGGTTTCTTTAGAATATTTTAAAAATTATCTGAAATTTTCAAAATTTATTTATACATTTTTATAATGTTACAAAATGCCAAGACATTGTGTTGGATTTTTAATAACACTAAGCAGTATTAAGAAAATAACAGGACATTTAATTTCAGTTGATTTTTTAAATTGTATAGTTGTTTTCTTTAAAATATTTGTAAAATTGTGATGGATATTTTTATAAGATGTCTACACCTTCTATACTTCGGAGTTTTTCAAAAATTGACACTTATTAATGTTACAAAAATACATGAAATACATTTGCACTTCTGCAAATTTGTTGTAATTATGCAATGTCCTGAAAATTTGAAGAGTATCCTGAAACTAATTTTTATAGATGTTGATGTAGATGTGATTTTATAGAGACTTAAATTGTTGTAAAATTTTCAGAAATTTAAGAATACTCTTGATAATAGCTATTTATGGAATAAGTGAATAACGTCGAATTTTATCCACGAGGAAACAGTTTAGCGCAAGAGGCGAATCCGAGTGCAATAATATTTTCGAGTGGATAAAATTCCTTTATTCACTTGTATCATACAAGATTTTTTCACACAAGTGTCACATTGTCAGGTCAGAAAGTATTTTTTCCAATTCGCATTATTAAAATGCTCATTATGTATATTGATTCTCATCGTTAAACCTACACTTTAATCGAATGGGTGAATAAAATGTTTACATTTGCACTTTATTCACTACAACCATTGACAACGTGAATAACGTAAAAAAATAGGCAAATTCACACTATCCTTGAAATTTTCGTTGTCACCTGACAATGTGACAGTTCACATTGAATAAAATGTTTACATTTTCACTTTATTCACTACAACCATAGACAACGTGAATAAAGTTAAAAAAATAGGTAAATTCGCACTATCCTTGAAATTTTCGTTGTCACCAGTTTCGTTGTGACAGTTTACGCAAATTCTTCAATTCTGATAACGAATTGGAAAACATCTTGTATGTTACACGTGAACAAAGGATACACTCGAAAACATTATCGCACTCGGATTCGCCTCTTGCGCTAAACTGTTTCTTCGTGGATAAAATTGTACTTTATTCACTTATACCACAAATAGCTATTAATGTGTTATTTGAAACATTATAACTTTTTTTTATAGGTATTTTGACTCTAATGTAAAAAAAACACCAAATTTAAATAAAAATGGCAGGATTTTTTTTGTAAATTGCAGAACATTTTATGAAAATTTGTGAGGTAGCGACTAGAAACCGTACAAATAAAAATACCGGAAGTTTCAGAAATATCTCGAATTTTTCTGAAAGATTAGTTTGTGCCAATTTATGTTGATTTCTTTGCCTCATAATTTTTTTAAGAATTTCAAGCTAACGAATCCGTAATTATTCAGAAATAACCAATTTTCTGAAAGATTAGTTTGTGCCAATTTATGTTGATTTCTTTGCCTCGTATTTTTTTGAAAAATATCCGAGCTAACGAATCCGTAATTATTCAGAAATACCCAAGTAATTTTTAAATTAACGGCCCCCAATTTTTGATCCTGAATCCTCTTTAATTGGCCCGCTGGCCGTAGTTTGGGGACTGCTGACTTACAGTATGAAACGACCTGCAAAACATCCGGTTACACAAGAACGATATAATTTCTGCGTTTTCGCCGACTTGTATAAATAGGATTGCAGAATTCTCATTTGGCCCTCAATAATTGTATTAAAAAAACGGGCAGTTTGTTGGGAAACTTTAAATTAAATCTTTTCCACATAAAATAATGCGCGGCATTTTTTTTTTGCGAATTCAATCAGACCTAATTATACTTATTAGCCAACAGTGCGCCGTACTGCAATTACCGTACAAAAATTGGTCATTGGGAACGGAAAGAAATTGTGAATTACAATTAGTTAATTTATAAAAGATAGAAATGAATAAATTGCGACATTTTTCTGGCAACCGCTTTAAACGTGCAATACAGGAGTAAAAATTGCTGAAAAATTTTGCACAACTTGAAATTCTAATGCAATAAAATAAACAATGAAATTATAATAAAAGAATTGCAATGCAATTTATGTAATTGATCTTTTTTTAAATAATTTGATATCTTATAATTGGTTAAACTTTCTCTTATACTTTAATACACGATCAGGGCCGTACAATTTTTGGCAGAAAATTGTTTTACCGGCCAAGCCCATAAAAAAATCTTGTTTTCTACTAATATTTTATTGCACAAATCAAAGGAATTATCAATTTTTTTTAATTTTTCGTTTCTTCCTACAATCACGAATGACTAGTCTTTTTGCAAATATCTAAGAAATATGTAATAATTTTGCGAAGATTATGATTTTTGGGGAAAGCTATTCTAATTTACAACTAAAAATTCGCAGGATTTAATCTTTGTAATTTATGAAAATTTTGGAAAATATTATTTATAATAATAAACTATAAAATTAATATATATATATATATATATATATATATATATATAAAATTTTCATCAGATTTGGAGAAAATTGAGTATATATAACTTACTGCATTGACACTTATTGACACCTTGTATAAATAAAATATAAATCGGATTTTTTTTAGTCAAGTAGTATATTATTGGTAATCACATAATAACATCTTACGATATATTATTGGTTATAACATAATAATTTGTTATGCAAAATGAATTAGTCCTGGCTGTAACGCACAATAATGCAGCTTATTATTCAAGCTTCCAATCCAAACAAAGCCCATTTGTAATGCCTCTTGGTGATATTAGTGATACAAAAGGCAAGAGAGTTACTTAGCAAAAAGCGTTTATATTTCTGGAGTAACAGACTTTTAACGTGAATAACCTATATATTGGTGTCGCAATAATTTTGCCTGCAATTATTACTACACGGTTTGACATTAAATTAGATGCAATAATACAACATTCACCCAGGATTTAATTTAAAACTTAATTATACCACACATTATTGTAAAATATTTGCTATTGGCATGTCGGCAGGCTTGCAAAATCGGTTCTACTACATTTGTTAGCTGCGGCGTGTTAATTTAAATCAGATTCGTGTTGGTAATTTCCTGTGGCGAAAATTACAGCTGTTTATAATGTGGCTGTGTAATTACAGTAAACCACGCATTTCCCGTTTATTGATTTACAATCTGCTCAAATTGAATTCAACTTAATAGCCAATTTGTTACAAAATTAAACGCGAAATTAAAAGAATTGCCGCATATTCCAGTTTTTAGGGTAACCGTCTAGTCACGTACAATTTGTGCAATAATTGTAATTATTTAATAATTTGTTATTTCGAAAGGTTTTTTTTATAAATCATGGGACTACAAAATCTCGTATCCACAATATATTTTTTGTTATTATAGTAACAACATTTGATTAATGCTATTACCTATTAATGATAATGATAGCATATTAATGCTATTATTTGTGACGACCTTCATGTTAATGAATGTGCAGATATGTAGCTCATTGTAATATTATTTGTGTATTGCCTGTACTTCATCATTCGTGCATAAATATTGATTTGATTTGATTTGATTTGAATGCTTTCGTACATTTTGTACATTTTGTACATTGCATTACATTGAATGTAGAAATAATTAAACCTGACTTACATAAGAATTTTTTGTTAAACATCAATGAAGCATTATTATTATAATTATACTATAATACTATAATATTAATTTACTATAATACTACTTTTAATTCTATAATATTACATGAAGTGGGGACTTGCCAAAATCTCGCGACTATGCAAAAATCTATACTTTTGACCCGAGTCTTGTGTCTGTTGTCGTATTTTGGGCTTTATACTCGTAATGGCTGTACTGATAAATAGCATAAAAGGCCCAAATTTATTGGGCGACTTGCCAAAATCTCCACCCGATTGAGACCCGATTTTACTGAATGATTTTACCAAATAATAATGCGAATGATTTTACACCGAATGGTAATTAGAATGATTTTCACGAATGATAATCAGAATAATTTTACCGAATGATAATCCGAATGATTTTAATAATCGAATTATTCCGAATGATACCAATAATAGAATTATTATAATTGCAATTAGCCCTTCACTAATATTAACTGATTTAATGATTTATTTAGGCCTGTACTGAGACTTGCGACAAATATTGAGATAAGTGTTAATCCTAGAGTAACTACAAACCAAGAAATTTAAATCAAAATTGATCAGATATAGCCAAATTCTTGTATGAAATTTCAAACCCAATCACTATTTATTATATAACTATGCCCATAATTACAACAATCGAGGCAATTTGTCTGCGGTAATTCATCGGGCGATACTTGGAGGAGTCACTTAAAAATGTCATGATTTAAATTATTACGTAACGAAGCAACACACAATCACACCGATCATGATTGTGCCGAGGAAATGCCAGCGGTATTAATGCTCCTCGGTTCGGACTGTTATATCACCGCGCTTCAACAAATTTCAATTTTAATTGTGATTTACGGCGATTTGTCGAGCCGAACGTAACAGGTTATTAAAGGCGCATTCAACACGTATTTTCAATCGTAATGTCGATGGCGTAAATTATGAGTTCCCTCGGGGACATGATTTAGGTCTTTCTGTCGCATGCAGATTACAATGCAGCGAAATTTTCTCACAGGTTAATGTGATTGATTTTCATTGTTAAGATTATTATTGAAAACTATTTCTAATTTAATTATAAAATTTTAAATATATGTATAATTTTGTATATTATATCGCACAAGTGGAGACCGGTTTCGACCTAGTAGGTCTCATCAGTCCATGCGTCCAAAGTTATTGCCCAAATATACATTTTGCAGAAATTGATTTCAAAAAGAGGCAGCTCTCATACGTTTCTCTCACGCTTCACAATTTTAATCATTGTTAGAATATAAATATATAGGTATTGATATTGCAAGCAGGTATACATAGAGGCATTAGTTTTTGAGAATCGGATGGTTTTCGGAAATTACAATTTTGATCATACGCAACTTATGTGACAACCCTAATAAGTGATTTTCAGTTACCAATTTTAAGATTTTTTATGTAATATTTGTCCAATTTAAATAAAAACAAAATTTATAGATCGCTGGTGAAACTTGAATCAATATTCAATTAATTTAGTAAACTTTAGATTTTGTGGGCTTGGAGTTGAAGTGTGGTTATATGGAAGTTTATTGTATTACTTCTAATATATTTTAGAGTATTTTTGCTTGTCTTATAGAAGCAGTGTATATTTATTACAAATATTTCTAAGTAATCTTCTGGAAGTTTCACGAAATTTGATGAGTTGTAAAAATTTTACAGTTTCTACTGAAAATTATGAGTTATCCTGAAATTCAGCAGACATGTTTGTTTTGTCAAATGTTTGTAAATTTTTTGTGGTACTTTTATTGATTCATTGCAAAATTTTCATAAAGTAAAAATTTTACAGTTTCTACTGAAAATTATGAGTTATCCTGAAATTTAGCAGACATGTTTGTTTTGTCAAGTGTTTTTAAATTTTTTGTGGTAAATTTATTAATTCATTGCAAATTTTTCATAAAATTTTGGTTTTATAAATTATTTATGGACTATGATATATTCAATGACTCTTATTTCAAAGCTTTTATCTGCAAATTTTACGAATTTATAAAAATTACAAGTTTTACTGAAATTTAAAATATTTTATTTTTGTAAAATGTTTGTAATTTTATTCCCAAAGTTTTATCAATGTATCACAAAATTTTCATAAATTACTAGTTTTATACACTACGGAAAAGAATTATCGCATATTCCAAAAAACATTATTATTATTTTTTTTAATGTACCGATATTTTGTTTTTGTAGGTAGAAGCAAAACAAAAAAATTTAGTGTAGATTATTTATGGAGTATGATATGTCCAATGACTTTCATTTTAAAGCTTTGATCTAGAAATTTTATGAAATAGCCTATTGGTTTTATTAAAATATTACAGCTTAAAAAATTAAGAGTTCTACTAAAATTTAGCAGAAATGCATTTTTGTTGGGTACTTTTATGAATTTATTGCAAAAAATTAATAATGTAATGATTTTATAAATTATTTATGAACTAAGATATATTCATGTATTCAATAAATTAAATTTGTTATAGATTATTTATCGTCTATGATATTATTACATTCAATGGCTTATATTTTACAGCTTTCATCTGGAAATTTCACGTAATAATCCTCGAGTTTTGTAAATAATTTTCTGTTTTTCTTCAAATTACGAGTTCTATTAAAATTTAGCAGATATGCATGTTTTTGTAAAGTTTGTACATTTTTGTGGTACTTCTATGAATTTATAGCAAAGTTCTCATACATAAAGAAATGATTTACGGATTATGATATATTCATATATTCAATAAAGTAAAGGTTTTATAGATTATTTATCGACTATGATATTATTAGATTCAATGATTTATATTTTAAAGTTTTCATATAATTTACTGTTTTTCTGAATATTACAAGTTCTACTAAAATTTTGCAGATATGCATGTTTTTGTAAAGTTTGTATATTTTTTGGGGTACTTCTATGAATTTAGAGCAAAATTTTCATAAAGTAATGATTTTATAGATTATTTACGGATTATGATATATTCATATATACAATAAAGTAAAGGTTTCATACATTATTTATCGACTATGATATTATTATATTTAATGATTTATATTTTAAAGCTTTCATCTGGAAATTTCACGTAATAATCCTTGAGTTTTATAAATAATTTACTGTTTTTTTCTGAAAATTACGAGTTCTAATCAAATTTCTCAAATATGCATGTTTTTGTAAAGTTTGTACATGTTTTGGGGTACTTCTATGAATTTAGAGCAAAGTTCTCATACATGAAGTAATGATTTTCTAGATTATTTACGGATTATGATATATTAATATATTCAATAAAGTAAAGGTTTTATAGATTATTTATCGACTATGATATTATTAGATTCAATGATTTATATTTGAAAGTTCTTATCAAATTTACTGTTTTTTTCTGAAAATTGCGAGTTCTATTAAAATTTAGCAGATATGCATGTTTTTGTACAGTTTGTACATTTTTTGGGGTACTTCTATGAAGTTAGAGCAAAATTTTCATAAAGTAATGATTTTATAGATTATTTACGGATTATGATGTATTCATATATACAATAAAGTAAAGGTTTTATAGATTATTTATCGACTATGATATTATTGGATTCAATGATTTATATTTTAGAGCTTTCATCTGAAAACTTCACGTAATAATCCTTGAGTTTTATAAATAATTTACTGTTTTTTTCTGAAAATTACGAGTTCTAATAAAATTTAGCAAATATGCATGTTTTTGTAAAGTTTGTACATGTTTTGGGGTACTTCTATGAATTTACAGCAAAATTCTCATAAAGTAATGTTTTTATAGATTCTTTATTGACTATAATATTATATTCAATTACTTTTATTTTAAAGCTGTAAGAAATTTCACGATATATCTCATAGGTTTTGCTTTTATTTTACATTTTTTACTTACAATAAAACACGTAAAATAAAACGAGTTCTACTAAAATTTAGTAGAAATGTATTTTTTATAAAATGTTTGCAATTTTTTGCGAAAGTTTTATGAATATACCTGGTATTGCCAAATTTTCATATAGTAATGGTTTTAAATATTATTTATGGACTGTGATATATTGAATAACTTTTATTTTAAAGCTTTCATTGGGAAATTTAATGAAATTTCGAGTTCCATAAAATGTGTACAGTTTTTGAGGAAAATTAATTTAATTTTAAAGGAATTGAAAAAAAAACACTTGGTATAAGTTTCACAAACATTTTAATATAAATAACTCTACAATTGTTTCGGTAGGTTAACCATTTTCAAGAGCAAATGAATACTTTGCTATTGAAAATGGTTTAACTACCGAAACAATTGTAGAGTTATTTTTATTAAAAAATCGTGAAACTTATACCAAGTGTTTGTTTTAAATCTCCTTAATCAATATGTTTCAGTAAGTGATTACCACACACATATTCAATTTAATTTAGTTTTCTTTGTATGGAATTTTATAGAATTATTATTTTTTGTGAATTATTTTATGAACTTAATTTTCACAAGTTTCAGAAGTTTTCACAAAGTAAGGACTATAAACTATTCAGTGTTTAATGTTAAAAGTTCTTATTGCATTTTTTTTTTAAATTGTGTGATACAAATGAATACTTTTGCTCTTGAAAATGTTTTAACTACCGAAGCAATTGTAGAGTTATTTCTATTAAAAAAATCATGAAACTTATATCAAGTGTTTTTTTTTAAATCTACTTAATCAATATGTTTCACCAAGTGATTACCACACACACACATTCAATTTAATGTAATTTTGTATCACGGAATTTTATAGAATTATTATTTTTTGTGAATAATTTTATGAACTTAATTTTCACAAGTTTCAGAAGTTTTCACAAAGTAAGGACTGTAATCTATTCAATGTTTAATGTTAACTGTTCTTATTGAATTTTTTTTAGTGTATGATACCTACTTAACCCGATGATGAATATTTAAAATTTTGATGTCTCAGTGAAATTTTGTATTATTTCAAGAGATATTTATAAATATTTGCCGTATTTCATTTTCAATTATGAGATATTCCTAAGACCTAAGAACCTAAGATTTGAGTATCTTCACTAGTTATCACTGTACTGACGAAACCCACAAGGTCGAAACAAAGTCTTAATATAATTATATAACCATATACGTATAAGAATATACAAAATATATAAATATCCAAATTTTTCATTTTCTCCATAAAATTTGATTGTAGTTACAGTGTTATTCATAAAAATTTAAACAGCGGTTTAATGGTGGTTTAATCTTAAAATCTTAAATCATTAAAATTTAAGTTTATAATTTTATATTTTAAATATGAGTCACCATATTATAATATACCATCAAAGGTAAAACTTTGTTATTAAAGTCCAGTCAGATATATTTCAGATTAATCATGAATACTCATGTTTTGCAAAATCAAAGCCACCGCTACTTAATTTTGAAAATAGAAGTCAGAATAATCAATATGGATGAAAAATTTATAAATCCTGAAAAATCATTGCCACGTATATACAATTTGCATAAATACAAATAAGAAAGTATTTTACTTGGGTTAGGAATATTCAAGTTTTCCAAAATCATCATCACGATCACAAATTTTTTACAATAGAAGTTCTAAAACCTTCAAGATGGATGACATTTTCTGAAATCTTGAAAAATCGTCGCCACGTGTACCAAATTATGAAAATAGAAGTCATGATACAATCATGATGGATGACAAATTTTGAAATTTAGATAAATCATTGCCACGAATATGCAGTTTCCATCAATACAAAAAACAAACTATTTCACTTGGGTTAGGAATATTCATGTTTTCCATAATCATGGAAATGTTATTAAAAAAATACGTCAAAAGGTTACTATGCTCTGATTTTTCTAAACTGGCGTGCACGTCATCAAACAGCTGTGTGATGAGGTTTTTTCGTACCAACGTGATTGTTTTCGAGAATATGCATAACAATAGTTTAAGATTCGAAATTAATCTGAGGATCATTTGTTACATAATACTGATCATCGGTGGTTATAAATAGGTAATCGGTGTATTAACCGCGGCCACAATTTTCACCTGGCAATCATGTAATAAATCATGTTATGTTGGCAGGCGCGTTATTTTTTCGGCGACGATGCCATATCTTTGTCACTAACCATGCTCATACATGTGTGTATAACCAAACTTCTTTGACGTCTAACTTGTTACATTTGATCGATTAATACAATGCATATTTTGCCATTGTAGCTGTTAATCCATAACCACAGGATTTATATCTGTACGAAAAACGGCAGAGAAGTCGACGAATTTGATACGAACCGCGCACTGTCGCACAAGATTGCACGGGCGGAACAGCTGATTGCAGCCATTTTTAAATACCCAGGACAGCTGGCAACCTTGTACAATTGTGCCATCATTATTATGATTATTATTTTGATGACGTGCACGCGAGTTTAGAAAAATCAGAGTATATATAACATTTTCAATGCTGTTGCACCCAATTTTTATGTTTCTTCACTATCACAAAATTTTTACAATACAAGCTCCAAAAGCTTCAAAATGGATGACAAATAATTAAATTTTCAAAAATCATCTCCATATGTAAAAAAATTGAAAATATTAATAAACAAATATTTCAGATGGGCACGAGTACTCAAATTTTGTAAAATCATTATTTACACAATTTCAAAAATGCAAGTTCATTAAAAATTTATGACGGATGATACTCACTATGTTCGAAAATGTAAAATATTTTCGTTAGGCGGCAAATTTTAATTCTGTAAAACCATCTCCAGATTTACAAAACTTTGATTACCAAAAAAATATATAAATAAATCAAAATTTGTTTAATAGCAGGTGCCAACAAATATTGTAGCATAGATTAGCAAGAAATACTCAAATATTGGATATATATTGCCAAAACTCTGCGGAAGTGAAACAACTAAAAAACAGTTGAAGAATCATCCCCATGTTTACTAAATTTGGATTACAAAACTAAGATAAAAAAAATTCTAAATTTATTTAGTCCTGTTATTTGCATAAATAAAAAAAGCAAACTATTTCACTTGGATAGGAATATTCAAGTTTTCCATAATCATCATCACGATAACAAAATTTTTTCAATACAAGTTCCAAAAGCTTGAAGATGGATGTCAAATAATTAAATTTTCAAAAAGCTTCTCCCTATGTACAAAATTTGAAGATATTAATAAACAAATGTTTCAGATGGCTTAAGAATACTCAAATTTTGTAAAATCATTATTTACACAATTTCAAAAATGGAAGTGCACTAAACATTTATGACTGATGATACTCACTTTGTTCGAATATATAAAATACTTTCGTTAGGCGGCAAATTTAAATTCTGTATAACCATCGCCACATTTACAAAAAAATTATTACAAAACAAAGATTAAAAAAAAATCAAAATTTGTTTAATAACAGATGCCAACACATATTGTGGCATATATTAGCAAGAAATACTTGCAAATTTTGAAAATTTATTGCCAAAACTCTGCTACAGTGAAAAAACAATAAAAAAATAGTTGAAGAATCAAAATTTATTTTATCGTGTTATTTGCATAAATACAAAAACAAACTATTTCACTTGGGTTAGGAATAAAGGCAATTGTTTTACAATACAAGTTTCAAAGGCTTCAAGTTGATGACAAATAATTAAATTTTCAAAAAGCATCTCCCTATGTACAAAATTTGAAAATATAAATAAAAAAATGTTTCAGATGGGCTACGAATACCCAAATTTTGTAAAATAACTATTTACACAATTTCAAAAATGCATGTGCATTAAACTTTTCTCAAATTTTGGAAATTTATTTTCAACACTCTGCGGATGTGAAAAATACAATAAACCCGCTGTAGAATCATCGCCACGTTTACAAAATTTTGATTAGAAAAAGAAAGTTTAAAAATATATTTAATAATAGGAGCCAACAAACATTATCCCATAGATAAGCAAGAACTTCTCAAATTTTAGAAACATCTGTGAAACAGAAGAAAGTAAAAAACTAGAAATTTCCGACAATTTAAATGATTGTGTATTTTACAGGAGACTTCTAAAAACAAAAAAAATATTTTTGAAATATACATACCTACTTCTGTAAGTTTATTATATAAGTATGTATATTGTACATCAGTATATTATTTTAATTCCAAATTATATTGAACATTAAAAGTTTATGATCATGAAATATTCAATATCTAATGACTCTTATCTAGTTCATTTAAATTATGTATTTTTGTGGAAAAATTCTTGAATTGGTTGGGAAATATAAGAAATTATGTACCCACAAATTTCTTGATTTTCGATACAAATTTGTAGTTTGTGGAAAACTTTGATTATTACTCTAGAGTTTATTTCTGACGATTCCCTGTGACCCTATGATATGTAAAGCCGGTAATTATCCTGCTCATGTCTGTGTTCTTCAATAACGTCCAGATGCTTAGTGCAACACGATAAAACAATTCCCGTGGCGAAATTGTGGAGGAAGCAATCCGATAATTAGCGGCTCGTTCATTATCCAGTCACAAGGATGCGCGTCACGAGGAAATTCCGATTGTTATCGGCAATTTGTCGGAGGATGCATCGGCAGTCGATAGGTCATATCTCCAATGCGATCTCCCCATGCTGCCTAGCAGAAAGCGCAGGGAAGAGATAATTGAGGTTTATGCAATGTAATTGATACGTAGCGGTAATCAGATATATCACTTATTTTAAGCTATTAATAAGTTAGCAGCCACTACGTGCAAGCAGGAAGCATTTATATTTGCATTAACAATCGAATTTATAGCACAACGCAAAAACGTAATCATTCATTTGTTGTTAATTTAACACTCTAATTATTTCCTTCCTCGATAATTAATACAATCTCAATAGAAACTCCGGTCACGCACCACTAAATCCTCCACATCCCGCGGATCATAAGCGGAGTGAAATTTCCGCGCCTACGAAGATTTCCACAACTCGCCAGGAATGCGTGCCAAATTATTATCTGTTGCACAACTGGCGAAGATATCGGCGCAAATATCAACCGAATTTGCGGCTCGAATTCTTAATCGCGCGACACACTTTGCATGAAACTGTCAGGGCCCTAATTAGCAGACGAATGGCCATTACCGTTTTTATCTTTTAATCTACTTTTGCCATGTTTTCGTATAATTATGGGAACGTACGATGTTACAAAATAATACAATGTGGCGTGTCTACCGGGAATTATCTTAAATGCATCGGTTTTTTAAACCCGCTGAGGTCGCACGTAAGTATGCACATTTTTGAACCCATTAAATAATATTTAGATAAACTTGTAATTAGTGCAGTTTGTAATAATTATATAGCGCTTGGCGATTTTTTTTATAATGTTAGTTTAGCACAGCACTTGATTATCAAGTTATTTATAAAGTTACTTACTTTCCTCATTTTTTATTATAAATTTGCAAGTAACTACCATTATTGTTATTACACACATTATAGCTTTTCAGATACTTATAAGCAGGGTTGGAATAAATCATGATTTAAAAAACAAAATCAAAAATCAATGATTTAAAATAAATCAAATAAAACATGATTTTTTGAATTTATTTGATTTTTTATATTACTGATCAGTTATTGCCAGTTTTGATGCAATTTATATCAATTGCATTGTATTTACATCACGATTTAAATCGCACGATTTTTTTTTAACAAATTCTTAAATTTGAACAAGAATTGATGATTAAAACAAATTTCTGTTTATATGTACTATGTGATGGAGAAAAAATGCAAGATAAGAATAATATTTCACTTACAATGATCTACTTTAAAGCATGCTAACTCTATAGTTACATTATATTTTTAATTGTTAACCTATTGGAATGCATAAATAATGCATAACAATGATTAATTAAAAAAAAACAATTTTGATTTAAATCAATAATTTATCTAAAAAAAAAAACAATTGATTTACATTTGATTTACATTAACATCATATTTTAAATGATGTAATAAATGTAATAACGTATAAATCTGTTGATTTAAATCAATTGATTTTAATCACACCAACCCTGCTACAAGCTAAATATTAAAACAAATCACAATTTTATAAACATTGTTAGTAAAATTCAGATATTTTGATTGTATGTTATTAAAAAATACGTTAAAAGGTTACTACATAACATTTTCAATGCTGTTGCACCCAATGTTTATGTTTCTTTGAAATTTGCCATAAACTTGACATTTCTGCTTCCTTAAAAAACAGTTCATATTTTTTTAAACAAATATTTCATCCAACACAATTCTAAAATTTTTCTCTTAAATTTCGGTTGAATTAAGGCTTTAGCACATATCATGGACATTTTAAGAGTTATTGTTGCAACATTGACTGCAATAATTGTAATTTAGATATCAAAAATTTAAATTTTGGTACTAATATTTTATTAATACACTGGTCAACAAATTTTGACGAATAAGTTGTTTCTTCAACATGAATGCATTTTTCGGAAAGTATTTACTATACATATGTACGAAATGCAAAAATAAATTGTGTGTTCAGGTAATTTTTTTAAAAAAAATTTACATATTTTTTACAAGTTAACAAGAACACGTTCTCAGTTAAAGAGAGGTTAAAAAAATTGAATCCTGTATTACCATAAAAAATCATCGAAATCGTCTTGCATTCCGAAAAAAGTTACACTTTATGAAAAAATTGAAATATCACAAAAACATGACGTGCTAGAAATTTTTTCTAACGTTTCTGAAATCAGCACAACATTTTCTGTCGAAATCGGCTATTTACGTCTAAGGGACTAATATTGTGAATTGTGTTGACCAATGATATTGGCAGTCATAACTGAAATTATGCCAAATATGTATTACAATTATACAAAAAATTACAATCAGTAGTCTCTAAAATTTTGCTAGATTTAAAGCTTTTAATCATTATTATACATATTGATACTAATCTTTGCAGTAGTAACAGTAATAATTAAAATTTAGACACATGAATTGAAAATATTACAGTTTTCTTTAAATTTTTTTTGCAGTAGTCTCAAAATTCGGTAGACTAGCTTTGACAATGTATTACTGCAATTTTGACACGAATCATTGCAATATTGACTTCAATAATTTAAATTATTACCCCAAAAATCAAAAATTTGGCAGGAATTTTTAAATTAAAGTCTCTTTTAAGATCATAACTAAAATTATACAAAAAACTGAAAATTTAGCTGTAATCTCTTTAATTTTTTGACAGAATTAAAACTTTGACAGTATATCAATGCAATATTGACGCTAATATTTAATCATTATTATACATATTGATACAAATACATGAATTGAATATTTTGCAGTATTCTTTGAACATTTTTGCAGCAGTCTCAAAATTTGGTAGATTTAAAGCTTTGACAATATATTACTGCAATTTTGACACGAATCATTGCAATATTGAATGCAATAAATGAAATTATGACACCAAAAATCGAAAATTTGGCAGCAATTTTGAAATGAAAGTAATTTTTAGTAATAACTAAAATTATACAAAAACTGAGAATTTAGCAGTAATCTCTAAAAGTTCGGTAGAATTAAAGCTTTTATAGTATATAAATTCAATATTGACGCTAATATTTACAATATTGACAGTAATATTTGAAATTTATAGACATATATTAAAAAATTTAATGTGTTCTTTGATTGCTTTTGCAGTAGTCTCAAAATTCTGTAGATTTAAAGCTTTCATTATATATTTCTGCAATTTTGACACGAATCATTGCAATATTGACTGCAATAATTAAAATTAGGACACCAAAAATCGAAATTTGGCAGCAATTTTTAAATCTTTTACGGTCATAACTAAAATTATACAAAAACTGAGAATTTAGCACTAATCTTAGTACACGAGATCTTGATTTAAGTATATTTAAGTATAAATGTATATATTTTATATATTATATTTTGTATTTTATTATTTTATTTTAGTTGACAATATTGACAATGTAATACTCCACTGAAAGTCGACATACAAATAAATTATTATTATTATTATTAATAATCTCTACACGTTCAGTAGAATTAAAGCTTTGATAGTGTATCAGTGCAATATTAAGCTAATATTAAAAAAAATGATTTATTTGATTTTTTTATATTACTGATCAGTTATTGCCAGTTTTGATGCTATTTATATCAATTGATTTATATTACGATTTAAATCGCATGATTTCTTTTAATAAATTGAACAAGAATTGATGAACATGGAAGAAAAGAAAAATATTTTACTTGCAATAAATGCATGCAATAATTGAAATTAGGACACCTAAAATCGAAAAATTGGCAGTAAACTAATATTATACAAAAAATTAGAATTTAGCAGTAGTCTCTAAATGTTCAATAGAATGAAAGCTTTGACAGTATATCAATGCAATATTCAGCCAATATTTGCAATTTTGACGATAATATTTGCAATTTTGACGCTATAATTTGCAATTTTGACCGTAATAATTAAAATGTATAGACAAAAATTTAAAACTTTGCAGTAATCCCTCAATATTCGGCGGTATTAAAGCTTTCACACTATTTTATACAGTTGACAGTAGGTACATCAATGCAATATTCACACTAATCTTTGCTATATTGATAGTAACTATTAAAATTTAGGCATAAGAATTTAAAATTTTGCGGTGACCTTAAACATAAAAACTTTGACAATATACTATTGCAATTTTGACATTAATCATTGCAATATTGGCTCCAATAATTGAAATTTAATAACCAAAAACTGAAAATTTGGCAGTAATCTTTTAAACTTTGGCAGTTGTAACTGAAATTATACACAAAAATGACGATTTAGCAGTAATCTCTAATATTTTGGTAGAATGAAAGCTCTGAGACCAGGGTTGGAATAAATCATGATTTGAAAAAAATCATAAATCAATTATTTAATCATGATTTATTAAATCATGATTTATTTGATATATTTAATTTATAAGTTTTTGCTAGTTTTAACGTAATTTATATCAATTGATTTACATCACGATTTAAATCATGTACATTTTTTTTTATAAATTCTTAAATATGAACAGGAATTGATGATCGGTGTATCTGTACCATGTGATCTTCCAAAAAGTGGAAGAACAGAAAAATATTTTACTTATTTACAATTATCTACTTTATAGCATGCTAACTCTACAGTTACTTCAAATTTTTCATTAATCGCCTATTGGAATGCACAAACAGTGGAAAAGCCATGATTAACTTCCGATTAATTTTGGGAAATGTGCATGTTATTAGTTGTTTTTTTGTGAACAAGGGTTAATGTGTCTCAATTAACCATGATTAATTTAAAAAAGCTCAAGTTTGATTTAAATCAATGATTTATTTAAAAAAAAATATCATAAGTTGATTTAAATCATGATATTAGTCACACCAACATGTTTATAAGCCGTTGAAACCCAGAGTGGGTGAGAAAAATAAAAAAATGATGAATTAAAAAACAGATGAAACAGAAGTAATGTGCATTTAAAAAAATAAAATGAAAAACAAATATTAAGTAGGTACCTACACATATGAGCCATTGAAAATTGGAGTAGTGTAAGTCCTTTTTGTTTAATTCTGAGAAGTCCAAAAATGAACAAGGCATGTTGTCAGTTATAAATTTTTGGGCTTGTACTTGGAGCTGATTTTGAAAGAAAATAGACCACTCTGATTTTCAATGGCTCATATGTGTAGATACCTACTTAATATTTGTTTTTAATTATCTTTTAATTAAAATTCACATTACTTCTGTTTCATCTGTTTTTTTTTCTTCTGGTTTTAATTTTTTTAATATTTATTAATTAAAATTCGCATTACTTCTATTTAATTCTTGAAAGGAAAAAACTTTATCAATAAAAATTTCTGGCAAAAAAAAAAACAAAATTGCCTTTGATCTCATCGATAAGTATCTCATTAAATTACAGAACTGAAATAGAGGTAGCAAACTTCTATCAGATGGATTAACATAATTCACAATAATCTCTTCTGCCCTCTAATTGAGCATGGTGCATGACTCAGATACCGTGCACCTAGAGCACTGTCGTTTGCAGACGATTACGCTTCTTGTTACATGTGAAAGTAAACCCGCGTTATTAGCGCGTTATGTAAACTTTTTTATGTGTATCGTGGAAAAATCCCGCGTTTCTGAGGAGTTCCGATCGGAACGAGGTGTGAAATTTACTCGCTTTCATCGCCACATAATAATTTTGGGCAAATGTAGTTTTTTTTTTTTTAATAAAGCTACGAAGCGTGCAAATTAAATTTGTTAAATTTGTTTTAATTTAGCTTTCAGTTTAAATTTTTACAATTACGACATCGAAACTTCACACCCAGCTATAAATTCGCAATATGAATCATTTCTCCGACCTGATAATTCACAGCATTTGCATCATCCAGCCTCCAGTGGATCCTGTTTCTTCTCTGCAGCGTTAAATCTGAGGTAATTACCCGTTGACATTTAATATTGAATAAAGCCATGGTATTTAAGCACCACGTCTTGATTCAGCAAGGATGCGTGCAGGAAATGGTACAAATTTTACGGTGATAAATAAATAAATGCTCTCAGCAACGCATCCTATGGTGTGCTCATCAATGGTGTGCGCAGTGGTATTTCAGACGACCCAATTCCCTGCGTTGAGAAACAAAATCATATCGGTTCGGTTTTCCTTTGCTCTTGGTGTTGCGTCAATGTGAATCACTTCTTGAATTAATTTCAAGTCTTATAATCCATACAAAAATACATACTTGACCACTAAATGATAAATATGAATGTTATTCAAGTATATTGAATTTAATGTTAATAATCCAAAATTAAAAAAAAATTATAATATCATGATCATGATCAATAATTTTCTCTTCGTTTATCTCGAATCATTTATCTCATCTATTCCCGCTACATTTCCATTTTTTATTTCTCCGTATTGCTTCTACTACCTATTCTTTTTGTATTTCCTCACCCTCTTCTCTTGATGGTCTTTCCTTTACCTCTGTTTCTACTTATTCTAGTCCATTTGGTCATTTTGTTAGTTCATCAAAGTATTCTTTCCTTCTTTGCATTATTTTCGTTTCGTCTCTGATTATGTTTCCGGTTTTCTTATATTTATCTTGGTACATTCCTTCTTCTGTCTGAGCTGTTTCATTGCGCCATAGAATAGTTTTTGGTTTTCCTTGAAGTTGTCATTTATCTTCTTTTCCAAAATATACCCCGAATTTCTCATAAACTCATAAACACCTCAAAGAATTATATAAAACGTGATATAAAGTCTAATAAATTTTGTTAAAAACCATGGACATCCTATTAGGCCCACACAGAAATTCAACAATAATATATTAATAATAATTATCCTTCACAACTGATTCATAACGTATTAAAACACAATGGAAAGTGTTATAAAATAAATCACACGTTATTATTAATTCAACTTATCACATTGTATCGTTATGTAACGGGTGTTCGTTACAAATCAATGAACTACAGATAATATGCGTTGCACATAAATTATGGGCCTTGATATTGATTTCGGTGTTAGTCATGGACACATTAGCAACGTGTTATTAATGGCCAATATAATGCATTGCAAAGTTTTATCTCAGTTAGTGTGCAACTGACAGTACAGGATTCTGTATCTATTTAATAACGAGGTTCTTTGTTCTTGAGTCAATATATGCGCAATGGAATCAGGTATCAGGAGAATGATTAATCATTCTAATATATTGACGCGACCTATTTGTATTTATAAAATTGATTGGTTCAACAAAATTAATACATTTTATTATTGATAAAAGCAGAATTTTTTGTAATATACTTTTCAATATTGAGTTGTATTTTTATGTATTTATAAACAAGCATAAGAAGGGGATAAAACGCGAAATCATTGGTTTCAAATTGCTTTTAGTGAAAACGGTGTATGAAATTAAATCGATATAAAATTTAAAAAATTATCTTCTAAAAATGTCTTCTAAAATCTAAATTCTAATTCTAGAATCTAAATTCTAAAATTAATCGATTAAAATAGTTTTTTTTAATGCACGTTTTCAGGAATATTTTATTTATGTTTTTATATTGTTTTTTTTTTCAATATTTATAAATTTAAGAACGGATTAATCGCCAAATAATGTATTGCGAATTTGTTCTAGTGAAAAATGTTATACAAAAGTAAATGGATTTTGAACAATTAATACAATTTATTATCGATTAAAATCAGTATTTTTGTAATACACCTTTTTAAGAATATTTTATTTATGTTTTACAATTGTTATGTATCTACAAATAACCGTAATAAGAAGAAAAATCGCAATTATTTAAAATAATTAGTTGTGAGTTTTTTCTAGTGAAAAATCTGGATAGATATATGGTATTTAGGTTTCTTGAGTGATACGAAAAGGTAGGACGTAGAAGTCAAAACCACTTTGACCACCACCAAAAATTATAATTCTTCGTAATGGATTTAAAATTTGATTAAGAAGTAATATAAAAGTAAGAACTGACATTCATTTTTGTTTTATTTTATTTTCTTAGAAACAAATAAATTAAAAATATGCGATAATTCGTTTATTATTACTAATCGAAACGTCGATAGCTTTAATAAGTTTTCCTTTACCACTAAATCGCATTAATACTTTTTAAATTTATTTCAGGGCTACTTTGGCTGTACCTTTCCGGATTTGGTTTCACGGTCACATCACTTGAGCCTGGGGTAAGAATTCATGCAAGTATATTATTATTATTATTGTTATGTTTGATATTGTTTGATATGATTGTTACTATAAATGTTTAAAATACTTATCAGCACATCACTTGAGCCTGGAGTAAGAATTCATGCAAGTATATTATTATTATTGTTTTGTTTGATATTCTTTGATATGATTGTTACTATAAATGTTTAAAATACGTATCAGCAAGAATTTTGTTCCAAAAACCTGTTATTTTTGCCACCTCATAATCGTTTATCTCAGAAACCTGTTTTACTGCAATGTTTAATTTTCAATCAAAATTTCCCATTTTCCTATAAAAATTTGCACTGTTTAATTACAGTTTCACAATTTTCGATGAATATTTTATACGTTTTAACGTAAATTTCATCATTACCAAAAAAAATCTTGTAAATGTAATAAATCATAATTGAATCATTTATCTCAGGAACCTGCTAAGTGTACATAATTTTTGAGAAACAGAGGAAAAATACTATATCTTATTTAATATATTATAATTAAATATCCCATAAAACGAAATGTCTGTACTGATGTGGTGACAGTGATTTCATAAAAAAAGGAATATCTATAAAAATTACTGTTGGCGGATTTCTGAAAAAAACAATTCAAATGTCTCCTTATTATTATATACCTTTTGTAATTTCTAATAAAAAAAAAAAATATTCAATCACAACTTAATGATTTTTGACAAATATTCTATGAGTTTTATTTAATAAGTTTCTATGAAAATTTTATTATTTCCAGTGAACATTTTGCCAGTTAACTATTACATTAGTGCTAAAAACTTAATTCGTGCCCAGAATTTTATAATTTTTACTGGAATGTTTAATTTTCAATCAAAATTTTCCACTTTCCTATAAAAATGTGCACTGTTAAAACCTTTAGATATTTGTGAAAAGTTACCAAAATTGAACGAGGCATTAAAAATTAATAGGGCGACAAATTTTGGGGAAATCATTGTCAATAATGATTTAGAAATAATTTCAGAAAATATTTTTATGCCAGAAGTACATTATTACATGATGGGTAATTTAAAACCTTTAAATATTTGTGAAAAGGTATCAAAATGAACGAAGCATTAGAAATTAAGTGGGCGAAAATTTTTGAGGAAATCATTGTCGAAATTCATTCAGTAATTATTTTAGAAAATATTTTTATGCAAGAAGTACATTATCATGTTAAAGCATCTTTATTTTATTTAAAGTATTTATTTAAGTTTAAATGAAAATTTATCTTTTCCTGTTAAAATTTTGCAATTGTCATTAGTATGTTCAATTCGTACCAAGAATTTTTACTGTAATGTTTAATTTTCAATCAAAATTTCCCATTTTCCTATAAAAATTTGCACTGTTTAATTACAGTTTTACAATTGTCGATGAATATTTTATACGTTTTAACGTAAATTTCATCATTACCATAAAAAATATTGTAAATGGCAGTAACATGTAAAATTTATGGTGAAGGTTTTGTAATTTTCTCTGTTATTTTTAATTTATAATTTAAAATTTCGCGATTTTCAATAAAAAAATGTATATTTCAACGAGAATATCAGCATTTTAGACCAAAATTCTATAAGTTTAACTGAAAATTTCATGTTCTTCGGTTGAAAATTTGCAATTGTCATTAAACTTTTCAATTAGTCCCAAGAACTCTATAATTTTTACTGAAATGTTGAGTTTTCAATCGAAATTTCTTATTATCCAATGAAAATGTGTAATTTTTAAATATCTACAGTGTCTTAATTTTCGATGTATATTTTGTTTCAAAATTTTGTAAATGTCATTATTTCTAGTAAAAATCTTGCAATTGCCACTAAAATTTTAAATCTCTGCAGATAATTCTATAATTTTTGGTCCAATTTTTAGTTTACATTATTAAATTTCTTATTATTTTGTACAATTTTCCATATACTATATATGATTATTAACTTTTACTGATGCTGATATGCTGATTCTAAAATGAGTTATGATTCTTTCATGAATTTTCATGAAAATTTGTGTGACTGGATTTTACTTTCAATTTTATTTTATTATTATTTCTGAAAAAAACGATTCAAATGGCTCCTTAAGAATATTTTATACGTTTTAACGTAAATTTCATCATTACCATAAAAAATCTTGTAAATGGCAGTAACATTTAAAATTTATGGTGAAGGTTTTGTAATTTTCTCTGTCATTTTTTATTTATAATTAAAAATTTTCGATAAAAATTTGAATATTTCAATGACAATGTCAGCATTTTAGACATTTGACCAGTGACTTGAACATTCATTCCAATTGATTTGTTCTCGATTCTGTAACAGTATTCGATTTCTGTAACTCTTTGGAATCGTCTGCTTGCAGTTGCTCTTGGCATATGCGAATAACCATGTCATGACAGTTATGACTAAAGTACTAATGAAAATTTTATAATTTCCAATAGAAATGCAACATTTATTGTAATTTACACAATCTAATTATATTTAAATATTTCGTTACTGTATATATTATTTTTCATTTAATTTGAGCAGTCAAATTTTAGACTTTATAATTAAAAATAGTAATGAACATTTTGTAATTTCCAATAGAAATGCAACATTTATTGTACCTAATTTAAACAATCTAATTATATATGAATATGTTTTTAAAGAAATGTAATATTTTTTCATTTTATTTGACCAGTGACTTGAACATTCATTCCAATTGATTTGTTCTCGATTCTGTAACAGTCAATCTCTTTGGAGTCGTCTGCTTGCAGTTGCTCTTGGCATATGCGAATAACCAAGTCATGAAAGTCAATCGCTGAAGGGAACAACAATGTATTCATTTCAACACATTTTTTTATCTGCACATGACCATTTGAATCGTTAACACCTCCGCGGTAAATGCCAGCGCTATTTTTTTTTTATTAATACGTACACTAACAAGGCTTCGATTCCAGCTGATTGAATCGCAAATCGCATAATGGATGTAATTATGGCATTGAAAGCAAGACGCATTAACACGTGTAGGTCATCACACGCTGCAATGGTTTCGTTGTAAGATGGGAATTTCTTGAAGCTGTAACCCGGATATTGCTTGGGCACATTATTTTTAAAATAACCGTAATATGCGATTGCGTAATTTATGATCGCGATAAAAGTGTTTCATAAAACGCACATAAAGCCCTACCAAAACAGCAATCAATCCATAAGCCGATGCAAAAACCAATTCCGTGGGAATCGATTTTATCATATCGTACGTCACGTCGGCAGTTACCATCCCCACGTTACTGCCTAGTCCAATAAGGAGAAACTGCGATGTTTTTTTTTGTGTGTGTTAATAATCGTTTACTAATACATCCTGTGCGGTTGTCGTAAATAATCGTGTTGTAAGAGCGTAAAAAGGAACGTTTCTCACACTGGGAAAACTGTAACAATCATATTTACTGCATGATTTGCTCCGATTTTTTTTCCACTGGCATTCACAGGCCCGAAGAAAGTGTGGACGCGAAAGAAATGTAATCGGCGGCGTGTTAACCACGTGAGCCCGTGAAATCCGGATTGCCCAAGAGTTTTAGCATTGAAACGCTGGATGGCATCGTTATTTACGACGCTCCGGTGGACTATCACGAGTTCTAGGTTGCGATAAATTTCCATCCCGGCAATTACATGTGTGTGCGCAAGTTGAAACGCACCCATCGAAAATTCCTGGCGTCTGAATAAGTCCGCAAATAATGTATTTAAATTCAGCATTTTTCATTTGCATAAAGTGGCGGAGCTACAATTGCGTTCTCTCGGCGAAAGGTTAAATGCAATACACGGGATTTTTACGGCGCTCTTTCGGTGGGAACTCCGCTGAATGTCACAGATACGAATCTCGTTATGAAGGATTCTCGCTCGCCTGTTTGTTTGTTTTCTTGCGCTCTGCAGGTGGAATTATCTGGGGCCAGACACCCACGTACTTAATTCAATTCGCTCGGGTCATTAATATCAAGGTCCGAAGGAGTTTACTTTTTCGCAAATTAATCCACATTAGCAGAAGAAAAAGAAGAAGAAGAAGAAGAAGAAACAAAGCAGTGGTAGTTGTAGTGGAAGAAGAAGTCCTAGAAGAAGCAGAAGTAGTAGAAGCAGAAGGAAGAGATCTTACTAGGCAAAATTGTGAAATTTTAAGTGTAAATTGAAAATTTGACTAAAAATTACTCCTATAAAATTATCAGCCCAGATTTAGAATTCCATTGGCAATTGCAAGATTTTTAATGGATATGATGAAATTTTCATTGAAGCATAAAATATCCCTTGATAATAATGATACCGTAATGATGAGGTGGAGCTTGTGAAAGTATCGTAGAAAATAAAATACGCTACACCTTTTTCACAAAAAACATTCATTTGCTAAATGTACATTTCCACCGTAATGCAGCTATCTTCAGTATCAGTACTTGTTTGCTACTGAAGATGGCTGCATTGTGGCCGAAATGTACATTTAACCAATAAATGTTTTTCGTGAAAAAGGTGTTCCGTATATTAATTTCAATGATACCGTAATTGAAAATTACATTTTGTTAATTGGAAATCGTCACAATTTGATAATTACTTAAACATTGCAGTAAAACTTTTAAAATTTTAAGTACTAGTATACGATATGGTATACTAAACCTTACTGTACTACACCGTATACTAGTATACCATACCGTTTACTAACAATTGCCAAATATTTACTCAAAAGTTCTAATTTTCATTGAAACTTATAGAATATTGGTCTAAAATAATTAACTTGTAGTTGAAATTTCCGAATTTTTATTGGAAATAGTGAAAGTTTTATTGGAAATTACGAATTACACTGACCGATCGAAAGGTCAAATTTTCATTGAAACTTATAGAATATTGGTCTAAAATGATGAACTTGTAGTTGAAATTTCCGAATTTGTATTGGAAATGGTGAAATTTTGATTGGAAATTACGTATTACACTGACGGATCGAACAGTCAAATTTTTATTGAAACTTACAGAATATTGGTCTAAAATAATTAAGTTGTAGTAGAAATTACGGAATTTTTATTGGAAATTGTGAAAGTTTTATTGGAAATTACGAATTACACTGACTGATCGAACAGTCAAATTTTCATTGAAACTTACAGAATATTGGTCTAAAATGATGAACTTGTAGTTGAAATTTCCGAATTTGTATTGGAAATGGTGAAAGTTTTATTGGAAATTACAAATTACACTGACTGATCGAAAGGTCAAATTTTCATTGAAACTTATTAAATATTGATCTAAAATGATGAACTTGTAGTTGAAATTTCCGATTTTTTATTGGAAATTGTGAAAGTATAATAGTAATAATTGCTAAATATTTACTCAAAAGTTCAAATTTTCATTGAAACTTGTAGAATATTGGTCTAAAATAATTAACTTGTAGTTGAAATTTCCGATTTTTTAATGGAAATTGTGAAAGTTTTATTGGAAATTACGAATTACCATACTGTACTACACCGTATACTAGTATACAATACCGTTTACTAACAATTGCCAAATATTTACTCAAAAGTTCAAATTTTCATTGAAACTTATAGAATATTGGTCAAAAATAATTAACTCGTAGTTGAAATTTCCGAATTTGTATTGGAAATGGTGAAATTTTTATTGGAAATTACGTATTACACTGACTGATCGAACAGTCAAATTTTCATTTTAACTTACAGAATATTGGTCTAAAATGGTGAACTTGTAGTTGAAATTTCCGATTTTTTATTGGAAATTGTGAAAGTTTTATTGAAAATTACGAATTACACTGACTGATCGAAATGTCGAATTTTGATTGAAACTTATTAAATGTAGGTCTAAAATGATGAACTTGTAGTTGAAATTTCCGATTTGTTATTGGAAATTGTGAAAGTTTTATTGGAAATTACGAATTACACTGACCGATCGAACAGTCAAATTTTCATTGAAACTTATAGAATATTAGTCTAAAATGATAAAACTTGTAGTTGAAATTTCCGAATTTGTATTGGAAAGGTGAAATTTTTATTAGAAATTACGTATTACACTGACTGATCGAACAGTCAAATTTTCATTGTAACTTACAGAATATTGGTCTAAAATGATGAACTTGTAGTTGAAATTTCCAAATTTTTATTGGAAATTGTGAAAGTTTTATTGGAAATTACGCATTACACTGACTGATCGAAACTTGAAATTTTCTTTGAAACTTATAGAGTATTGGTCCAAAATGATCAACTTGTAGTTGAACTTTCCGATTTTATTTATTAATTATATTTATATTTATATTTATTATTTTGGAATTTATTATATATTTATTATTTATTATATTGTGATGTCATTCATTACAGTCAAAATTTCAAAAGTTGTAGCCAAATTTTCAATTGTTAGTAAAATGTCAATCATCATAGTCAAAATTTCAAAGATTACTGACAAGTTTTTATTTGGTGTCAAAATGAAAGTTTATTACTCCCTAATTTACAATTTTCAATTGTATTGGAAATTACGTATTATACTGGCTGATCGAACAGTCAAATTTTCATTGAAACTTATTAAATATTGGTCTAAAATGATGAACTTGTAGTTGAAATTTCCGAATTTGTATTGGAAATGGTGAAAGTTTTATTGGAAATTACGAATTACACTGACTGATCGAAAGGTCAAATTTTCATTGAAACTTATAGAATATTGGTCTAAAATGATGAACTTGTAGTCGAAATTTCCGATTTTTTATTGGCAATTGTGAAAGTTCTATTGGAAATTACGCATTACACTGACTGATCGATAGGTGAAATGTTCTTTGAAACTTATAGAATATTGGTCTAAAATGATGAACTTGTAGTTGAAATTTCCGATTTTATTTATTAATTATATTTATATTTATATTTATTATATTGGAATTTATTATATATTTATTATTTATTATATTGTGATGTCATTCATTACAGTCAAAATTTCAAAAGTTGTAGTCAAATTTTCAATTGTTAGTAAAATGTCAATCAGCATAGTCAAAATTTCAAAGATTACTGACAAGTTTTTATTTGGTGTCAAAATGAAAATATATTACTCCCTAATTTTCAGTTCTTTCTGCCAATATTTATTTAATTACACTAATTTATTTTTGTAATTAGAATCAATATTTGAATAATTACTTTAAATTTTAATAATTTCTTTGTTGTTACTGTTATTTTCAATTCTTGCTGTCAATATTTCATAAAATACTGTCAAAATTTCAATTATTTCTGCATTATTTTTAATATCATAAGTTCAAATATAAAAAAAAACAACTACTACTGTAAAAGTTTAAATTATACTTAGATTTTGTATCTTATTGACACTTTTTTTTCGTTAATTTTCGGTCATTGCCGTTCATGTTTCGAGAGTTACATCAAAATCTCAATTACTTACTACTGCTAAAATTACAATGATTATTGCTAAGATTAAATTTGTATCAAAACCCCACATCTTACAAGAACATTTTAAATTTTTAATAAAGTTACGGCCATTACCTTCAAAGTTTGAAACATTTTTTTGGTTTATTATGACTGTCTAATATTCACTTCTTTCAGGCATGTCTAATTACTCTGTTTGTTTAATCATGTTTATTTACCTACTCTAATAAACATTTTAATGATTACTACAAAAATTTCAATAATTACTATGTCATTATTGCTGTAAACATTCGTGTTAGCATCAAAATTTCATTAATTTCTGCCCAAATATCAAATATTAATGCCTAAGTTTATATCACTTCACAAAACTGTAAAAGTTACAAATCTATTCAAATTTCAATGATTACTGACACATTATTGTTATAATAACAATTATTATGTATTGTCTGCTAATATTTAATTACTGTAATCAAAATTTTAATGATTACTGTCAAAATTCCAATAATCACTGTCAATTTTAATAACATTTTTGTGGTTACCATCAAATTCAATTACTATATTTCAACGAATTTTGCCAAACTTTCAATAATTTCTAATATTTTTAATATTATGATTGCAATAATTACTCTAAATATTTCAATTATACTGAAATTTTACAGTATACTGCCAAATTTTCACTTAATACCGTCAATGTTTTAGAATCGCAATAACATTTCAATTAGCACCTACTGCCAAAATTGCAATATTTATTGCCAAAGTTTAAATTCTACCAAAACTCCAAATATTACATGAAATTTATCAATTTTTACTCAAATTTACTAACAATCGAAAACAAACAATTGAAAATTTGAAAAACTTTAGTCAAATTTTCAATTGCCAGTCATGATAGTTAAACTTTCAAAGATTTTCAAATTTTCAATTATTATTATTTAAATGTTATTTAAAACAATCCAATTTGCAATTATTTCTATCAAAATGTCATTAATTTAGTAAAAGTATTCATGGTTACTATCAAAACTAATGTCTAATTTTCACTTCTTTCAGGCAATGTTTAATTATTGTAATCAAAATTTTAATGATTACTATCAAAATTTCAATAATTACTATGTCATTATTGCTGTAAACATTCATTTTACCATCAAAATTTCATTAATTTCTGTCCAAATATCAAATAATAATATCAAAGTTTCTATTATTTTTCACTATACCTTGTTCACAAAACTGTAAAAGTTTCAAATCTATCCAAATTTCAATGATTACTGACACCTTTTTATTATAATAACAATTATTATGTATGATCAATTTTCAATTCTGTCTGCCAATATTTAATTACTGTAATCAAAATTTTAATGATTACTATCAAAATATTGTAATCACTGTCAATTTTTGTAACATTTTTGTGGTTACTATCAAATTCAATTCTTTCTGTAAAGTTTCTGTAATATTTCAACGAATTTTGCCAACATTTCAATAATTTCTGATTTTTTAATATTATGATTGCAATAATTGCTCTAAAAATTTGAATTAAACTGAAATTTTACAGTTTGCTGCCAATTTTTGACTTTTTGGTTAATTTTCAGTTAATACTGTCAATTTTTTAAGAATCCCTTACCCATCTCAGCCCAATAAAATTATAAATAAATTTGTTCTAGTAATCAATAATATGAATCAATTTCCAAATCCCCCAATTATAATAGGTATTACTATAAAGAAAATTATAATCATCAACATTTCAACTACTAGGTATCTACTGCCAAAATTGCCATATTTAATGTCAAAGCTTAAATTTAATTATTATTATTATTATTATTATTATTATTATTATTATTCTACCCTAACTCCAAATATTACAAGAGGTTTATCAATTTTTAGTAAAATTTCAGTCGTTACATTCAAAATTTCAATAATTGTAGCCAAATTTCCACATGTTAGTAAAATATCAGTTATAGTCAAACTTTCAAACATTACTCTAAAATTTTTAATAATTGCTATTCAAATATTATTTATAAGTATCAAATTGCCAAAAAAATTCGAAAAATTATTTCTATGGAATATGTTTCTTTTTTTCCCTGTAAAAATATATTTATTAGTTTTCGATAGATTAGTTCTATCACAAAGTAATCAATTAAGTAAAAGTATTCATGGTTACTATAAAAAATAATGCGGCACCTCTTAATCCAATTTCTGTAAAAACTATATTAGTTTAGATATCAGATAGTTTAGATAATTTTAGATATTAGATGTTTAGATAGTTTAGATAAATATCTGTAAAAATTTCTGTAAAAACTATATTAGTTTAGATATCAGATAGTTTAGATAATTTTAGATATTAGATGTTCAGATAGTTTAGATAGATATGTGTACAAATTTCTGTAAAAACTATATTAGTATAGATATCAGAAAATTTAGATAATTTTAGATATTAGATGTTTAGATAGATATCTGTAAAAATTTCTGTAAAAACTGTATTAGTTTAGATATCAGATAGTTTAGATAATTTTAGATATTAGATGTTTAGATAGTTTAGATAGATATCTGTAAAAATTTCTGTGAAAACTATATTAGTTTAGATATCAGATAATTTAGATAATTTTAGATATTAGATGTTTAAATAGTTTAGATAGATACTAGATTAATTCAGATTTTTTCATTTTCTGATACTGATACTAAAAGTGAACTAAACCAACTGCAGATTTTTTTAAAAATATTTTCAGTCTAGAACTTCATGAAATATTGATTTTCTCGAAATCTGCAAAATTAATTACAATATCTCGATTACCACAATGCATATATAAGTTTAAACGAAAATTCAGGAAAAACTAAACATTAGTTCTTCTCAATTTCTTCAATTTTCTGCTAGAAAAGTGTGTAATAACCTAGTGTGGAAAATTTAATAATAACTTAACAAGTGATTTTGTAAATGCATGCAAAAATAATTTTACACCCTAATATTCTCCTGCTTCGGGTGAAAATACTTCTAGGCCTGGATAATACTTTATATTTTATACCTGCACCTTAGGCCCTAATTTCTAATTATGTAATTTGATTTTGAAGAATGTTGAATAATTTTGAAGTCATTTGAATAAGTTTATGGATATTATTACTATTATAATAATTAGTAGATAGGAAGTGCAAGCACCCATTACGATTTTTAAAAGGCTGCTCTGCTAACAAAATTATTATACCTATAGGACCTATAGGAAAACCATAGTTCAAATAAGTTTGGATACCACTGAAATAGACAAAAATCATACCACCATAATATGTTTATTAGTAGGAACAACATTAACAATAACATAATAACAACGACAACAACAACAGCAATAACATACATTAGTAGGTATGTTTCTAATATTGTCAAATACTAGTGCTCTTAATATTTGACAATTTTGCCTGAATATGGCTGAATGATCAGCTGAAACCGGTTGCAATTAATAATAAACCATTTTATTTAAGCAGTTCGACGTTTCCCTCAAAATTAGTAAATATATTTGTTAGTAAAAATATATTATGTTTGTATCTGTATAATTTTTACATGAATAAATTTTAAATGAAGACACTTAAGATTGAGAAAAAAAAATCTAAAAATTTTAACCCGTCATACAAAAAATATGCGTGGGTTAAAATGTATATTTCATATATTGCCCTTTAGTTTATTAATAGGTCATCAGGTTAGTATATCATGGTTTGCAATATTTATTATATCAATAGGTCAACAGGATCACTTTTATAAAAACATAGTTAATAATTCTTTGCTGGCAGACGTGAAACTTGGGGTAAAATGTCAACATTTGAGTAAATTTAGAGCTGAAATATCATAGGGATTCGAACTCAGTACCCATTTTGCCTATTTACCTCTGGAGCAAGAACTTCAAGATCATTCTGTAAGGTCTGCAATCTAATAATTAAATAGCTGTGAAGAGAGAGATAGCGATCTTTATTAGGCTATTGGCCGTCCGCCTTTCCCCCTTTATACATTTGTAAGTATTTATATTTACATTGTGTAAATTAATATAAAGTCGCTTTGTTTTGAAAACAGAACAGTATTAAAGTTTTTCCAAATTTTATGTTTGGGATGGTTACTTAATCTAGCATAAGATCCACGGCTCTATGTTACATAATAGCATGATATATTTTTCATATTTGAAATTTTTAAAAACGGTTTCCGGAATTTGAATGCTGAGGTTATTGATTATTATGCTATCAAAAATTCGTCGTAGCAAAATATGTTATTTAGTATTTATTAATGTGTCACTTCTGCATATTGTTATGTCAAATACTATACACAAAATTACAAAAACATGGTATACATTACTGTGCTAAATAAATTATATTATTTATTTTATATATGACTCATAAATAATACATTTAATATGTACGTAACTATGGTAACATAATGTACTGCATTATACAACAAGAGTTGTTTATTGACTTCATTATACCACAGGGGTTGTATTATGACTTCATAATACAATAGGGGTTGTATTATGACTTCGTAACACAATAGGGGTTGATTATGACTTCATAATACAATAGTGATTGTATTATGACTCCATAATACAACATGGTGCTGCCTCTTCAATTAAACTGTGTGTAACACTTTTCACACCTCTTTATTTTTCGCTTCCCTGTCGCTGTCATAGTTACCTTTCATTCACTCCATGCAACCTCATTTACATGTGTACATATGGTTGCTAGCAATTTGTTTCTCATTGAAAAAAAATTGTTAATAAGAATTATTTAATTTAAAAGATAGATTGATAGATCTTCTATGATAAAATTAATAGATAAAATGTCGTATTTGACTTATTTGACGCACATAATGGCTATAATTCACGAGGATCAATTTTATTCATCGAGATGATAAAATTCATTCCCGTGAATTTTAGCCTACATAATGTGCTTGTTAAATTATATACTATATAATTAATAAGTTAATAATACATTTCAATTGCAAAGCGATTCAATCAGCCTTCAATAGATATTGGCAGTGATTGATAAAAAAAAATGTATTCGAAAATTCGAAAAATTAATTACCATAACCATTATTCTACCATTAAAAGTTTATGCGTAGTAGTGTTTTTAATACTTAGATCTAACCTATCAGAATATTTGTATGTACAACACTTATTTTAAACTTTGTGAAATTAAGTCACATTCACACAGCAGAAATACTGTATAACACTTTAATGAACACGACTGTACCATCACATTTTGTATTATTTCTCCTAAAATTTCAATTATTCTGTTGCAATATTTCAATTAATTGCTAAATTTTTAATGTGTACCATCAAATAAAGTATTATTTCCTCTAAAATTTCCATTATTTTTTTACAAAATTTCCATGGTGATTTATGACATTCAGTCATTGATACCTTTATAAAATCCAAAATAGGATTAGTTAAAGGGGGCAAATCATTGTTCATCAAAAGTTATTGATACTTTTATAAAATTCAAAATAAAATTAGTTAAAGGAAGCAAATCATTATTCATCGATTAAGCCTGTAGTATTTTTATATAATTAACATCATAAAAAATGCTTGAATAAATTTTGTGAAAAATGAAACTTATAATCGGAGCGATTATAAGCTTATTATTATAAGCGATTATAAGATTATAAGCAAAAGTTTAATTCAAACACTGTTTATGGAGCATAAACAGTGTTTGAATTAAACTTTTTTTTCGCGAAGAATAAATATTATGTCAATTAATTTGCAACAATTAAAACATGTTACTAATTCCTGACTCCTTATACACATTAGCCAACTTTAAATAATTAGTAATGAAAGGAGAAATTTTATATCTCCTTTTTAAATCGAGAGAAAATGTAAATGTTAATAGTTCAGAACGTGTAAGACATTAAAAGCCATTCCATATTCATGTGGGATCGTAATATTTACAACTATATTATAACAGCAGGATGAAGTGCAAGTAGAAAGCTGATAACTGTATATAAAACACACCGCAGTTATTACATTATTACATATGATTTAAATCAACGGCCAAGAAATATACAGGGTGATCTATAATATGTGTTTGACAAACTTTGCCATCTTCTTCGAGAAGTAATTTTAAGATGAAAATGTCAATCGACATATTTCGACATAACTACAACTGATTTAAATTTTAATCGATTTAAAATCAAAATTTGTATTTATGCCTGTTTTGGCAATTACAAAGCATAACTGATTTTATTATTACTTTATTATTAGTATTAGTATTAGTATTTATTAGTATTACTTTTTACATTGCTCTTGTATGTAACTAATGGGAATATGACCTATGTACATATGACAGTTTTGTCTTCAAATTACTTCCCGAACAAGATGGCATAGTTTTTTTACACCAATTATCAATCACCCTGTATATTCACAATGTGCTATAACAGATGGAAATATTGAAATACCGCATATGAAATTCAATTTTAATTTGTACGTAAGATAGAAAATAAACAAAAAGCAACATAATTACGCAAGCAAGTTAACCTAACCGAACTAACCTTAACCTAACCTAACCTAACATAACCTAATCTAACCTAACCTAACCTAACCCAACCTAACCTATTTTTTATCTTTATTCTTTTCTGATTCTTTTTTAGTTTATATTGCTTAATCTTTCTTTCTTCTTCGTAAATTGAACAATAATCAATAAATGTTTTCGATCGGTCATTATCACAATTGTATCATCAGCATATCACAATCAGAGACACAATCAGGGAAATTGATGAGTTTAACAAAATGTTGTATAATTGCCTCCTCACAAGCATAACTTGAAGACGTTGTGCAAGAAGCGGAAACTGGAACCACCAGATCGAGGACCTGCGCGGAAGGAAAGAAAGGCCCAGCTCATTATCTTCGTAAGAGCTGCGACTAATTTATGTACACGCGATTTTCCCATAACCGATGGATCGGCGTCCTCTTAATTTCCACGTTGAACCCAATTAGGCGAGGAACAAGCAATTGCAAGGCGTTAAAACGGAAATCGAACACTGCCCACAGTGTGTTATATCACGAAACCAATAATTCAGGAAAATTGCAAAATTAAAAATCCGATAAATAGCATAATGAGATATTCATAATGAGGAAACCAATTCTTGTACAGCTGCGGACTCTGGGAATGACAGTTTTGACAGTCTTCTATCCTTGTCTACCATGCCTTTGCCCAATCAGTCTTCTATCTTTGTTTACCGTGCCAGACAAAAATAGCAAACTGCTAGGTCTTATGGACGCGTCATTCTTAGAGTCCGTGGCTGCACGAGAATTTGTTTCCTCATTATGAATTTCTGTATGTCTGTTGCCTGAATGTACAATGAATGAATGAATTAATGAATGCCTGATTGTTGAATGCAACATCAAAACTCGAAATTTAACTTATGAATTTCTGTCGAATTTTCAAAATAGTTTTAATGAGGCTATTTTCATATTATTTTGTTGATTTTTCGACTTACTAATTACAAATCATCTAAGTTTGTACATGATATACGAAATTTGCATCAATATCAATTGAAATTTCTTTTAAGGACAATCAACCGTATCCATAAATTTCTAAAAAAAAAGCATTAAATTCTCATTGCACATATTGGACAGCGCTATAATATGTATAATCACATATTCCTCATTTTTTAAGCCTAACAACATTTTGATTATAACTGTTCGAGCCAATTATACTAAACATTTCCTCTTCTCGTTACGTTTAAAACTAAAAGTGTTCCCTCGATCTAACGGCGCCTAAAGTTTTGGAGCGTATAATTATAATCAGATTTGGTTTTCTGTAATTGATATGTTACAAATGTGTGATATAAGATATCATAAGGAGAAGACGAGGTGCGAATCGTGTTGGGAATATCACGCGTCATGTGAAATGTTTGAATATGTTGTGAAATTAATGCGTTTTTAATCATATTAAAATTAATGGGAATTAATCAAAGAACAAAGACTTGTGATTTCTGATTCTCTTATTAGAAAATAATTAGAGTAGGATCATATACACTCACTTATTCTAATTCTCTTAATAGGGAATAATTAGAGTATGATCACACACACTCATTTATTCTGATGCTCTTATTAAAGAATAGTTAGAGTAGGACCATACACCCTCAATTATTTTAATTTCTGATTCTCTTATTAGAGAATAATTATAATAGGTAAGTACACACTCACTTATTCTGATTCTTTTATTGGGGAAAAATTACAGTATAATCACATACACTCACATATTCTGATTCTCTTATCAAAGAAAAATTAGAGTAGGATAATACATCCTCGATCATTCTCATATCTGATTTTCTAATTAAAGAATAATTACAGTAGGATCACACACCCTCCATTTATTATTTCAGATTTAGAGGAATAAATATACATTATAATTCTTGTTGGTTATTCAGATAGCCACCCATTCACTTACTCTGATTTCTGATTCCCTTATTAGAGAATAATTAGAGTAGGACCATACACCCTCACTTATTTTAATGTCGAATTCTCTTATTAGAGAATAATTAGAGTAGGTTAACACACACTTACTTATTCTTATTCTCTTAATAGGGTAAAATTAAAGTATGATCACATACACTCATTTATTCTGATTCTCTTATTAAAGAATAATTAGAGTAGGACCATACACCCCCACTTATTTTAATTTCTGATTATCTTATTATAGAATAATTAGAGTGGGTGAATACACACTCGCTTATTCTGTTTCTTTAAATAGGGTAAAATTAGAGTATGATTACATACACTAACTTATTCTGATTTCTGATTCTCTCATTCTACTTATATAGTTTTCTGCAACTTTCATATACATATTTATTTTTCTCATTTTTTATTTAATTTCTTATTAAACTCTTTATTTTTTAAGAACATCCTAAAACTGTTAAAATTTTCAGTAACTTATTAAGCCGTACAATAATGCAAAATTATAGTTTTTTTCAGATTCAGATTCAGAATTCAGATGAAGTTTGATTTTTGACTTTGACCACTTTTTGATTAAAGTTTTATATTATAATGAAATATTTTGTATATTATTTGTATTTGTATATTTGTATTTATATATTATTATAATGATTTTGTTTTATCAAATTATTTTAAAATTATAGAAATATCTGTTACTCTTTAAGAAAGTAAATTTTCATATTTTTGTAGAATTTTGTTCAGTTTTTACTGTACAGATTATCGAACAGATTTTTGTCCTTTCAAAGTACAGATTTATCGAAATTAATATAAATGTAATAATTATGTAATACATATACATATACAATAATGTAAATATTGTTTCTGCAATTTATGTTATAGAATTTGTTTTTTTGTATAGTTTTATTATTTTAAAATTATAGAAATATCTGTTACTTTTTTGGAAAGTAAATTCTCATATTTTTGTAGAATTTTGTTCCGTTTTTACTGTCCACATTTTCGAACAGATTTTTGTACTTTCAAAGTACAGATTTATCGAAATTAATATAAATATAATAATTATGTAATACATGTACATAAACAATAATGTAAATATTGTTTCTGCAATTTATGCTATAGAATATGTTTATTTGTATAGTTTTATTATTTTAAAATTATAGAAATATCTGGTACTTTTTTGGAAAGTAAATTTTCATATTTTTGTAGAATTTTATTCAGTTTTTACTCTACAGATTTTCGAACAGATTTTTGTACTTTCAAAGTAAAAATTTATTGAAATTAATATAAATATTATAATTATGTAATACATATACATATACAATAATGTAATTATTGATTCTGCAATTTATGTTATAGAATATATATTTTTTAAATATCTTACTGGAACTTTGACAATGTATTGAATTAATCAAAGATCACTTATTCTGATTTTCTTATTAGAGAGTAATTAGAGAGTAATCATATACACTCACTTATTCTAATTCTCTTAATAGAGAATAATTAGAGTATGATCACACACTCTCATTTTTTTAATTCTCTTATTAAAGAATAATTAGAGTAGGACCATACACCATCAGTTAATTTAATTTCTGATTCTCTTATTAGAGAATAATTAGAGTAGGTTAATATACACTCAATTATTCTGATTCTCTAAATAGGGTAAAATTAGAGTATGATCACACACATTAACTTATTCTGATTCTCTTCTGATTTTAATTAATTCTGATTATTAGAGAACAATTCAAGTAGTATCATACACCCTCAATTATTCTGACTTCTTATTCTCTCATTAGAGAATAATAAGAATATGATACACACACTTATTCTGATTCTCTTAATATGGACTAATTTGAGTAGGATCACACCCTCACACACTTATTTTGATTCTCTTATTAAAGAATAATTAGAGTAGGATCATATACATTTATGTATTCTAATTTTCTTAATAGGGAATAATTTGAGTATGATCACACCCTCGCACACTTATTCTCATTCTCTTATTAAAGAATAATTAGAGTAGGATCATATACATTTACTTATTCTAATTCTCTTAATAGGGAATAATGAGAGTATGATCACACACACTCATTTATTCTGATTCTCTTATTGAACAATAATTATAGTAGGACAATACTCTCTCACTCATTTTTATTTCTGATTCTATTATTAGAGAATAATTAGAATATTTTAATACACACTCACTTATTCTCATTCTTTTATTGGGAAAAATTACTGTATGAGCACTACACTCACTTGTTCTGATTCTCTTATCAACGAAAAATTTGAGTAGGATCATACACCCTCAATTATTCTGATATCTGATTCTGTCATTAAAGAATAATTACAGTAGAATCACACACCCTCCATTTATTAAATCAGTTTTAGAGGAATAAATATCTATTATAATTTTTGTTGATTATTCAGATAGCCATCCATTCACTTACTCTGATTTCTGATCCTCTTATTAGAGAATAATTAGATTAGGATCATATACACTCCGTGTATTAATTTAGTTTTAGATGAATAAATATATATTATAATTCTTGTTGTTTATTCAGATAACCACCCATTCACTTACTTTGATTTCTGATTGTCTTATTAGAGATTAATTAGATTAGAATCGTACATACTCATGTATTCTGATTCTCTTACTAGGGAATAATTAGAGTATTATTACACTCACTAATTCTGATTCTCCTATTGAAGAATAATTAGAGTAGGATCATACACTACTCCTCATACACCCTCACTTATTTGGATTTGGATTAACTTAATATGGAATAATTACAGTATGATTACACTCTCATTTATTCAGATTTTCTTAATAGGGAATAATTAGAATATGATCATACACATTCACTTATTCGGAATCTCTTATTAAATAACAATTAGAGAAGGATCATACACCATCACTTATTTTGAATTTGATTCTCTTATTAGAGAATAATTAGAGTAGGATCATACACACTCATTTATTCTGATTCTCTTATTATGGAATAATTAGAGTATGATCACATACCCTCACTTATTCTGATTCTCTTATTAAAGAATAATTAGAGAAAAATCATACACCCTCAGTTATTCTGATTTCTGATTCTCTCATTAATAATAATTTCAGTAAGATCATATACCCTCCATTTATTAATTCAGTTTCAGAAGAATAGATATGTATTATAATTCTCGTTGGTTATTCAGAGAACCACCCATTTACTTAATCTGATTTCTGATTTTCTTATTAGAGAATAATTAGATTAGGATCACACACCCTCCATGTATTAATTCAGTTTGAGAGGAATAAATATCTATTATAATTCTTGTTCTTTATCCAGAGAAACTCCCATTCACTTACTCCGATTCCTGATTCTCTTATTAGAGAATAATTAGAGTAGGATCATACACACTCGTTGATTCTGATTATCTTAATAGGAAATCATTACAGTATGACCATATACACTCACTTATTCTGGTTCTCTTATTAAAGAACAATTAGAGAAGGTTATTCAGATAGACACCCATTCACTTACTCTGATTTCTGATTCTCTTATTAGAAAATAATTAGATTAGGATCATACAAACTCATTTATTCTGATTCTCTTAATAGGGAATAATTAGAGAACGATCACACACACGCTCACTTATTCTGATTAACTTAGTAGAGAATAATTACTGTAGGATCATACACCCTTACTTATTTTGATTTATGATTCTCTTATTAGAGAATAATGAGAGTAGGATCATATACACTCATTTATTCTGATTCTCTTAATATTGAATAATTCAAGTGTGATCACATACCCTCTTATATTCTGATTCTCTTATTAAAGAATAATTAGAGTAGGATCATACACCCTCAATTATTCTGATTTCTAATTCTCTCATTAAAGAATAATCACAGTAAGATCATACACACCCCATTTATTAATTCAGTTTCAGAGGAATAGATATGTATTATAATTCTTGTTGGTTATTCAGAGAAACGCCCATTCACTTACTCTGTTATTTTGATTCTCTTATTAGAGAATAATTAGAGTAGGATCATACACACTCATTGATTTTGATTCTCTGTGATTCTCTTAATAGGGAATCATTGGAGTAGGACCATACACACTCACTTATTCTGATTTTCTTATTAAAGAAAAAATAGAGAAGGATCCTACTCCCTTGCTTATTTTGATTTCTGACTCTCTTATTAGAGAATAATTAGAGTAGGATCATATACGCGATGAAATATCTATTATAATTCTTGTTGGTTATTTGTAGAACCACCCATTTACTTACTCTGATTTCTGATTATCGTATTACAGAATAATTAAATTAGGATCATACATACTCACTTATTCTGATATTCTTAATAGGGAGAAATTAAAGTATGATCACACACACTTATTCTTTTATTCTTATTAAAGAATAATTACATTAGACTCTTAGAAACCCACTTATTTGGATTTCTGATTCTCGTATTAGAGAATAATTAGAATAGGATCATGTACACTCATTTGTTCTGATTCTCTTAATAGGGAATAATTAGAGTATGATTAAATACACTCATATATTCAGATTTTCTTAATATGGAATAATTAGAATATGATCATACATAATCACTTATTCTGATTCTCTTATTAGAGAATAATTAGAGTATGCTCACTTATTTTGATTTCTGATTCTCTCATTACAAAATAATTACATTAGGATCACTCACGCTCCATTTATTAATTCAGTTTTAGATGAATAAAAATCTATTATTATTCTTGTTGGTTATCAGTAACTTTTACTACCGTACTTTGAAAGAATATAATTCGGTTGCTTCAAATTATTAAGAAGAAAGTGAAATTTGACGAATATTCTTCATACGGTATGTGGCGTGTCGGTGACCGTGGCAGACAACCATCATTGGGTCAAAGGTCTTCAGCAACAACAACTAATGGCGATGATAGTGGTCTTGAAACTTGTTGATAATTCCGTGTAGGTACATAATATGTGCAGACATTATGTAAATTGCATTATACAATGTTAGATCCGTTAAAGTAAACAGAATGTAATAAAAATTGTGTACGCGTCGACTAAATTAGAAATTTTTAGAAAATAGAAGATTTATCTACAAAAACTGAAATATAATGCGTATTAATGATACAATCATAACAAAATATTTCATTTTATATTTTTTGTACATTCAAACTTTTTTGCAATAGGCTGTATATCAAATATCATTATGCATATGTATGCAAATATCAGTTTTGCAATTTTACTGTAAAAAATCAATAATTTTAATGACTAAACTCAATACGTAATAATGAAATCATCGATTACTGATTAGCCGGAGCCTTAATCCCTTCTTATTGTTACTTAATGGAACATCCCATATGAGAAATTATGAATAAATTAGTTATGAATTTATAATTATATATATCTGCTATTAAATTATGCAACTCATTCATTCAAAAGCATTTTTTGTGTGAAAAATATTGGCAAGAATACAAGCAAGAAATTTTCCCAATATTTTTCACCCCAAACATGCTTTTGAATGAATGAATTGTGAAAAACGTTTTTACAATTTTCAATTATTCTAAATATAATTATTGTACACATTGGCTTAATCGCTTTAATTATGGTCATGGTAATTATGGTCGAAATTATGGTCAACCAAATTACATTTTTGATATTGAATTTACGAATAAACAATTTTCTTAACTATCCATTGGCGACAATACTTGAAAGAAATGTGTAAGTTATGTACTTTTTCTAACGTAATTTAAAGAAATTTCGTTTGTTATAAGTATATGCTTGTGAATAATATGTTAATGCAGACTTTTTATTGCTTCTTTGTACGGGCATACACCGCTGTTGAGATTCTTGACTGTAACTAGAGCGATTCTTGCTTTTTGTGGAGAGAAATTTAATGCGTTGTGGATATAAGTAAAACGGTTAGCACTTTGGTTCTTTAGAAATCATGATGTTGCTGTTTTTGCATTAGTTATTATGTGGTGAATACATGAAGGCTTGGTGTTATTATTAAACAATTCGATTTGATTCGTGGCAAATTACTCATAATTAAAATTCTTGAAAATGTTATTGAAAACTATACATGTACACCCTCCGTACAATTATTTTATAAATTTCCATGCCATTTCTAATAAAAAATAAGAGATTGCCTAAAACTTCCATAACTTATATAATTCCATTTTTTTCATAACTTATATAATAAGCTGTAATGGAACATTTTAAGGTATTTTAACCGGAGATACCATTTGAAGTTTAGGGTATAGAGTCATAACTTAATGTTCATTGCATTTCAATCAAATTTTCTGCACTTTTCTTGAGTTACTTTTTTAGTTATTTATTTGTTATGGCATTTTCTTATATTTTTTAAGCAAAAAGAGATAGATAGAGACATAGACAGATAGGTAAAGGGAGATTTATTTTGGTAGTACATTAACAATTTTATTCTTACTTATAGTTACTCTGCGTTTTAATTTGAGTTGCGGAGAAACAATTCCTCCAAAACAATTGCTCGCTCGAAAGAAAATTGCTCGAAAACAATTGCTCGAAAAATAGTTCCTCGAATGGAAAATTGCTCAAAAGCCAAGTTGCTCGAATAACATTTGCTCGAATGGAAAATTGCGCGAAATAATGAAATAAGTTATTAAATGAAAATTAATTAAATTCATATAAATACAAGATATGTTATTAAAGTCATGTACAATGTACATACTAGAAACATGATCTGTGAAGCATATTAGTTTAATTCAAGTTACGTTTGGTTACGTTAGCTTATGTTAAGTTAGGTTAGGTTAGTTTAGGTTAGGTAAGGTTAGGTTAGACTAGGTAAGGTTAGGTTAGGTTAGGTTAGATTAGGTTAGGTTAGGTAGAATCCTACCATTGTACTCGTAAGGGGTGAGTGTAAACAAATATAAACTACTTTTCCAGTACATGCATTTAATTTCATATTTTGTAGTAGAAGTAACAATCTTTTGTTGGCTGTGGACCTGCGGTCTTTCCGAATTTCCGCATTTTGGTATTTATATAAATTTGATGAATTTTCTTTTAGGTACTAACTTATTTCATTATTTCGAGCAATTTTCCATTCGGGCAATTTTTCATTCCAGCAATTTTCCATTCGAGCAATTGTTATTCGAGCAATTTTCCATTCGCGGAACCATGTATTTTTCGAGCAATTGTTGTCGACAAATTTTCTTTCGAGCAAATGTTTTCGAGCAATCCTCACCAAACCTTTTGTTTTAATGTTATAGATTTTTTTTATTGGCTCTCATTTTTTATGTATAAACTATTTGATTTTTTGTGGAATTTCGTTTCATTCTTAGAGATTCTTACAGCTGTTCTCAAGTTAAAGAATTTTTCGATTTTAAAGAGTTTTTTATGGGCTCTCATTCAACTTCACTTGTTCCCAAATTTGAACTAACTTTCTACTATTTTCATGAGTACCAACTATATTTTTAGGTTAATTAAATTTCTGTAGGTTTTTTTCCGATTTTTAAAGAGCAATTTTCTCGAGTTTTTGTTACTATCTCAAGTTTCGTTGAAATTTATTCTGCAGCTATTAAAATCTTCTGAACTTTAGTGTGATGTCTATTAAATCAACTTCGTTCTACTTTCATTGAGTATTGTTCAACTTTTTCTTTCGTTAAAAGAAAAATGTTCGTTGACATTTTCTACAGTTTTCTTGCGTTGTAATGAAATACTTTTAATTAACTATTTTTTTATATGTCCCTAAACTATTATGAATTTTTTGAGGAATTTTTGTTCCATTCTTACAGATTTTTTCTTCAATGTTCTCAGTTAGAGAAGTTTTCGATTTTCAATGAGGTTTTGCAACTTACTCGAGTTTTTGTGACATTCTCAAGATTCGTTGAAATTTCCTTTGCAGTTATTATAATCTTCTGAACTTTTGTGCAATATTTATGAAATTAACTTCGTTCTACTTTGATTGAATTTTGTTCAACTTTTTGCTTCGTTAAAAGAAAAGTTTTCGTTGATATTTTCTGCAGTTTTCTTGAGTTGCAATGAAATATTTTTAATCTCATTCCCGAGTTTCATTGAAATATTCTCCGCAGTTATTAAAATTTCTGAACTCTTGTGTAATATTTATGAAATCAACTTCGTCCTACTCGTACTTGAGTAGTTGAGAATCAACTTTTTCTTTCGTTAAAAAGAAGTTTTCGTTGATGTTCTCTGCAGTTTTCTTGAGTTACAAGGAAATATTTATATTTAATATGTATAAACTATTTAAATTTTTGTAGAGTTTCGTTTCATTTATACAGGTTTTTACTTCATTTTCTCAAGTTCTAGGATTTTTTTAGAATTTGCTTACACTGTGAAGGAACATTTTTAAGTTTTATTAATACAATTTGTTTTAGTTTTCTGCAACTTATTCCGGATATAGTTGTCCCGTAGAAAACTGACTCTTACTCATCGCCCCATATTCCCAGAATTCCACATACTTATTTTTTCATTTTTCATGTTTCTTATTTCATTTCATTCTATTACATTTACCTTAAGCATGCGAACGAGCATAGTAAACGCGATTCTTAGTTCGAAAAAACATGAGTCATTTCTAGCCCTTGTTGGAACGACAATACATCATTTTCTTCGCTGAACTCTTAAATCCTACCGTAACAAATTTTTGACCGGTAATGGAATATTTTTAAAATATTTTGCGTAAGTTTCATAAAATTAACTGTAATAATATAACTATAATAAAATATAATTAATAAAAGGGCGAAGCACCAAACGCTATCTCTCGGTGAAATCAAAAAGTCATAAATTTATAAAAAATACTACTACTTTTTGTGTACTAAAATAATTATCTTATCTTCTTATAGAATTTCGTTCGATCACTTAAGTTAAACAAGTTACACTTTTTCCCAATTTTCATGAGTTATAATGGGACATTATTAGGGTTTTAACGATAAGGGGTTTTTACTGAGTTTTTATTTCGATTTGTATGGGTCATTTTTCCTAATATTGAGTCAAGTTTTTTTAGTTTTCTGCAACATTTTCGCGATAATTTCAAATTTTCTCATATTTTTCTTTTTTTTTTATGGAATTTCGTTCAATCACATAAGTAAAATAAGTTAAACATTTGTTCCCTATTTTCCTGAGTTATAATGAGACATTTTAAGGCTTTTAACGATAAGGGACTTTTACTGAGTTCATATTTCGATTTGTATCGGTCATTTTCCCTAATATTGAGTCAAGTTTTTTTAGTTTTCTGCAATATTTTTGCGATAATTTCAAAATTTCCCATATTTTTCCCAATTTTTTCTTATGGAATTTCGTGCGATTACTTAAATTAAACAAGTTTAACATTTTTTTCCCGCTTGAGTTATAAAGTGACATTTTAAAGGTTTTAAGGATACGAGATTTTTACTGAGTTTTGATTTCTGTGTGTAACGGACATTTTAAAGGTTTCTTAATACTGATACAAGTTTTTTAGTTTTCTGCAACATTTTCGCGATAATTTTAAATTTTCTCATATTTTTCCTAATATTTTCTTAAGGAATTTTGTACGATTACTTCATTCAAGTTAAACACTTCTAGCCCAATTTGATTGAGTTATAACGGAACATTTTAAAGGCTTTAACGATAAGGGATTTTTACTGAGTTTTTATTTCGATATGTAACGGACATTTTAAAGTTTTCCCAATATTGATACAAGTTGTTTAGTTTTCTGTAACATTTTCGCGATACTTTCAAATTTTCTCATATTTTTCCTAATATTTTCTTAAGGAATTTTGTACGATTACTTCATTCAAGTTAAACACTTCTTTCCCAATTTGATTGAGTTATAACGGGACATTTTAAAGGTTTTTTAACGATAAGGGATTTTTACTGAGTTTTGATTTCGATTTGTAACGGATATTTTAAAGTTTTCAAACAATTTCGCGAAACTTAAAAATGTTCTCACATTTTTGTTGTGTTAAAATATTATCCCTATTTTTAACTTGAGATAATGCAGGACTTTTTTGCCTAATATCTTTTTGCTCTAAAATGCGTACCAAAAAAGTTGCCCATTTGTTACCCATTATTCTGACCACGCTGTATACAATAATATAAATATATTTTTCTGTAATTTGTTATAAAATATTTTTTTTTATAGTTTACTGGAACTTTCTCAATATGTTTATTGTTTTTCTTTGAATAAACTTGGATTTTAATTGAAATTGAAATAAATTATTAAGTTTCTGTTTCACCTTTTTCATTTTATATAGAATTTCCCAAATTTTGAATTTATGCAACTTTCTTGTTTCAATCAAACACCTAGTTAACATTTTCTTAATTTTTATGGAATTTTCTTAGATTTCCTGCAATTGTCAGAAGTTGCAAATGAATTTTCATAATATGAATAATTTTTCTGCAATTTATGTTGTAAAATATTTTTTTATAGTTTACTGGAACTCTCGCAGTATGTTTATTGTTTTTCTTTGAATAAACTTGAATTTAAAAAAAAAAACAATTCTCGAGTTTGAATAAGTTATTAAGTTTCTGTTTCACCTTTTTCATTTTGTATAGAATCTCCTGGATTTTTAATCTATGCAACTTTCTTGTTTTAATCTAACTCCTAGTTAATATTTTCTTAATATTTATGGAATTTTCTTAAATTTCCTGCATATTCTCAGAAGTTGCAAATGAATTTTCATAATATAAATATTTTTTCTGCAATTTATGTTCTAGAGTTTTTTTGTTGTTGTTTACTGGAACTTTCTCCATATGGTCATTGTTTTTCTTTGAATAAACTTGAATTTGAATTGAAATTTGAATTCTCGAGTTTGAATAAGTTATTAAGTTTTTGTATCACCTTTTTCATTTAGTATAGAATTTCCTAAAATTTGAATTTATGCAACTTTCTAGTTTTAATCAAACTCCTAGTTAACATTTTCTTATTTTTTTTTTGGAATTTTCTTAGATTTCCTGCAATTCTCAGAAGTTGCAAATAAATTTTCATAATATAAATATTTTTTCTGCAATTTATGTTATCGATTTTTTTTTATAGTTTACTGGAACTTTCTCAATATGTGTATTGTTTTTCTTTGAATAAACTTGAATTTTAAATAAAATTTGAATTCTCGGGTTTGAATTAGTTATTAAGTTTCCGTTTCACCTTTTTCATTTTGTATAGAAGTTGCCAAATTTTGAATTTATGCAACTTTCTCGTTTTAATCAAACTCCTAGTTAACATTTTCTTATTGTTTATGGAATTTTCTTAAATTTCCTGCAATTCTCAGAAGTTGCAAATGAATTTTCATAATATAAATATTTTTTCTGCAATTTGTGTTATAGTATATATATATTTTTTTATAGTTCACTGGTACTTTCGCAATATGTTTATTGTTTTTCTTTGAAAAAACTTGAATTTTAAATAAATTTTGAATTCTCGAGTGTGAATAAGATATTAAGTTTCTGTATCACCTTTTTCATTTTGTATTGAATTTCCCAAATTTTGAATTTATGCAACTCTAGTTTTAATCAAACTCCTCGTTAACATTTTCTCAATTTTATGGAATTTTCTTAAATTTCCTGCAATTCTCAGAAGTTGCAAATGAATTTTCATAATATAAATTTTTTTTCTGCAATTTATGTTATAGAATATTATTATTTTTATAGTTTAGTAGAACTTTCGCAATATGTTTATTGTTTTTCTTTGAATAAACTTGAATTTTAATTGAAATTTGAATTCTCAAGTTTGAATAAGTTATTAAGTTTCTGTTTCACCTTTTTCGTTTTGTATAGAATTTCCCAAATTTTGAATTTATGCAACTTTCTAGTTTTCTTGAAACATCAAGTTAACGTTTTCTTACTTTGTATGGAATTTTCTTAGATTTCATACAATTTTCAGAAGTTGCAAATGAATTTTCATAATATAAATATTTTTTCTGCAATTTATGTTGTAGAATATTTTTTTTATAGTTTACTTGAACTTTCGCAATATGTTTATTGTTTTTCTTTGAATAAACTTGAATTTTAAAGAAATTTTGAATTCTAGATTTTGAATAAGTTATTAAGTTTCTGTATCACCTTTTTCATTTTGTATAGAATTTCCCAAATTTTGATTTTATGCAACTTTCTAGTTTCAATCAAACTCCTAGTTAACAGGCTGCAATTTTCTAGTATTAATCAAACTCCTAGTTGACATTTTCTTAATTTTGATGGAATTTTCTTAGATTTTCTGCAATTCTCAGAAGTTGCAAATGAATTTTCATTCAAGTCTTCACGTAAAACTATGTTCACATAGATATTTTATCTACATTTTCAGTATTGGTTTAAACTTTATGTTTTTTTTTCAAATTTCTGTGCTTATCTTATTACCTGATCCCAATTCTATAAAATCTCAATCTGCGGAATGTTTCTCATTAGCCATTCTCATTGTCATTGCAAAATCGGAGGAATCCCAAGCATCCCGCCTCAATTAAAAACTGATATTTAAGCATTAATTACAATATTATGCAGAAAACGCGACGACTCGAAAATCCACCTGCGAGAATATAAACGGCATTCTCCGGTCAGTCCTTGAAGCAAATCTTCTGATGAATTTAACTTTCTAGGTAATCTCAATTATTTATTGGTCTGTTTTTAGTTGCCGCAGTAAATACATCATCTCTAACGTTCTAAGGGAATGAATTATGGCCACATTCCATAAGCAGTCATTATTCACCTATTATTCTTGCATTAAATATTTGTAATCAAGTTTCCATATCCACGGAAATATTATATTATAACGCAATTGCAATAAAACTGTTATTAAGTATTGCAATTATTGTAATTATTGCAATTGCAATGTGTTATGGAAAATTACTTTATTTATTTCTTAAAGAAATAAAGTAATTTATTTATCTATTACTCTTATTTATTCTTATTGCTCTCTTATTTTCTATCACTCAACTTCGACACCCAAACATCTCAACACCAAAAAGGATATAAGAGTGAAATTATATCCTTTTTGGTGTTGAGATATTTTGGTGTTGAAGTTGAGTGATAGAAAATTACTTATAAATCTAAATTCGCATTTCAATATCGATTAGGTTTTATGAACATAAATGTAAAACTGAATTGTGTGCAGAAGAAATAGAGCAATGAAACGCTTTTAGATTTTAATTTTGTTTTATTTATTCGAATATTTTTAGTTTAATTTAAATTATTTTTATTATTACATATCTTATATGAATGATGAAAGATAATATAAGTTATAAATCAGCATTAAAAAAAGCAATCATGACATATCGAATTTAGTATAATTAAAACATTCAACTTCATGCTTCAATGGCCACAACATTCGAATCTATTAATGAAAATTTTCAGTGCTCTATTTCTTCTGAGCAAATGCACGTGTATTGGATTGAGGAAGTAACGTAATAACTTCGCTATAATTGAATAACGCGTTGATGAAATAGTAAATTGCAATACATTAATTAGCACAGTACGTAGGAGTGCATGCACATCGTAAAACAATAAAATGCACATCATCCAACTCCTCTGTGAGCGCTCTTATGGTCATCAAACAATTGCAATACACGTGATGATTCAGGTTCCACTGGAGGATTTGCAATGCCCATTAGAATTGTTAATTTCGTTACCAAAAATCGATGAAGCACTCCCCCGTGCATTAATCATCTATGATTGTTTGAAGCACGATTGCATAACATCACTGCCAAATCAGGTGGTGAGTTCAAAAACGTTGCTGCAAGTTTAATTGCCGCGATAATTGTTATCCAAATTTGGGAACAGTTTGTATAGGATAATCTTCAGCAGCAAGGCTGTTGTTGATGGAGATTTGCATACTCACGTGGATCGCCTGTTATAGAAACTGGCATTTAAACGAGAAGAAGCGTTATTTATTCGTCAATCAGCATAAACTGGATGACGTGTTAATTAACTTTTTAGCACTTAACATTCTGGGAAACTGCATTCGATATGCTAATCGGTTTTTCGGCTGTGGGAAACGTACACCAAAAGGTCAAATTATGTACAAAAACATCTACGTAATTATACCTTTAGGTTATTTAGTATCCAGCTCCTGACTTGCAAATTAATGAAGGACAATGCGGATTAATTGGCTACTACTAGAAATATCGAACCTCATACAATGGAGATCAATTAATCTTCTCAATGCTACCGTATTATATTTGTTAAGTACACCTTTTAGTATCAGGAAATGTAAAAATCTAAATTTACCCCATCATTAGTTTTTCCGCAAATACGATTAAAAGTTAATGCCATATTGGATGCAAAATTATGTTTGCTACGTTTTTTTCAAAATCACCTTTTTTCTATAGTTTCAATCTATAAATTACCATCAACTTTTATACACTTATTCAATTCATACTTTTCTAGCAGAAAATGGAAAAATTTGAGAACAACCAATCTTTTGTTTTTGCAGAAGTTTATCTTAACTGCGTTGTGATAATCGAGATTTTGCAGATCATTTTGCAGGTTTCTAGAAAATCAGAATTTAATCAAGTTCTAGACTAAGGATATTCAAAAAAATCTGTATTTTTCGGTACACTTTTTAGAATCAGAAAATGGAAAAAAAAATTCCCCCATCATAAGTACATCTTTTAGTATCAGAAAATGGAAACATCTGAACTCACCCCATCATTAGCTTTTCCGGATAAACGATTAAAAGTTAATGTCATATTGGATGCAAAATTATGTTTGCAATGTTTTTACAAAATCACATGTTTTCTACAGTTTCAGTCTAAAAATTATCATCACCTTTCCACATATAAACATATAAACATATAAATTCACCGCATCTTTAGTTTTTCCGGAAATACGATTAGAAGTTGTTACGCCATATTGGGGTGAAAAATTACCTTTGGTGATTTTTACAAAAACACGCCGTTTGGCTAATATTTTGCAATTATTATATTTCATTTTTCGCCAATTTGCGCATTTACCATTGTTCGCTTGAGCCAAGTACGTTATTTGCTTTGTTATATTAATAAGTGTTTTCTTTTTGTTTTAGTTTTTGGATTTCGACAACTTGCCGGACACAAACTTCTCCTGCGTTGGCAAAGTGATAGGCGGTTATTATGCAGATCTGGAGACTTCCTGCCAAATGTTTCATGTGTGCACGATCGGGCAGCTGGACGAGCCCATGGACATCCGGTTTTTATGCCTAAACGGAACCGTTTTTGATCAGGTAATTGATCCCCGGAAAAAAAAATATCATCTGATATTTAATATCTGACCTTTTTGCGATTGCAGGAAACGAGGGTTTGCGAGAGGATTGATGAAGTCGACTGCTCGAAATCTGAACAATTCTACAGTCTGAATTTGGAATTATACGGGAATACTCAGCCACCGATATTAGAAGGTATGATATTGAGTGGTAATATAACTAAATTATTTAATTATTACTATATATTTATATATTTAGCTTATGTTCAGTTTTTTGCTTACGAAAATGTCCACAAAGACGAAACTAGTCAGGCAATTATAAATAAAATAACAATAACAATCAAATTTAGTACAATAATTTTATAATTAGTAATTAGTAATTTTAGTACAATAAGTACTCAACATTAAAAATCGAACTAAAAAAACAAACAAAAATCACAATGTTGGAAACTGATTTTTTTTTGTTAAAACAATGCACAACTTAGTAAAGATGAAGCGTGTATGAACAATAACGAAAACTTTGTTAAAAAGTGCAGAAATTCGGTCCACAATGTTGGAAACTGAAAATTTTTGTTAAAACAATGCACAACTTAGTAAAGAAATAATGAAGCGTGTATGGACTAATATGGAAAACTATAATAACTCCTGTTAAATTTTGCTTTTTATTTAAGTAAAGAAAACACATTTTTTATGTGGGGGGAAGTAGAAAATTTGGCTAAGACAAAGCACCACTTGTAAAATATAGTGACAAATGTACGGACTAAAAATGAAAATTTGATAAGTTTACTACTAAAAAATGACTACTAAAAAAGTAGTAGTTGATTCTGTAAAACTGTTGCTTTTTATATTTCATGACGAGATACTTTTTTTTTTGTAGGGGAAAATAGAACATTTGCTTAAAATATTGCAGAATTGCTTGTTGAAAATTATGATGTTTTTAGATTTCATAGGGATTTTTTTTTTGTGGGGAACGTACAACTCAAAAAATAGTGAAGTTTTTCATTCTCTAATCTCCTAATGTCTAATGTCATCCCCTAATGTCAAATATTGTTACACGAATACGTGTTTATTCTTTCAAGAAACAACATTTTTCATAATTCTGAAATATTTCTCATATTAAGGTTAATTATTTCAATCATTCATGTAAAAAATAGTACGTCATCATTAATTTTGATAATGTGTTAATGCTTATATAAAATAAAGAAATTTATCAAAATTAAGGACGTAGAATTTTTTACATAAATGATTCAAATTTTTCATAATGTTGGAAACTTAAACAAAATTGTTAAAACAATGTATAACTTAATAAAAAATAGTCAAGCATGTACCTGGATAAAAAACAAAAATTTGAATAAAAAGGGCAGTAATTTTGCTTTTTTCGTAAGGAAAACACATTTTTTATGTGAGGGAAAGTAGAAAATTTGGTTGAAAAGAAGCATAACTTGTAAAACATGCGACGCATGTATGGACTAAAAATATAAATTTGATTAAATTAGTAGTAGATAATTGCTTGTGTATTTTTTTTTGTTATTTTGGGGGACGTAGAAACTTTGGTAAAAATAAAGCACAATTACTATTTCAAAATTATTGTGTTTTTTTGGATTTCAGAAGGATTTTTCTTAATAAAGTAGAAAATTTTATAAAAACAAAAAAAAATTACAATAAATATTGAAAAGTATCATCAGATCGAAGTTTTCCATTTTCCTAAGTCACGATGACACATATTGGTTGAATGAGTGTATTTCTTACGAAGCGTAGGAGGATAAAATTTTTGATAATATTAGAATATTAAAATTATTGTTAACTTATGGGTGTACAGACTAACAATGAAGACTTTATTAATAAGCAGTAAAGGTCCTGCAACATGTTTACCTTTTTATATTTCGTAAGGAAAACAAAAATTTTCTAATTCGTATTATTAAAATGCTCATTATGTATATTGAATCTCATCGTTAAAACTACATTTTAATCGAATGGGTGAATAAAATGTTTACATTTTCACTTTATTCACTATAACCATTGACAACGTGAATAAAGTTAAAAAAATAGGTAAATTCGCACTATCCTTGAAATTTTCCTTGTCACCTGACAATGTGACACTTCATGCAAATTTTTCAATTCTGATAACTAATTAGACAAAATCTTGTATGGTACACGTAAATAAAGCAATTTTATCCACTCGAAAACATTATAGCACTGGGCGTCTCTTGCATCAAACTGGATTTTCGTGGATAAAATTCGACTTTATTCACTTATACCTTATATACCTTATATCCACTTATAAATAGCTATTTTATGTGGACAACGTATGTGGAATTTTTTTTAATTATTTTTTGAACTAAGAGTAATTCCTAGGTTTTTGAATATGAAATATTGAAAAATACTACCAGATTCGATACCAGATCGAAGTTTTCTAATTTTTTAAGTCACGAATTATCACATTCTTAGGGTAAGGAAAACACAATTTTTATGTGGATAATTAGAAATATTTTAATTTATTTTTGAAATACGGTTAATTCCTACGGTTTTGAATTGAACATATTGAAAAATACTATCAGATTCGATAACAGATCGAAGTTTTCTAATTTTTTAAGTCACGAATTATTATATTTTTGGGGTAAGGAAAACACAATTTTTATGTGGATAAATTAGAAATCTTTTAATTATTTTTCTTAAATAGGGTTAATTCCTACAGTTTTCAATTGAAAATATTGAAAAAAACCACCAGTTGACAACATTTATAATTCTTTACGCCACGAATATGACATTTTATTATCGCATGAGTAAACATTCACGTTTTTGAGTATTTGCTAAAGAAAATATCAATTTTAATAAGGGAAAAGTAGAAAAGTTGATTATAATAAAGCAATATTTATTAAAACATTAATGGGAGAAAAAAATGATGAAAGTATCTGAAATGTATCCATTCTGGCATAACATTAATATTGCTGAATAATGTTGGAAAATTAAAATTTTCAGTAGTAGTTGCAATCTTTATTTGCAATCGACCAGAGGCCATTCTGCTTTTAGAGTGATAGTTTAATTCTAAATCTAGTTTCATGTATCAATATTAAAATTAACAATTATATCAAACTAAAAATATTAAATTAAAAGAGATAGAAAAAAAACAATAAAATTTTCATTAAATTTCCTCTATTTACCGGATTGACATTAAACAATAAATTTTTAAAAATTCGTAACGAATACAACTTGTAAGAAATAGTGAAGCACGTATGGACTATACAAAAAAAATAACAAAGCAGGAACTGGTCCTGTAAAATGTTGGTTTTTTACATTTCTTAAGCAAAACACAATGTTTATGTGGGAACAGTAGAACATTTGGTTAAACAAAACGCAATTTGTAATAAAGTAGATACTTTTGTGAAAGAAAAGTGTGTTAAAACAACGCACAATTCGTAACAAATATTAAAAAAATATTTCGAAAGGAAAACACAATTTTTATGTGCAGAAAGTTTTAAAGTTCATAATTTATTTTTTGATATACATTTTGATTCCTACATTTTTTAATTAAAAATATTGAAAAATACCATCAGATTCTAGAAATTTTCTAATTTTTCAAGTCATCATATCACATTTTTGGGACATCACTAAAAAAACATGTTTTTGTGCAGGTATTTTCCTAAGGAAAATATCAGTTTTAATATTCGAAAAGTAGAGAAGTTAATTAAAATAAAAAGTTATTGAAACATTTATGGGGAAAAAATGGATCAAGATTGCTGAAATGTATCCATTATAGCGTAACATTAATGTTGCTAATAATGTTGGAAAATTATACTTTTTATTAACGTAACGAACACATTTTGTAAGAAATAGTGAAGCTATTAAACTAAAACGAAAGGAAAAAAAAATTGAAAAAGCAGGAATTCGTCCTGTAAAATTTTGGTATGTTATATTTCTTAGGCAAAATGCAATGCGTATGTGGAAAATGTAGAAAATTTAAGGAGATTTAAAAAACACTATATTTTACAAAGTAATTACCACACACATTCAATTCAAGTAGAAAATTTAGTTAAAACAAAACACAATTTGTTATAAAGTAGAAATTTTTGTTAAAACAACGAACAGTTCGTAACCAATATTAAAAAAATGCCTTTAGATTCAAGTTTTTCTTTTTGTCAAATCACAATATAACATTTGGCTTGTTAAATGTTCCATTTCTTAAGAAGCATCAGAGCATAACAATTCTGATAATGTTGGAAAATATAAAGTTTTTTGAACAAACAACTTGTAAGAAATGTGAACTAATAATGAAAATTTCACGAGAGCCTTGCACTCGTGCACATTTTCACGGCAACAAGCTCTTGTGCCACTATAGCGGGTATTATCGGGAAGTCACTATGCACTTAACATATTACTATTCAACGCCTATTGCGAATTTTGTGGTGGTCACATTTTTTTTATCGAACTTCCAAAATTTATTGTAATACCAAAGCGTTTGCAATGAATTACAAAATTTAAATAATTTTGCGATCAAATCGCAATCGCAAAAATCGTTTCGAGTTGCTCCTAGTGACCTTAGAGGCACATGACAATACAAGACTTGTTACATTGCATTCATTTTTGCAGATACACCAGAAACTGAACCGCCAGAGACGCTGAAGCAGCCTTCGACGACGACGTCGACCACAACAACTATACGCTCCACGAAACCGAAACCGACGAGACCGAACTTCATCATAACGACAACGCAGAGACCTCCAACCACCACACTGGAGGAGCGCTTCTTGCAGTCCCACCACTTCCCCGTGTCGCAGCCATCGGACATCCGCTTCAACCCCGAGGAGATCAACATCAGCCTGAACCCGGGCGCCCCGCCCAACATCCGGCCCAAGCCCATATCGTTCCAGCAGTCCATAAGTGATAACAACAAGCGCGTCATCGTGACGACCCACACGACCGTGTACAAGAACGACATCAAGCCCATCATCCTGTCGACGTCGAATCCGCAGATAAATATTGAGGAGACGCAAAAGCCACGGACTATTGTGAACTACGGTTTAAACCATGATGACCAGCACCAGCAGCATCATCAGCACCAGCAACTTCAGCAGCATCAGCAACACGAGCAACATCAGCAGCTGGAGCAGCATCAGCAACATGAGCAGCCGAGGCTTCACAGGCCTGGAGGTGGTAGCTATAACTACAACGCGTTCCAAACTGAAAGGAGCATCGAGTACGAGACGGAATTGCCGAGTCACGAAATATCGTTTAGGCCGAACACAAACTTCAGGCCTTCCAGCAGGGACATTGCTCAGTACACGGCTAAGCCTGATTACAAGCCGAGTACCTATAGGTCGCATTACCACCCGACCACGATCAACCCTTTGAGGGTCACCTACAACCATCGCGGACCTACGACGTACAGGAACGCGTACTCGTCGCCCTTAAAACCTTCGCTGCCATATTACCATAGGACGGACAAACCTCCTCGCATCCAGCTGCCGCTGCCACTGCTGCCTACGCTGTCTCCGCTGACCTTCAGCTCGCCGGCGCCGTTCTCGCTGAGCAGGCACGTGGAGACGAAACGTTTCACCGACCATCATCAGCCACCAAGAATAGTCATCAGTGCTAGTGCTAGTGTCAGTGATGCCAGTGGTCGAAAATTCAACTATTCGTTGGGCACCATCGGCGACAGCAGGTTCTTCGCTCAAGCGCCCCATTCGTACGACGACTACAAGGAAGATGATGTTGGCTTGGACCCGTTCTATCACGATGTTCCTAAACTGAAGAGGTCCAAGCGCAACAATTTCCGCAGGAGGAGGCAGAAGCGCGACGCCGATAAAGCGCGCAGGAAAGCGTCGCGAGACGTCGCCAGCGAGAAGGAGGCCATAGACGTGATCAAGTTCCTCTTCAACTGGTACAACGCGCACGAGAAGTCCACGGAACTTGGCATCCCCATTAACTCCGAGACGATCACAGAAATTAACAAGGAGTTGCAAAGCAGCAAATCCGACGAGGATTACCTATACGAAGACTATGACGTGACAACGCAGTACGACCTACCTGTAAGCACTGATCGCGTTTCCAAAGAGTACTTGCAGCTGCTGAAGGCCCCGCCAACAAAACTGAACGCCAGCGAGAATGATGTCTTCAAGACCTACAACGTCAGTGAAGGCGTTGTCGTGGCCACGGAAGCCGCTTCGACGACGCATCAAAGCCTAACCACGTCTTCGGCAACCCAAAAAGTTGAGTTCCCAGCGTACGAATACGTGGACGACAACTACGAGCCTCTGACCTTCAACAGCACCAAGCCAAATCAGACCTACGATTACTACTACGACTACCAAATTGCCGAGAAGCCCAAATCTAGTTCGAGTACTGAAAACTACGACCGAATTGCTGGCAGACGCAAATCTGGCCTAAACCACGACCAAATTGCTGAGAAACGCAAGTCTGGCTCAAGCACCGAAAACTACGAGAAAGTTCTGACGCTATTGGGCGTTACCACGAGCAGGCCTTCAAAGGCGGGCAAGGCGAAGAAGTCGCGAGGCAACGTGGTCTACACCCCCATATTCTTCGACGTCACGCACAAACCGAGCACGCAGAAGCTCCTCGAGATCTCGCACGAGTACCCGGACTACGAGTACGAAGTTCCTAAAGACGCCGACCAAAGGCACAGTGCTTCCGTTGTGGAAGATTTGGGCACGACCACTGCAACTCCACAAGCAACGGAGCAGACAACTCCGTATGCTTACACAGCAACAACGGAAGACCGGCAGACCTACATCACGTCTTCAGATGACTACGTGGAGGCGCAAGACTATTCGAATTACGACTTGGAAAGCAGCACGTTGACGGAAAGCACGCCAACAATCACCACCGAGAATTACACCAACGAAACGTACAGTTACGATCACGTTAAAAGCGGAAAGGCGAAGAAATATATGAACACGAACTACTTCAGAAGCACTGCTAACTTCTTCGATACGGCAACGTACACAACAGGCGCAGACACGACGACTGCTTTAGCAGAAACCATCAGTGATAGCACGACAGTTCCCACAATTACCATTGAACAACTAATAAACATAAGCACGTACATTCCAACAGAAAAGCTTCAATTCCTTGAAGAACTCCAATCCACGATTGAAACCCAGCCAACTACAATACTGCCAACCACAAGCGAAGCGGAATTCGCGTACGCCTCAACCACCAATACACCTTCAACTGCGGACGCTGTGTACACCTCAACTACCAACATACCTTCAACTATGGACGTTGTGTACGCCTCAACCACCAACATACCTTCAACTGCGGACGAATCGCTGATATCAGAGGGCACAACAGAAACGCCATTCACTACAACTGTGGCTACCACCATAAGCAAATCGCCTGATAACTTTGAGACCACGACAAGCGACTACTACAGAAAACCGTACAGAACTACAGAAGATTACAGAACTGTATTCTTCACCACCACAAACGCGCTGTACTCAACAGTGCAGCTGCAAAAGTTCATAGACGAAGTCGAAAGCAACACGAAAAGCATTGCCGATGTGAAAGGAATAACCGGCAAGCACACGGAGGTAACGACGGTTACAACATTCGATACCTCCACCAATACCAGGACAACCAATGCTTTGGAAGACGCAAATATTCGGACTAGTGAAGATGTGAAGTTTACCACCAACGCCAGGGCAACCGATGCTTTGGAAGATGCAAACATTCGGACTAGTGAAGATGTGAAGTTTACCACATTCGATACCTCCACTAACGCCAGGGTAACCGATGCTATGGAAGACGCGAAGACTCAGACAACTAAAGACGCGAAGATCACCACATTCGATACCTCCACTAACACCAGGGTAACCGACGCTTTCGAATATGCGAAGATTCAGACTAGTGAAGATGTGAAGACTACAACCTTCCCCAACACCAGGGTAACTGATGCTTTGGAAGACGCGAAGATTCAGACCACCGAAGACGCTACGCTAACCACCTACACTAATACCAAGGTAACCGATGCGTTGGAATACGCGAAGATTCAGACTACTGAAGACGCAAAGACCACCACGACGCAGACCATCGAGACTGCACCTCCCGCAAAAAGCAGAGGTAATCGCCGGAGGAACGGCTACAGGGGCCCCCACAGGTTCTCGCCCTCCACCACGAAGAAGCCCCAGCGGAAGAAGCCGTCCATAACCGAGGAGATCGTGGACGTGATAAAGAGCAGGATGGACGCCCCCCTAGAGATGAACACCAGGAAGACGATGCGCAGGAAGAAGATCGAGTTCAACATTAACGCTTACACTGCCAATTTAGCGTATAGAGACAGAGCCGCGGAGACCACGGAGGAAATTTCCGTGACGGCCCCGTCGTTCTCCAAAAGTGCCAACCCCACAATAGCCAAGCAACCCAAAGACTATTTAACCACAACGCCACTATCCAGCTCTGCCACTGCCGTTAACGTCAGGCAGCAGAGCGCCGACCAGAACTACATCTTCAACTGCTTCGATAAGGTGATCAACAAGTTCTACTCGGACCCTAGGGACTGCAGGCTCTTCCACTACTGCACCAAGGGTTTCACCAAGACGCAGCTGTTGGACATGAAGTTTGTTTGTGATCTAGGGACGTATTTCGACGGCGATAAACTAATTTGTACAAAGGACAGGCCTGCTAGGTGTACTTAGGTATTTATGCTCTCTGCGAGCCATCGGGGGACGAGACGTCGCGTATTTATTACTTGCATATTATCAATGTTTAGTTAATGTACCACTGCCCAATTATGAACCCGTTTCATAGTTATTACCTAAAAAACAAAGACCCTAATTTAGTACTTTTTTAACTGAAAAGTATGTATAAAATTGTATAGTTATTTTAGCCTCTTTTTAAATGAATGTAATTATTGTATTTTTTATTATTGTTATTAAATACTCATAGTTTAATATATTGATTTTAATAATTGTCTGCATTTTATTGTATCAATATAATTATGGCAGTGCACACAATTCCAACAGAAACTCATAACAAACAATATGCGCCAAAATAATCGGTACCGAAGTTTAGGCAACCAACCACACGTACAACGTCGTAGTCAGTACGATGTGTATGCCTTGTTAAAATTCCGTATCAAATTCTTAATATATCCGTATAAACTTCAGTACTGTTTATTCTGGCGCATACTGTACATACAGGGTGTTTCATAAATAACAAAAAACGACACGTAGCGATGTTGGAAATAAAATTCCGTATCAAATTCTTAATATCTACCTAAACTTCAGTACTGTTCATTCTCGCGCATACTGTACATACAGGGTGTGAAAAAAACATTGCTTATATCAAGAGAAGGTTTGCCTTGATTTGGATGTTATTTGGTATGACACTCTACACGGCATTATTCAAAAACTATAAAGAATAATAATAATATTATATTATTATTATTATTCTTTATAGTTTTTGATATCTGTTACAGTTTCAGCACAAAAAATAAAATATGAGTGACTGCCCTACACTCGTTTGATAGTACTGCCCTAGTATTAGTCGGCAAATTTTTATTAAATAAATACCCTCAAATTTGTGTTTTATATCTGGGCAAATAGTTTGATTTACTTCAATCATACACTTCCTAATTTGATTTTTTTAATGTACCGTTATCATCACAATAATTTTCCCTTTTTATCTTTTTATGGCGGGCCGCAGAAAACTAGATGTGCAAATAAAGTTGCCTACAGAGTTTAATTATTAGTTTAGAATTTTTTTATAGCAATATTGCCATTCTTATATTGCAATTTGCGCAACAGAGTTACGCATTTTATTTTTCCATTGAATTTGTATTAAAATTATTTTCAGTAATAATATAACAAGAGAGTGAGAATAAATCTCAAACTTGTTGCCATTTGGCAATAGTCACTCGAGCCCTTCGGGCTCTCGTGACTATTGCCTGGCAACAAGTTTTCGACAATCTGTCAAATTATTTTCTAATTTATCGAACTCTCGAGTTATATTTGATTAGATTATTTTTTGACGCCTGGCGTATTACTGCTTCTTTATAATCTTTGCCATTTTTCCGCTTCATATTATATCCCCAGTCTTTTAAGATCAGTGCTAGAGTATTTATTGTAGTAGACTCGTTTAACGTATAACTTTTTTCTTCGCAAAAAGTTAAAAATTGTTTCCATATCGAATTATTGCTAATCACTGTATTTTTACTTCTGCTTTCTAGTATTTCTTTATCAATTTCAGTATGCGAAACGCAGCTAAAGCGACTTTTATTCATTTTGTATGACACTTTAATATGATTGATAAATTAATAATTTGACAAATATTTTGATTGACAAGAGTGAACCTAGCTACCGAGATTATTCCCACTATAATAATCTCTAGAGAATATTCCCAGTATAATAATGACGGGATTGGTCCAGAAGTATCAATATGACAAAAATCGAAATATATCATTGGTTTTGAGAAACGTCAAAAAATAATCAGTAAAATAATATTTTGCAGTAACAAAATGCTCAATAAGATAGAGAATAAATAGTATAGTAGAGTAATAGTATAGTAAATAAACAATAGAACAAAGAAATAGAGAACGATAGAAAACAAATAAGACAAAATGAAATTGAACAAATGCACAAAGTTGTCAATAATAATTGTACAATTCATATTGTAAATTGCATAATTCGAATGAATTTTGCGAATTTTTATCGGTGATTATAATTTAAAAAATTAAAAGGTAATTTTCAGCATATTACTTACAAAGTTTAATCTAAAATTGAAAAATGTTAACGAAAATACAAAATCCTCATTTAAATTATACAATTTATATTGAAATTATTAATAATCATTAGCAAAATGAACTACATAATATACACAAAAATAAATAAATAAGTATGAAAAACTACTAAAATACTATTAATTTTGTAATTTTTTTATTGAAAATATAAAATTTGTATTATAAATTCCAAACCCCAAAGGAAATAACAATGTTATCATGATATATTATAGAATTTAGTTAAGAATTTAGAAATTACAAAATTGTCATTAGATGTTACAAAGTTTTCGTTAGAATTAATGAAATTTTGATTATAAATACCAAAATTTTCAATTGAAATCGAAAATTTTGAGTAAAAAAGGATTTACCCACAAAGAATTAAATTCACTAAGTTATCAATATTTTAATAAAAATTTGTTAAATTTTTAATGGAAAATACAAAACTTTGATTATAAATTAAAAATTTACATATAAGTTTCGTTGCAAATGACAGATTTTGTGCTCAAATTTTCTACCTTTTCCTTACAAATTACGAAACTTTATTACAAATTACAGATAGTTCGTGAAGCCACAAAATTCTCATTGAAATTATATCATTTCGATTTTAACTTACAATTATTGTTGTATTTTTATTGAAAATTACAATATTTTCATCAATTTTTTTTAATTATATATACAAAAATACAAAACTTCAGATGTAAGATTATAAAATTTAGTTAAGAATTCAGAATTTACACAAAATTTGCTGGAAATTACAAAGTTTTCCTTAGAAATTATGATTTTTTTATTATAAATACCAATTTTTTTTATTGGAAACCTAACATTTTTTTAGTTAAAAAAAGAATTTATCCACAAAACATATCACTCACTAAGTTATCAATATTTTAATAGAAATTTGATCAACTTTTAATGGAAAATACAAAATTTTATTATAAATTAAAAATTTACATAGAAGTTTCGTTGCAAATGACAGATTCTGTGCTCAAATTTTCTACCTTTTCCTTAGAAATTACAAAACTTTATTACAAATTACAGAAAGTTCGTGAAGCCACAAAATTCTAAATGAAATTATATCATTTCGATAGTAAATTACAATGAATGTTTCATTTTTATTGGAAATTACAAATTTTTCATCAGATTTTTTATTATATCTACAAAGATTTTCATAAATTGCCAAGATTAATGGAACCTGCCAGCTTTTAATTGGAAATTATAAAGGCTTTCCCGAAAACCACCACTTTTTATATTACATTAATATGTTTGTGAAAAATGTGTTACAGGGTTTTAAAATTTTGACAGAATTATCTACTCACAAGCTTATTGTTAATAGTTCAATATATACTTTCAAACTTTTAAAACATTCTCTAAATATATCAATGATTGGTGATAACTATCCAATTTAATTCAATTAATGCTATTGAAACATTATTATTCTGTTATTTTTGTTCCGAAAATTTTATTTGTTTTTCTGTCAGAATAAGTTGAACTGTGGTTTCATTTCAAAATTCGACAACGAAACTTCAGATATAATATTGTAGAATTTAGATAAGAATTTAGAAATTACAAAATGTTCATTAGAAATTACAAAGTTTTCGTTAGACATGATGATATTTTGATTATAAATACCAAAATTTTCAATTGAACCCGATCATTTTTTTAGTAAAACAAGAATTTATCCACAAAGCATATCACTTAGTAAGTTACCAATATTTTAATTGAAATTTGTAAAACTTTTAATGGAAAATACAAAATTTGCATTAGAAATTACAAAGTTTTCGTTAGAAATGATGAAATTTTTATTATAAATACCAAAATTTTCAATTGAAACCGATAATATTTTAGTAAAAAAAAAGGATTTATCCACAAAGCGTATCACTCAGTAAGTTCTTAATATTTTTACAGAAATTTGTAAAACTTTTAATGGAAAATACAATTTTTTTATTATAAATTTAATATTTAAATAAAAGTTTCGTTGCAAATGACAAATTTTGCAATCAAATTTTCTACATTATCTTTACAAATTACGAAACTTTATTAAAAATTAGAGAAAGTTCGTGAAGCCATAAAATTCTCATTGAAATTATATCATTTCGATTGTAAATTACAACGAATGTTGCATTTTTTATTGGAAATCACAATGTTTTCATCAGCATGTTTTATTATAAATACAAAAAACTTCATAAATTGCAAAGATTAATGGAACCTGCCAGTTTTTAATTGGAAATTATAAAGGCTTTCCCAAAAACCACCACTTTTTCTATTACATTAACATATTTGTGAAAAATATGTTACAGGGTATTACAATTTTGACAGTATAATCTATTTACAAGTTTGTTGTTAATATTTCAATATACAGGTTAGGGAGGTCGACCGAAATCTTTCGAGGTGTGAATCAGGGCGCAAAATGAAGTCAAATATTCCTTTGCCACTTTTGGCCCAGATGCATAATTTGCCCTGATATCCATTTTAAAATTGGAATAAATCTCGATAATGCTTTGTATTTTAAAATCTAGTATGTTACTTTTAAATTTTTTCTTAAATTACTCTTAATTTTGTTTATTAAATTAAACGATTACAACTTAAAAAAAAAAAAAATTGGCAAAGGAATATTCCACTTCATTTGCACCCTGAATCACCCCTAGAAATGTTTCGGTCGACTTCAATAACATCCTGTATACTCTCAAACTTTAAAATATTCTGTCAATATAATATCAATGATTAGTGATAACTAATCAGTAATGTGCGTTGAAAATGCCCATAGCAATAGCCTAGCATAGCCTAGCGTAGCGTTGGGTAAGAAATCTATGAATCAGTCTTTACTATTTTTGCATGAAAAAATAGGAAGCTGATTTTTATTCACGCAATAATAAAATACGCTTAATTTACTAATTTTGAATGAAAAATTCGCAGCTTTATTTTTATTTACGAAAATTCAATATAATTGCTACTATTAACCTAAAAAATCGATTTTTATGGTATTTATGGTATTAATAGCCACAATATTACTTAGGGCACGAACCTTGTGGATCGTCTCCAAATGAGTTTCGTCTCTGCGCCAGCATCGCCATGTTGGTTCCATGTAATTCTGCCGGCTAATATTGAAATCCAATTGCGCGCCGTAACCACTTGCATATTTACGCGTTTCGCCTCGGACGAGCCCAAAATTGTGCACGGAGGCTCTCCTGAATGGCTATAGAATACGCTTTTGGTCGAATACGGCTTCGCGCGGTCGATTTTAGTGCAAAATTATGTAATTTTTGGGGACGATTCGAAAAACGACGCCATTAGATGTTACACGCGCATTCACTGTCATGTGCCGGTAATGTAGAAACCTAGCTACCAACTACGTAAATCAAAGTAGCTATGTAGTGATTTAATTCGCTTCACGTTCGCTTTTATTATTTATTATGTTAATTATAATTAGATTAAACGATCACGTCCAGTCTAAATCTAGTCACTATGAAATTAATCTTATAATCGGCAGTCAGGCTAAATTTTACAACCAGTTTTACGATAAGTTTCCATAACTGCCATTCATTCAACTCTTGTTTCCGAGGAAGGTAACTTCTAATTAAAATTAACTTAAAACATGTGAATCTATATAAAAATTCAAATAACATCAATCAACATCAATAATTTATCACTGGATTTATAGGTTAGAATGGACAATCATTTATTCGTTTGTATTTTCGGGATATCGGTAGTAAATAATATACATACGTAACTAACTATAAAATTAATACGTCTTACCTTAATCATCCGATAATGCATACATCCGATCATCATGCACATAGTTCAGCAACAAAATATCACTTTTTGAATCATAATTATTGGAGTCAAGAAGCTACAAGACTATTGCTCGTACTGAACTTACATAGGCAAAAGCATTCTTACAAGTGTATATTGAGTTGCAGCATATACACATTAATTCAAATCCTACGATATACACATTTGTTCAAATCTTATTATCCTGTAGTCATTTACCAATACATGTGTAGTAATTATTATATGTTTTGTATTAATTATGTCCCAATAACAGCATATACGCCCAGAATATGAACGTTGTACGTAAATTATGGCTGTTTCATGATATCACATCAATTGCAGAATTACCAGTTAGTTAACTTCAAAATGTTTACTGCAAAATGTGTATTACTTTTGCGTTCGTGCAATAATATTAGAATAAATAAGTAACAAATAGCATATTATAGTACAAGTGTACTATAGTGTACTTGTCATACATGTGTATATTAAGTTGCAGCATATACACACTTATTCAAATCCTACGATATACTCATTTATTCAAATACTATTATCCTATAGTTATTTACAGTAACATTTGTAGTAATTGTTATATGTTTTGTATTAATTATGACCCAACAACAGTATATACGACAAGAATATGTACGTTATACGTACGTTATGGCTGTTTCATGAAATCACATCAATTACAGAATTACAAGTTAGTTAACATAAAAATGTTTACTACTTTTGCGTGCGAGCAACAAAATTAGAATAAATAAGTAACAAATATCATATTATAGTACAAGTGTACTATAGTGTACTAGTAATACATGTGTATATTAGGTTGCAGCATATACACACTTATTCAAATCATACGATATACACATTTATTCAAATACTATTATCCTACAGTTATTTACAGTTACATTTGTAGTAATTATTATATGTTTTGTATTAATTATTACCCAACAAATGCATATACGCTAAGAATATGTACGTTGTACGAAAATTGTGGCTGTTTCATGAAATCACATCAATTACAAAATTATCAGTTAGTTAACTTCAAAATATTTACTACTTTTAGGTGCGTGCAATAATATTAGAATAAATAAGTAACAACTAGCATATTACAGTGCAAGTGTACTATAGTGTACTAGTCATACATGTGTATATTAAGTTGCAGCATATACACACTTATTCAAATCCTACGATATACACATTTATTCAAATACTATTATCCTATAGTTATTTACAGTTACATTTGTAGTAATTATTATATGTTTTGTAATAATTATGACTAGAGGCAGGATAGTTAGGCAATTTGCCTTTTTCGTATAAAAGGTATGATTAAAGGCAGGCCCAGCGCATTATCTGTTTACCATAGTAAACATTTAAAAAAACCTAATTTTTTTTTTTTTATTTTGCCTTTTTCGCATAAATTCGAGGTTTTTGCCTTTTTCGGGTGCATTTTGCTTTTTTTGCCTTTTTTATGCCTTTTTAGGTGGTTTGTACATTTTTTTATTTCGATTTTGGAATACTTGAAATTTTTTTAGTTTTTTTTTATGCTTCCAAATCCAGGGCAATATCAAAATCACAGCAAGCTTTCAACGACGCAAATGTATTAAATGTTCTGACCTACATACAAACATATTTTTCTTGGATACCGCAAAAAATCGAAAATTTGGAAAAGATTGGATTAAGCCTCATCGTATCTCTTAAAATCATCGATGATGCAATCATACTCACGTCGGGTGCTCCGGGTCCAGCAGGAAAACTTATTAATGAAAAACTAAAAACAGTTTTGCAAAAAAATTCAGGTTTAGATGAAATAAGAAATATTTCAAAATTTTTAAATTGTACCGCTTCGTGTTCCGAAGTACTTGTATATAATAAACTCTCTCCAGACGAAATAAGTTCACTGAAATTTGCTCCTATAACATCATGTGATGCAGAAAGATCATTTTCCGTGTACAAACAAATTCTCAGTGACAGGAGAACTAAATTAACTCCAGATAACATAGAAAAATTACTTGTTACGGGATGGTTCAAAAATAAAAATGTATAATTATTATTAACAATTATTAACAATATTTTACATGGTCCCAATACAAAGTTGATTATTTAAATATGTTTCATTTCTTACAGTTCTCTAGATGTGTTTTCAGTTTCTCCTCGGCCATACCTTGGTATTGTGTTTTTGTGCACTATTTTTGCATTTGTTGCTTTTTTTTATTTGCCTTTTTGACCATCTTTTTTGCCTTTTTGGTCACTTTTTTTTGCCTTTTTGCCTACCTTTTTTTATGTTTTATTTTGCCTAACTATCCTATCTCTAATTATGACCCAACAACAGCATCTACCCCAAGAATATGTGCGTTGAACGTAAATTATGGCTGTTTCATGTAATCACATTAATTACAGAATTACAAGTTAGTTGACATAAAAATGTTTACTACTTTTGCGTGCAAGCAACAATATTAGAATAAATAAGTAACACATAGCATATTATAGTATAAGTGAGTGATTTAGTTTCTCTCAAATGCTGAATAGCGTTAAAATAAAAGACAAAAGTCGATGCCCATTCCATATATCATGTATCACATCATATATCATATATCATATATCTATCTATCTATCATCAACATAATATTATTATATGTGTTGAGTATGCTGTAGATATGGAATAAATGTTCATACTACTACTCTAAAGATATTTTATTGATTTATTTTTATTTTAGTACAATTATTATTATTACTATTAGAGTCAGTAGTAGCAATATTCAATCATACCAATTCTAATTGCATTCAATCCTATTTATTCTAATTGCATTCAATCCTATCTTTTCTAATTGCATTTGAAATGATTAATAATCAGAAGTTGCAGTTGACATTTCTACTCCATATGTCAGTGATTCCCAAACTTTTCCCTTCTCCCCTCCATTATATATTTTTGCAAATTTCTATGAAATATGTTATAATTTTGTGAGGAATATGATTTGTTGGGAAAGCTATTCTAATTTCCAACTAATAATTCGCAGGATCTTTGTAATTTATGAAAATTTTCATTTAGAATAATAAATTGATTAACGTTTGCCACCATACAGTGTTTCATTGATACAATATGATACAATACAATTATGTATTGTATTGTATCATATTTTTAACATCAATTATGAAAACAATGTCTGTGTGTTTCTGATTAAAATTTCTGGATTTGATATCCGTGTGTGTGTGTGTAACATATATAACTTAATTGAAAAATGATCTAGATTTGAAGAGATTTTGAGAAAAAAAAAATCGAGGACGTTTACTTTTATCACTGTTTAGTTAGTATTATCAATTTTCATAAACATATGTGAACGAGTGAAAATTTGTTAGAAAATAATCTAGATTCGAATTATTTTAGAAAAAGTTAAAAAGTGGTGTGATTACTCTTATCATAGTCATGCTTTTATCATAAATTTTGAAACACTGTCTGTGTGTTCCTGATTCAAATTTCCTGATTTGAAATCCATGTGTTCTGTGGATCGAAGAAGTGTACTTTTATCGTAGGTTTGTTTGTATCAATTTTCAAAAACGTATGTGAACGAGTGAAAATTTGTTAGAAAATAATCTAGATTCGAAATATTTTAGAAAAAATCAAAAACGTGCTGATTACTCTTATCATAGTCATGCTTTTATCACCAATTTTGAAAATTTTCTTGGTTGTTCCTGATTCAAATTTCCTGACTTGAAATCCATGTGTGGTGTGGATTCAAATATCTTGATTTCAAATTCATGTGAATGTAAAATTTTAAAATTAAGAGTTTTTGAAAAAATATGAAAAAGATTTTGGAACAAAATCGAAGACATGGGTGTCATAGTTTTGTTTTTAAAATCAATTTTAAAAATGTATGAGAATGTGTGTAATTTACTTAGAAAAAGTCTAGATTCGAAAAAATATTGGAAACAAATCGAAGAAGTACGTGTTTACTCTTATCAGTATCAGTAACAATATCAGTATTATCATTATCAGTCTTGTTTTTATAATGATGTGTATAATAATGATAATGTGTTTCTAAGCTTTAGTACGTGTAAAGTTGAGTTCCCAGCGTACGAATACGTGGACGACAACTACGAGCCCCTGACCTTCAACAGCACCAAACCAAATCAGACCTACGATTACTACTACGACTACCAAATTGCTGAGAAGCCCAAAGCTGCTTCGAGCACTGAAAACTACGACCGAATTGCTGGCAGACGCAAATCTGGCCTAAACCACGACCAAATTGCTGAGAAACGCAAGTCTGGCTCAAGCACCGAAAACTACGAGAAAGTGCTGACGCTATTGGGCGTTACCACGAGCAGGCCTTCAAAGGCGGGCAAGGCGAAGAAGTCGCGAGGCAACGTGGTCTACACCCCCATATTCTTCGACGTCACGCACAAACCGAGCACGCAGAAGCTCCTCGAGATCTCGCACGAGTACCCGGACTACGAGTACGAAGTTCCTAAAGAAGCCGACCAAAGGCACAGTGCTTCCGTTGTGGAAGATCTGGGTACGACCACTCCAACCCCAGAAGCAACGGAGCAGACAACTCCGTATGCTTACACCGCAACAACGGAAGACCGGCAGACCTACATCACGTCTTCAGATGACTACGTGGAAGCGCAAGACTACTCGAATTACGACGTAGAAAGCAGCACGTTGACGGAAAGCACGCCAACAATCACCACCGAGAATTACACCAGCGAAACCTACAGTTACGATCACGTAAAAAGCGGAAAGGCGAAGAAATATATGAACACGAACTACTTCAGAAGCACTGCTAACTTCTTCGATACGGCAACGTACACAACAGGCGCAGACACGACGACTGCTTTAGCAGAAACCATCAGTGATAGCACGACAGTTCCCACAATTACCATTGAACAACTAATAAACATAAGCACGTACATTCCAACAGAAAAGCTTCAATTCCTTGAAGAACTCCAATCCACGATTGAAACCCAGCCAACTACAATACTGCCAACCACAAGCGAAGTGGAATTCGCGTACGCCTCAACCACCAACACACCTTCAACTGCGGACGCTGTGTACACCTCAACTACCAACATGCCTTCAACTATGGACGTTGTGTACGCCTCAACCACCAATATACCTTCAACTGCGGACGAATCGCTGATATCAGAGGGCACAACAGAAACGCCATTCACTACAACCGTGGCTACCACCATAAGCAAAACGCCTGATAACTTTCAGACCACAACAAGCGACTACCACAGAAAACCGTACAGAACTACAGAAGATTACAGAACTGTATTCTTCACCACCACAAACGCGCTGTACTCAACCGTGCAGCTGCAAAAGTTCATAGACGAAGTCGAAAGCAACACGAAAAGCATTGCCGACGTGAAAGGAATTACCGGCAAGCACTCGGAGGTAACGACGGTTACAACATTCGATACCTCCACCAACGCCCGGGCAACCGATGCTTTGGAAGACGCAAATATTCGGACTAGTGAAGATGTGAAGTTTACCACATTCGATACCTCTACTAACGCCAGGGTAACCGATGCTATGGAAGACGTGAAGACTCATACAACTAAAGACGCGAAGATCACCACATTCGATACCTCCACTAACACCAGGGTAACAGATTTCGAAGACGCGAAGATTCAGACTAGTGAAGATGTGCAGACAACAACCTTCCCCAACACCAGGGTAACTGATGCTTTGGAAGACGCGAAGATTCAGACCACCGAAGACGCTACACTAACCACCTACACTAACACCAAGGTAACCGATGCGTTGGAATACGCGAAGATTCAGACTACTGAAGACGCAAAGACCACCACGACGCAGACTATCGAGACTGCACCTCCCGCAAAAAGCAGAGGTAATCGCCGGAGGAACGGCTACAGGGGCCCCCACAGGTTCTCGCCCTCCACCACGAAGAAGCCCCAGCGGAAGAAGCCGTCCATAACCGAGGAGATCGTGGACGTGATAAAGAGCAGGATGGACGCCCCCCTCGAGATGAACACCAGGAAGACGATGCGCAGGAAGAAGATCGAGTTCAACATTAACGCTTACACTGCCAATTTAGCGTATAGAGACAGAGCCGCGGAGACCACGGAGGAAATATCCGTGACGGCCCCGTCGTTCTCCAAAAGTGCCAACCCCACAATAGCCAAGCAACCCAAAGACTATTTAACCACAACGCCACTATCCAGCTCTGCCACTGCCGTTAACGTCAGGCAGCAGAGCGCCGACCAGAACTACATCTTCAACTGCTTCGATAAGGTGATTAACAAGTTCTACTCGGACCCTAGGGACTGCAGGCTCTTCCACTACTGCACCAAGGGTTTCACCAAGACGCAGCTGTTGGACATGAAGTTTGTTTGTGATCTAGGGACGTATTTCGACGGCGATAAACTAATTTGTACAAAGGACAGGCCCGCTAGGTGTACTTAGGTATTTATGCTCTCTGCGAGCCATCGGGGGACGAGACGTCGCGTATTTATTACTTGCATATTATCAATGTTTAGTTAATGTACCACTGCCCAATTATGAACCCGTTTCATAGTTATTACCTAAAAAACAAAGACCCTAATTTAGTACTTTTTTAACTGAAAAGTATGTATAAAATTGTATAGTTATTTTAGCCTCTTTTTAAATGAATGTAATTATTGTATTTTTTATTATTGTTATTAAATACTCATAGTTTAATATATTGATTTTAATAATTGTCTGCATTTTATTGTATCAATATAATTATGGCAGTGCACACAATTCCAACAGAAACTCATAACAAACAATATGCGCCAAAATAATCGGTACCGAAGTTTAGGCAACCAACCACACGTACAACGTCGTAGTCAGTACGATGTGTATGCCTTGTTAAAATTCCGTATCAAATTCTTAATATATCCGTATAAACTTCAGTACTGTTTATTTTGGCGCATACTGTACATACAGGGTGTTTCATAAATAACAAAAAACGACACGTAGCGATGTTGGAAATAAAATTCCGTATCAAATTCTTAATATCTACCTAAACTTCAGTACTGTTCATTCTCGCGCATACTGTACATACAGGGTGTGAAAAAAACATTGCTTATATCAAGAGAAGGTTTACCTTGATTTGGATGTTATTTGGTATGACACTCTACACGGCATTATTCAAAAACTATAAAGAATAATAATAATATTATATTATTATTATTATTCTTTATAGTTTTTGATATATGTTACAGTTTCAGCACAAAAAATAAAATATGAGTGACTGCCCTACACTCGTTTGATAGTACTGCCCTAGTATTAGTCGGCAAATTTTTATTAAATAAATACCCTCAAATTTGTGTTTTATATCTGGGCAAATAGTTTGATTTACTTCAATCATACACTTCCTAATTTGATTTTTTTTAATGTACCGTTATCATCACAATAATTTTCTCTTTTTATCTTTTTATGGCGGGCCGCAGAAAACTAGATGTGCAAATAAAGTTGCCTACAGAGTTTAATTATTAGTTTAGAATTTTTTTATAGCAATATTGCCATTCTTATATTGCAATTTGCGCAACAGAGTTACGCATTTTATTTTTCCATTGAATTTGTATTAAAATTATTTTCAGTAAAATAATATTTTGCAGTAACAAAATGCTCAATAAGATAGAGAATAAATAGTATAGTAGAGTAATAGTATAGTAAATAAACAATAGAACAAAGAAATAGAGAACGATAGAAAACAAATAAGACAAAATGAAATTGAACAAATGCACAAAGTTGTCAATAATAATTGTACAATTCATATTGTAAATTGCATAATTCGAATGAATTTTGCGAATTTTTATCGGTGATTATAATTTAAAAAATTAAAACGTAATTTTCAGCATATTACTTACAAATTTTAATCTAAAATTGAAAAATGTTAACGAAAATACAAAATCCTCATTTAAATTATACAATTTATATGGAAATTATTAATAATCATTAGCAAAATGAACTACATAATATACACAAAAATAAATAAATCAGTATGAAAAACTACTAAAATACTATTAATTTTGTAATTTTTTTATTGAAAATATAAAATTTGTATTATAAATTCCAAACCCCAAAGGAAATAACAACGTTATCATGATATATTATAGAATTTAGTTAAGAATTTAGAAATTACAAAATTGTCATTAGATGAAATAATGAAATTTTGATTATAAATACCAAAATTTTCAATTGAAATCGAAAATTTTGAGTAAAAAAGGATTTACCCACAAAGAATATAATTCACTAAGTTATCAATATTTTAATAAAAATTTGTTAAATTTTTAATGGAAAATACAAAACTTTGATTATAAATTAAAAATTTACATATAAGTTTCGTTGCAAATGACAGATTTTGTGCTCAAATTTTCTACCTTTTCCTTACAAATTACGAAACTTTATTACAAATTACAGATAGTTCGTGAAGCCACAAAATTCTCATTGAAATTATATCATTTCGATTTTAACTTACAATTATTGTTGTATTTTTATTGAAAATTACAATATTTTCATCAATTTTTTTTATTATATATACAAAAATACAAAACTTCAGATGTAAGATTATAAAATTTAGTTAAGAACTCAGAATTTACACAAAATTTGCTGGAAATTACAAAGTTTTCCTTAGAAATTATGATTTTTTTATTATAAATACCAATTTTTTTTATTGGAAACCTAACATTTTTTTAGTTAAAAAAAGAATTTATCCACAAAACATATCACTCACTAAGTTATCAATATTTTAATAGAAATTTGATCAACTTTTAATGGAAAATACAAAATTTTATTATAAATTAAAAATTTACATAGAAGTTTCGTTGCAAATGACAGATTCTGTGCTCAAATTTTCTACCTTTTCCTTACAAATTACAAAACTTTATTACAAATTACAGAAAGTTCGTGAAGCCACAAAATTCTCAATGAAATTATATCATTTCGATAGTAAATTACAATGAATGTTTCATTTTTATTGGAAATTACAAATTTTTCATCAGATTTTTATTATATCTACAAAGATTTTCATAAATTGCCAAGATTAATGGAACCTGCCAGCTTTTAATTGGAAATTATAAAGGCTTTCCCGAAAACCACCACTTTTTATATTACATTAACATGTTTGTGAAAAATGTGTTACAGGGTTTTAAAATTTTGACAGAAAAATCTACTCACAAGCTTATTGTTAATAGTTCAATATATACTTTCAAACTTTTAAAACATTCTCTAAATATATCAATGATTGGTGATAACTATCCAATTTAATTCAATTAATGCTATTGAAACATTATTATTCTGTTATTTTTGTTCCGAAAATTTCATTTGTTTTTCTGTCAGAATAAGTTGAACTGTGGTTTCATTTCAAAATTCGACAACGAAACTTCAGATATAATATTGTAGAATTTAGATAAGAATTTAGAAATTACAAAATTTTCATTAGAAATTACAAAATTTTCATTAGAAATTACAAAGTTTTCGTTAGACATGATGATATTTTGATTATAAATACCAAAATATTCAATTGAACCCGATAATTTTTTTAATAAAACAAGAATTTATCCACAAAGCATATCACTTAGTAAGTTATCAATATTTTAATTGAAATTTGTAAAACTTTGAATGGAAAATACAAAATTTGCATTAGAAATCACAAAGTTTTCGTTAGAAATGATGAAATTTTTATTATAAATACCAAAATTTTCAATTAAAACCGATCATTTTTTAGTAAAAAAAAGGATGTATCCACAAAACGTATCACTCAGTAAGTTCTTAATATTTTTACAGAAATTTGTAAAACTTTGAATGGAAAATACAATTTTTTTATTATAAATTTAATATTTAAATAAAAGTTTCGTTGCAAATGACAAATTTTGCAATCAAATTTTCTACATTATCTTTACAAATTACGAAACTTTATTAAAAATTAGAGAAAGTTCGTGAAGCCATAAAATTCTCATTGAAATTATATCATTTCGATTGTAAATTACAATTGCATTTTTTATTGGAAATCACAATGTTTTCATCAGCATTTTTTATTATAACTACAAAAATGTTCATAAATTGCAAAGATTAATGGAACCTGCCAGTTTTAAATTGGAAATTATAAAGACTTTCCCGAAAACCACCACTTTTATATTACATTAACATGTTTGTGAAAAATGTGTTACAGGGTATTAAAATTTTGACAGAATTATCTATTTAGAAGTGTGTTGTTAATATTTCAATATACAGGGTGTTAGGGAAGCACACCGAAATCTTTCGAGGGTGAATCAGGACGCAAAATGAAGTCGAATATTCCTTTGCCACTTTTGGCCCAGATGCATAATTTGCCCTTATATCCATTTTAAAATTGGAATAAATCTCGATAATGCTTTGTGTTTTAAAATCTAGTATGTTGCTTTTAAATTTTATATTAAATTGTTCTTAAATTTGACGCTTTTGACTTTGTTAAAGGAGTCAAATTAAACGTTTTCAACTTTCCAACAAACAAAAAAATGGCAAAGGAATATTCCACTGCATTTTGCACCCTGATTCACCCCAGAGATTTTTCGGTCGACTACTATAACACCCTGTATACTCTCAAACTTTAAAATATTCTGTCAATATATCAATGATTAGTGATAACTATTCAATTTAATTCAATGAATACTATTGAAACATTAGTATTCTATTAATTTAGTACCATAAATTTATTTATTTTTCTCTGTAGTAGTAGTTGAATTCTGGTTTTATTTCAAAATTCGAAAACCAAACTTCTGCAATTTTGTAGGCATTTTTTTCATGAAAAAATAGTAAGCTGATTTTTATTCAGGCAATAAGAAAAACAGATTAACTCACTAATTTTGCATGAAAATTGGCAGCTTTATTTTTATTTACGAAAATTCAATATAATTTCTAGTATTAACTTAAAAAATCGATTTTTATGGTAAATGTATTAATAAAACTTAATTAATAGCCACCATATTACTTAGGGCACGAACCTTGTGGATTGTCTCCAAATGAGTTTCGTCTCTGCGCCAGCATCGCCATGTTGGTTCCATGTAATTCTGCCGGCTAATATTGAAATCCAATTGCGAGCCGCAACCACTTGCATATTTACGCGTTTCGCCTCGGACGAGCCCAAAATTGAGCACGGAGGCCCTCCTAAACGGCTATAGAATACGCTTTTCGTCGAATACGGCTTCGCGCGGTCGATTTTAGTGCAAAATTATGTAATTTTTGGGGACGATTCGAAAAACGACGCCATTACATGTTACACGCGCATTCACTGTCATGTGCCGGTAATGTAGAAACCTAGCTACCAACTACGTAAATCGAAGTAGCTATGTAGTAATTTAATTCGCTTCACGTTCGCTTTTATTATTTATTATGTTAATTATAATTAGATTAAACGATCACGACCAGTCTAAATCTTGTCACTATGAAATTAATCTTATAATCGGCAGTCAGGCTAAATTTTACAACCAGTTTTACGATAAGATTCCATAACTGCCATTGATTCAACTCATGTTTCCGAGGAAAGTAACTTCTAATTAAAATTAACTGAAAACATGTGAATCTATATTAAAATTCAAATAACATTAATCAACATCAATCATTTATCACTGGATTTATAGGTTAGAATGGACAATCATTTATTCGTTTGTATTTTCGGGATATCGGTAGCAAATAGTATACATACGTAACTAACAATAAAATTAATACGTCTTACCTTAATCATCCGATAATGCGTACATCCGATCATCATGCACACAGTTCAGCAACGAAATCTCACTTTTTGAATCATAATTATTGTAGTGCAAGAAGCTAGTAGACGTATTGCTCGTACTGAACTTACATAGGCAAAAGAATTCTTACAAGTGTATATTGAGTTGCAGCATATACACATTAATTCAAATTCTACGATATACACATTTGTTCAAATCTTATTATCCAGTAGTCATTTACCGATACATTTGTAGTAATTATTATATGTTTTGTATTAATTATGACCCAACAACAGCATATACGCCAAGAATATGTACGTTGTACGTAAATTATGGCTGTTTCATGATATCACAACAATTGCATAATTACCAGTTAGTTAACTTCAAAATGTTTACTACTTTTACGTACGTGCAATAATATTAGAATAAATAAGTAACAAATAGCATATTATAGTACAAGTGTACTACAGTGTACTTGTCATACATGTGTATATTAAGTTGCAGCATATACACACTTATTCAAATCCTACGATATTCACTTTATTCAAATACTATAATCCTATAGTTATTTACAGTTACATTTGAAGTAATTATTATATGTTTTATATTAATTATGACCCAACAACAGCATATACACCAAGACTATGTACGTTGTACGTAAATTATGGCTGTTTCATGAAATCACATCAATTGCAGAATTACCAGTTCATTAACTTCAAAATGTTTACTACTTTTGCGTGCGTGCAATAATATTAGAATAAATAAGTAACAAATAGCATATTATAGTACAACTGTACAATAGTGTACTAGTCATACATGTGTATATTAAGTTGCAGCATATACACACTTATTAAAATCCTACAATATACACATTTATTCAAATACTATTATCCTATAGTTATTTATAGTTACATTTGTAGTAATTATTATATGTTTTGTATTAATAATGACCCAACAACAGCATATACAAGAAGAATATGTACGTTATCACATCCATTGCAGAATTACCAGTTAGTTATCTTCAAAATATTTACTACTTTTGCATGCCTGCAACAATATTAGAATAAATAAGTAACAAATTGCATATTATAGTATAAGAGAGTGAATTAGTTTCTCTCAAATGCTGAATAGAGTTAAAATAAAAGACAAAAGTCGATGCCCATTCCATATATCATGTATCACATCATATATCATATATCTATCTATCTATCATCAATATAATATTATTATATGTATTAAGTATGCTGTAGATATGTACCAGTATATGGAATAAATGTTCATACTACTACTCTAAAGGTATTTTTATTTTTTGTATTTTAGTACAATTATTATTATCAATATTAGAGTCTGTAGTAGCAATATTCAATCCTATAAATTCTAATTACATCCAATCCTATTTATTCCAATTGGATTCGATCATATGTTTTCTAATTGCATTTGAAATGATCAATAATCAGCAGTTGCAGTTTACATTTCTATGCACAATGAACTCCATATGTCATTGGTTCATAAATTTTTCCCTTCCCCCCTGCATTATATATTTTTGAAACTTTCTATGAAACATGTTATAATTTTGTGAGGAATATGATTTGTAGGGAAAGCTATTCTAATTTTCAAATAAAAATTCGCAGGATCCCCTAATTTTGGTAATTTATGAAAATTTTCATTTAGAATAATCAATTTATTAACGTTTGCCACCATACAGTGTTGTATTGTATTGTATTGTATTGTATTGTATTGTATTGTATTGAATTGTATTGTATTGTATTGTATCATATTTTTATTATCAATTATGAAAACAATGTCTGTCTGTTTCTGATTCAAATTTCCGGATTTCATATCAGTGTGTGTGTGTGTGTGTGTGTGTGTGTGTGTAATGTTTATAACTTAATTGAAAAAAAGATTTTGAAAAAAAATCGAAAAGTTTACTAACATCACAGTTTTGTTTGTATCATCAATTTTCAAAAACGTATGTGAACGAGTGAAAATTTGTTAGAAAATAACCCAGATTCGAAATATTATAGAAAAATTTAAAAAAATGGTGATTACTCTTATCATAGTCAAGCTTTTATCATATATTTTGAAACACAGTCTGTGCGTTCCTGATTCAAATTTCCTGATTTGAAATCCATGTGTGGTGTGGATCGAAGAAGTTTACTTTTATCATAGTTTTGTTTGAATCAATTTTCAAAAATGTATGTGAACGAGTGAAAATTTGTTAGAAAATAATCTAGATTCGAAATATTTTAGAAAAAATCAAAAATGTGCTGATTACTCTTATCTTAGTCATGCTTTTATCACAATTTTTGAAAAACTGTCTGTGTGTTCCTGATTCAAATTTCCTGATTTCAAATCCAGGTGTGGTGTGGATTCAAATATCTTGATTTCAAATTCAGGTGAATGTAAAATTTTAAAATTAAGAGTTTTTGAAAATATATGGAAAAGATTTTGGAACAAAATTGAAGACATGGGTGTCATAGTTTTGTTTTATCATCAATTTTGAAAAATGTATGAGATGGTGTGTAATTTACTTAGAACAAGTCTAGATTCGAAAAAATATTGGAAACAAATCTAAGAAGTAGGTGTTTACTCTTATCAGTGTCAGTAACAATATCAGTATTATCACTATCAGTCTTGTTTTTATAATGAATTTTGAAAAAACAAAATGTCTGTGTGTTTCTGAGCTTCAGTACGTGTATAGTATGTATGTAATATTTTTAAATCAAAAGTTTTTGAAAAATCTAAATTCGAAATGATTTTGGAACAACATTGAAAATGTGGGTGTTTACTTTTATCACAGTTTTGTGATATCATGAATTTAAAAAACGCGTATAAACGTGTGTTTTTTTTTGAAAAATCAATCTAGATTCGTAATATTTAAAAAAAAAAACGTGTTACTTAAACACCATATCTTATCGCAGTCATGTTATTATCATCAATTTTAAAAATACTGTCTGTGTGTGCGTACAATTTTGAAATTGTGTGTTTTTGAACTTTTCTCGACCCGCCCTTTCTGAGGTATGGTTAGTATGGTATGGTATAATAGAGTATGGTATAGTATGTAAAATTTTTAAATCAAGATTTTTTGAAACACCTATATTCGAAATGATTTTAGGACAACGTCGAAAACGTAGGTGTTTACTTTTATTACAATTTTGTGTTATCATGAATTTGAAAAATGCATGTGAACGTGTGAAATTTTTTAATAATATGATCTAGATACGAAATATTTTTGAAAAAATCGAGTATTAAACAGCTACTCTTATCGCAGTCTTGTTTATATCTTAAATTTTTAAACCAATGTCTGTGTGTGCGTTAAATTTTGTAATAAGGAATGTTTCTAATTAGGAATTGCGATTAGGAATAAGTAATTAGGACTTATTTTAAAAATCTAGATTCGAAATATTTAGGAAAAATATCGAAGAATTGGATGTTGACTTTCAGCACACATATGTTTTAATAACGAATTTTGAAAAATGTGTGTGCTCGTGTGAATTTTTTTTAATAATTGTTAATATGAAAATACAATATTCAAACACAAACACAGATGGAACTGAAGCAAACAGAAGAAAAATAAAACTTCCCACCCTTGCAAATATTCAGACAGCTTATAAAAATGATCTGTTATAGTTATAAATATAAATTAATATCATAGAATGAGCCGAAAATTTTGACATTTGTATTTGAAAACTTTACAAATGTGATCATTATCATTTAAAAATGTATCGAATGTGGTAAATTGCAAAAACTGTATTTGCAAATGACGAACTTTGATTGCTTTACTTTCACTGATAAATTGTAGATAGTTGACAGTCGTAGATGAAAATTTGACTGATTTTGGATAGTCATCATAAATATGACAAATTTAGCATAATTTCATTACTGGTCTTATACTGATTTTGGCGAATTTGATAGAAAATCTGTAAAATCTTCAACTACGACTGACGAAATTTTTCATTTTCCAACAGTTTCATTTGATACTGTAACGAATGTGGTAAATTGCAAAAAAAAAATGGTAGTTGCAAATGACGAACGTTGATTGCTTTACTTTCACAAATAAATTGTAGATTTTGACAGTCGTAGATGAAAATTTGACAGATTTTGGATGGATTCATCATAATTATGACAGATTTCGCATAATCTCACTACTGGACTTTTACTGATTTTGACAAATTTGATAAAAAATCTGTAAAATGTTTAACTCCGACTGATGAAATTTAACATTTTCCAACAAAACTCTTCAAATATGTTACATTTTCAATTGAATTTGTTAAACTTTGTCAAATCTTCAAATGCATGTGTCAAAATCTGTTAATTGGTTGGCTCCACTTGTCAACATTTGTATGACGAACTCTGATTGCATTACTTTCACAAATAAATTAGAGAATTTGACGTAGATGAACATTTCACAGATTTTGGATAGATTCATCATCATAATTATCACAAATTTAGCATAATTTCACTACTGGACTTCAAAACTTTTAGTGATTTTGACGAATTTGATAAAAAATCTGCAAAATGTTCAATTCCGACTGACGAAATTTGACATTTTCCAACAGAACACTTCAAATATGTTACATTTTCAATTGAAATTGTTAAACTTTATCAAATCTTGAAATACATCCGTAAAAATCTGTTAATTTGTTAGTTCTACTTGTCAAGATTTATATGAGTTTGATTGAAGCTATAACAAATTTGAAGAGTTCATTTTAGAAAATTTCGCTGATGGTGACATTTGAAATTAGTTTTTTTTAAAGATTTTCATAGCTGATTCTAATCAGCTAAATCTACTGTTTACAGTTGTACTTTTTTGACAGTTGCAGTTAAATAATAATAATGTATTATCATACGTGATACATGCCTTTTAACATTTTTTACATTTTCAAATATAATGAGTGTATTATATTCGAAAGTTTAAAAAATGTCAGAAGGTGTTTATGAGTCCTAATATTTGTGCTCTATTGAAAGTTTGACACAGTATGCTTGCCATACTTGTAAATTGGATAAACTTTTGATATTTGATGGTTGCACTAAAAAGTTCAATGACTGCCATAGATTTGAAGCATACTTCAGAAAAATTGGCAGTTTTTGATAGTTAATATTAGTTTGATAGTGGCAAGAAATTATGGAAGATTTCTATTGAATTGTGAATTTCGAATAAGGCTCATCTCGGGGAGGATTCAAAATGGTCTTTTTGCTCTTTTTTTCATGTACACATAAGATCCATGTTTTTTGAGCGAGAAAAGCTCATATGTGGTTTTCATATATAAATTTCATTAATAATACAAAATTCTAATGACAATTTTGAGAAAATCGAGAATACATGGTGTCTCCCAACTTCGTGGAAAAATATCAGATTTTCAAGTCTACTCCAGTAGAAATGTTAATAAGAAAACTGTTTTGCTAAGTAACACTTTAAGGTCCTATATTTTCCTTTCTTAGAATGCTCCTAGAATTATACCATGAAGTTGTTGGACACCTTGTATATTTTTGCAAATTTCTATGAAATATGTAATAATTTTGTGATGAAAGCTATTCTAATTTACAACTAAAAACTCGCAGGACCAACTAATTTTTGTAATTTATGAAAATTTTTGTATTTATAATAAAAAAATTCTAATGAAAACTTTCTAAAGTATGGGTTAGTTTATACTGAAATTTCTCAAAATTTATTAATTGAATATTTAATATTGGAGCTGCATTTAGTACATCTGATTGTACTAATCGGAAGACATTTCTGCTGAAAATTTGACGAGCATCTGTATTAAATAACTGACAAAATCGAGGATATAACTTGCTGCATTGACAAATATGGATTAGAATGGACCAACATTTTTCTAAATTTATTAAAATCACATTTATTTATTAGATTTGTACTTAGTACAAATCTTCTACTTCTACTTCTTACCTGAAGACATTTCTCCTGAAAATTTGACGAGATTTAAATAAATGATAAATAAGTAAGAAAATTGATGATATAACTTCCTGCATTGTCAAGTATGGGTTAGCATTGACCAAGGTTTTTTCTAAATTTATTAAAATCATATTTAGTTATTAGATTTGTACTTAGTACACCTGAAGACATTTCTCCTGAAAAATTGACGAGGTTTAAATAAATTATTAAATAAGAGAGAAAATCGATAATATAACTTCTTGCATTGTCAGGGTATGGGCAGTATGGGTTAGTTTTGACTGAAAAACCCAAAATTTATTATTTGCATATTTAATACTAGATTTTTATTGAGTTCCATGAAGTTGTGGGACACTTTGTATATATTGGCATTTTTCTTTATTAAATAAGTGAGAAAGTCGAGGTTATAACTTTCTGCATTTACAAAAAACAATGTCACAGAGAAACGCTGAACTGTAAAAAGGATTTAATTTTATTTCTTAAAATAAAATAATACAATATATACAAATCTTAAAAATACTTTGGGATAAGAAAAAAAAATGAATTTTTAAGATATGTTAATTAAAAATACTGGTCATAGTGTAGAGGAAACTAAAAAGATTAAATAAAATTATCAAAAAAAAAAAAACAGTTCACAACAAAACAATGAAAGGGTGCACGGCAAGGTTGCCGCATGTTGCGGATATTAAAATATGTCGTAGTAATTATTAAATTAAAGGCACATTAAAGTTCGATGCGGAACGCTTTATTAGGATCGCACGTTTCCTCGAGAGGTTGCGCTGATGAAGGGAAACACCTCTATAGTCCATCTGATTTTCACATGATTCAAAACTTTTCTACTCTAACTCTACTCTAATTATTTTCACAACATACTTTAAAGACTGACACAAGACAGTTTCTAAAGTCAATTTTGACAGTAGTATTGCTGATAAAATTGATGACAATGTACGAAAATAGTACTAAAGTCAATTTTTACAGTAGTATTAGTGATAAAATTGATGCAAATGTACGGAAATTGTACTAAAGTTAATTTTGGCAGTAGTATTACTGATAAAATTGATGCAAATGTACGAAAATTGAACGAAAGATAATTTTAGCAGTAGTATTACAGATAAAATTGATGAAAATGTACAAAAATACTACATGTGTTAGCTCTCCAGGCCTAGCAGGCCCATGGCTCGATTTACAATTTCTCTCCATGCTCTTTTATCCTTCGTTTTTTCACGAAAATGGTAGTATAGTAAATTTTGACAATTACTGATAAAATTGATGAAAATATACTAAAGTAAATTTTGATATTAGTATTACTGATAAAATTGATGAATATGTACGAAAATAGTACTAAAGTCAATTTTGATCGTAGTATTACTGATAAAATTGATGCAAATGTACGAAAATTGTTCTAAAGTTAATTTTCCGTTAGTATTACTGATAAAATTGATGCAAATGTACGAAAATGGTACTAAAGTAAATTTTGGCAGTAGTATTACTGATAAAATTGATGAAAAGATACGAAAATAGTACATGTGTTAGCTCTCAAGGCCTAGCAGGCCCACGGCTTGATTTTTAATTTGTCTGCATGCTCATTTATTTTTGGTTTTTTCACGAAAATAGTACTATAGTAAATTTTAACGTAGTATTACTAATAAAATTGATGAAAATATACTTAAGTAAATTTTGACATTAGTATTACTGATAAAATTGATGAATATGTACGAAAATAGTACTAAAGTAAATTTTGACAGTAGTATTATTGATAAAATTGATGAGTATGTACGACAATAGTGCCAGCGATAATTTTCACAGTAGTTTTATTGAAATTATTGATGAACATGTACGAAAATAGTATTAATGTCAAGTTTAACAGTAGTATTACTGATAAAATTGATGCAAATGTACGAAAATACTACTAAAGTCAATTTTGACAGTAGTATTACTCTTAAAATTGATTAAAAGGTACGAAAACTTATACTCCCTCCGTCCCAAATTATGCTATACATTTTTTAAAGTAAATTTTGACAGTAGTATTACTTGAAATTATTGATGGAAATGTACTAAAGTATATTTTGACATTAGTATTACTGCTAAAATTGATGAGTATGTACGAAAATAATACCAAAGTAAATTTTGACAGTAGTATTACTGATAAAATTGATGAAAATGTACGACAATAGTATTAAAGTCAAGTTTAACAGTAGTATTACTGATAAAATTGATTCAAATGTACGAAAATAGTACTAAAGTCAATTTTGACAGTAGTATTACTCATCAAATTGATGAAAACGTACGAAAAATTGTGCTTCCTCTGTGCTAAATTATGGTATACATATTTTAAAGTAAATTTTGACAGTAGTATTACTTGAAATTATTGATGAAAATGTACTAAAATAGTATTACAATCAAGTTTAACAGTAGTGTTGCCGATAAAATTGATGCAAATGTACGAAAATAGTACTAAAGTCAATTTTAACTGTAGTATTACTGACAAAACTGATGGAAACGTACAAAAAATTGTACTTCCTCCGTCCCAAATTATGGTATACATTTTTAAAGTAAATTTTGACAGTAGTATTACTGATAAAATTGATTAAAATGTACTAAAGTATATTTGGACATTAGTATTACTGATAAAATTAATGAGTATGACGAAAATAGTACTAAAATAAATTTTGACAGTAGTATTACTGATAAAATTTATTAAAATGTACGACAATATTACCAACAAAAGTGTTGACAGTAGTTTTATTGAAATTATTAATGAAAATAGTATTAAAGTCAAGTTTAACAATAGTATTACTGAAAAAATTGATGCAAATGTAAGAAAATAGTACTAAAGTCTATTATGACAGTAGTATTACTGATAAAATTGATGAAAACGTACGAAAAATTGTACACCCTCCGCCCAAATTATGGTATACATTTCTTAAAGTAAATTTTGACAGTAATATTACTTGAAATTATCGATGAAAATGTACGAGAATAGTATTACAATCAAGTTTAACAGTAGTATTGCCGATAAAATTGATGCAAATGTACGAAAATAGTACTAAAGTCAATTTTGACAGTAGTATTACTGATAAAATAGATGAAAACGTACAAAAAATTGTACTCCATCTGTCCGAAATCATGATATGCATTTCTATAAAATTCATGGATTATCGTGTCTTTGAGGAAATAATTTGAGGAGTTTTAATCAGTTTGATATAATCAAGATACGTTGTTCTTAATTGAGCCTTAGATGGCTATTCATAAAAATATGTAGTCCTTACAGTCTTCCAGTTAGAAAACGCAAAAATGTCAGAAAATCAAAAGTACACCTGTTGTGACAAAACTATACAAGAGATAGCTCAGGAAAGTTAAAAGAAGAGTGGATTAAAAGTGGACCTATTTTAGGAATTTTAGAGTTCTTTCCAGGAATTTGAAATAGGGCCAAGAAACAGTACTATCAAGGGAATGTTGTACCTGCCTTGTAAAAGAGGCAAGTGTATACCATATTTTGGGACAGAGTGAGTATATAGTTCTGAACCTATTTCCAGATTATTATCTATACCTATAGTTGTGTCATTCAGACAAATAAATTTTAGAATCACATTTTTAGTACCTTGAGTTACCAAAATCGTAATCTTCATTCAGCTGAATCAATGTTTGGATTGTATGTTTTTTGACAACATTTGCATTCAAGTTGCTCTGAATCATGTTAAAATCAGATAGACTATACATACTTTCTAAGCGAGGGCTCTGACCCCGTCATTGAACACCCATTGTATAGTATTACATAACATTCAGATTATCACCCTACTGACTCGTCTTCTTGAAGTCCGTGTCGATGTCGTACTCGGGGTCGTTGCCGACGTTGGTGTCGTAGTACGCGTAGTCGTAGCTCGCGTTCTTCTCGGACTTCTTCTTCTGCTGCTGGGGCTGCTGCGCCTGTTGCGGCTGCTGCGCTTGTTGTTGTTGCTGCTGCTGCGGCTGCTGTTGGTGTTGCTGGCGCTGTTGCTGCTGCTGCTGTGGCTGGCGCTGTTGCTGGTGCTGCTGCTGTGGCTGCTGTTGGTGTTGCTGGCGCTGCTGCTGGGGCTGCTGCTGGGGCTGCTGCTGCTTGGGCTGCTGCTTGGGCGGCTCGGGCTTCTTTTCAACGGGCCTGGGCGTGTTCTGCTTCGTCGTCTTCTGGAAGTCGACGATCCTTGGGGTGTTGGCGTTCGTCGAGAATGGTCTGGGCGACTCGCTGTAGAACGGCTTCTGGGTGGTGACGGTGGTGGCCTTCTTGCTGTTCTTGACGTACTCGTTTCGGCTGCTGGCGATGTTCTGGCTGTGGGCCGTCTTCAGGAACTCGTCGTCCTTGTACGCCGCGCTGCTGTCGTAGTTCTCGTACTTCGAGTTGTATGAGCCATCGTCGTACTGGGTCTCGTCGAAACGATTCGATCTGCTCACAGGTGTGGTCGAAGTTATTTTCGGAACTGTTGGCGTGTACTGGGTGAATGTCGTCGATTTGGGCGTGTTGTTTTGGCTGGTTTGGGCCTGGGAGTTCTGCGTCGTCTGCTTCTGGCTGTTGAACTGGTTGGCGAAGGGACGCCCATGGCCTTGGGGTACTTGGCTCGTCTGCTGGCTGCTTGTTTGCGTGTTTTGGCTGCTGGCTTGCTGCGTGCTGAACTGCTGCGTGTTTTGGCTGTTGAACTGCGTCGTCTGCTTGTTGAACTGGGAGCTTTGCGTGTAAGCGAAGTTGGTTTTGGGGGCGAACGTTGTGGCTTGCGTCTCCTGCTTCTGCTTCTGCTTGGGCGTGAAGGTCGTGGGGTAGTTTTCGGTCTGCTTGGTGGGCAACGCCTGTTTCGTGGTGACCTTTATTTTTGGAATGTCGTAATGGTTGTCGAACCCTGTGTTTTGTACAATGGGCGTTGAAGGGTAGTTTTCGACGGGTTTTTGCTGCACTGTCGTTTGCTGTTGCACCTTGAACGGCGCTGGCTTCTGGGGGGTTGTCTGGAAGTTCTGCTTGAGGAATGGTGCAGGGTAGTTCTCAGTTTGGCCCTTTTCTAATTTTTCGGTCGTTGGCTTGTACTGCCCATCATCGTATGGCGTGGTCTTGCTGTATTGCTGCGTTTGACGGAAAGGAGCTGGTGTGCTGACCGAGAAGCTGGTTGATTGAGTGTTAGCATTGTTCCGGAAATTATCAGCATCATTGTACTGCCTATTGGGGTTTGGACGACGCTGCCCATTCCTTGCCCTAAAGTTACTGGTTGTAGAGATTTGCTCTTCGTTATCATTATTGGTAGTTGCAGGACGAATTGTCGTCGGATTATAACTGCTACCAGCAAAGTTGTTCACAAAACCAGTAGGGCGACTCGGCCTTGGCGTTTGGTTATCAGCGTTTTGCTGCTGGTTCTGCTGCGGCCTCGCCTGTTGCTGCTGCTGGCGGTGTTGCTGCTGTTGCTGGTTTTGCTGCGGGCGCGGTTGCTGCTGCGAGTTCTGTTGCGGGCGCTGCTGCTGCTGTTGGTTTTGCTGCTGGTTAACTTGCTGGCGCTGTGGCTGCTGATTTTGCTGCTGGTTCACTTGCTGGCGCTGCGGCTGCTGATTCTGCTGCGGGCGCTGTTGCTGCTGCTGCTGCGGCTGCTTGGGAACGCTCTGCTCCTGCACTTGCGGGCGGCTGCTTTGCTGCGGTCGCTGCCTCTGGAAATCCTGTTCCTGCGGCTGCTCGTAGTTGCTCTGCTCCTGCGGCCTTCTGTTCTGCTTGCGGACGAGCTTCTTCTTCTGCGCGGAATCCCTGTTCTGGTTGGCGTTCACGTTACCGTCCTCCTCGTCATCATCAACCTCTTTACCGCCGTTCCTGTTATTAAAGAAGTTGGAGCTGCTGGAAGTCTTGAAGATGTCCCTGTCGTTGTTGTTGCTCGGTTTGCGGAATGTGGCTGCCGTGTTGAAGTCCTTCTTCTGATTGATCCTCGTCGCCTGGTGCTCCCTGTTGAGCCTGGCGTCTCCGGTTTCGGCCCTCTGGAGCGAGAACGTCTCCTCGTCTTCGCCGTACTTCACGGCCTTGGACTCGTAGCCTGCAAAGAGAGCATCGGTGTTGGTGATGCGCGGAGCGTTAGAAGTGAAAGTTTACCTGAGCCGAGACGGTAAAGGTCAAAGTTGTCGCTGGCGTAGTAAAGAGTCGTGGCGTCGCAATCCACGTCGTCCCATTCGGCGCAGATCTGATGGTCTTGGTCGAAAGCGGTGCCGTTTGGACACAGAAAACGGAAATCTTGCACCTAAGTTGGAGATAACAAACGTAATTAAGGATGCCAAACAGTGTTAATTTCGCGCAATCGCAACCTTCATCGCATAGATAAACGCGTACGTTTATTTCCCAACAAAACCCATCTCACCTTCACTTACTTCTCCATTTGAGCACATTGTTTTTTATGGTGATAGCATTAAAATACCATGATATAACCAGGGGTAATATAACAAGTGGTGTTCTCATTATCGATAATGATTTTATAAATACAACGAATTTCAACCCCACCGACGAAAATGCATAATACAACCGTTGTATTATCAGCATTGTCAGTTATTAATACATGCGTAACTATAGAAACCCCATTGTTATGACGTCACTATTTTACGTATGAGTTACATTCCCAGGATACATTTTCCAAAGTTTGGGGTTGAAATAAGTTGTATTTTTAAAATCACTATCGATTTTTGAGAACACCACGAATTATATTTAGGAAGGGAATATAATGAATTTATTGAGTCATCTAGTAAAGCAGAATAAACAAGAAGCTAAATATATAGTTCAAATACCTATATTTATTTAGATCACTTAATCTTTCAAACAGCAAACCACAATTATGTACGTACTTGTACTAGAGACACACTGAAATTTCGGGTTACCATTTTATTAGCGGCCGACTAGAAATTGTTTGTAAGTGCGTCGTATCGTTGCCATTGTTTGCAAGTTATTCAACCGATAAATAAGACGATCGGTTCGGATATCGTCGTGACATATAATTTAGATCTACAGTAGACTACATCCGTTCGTATGTAGTCGTCGCCGTTACGATCGTTGTGTGTGGGATTCGACAGTCTGACAGCGAGCATTTGTTCGAGGTATTTTCATGAAAATACAACCGTTGTATTATCAGCATTGTCAGTTATTAATACATGCGTGACTATAGAAACCGCATTGTTATGACGTCACTGTTTTACGTATGAGTTACATTCCCAGAATAATATCCATTTTTCTTTATAGCATTAAAATACGTGATATAACTCGAATAATATTTCAAACGTTCCCATCATATTTACGTGATTCATCATCCAGAGACCAGCAAGGCATTTAGAATTGCTTCGATTAATGCTAAGTGCATCATTAAACCACGACGTCGTTATCGCTTCGTGATGCCACAATTACAGAAAAAGCGATCGGTATTTAACAATGGTTCTCACCGCAACCGAGAAATGCTGCATGGATAAGCAGGAACTGCAAAAACTGTCTCCCATAAAAATCGTGGGTGAACGTTAGCTCTTCGGGCTTGTTAGAAAATTGCGACTAATTAACCGAAGGATTTTCGTCCGTAATTAGATAATGAACGGTTTTCGTATTGTGCTGCTCGTTAATGCTGCTAATTAGGGAAGTTTCTGGGCAGGGACGGTAATGATCGTCCGTGGAAAGGATGCTAAGTTAAGTACACTGCGTTTGCAATCAATCACGAAGTGTTACGGACCATCTTCGGATAATTGTGGTACTTAAGCTCAAGATTTTGCCAGAAATTATTTTTCCATGTATAAGGATGATAATAATAACGATGGAACTACTAAAACGGTAGGTTGCATAATTATTGCTTCATTACTACTAACAATAATGACAATTAAGAAAATTTTAATAATTTTGAATAATTTTGGTAGTTTAGGGTATTAACGTTTGCAATAAATCACAAAGTGTTACGGACCATCTTCTGATAATTATGGTATTTAAGCGGAGATTTTGCATGAAATTATTTTTCCCTGTATAAGGATGATAATAATAACAATGGAACGACTAAAACGGTAGATTGCATAGTTATTGCTTCATTACTACTAACAATAATGATAATTAAGAAAATTTTAATAATTTTGAATAATTTTGGTAGTTTAGTGCATGAACTTTTAAAAATTTAACTAATCATTTATAGAAAAATCAGGGAATAATAATAAAGTTTTGATGGATACAGGATACAGAGAGATACATATGTAGATATTTCAATAGATAAGAAAATAAGAATGAATTGAAACATAGCAAAAATAATAACTTAATATTAAAAAAAAAACTTATATTGTAATATTTTTTCCCTTTGGTTGAATATATTTTTTTAAAACGTAAATTTAAAGAAATACTTGTATTTTAGCAAGATGCTTTGACATCAAAAATTTTTTTAAACCGTAATGTTTTTATTAAATTATACAAAAATTCTTCATTTATAGAAAAATCGGGGAATAATAATAAAGTTTTGATGGATACAGAGAGATACATATGTAGATATTTCAATAGATAAGAAAATAACAATGAATTGAAACATATCAAAAATAATAACTTAATGTTAAAAAAACTGATATTTTGCTGACAAAGAAATATTTTTAATATTTTTTCCCTTTGGTTTGAAGAAAATTACTGAAATATATTTTTTTTAAACTTAAATTTAAAAACAAACTTGAATTTTTACAAGATGCTTTGACATCAAAATATTTGTGAAACCATAATGTTTTTTTATTAAAATATACAAAGATTCTTGAGTTTCTTGAGCAAAGTATTATCAAAATAGGTAGCTATACAATTAAATAAAAATAATCATCAATATTTTTTTTTATGCTGTGTCATTTTATTATGGAAAATGTATTCAACTTACTTAAATTTAAAAAAATACTTGAATTTTAGCTAGATGCGTTGACATGAATTACTACTAACAATAATGACAATTAAGAACATTTGAATAATTTTGAATAATATTGGTAATTTAGTGTATTAACTATTAACAAATTATTTATAGAAAAATCGGGGAATAATAATGAAGTTTTGATGGATAGAGAAATATACATATGGAGATATTTCAATAGATATGAAAATAACAATGAATTGAAACATATAAAAAAAAATAACTAAATGTTAAAAAACTTATATTTTAATATTTTTCGCCATTTTCCCATTTTCCCATTTTACATATGTAGATATTTCAATAGATATTAAAATAACTATGAATTGAAACATATCAAAAATAATAACTTAATGTTAAAAAACTGATATTTTAATATTTTTTCTCTTTGGTTTGAAGGAAATTACTGGAATAATTTTATTAAACGTAAATTTAAAAAAAAACTTGAATTTTAGCAAGATGCTTTGACATCAAAATATTTTTTTAAACTGTAATGTTTTTATTAAATTAAACAAAAATTTTCGAACTTCTTGAGCAAATTATTATCAAAATAGGTACTTTTATTTAGGAAAATTTATGCTACTTGCTGCTTCCATATGTTTCACTATGTATATTTTAACATTCAAGAAAGTTTTGTTCGATTGTTTTTTTGAGTTCATTACGCTTTAGAAATATTTAGTCTTCCTCTAAATTTGAATAACGTTTCATAAAATTTGATTGAGATTACGGTTTAACAAAATATTTAGGTGTAATTTTGGGTACCTGTAATTACTTGAATATCTTTTTTTAAACGTAAATTAAAAAAAAAAACCTGAAGTTTAGCCAGATGCTTTAACATAATTTTTTTTTTTGAATCCGTAATGTTTTTATTAAATTAAACAAAAATTCTTGAGTTTCATGAGCAACGTATTATTAAAATAGGTACATATACAATTAAATAAAAATAATGAAGGAAAATAATAACGAAGTTTTGATGGATACAGAGATATACATATGTAGTTATTTCAATATATAAGAAAATAACAATCAATTGAAACATATAAAAAATAATAATAATAATATATATAATATAAATAATATGTTTTCCCTTTGGTTTGAAGGAAATAAATGGAATATTGTTATTAAACGAAAATTGGAAAAAAAACTCGAATTTTAGCAAGATGCTTTGAAATCAAAATATTTTTTGAAACCGTAATGTTTTTATTAAATTAAACAAAAAATCTTGAGTTTCTTGAGCAAAGTAATATCAAAATTGGTACCTATACAATTAAATAAAAATAATGAAGGGAAATAATAAGAAGATCTTGAGCAAAGTATTATCAAAATAGGTACAGATATATTTAAATAAAAATAAGCATCAACAATATTTTTATGCTGTGTCAGTTTCATTATGGAAACTGTATACAACTTGCTTAAATTTAAAAAACAACTTGAATTTCAGGAAGATGTTTTGACATCAAAATATTTTTGGAAACCGTAATGTTTTGATTAAATTAAACAAAAATTCTTCAGTTTCTTCAGTAAAATATTAACAAAATAGGTACCTATACAATGAAATAAAAATAATCATCAACATTATTTTTCTATTCTGAGTCAGTTTTATCAAAGAAAATGTATGCAACTTGCTTCTTTCATATGTATCACTATGTATATTTTTACGTTTAAGAAAGTTTTATTCGATTTTTTTAGTTCCTTACGGTTTAAAAATATTTAGTCTTCCTGTAAATTTGAATTTGATTTTTTTTAAATTACGGTTTAAAAAAATATTTAGGTGTAATTTTGAATATCCTTACTACGGATAGATTTATATATTTTATACAGGGTGCCCCACACTCATGGACCATTAAAAGTTTATGGGGTTCCCGATAAGATATAAATTTTTAAAAAAATCGTCCAAATATGGCTGATTCCGTTCTCCTCAGGTGAAATACTTTTAACCTCCTATCATTTCCGGTTCTACCGGATGGTCCTATCCATCAACTTTTGTTTTTTAAATGGAATACCCGATATATTATTATGTTTCTAGCTTCCCCGTTTAATTTGCTACATCTTTTGTAGAGATGTGTATATACCTTTTGTTTATTTTCTGAGATAAAAATTAAATTCCAAGATTTTGACCTCAAAAAAACGTTAAGAAAAATTACAAATACGATATAAACGGAAATTTTATCTCGAATTGTACCTAAAAGGTGCCTCTACGACTGATAAGTTTTACAGCTCAATATTTTAACAATTAGTCACTCAAAAATCTCATTAGTTAAGTGCCCACTTATTACATATTACGGCTTTATTACATGATGCAGAATATCGAATTTTCAAAATATTTCAAAAACTACTTATTTTGGTAATATAGTTGTATAATACTTTTTTGTAGTAAATTGTCAAGCCAATTGCTCTATGAGATAAAAAGTATGTGATTACATTTAAAAAAACATGTAAGCCTATTTCAATTTAAGTGGGAACTTAACTAATGACTTGAATAATTGTCAAAATTTTCAGCTGCAATATATATCAGTCATCAGAGGTACCTTTCAGGTACAATTCGAGATAAATTTTCCGTTTTTATCTTATTTGTAAGAGAAACTTAAGGCAATTTTTCTTAATGTCTTTTTGTGGTCAAAATCTTGTACACATCTGTACAAAAGATGTTTCAATTTAAATGAGGAAGCCAGAAACATAATAATATATAGGGCATTCTATTTAAAAAACAAAAGTTGCTAGCAACTTGCGGTAGAACCGGAAGTGATAGAAGTTTGAAAATATTTTACCTGAGGACAACGGAATCGGCCATGTTTGGATGATATTTTTCAAATTTTTATCTGGGACCCCATAAACTTTTAATGGTCCATGAGCTTGGGACACCCTGTATATTCATCGCTTCATACCAAAGATCAAAATAGCATTTTGTTTTAACATTAACAAAATATTTTATAAATGATTCAATACACAGTCCATTAGTACAAAGCATTAAGGCAAATATATTGTGAAATGTATCTGAAGGCCTGTAATTGTGAAGTAACTACACGATGCTATTATGCGCAATTGCTTTATTTATAGCCACTTGGTTTTAGTTTAACTGGGCAATATAATAAGTAATTACGCAATTAGGTTTTCTTTAACCAGGTGTTCATAAGTACAACATATTATATAACTTCTTTAAGAATACTATTTCTTTACTGCCTCAGCAATGAGAGGAATGTGTAATGGTCTATTGCTTGTAATCAGTGTCGGTAAATTATTCCTTCATGGCATTTAGAAAATTTGCTCGAATATTTTATGCAGTGGAAGGATTAAGAAGAAACCTATATTCAAGAGGTGAAAAATTTAAACAACAATAATTTATTGCTCAACGACACAAAACAATCTGCTCAAATGGATTAGTTCCTGAAGATGTAAGTATTGTAATCGTTGTGTTCCAGAACATGTATGTATTTGAATGGGTTGGTTCTAGAATATTTAAGGTTTTTGGAGTTCAGTTGAGTTTGGCATTCATTCAGGAGTGGAACAAACTGGATTGAAGTTACGTATTGGAATGGATTGGTTCTATAACATTCGAGGGTTTTGGAGTTGAATTGACTTTTGGTATTCGCATAGAGTGGAAGAAACTGGATTGAGGTGAAGAATGGATTGGAACTCGATTGCAATGGATTGGTTCTAGAATATTTGAGGTTTTTGGAGTTGAGTTGAGTTTTGGCATTCATTCAGAAGTAGAACGAATTCGATTGAGGTTACGTATTGGAATGGATTGGTTGTTATTTAAGATTTTTTGACTTACTCAACGACACAAGATGTAAGTATTGCAATCGCTGTGTTCCAGAACATGTATGTATTTGAATGGATTTGTTCTAGAACGTTCGTGGTTTTCGGAGTTCAGTTCAGTTTGGCATTCATTCAGGAGTGGAATAAACTGGATTGAAGTTACGTATTGGAATGGATTGGTTCTATAACATTCGAAGATTATGGAGTTGAATTGAATTTTGGCATTCGCATAGAGTGGTAAACTGGATTAAGGTGAAGAATGGATTGGAACTGGATTGGAATACATTGGTTCTAGAATATTTGAGGTTTTTGGAGTTGAGGTGTGTTGGCATTCATTCGGAGTGGAAGGAACTGGATTTAGGTTACGTATTGGATTGAATTCGTTCTAGAACATTCGAGGGTTTTGGAGTTGAGGTGAGTTTTGGCATTAACCTAAGGTGGAAGAAACTGGATTGAGGTGAAGAATGGATTGGAACTGATTTGGAATGGATTGTTTCTAGAACATTTGAGGTTTTTGGAGTTCAGTTGAGTTTTGCCATTCATTCATGAGTGGAAGGAACTCGACTTAGGTTACGTATTGGAATGGATTGGTTGTAGAATATACGAGGTTTTTTGAGTTCAGTTGAATTTTGGTATTCACCTGGAGTAGAAGAAACGGGATTGAGGTGAAGACTGGATTGGAACTGGATTGGAATGGATTGGTTTTAGAACATTTGAGGCTTTTAGACTTGAGGTGAGTTCATTCATTCAGGAGTGGAAGGAACTGGATTGAAGTTACGTATTGGAATGGATTGGTTCTATAACATTCGAGGGTTTTGGAGTTGAATTGAATTTTGGCATTCACCTAGAGTGGAAGAAACTAGATTGAGGTGAAAATTGGAACTGGATTGGAATGGATTGGTTCTAGAACATTCGTGGTTTTTGGAATTGAGTTCAGTTTTGGCATTCATTCAGGAGTGGAAGGAACTGGATTGAACTTACGTATTGGAATGAATTGGTTCTAGAATATTCAAGGTTTTCGGAGTTGAGTTGAGTTTTAGCATTCATCTAGGAGTGGAAGGAACTGGATTGAGGTAAGGAAGCAAATATTTCTTACCCCGACTCCGGAGACTTTTACGCAGATGTGGAACATTTGGCACATAGTTTGGGAGTCCGCATAGTAACCTCCAAGGATCTTATCTCGACAAGTGAAATCTGTATCAGGCATGGACTCCAGGCTGTACGTGGGGTACGGCCTGTTGTTCAGGAACTGACCAGCCCCCCATCCCGCGGTTAAACCTGAAAATAAAAATGTTATTAATAAACTGGGCACAACAAATTTTTGGGCACATCTTTTCAAAATTGTTTATAACTTATCTGCCAGATAACATGGGCACATGCAAAGAATTACAGCAAATGCTATATGAGTAGTCTATATATGCTCTCCTTTAAGAAAATGGGAAAAACGAAACATATCCTATCGATAGTTTTCCCACATTGTCCAACTGTAATTTTAAACACAAAGCTTAACCTTATTGCACTGTTAATTTTTTTTCTCTTATAAATCAATATCCGAATACTCTCAAATTTCACATGAGAAGTCTATACATTCTACACTTAAAAAAAATGAGAAAAGCTAAAAAACCTCATTGATAGTTTTCCCACAACTTGCAACAGGAAATGTGGAAACTTTCTTAGAAATTGTGACATTGCTCGATTACTAAAGGCAAATTTCTTTTTGTAAAACATAATACACAGAATACTTTTAAATTTCGTTTGAGTAATCTATATGCATTACTCTATAAGAAAATGTGAAAAACTAAAAATACCTTATCGACAGTTTTCCCACAAATTCCAACTGAAAATTTAAGGACAAACTTCAAAACTATAACACTTCATTTTTTTTTCTGTAACAAATTAATATCCGAATACTCTCAAATTGTACATGAGTAGTCCATACATTATATCGTTGCAGAAAATGGTAAAAATCTAAAAATACCTCATCCATACTTTTTTCCATAATTTGCAACTGAAAATATAGAAACTAATTTGAAAACTTGAAAAATTGCTTAATTATTAACGGAAAGTTTCTTTATGTAAAAATCGATATACTTTCAAAGTTAGTATGACTAATCTTTATACATCACTCAATAAGAAAATCTGAAAAAATAAAACTATACGTTTGAAAAGTCTGCACTAAAACAGTTCGATGCACATGAAACGTTAATAAAAAAACCACTAATGACAATTGCCTCACCGCACGAAATAAAACAAACCAAATTACTCTTCTTCACTTCCTCAACAGACAATTGGCATGATATAACCATAGCAGTATCATCTTCGAATTTTACGATGGTGGTTTCGTATAGTTCCCATTGTATGTTCCATTTTTAAAAGCGCAAGCAATATTAATTGAAGATCGTAATGTGTGCATGTGATTTTTTTTATCATCACCACAATCGCGCCATTGTAGTAAACGGACCTAAGCCATAAAAGGTTATATAATGGAGCTGTTCTCACACCGTTCACACACACACCCTTTTATATTGGATCAACAGAGGTAACTTTCTAGTCAGAAACACATACACGAAGTGCTGCCTGATTCACACAATTTCTATGTTCTTATGAATGAGCTGTAGTGAAATGACATAAGGTGGGAGATTTCGATAACTTTACATAAAATAGCAGCACTTAAAAAGCTGTACAATTTTTTATATCTTACAAAATTATTAACGATTTTGCAGTAATACTAAAAATATATATCAAATATATTAAAATTATCATTACATTTTTGTATTACTTAATAAAATAGGAACACTAGAAAAAGCTGTACAAAACTTCCAAAATTAGTACCTAACGATTTTACAGTAATCTTAAAAAAATATTAAAAAATCATTTAAAAATCAATTTATCTAGTACTTAAGAAACCAAATAATCGACTGTAATCGAAATTACTTTACATAAAAAGCAGTCCTAGAAAAAGTTATAAATAATTTAAAATCTTCCAAAATTATTAACAATATTACAGTAATATTATAAACTATATTAAAGAATTATATCAAAATTAACCTTACACTTCTCTAGTACTTGAGAAAGCAAAATTGAGTCAACTTTTTTAGATTTTATTGTCTTCAAATCTTCCAAAATTGCAAACGACTTAACAGAAATATTATAAAAATATTAAAACAGCGTTTTAAAATTATCATTACATTCCTCCAATTCTCCATCTACGAAAGAAGCCCAGAAGATAGCTAACGTATTAGATTCTATTGATTATAAATTTCAAAAATTGGAATCTAGTTGAATGTGAATTTTCTTTTCTCTCATGAAGTAAAGAGCACAGATTACTCTTACTACAAATGTATTTGAAATTTTGCCAAATTGTCAAATATGCGTAATGAATACCGCCGTTAAAATTTTTATTGAAAATTTTCATATGAATTTAGTAGTAAGTGTTTTATTATTTTATTATATTATTTTATTTTGTAGTTTATAATTCGAATGTAACTATTTCCACTGAATTTATAATTATTGTCAATTACAATTCCATAATGAATTTTGGATGAATATTTCATATCTATCGTTTATATTAAAAAAAAAAAAATTGACAGCAAGATGTTAAATACAAGCAAAAAACTTTCACTGCATTGTTTAATTTACAATCAAATTATCGCAATTTTGAAAGAAAATGTTAAAATTTCAATTACATTTAATAGTTTTCGTATATAATATAACAAGTGGTCTGAATTTTGTCAACGAAATTTGCCTATAAGAAAAACGAGCAACTTTTGAAATAATAATTTACCTAAAGTAAAAGCTTCGAGAATTTCTTCTTGGTTACTGGGCTAAATTACCTTTTTATTTGTGATTATTGCTTCGATTATGTGACCAAGTGACAAATGACTAATGACTACGTGATAATGTAGTTATTCTCAAATATTAAGTCACAAGTCACTTACTGTGTGATAATACGTTATTTTAACAAAGTTAACGTGTTTTGTATTTAGTGCATATGTTTACATTGTTTATATTTTTACTTTCTCCTTGTATTGTTTTCGTAAAGTTTTGTTATTATTGTTATTGTTTTCGTTATTTTGTAAAGTTTAGTTATTAACAATTTTTGAGAAGTGCTAAGTGTCTACGATACAATTGAGCAAAATTTAATGTTTAATGTAATTTAAACGTATTTCCAATTTTAACAATCAACAATGTCAGAACCACTGGGAAGTTCAAAAAACATGAAATATTGACAAATTTTGACAATGGCTACTCCAAAACAGCCAATACTAGTTCATACAGTTGATCAAGATTTAATGTTTAAAATAATTTAGAAACGTAATTCCAATATTAGCAATCAACAATGTCAGTACAACTGGGAAATTAAAAAAAAAAACATGATATAATGACAAATTTTGACAGTGCCAATACGTGTTTATACAGTTGAGTAAGATACAGTAATATTTAAAATAATATATTAAAAATTCATTTCAAAATTACCATAACATTTCTCTGGTACTTAAGAAAGCAAATAATCGACAGTCAACTATTTTTCGATTCTTTTGACTTCAAATCTTCCAAAACTGGAAACGAGTTAACATCAATATTTAAAATATATATTAAAAAATCATATCAAAATTAACATTACATTTCTCTAGTATTTAAGAAATAACTTGACATAAAAAAGCAGCACTAGAAAAAGTTGTAAAAAAATTAAAATCTCCCAAAATTATTATCAATTTTACAGTAATATTACAAAATATTATGAAACATGTCAAAATTAATATTACATTTCTCTAGTACTTATGAAAGCAAATAATCGACTGTCAACTTATTTTAGATTCTGTTGACTTCAAATCTTCCAAAATTGGAAACGAGTTTACAGTAATATTAAAAAAAAAACCTTATCACAGTCAACATTACATTTTTCTAGTACTTAAGAAATAACTTATAAAAAATAGCAACACTAGAAAAATCTGTACATAATATTAAGTGTTCCAAATTTATTAACGATGTTACAGTAATATTAAAAAAATCATGTCAAAATTAATATTATATCTCTCTAGTACTAAACTAGGACTAGAAAGCAAATAATCGATAGTCAACTTTTTTTAGATTCTAATGAATTTAAATCTTTTACAAAATTGGAATCGAGATTACAGTAATATTAAATAATATTAAAATATTATATCAAAATTAAGATTGCATTTCTCTATATCTAAGAAAGCCAATAATCGATAGCCAACTTATTTTATAAGTTGGCTTTCTATTTCTATTTCTATTTAAATCTACCTACTTTAAAGTAGGTAGATTTGTAAATAAGTAAAACGTTTTAAGTTTTTCTTTTCTTCCCTTTTTTGGTCCATCACAGTGTACTGGTACACTGATTTTTGTAACATGATTATTTCCTGTTCAAATCGTTATGTAGATCAATTGGTAGAAATAGAAATATAGAAAAAATTATCAAAAATATAAAACAATAAATCAAATAAATCATGATTTTTTTGATTTTTTTAAATCATGATTTATTGCAACCCTGGTCTACAGTAATATTAAAAAAATAAATAAAACATATCTGTAAATGCTTCTATAATCTGTAAAAACACTATACAAATCTAAATACACTTGTAGAGTGTCTACAAGTTTACGTAAAAAAAATATCAGATCAATCTCATGAGACTCCCATCTAAATTAAAATATATTTTGAATCTTTTTAAAAATCTTTAATTTTTGCTCTGATATCCACCATTTACACAATTTATAATTAATACTTCTACTGCAGCATTTATTATGGAATTCGCAATTCATTATTTATTATTTAATTGTTACACTTTTAAATCTATAAATTATTAATATGAATTACTTAAAATAATTATTTATTGAATTGCAATAATGAAATAAATAAATAAATAATGAAATAAATAATTAATTAACATGCATCAATATTTCAATTTTCTTTTCAAATTAAAAGCTTTATTTTCACTATTATACGCTATGAATATATATCATACCACATTGTTAAGATAGAAACAATCTTAATGATTCAATATCACTGTTTTTTGAACAATTCAAAAACCCAAATCCAATTCATATAAAATCCAATTCAAATAAAACATATTTATATAATAATATTTATATAAATTAAGTTTAAAGTTTTATCCATATTACCAGTTATTTGTTTAAGGTATAGTTATACTATACTATACTATACTATACTATACTATACTATACTATACAATACTATACTATACTATACTATACTATACTTACTGGTATAGTAATTTTTTTTTCCTGACTAGCTTTAGTTTGTTCAGAAACTTTCAGTTTAACTTAAACTTCAGACAAACATCTATCAAAATTTATATATAATTCCAAATATTTATAATGAAATAAAATCAAAATATATACACAGCAAAATTGCACCTTTCACGCCTCTGATGATGGTTTGCTGAACAAACTGAAACTAGTCAGGCAAAATAAAAATAAATAAATAATAAAATTAAATTAAAAACATAACTATACCAGTAAGTACAAAATAATACCTTAAATTTATATAAATATTTATAAAAACTATTGTCATTTGTTGTCATCAATTCATATTATAATATTATCAATTCAAAGGTTATATTTGCTCCATCATAAATTACTATTATAAACAATAAGTGTTGCACATAATGTAAATAATATTTCATAATATCTCTTTTAGTGAGAGAAAAAAAAGTTACCGCATTGCGGAATTAATTTGCATACATTACATAAAGCCTTCTTCGTCAAATAATGAAGGAAATTGACCTTCAACTACCGCTTTAGTCGGTCACTTAAAAAGGCATTTTACCTCCTAGAATAATGCTGCAATTTGCTACTACGAGTAAGTTATTTAACTACTTCCTTCGCGTTATGAGCGAGCAATAAATTCACACCTTCACAATATCACCAATAAGTGCAAGTATTTATTGGAAATCGATAAATCAATAAGTTACTAATGATATATGTAGTTGGACATCTCAAGACCGTTTGGTCTCATAAGTACAGCGATATAATATTCAGAAGTACAGCACTGATATTATGAAAACTTAGAGTACTTAGAGTACTTCAAGTACTGACTAATAAAAACGAAAGTATAAAATAATAATATAATTATATTATAATATAATTGTTTTCTTTCTTTTTTACTGGAGTACTTACTGGTGGAATTTAATTAAATGCTACCAATATTTGAAAAATAAATAAGAAAGAAAAAACAAAAAAAATCTAATAATATAACAACTGATATAACTATAACCGAAATAATAATTTTAATTGTGTATTAGTATTTGATCAGTATTTGAACAATAAATAAGAAAGAAAAGAAAAAAAAAATAATATAACACCTGATATCCAAAATGGATGAAACTATAACCGAAATAATAATTTAAATTTTTCAATAACCTTAAACATAACTTATAATATTATTAATGTAATGGAATTAGAACCCTAAAACTCTGAGGAATTGGAACTCTAATAAAGCAATTGCATAATTAAGATTGTTAGTACTAATAATATAAACTTAATAATAATAAATAATAAAATAAACAAAAATAAAATAAGAACATAAATAAAAAAGTGACGAATTTATATTATTTGGCCTATGCACATTTTATTACGAATTACCACATTGCAGCAACGACATAAAAATTACAACATACATGGAATGCTATACCTTTCAATTTGTTAAAACATATTTGAAAATACATAAAACCTGTAAGTCTCTGTTAATTCGCACACTTAGGAATCTCATCATTTAAAATTATGTAGGTGTGGATTATTATAATTCCTGGCGATCCTTCCTAAGGAATTCGTCCTTGGCGCTCATTATTTTAGAAGAATTCAGCAATCTTCTTTGTTATTTATGAAGCATATCACCAAATAATTTGAGATAATCTACGGACGGCCCATTTGATCCTCGCATGGTTATTATTCAGAAAGACTATTTTAGGTAAATCAGGGTAATAAAGGTGCACGAAAGGTGGAAGAGGAGACTTTCGAATCTGATATTCAGTTACATCTCCCGCAAATGTCATATGCTGAATTAATATGATTAAATTTCACATTATTCATATTTAATGTTTTATCTTAGGTATATTATGTTAAACTCTTATATTTTCCAGAGCAGATGTGGCAGATGATGATTATTATTACCATTTATTCATATGCCGATTTTGGTGATATATACTTGAGACGATATGTAAATATCTCCATAAAGTTAAAGTTTAAAAATAAGTATTCAAAATATAGTGGAAAATGTAAATTATGGAAAAATTGAATGCAGAAATTATTTGTTACGTACCTATCATTTGCATAACAAGAATGCCAAATAGAAATGTAAATATCTCCATAAAATTGAATTAACAATAAATTTTGGAAATTTAGCGGAAATTAGATCGCATTAAAATAATAGACTATTTTTGTTTTAAATCATACCACCTTTTTCATAAACTCTACAATTTGATCATATTTTATACTTAAATCAAAGCAGTTTTTTTATAAATCGCAAAGCCTTTTTCTTAGAGCGTACAATTTGATCATATTTTAGACTTAAATCACAGCAGATTTTTTTTAAATCCTAAAGCCTTTTTCTTACAGCCTACAATGTGATCATATTTTAGGCTTAAATCGTAGCAGATTTTTTTATATCCTAAAGCCTTTTTCTTAAAGCCTACAGTTTGATCATATTTTAGGCTTATATCACAGTAGATTTTTCCAAAATCGTAAGAATCCTTAAGCCTTTTTCTTAATGCTTAAAATTTTAACTTATTTTCAGTCATCAGTTGAGACTAAGCATTTAATTTTACCCAATTTACCTAAATCAGTAAAAGTATAAAAATTGTTTTTTATATAAAAACTTTGCTGGAAATTGTCAGTGCTCTTATAGAATTTTGGAAAAACTAGAGATGTGGAATATAAAATTTTAAGTCAGTAATAAAAATGCAATTTTTTAAATATTAAAATATGCCAGAAATTATCTGGGAAAAAGTAGAGATATAAGTACATGACTAGTAGTGTAACTAGAATATTATGTTCTTTTTAATTTTCTAACCCATCGTTAATAATTATGTGAAATTAGTAGAAATACAGATATGTTCATAAAACTAAAGTTTAAAAAAAAAATTCAAAACATTGTGGAAATTATATCGCAGCTAAATTTTAGGCTTATATCCTAAGAAGCCTTTTTCCTAAAGCTTAAAATTTGAAAATATATTATATCAGTGCAGACCAGGTATTTAATTTATGAACATTTTTTTTGGTTTGGCCAGTATTGTGATAAATGCCTCAAAATGTACCTACCACAAAATTTTATACTTTTGATCATATTTGGCTAGCACCAATTCGGCCAGTATGAAAATTTTAAGTTATACCTACATACATTCTAGTTATTTTTTTGAAATTTTAATTCACTGCAAATATGTCAAAAAAAGTTTAGCAAAATTGCGATTAGCAACCTTTTATTTCCAGATTTTCGATTAATTGTAAGTATGTCAAACTTAAATAACTATAGTAAAATTACGATTTGCAATTTGAATTCTAGATTTTTGGTGCATTCTAAATATGTCAAACTTAAAGAACTAAAGAAAAATTACGATTAGTAATCTTTAAATTCTAGATTTTTGGTGCATTGTAAATGTCGAACTTAAATAACTAAAAAAAAAAATACAATTAGCATTGTTTAAATTCTAGCAGTGTTATTCATAAAAAAATTAAAAACTAGTGATACTAGTAAATTACTAGTAGTATATACAGGGTGTCCAGAAACCCTCTTGTCAAAGTGAAATGCCACATACAAGACGTAATTTTGTGTCGTTTAACCTTAATTACCTTAATAAAAAATGCTTCCTAAAGAAAACATTCATTAGAAAAGTTAATCATTTTGAAAAATAGTTAGACTTATTTTACCTTTCTGAGACAACAGAAACAACAAAAACATTTTGTAATCAAAACAATTTGACATTTGTAAATGCCTTTCAACCTAACCATTTTGAATAAGAGTTACTTATTTTACCTTTCTAAGACAAGACAAATAACAAAAACTTTTTGTTGGTGCATTTTATTGTTCGCGTGTAACCGCAGATTAAATTTTTATGAATAATACTGTATATTTTTAGTGTCTTGTAAATATGCTTAACTTAAATAACTAATGCAAAATTACGATTAATCTCTTACTTCTGGTTAATCTTTACAATCTCTTACTTTAGTTTCATCAAGGGCATATCAATTGTGCAAGCCATTAAGGTAATGGATCAAATGATTGCCTCGAGGGTAATTAGAATAGGTATTCCGCTATGAAGATGTAGGAAGTGGCGATTTTTTCGCACTGTGTGAAACTCCTAGCAATTTTCGTGCTCAATTTGAATAAAATTTATTAAAACAAAAGCAAGTGTGTCAAGGATGGCCTTTATTGCGGTATAATGCCCTGCCTAATCTAAATTATACTCTCCGGTTCATGTGGGAAAAACTGCAAGTTGTGGATCTCCAGTGAATTGCGAAACCCCATTATTCGCCGATTGTTCATTGAATAAAATCGAATGCCTTAATTTGCATAACTTATTAAATGTAATCTAAACAAATCATAATAGAAAGGCGGAATATAAAGATGGATTACTGCTAAGAAAATATGTATATAATAATAATTAAAGGTTTGGAGATTGTGAAATATTAAAATAAGAATAGAGTAGAAATTCATTTTTCACAATGACATTTAGTTTTAAGTTTAAGGTTTTATCCATATTACCAGTAATTTATTTAATGTATTATTTTTCTATACTTACTGGTAGAGTTATTTTTATTTTATTTTATCATTTATTTATTTTATTTTGCCTGACCACTTTCAGGTTTTTAACAAACTATCATCAGAGGCGTGACATTTCTACAAAGAATAAAATAATTATGTTTAATATAAATTAGCTTTAAGTAGATGAGTAACTGTTGACGGCTCTACTTTGTGATACATTGTTAAATAGGTAAAATTAAACGCAGATCGAAAATGACACGCTAAGTGTCGAAACTATAGTCACGACTTAATAAACTCAAGTGATATAAACAAAGTAATCTGCGTTTAATTTTACCTAATTAGCTTTAAGTTTGTTATAAAAATGTTTAAATATAAATTATTATAATATTTGTTATGTGTTTATTGTTGTAGTATGTATAAATTATTTAGTATTTATGTAATTTGTTGGTGTTAATATAAATTAAAATGTATGAAACTATATTTTTGGAGATAATAGTTAGTTAGTAAGATATTAATTTTGGTAATAGAAAGTGAAATCAATTCTTAAATAGGTGTTTTAGTTATTTTATATGTATATATTAAGAGTTATTTACTTACGTATTTTGCTGTATATATCTTGATTTAATTTCATAATAAATAATTGGAATTTGATTTGAATTTTGTAAAATATCTGTATGAAGTTTAAGTTAATTGTTTTATATGTTAAAGGGATTATTTAAAAGTTTAAATATTAATTGAGTTTGCTCATTAAGGCACTATATGTTGTGTTCTGTGTTGATAGTTTTATCTATTTGAAAAGCTTCTAATGAAATTTGTTTTAAACCTTTATCTGTATTGTGTAACAGTTTAGTATTTTTCGTAATGTCAAAAGTGTGATTGTAAAAATGTAGGTGTCTTCCAAAATTTGAAATGTTTATGTCTCTTAAATGTACCTTTATTCTTAATTTTAGAGGTCTGTCGGTTTCTCCAATGAATTTTGCACCACAATTACAGGTTATTGCGTAAATTCCATTCTTATCTAAGTTTATTGGAATTTGATTTGAATTTTGAACGGTGTCTGTTTGAAGTTGAAGTTAATTGTTTCATATGTTAAAGGGATTATTTAAAAAATTATAAAGAGGTTTAAATGTTAATTGAGTTTGCTCAATAAGCCACTGTATGTTGTGTTCTGTGTTGATAGTTTTATCTATTTCAAAAGCTTCTAATAAAATTTGTTTTATGCCTTTATCTGTATTGTGTAAGAGTTTAGTATTATTGTTTATCTCGAAAGTGTGATTGTAAAAATGTAGGTGTCGTCCAAAATTTGAAATGTTTATGTCTCTTAAATGTTCTTTTCTTCTTAATTTTAAAGGTCTGTCGGTTTCTCCAAAGAATTTTGCACCACAATTACAGGTTATTGCGTAAATTCAATTTTTATCTAAGAAGTTTGTTTTATATTTAGCGTTAAATAGTTGTGTTTTGATTGTGTGTTTGATTGAAAAATATGTTTTAATGTTATAATGTTTAAGTGTTTGGTTAATTTTGTTGCTTATGTTTCCCTAAAATGTGAATGATTTATCATATGTCGTATATCTATCGTTTTCTGTTTGTGTTTTTGTTATTATTGTACTATTATTTATATTAAAATTCCATTTTTATCTAAAAAGTTTGTTTTATCTTTAGCGTTAAATAGTTGTGTTTTGATTGTGTGTTTGGTTGAAAAATATGTTTTAATGTAGTAATGTTTGGTTAATTTTGTTGCTTATGTTTCCTTCAAATGTAAATGATTTATAATAAGTCATATTTCTATTGTTTTCTGGTTGGGTTTTTGATATTATTGTACTATTATTTGTATTGTTTAGTTTTTTGAAATAATTGTAAGGTGATTTTTTTAAAATTATGTATTATATTGTATTTATATTGGAACCATTATTTAAAGCGATTTGTTTTATTAGATTTATTTAATTTATTATGTTCATCGGGAGGTGTTGTTAACATTCTGTGTATGTATGTATGTATGTATGGCAGCGCATTTGTTTGTATTATGGTGAAAAGAGTTTGTTGGGATAATGATGTCTGTTTGTGTAGGTTTTCTATAAATATTGAATTCGATTTTGTTATTTGTTTTATATAAACTTAGAGTTTAGAGTATAGTTAGATCAGAGAAATTAATACTGTTATTTTGATCTATTTCTGAAGTAAAATTGATGTTTTTGTGTAATGTGTTTATGTAATTATGTAAATCTGTAATTGTGTGTTTGTTATTATTTGTCCAAATTATTTATATGTCATCTACATAACGTTTCCAAAGAGACATTAGGTTTTCTAAATTGTCAAGAAAGATGTTTGCTAATATTCCACTAAGTGGTGAGCCCATAGGTAGTCCATGGTTCATTTTATAATAATTGTTATTGAAAAAACCAAAAATTTGTACTACTGTTAATTTAATTAAATTTAAGGTAAGTAAGTGTTTCATAAATTGGTATATTTGTGTATACATTTGTGATGTCCAATGAGGCTAAAGTGTAATTTTTTGCTAATTTTGGGTTTAAAAATGTTGTTTTATTGTTAATTTAATTAAATTCAAGATGTCTGTGCTTTATGTTTGATTTAGTATGTGTTTTTTAATTATATTGGGTGCATAAGTAAGTGTTTCATTAATTGGTATATTTGTGTATAAATTTGCGATGTCGAATGAGGCTTACCAACAAAATACACTTTTTGTTGGTAATTTTGTGTTGTTTATGTGCTGAATAAGTTCGTTTCTGTTATTTATTATGTTTTTTGGTTTGTAATTTATAGTGTTTTTAATTATATTATTTATTTTTTTTGCTAATTTATGACTTGGAGAGTTGATAGAGTATACACAGGTCATAACTAATAACTAATGCCAAAACTAGTGCCACTACTAATACTACCAGTACCAAATTTTGTTTTTTGAGAATGCAAAAACAGTATTGTTTTGTCATTTGTTCGAAGGAGATTCTTCGTACAAAAAATATTTCAAATTACAGATAATAGTAGAATAATTCTGACTTAATTGTATTTTTGGAGGATGTAACAGAAGCAATTTTTATTTTATTTGTTTTAAAAATAGGGTACATTCTTTCTTTGCTTCTTAATTTTTCCCTCTTTTATGCTTTGGGTGTTGAGGGTACATAAAAACAGGATACATACAAAAAACAATTCAAAATACAAATTCAACAATTTGAGTTTTTTAAGAAAATGCGAGACATTTTTCTTTGATTTGTTTCAAAATGGGATTTATACAAAAACAAGACAATTTGCAGATTTAAAATTGTATTTTAGAAAATAAGAAAATATATTTTTTATTATTGGTTCGAAAAATGGGATTCATACAAAGAACAGTACAAATTACAGATTGAACAATTTAACTTTTGTCAGAAATACGAGATGTATTTTATTCAATTTGTTCGAATAATGAGATTATAAAATCAATTCAAATTACAGTTTTTAGCCATTTTGGGAATTATACAGCGAAACTGAAAAAAAAAATCGATATAATACGAGATTTTTTTTTTCCTTAGTTCGAAAAATTGATTTCATACAAAAGGGTCAAAGAGTCATAAATAAGCATAGTATTTTATGTATGACTTGTATTCACCTATGATATTTCACCTATGAATATTCACCTATATATTCACTTATCATTCACCTATGTAACCCTTTCTTGGGATTTAACACGAATAAACTATCTATATCTATCTATATCTATACAAAATGATGTTAAATTGCAGATTGAACAACTTTATTTGTAGAAAGAATACAAAAAATATTTTCAATGTTTTCGAAATATGGGATTCATAGAAAAATCAATTCCAATTGAAGATCTTATCAATTATGGGACAAAATTGACAATATGGCACAATTATGACAATAACCCATAATGACAAAAAGGCACAAATTCTGACAATATGGCACAATGATGACAATAACCCATAATGACAAAAAGGCACAAATTCTGAAGATAATATTCCAACGGAAATTTCTATTAGTCGCTTACGTTTTTGTACATATGTAGTAAATTCTGCTTGTGAAGGAATTCTATACAAGCTCAAAGCTATACTTAATTATCAGAAAAGTAATTTAAACGTTTCACCTGAAGGAAGTATGTGCATGTCTCCAATTAAATAAGGTCCAGTTTTCGCAAAAAAACATTTTTTGTTCATTTGGATGACTGTATTATTGTTAAGATAATTATTACCATATACTTGAAGATATTATTTACTTATCTTCAATAAAATAAGTACCTGTTTCCGCAAACAAGTTTTCGTAAGTTCATTTTGATTAATTATCGTGATTTGCGTGTTCTTCAATTTTTAACTTTATCTGTATTTTGACATATGTAAGTCTTTTTTGGATACTGGCATGAATAAACATTATTATTATTATTATTTTTATTATTATTATTATTATTATTATTATTATTATTATTATTATTATTATTATTATTATTATTATTATTATTATTATTATTATTATTATTATTATTATTATTATTATTATTACCGTTACCACACCTGAAGATGTTACTTACTGGTCTTCTAATAAAATAAGTTTCAGCTTTTGCATGATTATTATTACCATTACCATATACACCTGAAGGAATTATTTACTTGTCTTTAATTAAACAGTTCCAGCTTTTGCATGATTATAATTACCATACACCTAAAGGTATTATTAACTTGTTTTCAATAAAGTAAGTTCCACTTTTCGCAACCAAGTTTTCATAATATCATTTTGTTAATTGTTTATAGCTCAGATTATTATTACCACATACCTTAAGATGTTACTTACTAGTTTTCAATCAAATAAGTTCGTTTCTGTTATTTATTGTGTGTTTTGGTTTGTAATTTGTAGTGTTTTTAATTATATTATTTAAAATTTTTGCTAATTTATGTGTTGGAGAGTTGATAGAGGATATAATACATATGTTAATCACGTCAGTAGTGTTTTCGAATTTGTATTGTATTATTATGTATTGATGTTTACTGTGTTTATTGTGTACTATTATACATTTAATATGTTTTTATAATTTCGTATTTTATATTTCCTATAATTTTATTTTTTAATATAAGTATTGACAATGTAATACCCTATAAAGGACCTAAACTGAATGATGAATAAATAAAATATATATATATATATATATATATATATATATATATATATATATATTGGTCTAATTGGGTTGTCTTTTTTATGTAAATTAGGTTTACTGTAAAATTTAGGTGTACTAGGATTCATTGGTAGCATGTTTTTTAAATTATTTGTATATTTTTCAAAAGTAGTGTTTGTGTTTTTTATAATAGTTTTTGTTTTGTTTGAAAAAGATATGATTGTGTTTTTGGTTAGAAGTGTAAAATTGTTGTTATTTATGAAATTTTCTGTTTTATTTAAATAGGTTGTTTTATTTAAAATACTAGACCTGCATTTTTATATGCAGTCACAATTGTTAAGTTGTTGTTATTAATTTTATTTTCTATATTATTATGAATTGATTTGTCTTTTCATTAGTTTGTGTATGGATAAGTGTTTTTTTTTTTGCTATTTTGATTATTTTTATGCATTCTCCTTTTATTTGTTGTTCTTGTGGGTGATTTTTTAGTGCAATATCTAATTCTATTGAAAGTAGACGAAAATTGATATTTTTTGGGGTTAATGCATATTTGTGTCACATAGATTTATTTTTAGTCTCAATTTATCTATTTAACGACTTGGATGTAGAAATGTACTCTAATTTTTGAATAACTTCAGTCACAATTGTTAAGATGTTTTTATTGATTTTCCTCTTTATATTATTAAGAATTGATTTTTCTTTTTCATTAGTTTTTATGTATGTATTAGTATTTTTTTGTTCTGCTATTTTGATTAACTGTATGGATTCACCTTTGACTTGTTGTTCTTGTGGGTGATGTTTTAGTGCAATATCTAATTCTATTGAAAGAATCGGAAAATTGATATTTTTTGGGGTTAATGCATAATATTTGTGTCACATACATTTATTTTTAGTCTCAATTTATCTACTTAACGACTTGGATGTAGAAACGTACTCTCATTTTTTAATAACTTCAGTCACAATTGTTAAGTTGTTGTTATTAATTTTCCTTTTTATATTATTATGATTTTTTTTTCATTAGTTTTGGTGTATGTATTAGTTTTTTTTGTTCTGATATTTCGATTAATTGTATGCATTCACCTTTTATTTGTTGTTCTTGTAGGTGATGTTTTAGTGCAATATCTAATTATATTGAAAAAAGAGGAAAATTGATATTTTTTGGGGTTAATGCATATTTGTGTCACATACATTTATTTTTAGTCTCAATTTATCTACTTAACGACTTGGATGTAGAAATGTACTCTCATTTTTGAATAACTTCAGTTACAATTGTTAAGTTGTTGTTATTAATTTTCCCCTTTATATTATTAAGAATTGATTGTTCTTTTTCATTAGTTTTTGTGTATGTATTAGTGTTTTTTTGTTCTGCTATTTTGATTAATTGTATGCATTCACCTTTAATTTGTTGTTCTTGTGGGTGATGTTTTAGTGCAATATCTAATTCTATTGAAAGAAGAGGAAAATTAATATTTTTTGGGGTTAATGCATATTTGTGTCATATACATTTATTTTTAGTCTCAATTTATCTACTTAACGACTTGGAGGTAGAAATGTACTCTAATTTTTAAATAACTTCAGTCACAATTGTTAAGTTGTTGTTATTAATTTTCCTCTTTATATTATTAAGAATTGATTTTTCTTTTTCATTAGTTTTTGTGTATGTATTAGTGTGTTTTTGTTCTGCTATTTTGATTAATTGTATGCATTCACCTTTTATTTGTTGTTCTTGTGGGTGATGTTTTAGCGCAATATCTAATTCTACTGAAAGAAGAGGAAATTGATATTTTTTGGGGTCAATGCACATTTGTGTCACATACATTTATTTTTAGTCGCAATTTATCTACTTAACGACTTGGATGTAGAAATGTACTCTCATTTTTGAATAACTTAATTCGTATGTTATGTTTATTTCTGGTTTTCTTGGTCAATATATGGTTTTCTTAGGTATTGTGGTGTATTGTACCGACATTATGATGTGGTGAGGATTTTGATGGTATTCCTTTATTATCAAAGCTTGAAGCAGATGTTATGAAGAATTGCATTGGTGTATTTATTTAATTTAAGATTGATTGGGCGTGAAAACGTAACTTGCTGATAAATAAAAATTGAATCAAAAAATAAGCTGTAATTAAAAATTGAGAAAGTTGCTATGGATGAATAAAAATTAAATCTAAAAATAAGCTGTAAATAATTGAGAAAGTTGCTCAGATCGAATTAACCAATTTCTATTTCACAATTATCGTGCTTTTCGAGCAGTTTTCTAAGAAACCTAATGTCAGATCTGCGCGATTCAATTATCCTGCTCTCGCAATGAAATTAATATAATCAAAAAAGTTATCGCGCAATTCCTTGGCCATTACGCAACAATGCTCTTCCTCCAGCCTTAGATAATAATGATGATAATGTGAAGATATGTAAATAATAAGCCGGCTGCCGTTATTTAACATCGATCTTGCGCAAGACGCGAGCGCTCCTGAGGATTTTTCTCTCATAGAAACCGCGAGTGGTGTGTACTACTTAAACGGCAATTAACCGGGCCCCATCTATAAGAGACTCGCGTCTTGCATAACGACGTGCCTGCAGATCACCAGTGGGAAAGAGAAGAGCTGGTAACTTTCAGATTGCTCAAACGTCGCCGGAGACGAGCCCGAAGAAGTGAAAACTGTCGAGGAGATGTGTTTCTGCATAATTGGGTGTTCATCAGACTTCCTATTGTGGAGGCGTTAATGTATGGTTATTAGCGTGTAATCGCCTCTTCCCTAAACATCGCGTCCTTATTATGCAGATTGCGTGTTGGTTCAATAGAAATCAGATGCATTTCTAAAATCAATATTATTAGCGTTGCATACATTATAAAGTTATGCACGCACACATAATTGAAAAATTTTCGTGATTGCCAGCAGCTGATAATTATACCATCCGCGACAGATGCAATTTAAGATTGTTAAATTAATTAATTAATTAATTAACTTCTCTTAAAGTCATAATTACTTTCAGATCAAGAAATTAAATTACTTGCACATTATCATTATTTATCATTATCTTTTCATCATCAACAATATCACCATTTTATTTTTGAAATGATCATGATTTTTGTTATAAAATCAATTTCTTATCTAAAGACTCTTATCTTAATTGCAAAAATCATTTTTTTATAAAATTCATATTTGACAAGTCTCTACATTTTTTTTAAATTTAGGTTACCCACATAATGTTAATAAACGAATGCAAGGAAAATATTGACAGAAAATTAAAAATATATCGATTATACAACATTTTGAACATAGTTTGAAGCATGAAACAAACAAGTCCACAAGATTGGCAAAAAAATATTTTTGAAACAGACTTTCAAGTGTAATATTACAATATTTCCCATAGACATGACTATAAAGTATGACTCCATAACTTGCTTTGCTAAATATGACTCTATGACTATAGACTACGACAAAATATGACTCGTCAATGATTGACACGTCCCACATGCAAAATTCTCCTAAAGTTTCACTAATTAACCAATCCTGTGCAATACTATTCGAATCTGCAATTGGAATTCCGAAAATCCGGGCTCTGCTCTCGAATTTCGCAGGTGAATCATTGCGTGAGTAACTGGACGTTACAAAATTTCTCCGGGCGCCGTAAATATTGCCTCATTCGGCGGATTTTTTCGTACGAAAGATGAGGTTTAAATGCTAATTGCGAAATTGGAATGCCACGCTTTTGAGAGCGAAATGTGGAAACGCGTTCAGCTCCAGATCGCAGGATTACATGAGAAATTAAGAATCATTGTGTTCCCAAAGTTTGATTAAATTAGGTTGAAGGCTTTTAATCTTACTTGAACTGATTATGTCTTTGGTAAATTCCATTGGAGATAATAAGTAAATTGTACAAAATAAATAAGAGGTAAATTTTACTAAATATATTAGAGGTAAATTGTACAAAATTAAATAGTAAATTAAATTTCCGTAGAGAACTCAATCGTGACTGTAGTAGAATTTTGCAGTCTTAAAATCCAGTGGAAAATAATTAAAAATTTCAAATCGCAATTTGCCAGGAAATTCCAGATGGCATACTAACACCAAACTAAGAATGCCAAAATACTACTACTTATACTAGTAATACCAAATTTTATTTTTTGAAAAAACAAGAAACGTGCTGTTTTGTCATTTATTCGAAATAAGGGCTTCATACAAAACATAATTCAAATTACAAATTTCATTCATTTTGGGAATCTTCCAACGGAAATGATTTTATATTTTCAGTTTTTTTCCATTAGTTCGAATTACAGATTCTACAACTTTATTTTTGGAAAAAATACGAGATATATTTTCTATTTTTTCGAAATATGGGATTCATACAAGAATCATTTCAAATTGAAGATTTAATAAATTTTGGGACAAAATGGACAATATGGCACGGTGGTGACAATAACCAATAATGACAAAATGGCACAAATTCTGAAGTTAATCTTCCAAGTTGTTTTCATGAGATGCCAACCTACTACTACTTATACTACTAATACCAAATTTTATTTTTTTCAAAAACAAGAAACGTGCTGTTTTGTCATTTGTGTGAAATAAGGGCTTCGTACAAAAAATAATTCAAATTACAGATTTCATTCATTTTGGGAATTTTTCAACGCAAATGATTTTTTTTATATTTTCAGCAAATACGGGAAGTTTATTTCCATTAGTTCGAATTACAGATTTTAAAACTTTATTTTTTCAAAAAATAGGAAAAATTTGTTTCCATTTTTTCGAAATATGAGATTCATACAAAAATCAATTAAAATTGAAGACTTAATAAATGTTGGGACAAAATTGACAATATGGCACAATGGTGACAATAACCAATAATGACAAAATGGCACAAATTCTGAAGTTAATCTTCCAAGTTAAAGTGTTTTTCCTTATGTTTTTGTACAAATGTAATAAATCCTGGTCGCGATGAAATTCCATACAAGCTCACTACTATACTTAATTATCAGAACTGAAATTTAAACGTTTCACCTGGAGAAAGTATTTGCTTGTCTCCAATTAGATAAGGTCCAGTTTTTCGCAAAAACGTTTTTAGTTCATTTGGATGACTTATTATGAGTATATACTTGAAGATATTATTTACTTGTCTTCAATAAAATAAGTTCCAGTTTTCGCAATCAAGTTTTCATAAGTACATTTTGATGACTGTATTATTGGCATGTTTATAATTACCATACAGCTGAAGATATTATTCACTTGTCTTCAACAAAATAAGTCCCAGATTTCGTAAACAAGTTTTATAAGTTCACATTGATATCTTTATTATTGCTAAGATAATAATTTCCATGAAGGTAATAAAACGTACATTTTGATGACTGTATTTTTGCCATGTTTATAATTACCATACAGCTGAAGATATTAGTCACTTGTCTTTAACAAAATAAGTCCCAAATTTCGTAAATAAGTTTTTATAAGTTCACTTTGATGTCTTTATTATTGCTAAGATAATAATTTTCATGAAGGTAATAAAAAGTACATTTTTATGACTGTATTATTGCCATGTTTATAATTACCATACAGCTGAAGATATTATTCATTGGTCTTCAACAAAATAAGTCACAGATATCGTAAACAAGTTTTTATAAGTTCACTTTGATGTCTTTATTATTGCTAAGATAATAATTTCCATGAAGGTATTAAAAAGTTGAAAAGTGCATCGAGTTAGGTACGATAAACACCACCGATTAAGTGCTATAATGGGATTACAAATCCGTGTTTTATTACCACCATTATTATTTACGATAGTAAATTAATGCTAGATTCTTTTTTAGAGTCTAATAAAGTTTATCGGAGAATATAGTAAATAGTGCAATCAATATTGTTATGAGATCTGGAGACATTAACTATGTAATAGCTATTTATGAACCAAGGGCGTTACTACGATGATTACGCCCGGAAAACGAACGATGATATCAAGCTCGAGGGCTTTAGCCCAAAAGATGTATATCGTTCGATGGGCGTAATCATTCGGTGACGCCGTGATGCATGCAAGATTTTATTTTTCACTTAAGTATGAAAAATACACTAGAAGGCGCAATGAAATAATTTCGCCCTCTTATTACGCCCTGGTTATTATGGACATCTTTACATGAAAATTCACTTCAGGGCGTAATGAATTCATTACGCCCTTTATAAAGCCCCGATTGTTATGGACATGTTTACATGAAAATACACTCCAGGGCGCAATGGATTCCTTACGCCCTCTTATTACGCCCTGGTTATTATGGACATGTTTACATGAAAATTCACTTCAGGGCGTAATGACTCCATTACGCCCTTTTATTAAACCCCGATTGTTATGGACATGTTTACATGAAAATACACTCCAGGTCGCAATGAATTCATTGCGCCCTCTTATTACGCCCCGGTTGTTATGGACATATTTATATATTTTGTATCCTTGCAGTCATCACTCAATTATAGTAAAGTGTAAAATAAAATTTTATAATATATGTATATACAGTGTGTTTAACTTAGGATGGGAACATATCTCACTTTTTTTTCCAGGTTGTTATGGACATGTTTATATATTTCGTATCCTAGCAGTCATCATTCAATTATAGTAAAGTGTAAAATAAAATTTTATAATATATGTATATACAGTGTGTTTAACTTAGGATGGGAACATATCTAACTTTTTTTGTCAGGATTGTAATGTCATACCTCTCGTTTATTATAAAATTATAATATACTTTCATTGTATACCTAATTTAAAACGAATTATTAAACAAACCCATAATTTACATTATGAACGTTAAAAAAAAAAATTTAAAATAGTTTAAATTATCTACTAGTAGAAAACTAAATTCTAAAATACCGAGGTCGAAAAAAAATCACTACTATTTCAGAACTTTTATGTATACACGAAGTTGAATACACTTAGTTCTCTACTTTACTTTTCATTGAATTCTATTCCACAATATGCAGTAATAAAATTATCAGTGCGATTAAGTTTAAACGTCCAAAAAAAACCGTATTAGGGTATTAAAGGTTATATAATTAGGGTTTAAAATTATTAAGGTTATTAGGTATGTATTAGGGTTTCAAAAAATGCAAGAAAAATTATCGAAAATTGCCTCAAAATCCAAGATCCCATTTTTTATAGAAACAAAAAATAATATGTACAAAAAAATAATGAATGCAGTGCATTCAGATGGAATCTTTTTGAGGTAACTTTTTCGTTTTAACACAATTTGCAATCTGGGATTTTGACCGTTTGGGACTAATTTATCGGTAACATTTTTTAAAAGCAAAGGTACTGTTACCCAAACATTTTCTTAAAATGAACTTCTTAACATATGTATTCTATATAGAAGTTGAGCAAAAAAAAAAGTTTGGGTTAGGTTAGACTAGGTTAGGTTAGGTTGGTTTTGACGCAACTTTTTAGTTTTAATAAAATGAGATTTTTATCGTTTGGGGCGATTAATTTCTCAATATTTTTTTATATAACAATGTTATTGTTAACCAAACATTTTCTTAAAGTGAACTTCTCAACATATGTATGTGAGAAGTGAGAAGTGGATAAAATATGTTTGGGTTAGGTTAGGTTAGGTTAAATTAGGTTAGATCGGGTCAAGTTAGATTTGGTTAAGTTAGGTTATCCAAGTATCGATCAATACCCACAAAAATGTTGAACAATTATTGTTTATCCTTTGTTTATTTTGTTTTTAATTATTTATATATATATATATATATATATATATATATATATATATATATATATATATATATATAAATATAACATAATTATTTCAATAGTTGCATTCTATTCTATTCTATTCAACTCTTTTGTCCATAGTAATATATCAATTACTATACTCGTCATCTATCTACTCCATCTGTCGATGGAGGAAATCTACACTTTATTAGCTGATTTTTTTTTTAAATATTTTAATTTAAATTGTTTATTTATTGATTTGGATAAAGTCATGACAGTTATTAAACAATACTATGCCATAACAAGCGTGAATTTAAATATTGTTTATAAACCTAATCTTAAAGTTAACCTTACCAACAGCCAATCAAAATACTGTTTACATACCTAACCTAACCTGACCTAACCATCTGTTTGTATATTATTAATATATTTATAATGTCTGCTGCTATGGCTAATTACCGTCACCACGTAATAACACCCCAGATATATTTGAATATAAAAATGTAATAAAAATAAATCAAATTCAAATTATGCGCGCACTAGAATATTAATCCAATAAATATTTAATTATTTTATTGATCAGTAGAAATACTAATTAGACTAATAAAAATTATCTACTAGCTGTGATGTTCGTATAATTATAAAAATATTAATAAAAAAATGAATAATGTACGCTTGAATTAAATGAATTAGGTATTCAAAATTACATGAATAAAAATTACATATCAGGTAATTAAAGTGGAATACATTTAACCTAACCCAACCTATCCTAGCCTAACCAAGAATACATATATTTAGTTGTTTCAATTGGATGAATATTCAAAATTTTGCAAAATATTCAAAGGAAACAATTTTTTATTTTCAGGAATTTTTGTTACTAAAATGTATTTTTCGTCGACTAAATTTTTCCAAAATAATACGAAGGGGTATAAAAATTATCCAAAAATATTTAATTATGCCCTATATGTTCACTGGTTGTTTATATTATGACAAATAGTATTGAAAAATATATGTTTAGACGTGTTTAATAGATTATTTTCAAAATTTTACGAAATAATGTAACTTCATTTTGCGATTGTTTTTAATTTTTTCCCAGCATAATTCTAACTTTATAAGCCTATAAATGCATACAACTTGCCTTTGGTTGCTTATATTATGACAAATAGTATTGAAAAATATATGTTTAGACGTGTGGAATAGATTATTTCCAAAATTTTACGAAAAAGTGTAACTTCATTTTGCGAATTTTTTTCACAGCATAATTCTAACTATATGAGCCTATAAATGCATGAAACTTGCCTTATGCCTGGTTGCTTATATTATGACAAATAGTATTGAAAAATACATGGTTACACATTTTGAACAGATTATTTCTAAAATTATACGAAAAAGTTTAATTTCATTTTCCACTTGTTTTAAATTTTTTAACATAATACAATTCTAACTTTATAAGCATAAATGCGTGCTACAATTTTGAAAATGGAAATCATATTTCTTACTGTTCTATATACTTTGATATTGTTACTTTGTATTCACGAAAATATTGAATCAAAATTTGAATATTGTGGCTACCTTGCACATGATCTAGAAATTACAAATTATGCTGAAAAACTGCAAATTTTAATTTGGTATTTCAGATTTTTTTTTAAATTTTAGATATAAATTTTGAAAATACACACATTAACTGGAAAGTGTAATATTCTATGGCTGTGGTATAAACATTTAACTGGAAAGTGTAATATTCTATGGCCTTGGTATAACTTTCAGACTTTTTAAATATTTTTGGCTTTTTGGCATAGAAAACTAATTTGAAACCTGTAAACTGTAAACCTATACATAAATTATTACTTCAAAAAATCTGTAACTTTAAGATTTATATTTTGAACAATTCCATTTATTTTTCAAATATTTTTGGACCATAATAATTTACATTTTCTAAAATATGTAAGTATGTTCAACATGTTATATGATTATATCATTCAAAACAGTAAATAAAAAAAATATTTAGTCATGATGAATAGATTATTTCCAAAATTATTCGAAAAGTATATTTAAAAGTATATAAAAGTATATGTGAAAAAATAGTATAATATCATAAATTAAACATAATAGTTTTAGTAATATATTTATAAAAATAGTAAAAAATTGCCAATTTGTATAATTATTTCCAAAATTATATGAAAAATTATACAATATTTAAAAATACTTAATTATGCCTTAGATAATATCTCGTTATTTAAATTATTATTAGTATAAGAGTATAAATCCAAAGTCTCATAGTCCAATAGGTATCATTGCATACACTACACATAAAGCTCCAAAAGCTTGATTTTGCACATTCTTAGTTAATGATATGAGAAATTATTATCAAAAAAATATTTGTAGCACAGTTGAATACATTTTTCCAAAATAACACGAAAAACTCGAACAATGATTTGTATAATTATTTCCAAAATTATACGAAAAAATATACAATATTTAAAAAATACTTAATTATGCCTTGGATAGTATCTTGTTATTTAAATTATAATTAGTATAAGAGTGTAAATCCAAAGGTTCATAGACCAATAGGTATTATTGCATAAAATATACCTAAAGCTCCAAAAGTTTTATTATCCACATTCTTAGTTAATGATTTTTGAAATTATTATCAAAAATATATTTGTAGCACAGTTGAATACGTTTTTCCAAAATTACACAAAGAACTCAAACAATGATCCTATAATATTATAATTTATAATGAACAGTAAAAATAAATAAATAAAAAAATCATGTTGATTTATATTTAAAAAAAAAAATCGTTACGATGTGATACACGTCATAGCTAAACTTAATGGTAGTCCAAAAAAAAATAGATATACTTCACCACAAAAATCCAATTCAAACCTATGCAGGTAATCCAAACAAAAACTCACAATGATATCCAAGCAAGTAATCCATTAGTATATTTTTGATGTACTCACCTACAATAAGTAATAAACTAACACCCCTCATGTTTGCAAGTCACTAACAGACTGATGAATTCGCCGAGAGCATCTCGGGATGAGCCATCCAGTGAAAGGATGCGGGGATCCTCCTCTTCTCCGAGCTGCGAGAGGTCGTGGCTGGTGGGGTGGCCGCATCCATAATGCACCTTCTAAGCGCGACGTTTCGAAGGTGATCCCGACGTCTTCGCTTTATTACGTGAAAAACTGTGGACGGAATTCCGACATGTGCCGGCGACAAATACCTTCCGAGGCATTCTAGGAAGACCATTATCTCCAATTAGACATCGACGAGCGGCGATCCGTTGATGGCATTTAGGTTGGATGAGAATGGTGAAGATGACGACATCGTAAGTTATGTGTAAAAACATTAATTAGACACAGAAGTTGAAATTGGGTGTCGTTAAATGAAATAGCCAAAGAAATTGTAGGTGATCAGTACGATTTTTGGATAATTAACACAAGTACTAGTGTGATCATTCTTGTAGACATGCTTTGATAATAAATGAAATTTCGAAAATGTCTGGTCATGTTACAAAAATATTGAGAAATTGTTGTAATTTTGGGAAAGCCATGTGCTTCCCACATCATTTTTTTTTCTTGAGTAATAATGGATTTTCTTGAGTAATGTTTCAATTGAGTAATAATGGATGAGTAATAATGCAGGATATTTAACACAAGTACCTACTATATCGATAATATTTTTTGATATGACAAAAAAATTAATTATCAAAAGTGTCAGTCATATCATATGATAAAATTTTGAGAAATCAATTCATTTTGAGGAAGTCATGTACATCCTTCATCTTTTTTTTTCTTGAGTAATAATGGATTCAAGAATGACTACAAGTACTATACTGTATTTAATAACTAGGAGGAGTAAGTCCCAAACTCCAATTTACACTGTAAAAAGTTAACAGAAAAATTTGAATCGCTCCTCCTAGTTACTAAATAGAGTATAGTGTAATCATTCTTTTTGACATAACAAACAAAATATATTTTGAAAACGTCATGTTATGTCATATGACGAAAATATTGAGAACAATTTGCATCATTGTTTTCTTGTTTGCAAAATGATATAAGAACTGCAAACTTCCCAACTTCTGCTTGAAATTGTACGAATCCATAAACTAAAAATCGGCAGTTCCGAAACTTGCCCAAAACTAAATTGCAGATGCATCAATCACCCACGAGAAGCGCGGAAACAAACGGATTTCGCCATATCTTCGCGAGCCTCCGGTAACCGCCAGTTAATTGCGGCCAATTAAGACTCTTCCTTTAATAACAATAATTTCCAAACGCCGGATTGAGAGCCCACATAGGACTTGTAGGCCCGTCCAATATTTCCATAACCGCGAAGAGTTTTGCAACGTTCTTTACGGCACGAAACTGAAACCTGAAATTATTATGAAACCTTGCCTTTTGCTTATGGAGATGCGAATATCTGCATGCGCTTATCTTTGAGGCTGGGCATTTGGAAGATGTTTGGGCCGTCTTTGTAACGGCGGTATTATGCGGACGCGAATTTGCATGTGGCGACGTGAATGATCCTAGCCATAAAAAAAAGTGGTTTTAGCAACCAACTCATAATTAAAGGCACATCTTTTGTGTATTCTATTTTTAAAAAACAAATATTTTATTAATATACCCACCAGTCATTGTGGATTAACAGGTTTTTGTTTTAAATTTTGTATCAATATTCCGTCACGTATATCATCCTCGAGCCCAATAAACTAAATTGTGGCTTCATTAATTTTAGCACAGGTACAGTCATGCTCACATAAATCTAGTACAAAAAATTTGACATTTCTATATAAAATTGCTACTGTAACCTAATTTATTGTACTTGATTTATGTGAGCATGACTATACATTAAAATTGATTGCAAATATACAAAGATTTGTAATTAATTTTTATTGTTTTCTTCCCTCTTTATTGGAGTACTTTCTGGTAGTTTATATGTTTAGATGTAAAGATGTTTTGTTGTTTTTATTATTTTGTTTTTAATTTCTTCTTCACCTTACTAGCCTAGTTTCGGCCATCTTTCAGCCATATTCAGAGGTGTTAATTCTACAATATACCGTGGTTTTTTTTTTATCTCAAACAGAGGCTATGTTTAGGTTTAAAACGACAGTATCAAATGCATTGCAAAAATGCAACGGTTATGCAACCAAAATTACTAGCACGTGCAAATGGATCATTTCAAATGTTTTAACACTGTTTTGAGAAAATTTATTCAACGCAAGAAAGTACAAGAATAACAAACAACTGCGAAATTTATAGATTTTCTGAAAAACTAAAACTAAAATTAAATCTTTATTTTAAATAGCAACATTTTGTTTATAAATATGTACCTAGTAGAAATCACATATGTTTAGAAAAATTACCAATATTTTTCGTATATTATTAACTTCAATAGAATACCTACCCATTGTTTGCTATGTATTTTTTGCATTTGTATGTTATTTCATTGAAACATGATTTTTTTACTGAATAATTTCGAAAAACTAGAAATAGACATAAATATAAATAAATATAGTTATTGTTGGTGTTGAGATCCATCCTGATGAAAAGCTTGTTCAGCTAACTCCCACGTGAAAAAACAAATAAATCAATATAATCATGAAAGGTAAAAATTATCTTATTTTTTGGAATATTATTGATAATATCAAATACCTGTTGTTTGTTATTACAATATTTTTAAATCTATATTTGTCTGTTACTTGAAATTGAAATATAAAAAGGTTTGTGCATAATTTTGCACATACAGGGTGAGTTTTTTTTTAATTTTAATTCATGGGAGCTTGGAAACCTTAAGACATAGAAATGTTTTATGGTTTCCGAAATCCTCATGCTTAAAATGAAAAAAACTCACCCTGTATAATAGGTATTTGAAAAATAAATTTATAAAAATTATCCAATTTCTATATAATGTTTTTCAAATAAATGAATATATGGAGATAATCATATTTTGCTCATATTATGTTTTTTTATTAATATTTTGCATTGACTCTAATAGTGTTGTGAATAATGAACAATATTTAACAAGCATATTAATATGCTCAACCATAGTCTTCAATTTTATAAATGATATCATTTGGTATTTTGATAGTTGGTATATGATATTTGGTATTTTGCAATTTTGGTATATCAGCATTGATTTTCAAGTATTTACTATTAATATTTCAAGCTTGCATTTAAAAAAATATATTCATGTTAAAATGTGCGCTACTGTAAATCTAAGCCAAAAGATTTACTTTCGAAAAATCTAACTAGAACTATACCAGTACATTCCCCACAATTTTTCAATAACTGTTTTCATTTTTTTTATCTTAAACTTTGTAACTTCAACGTAAAGATTGTATTTGTTATGGTTTCATCTTTTATTAAAGATTATTGAAAAGATTATTCATCTAAAATTTGCAGGACTATAAATTCATGTTAAAAATATTCGACAATACTAATTTTATCTTTCATATTTTCATATTTTCATAATTAAATAAATATTCATGTAAATATCGGCACTACTATAAATCTAAGGCAATAGATTTACTGTCGACAAATCTCACATGAACTATACCATTAAATTGTCCATTAAATTAAAAAATACCAATTTTTTATCTTAAAATTTCTAACTTGAACGTAAACAATAACTTACAATTTGCAACTATAAATTCGTGTTCAAATTTTGATTTTCGATAAATCTTATGCTACCTATCATATTTTCAATTACTTAGTATTTTTTTATCATTTTACTTCGCATTCGTATGTTTTGTTAAAATTTTGATGTTCGACAAATCTAATGCTACCTTTCATATTTTCAACAATTCAATGTTTTTATCTTTTTACTTCGCATTCATGTTATCATATGATGTAATGTATAAATATCGTATGATATTTGTTATTATAAAATATGTTCTAAAAATAAAACTTTCAGTTGTAGGGTAAAATATACATGTACATTTTTTTACTTCCGACAAAACTATATATAACTTTCATATTTTCAACTATTCAATATTTTAATGTTTTTACTTTGTATTAATATATTCGTATAAATGTAACGTTGAGTTTTAATATTTTTTTTAATATTAGTTTTAAACTACAAATATGCATTGACTCAAATCTGTAATACTGTATTGGCTTCTGGTACAAGTTGCAGATTTTTCAAATATCTATTCTTTCATATTTCCAATTAGTCAATTTTTGTTTTTTTTATCTTTTTACTTGGTGAAACCTAACCTAACCTTACCTAACCTAACCGAACCTAACCTATGCTAAACTATTCCTGTAAAATTTGCAGGATTACAAATTCACTGATTTTTTTTTATTTCCGTCAAATCGAATTCTCTTTCATATTTTCAAATATTAATATTTATCTTTTTACTTTGTATTCGTTTATTATCACTGTATGTTATTATAAAATATGTACACAAAAACAGGAAACTTTAAGTTGTAGGACTAAAAATTCATGTTCAAATTTTTACTTTCGAAAAATCTAATTCTCTCTTTCATATTTTCAACTATTCAATATTATAAGTTTTTTACTTTGCGTTCATATGTTGGTAAAAATCTGAAATCTCAAAAATGTAACATTGAGTTTAATATGTTTAACTTTTTTAATATTCGTTTCAATCTTGGAATATACATTAACTCAATTCTATAATATTGTATGACTTTGGTATAACTTATAGATTTAATTATACATTTGCATAAGAAATGTTCCTAATTTAAAATCTGTAAGACTATAAACGTATGCTAAATTTTGACTTTTAAATTTTGACTGTGTATTTGAACCATTGACGCTTATATTCACGAGATCACAATACTTACCAGTGTCATTGTAATGGGACCTAAATGAAAATAAAGTATATACTGGTTAGGCCATTTTAACTAATCCACGAAAACCATTCCGAAAGTATGTTCGATAGTGAAAATTGGCCGTAACAAAAGTTGTATGGCTACAAGGGAACATCTGATGCTGACCTTGAATTTGGTTTTTAAGTTGAAATTTCAAAGTCATTTAAAATTTTCAAGTTGGCCTTAAACTTTGTAAGACTCTAAATGCATAACACAATTTTGAAAATCAAGAAATCATTTTTACAATTATTCAATATTCAGAGAGCATATAAAGTTTCAAAATCTGGATTTATTTTTTCCCCTGTAGGAATTTGGTAAAAACGCTTGAACAGGTCAAAAAGGTATCTGTATTTTAATTTTGTTACCTTATATAACGGAAAATAGCGAATCGAAATTTTAATTTTGTTATCACACGACTGTGAAATTTCAAATTTTGTTGGAAAAATATAAGTTCGTTTTCAATGTTCTTGACTTTTTTATATTTTGAATAATGTTTATTTGTAAAACATTGACTGAAATATGTAATATTGTAGGGTTTGGTATAACTTATGCACTTTTTTAAATATTTGCATAAAAAATGTAATTTAAAATTTGTAGATCAATAAATAAATCTGTAAATCACAAACTTAAAGTTTAATTTTTACTTCTTAAAAATCTAACTTTTTAGTTTAATTTTATATGGACTTTTTCTTTTTTTCTTGGGGGGGGAGAGTACTTACTGGTAGTATATGATAATATTGTACTCTAACATAAAATTTTCAAAATATCCATTAGATAAATTTTCAGAAATTTCAGTGTCTGATAAGTTATACTGGCCAACTCTGAAAGTTAAAAACTCGATTTTCTCACTTATTTGAGACATAGTGGTCAACGGTCAAATTTTCAGAAGATTTATGTTCAGGCATACTGTATCAAATCTGTCATAAAATTTTCAAATATCCATTAGATAAATTTTCAGAAATTTCAGTGCCTGATAACTTATACTGGCCAACTAGGAAAGTTAATAATACGATTTTCTTACTTATTTGAAACATACAAGTAATCAAATTTTCAGACGATTTATCTTCAAGCATACAGATATGGCATTAAATTTTCAAAGTATCCATTAGATAAACTTTCAGAAATTTCAGTGACTGATAACCTATACTGGGCAACTGGGAAAGATAATAATTCGATTTTCTCACTTATTTAAGACATACTCGTGGTCAAATTTTCAGAGGATTTATGTTTAGGCATACTGTATACATATCTGGCAATAAATTTTCAAAATATCCACTAGATAATTTTTTAGAAATTTCAGTGACTGATGACATAAGAATAGACATCAAGTTGATAGTTTACGATCCTAAGCGATATTTTAATTAATTTCAAAAGATGATTCAACGCCAGATCCAAAGTAATTAATAGTAAACTTAATAGTGCCTCAGTAAAGTTATATTAAGAAGTTTTGTGTTATAAATGGTTTAAACATCCAATAACGAATTCACTATGCCACTGGACTTACATGTTGTTATGGCATGTAAAATATGTAAGCACATTACATAATTACTTTCTTTTTGCTCTGCAAACAAACACGTATCCGAAAACATTAAAATTACTGATCACAAATAAATTATGCAAATTTTGTCCGTGAAAGTTGCTCACAAATAAATGAAATGCCAAGAACTTGATTTATCTGAAAGACGATAACTATCACATATATTAACTTATTGGTTTATGAAATGAATTTTTAATAAATGAATTTTAAATAAATAAATAATTAGTTTAATGAAACTTATCCGTTCATGAAAGTATGCAATTTTATTGATGACACATACTGAGTGTCCCACGCTAATGGACCGTTAAAAGTTTATGAGGATCACGATAAAATAAAAATATGAAAAAAATCATCGAATCAGGTGAAACACTTTTATGCTTCTATGACTTTGGGTTCTTCCGGAAGTAGCCATCAACTTCCAAGGTACCTCTATGACAAATACATTTTGCAGCTGAAAGTTTTGACAATTAGTCATTCAAAAATGGCATTAGTTAAGTGCCCACATAAATTAAACGTATTGCAATTTTTTTAATGGAATGACATACTTTTTACCTCATAGAGCAATTGGCATGACAATGTCCTACAAAAAATATTTTACAACCATATTCACGAAATGCGTACTTTGTGAAATATTTTGAAAATTCGAATTTCTGCTTTATGTAATTTCGCCTATGCTGTTTACACATGCATAATAGTTTGTGAAACATGCTAATCATTTTCGTAAGTGTGATAACTAATGTTAACAAAGAAATTTCACTTTTGAAAAGTTCCTTTAAATGTGTCATATTAGCCTCACAAGGGCGTTTTGGCGGAAATAAATTATATAGTTTTGAAATTTGGTATACATATTCTTGGGTAGTCTAGAAACAAATATGGTCGCAATTTTGTAGCCTTAGAAAAAGTTTTCTGTTAAACTGTTATTTTGCACCTTTGATATTTCAGCAGATATAAACCGGGCAATGAAAAATACCTTCAACTGGCTCTCAGTAGCCGATTACATCTCTCTCAATTAAAATTACAAAATTCGCTCCCAACATCAAAATCGTGCATTAAGTAGTGCAGGCGGGAGACCTGCCTAGGAATGCCTTTGCTGATAAAAGGCAGGAGTCGTGTAAAAATGCAGCACAAAGGAAAGTTGAGGAGCCAGAGATAAGGCAGGCGGCGTTCTCGCGAATCCACGAGAAATTCCGTCGGATGGCGCCTTTAGAAACCTCCACGTCGATCATGGCTTTTCGAACGCGGAAAATTCCGCGGAGAAAATTCGTGCGTACAGAAAGAGGAAAACGTGCGACGGAGGCTTGCATTGTTCTCGCGTGAGATCTCGCCGTTTAATCCGGTGCATTGCTAATTGCGAAAACTATCTGGGGCATTGGAGTAGGAAATTTCGCACTCTCGCAGATGTGCACATACGGGATTCAGATTGTGAATATTTATTATGCGCTAGATGCTACTGCTCACATGTAACAGGCTATATTTACGTACTTCAAGCAGATAATAGATGATAACCCACTTTTAAGACAGGTAATAAATAAATATATTTTATTGAGTGTGAATGAGTGAAGACAGGAATGTATTAGCACTTAAAACATAAATTTACGAAAACGTAGAAAATGTGCATAAAAAATATATTGCATAATTTCTATTGAAGTATAATTTGTAATCAAAATTTTGTATTTTCCCTGAAAAGTTTTGTAAACTTCTATAAAAATATTAATAACTTAGTGAGTGATATGCTTCGGGGATAAATCCTTTATAATTGCCACTAAAAAGAGTAGGTTTCAATTAAACTTGGAAATTTATAATTAAAAGTTTGGTATTTATGTAAGAATTTCAAAATTTCTAAAAAAAATGTAATCATCAATAAAAAAATGAAATATTCATGATAATTTTATAATTTACAATATAAATTATTCAAGGTGTCCCATAACTTTATGGCATAAATCTAGGAGCATACTAAGAAACGCGAAATTAAACGAAAATGTAAAAAAAAAATTGTTTCCAAAATATAGGACATTAAAGTGTTACTTAACAAATCAGTTTTCTTAGTAACATTTCTACTAGAGTAGGTTTGGAAATCGGATATTTTGTGACGAGTCGCCCACTATCAATATACATGTTCACAAATAATTACGGGGGTTTTTCTATGGTTATTGCTACATAAAAACTTTGATGTAAGGATTTTTTTAAATCAGATTCCTTATGTCGGTGAATTAGCTTTATTGTCATAAAAAGGTATACTTCTTGAAATGAAACTTCGAAAAAATAAGCGTTTCTGAGATAGTCGAGGTTAAAGTTGGTAGAACACAAAGGTATACTTCTTGAAATGAAACTTCGAAAAAATAAGCGTTTCTGAGATAGTCGAGGTTAAACTTGGGAGAACACATGAAATAATTTAAAAACAACAATTCTAATAATAATATAGTGTATATGTAATACTTCAAGGTTCTACATTTTGGAAACAAAAGCGATTAGAAAGAAAAACTCAAAAATATATGAAGTATTAGAGTCGCCTTTAAGACTTTGTCAAGATTCTATCTAATAATCGATTAAAATTGCTAAAAATTACACAAATTGCAAAAGATAAGTGAACGTTTTAGTTCAGATTTTTAATAACATATCAAGATTCTCGTCAAAAGTAAATAAAAATTGCTAAAAATGCCGAAAATATAAATGTTGTCACAGATTTTGATTTTCGTTATGGTTTTTAAAGATTTTATATATAAATAGCTCTAGGTTTCAATTTATTTTTGTAATTTGTCATTCGAATATGACATGAAAATTAATAAAAGTGCCAAATATTTAAATATGTGGTCTGAGATTTTGATTTTCTTAGTGGGTTGTTTAAAAATAGCCACAGCTTTTCATTTATTTAAAAAAAATTGTCAAGACTTATAATGTATTGAAAGTGCATTTCGTCTGTGATGTTTACACATGCATAATAGTTTGTGAAACATGCTAATCTTTCGTACGAATTATATTGCTTTGAAAGTGATACAGCTTTAAATATTCAAATTTGCATAACATTCGATATATTTTTAGTATGTCTGTACAACTTTCTTCAAAAATCTCTGAACACTGCTAAAAATTAAAAAAAAAACAATAAATAAAAGGCGTAAAAATGTAAATTATGTTACAATTTACATTGTGACAGAAATAATAAAATGTTGGCATAAATCATTTATATTATGATTTTTGACAGGAATGATTGAGAATTTAATAGTAATCATTGAATATTAAATTATAATCTTTAAAATTTTGAAAAATCAAACTATTGATAGAAAGTATTAACATTATGAGAACATATTAAAAATTTGACAGCAATTATTGAAATATTTAGAGAACTATTGAAATGTTTACATATAGAGAATTCAACAATTATTGAGAATTTAATAGTAATCATTAAAATGTTGATAAATCAAAAGTGATAGTACGTATTTTGATAATAAGTATTACCATTAAGAGAAAATAATAAAAATTTGACAGCAATTATTGAAATGTTTAGAGAACTATTGAAATGTTTACATTTTGCCAAAAATTAATTGACTTTAATAATAATAAATAAAATCGAGACAATTTTCATCGAAATTTTAACACTAATCACTATAAATCCGTCAATGATCCATGAAATTCTTGTGATATTAAAATTTTGAAACTAATCTTTGATATTCTGATAAAATAATTAATAATTTAACAGTAATCATTTGAAGTTTTACAGAACTATTGACTTTTTAACAGAGATAATTAAAAATGAGACAATTTTCAATGAAATTTTGGAAGTAATCATTAAAAATTGGACAGTATTAATTGAAAGTTGAAATTTTGACAGAAATTGTTGAAAGTTTAACAATAATCATTGAAATTTGTATTTGAAAAGTGATGTCCATTTTGATAGTATGCAATAAAATGTAATGTGTATATATTTTGACAGTGCAATATGTTTGTGATTTTATTTATAATTGGCTCTAGGTTTTAATTTCTTTTTAATAATTTGTCAAGGTTATATTACAATATGACATAAAAAATAATAGTTTGTGAAACATGCTAATCTTTCGTACGAATAATATTGCTTTGAAAGTGATAAAGCTTTAAATATTCAAATTTGCATAACATTCGATATATTTTTAGTATGTCTGTATAACTTTCTTCAAAAATCTCCGAACACTGCTAGAAATGAAAAAAATATCAATAAAAAGGCGTTAAAATGTAAATTATGGTATTATTTACATTGTGACAGAAATAATAATATGTTGGTTTTAAATTATTTATATTATGATCTATGACACAAATGATTGAGAATTTAATAGTAATCATTGAATATTTAATGGTGATCTTTAGAATTTTGGTAAATCAAACTTTTGATAGTAAGTATTAACATTAAGAGAAAATAATAAAAAATTCACAGCAATTATTGAAATGTTTAGAGAACTATTGAAATGTTTACATATAGTGAATTCAACAATTATTGAGAATTTAATAGTAATCATTAAAATTTTGATAAATCAAAAGTGATAGTAAGTATTTTGATAATAAGTATTACCATTAAGAGAAAATAATAAAAATTTGACAGCAATTATTAAAATCTTTAGAGAACTATTGAAATGTTTACATTTTGCCAAAAATTAATTGACTTTAATAATAATAATTAAAAACGTGACAATTTTCATCGAAATTCTAACACTAATCACTATAAATCCGACTATGAATCATGAAATTCTTGTGAAATTAAAATTTTGAAAGTAATCTTTGATATTCTGATAAAATAATTAATAATTTAATAGTAATCATTTGAAGTTTTACAGAACTATTGACTTTTTAACAAATATAATTAAAAATGGGACAATTTTCATTGCAATTTTGGAAGTAATCATTAAAAATTGGACAGTGTTCATTGAAAGTGGAAATTTTGACAAAAATTGTTGAAAGTTTAACAATAATCATTGAAATTTCTATTTGCAAAGTGATATCTATTTTGATAGTATGTAATAACATTTAATGTTATGTATGTTTGTGTAACTTTTTAACAGAGATAATTAATAATCAGACAATTTTCAATAAAATTTTGGAAGTAATCATTAAAAATTGGACAGTGTTCATTGAATGTTGAAATTTTGACAGAAATTGTTGAAAGTTTAACAAATATCATTGAAATTTGTATTTGCAAAGTGGTATCTATTTTGATAGTATGTAATAACATTTAATGTTATGTATGTTTGTGTAACTTTTTAACAGAGATAATCAAACATCAGATAATTTTAAATAAAATTTTGGAAGTATTCATTAAAAATTGGGCAGTGTTCATTGAAAGTAGAAATTTTGACAGAAATTGTTGAAATTTTAACAATAATCATTGAAATTTGTGTTTGCAAAGTGATATCTATTTTGATAGTATGTAATAACATTTAATGTTATGTATGAATGTGTAACTTTTTAACAGAGATAATTAAAAATCAGACAATTTTCAATGAAATTTTGGAAGTAATCATTAAAAATTGGACAGTGTTCATTGAAAGTTGAAATTTTGACAGAAATTGTTGAAAGTTTAACGATAATAATTGAAATTTGTATTTTCAAAGTGATATCTATTTTGATATTATGTAATAACATTTAATGTTATGTATGTTTGTGTAACTTTTTAACAGAGATAATTAAAAATCAGACAATTTTCAATGAAATTTTGGAAGTAATCATTAAAAATTGGACAGTGTTCATTGAAAGTTGAAATTTTGACAGAAATTGTTAAAAGTTTAATAATAATCATTGAAATTTGTATTTGCATACTGATATTTGTATCATATGTAATAACATTTTGATAGTATGTAATAATATTTACTGTTATGTATGTTTGTGTACTATACTTTTATTTGACTCTGTAATGTTTCATTTAATTTAATTTATTTATTCTTGTAGGTCAGCCTAAGGCGAATATGTGCGTCCAGTACAATAAAATTAATAATTAACAAATACAAAATAAATAATTAAAATACATTACATTAAAATAAATACATCTACAATAATTTCGTCACAAAAATAAGCGTTTCTGAGATATACGAGGTTAAACTTGGCAGATTAAAAAAAAAATCTAATAATAATATAGTGTGCATGTAACACTTTAAGGTTCTACATTTTGGAAACAAAAGCGAATAGAAAAAAAATACATTTTCATTTAATTTTGCCTTAGCTTGCTGCTAGATTTATGCTACGGATGTTGTGGGACACCTTGTATATTCGATTATCTCGAACTCTTCATTAGGATGTTTTATTATAAATGAAATTTATATGTGAAAACCAAATATGGGCCTTTCACGCTCTAAAAATATCGATCTACATGAAATGATCGAAAAGGTCCATTTTGAAATGGAAATCTCCCAGAGATAATCCTTGTTCGAAATTTGCAATTCGATTGAAATCTTCCATAATTTCTTGTTACTATCAAACTAATAGCACCAGCTCTAAAAATCTGTAAAATTTATAACTGCAACTGTCAGAAGCGGCCAATTTTTGTCTGCTTCAAATCTATGCAGTTTTTTTAAATTTTTAATGCAACCATCAAATATCAAAAGTTTATCCAATTTACAAGTATGGCAAACATAATGCGTCAAAGTTTCAACACTGAACTAATATTGGGATTTATAAAACCTTTTGACATTTTTTTCAATTTTCGAATATAATGAGTAGAGATCGGAAAAAAAGCATTATGAAAATGCATAAAAGCATTTTGTAGGGATAGTGCATATAATTGCTATTTTGCGTTTATTGTGAATATTTTTTCAGTTTTTCAGAAAATCCACTCCATTAGTGAGCCATAATACTCCTAACTCATAAATAATGTCGAATTACATAATGATTCATTTACTTTATTAAATCTGATTGTGTTTGAATTGGTATTGTGGTTGTAAAGATAAATAGAATTTAATTAAATTTTAAAATAAAAATAATTTGTTATGAGAGTGCAATTAGGCCCCAAAACTTATGGACAATATGAGTAGTGGTAACTATAATTTAGTGCTTGTATTTAGTATTTAGTTATTGTTTAATATGACATAAATATATCTTGATATTTTCGTCAGTTTATGTTGATATCGTGTTATGACCTTAATACATAAATAACTATAATATTTAGGGATTTATAATAATGGGGACATAAAATTGGTCACAATAAATATTAAATCAAATTTTTTCTACTAATTATTACGCTAAATAAAGAATCAACAAATATTCCTTGGTCATTAAAGCAATTTGCGTAAAAAATAATTTAATACATAGTGGATATTTTTCATTTTTTAGTGCATATTTTTCATTTTCTAGTGCATATCGTCGTCTTACAAGTGAAATACACTAAGTCAATTTTTGGCTATTTTTAGTTAAGTTTTAGTTTGATGGTTTACTAAATTGTAACAAATTTAGGCTCAGTAGGGGTATAGTAAAGGGCCTTGTAGCCCAACTTCCCAATTCTGAACTCATTAAAGGACTAGGAGTAGGAAAGGTAACAGCAGAATATAAAACTTTAATTGCAGTTTCTCACATCATATACTTTTTGACGTAATTGATTTCACTTGTAAGCCGACGATATATTCACTATTTTTCGTACACATTATAGTGCATATTTTTCACATTTTATTGTGCATATTTTCCGACCTCAAAATGAGTGTACTCATATCACATATGATAATAAATTATTATTATTTAACTGCATCTGTCAAAAATCTTCATAAGTAAATAGTAGATTTTAGAATCACCTATGAAAATCTTTAAAAAAACTAATTCTAAATGTCAACAACATCTACAAAATTTTCTAAAATTAACTCTTCAAATTTGTTATAGTTTCAATCAAACTCATACAAATCTTGACAAGTGAAGCTTACAAATTGACAGATTTTGACAGATGCTTTTAAAGATTTGATAAAGTTTAACAATTTTAATTGAAAATGAAACATATTTGAAGAGCTCTGTTGGAAAATGTTGGAAAATTATTATTTTAGGTGTTCTGCCTAGATTAGCCTCGAATATCTCAGAAACGCTTCATATTTTCGAAGTTCAAGAAGTCTTGATATGTTTTAAAAACCTGAACTAAAACCTTCACTCATATTTTGCAATTTCTGTAATTTTTAGCAATTTGCATCGATTATTATATAGAATCTTGACAAAGTCTTAAATGCAACTCTAATTCTTCATATATTTTTGAGTTTTTTCTTTCTAATCGCTTTTGTTTCCAAAATATAGAACCTTAAAGTGTTACATATACTCTATATTATTATTATAATTGTTTTTTTTTAAATTATTTTATGTGTTCAGCCTAGTTTAACCTCGAATATCTCAGAAACACTTAATTTTTTCGAAGTTTCATTTCAAGAAACCTTTTTTATGACAATAAAGATAACCGAAAAAAACCGAAGATAACCGAACTGAAAAATGGTATGTGATTTAAAAAAATCCTAACCTCAAAGTTTTTATGTAGCAATAACCATAGAAGAACCCCTGTTTCTACTGCACTGTGTTTACTCAGATGATTATAATTATTTGTGAATATGTGTATTGATAGTGGGTGACTCATCGCAAAATATCAGATTTTCAAGTCTACTCTAATGAAATGTTAATCAGAAAACTGATTTGCTAAGGAACAATTTAAGGTCCTATATTTTGGAAATAAAACGATTAGAAAATAAAATTATTTACATTTTCATTTAATTTTGCCCTTCTTAGCCAGGAAGTAGTGACATATCTTGTGTAATTCTTATTGAGAACTTTATGCATTTTCAATAACATTTTGTAATTTTTTTAATGGTTTTCTTCTTAATTGGAGTACTTACTGGTAGTTTATATATAAAGATCTTTTCTTGTTTTTATTACTTTATTGTGCCTTCTTGACCTTAATAGCTAGTAAAATGGATGAAACTATAACAATTTTTTTTGTAATTTGTGAGGAAGATGTTAAAAGTTTCAATTTTTGGGCACACTTTTGGAACCATTGATTTATACCAATCACATATGCATCACAAATCTTCTTGCATGTGTAACACAGGTGAAATTCTGTTGACTGCAACTGATGCCTCATCACTTATCATGTCGACATTTTCCTATCGGTAGAATGTCACGACGAAACTGTTACGAAAATTAATAAGTTTATTTTAATAACATCGGCTGCGTGATGTATGGGAAGGTCCGGAGTTGGGCAAGCAGGATGCTGAAACTTTACGATCCATCCTCATTAGAATAATCACTTACTAATTCATCATGCGTAATTAGCGCGCACAAAAAAATATTCCACTGTGCTCTATGACATTTGCTGCACTTTCTATACAATTTCTATTTCGTTTATTGATAAATGTTTGTATAAGAAGCGAGAGAGCGGATTATGGGCGCGTTAATATTGCTTCTTTATTTGCCCAATGCGTTACTGTAATCATTTTTTTTAGGAATGTCTTAGTTTTTCGTTCGTAATAATGTTAACTCTGTTAACTAGTTTCAAATACATTTTTAGGCTACGTCTTAATAATAATTTATTTTACGGGAACTTATTACACAAATTCCACATGTAGGCATACACAAAACAACACGAAATATAAATCTTAACATGCATAAAAATACTGGTACCATTCCTTTTAAGTAACTAGTAATTGTTATTAGTGACACATTCTGTAATATGATTTTAGTTTATTTGGTTTATAAAAATCTGCTGGTAGTACAGATTTCTGGAGGAATAAAAAAAATCATTCAATTATTTTTCAAGTTTACGAAAATTTTGCAGTACCTACAGGATATCAACTTATTAATTAAAATATCTCCCAAATTATACCCTGTATAAATTTCAATATTTTTACGAAATGCAACTCATTAATGTACTCAATTTTTGTATAAAACATTTTTTGATATTTTGAATAATAACCGCCTTAGTTGATCGTTCACAGAACGTTGGGACACCCTGTATATTAGATTTCATTAATGACATTTCCAATGAAATAATTAAATTAATTAAAGTATTTTTTGAAAGTTGATAAATGTTGCCAATTGTGCTTTCCTTGCATTACAAAACTTTCAGAAACTCGAAAATACAAAATACTTAAAAAAATTATTGGTATCTCTTACTGTTACAGATTATTCATCAATGCTGCACATCATTGATTAAAAAATAACCCCAGCAAATGTATAAAAATAGTCTATTTGGTAAATTAAAGTAAAATTTAAATATAAAATAGGTAGATATAAAATAGGTAAATATAAATATAAATATAAATATAAATATAAATATAAATATAAATATAAATACAAATACAAATACAAATACAAATACAAATACAAATACAAATACAAAAACAAACACAAACACAAACACAAACACAAACACAAACACAAACACAAACACAAACACAAACACAAACACAAACACAAACACAAACACAAACACAAATATAAATATAAACATAAAACTAGTAAACTTATAACACCAATTGCTGCAATTCAGCCGAAAGTAATTAAAACCCAATCTCTGCTGCCATTCCAAGAAAAAATGTGTAGCAAGGTGCGAGCATCAATCACGAAACCAGAAGTGGTCCTCTAAAATTCTAAATGCCATCCTTTAAAAAAATCTCCAGTTCACTCGGTCCGGACTCACTCAAGGTTGAAAATTCCTCTCGTGCGCTCACACTTGACACCTGAGAAGGATCCGCCGCGTTCACGTGCAATTAGCCGACAAACTCCTGTTTGTCGGGAGTCGTGTTTAAAACAGCTCCAGGAGTTAATTAGCCGGGTAATGCGCGTTAACGGTTTTTTGCGGACGATGTAAACAATTCATTAAAAGCGAATTAAACACAATACTTACGACGAGAGTGTCGCAATTGCCCGTTCTAAATGAACGGCTGAGGTTTCCAGATTGTTTTAGATAGTTACGTTGGATTAGTGTGAAGGATACTCGCCTGAATGATGTGGATAGAATAAGTAACGTGAGTTTATGTACGTAAAAGAAAATTGTGCAAAATTGTGGTATTTTAGATTTTTTTTTGAGTACCAATACATGTTTTGTAAATATCCAGTTATCAAGTTGAGTTAGCAAATATATGTTTTTGATCATATAATATTATGCAAAATTGTGGCATTTTAGATATTTTTATGGTACCAATACATATTTTGTAAATATCTAGTTATCAAATTGAGTTAGCAAATTATAACATATACATTAAAGTTAATTGTGCAAAATTGTGATATTTTAGGTATTTTTTTTATGTCAATGTACGAGAGTTTACTATGATACAATGTACTCGCCCAAAAATGGATTTTTTCGTGCTTGCATGACTTTCCGTGTTCACTTCGCCTCACACAAGAACTTGTCACGCGCGCACCGAAAAATCCTTATTTCCAGACTCGTAAAGAAATATACTATAATGAAAACGCATTGTTTATGAAAACAGATGTTTTGGGGTAAAACTGAAATATAATGTTATATAATAATAATATATTATATAATAATAAATATAATATAACTTACGTATTGCAAGTTTAATAGTTGAGATCTTTAGAAAACAGAATTACTGTAGGCTAAAGAAAGCTACTAAGTCTTCATTACAATAACAAATAATTATATTACTCATACTCGATAAAATTAATAGCTGAATTTCTCTTAACGACACATTCTTTGCAACCTTGTGTCCTCTCGCTTGCCACATTACTAGACACATTACTTCACCGCAATGCTATATTAATGAATAACTAAGCGACGAAGGGCAGTAATAATTTCAAATCGTGCGGTTTTAAATTGACTACGTGGGATGAAACACGTCGAACTAATAGCGGCTCAAGATGGAAATCTCTTCAATAATGAGTAATAGGAAAATAATTATTAGCTACTATTTTATTGCATTTTAGAATGATTTAAATATTAAAAGCATCAAATTGCAAATTACGTTTACATAGTTTTCGCCATATACAGATATTATTTTGGGGCTTATTCAGAACTTTCGTATTTTTTTCTTCGATGCTTATAACTTTTTGTATTTCCATTGCAGTTTTTGGAATTTCATTGATGACTTTTATTTTATTCAGATTCTTGTAGGTGATTCCATTAAGGAAAATTACATCGTTTACATATCGAGCACAGTAACATTAACAATAAAATAAAATAGCAACATTTATATACAATATTTCAAATATCTAGTATGTATAAGATAATAAATAGTCATTAATGCATCAATTATACCTAAGATACATGAGCATACATGCATACATGCACACATGCATACATACACTTTTACAGCACAGAACACAGACTTTTGGAACTTGCTTATAACTTTTTGAATTTCGATTGACGGTTTTTGAAATTCATTGATATGTACCAAGTTTTCATTGAATTGTCAAACTTATATGCAATTCTGAATTTTTATAGATTTTTACGCTTTTATGACTTTTAGTAAGTTTGAAATTTGAATACGATTTTTCGGCGATGCTTCTTGTTTTGAATTTCGAATGTTTTGGTACATTTTCAGAAATTTCTTTTTTTTCAATGTTTTTACCTTTTTGTATTTATATTGAATTTTATGAAATTTTTGTGAAATTTGCTTAGGAACCTCATTAATTTGTACCGAGGAAACTTAAAGTATAAGTATAATTAAATTATCAAATATATGAGCCATTTTGGATTTCTACACAATTTCATGTTTTTGAATCTCATTGATTTGTATTGAGCTTTCATTGAATTATCAAATTTATATGCAGTTTTGCATTTTTATAGATTTTTATACAATTATGACTTTTATAAAGTTTGAAATTTGAATACGATTTTTCGGCGATGCTTCTTGTTTTGAATTTCAATTGTTCTGGTACTTGTTCAGAAATTTTTTTTTCGATGTTTTTACCCTTTATTTATATAGAATTTTATGAAATGTTTGAAATTTGCCTGGGAACCTTATTAATTTGTGACGAGTAAGCTTAAAGTATGAATATAATTAAATTATCAAATATATGTGCAATTTTGGATTTCTACACAATTTGCTTCTTGCAATTGCAGTACATTTTATAAAATTTTGAAATATTTGAAACATTATTGGTAAATATCTGATTAGTGTATGTAGTAAGCATAATATAATAATAATAGAACTTTTTGTATGTTCATTGTATTTGTATCTATTCCATTCCATGTATACATTGAATTGTATTTTTTTTATTTTATGGAATTTTTGAAATTCAGCTGAGATCTTCATTAAATGTACCAAGTCTTCATTAAATGATCTGTCAGATAGTGATGGTTACTAATTATGCCATAGATAAAGATTCAGTAGGGATTATTATTATTAAAATTATTATTATTATTAAATTATCAAATTTGTATGCAGTTTTGGAATTGTACCAAGTCTTCATTAAATTATCTGTCAGATAATGATGGTTACTAATTATGCCATAGATAAAGAATCAGTAGGGATTATTATTATTATAATTATAATTATTATTAAATTATCAAATTTGTATGCAGTTTTGGAATTGTACCAAGTCTTCATTAAATTATCTATCAGATAACGATAGTTACTAATTACGCGATAGATAAATAATCAGTAAGGATTATTATTAATATAATTATTATTATTATTAAATTATCAAATTTATATGCAGATTTGGAATTGCACCAAGTCTTCATTAAATAATCTGTCAAATAACGATAGTTACTAATTACGCCAGAGATAAATAATCAGTAGGGATTATTATTGTTATAAATATTATTATTATTAAATTATCAAATTTGTATGCACTTTTTGATTTTTACACAATTTTCTTCCAATGCAATGCAGCGAATTTTATACAAATATCAAATTTGTACACGATTTTTAAACGATGCTTCTTGTTTGGCTTTGTTCGGAACATTGTTATTTTTTTATTTAATGTTTTTAACTCTTGTATTTCCATTGAAATTTATGACATTTTTAAAATATAGCTTGGACCATCATTGATTTCTGCCGAGCGTTCATTAAATTATAAAAAAAAAATGCAGTTTTGGATTTTTATACAATATTCTTGCAGTGCAGTGAATTTTAAAAATTTTGAAGTGTGTATACGAATTTTTGGTGATGCTTCTTGTTTTGATCTTTTCTGTTTCACTCTTTCAGAACTTTCTTATTTTTTTTTATTCAAACATTTTTACTTTTTGTATTTCCATTGATATTTATGACATTTTTGAAATTGAGCTTGGACCTTCATTAATTTGTGCTTATTCTTACTATCAGTCTTGTTCTAATTATCATTAAGTTATCAATCTTGTTTGCAATTTTGGATTTTGATACAATGTTCTTGCAATTGCAGTAAATTTTATAAAATTTGGAAGTTTGTATACAAGTACGAATTTTTGGCGATGCTTCTTGTTTTGAATTTTTTGATTGGGAACTTGTTCAGAATTTTCTCATTTATTTATTTAACGTTTTTCACTTTTTGATTTTCCCTTGAAATTTATGACATTTTTGAAATTAGCTTGGACCTTCATTAATTTGAGCCGAGTCTTTATTAAATTATCAAATTTGTTTGCAATTTTGAAGTTTTACACAATTTTCTTGCAATTTCAACAATTTTTATAAAATTTGGAAGTTTGTATAGGTACAAATTTTTGGCGATGCTTCTTCTTATGAATTTTTATTTTTTGGGAACTTGTTCAGAACTTTCTTATTTTTTGTTATTCAATGTTATTAACATTTTGTATTTCCATTGAATTTAATAAAATTATTGAAATTTAGCTGATACCTTTAATAATTTGTGCCGAGTCTTCATTAAATTATCAAATTTGTTTGTAATTTTGGATTATTCACAAATTTATTGTAATTACAGTGAATTTTATAAAATTTGGAAGTTTGTATAGGTACGAATTTTTGGCGATGTTTCTAGTTTTGAATTTTTAATTTTTGGGAACTTGTTCAGGACCTCTTATTTTTTTATACAATGTTTTCCACTTGTTGTACCTATTTCCATTGAAACTTATGAAATTTAGCTAGAACTTTCATTAATTTGTGCTCAGCCTTCGTTAACTTTGCAGCGAATTTAAAAAAAATTTGAAGTTTGTATACAAATTTTTGACTATCCTTCTTGTTTTGAATTTTAATTTGTGGGAACTTGTTTAGACGTATTTTCCACTTTTTGTACATATTACCATTGAAATTTATGAAATTTAGCTGGGAATTATTATTCCCAGTCTTCATTAAATTATCAAATTTGTTTGCAATTTTGGAGTTTTACACAATTTTCTTGCAATTGCAGTGAATTTAAAAAAAATGCATAGGTACGAATTTTTGGCGTAGCTTCTTGTAAGATCATTATCTTTTATTTATTTTTTAACATGTTAAGAACTTTCTTATTTTTTTTCGTTCAATGTTTTTTACTTTTTGTATTTTCATCGAATTTTATGAAATTTTTGAAACTAAGCTAGAACCTTCATTAATTTGTGCCGAGTCTACGTTAAATTATCATATTTGTTTGCAATTTTGGATTTTTAAACAATTTTCTTACAATTGCATTGTTTTTTTTTTTTAAATATGTATACGACTTTTTCGATATTTCTTAAATCATGAAATTTCATGAAATATTTGAAATTTAGCTGTGATTGTCATTATTTCGAAGATTGCGGATCATTAAATTATCAAATTGGCGTGCAATTCAGAATTTTAACATAATTTGTATATGATTTTTATGCAATTCTTCTTAATTCGGAATTATATTCTTATGAAACTTGTTCAGAACTTTGTTATTTCTAATTGTATGTTTTTAACTTTTTGTATTTCCATTACATTTTATGGAATTATGGAAATTCAGCTGGAGTCTTCATTGAATTATCAAATTTGTAATTTTCAATTTTCAATTTTGTATTTACATAGAATTTTCTTGCAATGCATTGAATTTTACTTATTTATTTACGGGAGAAGCCCACAGTACACAGCCGAAATATAATGTATACATGATGAAATTAATCAATTTACAGGATATAATAATGTAAAACATATCATTACACATTATATAATACTATTATATCATAGAATTTTCTTGCAATGCATTGAATTTTATTTACTTATTTACGGGACAATCCCACATTACCTGGCCGAAATATAATATACATGATGAAATTAATCAGTTTACAGGATATAATTATGTGAAACATACCATTACACATTATATAAATTATTATACTCTGTAAGTGTTTTAATTTACATATGTACATGAAAACACTTACCAACAGTATAATATTTTTTTATACACATACTTTTATTTTTCTATTATGCTTTGTGTGTATATTATGTAGTTTTATGCTAATAGATATTCTTATTATTATTATTATAATATACAGGGTGTTTTAGACCACCGATAAACCAATTTTATATACTATAGAAATTCGTATACATTCTTCTTGTTTTGTATTTGTATGCTGGACCTGCCAAACATGTAAATAGTAGTACACTGCAAATTATTGTATACGTGTATTATTGTATATATCTACTTGGTTAAATAAATACATTATTATTATTATTCTTTTGAAACTTGTTCAGAACTGTCTTATTTTTTATTCAATGTTTATAACTTTTTTGTACTTTCAGTGAATTTGGTGGAATGTTTGAATTCTGCTGGGACCTTCATCAATTTGTATTGAAACTTCAGTGAGTTACCGATTAGATGTTATAAAAAAATTAAATTTGCATACGATTTTATTGCGTTTGCCTTTGATTTTGGAATTCTCTTAGAAGTTCTTCGAATTTGTCTTCAAACTTTATTACATTTTAAATATTTTTGTAAGATGTTCTTATGTTTGCATTCAATTTAATCGGTTTTTTAGTTCCGCTTGGGCTTCTAGAATTGCTAGTAGTTTCTAGAATTAGCCTTCAAAGTTTGTTACATTTTAAATGATTTTGTAAGATTTTCTTATATTTGTATGCAACTTAATCGTTTTTTTTAATTCCGCTGGGACAAAATTAATTGGCATTTATTTTTTATGCGATTAGGTATTTTTTAATTAAAATTTTGTACATACAATTTTATAAAACTACGAACAAATTTAAAATCATTTTAAACTTCACATTTCTTTGTTTTCTAGCAACGAGGTATTAGGTGAGATGTTTCTCTTTATTTTAAACAGAAAAATCCTTTTTTCGAATACATATCATTCGTATTCGAAAAAAAAATACTTTAAATGCACGCATCACTTTAATGATGAATGTTAATGATGAATTTACTCGCACCCAAGAAATTTTACATCATTATGTATATTATTGTATATATTATTGTATACATTATAGAAATACAAAAAAATATATATAGCGAAAATTGGTGCATTCTTATGTCACTAATTACAGCAACATCAGCTTCCATGTAGAAGAACAGAAGCGAAATCAGCGCATCCTTACATAAACAATTATGTAATCTCGTAAAAATATACGACCGTCGTCTTGGAGCTGTAATGTTATACTCCTCTATTAGATTTCTTTTCGCAACGTTCCGCCAGTACTCATCTCTTATGGCTGGCACATATACACTATGGAGTTCTGTTTCGGGTTTAGTTAGTTATGTGAACATCTGTAACATATTTCAAACCCGCCGAAAATCCCAAGGTATTAAAAGTTCTACTTCACCAGAAAATTAACTTGATCTTTAAAAACTTTTCGAATATTATGATCAAATTTGACTCTATAAAAAATATATACCTAATTAATTTAGTTTTCAAGTTTTTTGAGAATAGATAATAGATAATCGAATAATAAGAAGACAAAGAAGAAGAAGTAAAAGAAGAAGAAGAAGCAAAAGAAGAATAATAAAGAAAAATAAAAATAATAATAATAAGTACTGTATACTGGTAGCTGAATTGTGCACATTTTTTTTTCAACCTGAACAATTATTTTACAATAATATTGCCATTTTTCTTGAAATGTATTTATCTCTTTTAATCACAATTATGTTATTCGGTTTGCTTCCGAAGGAACGGTGCTTTAATATTATGTAAGTATTGAATGCCATTCTATAAGCGTTGATGCTTTGGTATAAGTATGTGTTTCAGGACAATATGAGAAAACGTGTGCTCTTTTTTATAGCGTGCGTATTTTATAACACGTCTACGAAAATGGCAGGTGATGTACCTTGTGATGATACGGAAATAATTTCGTTATGTAATGCTGCCAGTTCCCTAATTGGAGATGCGTTTCTCGAATTGTAACCGCCACTTTCTATGTGGCATTATTTTTGTATTATTTGGTAAGTGTGGCACGTCTCCTCGTCGGGATTACTTTCTACCATTGAGGATTTATTCGCACGATTTGAAACTGCCGCCGATTTCCTGATGCTAGTGATTAATGAATATTTTATGGTGCTTCTCAACTAATTGCTCATAAGCAATCATAGGCTCATAACGATTTAATGAATTCACCAATACACTACGTGCAATTTCATACTATTATTTTAGTATTAAAAAAACATCTCATTATTACATTCAAGTAGGTACATACTAATAGTCAATACATAACATAAACAATTATTAATGAAAAACAATACAATTTTCAGACAATTCGCCAACTTTTCAGAAACTTATGGTAGATTTAAATATTGCTTTTTATTACACAAGAAGTTACATTTTAATTATAAACTGTTTCTACGGCAAGGTAAAGAGAGCAAAAGAAATATTCTGGGTAATTTTCGGGAAAAAAGATGAATTAGAATTTCAAGGAAAACCAAAAACTATTCTATGGAACAATGAAACAGCTCGAACAGAAGAAGGACGAACATAAGATACAAAAAATGAAACAACCCGAATCCACACGAAAATAATGCGAAGGTGAAAAGAATACTTTGAAGAATTAACAAAAACTGAGCCAAATAGAATAGAAGAAGAAAGAGAGGAAAAGGAAGAACCAGGAATAAAAGAGGGTAACAAAATACAAGAACACGAGGTAGTAGAGGCAATACGAAAACTAAAAAATGGAAAGGCAGCGGAAATAGATGACAACAGAAATTGTACAGAACTTGTGAGAAGTAGGAATCGAGAAACTGACAGAACTGCTAAATGAAATCATGAAGGAAAGCAAAACATTCCCATTTCCCATTGGGGAATTCAGTTATTTCCGAAACACTACCAACAACATTACAAGATGTTCATAGACTCCCCTGACGCCAAAAAAATCGTGAATGGAGAGTATGTAAGTACCTACTTTAAAATTAACGAATCGCTATGTCTAACGACTATCATAAAGCGCCTGAAATTATTACAGTAAAAATTTCAAATTAAAAATCTCGCCCACCGATAAACACCCGACGTTCCCATTAATTACGGTTTTATTTCTAAATCGTGAGTAGATTTAAAGACAATCATTATAATTAGCACAGAAAATGTGTGAAAGTTTAACACGTAAAACAATTTGCTAATTGTAAGTATCAATAGAGGTGAACGGTTCACAGATTTTTCACACCGATGTTCATATCAACTGATTAAATATTACTTAAGCACGCAAAATGATTTTATAATAACTTAAATTAATTCAAACCTAAATCATTTTTAATACCGAGCAAGTTTCCCAAATGAAATGTTATCATATCACTATTTAGTAGTAAAAGTATAAACTGATTAAATATTACTTAAGTACTTAAAATGATTCACCGATGTTCATATCAACTGATTAATTATTACTTAAGCACGCAAAATTATTTTATAATAACTTAAATTAATGCAAACCTAAATAATTTTAAATTCTGTGCAAGTTTTCCAAATGAATTGTTTGCATATCACTATTTGGTAGTAAAAGTATCAACTGATTAAATATTACTGAAGCACTTAAAATAATTTAGTAATAACTTAAATTACCTTAAACTTAAATCTTGTTTAATTCCGAGCAAGTTTTTCAAATGGAATATTTTCATATCACTATTTGGTAGTAAAAGTATCAACTGATTAACTATTACTTAAGCACTTAAAATGATTTAATAATAACTTAAATGATTACCTAATTACGGAATTAAATCACGTTTAATTTCGAACAAGTTTTCTAAATGGATTTTTTCACATCTTTATTTGGTTGTAAAACACAGCAGTTTTAAGTTTTTGTAATCGCCTATTAATCAATTAAATTTCTCAAAATTTATTTGATGAAATGTTTTCATATCACTGTTTAGTAGTAGAAGTATCAACTGATTAAATATTACAGAAGTACTTAAAATGATTTAATAATAACTTAAATTACCTTAAATTTAAATCACTTTTAATTCCGAGCAAGTTTTCGAAATTAATTTTTTTCATATCTTTATTTGGTAGTAAAATGCAGCAGTTTTAAGTTTTTGTAATCGCCTATTAATCAATGAAATTTCTCAAAATGTATTTGATGCATACTTTGCATATTTAATGCCAGATTTCTATACTGTATACCTGAAGGTAATTGTCTGGAAGAGAATCCGGAATTGTCCGGAATTAGATATTATCGAATATTCAGATTTTCGTAAAGCTACGGTCATCAGAAAATTCATGTGTGATTTTATGTGAAAGTAGGGAAAATTATTCCTGACAATTTTTCAGTTTTATTTTGATTTAGACATTTTCTGATTTGATTGATTGAATGATTTTATCTGAAAATAGGGAAAATGATTCTTGAATTTTTTTAAGGTTTATTTTGATTTAGACATTTTCTGAAATAATTGAGAAATAACTTGTTATAAGTAGGTAGTTATAAAGTGTAGGTATAGTCAGTTTACTTGACATCTGCACTGTCAAACTGACAGTGTGTTGGCAGCACTGTTATTTATCACTAAATGGTTCTAAGTTTTTCCTATTGGTATGTCGTGCAAATCATCCACTGACAGGCAGTGTCACACATTTCGAATTTGTCAAATATTTTATTGCAAAACATAGATAATTGCAAGAAATGGTTTTCCAAATGGAATTTTTTCATATCTTTATTTGGTAGCAAAATACAGCTGTTTTAAGTTTTTGTAATCGCCTATTAATCAATAAAATTTCTCATTTCGTTTGATGCATACTTTGCATATTTAATGCCAGATTTGTATCAGTGTACCTGAAGGTAATTCTCCAGCAAATTTTAACAAGAGTATGCATTAAATAAGTAAGAAAATGGAGGAAATAATTTTCTGATTGGACCAGTCTCAGATCAGATTTGATCAAATATTCAGATTTTCATAAAGTTACGGTCATCAGAAAATTCATCTGTGATTTTATTTGATAATAGGGAAAATTATTCTTGAAATTTTTTAAGTTTTAATGCCAGTAAATCTTGAAAATCGTGATAAATATACAGATAAACCAAAAATATATCAAAAACCAAGAAAATTGCAGATTTCAAAGATGATATAATTATTACATAAAAATATAGATACAGTCCATTTACTTGACATCTGCGCTGTCAGTGTCAAGTCTTGTGAAAATATTTTGAGCAGGCCTGTAAAATATCACTAAAATAAGGTGTTGATTCAGACTGTATAGCTATTTAGTTACTAAAATGTCAACAACAAAAAATTGGGTTAATGTATGCAAATTTGATAATTTTTAAGAATTTAAGGGAGAAAAATCAACTAAATCTAAAAGTATTATTATTTTTAACAATCCCAGAATTTACCAAGTACACATAACTAACCTAACCTAACTTAGCCTAACCTATGGCATGGATGAATTTCGTTTGAAAATGATCGAGGCATAAGTACTACTATTTAAGAGGATTCTAGTTCTTGCAAATATCCATGTTTTCCATTAAAATATTTGACAAATTCGAAATGTTTGACACTCTGTCAGTGGAGGATATGCACGAGATATTAGTACGAAAAACTTTTACAAACTTTAACTTTTAGAAGACTAACTAATAGAAATATATGTTTAATTGAGTTATACTATACCTTAAAAAGGGGAAATATTTTGTTTGAAATATGCTTAAAGGTAAGCGCATATAATTAACTTAAGAGGTGGGAAATGACAAATAAGAAGTCATTGAATAATAAAATTAATGCTTTTTTTAGTTTTAATAGCTGATTTTTAGCTCTGTATAACAGTAAGGGATATTTTAAATGGGAGATGCTTTTTTGTCAATGGAATCTTCTTAGGGAATTAAAATTATAGAAAATGTATGATATTTTATTTGAAAATAAGAAAGATATTCTTGAACATTTTAAAGTTTTTTTTATTTAGACATTTTCTGAAACAATTGTAAAATTTTGTGTAACTTGTTATAAGTATGTAGTTATAAATGTAGGTATACTCAGTTTACTTGACATCTGCACTGTCAAACTGACAGTGTATTGGCAGCACTGTTATTTATCACTAAATGGTTCTAAGTTTTTCCAATTGGTATCTCGTGCAAATCATCCACTGGCAGACAGTGTCAAACATTTCGAGAATTTGTCATATATTTTAATCGAAAACATGGATATTTGCAAGATATAGTTTTCCAAATGATTTTTTTTTCATAGCTTTATTTAGTAGTAAAATACAGCAGTTTTAAGTTTTTGTAATCGCCTATTAATCAATGAAATTTCTCAAAATATATTTGAAGCATACTTTGCGTATTTAATGCCTGATTTGTATACTTGTATACTTGCTACTTATTACGTGTTACTTGTCTTACTAGTTACTTGATACTTGTATACTTGTTTTGTAGATTTGTATAGTTTACCTGAAGGTAATTCTCCGGAAAAATTGACCAAGAGTCTGCATTAAATAAGTATGAAAATGGAGGAAATAACTTTCTGATTGGACCAGTGAAAGATCAGATTTGATCTAATTTTCAGATTTTCATAAAGTTACAGCCATCAGAAAATGCATGTGTAATTTTATTTGAAAATAGAGAAAATTATTCCTGACAATTTTTCAGTTTTATTTTGATTTAGACATTTTCTGATTTGATTGATTGAATGATTGATTGATTGAGTGATTTTATTTGAAAATAGGGAAAATTATTCTTGAAAATTTTTAAGTTTTATTTTGATTTAGACATTTTCTGAAATAATTGAGAAATAACTTGTTATAAGTAGGTAGTTATAAAATGTAGGTATACTCAGTTTACTTGACATATGCACTGTCAAACTAACAGTGTGTTGGCACCACTGTTATTTATCACTAAATGGTTCTAAGTTTTTCCTATTGGTATCTCGTGCAAATCATCCACTGACCGACAGTGACAAACAATTCGAATTTGTCAAATATTTTAATGGAAAACATGGATATTTGCAAGAAATGGTTTTCAAAAGGATTTTTTTCATATCTTTATTTAGTAGTAAAATACAGCAGTTTTAAGTTTTTGTAATCGCCTATTAATTCAATCAAATTTCCCAAAATTTATTTGATGCATACTTACGGATTTGTATACAGTTTACCTGAAGGTAATTCAACAAAAAAAAAAATGACCAAGTGTCTGCATTAAATAAGTATGAACTAGGATCCTCTTAAATGGTAGAGAGAAAAGGTCAGTAGTTACTTATTGAAAAGATTTAAAAGACTTATGCCTCGATCATTTTCAAACGACATCCGCCCATGCCATAGGTGTGTAAGTTAGGATTGTTAAAAATAATAATACTTTTAGATTTAGAAGATTTTTCTACCTTAAATTCTTAAAAATTATCAAATTTGCATACATTAATGCGCATACATTAACCCAATTCTTTGTTGTTGGCAGTTTAGTAACTAAATGGCTGTACATTATGAATGAACACTGACAGTGCAGATGTCAAGTAAATGAACTATTGAACTATATCTATATTTTTATATAATAATTATATCATCTTTGAAATCTGCAATTTTCTTGGTTTTTGATATCTTTGGTTTGTCTGCATTTTTATTAAGGCTTTCTAGATTTACTGGTATGTTTCAGTAGTTTTAGAAATATTTCTGAAACTTCTGGTATTTTCATTATCGGTTTAAAGTGATCATCTTTGAAATCTGCAATTTTCTTGGTTTTTGATATATTTGGTTTGTCTGCATATTTAGCAAGATTTTCTAATTTACTGGCATGTTTCAGTAGTTTTAGAAATATTTCTGAAACTTCTGGTATTTTCGTTTAAAGTGTCAGTTGAAATTTTTTGTGTTACATTTTCTGCAATTTGAATAAATTTTCTGCGATAGTTTCAATAAATTTTCTACAATTTATAAATGTAAGTTAATAAATGTTATTCCAGGACCTATGTTTAACCTTAATCTTCAGCAGAAACATAAATTACGAATAGCTGTTGAACCATCGCGCTTGTAAATGCACGATCTACGACAGTACAATTTGCGTTTTCCGAGAGCCTCCTGACATTACTCCTGGTTTCTGTAAGGTCAGATCAGGTTGGTCTTATGTGGAACTTGGGACTGGGCCGCCCTTTAGCACGACAGCGAACAATATAAGTTGCCGAGGTTAAATGCTAGGGAAGGCGAGGTGAAATGTGAAGAGCAGATTTATTGGCCACAACCTCTCACGTGAGAATTGAGATGTCCGTATGGTCCATGTTGCTTTCGTTCCTGGATTATTAATTAAGCACTAATGGCAAATTAAATCCGTAGCCTTTCATCACATAGAGTAATCAGATGGCTTCCAAACAAGATAATGCACCAATAAAAAGGCAATTATATTCCGATCAGGGGAGATTAATTAAATTCCCACACGGCAATGTTTTGGGAGGTGATCTATAATTTATAGGCTTTCTTTTATGTGCGCCGTGGTAATTTATAGGCCGTAATCACGTACAAGCCCAATAATTCAATTAATAATTTAGCTGGAGTAAATGTAAGCGATCCTGACGCAATAGAGCGCGATGGCATTGTAAGTACCTGGCATTTATTGTTGCGTTCCCAATTGTGCAGACACATGTCATTTATAACTGTGAGATGCTACGTTTTTATTTATAACCGTGACCACGTTATTGCATAACATATACAATAAAAAATAGCGCTAAATTTGGACAATAAATCGTGTGTATGCTAATACCTCCAATCTTCGGTTATCGATATTTACAAATTAATTAATAAGAGATAGTTTCATGCTTGCCTCATCTTGCTTCATTGGATAAGTTATTGGGCGCCATGGAATGCGGCCGTTATTTGCTTTACATGCATGAAGACACAACTAGGAAAGCAGACGTTTTTTTAAGGTAGAGCCTGCTGGAACTTGACTCCTCGACTAGTGAGGGAGAGATGGAGAATGTAGAAATGTAAATTTAAACTCCTAAGTAAATTCGAAATTTGTAATTTGAAATTTGTGCCTATTTGTATTTGTAGTGTTATTGAATAAGACGAAAAAAACATCCCATGCGGAAAAAATGGGGTTGCCATTTAGAATATGAGATCATAGCTCTCAGCAAAAATGTCTTAAAAAAATGTTTTGGTATTTTTTTTTTCTCTTGTTTTCGACCAAATTTGGGATTTGAGGGTTACTCTGAACACCTTTTCTTAATAAAATATTTTGAAAAAAAATCCTTAATATATTTTTTTAATTATTTGCGTTCATTTGTGATCACAGGAAGCTAGTTATTTACAAATGCTAAAATATAGTTTACCCCATTCAATAAAAGTTCGCAAGCTTCGCACATTGAAAAAAGTTTTTAAAAATCCCCGGAAAAATAAAATAGTTACTGAGGTGTTACCATGTCAAGTGAAACACACTGTATATTATACCCAAGATAATATTTATGTGTGAAAGACTGAAAGTGTAAATTCTGTACATTACTTTCAGAATATAGATAGAATATATAATAGAATCTGTTTATATCAAATATAAACAGATATTTTTATTTTTAATAATTAATATTTTATTTTAATACCAGTAAGTACTCCAATAAATAAAATCGAAAACAATAGAAGTAAAAAAGAAAACAACAAAAAATATTGAAAAAATATATTTTATATCTGTATTTTTCCGACCTGTCGGTATACAGTGCGTACGATAAAAAAGGCCCTAGAGTGTAGCGACTTTATTTGTTATTTAATCATCAATAAACCATATATATATATTATTAAATGGGACAGTGTTAGCTACAAGTTGTTGAAAGAAAACTGTTTTAAACACCATCATTTATTTGTTATGAAGTCAGCAATATTTTTTTTAAATGGCTCGTTATAATTGTTTTGGTGTATTCTCATAGAGCATTTCAGGTACTTTTCATAGGCCTAAATTTTAAGAATTGTTATACTATGAAATTTTTGCAAAAAGTGTGAAAAACTGATTTGAGTAGTAGGCTAGTAGGCTATTAAATCCTAAATTCTCTAAAACGATGGACCTGTCGAAGCTCTACAATTTTGCACTAAGAAGTTTTTCTGTACGACGCCTGGTTTTCAAAATATTAAATATTTTATATTTTTTTATTTAAGTTTTTCATCTATTGATGATTTATTACTTTTATAATTACTTTTTATATTAATTAGGTACTAATTTTTCTAAACTTCACGATTGTCGTGGTAAATTTCATGAAAGAAAATTGTTTTTTTAATAAATACTGTCAATTTATAAAACTTTGGTCAAATTTAGTCAAAACATCACCAATTCTTTCAAAATTGATTATCAAATTGATATTTTGTAGTTTTACTTTATGAACTTAATATCTCAGTATCTCAAATCGTATCCTAATATTTCCTAACTCTCAATTATGTATAATTGTTATTAATATAGAATTTCACTCATGGCTTGGTGTGTCATGAAAAACATATTCAACTATGTAAAAAAAAAAACGTTTTTTGAAAGTCACTATTGTTTAAATTTCTTGCGAATATTCCTGAATCAAAATACAAAAATTTGTACAAGTTTTATGTGTTCAATGCCTTAAATATCATCTTAATTATACTATAGATTTCTTACCTAATTCTACTGAAGGTCACTGTTGTCGTATCAAAGTGAATAAATGATAACTATAGAACGCCACAAAGAAAATTGTTTTGTTAATAAATATTGTCATTTTATAAAACTTTGGCCAAATTTTGTCAAAACATCACCTATTCTTTCAAAACTGATTATCAAAATTGATATTTTGTAGTTTTACTTTATGAACTTAATATCTCAGTATCTCAAACGGTATCCTACTATTTCCTAACTCTCAATTATAAATAATTGTTATTATTATAGAATTTCAATCTTGGCTTGGTGTGTCATGAAAAACATATTCAACTATGTCAAAATAAACGTTTTTTGTAAGTCACTTTTGTTAAACTATCTTGCGAATAATCCTGAATCAAAATACAGAAATTTGTGCAATTTTTATGTTTTCAATGCCTTAAATATTATTTTAATTATCCAATAGATTTCTTACCAAATTCTACTTAATGTCACTATTGTCGTAACAAAGTGAATGAATGATAATTATAGAACGCCACTCTTGTCTTGGTGTGTCATGAAAAATTGTTTTAACAATATTTTTATTATTTTTTGTAATAATATAATAAAATAATAATAAATAATTGTTTTATCAATGAATATTGTTATTTTATGACATTTTCAACATATAGTGTGAAAATATTGCTAGTTTTTCAAAAATTGTAAAAAGTTGTTTTTAATATAGAATACCAGTCTTGTCTTGGTGTCATGAAAAATAGGTTTATCAATAAATATTGTCATTTTATGAAATTTTCGATACTTTTTGTGAAAATATCGCAAGGTTTTCCAAAATTGTAAAAAGTTGTTGTTAATAGAGATTGCCACTCTTGTCTTGGTGTGTCATGAAAAACCTATGACAATTATGTAAAAAAAAAACGTGAGTTTTAAACATATTCTGTCACTCTTGTCAAAATTATTTGAAAAAAGCATCCTGAGTTCTGCTAAAGTATAGAAATTTTAGATTGTTTTTAATGTTTTTAGCGTCTTAAATATATATAATCATACTCCCTTCTACCACAGATTTGACAGTTAAGACATCTACCGGAAACTTAAGAAAACATTTAAGATATTGAGATTATTACGTTCAAACTGTAAAACGACAAAATATCGATATTTTGGAAATTAATTTTGGAAAAACTTTTTTGACGTGATATTTTCATAAAATATGTCGAAAGTTGCATAAAATGACAATATTTATTGATAAAACAATTGTCTGAAGGAACACTTTGTTACGACAATAGTGAACTTCTGTAGAATTCGGTAAGGAATCTCGAGGATAATTGAGATAATTCTTAAGATGCTAAAAACATTTTAAAAAATGCAAAAAGTTTGTATTTTGACAGAATTCAGCAGGTTTTTTATGATAATTTTGACATTATGAAAAGTGGCAGTATGTTCATAAAACTATTTTATGTTGTTACATTTTTGTTTAGTTTAAACTATATCTTATACAAATTTAGTCCATTCTTTCTTGTTTCTTGGTAGTACTCTTGCTTCCGTCCAGGTTTTTCCTCTTTTCTTCATGTTTTGGTCCCATATTTTCCTCGGTCTCCCTCTCCCTTTTTGCATTCCGCCTCTTGTTTCTCATACTTTCTTTACTAGTCTTTCTTTTCCCAACCTTTGTAGATGAATCCACCAGCTCATTTGTTTTCTCTCAATTAAAGTTTCCAAAAATTCTATTTGTAGTTCTTCCCTAATGTCAGTATTTCTTATCTTGTCCAACTTTGTTACTCCCCTTACTCTTCTCAAAAACATAATTCCTATTGCTTGTAGTTTGCTTTTCTCATTTCTTGATAGGATTCAGGTTTCACAAACGAACGTTAGTATAGCTCTGTATAACGTTAGCATTAAGTAGTATAGCATCTTAAATATGATCTTAATAACCCAATAGATCTTTTATGTCAATTATGTCACAACAGACTTGAGTTTTATGAAGGTGCCGTCACTTTTCAAAATGTCAAATTGTGTTATTTATGTTATTGGCATCTTAAATATTATCTTAATTGCTCTATGTCAATTATGTCAAGACAAAAGGTTTATGAAGATGCTGCTACTTTTCATAATGTCAAATTTATCCAAAAAAAACTTCTGAATTTTGTCAATATACAAGCTTTTTGCTTTTTTATGGTTTTAGCATTTTAAATGTTATCGCAATTATCCTATAGATTCCTTGCCTAATTCTACAGAAATTCACTATTGTGGTAACAAAGTGTTCTGACATACAATTTTTTTATCAATAAATATTGTCATTTTGTAAAACTTTCGACATATTTTGTGAAAATATGTCGTGAAAGTTTTTCCATAATTGATTTCCAAAATATCGATATTTGGTCGTTTAAAACCGTTTAAACTTAATAATCTCTAGTATCTTAAATGTTATCTTAAATTTCCGGTGGATATTTTAACTATCAATTATAAATAGTTGTTATAAATATAGAAAACCTTATGTCAAAATAAGAGTAGAGTAGAGTAGAGTAGAGTACATTTTATTTCCAAAATAAATATTACATTCATGGGTGGGTCAGAATAATAGTAATAGAATAAGTAACTAACTTTTGTCAAAATTATCAATAAAAAGCATCTTTAATTCTGCCAAAGTATAGACATTTTTGATTTTTCTTAACGTTTTAAGCATCTTATATATTACTTTAATTGCCCTATACATCTCTTATATCAAGTATGTCAAAATAAACGTAAGTTTTATTAAGGTGCTGTCACTCTTCAAAATGCCAAAATTGTCAAAAAAACATGCTGAATTATGCCCAAATACAAAAATTTCGTTTTTATGTTATTCGCATCTTAAATATTATCTTAATTTACATATAGATTTTATACTTAACACTTTTCAGGAAAGACCCCCTGAACCCCCAAAGAGAAGCGCAGGACGTATTTCCATTGCCGTAAACGACGATTTTGTGCGATTATTTTTTAAAATTCAAAAAATTTGATTCTAACCTAAAAATTGAATGCACGATTTGATTTCTTAATTTCGACCGGATTCGGATCCCATTTGGGGCGCTGATTTTTTTAAATATATTTTACAAAAAAATTCTACTATCGTATATGGATCTATGGATCGAATATGGATCTATGGAGGCTTATGGATATAGGCCTTCTGAATGTCGTGAAAGGGGGGCAAAAACGTTTTTTTGGGGTAACACAAAGGGAGTGAAGGGAGGGGAGTGAAACTCATATGGTAGAAGGACCGTACGGAGAACCCTTGGGGGTATTTATTACTCCATTACTCCATTACTCCTTGGGGGTATGATTGGGTAAATTTTTGTGAAAATTTGTCCGATAGTTTTGGAAAAAATCGATTTTGAAAATGGAAAATTTAAATTTTCTGTTCAATTTTTTTTTTGGTTGGTAGTACTGTTTTTAAGTTTTTGCAAATCAGAAAATATCTTGGAATTTGTCATATATTATGATTTTTTTATCAAATCAAATTTTTATTGGGCCAATTCTATGGTATCGTCGCGACCATAATAATTATATTTCAGAAGTGTGAAGTACCGAAAGTATAAATTTTGTACATTACATTTGGAATTCAGCCATTTAATCCGTTTTTTTTTTTAATTCTATCCGCGAACGAACGATTTTGCGTTTGAAATTCAGCCATTTAATCAAAAATTTTCAAATTCTATCCATGAACGAACGCTTTTAATTCGATACATTTTTAACCTAGATAACAATATAATAACGTTAGTTCTGCCTTTCTACTCGATAGAATATCTCGCTGAGCATCATCAATCAAATTACTTAAGATTAATAAATTACCATACTAACTCAATGATTAATAAACACTCGGCTACTTGAGAACAAAAATAATTAATATACATCCACGATTCAAATTTCACTCTCGTCTTACAGCTCGTAAATTTAAGCGACTGCTGAGGCTCAACTAGTCACGACATCTACAAAATCGTCTTGCACATCGGCGCATTGGCAAACCGATGGTGTGTTATGCACATTAATTACCCAAGAAGGCCTACATTCTCTGAAGATATCAGAATACCAGAAGTTCCTCCTACAAGTTTTGACAGTCATTTCAATGATAGTGCTGTTATGCTTGTAGGCGGAAGAATAACATAACCTCGAAAACTTTTGTTGGTAGTTTTACAGTGTTGTTATGCTAGTAGGTGATAACATAACCTGAATAACCTTTATTGGCAGTTTTACAATGTTGTTGTGCTAGTAGGCCCATCTCTGAGGATATCAGAATACCAGAAGTTCCTCTTACAAGTTTTGACAGTCATTTGAATGATAGTGCTGTTATGGTAGTAGGTGGAAGAATAACATAACCTCGATAACTTTTGCTGGTAGTTTTATAGTGCTGTTATGCTAGTAGGTGATAAGATAATCTGAATAATGGCAGTTTTACAATGTTGTTGTGCTAGTAGGCCCATCTCTGAGGATATCAGAATACCAGAAGTTTCTGCTATAAGTTGTGTCAGTCAATTGAATGATAGTGCTGTTATGCTAATAGGCGGAAGGATAATACTAATCAAAGATATTACCTCCATTTTGCATTTTATACACAATAAATTTACTCAGAAGTTATTTTCTTTTTATAAAGAAATGTCAAAATGGTAATTTGTTATTCCAAGGCAACTTTGTTTTTAGAGCAGTCCACAGCAGTTTGATTTTTGCAACAAATTTTTATATTATCGATTTTTGGTGCTAAATAATACAGATTAGAACAGTTTTTGTATAATATATTTCAACGTCTGGTCACATAGTGACCAGTTACCAATGTACCAATTTTTAAACGAACACAGGCATTTGGGTCTCAAAATTTGGCATTTCTAATAATGGGGAAGTTATGGCATAACTAGAATATCAGTAGAACAGTTTTTGTATAATATATTTCAACGTCTGGTCACAACCAATAAATTTTAAACGAACACAGGCATTTGGGTATCAAAATTTGGCATTTCTAATAATGGGGAAGTTATGGCATAACTAGAATATCAGTAGTATATCAGTAGAATATGTATCAGTAGAATAAATTGACGCTCATATCCACCTACAATGTGGCCTACATGAAATAAAGTATCTATCTATCTATCAGTATTCGATTCCTCTCATTTTTCTTTAAATTTGTTTATTTAATGACGATCTATTAAAGTAATTAGGTATTAAAGTTCATCTACCAAATGGCAAAGCAAGAAAAAAGGGTAAATCACTTACTTATATAAAACAATTGAATCACTGATTTCAGAAACAACCCAAATCACACATGCCTAGTTTTAAAATTAATAATGAAATATATTAATTAGTCATGGACTAAGGTTGTTTCTGCCATCAGTTGATATTTTCAGAGCGTCTAATATACCTCTAAAATCTTAGAATAAGGTTGTTTTTGAGCTCAATCGAAAGAACTACATCTTCCATGTATGCATGTATTGCATCAGTATTTTGAAAATCATTAAAATTGTTGGAGATTTTGAGAGGTATGGTAGAGTTAAATGTTCATGTAATATTACGATATTGTATAAAGTGTAATGGTTTTGTCATTGCATAATGTTTGTTGGCGGTTTTTTTTTATCTGAATGACTTGTGTAATTTGTAAAACATCATCACGTAAAAAATAGTTCTATTTCAATGCCTTTATAGGTATGAAATTTCCATAATGCCTAAACATTAAGAAATATTATTTTTCTGAATGAAATTTTAAAATTAGAAAATCGAAATTCATTAATATTTTCTAAAATTTGCAACATACCCGAAGTTAGTGGTATATTTTCATATTTTTTTATTTAGAAAAATCTTCTGGATATTTTATCTATAATTAAAATTTTGAATCAGAAATATTGAAAAACTTTATCTGAATTTTTTCTAAACTAAAACACATAACAAGGAATGCGAAAAATTTAAAATTCTGCAATTTTAATCCAAAATTATAGATTTTGGATTAAAATAATAATAAATTAATATAAAAAATAATAATTTATTATTAAATAATAATAATAAATAATAATAAATAATAAAATTATAATGTTTTTAAAGAAATACCAAAAATTTCGTCATAATTTTAAAAGAATGTGAAAAAGAAATTCTAATTGCACATAAAATTTTGCAGTATACATTTTTTTGCATAAAATTGTACAGTTTACTTAAAATACTTTTTGTAATACCTCTGTGTTATTGACATTTATCGGTACTGTCTGCTTGATCGATATGACAGGCGTAAAGGCCTTGGCCGTTATAATAACGGCCGTGGACGTTATTTAAATGACAACCCAAATTTATGAGCAATAAAGTCTTCATATTCTTACTCATACCTGCTGCTGCTTTTTTGGGGAAGTAAATCGATTGTGGCAGCATTTGCTTCATTTAGTACATCTTCGGGGATACCACAAAACGAAGAATTTTGCACATCTGACATTATTTTTCTAATTTCACTTTGATTTGTTTGTTTGTATTTGAACCGTTGATGTTGCTATGGTATCAAATTGCGCCTAGATAACTAGTTTATTAATTTTGAAATTTAATATTGATAAATTGACCAGTTTTTGTAATTTAGGTATTACAAAAAGTATCGAATAACATACGGCCGATATGCAAATAACAGGCTTGGTTGAATATAAACCTCGGCTGCGCTCCGCTCCGCTTCGCTTCGCCTCGGTTTACAAACTTCAACCCGCGCCTGTTATTTGCTACATATCGGCCTAATGGCGTTATATACTATAACACAAACTTTGGGCCTGTTCGAAATTTTACAAAATAATGTCTACCTTAATCACAAAAAACCCAAAAATATAATCATTTTAAAAAACTACGTATATTTCGTCATAATATTAAAAGTTTTAAAACATGTATATCTCATATTTAATTGATTTTTGTTTAATTCATAATGTTTTCCAATGGCATGTCGAACCTTTATATGTTATTTTAATAATACAGAAATATCAAGAAATGATATTTTTCGGAATGAAATTCTATAATTAGTAGAACGAAATTAACGAGTTCTGCAAAATTACGAATAGATAAAAAAATGGTGTTATACTTTCGTATATTTTTTTAAGCACATCTTTTGGAAACGTTATCTATGATTACAATTTTGTTGAACATGTACTGTAATTTTTTCCTAAACTATAGGACATTACATTAAATCGAAAAAAAACAAACAATATAAACATTTAAAAAAATGCCAAACATTTCGTTATAATTAAAAACATAAATAGATCTCGACAATTTTAATAATTTTTGTTGAATTCATAAATTCATCCAAACTCATGTCGAACCTTTGTATGAATTTTCCACAACGCCATCACATTAAGGAATGTAATTTTTCCGAAAAGAACCTAACACTGTAATCTTTTTTTTTTAAAGTACCAAGAATGTCTTAAACTTAAAAGAATTAATATACAGGGCGCGTAAAAAGTAAGGAACTGAACCTCTCTGGAGCGTTTATTATTATTTTTAGAAAAATAAAATTTAAACAAAATTTGATGGCCACATTGGCCAATTATTTGCCAGAATTTGACAATTTCAATTTGTTTCTGTGATGCGTCACTTTTCAAAAATTAAATCATCGAATCTTTTTTTAAATAGTAACCTAATTTTTCTATTAAAAAAATTGATAGCATTTGTTGTTCTCGAACAACTCGAAAAGTATCGAACAACATACGGCCGAATGCAAATAACAGGCTTCGCGTCGCCTCGGTTTACAAACTTCAACCCGCGCCTGTTATTTGCTACAAATCGGCCTAATGGCGTTATATACTATAACACAAACTTTGGGCCTGTTCGAAATTTTACAAAATAATGTCTACCTTAATCACAAAAAACCCAAAAATATAATCTTTTTAAAAAACTACAAATATTTCGTCATAATATTAAAAGTTTTAAAACATGTATATCTCATATTTAATTGATTTTTGTTGAATTCATAATGTTTTCCAATGGCATGTCGAACCTTTATATGTTATTTTTATAATATAGAAATATCAATAAATGATATTTTTCGGAATGAAATTCTATAATTAGTATAACGAAATTTACGAATACTGCAAAATTACGAATAGAAAAAAAATACTTTCGTATATTTTTTAAGCACATCTTTAGGAAACGTTATCTACGATTACAATTTTGTTGAACATGTACTGTATTTTTTTCCTAAACTATAGGACATTACATTCAATCAAATAAAAAACAAACAATATAAACATTTAAAAAAAATGCCAAACATTTCGTAATAATTAAAAACAAAAATAGATCTCAACAATTTCAAAAAATTTTGTTGAATTCATAAATTTGCCCAAACTCATGTCGAATCTTTGTATGAATTTTCCACAACGCCATCACATTAAGGAATGTAATTTTTCAGAAAAGAACCGAACACTGTAATCTTTTTTTTTTAAGTACCAAGAATGTCTTAAACTTAAAAGAATTAATATACAGGGCGCGTAAAAAGTAAGGAACTGAACCTCTCTGGAGCGTTTATTATTATTTTTAGAAAAAAAAGTTTTAAACAAAAGTTTGATGGCCACATTGGCCAATTATTTGCCACAATTTGACAATTTCAATTTGTTTCTGTGATGCGTCACTTTTTAAAAATGACGTCATCGAATCTTTTTTTAAATAGTAACCTAATTTTTCTATTATAAAAATTGATAGCATTTGTTGTTCTCTTCACAAATATCTAAAAATACCATGAGGTTGTATAACAAATATTTCTAAAAATATCGAGTTTAATGCCTGATGACAAATTGTTCAAAAATGAAGAGGGCCCTGGAAAACAAATGAAACAAGTTACACAAATACGATTTACTAATGTTAGTTTGTCTTTATCAAATTAGGTTGTAAAGTAAGCTGTATTAGAAAGTGTTTCTCAATAGTTACGGTACGTTTAACAGAAACAAAGCGCATCGAAATTTTGATGATCAATAGAGATTGATCGAAATTAGAACAAACATGTATAAGAGAAAAAAAAATTACACAAAAAATAAAAATACTTTATTGAAACATATCTACTACAACATAACTACATCTATAGTTAATGGACAACAATGTGAGCATGTTATGTGATGAACTAATATTGTTAATTTTTGTTTGTAAATTAACAATATTAGTTCATCACATAAGATGCTCACATTGTTGTCCATTAACTACGGACAACAATATGCGTTCCGTTTCTGGTTAAACGTGTAACGCTCCGATATTATTTTATTATTCGTCGTTTTTATCGTGAAATTATTATATAATTTCTTGATTATTTTGGCTCGTGATTTATTATATAATGTTTTAATTATTTTTGGCTCGTGATTTGTGATCGTATTTAGTACTTACACGTCGTGACGTTTAATTTAACTACCGTGATTACTCTCAAGGTACTTTACTATTGGTAATGTGTTAATAAAGTACACTAATAATGGATTAATACAAGAAAGTACCAATTTAAGGATTTGTTTTGTTTATTTAATAATAGACACGCTGAAATTGTAAGACACTGGGAAATAAAACACAGGTTGACGATGATGTAAATTAATTTATATAATTGTAACATACAGGAAAATAAAACACAGGTTGACGATTATGACATTGTGAATTGATTTATTTTATATATTTCGTTAACCTTATAATGAATGTGTAAATTCTTTTATTTACTTAATTGATAGTTTGAAAATGGTTATTACTACGAAGTTTATTTACGAGAGTTTGTATACATGCACGTGCTTCTATTAGACCATTTATTACCATGCTCTTTCACTCCATTCAACTACAGGAAAGTGATATGATCAAAAATAGAACTATTTAAAGATGTTGAAATATCCCCAATAATTCATGAATTATTACTAAAGGTATCTCGCGATCTTCCCGAATTTCATGGTTGTGTCGGTGTCCACACAATAATGTAATTATTGGAGCCCCATTGTTTACGTTGATTGAGGTAAATTAGTAATTCTACCCACGATCACAGCAAGCACCAATGTCACAAGTAGTCATCACCGTCAGACATGTTACAAGTTGTGTCAAATAACAGTTCTGCTACCTCAATCGGAAATGTTTATGTAATGTTATAATATATTATTATTAGGAACATTGGAGGTTATTAATAACTTCTCTTGTGATTATACCAAGCTTCATTCTCTCGTTTATCATTTTCTCTGTTTATACGGGGTTTTAATAATTCCACTTATTTCTTGTTTACGATATTTAACCATAAATTGTCATTATGTCTTCAAATTATTGAGATTTAATCCAGCCTATTTTATCTGTTCGATTCTAAATTACTCTGCCCAATAATAGGTACGTTATGTGCTTGTTTTATGATTTGAAATAAAGAAACCAGTATTTTTATACATTATGTTTTTAAATTATTATGATTTAATCCAACTTATTTATTTATACAATTATAAATTACTCTGCCCAATAATATGCACGTTATGTGCTCATTTGTGATTTAAAATGAAGAAGCCATCATTTTTATGAATTATTTTGATTTGAATATGATGATGTATGTCGGAGGGTAACACTGAATGCCTTGATTAGTTGTTATAGTTATGGTGAATACAGCCACGTTAGTTTGCGATCGCGGGCGCGTTGTATGATGAGTTTATATGTTTATGTTTATATATTTGATTCTAGTGGAGGAGGTGATTCCACAATAACAGGTGTGTGAACGAAGTGCGCGGGTGGGCGTCAATTACACCTGTTATTGCTTCCTCTAGTGATTCGTAAACACGAATAGCGTTCGAGCCGCCTTTGTTTACTGATAGGAATAGGTAATCGGTGTTTGGCTTTTCTAGGTAACTTGTGGTTGGTTAAATACATCTTCCGTCAATTTAAATCTAGTGCGGGAATTTGATTTCACAATAACAGGTGGGTGAACGAAGTGCGCGGGTGGGCGTCAATTACACCTGTTATTGCTTCCTCTAGTGATTCGTAAACACGAATAGCGTACGAGCCGCCTTTGTTTACTGACAGAAGTAGGTAATCGATGTTTGGTATTTATAGGTAACTTAGGGTTGATTGAAAGGAATAAGCACTCCCGTGAATTTATAATGAGACTGGTTTAACAACTTTATATTATCGTTAATAATAAAAACATTAAATTACTCTGTACCTAGAATTGTACGTTTTTCGATTTATTCAAATTTTTACTCTACTTTGCGTTTTTTACAACGTTATATGCAATCGTTCATTTAATTATAACCCGACGTGAATTTATATACTCAAAACCGCGAAGGTCGTGTGCGTTGCCCGTGGCCGACGCAACTTTCTTACTTACTGATCTCGCTCGTGTGTGGCTTGTGCTTAAATAGGTTTTTTCCAGCTTCAAATCTCCACTCCCCTCACATATCTACTGCTAAATATTCGCCCCCATCCCTTAGTTATCATGGTGATTATTAATCTTGAGTGTGCGTGTGGTATTAATGCGTTTTTAGCGCAGAGTTTTACATTTAACTTAAAGAGTTGCCATTCGAGGTGATTTTTACGTGCCTGGCGCTTGCTCGTTTCTAAGGAGCGCTGATACCCAAATTGTTTATGTGACACCACGACATGGAATCTTCCAGAACCGTGCATATGCAGGCCTCGGCTCTTGAGATATTTGGCGACGCTCTGGCGCGACTTGCGATGGCTATTTATCACATTTCACCCTGGGATTATTTGTAAATGAATTAATTTAATAATTTTGTTGTATTCATGATTTTTAAAATATGAATCACTTTATTGTGTAAATGCGTATTATACTGGGCGTATATTTGGGCCTATTACAAACGTACCATAATTATTGAGAAATACTTTTTAATACAGTTTAATTTACAACCTTATTTTGGAAACATAAACTGACATTAGCAAAGTACACAAATATAGTACTATAAATAATAAAACACTGAATAACTTTTCTTCATTTATTTATGTTGTAGCTAAAATGTTTGGTACTGTCATCAGAAAGCTTGCATTGAAAAACGTAAGAGTGCTCAGTTTCGTAAAATTTCTTCAAAAGTAAAAAAGTTATAAGAGGAAAAGGTCAGTGCACTTTTTCAGTTTTTCAGCGATATTTCAGGAACTGTGCAAGATATCTTTGATTTCGTTTCAGTATATTGAAAGGTACAAAAATAAGAATTTTTTATCTCATTTGACCACCGCGAAATACTGTATGTATTTCAGTTTAATAGATCCTAATGGTGGGCGTCGTAAATGTGACCACCCTGTATACACGTTTACAAGAGGCACAGGGCATTATTATTACTTTATATTATGGTTCAATTTCTCACTAAGACTATTCTGCAACAATATCATATTCTGAGAAATTGACCATTACAAGGCCACTGCCAGTAATCGCCGCCTTAACTCGAATAAAAAAAGGCATGAATTCCAAACAAGGTAGACAATGGGCATGGAAGTTCTGCATGGTTGACGCATTGTGCATACATCCTTAACAAGATAATCGTCCACTTTTCCAACACAATACCTTCTTGCGTGGCGAATTATCGCAACTCTAATTGCACGCAAATGGGTTAATTTAATTTTCTGGTATTAATTTGCTGGTCACAAGAATTTGCCTTAATTTAACAGTTACATCCATCCATTAAATGAACCTCGTAACATAAATGTAACAGTCGATGTGAACGTTCGCCAAGTTCCTGCTGGATTCTTCCCATCGTTTTATATAAATAATTTACCCAAGATTATTTTCTTAATAATTAATACATTTAAAGAGCCACGGTGAGAAGCGGTTTTAAGTGGTATTGGTAGTAATTATATTTTTGCAAAAGTGTAAATGCGTGGAAATTATTTTTTTTTTGTGTAATTGCAGCCAGGAAACGATTTTTCTCATAATTTTCTTAAAAATGCGGAACTGGAGATTTATAGTTGTATGTTTTTGTTGGTGCATTAACGTAATTATTGTACTTTTCGAATTAAGTATCTCACCTTCACGCCGTTCACACGCAAGGTGCTAAAGTTTTGAGAATACATAGCTAGGTGATTGTTCTCTAAATTTATACCCATTTGATATGTTTATCAGTAGAGTGCAGATAATGAATGATTCAGAAAATTTTGAATTTGCATGTCAATCTCACTAAATATTCGATTTTTTGTGCATTAAATAGCATTTTACACACAAGCTGATACTCTTTTAGTCTTTCTTTTATGGTGGAATGTACACATAATATACCTGCACGTATGAATGAAGCGTTGGAAAATAATGGCCTGTAATAATATTCATTAGTCATTACATGGAGAAATGCGAACAATAGCCGCACATAATCGAAGAGAAAAAAAGTACGCGCAGCATGAGGAGAAATGCAAATATAGTAAAAGTCACATTTTAAACGGATTTATGTAATAACAATAATTACACACAATTGCAACATTTTTGCGCATATCGAAAGCGTCATTATTGTAATGACGATCTTTTCTGCATCAGCAACCCACGCTGTGTTCTCGCTAATAAACGTAATTAGACAGAAGTGTGTCCTCCAGTTTACCAAATATAAGATCCTAATGGATCACGACTTCCTGCAAGAGTTGCAATTATCTGGATACTCAAGGGTAATTAATAATATGCTTGTGTGAAATATTTTCAACCAACATATTTCTCAAGATTTAAACATGTGTTGAATATTACGTTTAAATTTGATGGTGGTGAACGATGGACGGATCGTTTTATTGTAAAGCAATATACATTGTTGTCGGTGCAGCAAAAGTGATGCTCTGATTGCATTACATCACTCTGTTCCTCTTCACCACAGATAGTGATCACATGATATTCAATTGTGTGCCTGCCAAGGCATTAAATTCTAGCGGAATGTGCCTCTGCAACGATCTGCTCGGAATAGGTGCACATGCAAATATGATTGCATTGTTAAGAGTGTTGGTTCATCGATTCGCATGATATTTAATTAATGCTGCTCACGAATTCACTCACTTCTCCCACTTCTGCACTCAAAATATCCAGAGGACAGCAGATAAATCTACTGAAAATGTTTAGATTATATTATTTTATGGGTGTATGAATGATTGCAAGTGCAGTTAAGTCTCGTCGTATACCTTTATCTATGTTATCTATGGCTGTTATTTGTTGAAAATTCATAATCAAAATGAATGAAATAAAGTAAAGCACAAAATTTCCAAAACCTTTTTTATTGTTGATTCACAACAATTGTTGCGAACAAAATAGGCGACAAAATGGGAACATGAAATCATAGTGTGGCGAAACAATTGCTATGAATAAACAATAACAACAGTTTTGAAAATTTTGTGCTTGACTTTATTTCATACAATTTGATTATGAATTTCAACAAATAACAGCCATAGATAACATAGGTAAAGATACACGACGAGACTCAACTGCACTTGCAATGCTGCAATCCAAGAGCTTTACCTTATATCATAGATAGATAGAATTTAGATAGATAGAATTTGTTTCTAAAAAGTTTGAACATACAGATTTGTTACAGATTGGGATCGAACGAGAAAGAAACACGTCACAAAACAAATGTACAAGTACATACAAATTGCACTACATTAAATATTCACTTATGCTGTATAGTTCCTTGGCACATGAAACTATGTAGCTGCTTCTTAAATGAATTGATGTTTCTTATACCTTTTATATCACCTGGCAATCGATTATAGAATGATATGCTGCTGTAATGCAACCCTTTTTCAGTCATATCCATATAACCATATAATACCATATAACCTTATCTATGTTATATCGATGAAAATTACTTATAATCTAAGTCACAATTTCATTGGCAATTAATTCAGTTGGATTAACAACCTTCTGCACGCCCATCGCTGAAACGTATCCTCACATCTGCAATTGTATATGAGAACTAATTATACGTGTAATAATGAAACACTGTGAGTTTTGTGTGAACAAGGCAACGATTTAATCGCACAGCAAAGAGGATTGCGACACACCTTAAATTGCCACTGCGATTACACACGAAATTAATAACGTATACATGTTCTACGTAACGAAAGTGAGCAATTATTTTCATGGATTGTCTGTACAATTGTAACATTTAAACGAAATACAGAGCCAAAGTGATTTCGTTTGTTACACAAAAGAGTAATATTAAGATTAAAATTAAAATATTAAATGAAATAAAATATGAAGGTGAAAAACATTAACCAAAAATTAAGCACAAAAATTGACTCAATTTTGAGCACTGCTTTAATTAATATAGTAAAATTAACCTCATGTTTTTTCATGTGGACCTAGTAAGAGCAAAAAATTTCCTAAAAATCGTAAACGTAATAATAAGTAAAATAATTTATACCTACAAAGGTTTTAAGACTTACAGATTTTTTTACAAAAAAAGGGTACTTTATAAAATTTCTCTAAATTAGGCCAAAATAATCGTAACAAAATCGTAACTTTGGAAATACATCTAGATGGTCTTAAAAGTCATCAATCATTAATAAAATAAATAATAATAATAATAATATTTATTGTGTTTAGAACTATACAGCATACACAAGTCAAAGTAGGTACATAGTTTGCAAAATATGTTAGTGAAGAAAAATATCACAGTTTGGACATCTGGAAACACTAATATAGTAACATACGAAAACTGTTTTAACATAAAAACAGTCGATAAACACACATACAGTACATTACAGAAATATAAAAAAAATACATTAAATAATATAATGTATAAATATGACTATAGATCGAGCAGTCTATCGGACAACACTCGGTATAATTACCACAGTTAGTATAGGTATCACAGATAACTAGTCACAGCATATGATCATAGTAGGTTAATGAAATCAGTATTTAAATAGTCTGAATAGCCATATAACGTTTTGCTAAAAGTTGTACAACTTAATACTTTGCAACTGCCAAATACGTTTAATCATTAAACAAATTATGATACAATTTCCACTAAAACCCAACAAAAATAAAAAGTATTCAATTTCATAAATTCTATATAAAAAGAAACATTGTTTCAAAACATTCTGTATTGCATCTTAAGCAGTCATCTCTCCAATTTTGACAACAATAACAATCGAAATTTAATAGTAATAGTTCACAATTTTACAGTAATCTTTAAAATTTTGACAGTAATAATTAAGATTTTCATTGAATTTAAAATTTAACAACAATAATTGAAATTTCATAATAACTCAACATGTTACCGTAATAATTGAAATTTTGACACTTGAAATAGAAAATTTGGCATTATTCATTAAAATTTGCTCTGTATTGCATCTTAAGCAATCATCTCTCCAATTTTGACAACAATAACTATAGAATTTTAACAGTTATAATTCAAAAATTTACAGTAATCTTTAAAATTTTGACAGTAATATTTAAGATTTACATAGAATTTAAAATTTGGCAGCAATAATTGAAATTTCATAATAACTCAACATGTCACCGTAATAATTGAAATTTTGACACGTAAAATAAAAAAAAATGGCATTAGTAATTAAAATTTGCTCTGTATTGCATCTTAAGCAGTCATCTCTCCAATTTTGACAAAAATAACAATCGAAATTTAATAGTAATAATTTAAAATTTTACAGTAATCTCTAAAATTTTGATTGTAATAATTAAGGTTTTCTTAGAATTTAAAATTCGGCAGCAATAATTGATATTTCATAATAACTCAACATGTTACCGTAATAATTGAAATTTTGACTCTTAAAATAGAAAATTTGGCATTAGTCATTAAAATTTGCTCTGTATTGCATCATAAGCAGTCATCTCTCCAATTTTGACAACAATATTTAACAAATTCTAGAAATGATAGATAATTTAACTAAAAATTGAAAATTTACAAGCAATCTTTGAAGTTTCGGTAGAATTACGAGTTTGGCAGAACAGAAGTAATCATGATATGATAGATAGCAATGATATCATATCAATCAATGATCAAGTAATCATGACAATGTGCCACAATTATTGAAATTATGACAGAAATAATTGAAACTATGATCCTAATAAATAATATTTTGATAGTAATTTTGGCAGAACTGTTTCAAGTTTTTGCCGAATTTAAAATTTGGCAGCAATAATTGCAATCGCAATTAATTATAATAACTCAACATTTTACCGTAATAATTGAAATTTTGACATTTGAAATTCAAAATTTGGCAGTAAACTTTTAAATTTGCTAGGTAGTGCATCTTAGGTAGTGATTATTCCAATTTCGACAACAATATTAGACGAATTGGAGAAATGAGAGATAATTTTACTAAAAATTGAAAAATTATAAGCAATAAATTTTGACATTTAAAACCGAAAATTTTGCAATAAACTTTTAAATTTGCTTGGTATTGCATCTTAGGTAGTGATTATTCCAATTTCGATAACAATATTAGACGAATTGGAGAAATGATGAGAAATAATTTAACTGAAAATTGAAAAATTATAAGCAATCATATAAGCAAGCAAATATAAGCAATATATAATTATAATAAAGCAAAATTATTGGAATTGTGTCAGAAATAATTGAAAATGAGAACCTAATAAATAATATTTTGATTGTAATAATTGAAAATTTTACAGTTGAAATTTCAGCAGAAATCTTTGAAGTTTTCGCAGAATTTAAAATTTACCAACAATAATTGTAATTGAGGTGGTAATAATGTTAAACCGTGTAATTTAATAAAATAATTCAAAATTTGATTGTAATGACATATTTTGCTAAAAATTGAAATGTAGTGGCAAACCAAGTATGCAAAATTGAAACTTTCACAATAATCCTTTAAGGAAGGCATAAAAAAGAATATTATGGATTATTTATTAATTATGAATTATGGCTTATGGGAGGTCCGGCTCAGCTGGGTAAAACAAATGTTGCTGATTTACATAATAATGATTATTGATACACACAAAGATAAAAGAGACAAAAAAATAAAAAACAAAAAATTATAAAATTTTCTTATGTGAAAATAACATTAATTTTAACAATTGATTTTTATACAGGGTAGTATCTTTTTAATTTATGAAGATTAAATTTTAAAAAATAGTATAAATTATTAGTGTACAATTGTTTTTTTTAAATCTTCCAATAACTAGCAATTTTTAATATGGAAATGCAGAAGAACTTAACAAAATCGTATACCTCTTTTTATAAAGTACTACGTCTGTTCTATAATAAGTGAGCGTTTACCAAGTTTTAGTTTTTCCATAATATGTGAGCCATTGCAGATTTTTATGTTTTCCATAATAAGTGAGCCATTACCGATTTTTATTTTTTTCCATAATAAGTGAGCTATTACCGATGTTTATTTTTTTTTAAATAAGTGAGCCATTTTCGTTTCTAAGAAGTACTATATATTTTTTTCAAAATTACTTACAAAAAAAAGTTAGTATAAACGAATTGTAGGCAAGCGATTTTCCCTATGAAGCTCTGTTTTGCTAATATGTTGAAGCTTATATTTATTGTTTGAACAGAGTCATTACCTTGTTTCCATATTCTTTTTATAGTGGCTCTTGATGTACAAAATTTTTCAATTGCTAAAATCCCCGCTCCCTTTTTCAGCCGTCCATTTTTCTGATGATTCCGTAAAAGCTGAACAATTCGGTTTTGGTTGATTAAATTTGGTCTTCTCATCGTTTGAAACGTCCGGCGTTAGAACACTTTCGCTTAAAAATTTTCGAATTTTAATTGTTGCTTTTGACACATTAAACTATTAAATATTTTGACGTCCATGGCACATATGATTAAGAATTTATCGTATATTAAGAATATCAAAATAGAAATTAAAAAATTAACTAAGTGTCAATAAGTTTGAAAGACAACTCAAATGGCTCACTTATTATAGAACAGAGGCAGTACTAAATTTGAAAAAAAAAGTGCAATTATAGAATGCGCAGACTTTGGGGATAAACCAAAATCTGGGTTCATACAATGCTAGTAAATTATATATCTACATCAAAATACCTAAATATTTGTTATTTAACTTTAAGGTTTTATCAATAAATTATCAGTTATGTATTTAAGGTATTGATATTATTATTTGGTACTTACTGGTAAAATAATTACATTTTACCAGTAAGTACCAAATAATATTATAACACCCTTAAATTGTTATTTATGTGAAAATATACATTTGAAAATTTGGCCCATTTATTAATAAAAGTCAAAATAATTGAAAACTGCTTTCTTGTTGCAGGACTATTGGATTGCAAAATATGTTTGCATGATACCGTCATGTGGTTGCCACATCAGATTTTGCAATTTTGGGAGAATAGTGTAAATATGAAATAAAGTCTGTCGAAAATCGAAGACAAGATCTCTCAAGAACTAAATTTTATATGCCGTGCTACGCAAAAAAGGTACGGAAACCTAATTTACTGGTTTATTTATTGTAATTGAATGTCTTTGAGAAACATATTTTGCTAATTTTTTTAATCGAAATTTCATCAACTATCAAGTCAATAATCAACTCCAAATCATATTTATGTATTTGAATTGTTGTAAATTATTACGTAGTGAAAAATAACCCATCGTTTACTTTGCAAAATATAGCAATATCAACAATAATAATTATATATTTACAATATACAATTGTAACTTATTTTTCCAAATAAATAGTTCTAGGATGATGATATATGGTAACTTTTCTGTCTGTATTATTGGTTTGTTCTTAAATACTTTTAAATGTTATACAAGGTTTGGCAGTGAAACCTGACGGTTTATGAAATGGAATAATTTAATAAATATTCAAAATATTATGTTATATTTTTTTTATTCAAAAAAGAAAGAATGGAAGTTTAAGATGTATACGAAAAAGAAAATCCGAAAATTGTTATGAAGGAAAAATAACATCACTCAAATGATGACCTCCATATTCTTTACACTGCTCAAGTCTGTTAGCAAAGTTATTCGTCACTCTTTCCAAGGTTTGGTGTGGGATCGAACGCATTTTCCGCTGATTATTAGCTCGCAGTTCTGCCAAATTTATTGGCTTTTCAGAGTGCATTCTAGCATGATTGAAGTGAAATTCCTCAAATTTTATCATTTCTCTTAATAGATAATACCAGCAGCTTACCACGAAAGCAAAGACCTCCACAGCAACAGAAACGGTCAAAGTGAGTGTAAGATCTGGGTCGAATAACTTGATGTGTACCAGCTACTCCTCTAATTGATGCAATCCGTTACAACACCCGCTCTCGTTTTCAAGACTTTTCTTATTCACTCGATTCCAATAAATTTGGACGTTGCAAAACGCCCGGCTCGAGTATTCGTGAAGTCCGATCGATCACCTTGGTTTTGAGGTCTATCAGTGCGTTTACACCTAGAGTGATCAATTTTATTATATAATCGAACCGTCTGCGCTTCAGCAGATTATAAATTGTAATCGGGCAAAGTTATTGCCGATAAATTAACAGCATGTCTGTTACAAAATTTCCAACCTTAGCAGTCGAGAAAATGCAATGACGCAAACTGAAATTATCCCAATTACTTTTCGATTTTCGTAGGGAAAACGGATGTTTAGCGACGCATGTAGGTGCCAATTTTGTGAGCCGCGATGCGAACCACCGAAGAACCCGCGAATATGGAACGGTTCTCACGAAATGTGGCAATAACATCGAGCGGCGCTCTCATGCAGACCTTTACAGAACCACTGCTTGAGAAATACGGTTTGCATTTGGTTTTTAGGCTGCAAAATTTCGAATGTGCTTCCTTATTAGTTCAAAGTTAATATTACTGTAATGATAATATAAATATATATTTGTATCGCATTTGGATAACTGTAGGCTACAACATATTAGAGCATTTCCTTATTAATTAATTTGGATAGTTAAATTATCTGTAAAGAGTAGAGGCGTGCCCCTATTTTAAATACGTAATGAAAGTGGCAGTCATCAACTGCATTTCGATCATTGGAGGCATGAAAATGTATGTGGCAATGTACAAATGCATTTCCTTATTAGTCCAATTAGAATTAGGCAACATTTCTGCACAGGGTTCTCAAAGCTAAGCTAAAATTAATATAAAGCTAATAAAAGCACGCGATTACAAATATGCGTTTAGATTTAGGTATTTTTTATAATCATATGAAATATGATACATAAATACGAAATTTTTACACAGCCAAATTGAGCAATGTAGATTAATTATTTTTATTTTAATTGCCGCAACCTCCTCATCAACACGCTACTTTTGGCGGTGATTTATGAGTATAGTTTTGATTATATAGATCAAGGGCATTTGGAAGTTTATTAGCTCCAACAATAACGTGTCCTTCTTGAACTTATTTTGTACTGCGGTATATTTTGTAACTGGTGAAGAGAGCGTTAAATTCTGAATGGATAAAAAGGACGATTATTATCTCAGAAATAAATCAATTTATACAGAGAGCGCATAAAGTATTATGGCTTTATTTTTTCCCCTGTATAAATATTTGAAAAATGCTTCTACAGGTCAAAATGATTTTTTTTCAAACAAATATTTTGAGACCAATTTCATTTACCATCTCTCTTCTCCGTTTTGAAGTTATGACGTCAGCGCTATATTTTTAAATGAACCTTCTGGACAATTTCATATGAAGTTTTTCATGAGATTAGAATATTTGTCAATGATATACTCAAGCACAATTTTTCATCAAATTTACATATAATGAACAACAAGATTTTCCGAAAAAATTCCATCACATCTTGATTGACATCAGACATTTTAACATTCTGGATAATTTTATATAATTTTTTTAATGATATTTCAGGGAAATTGTCAATGACACAATGGGGATAACGACACATGAGCACAATTTCCCATGAGAAAGTCAACAATTTTCAATGAGATGTATCTAGAATTTTCAATGAGATTATTAGGATGTTTGTCAATGCTATACTCGAGCACAATTTTTCATCAAATTTACATATAGTGCAACGAGATTTTCCGATAATATTCCTTTACATCTTGATTGACATCTGATATCTTGACATTATGGACAATTTTCTGTAATTTTTTTATGATATTTCAGAGCAATTGTCAATGACACAATGGGCACAACGACTCATATGCACAATTTCCCATGAGAATGTCAAGAATTTTCAATAAGATGTATCTAGAATTTTCAATGAGATTATTAGGATATTTGTCAATAATGTACTCGAGCACAATTTTTCCTCAAATTTGCATATAATGAATAACGAGATTTTCAGACAATTTTCCATCACATCTTGATTGACATCTGATACCTTGACATTCTTGACAATTTTATGTACATTTTTTATGATATTTAAAGGGAATTCAAACAAATATTTTGAGAACAATTTCATTTTTCCATCTCCGTTTTGAAGTTGACATCAGAGCCATTTTTTTAAATGACAACCTGGATTTTTTATTCTTGATTTTGATAGTACTTTTTATTATGTTTTCAACATGATATTTTCAATATGTAACATTTGAAAAAAAATAGAAAAAGCGCGTTAAAGTAAAACTATTTATGCAGAATGCATCTAGTTACCATTCTAAACAACGTCAGTTAAAACAAAATTAGGAAAACAGGCTTGGATTTTAAATATTGGAATAAAACAAAATTTTAAATAAAGCAAAATTCAAAATTCGCGAGGAATATAGTGAAAGTAATAGTAAATATAGTGAAAAAATGGTCGGGGGATCACAATAACAAATTTTAGGTAAATGTGATAGAAAATTATTCCCTCATATCTCATTGAAAACTGTCATGACACTCGTGAAAATTTTCCTGGAAAATTTTACAGAAAACTTATGAAAACTTAAGGAAATGCCGTTGGTCACGTAAGTAACTTGTTAAGAAATCTGTAAATGTTAAATTGTGCTTAAATATTTCATTGAAAACTGCCATGAAACTCATGAAAAATTTCCCAGAAAACTTTTAAGGAAATCTCTTTGGTCATAAGTAACTTGTGAAGAAATCTGTAAATATAAAATTGTGCTCAAATATCTCATTGAAAATCACCATGAAATTTCGTAAGAAAAAATGGTCGGGGGATCACAATAAAAAAAATTAAGTAAATGTCATAGAAAATGATTACCTCATATCTCATTGAAAACTGTCATGACGCTCGTGAACATTTTCCTGTAAGATTTCCCAGAAAACTTATGAAAACTTAAGGAAATGCCGTTGGTCACGTAAGTAACTTGTTGAGAAATATGTAAATGTTAAATTATGCTTAAATATTTCATTGAAAATTGCCATGAAACTCATGAAAAATTTCTGGAAAAATTTCCCGGAAAACTTTTAAGGAAATCTCTTTGGTCATAAGTAACTTGTGAAGAAATCTGTAAATGTAAAATTGTGCTCAAATATCTCATTGAAAATCACCATGAAATTTCGTAAGAAATTTCATCGAAAATTATTCATGAAACTCATCAAAAATGGTCGGACAATCTCGGGAAAGTAAATCTCCTAGAATTTTTTTTAGAAATTTCATGAAACATGCAGGTATATTGTGGGGTGATTTGCATCTTGAACAGTGACAACTATTAGTGTACAGCGTATAAGTTGACACCACTTTCTTGAACGCTCTGTATATTAACGGTTCATAGCGGTTCATGAATATCAACTTGAATATGAATATTCAGGTGTATTACGTATCAAAAAACGTTAGCAGTAAGGTGTACGTTACTTGACAGCATCACATTCGAATGTCAGATGCATTGATGACATAGATAAATCTGGCATTCGAATGTTTACTGCTAACATTTTTTTTATACACAATACACCTGATTTTCGAAAAATTTTACGGAAAATGTTGCTTGGAAACTCAAACAAATAAAAAAAATAATGCAGAAATCCCATGGGAAATTATCGGAGTATCCACTGAAAATAATCGATTAATGTCATTGCCGATAAATCTGATGCAAACATAATGAGATAACTTCATGAAAAATTGTCGGCGTACCCAAAATCTAACCCCAGTTTGAGACTGATTGAGTCTAATTCTATTGGACCGTATATGATTACAATTACGAGATTCATAACTGTGCACGGATTTATTTAAAATGTAATCATTATTATGCTTCTTAAGCATGATTAGCATAAAATAAGCACGTGTAAAGACCAGGTACTCTCGGTTAATATAATGAAAAATGCTTAGAGAATATCATTGAAAATTCTAGATACATCTCATTGAAAATTGTTGACAGTCTCATGGGAAATTGTGACAATGTGTCGTTGTGCCCATTGTGTCATTGACAATTCCCTTTAAATATCATAAAAAAATTACATAAAATGGTCAAGGTATCAGATGTCAATCAAGATGTGATGGAAAATTGTCTGAAAATCTCGTTATTCATTATATGTAAATTTGAGGGAAAATTGTGCTCGAGTATATTATTGACAAATATCCTAATAATCTCATTGAAAATTCTAGATACATCTTATTGAAAATTGTTGACATTCTCATGGGAAATTGTGCATATGAATCATTGTGCCCTTTGTGTCATTGACAATTCCTCTGAAATATAAAAAAAGTACTGAAAATTGTCCAGAATGTCAAGGTATCAGATGTCAATCAAGATGTGATGGAAAATTATCGGAAAATCTCGTTGCACTATATGTAAATTTGATGAAAAATTGTGCTCGAGTATAGCATTAACAAACATCCTAATAATCTCATTGAAAATTCTAGATACATCTCATTGAAAATTGTTGACCTTCTCATGGCAAATTGTGCCATGATTGTGTCGTTGTTCCCATTGTGTCATTGACAATTTCCCTGAAATATCATAAAAAAATTACATAAAATTATCCAGAATGTTAAAATATCTGATGTCAATCAAGATGTGATGGAAAGTTTTCGGAAAATCTTGTTGTTCATTATATGTAAATTTGATAAAAATTGTGCTCGAGTATATCATTGACAAATATTCTAATCTCATGAAAAACTTCATATCAAATTGTCCAGAAGGTTCATTTAAAAATATAGCGCTGACGTCATAACTTCAAAACGGAGAGAGATGGAAAATTGAATATGGTCTAAAAATATTTGTTTGAAAAAAATGCATGTTGTCCTGTTGAAACACAAACATTTGTTGACAAATATCCTAATAATCTCATTGAAAATTCTAGATACATCTTATGGAAAATTGTTGACATTCTCATGGGAAATTGTGCATATGAGTCGTTGTGCCCATTGTGTCATTGACAATTCCTCTGAAATATCATAAAAAAATTACAGAAAACTGTCCAGAATGTCAAGATATCAGATGTCAATCAAGATGTGATGGAAAATTGTCGGAAAATCTCGTTGCACTATATGTAAATTTGATGAAAAATTGTGCTCGAGTATAGCATTAACAAACATCCTAATAATCTCATTGAAAATTCTAGATACATCTTATTGAAAATTGTTGACATTCTCATGGGAAATTGTGCATATGAGTCGTTGTGCCCATTGTCTCATTGACAATGCCTCTGAAATATCATTAAAAAATTACAGAAAATTGTCCAGAATGTCAAGATATCAGATGTCAATCAAGATGTGATGGAAAATTATCGGAAAATCTCGTTGCACATGTAAATTTGATGAAAAATTGTGCTCGAGTATAGCATTGACCAACATCCTAATAATCTCATTGAAAATTGTTGACTTTTTCATGGGAAATTGTGCTCATGTGTCGTTGTCCCCATTGTGTCATTAACACTTTCCCTGAAATATCATTAAAAAAATTACATAAAATTGTCCAGAATGTTAAAATGTCTGATGTCAATCAAGACGTGATGGAAAATTTTCGGAAAATCTTGTTGTTCATTATATGTAAATTTGATGAAAAATTGTGCTGAGTATATCATTGACAAATATTCTAATCTCATGAAAAACTTCATATGAAATTGTCCAGAAGGTTCATTTAAAAATATAGCGCTGACGTCATAACTTCAAAACGGAGAGAGATGGAAAATTGAAAATGGTCTAAAACTATTTGTTTGAAAAAAAAGCATGTTGTCCTGTTGAAGCACAAACATTTGTTGACAAATATCCTAATAATCTCATTGAAAATTCTAGATATATCTTATTGAAAATTATTGACATTCTCATGGGAAATTGTGCATATGAGTCGTTGTGCCCATTGTGTCATTGACAATTCCTCTGAAATATCATAAAAAATTTACAGAAAATTGTCCAGAATGTCAAGATATCAGATGTCAATCAAGATGTGATGGAAAATTATCGGAAAATCTCGTTGCGCTATATGTAAATTTGATGAAAAATTGTGCTCGAGTATAGCATTGACAAACATCCTAATAATCTCATTGAAAATTCTAGATACATCTCATTGAAAATTGTTGACTTTCTCATGGGAAATTGTGCTCATGTGTCGTTGTCCCCATTGTGTCATTGACAATTTCCCTGAAAAACATTAAAGAAATTACATAAAATTATCCAGAATGTTAAAATGTCTGATGTCAATCAAGATGTGATGGAAAATTTTCGGAAAATCTTGTTGTCATTATATGTAAATTTGATGAAAAATTGTGCTCGAGTATATCATTGACAAATATTCTAATCTCATGAAAAACTTCATATGAAATTGTCCGGAAGGTTCATTTAAAAATATAGCGCTGACGTCATAACTTCAAAGCGGAGGGAGATGGAAAATTGAAAATGGTCTAAAAATATTTGTTTGAAAAAATATCATGTTGACGCGTTTTTCGAAAATTTATACAGGGGAAAAATAAAGCCAGGTCTTAATACTTTATGCGCTCTCTGTATAATAATTTTCCGTCGACTTGGTGCACAAAATCGTTTGTTAATGTAAACGTTCTGGACTCATTTATTAATTATTTTACATTAATGAATGATTTTGGCATATTCGCTGAACAATAAAAAATAATTGGTGTGCAAATTCTTTTATGGAAGTTTGACACGCTGGAAATTTGTTTTTGATCTTTTTAGAAATTCTCTACAATTTCGTGGATTTTTTTGTAAATTTTCCGTTCGTTCCTTCACTTCATTAGTTTTCTTAAGCTTGCATTACCTGTTTTATGGTAATACTTGATATGCAAAATTAACTGCGCTGTTTTTGTGGAAACTTTTTAATAGTATTAATACGTTTTTTGTAAAAATGTTATCAAATATTATTTAAATTCCAGGATTATTTATGGAATTATGTATAAAACTAAGTTCTAAATGACCTTTCTATAAGCATTTAAAATGTTTGTACATAAATGTACAGGGTGGCCCAATTTGGATGTTTCTATAGGGGATCTCGGTCACTAAAAGAGATAGAGAAAATCGGATGGCGTATCCTCGATCTCTTTTTTCAAGACAAACTCAATGGTGAAAATAAAAAGTGGCTATCGCCTTTTGTTTTCAAGTTATGGCCAAAAACTCAATATATTCCATTTTCGATTTTTATCAATATTTCATTTATTTGTCATTTTATTAAGATGCGAGTCGGATGTTCTTCAGGCATTTTTTTACGGTGAAATGAATGAGGTTTACAGAATTTTTATATCTTTGTTAATAACCAAGATACTATACAAAGTTTTGTTTTTTAAATATAAGTCGTAGTTGGCTCTGGCCTTAATAAATAGTTTTTCTCTTCTAGTTTCCAAGATCCCTTATAGAAACATCCAAATTGGGCCACCCTGTACATAATCTGTACTCCATGTAGAGATAATTGAAGTTCTTTTGTAAACAATTATGATTATGATGATGAAGAAACTCTGCTAACTTTTGTGCAGATACGTTTTTAATCTTTGCGGACAATGAAGACGAAGCTGGAATGCAATGAATTCGCGTCGAGTAGTAAAAATTAGGATAGTTGTCGGCCTCGACATTGTTAGGCTTTGAGAAGCGACTGGGACGAGCCATTATACAATTAAAACTATATTGCACAAATATATTATAATCCGCTTAGACTGTTGGCTCAAAGAAATGAATCCTTGAATCCTCTGCGTTGCAAAATTTGTCGGCGAAATAAGCGATGTGATCGCCAAGTGATGCCCATTTGATTAAGTACCTAGTTTTGATCATGACTTACTTCTTTAATAACCGATGGATTTCACTTACGATTAATAATTAAGTAACGTGTTACTGCTGGAGTAACGACGTTGCAATCGATGAATATCGACGCCTCAGATCTTGAAAGCGATTCACTTGATAAACCAGATAGATACAATTCATGATGCAGGAGACAATGGGTGGACGTTGTAAATATCGATATTTTCATGTCTTCTGAAGTAGCGTTCGGCTAAGAGGAGTTTCGTGGCGAGACAATGGAAGAAGTTGCGACGCAACACAATTGCCAATATAAATTGATATGCAAGCCTCCATTGCCAGGCCATAGGTGTAATTGGAATCTCATCAAAATTCAATGCGATGAGATATTACCAAATTACCGATGATGAAAAAAACGAAAGACAATTATAAATCTCAATAAATTGCTTATTACTCCCAATTGAATGAATGCAAGAATTTTGTGAATGTTATGCCCAAATTAGAATATATTAGAATACCAAATGAGTTATTATTAAGCCTATATTATTATAGGTATTTTACCCATAATGCCCAAAATAGGAACAATTGAAAAAATTATTATGTAAATACTTTGGTTAACACAAACACACTTTCTAGATATAATGCAGGTCGTGAGATTGTTTGGTGAGCATATAATCAATCAGTTTCCACCTACCTGCGTGAAATTGAGCCTTCCACACTTAGCCGAAATATGAGGAGATGAATTTTCGCCCACAATAAGGAGCTGTTCGAGGTCTCAGGAGTGGGCTTGAAGAATATAAATCATTAATTCTAATCAACGAGGAGTGATGAAGTGCCATTTATCTCACCCAATGAAACTAACAGTGCACGTTTATATGTACATAGATTATCTGAATGGGAAGAGTGTAAATGTAATGAAAGAGAAGTGAGAAGAGTGAGAAGAGAAAGATTTCATTATGGTATGGTATTTGATTATAGTAAGTGAAAATTTGTCGAAGTTTCTCTATTAAATAAGTGAGAAAATTGACGATATATCTTTCTGCACTGACAAGTTTTACTGATATTTCGCAAAATATATTATTTGCATATGTAATATTAGAGTTGTCCATAAAAGCATAAAACTTCTTGTGATATAATTTCTTCTTTAATTAATCACGAAGAAATTAATCGGTCAAATCGCGAGGTAATAAGCAAAACGCATAGTAATGCATACATTTAAATGTATCTCCATTTTTTCATACTTAAATGCTGGTATGTCAAGAACCAGCGTGTCCATAAGAATGCAATTTAGTTCTGATACTAAGTAATATACTAGAATACAATGTGTGTAATTAAATTAATATTGAATGATTGATTCTTAAGATATTTCAATTTTCGTTTAATAGTCGATATTTTGGGGCTATTTTGAAGTTCCAATAGTCTTATATTTTATTTTAATAGCGATATCTCAAAAACCACTGTATCAATATAAATATAATTTATTACAGGTATTGCATGATATACTACTATTATATTGGTATAATTAAATTTGTATTCAAGGGTATTTCAAGAGATATTTAAATATTATTGCAAACATTTGGATTCCATGAAAATTGTAGAGCATTTATAAAAAGGTCTAACGCAAATTTACTAAGTTGCAAATATAAACTATAAAATTTGTAGTAACAGTTCTACAAATTTACAGAACATTAACAAGTTGAGAAAAAATTATGATTTGAAAATTGAAGAAAAATTCAATGGATTTAATGATTGTAATTAAATTTACAAAAAAATACTAAAAATTGTAGAGCATTTCGCAAATATCTGAAACATAAATTGAAGGATTTGAGAAAATGATATAATCAGGATTCCCTTCTAGCCATGAGGTGTAGGGATTTCAACTTTTCTTCTTTTATTTTTCTTCTAATAACTTCCTCCATTCGATTCTATTAATGGCCATTCGTTTCGACTCGTTCTATGTTTTTCCTCTTTTCATTAAGCTCTTTTGTATTATATTATTGCATGACCCGTTTGGTCTTCCTCTTTTGCCTCTTTCTGTAACATTTGCCTCCCAAAGAAACAAAATGATTTCAAAATTAAAGAAAATCTGAAGGAATTTAATAATTTTAATTAAATTTACAAAAATTAAAAAAATATTGTGCATTTCACAAAATATCTGGAAACATTAACAAAAGGCTTAATAAAAATTTACTGCGTTCGAAACATCTATAAAAGTCTACAACAGGATACTAAATTTCCAAATTTACCGAAAATATCTTAACAATTTGAAAAAGTTTATATTTTTTTTTATTTTGTCCACAATTTCGAATAAACTAAATAAAATGTAAAAAACAATACAGAAATAATAAATACTTAGATTGCAATAAACATTCTAACTACTATTAATAATAAATAGTAATAGTAAACAATCTTTATTATTGTTTATATTGCCATTATTTTGGCATAATAATTAAAAATTTGACAGTAGTGTTTTAAAGTATGGCACAATTGAAATTTTTACAGAAATAATTGAAAATTTGACAAGAATCATTGAAATTTTGACACTTATAATTGAAATGTTGACATGACTGAAAATTTGTGAAATAGAATTAAAAATCTGCCAGTTTATGACAGATATAATTAAATTATGACTGAAATAATAAATAAAATATGGCACAATTGAAATTTTAATTGACATCATTCAAAAGTTGACAAGCATAATTGAAATTTCGTAGGTAATAATTGAAATTTTGATGAGATGAATAAAAATTTGAGAGAAATAATTTAAATTTTGACAGTAATCATTGAAATTTTAAAGTAACCATTGGCATTTTTAAAGAATAATTGAAAATTTAACAAAAATCATTAAAATTTTGACAGTAATAATTGAAATGTTTACATGATGATTGAAAATTTGTGAAATAGAATTAAAATTCTGCCAGTACTCATTGCAATTATGACAGAAATTATGAAATTATGACAGAAATCATTGAAAATCTAACAAGAATCATTGAAACTTTGACAGTAATAATTGATATTTTGATGTAATCATTAAAAATATGAAACATTTGAAATTTTGATTAACATAATTTAAAATTTGATAAACATAATTGAAATTTTGTAGATAATAATTGAAATTTTGACATGATGATTGAAAATTTACGAGAAATAATAAAAAAATTGACAGTAATCATTGTATTTTGAAGTAATCACTGAAATTTTAACAGAATAATTGAAAGTTTGTGAAAAATAATTAACGATTTGCTGTAATCATCTACAATGCCATAATTTTGGCATAATAATTGATAATTTGACAGCAATATTTGAAAGTATGGCACAATTGATATTTTGATAGAAATAATTGAAAATTTGACAAGAATCATTAAAATTTTGACAGTAATAATTGAAATGTTGTCATGATAGAAAATTTGTGAGAAATAGTTAAAATTCTTCCTGTTATCAATGTAATTTTGTCAGAATGTTGGAAAATTTGTGAAAAATAATTAAACATATTACAGTAATCATCTGCAATACGATACAATATTAAAGCATAATAATTGAAAATTTCACAGTAATAATTAAAAATATTGCACATTTGAAATGTTGACAGAAATAATTGAAACTCGCCAAGAATCATTGGAATTTTGACACTTTAAAATTGAAATTTTGTAATAATAATGATTAATTGATGTTTTCGACACTGCTATGTCTAACACAGGTCAAATTAAATTACACACCTAAAACAAATCAAAACGGTCATACAAGTAATAGCTTACATCAAAAAAAGAAAAAAAAATGCAATAAAATATATGATGATACCTTTTGACATGATTGAAAGTTAATAATAATAATAATAACAATAAATATCTTTATTGTATTTTGATTCACATAATGTTAGAATGTAGAGATTGGGGATGGGGATAAATTATATAAACTTCTTACCCTAATTGGTATTAATTTGGTAATTACTAATATTATTTGGTATTAGCTATACTATAGTCATTATAGTGATTTATTATCTAATTACTATTTTATCTTTGCAGCTGCAAAGCTCGTCAAGTTTGGTTAGGTTAGGTTGTGGCAAATAACTAAAATTTTGACTGTAATCATTGAAAATTTAGGCGTAATAATTTTAAAGTAAACTTGGCATTAAATTTTGATAGAATAATTTAAAATTTGTGAAAGATAATTAAACAATTTACAGCAATCATCTACAATACCATTATTTTAGAATAATAATCAATAATTGAAATTATGGCACAATTGAAATATTGCCAAAATTAATAGAAAGTTTGACTATAAATCATTGAAATTTTTACAGTACTAACTGATTTTTTTCTAAAATAATAAAACAGTGTACCTACAAGAATCATGTACAATACAATTACTTTAGCACTATAATTCAAATTTTAACAGTGATAATTGAAAATTTTGCACAACTAAAATGTTTACATAAATAATTCTTTGCATTGCATTTCATAGTCATTGCAATTATGACAGATATAATGAAATTATGACCGAAATAATTGAAAATCTGACACGAATCATTGAAACTTTAACAGTAATAATTGATATTTTGACATAATCATTAAAAATATGGCACAATTGAAATTTTTATTAACATCATTCAAAATTTGACAAGCATAATCGAATTTCGGTAATAATTGAAATTTTGACGTGACGATTAAAAATTTGAGTGAAATAATAAAAAAAATGACAGTAATCATTGAAATTTTAAAGTAATCATAGGAATTATGACAGAAATCATTGAAAATTCATCAAAAATCATTGAGAGTTTGACATGATTAAAAGTTTGTGAGAAATAATTAAAAATTTTAAGTAATCATTGGAATTATGACAGAAATCATTGAAAATTCATTTCATTTTTTATTTCATTTGTGAGATATAATTCAAATTTTGGCAGTATCATTGCAATTCTGGCAGCAATAATTCATCATTTTAATGTGAACATTGAAATGTTGACAGAATAATTGAAAATTTGTAAAAAAAATTATAATTTACTTTAAATTTTTAAATTTAATCGTCTAAAATATCATAATATTCACATAAATAATTGAATATTCAACAAAAATGCTTGAGAGTTTGACATGATTAAAAATTTGTGAGATATAATTAAAATGTTGACAGTATCATTGCAATTTTGGCAGCAATAATACATAATTTTAATGTAAACATTGAAATTTTGACAGAATAATTGAAAAATTGTAAAAAAATAATAATTTAATTTAAATTTTTAAATTTAATCGTCTAAAATGCCATAATTTTGACATAATAATTGAAAAATTTGACACTAGTAACTGAAATTATGGCATAATTGAAATTTTGATAAAAACAATTGAAAGTTTGACATATAAATCATTGAAATTATTACAGTACTACCTGAAATATTGGCAGGATAATTGAAAATGGTTATCTTATTAATTTCTATTATCACTCTCAAAATAATTGAAAATATGGCTTAGTTTAAAGTTTCATTGAAATTATTCAAAATTTAGAATTATTCATTGAAGTTTTGACACGAGAAATAATTTAATTAAAATTAAATATAATAAAAAATAATCATGGCACTGCTCTTTTATGGCGAAGTGTAATAAATTTGCATTATTTTTTACCTATAAATTTTGTAAATAATAGTTACTTGAATATTTTACGAATAATAGTGGCATATGGTAATAACTTGAACAACATAATCTAAGCTTACCATATCTTGTTGTTTAAGTTTGCTTCTATTCTAAGTTTTTGTGTAATAATTAACTGGACTCTAACCTGTCTGTCTATATGTCTGCTTGTCTTGATGTCTATCTGTCTGGGCTGATCTATCTAGATGTCTGCTTGTCTGGGCATGTAATGAAATTGAGATTTCAGAATCTACATCAGATCCTACATTCTACATTCATCAGATTCATCAGATTCTACATCATATTAATTTTGATTGTGTACTTTTCGTAATACAAAAGTTGTTGATTTTCCTCCTCATTGGGACTTACCTCAGGATTTTCCTCCTCTTGTCCTAGCTTGTCTAGGTGTTTACCTGTCTGGGTTGATCTGTCTAGATGTCTGCTTGTCTGCGCATGTAATAATATTTAGATTTCAGATTCTACATTTTAAATTCATCAGATTCATCAGATTCTACATCAGATTAATTTTGATTGTGTACATTTCGTAATACAAAAGTTGTTGATTTGCCTCCTCATTAGGACTTACCTCAGGATTTTCGTCCTCATTGGAACTTACCTCAGGATTTTTCTCCTTTTGTCCTAGCTTGTCTAGATGTTTACATATCTAGGCTGATCTGTCTAGATGTCTGCTTGTCTGGGCATGTAATAATATTTAGAATTCAGAATCTACATTGGATCCTACATTCTACATTCATCAGATTCATCAGATTCTACATCGGATTAATTTTGATTGTGTACATTTCGTAATACAAAAGTTGTTGATTTGCCTCCTCATTGGAACTTACCTCAGGATTTTCCTCCTCATTGGAACTTACCTCAGGATTTTCCTCGTCTTGTCCTAGCTTGTCTAGTTATTTACCTATCTGGACTGATCTGTCTAGATGTCTGCTTGTCTGGGCATGTAATAATATTTAAAATTCAGATTCTACATCAGATCCTACATTCATAAGATTCATCAGATTCTACGTCATGTTAATTTTGATTGTGTACTTTTCGTAATACAAAAGTTTTTGATTTTCCTCCTTCTTGGGACTTACCTCTGGATTCTTTTCCTCATTGGAACTTACCTCAGGATTTTCCTCCTCTTGTCCTAGATTGTCTAGATGTTTACCTGTCTGGGCTGATCTGTCTAGATGTCTGCTTGTCTGGGCATGTAATGAAATTGAGATTTCAGATTCTACATCAGATCCTATATTCTACATTCATCAGATTCATCAGATTCTCCATCAGATTAATTTTGATTGTGTACTTTTCGTAATACAAAAGTTGTTGATTTTCCTCTCATTGGGACTTATCTCAAGATTTTCCTCCTCATTGGTACTTATATCAAGATTTTCCTCCTCTTGTCCTAGCTTGTCTAGATGTTTACCTGTCTGGGCTGGTCTGTCTAGATGTCTGCTTGCCTGGGCATGTAATAAAATTTATATTTCAGATTCTACATCAGATCCTACATTCTACATTCATCAGATTCATTACATTCTACATCAGATTGATTTTGATTGTGTACTTTTCGTAATACAAAAGTTGTTGATTTTTCTCCTCATTGGGACTTACCTCAAGATTTTCCTCCTCATTAGAACTTACCTCAGGATTTTCCTCCTCTTGTCCTAGCTTGTCTAGATGTTTACCTGTCTGGGCTGATCTTACATCAGGAACTTACATCAGGAACTTACATCCTCATTAGAACTTACATCAGGATTTTCCTCCTCTTGTCCTAGCTTGTCTAGATGTTTACCTGTCTGGGTTGATCTGTCTAGATGTCTGCTTGTCTGGGCATGTAATCAAATTTAGATTTCAGAATCAGATCCTATATTCTACATTCATCAGATTCAATTATTCATTTTCGTAATACAAAAGTTGTTGATTTTCCTCCTCATTGTGACTTACCTCAGGAATTTCCTCCTCATTGGAACTTACCTCAGGATGTTCCTCGTCATTGGAACTTACTTCAGGATTTTCCTCCTCATTGGAACGTACCTCAGGATTTTCCTCCTTATTGGAACTTACCTCAGGATTTTCCTCCTCATTGGAACTTACCTCAGGATTTTCCTCCTCATTGGAACTTACCACGAGATTTTCCTCCTTATTGGAACTTACCTCAGAAAATATTTACTCTTGACGCAACCAGTATGTGAATTGACTTGTGCAATCGCAGAGTAAACAAGGATGCCCATAGATTTGCATTCCCGGATGCAATCACGCCTCCGCCTTGTTCCATCCAGAGGAAAAATCCGTTTGTTTACGTCCCGATCGGAGGCAGCTCGAGTGCAGCTCTAGCCATTTACGTTCGGGAAGTCGCTGTGACATTATCGGCGTTATGGGAACTTTCGCGCCGGGTGAAAAGGTCGATAGAGAAAGTGAAGACGATTCACGAGGATTCTGATCTGCACTTCAATTCGCGGGAGTGCTCTTTAACAGCCAGAAGGACACCGCGCAGACACTCATTGGCTATGGGTCATGGGTTGGTCGCGGATACCACGAGAAGAGGTATGATGGGTTTGGTACGTGGGACGTCGAAAAGTAACCTTCGATAGCTGGAAGTATGTGGTACCGCATTCTACGGTTTCGTGTCTTTCATTGTAAAGTCAATGGGGAATTTGGGAAGATTTATAACGCAGTCTGAGAAAAATGTTTGATGAATGACCATCCTGCCCCTTTATGAATAAAACTAATAAACCTGTCATAATGAGTTATCAATAGAACATTTCCATTAATTACAACAAATAATTCATTTTTTTACATGTTAGCGGAGAGGAGAGGAGAGATAACAGAGAAAAAAGAAAAGAGAATAAATGACAACATGTTGGCGGATAGACAGGAATGAAGACTGAGAACTTCTGTTAATAGAATATATAACGTTTGTATAAATTTATAATTTTATCAGGTTGATGGATGAAGCATTTACTTTGTGATAGTGAATCGTGTTGTTATCAGGACATAACACTGAAAAACTGTTTTTCAAAATTCACTTGAGAATATCAAAATTGTAATCGAACTGCAGTCGTGATAAACGATAACGAAGTCAAATGTGTGTTTCTATTCATAATTTCAACTTACAAAGTGCTTAATTTTAAAATTACAATTTATATTAATTGCTGCTAAATATAAATTATTGTTCAAATAATTACAATGAATACTAAACGGTACATGCAATTTTAATAGCGATTTTAATTACCAGACATACGATGTGGTTATTACTCGATTAATCTCCCGCAATTTGCTATATTATTTACTACCTGTATAAACTTCTGATGGCTCGTGAATTATGTCTGACGCAATTACTGCCCGCTCCAATTTAAGTTATATGTCCTTCAGGAGTTTGCTGTAGTTTCAACGTAAACGATGGCATGAAATGGAGATGGAATTGAGAATATATACGAGTTAATATATTTTGATTATGCCTTCATTCGTTCATTTACAATGAACCCATAACGATTTTTCGTTTTGCAAAAGTTAATTGTGAAATTAATTTTTGCAGAAGAATTAGTGTTTCTCATTTGTTTTTAGCTACAAATGAACTGGTTAATTAAAATTATTGTAATACACATTCATTAATTTATATCAAACCCATATCGATTTTTCTTGTGGAAAATCAAAAGCAAAAGGATAAGGAACAGGAAAATAAATCATATTATTTTCCATAATTTTATTATTCATAATAATAATAATATTTAATAATAATAATATTTATTCAGTGCTAGAACAGTACAGTTTACACAGGTCAAGTTAAAATGTATAAATATAAATATGCTAGGTACATATACATATATATTGTTAAAACGATGTGATCATATCCTACTATTATACATAAAAAGTATATACATAAAAAAATACATATTAAAAAGTTATTTGAACCCCAAGTTTTGCACATCATTATAATAGTATTGACGAGTAGAACTCAAAAATAAAATTAAAAATGCAGGTCCATATTTTAAAATTTAGACTTGATGACGATGCACTCACACGAAACGTCTGATCAAAAATCTAAAATTTCCTTGTTATAGAGGAGAAAAAGTTACAATGAAAACGTGTTTATTGTTTTTTAATATCTCTTCAAGTAACGACAGGAAAAAATGAATAAGATTTTCGAAAATATCATTTTTTTTTAAGTAACCATTGAATTTCTTTTAATTACTTTTATTGATAATTGTTTTTCCTTTCCTTATTATAGAGGAGAAAAAGTTACAATGAAAACGTGTTTATTGTTTTTTTTAATATCTCTTCAAGTAACGACAGGAAAAAATAAAAATATTTTCAAATTTTCAATTTTTTTAAAAGTAACCATTGAATTTCTTTTAATTATTTTTATTGATTATTGTTCCCCATATAATTACGCAACTTTTGTCCCAATTTAACCGATTTCATATGTCTGACCGTTTCCCATATCCCCATAGTGATAATCGAATTTGAAGAACCCTATATACAGGGTGTCTCCTAAAAACTCCTCTGGTCATAACTCCTTTATATATTGGCCGATTTCAAGAAACCAAAATCAAGATTAAATGGTGGAGCCATTTAGAACAATAAATACGTTTTCATTGTAACTTTTTCTCCTCTACAACAAGGAAATTTTAGATGTTTGATCAGACGTTTCGTGTGAGTGCAATCGTCATCAAGTCTAAATTTTGAAATAAGGACCTGCATTTTTTATTTAATTTTTGAGATCTACTCGTCAATACTATTATGATGTGCAACACTTGGAGTTCTAATAACCTTTTTATATGTATTTTTTGTATGTAATGTATATAGTATGTATTCTCCACATGTTCTACAAAGGGGTCCTAATTTTGGTTTTTGCAAAATCAACTTTCATTTCAGCGATAGTCAACTTTTATTTTTCAAATGGTACATATATATCTTTTTTTTTTAGTAGCGATTATTTTTCTGAATCCAAAGATGTATAATAAGTTAGCTTTGATGGAATATTCGTTACAGACAAAAAAATGTTTGAATAGTTTTTCAAGTGAGGCGTGAAAAACAAAGCAAACACAATGTGGAAAACATGAGAAATACCTCCTAATTGTATATTAAATACAACTTATGCAATAACGAGAAGATGTCAGTTTTGTATTGAACTATTCAACAAGATGGCTGTCAGTTTGAGCAACTTTTGTAGATACGTTTGTATTTTCTGGTGCATATTTTGAATTATGCCAATAAAATATTAGATATTGTTTTCCACATTGTGTTCGCTTTGTTTTTCACGCCACATTTGCAACTATTTAAACATTTTATTTATTTTTTCTGTAACTAATCTTCCAACAAAGCTAATTTATTATACATCTTTGGATTCAGAAAAATAACCTCTACCAGAAAAAAAAAATAAGAAAATACCATTTGAAAAAAAAAGTTGACTATCGCTGAAATGAAAATTGATTTAGCAAAAAAAACAAAATTAGGGCCCCTTTGTATTTTCTGTTGCATATTTTGAATTATTCCAATAAAATATTACATATTGTTTTCCACATTGTGTTCACTTTGTTTTTCACGCCACATTTGAAAAACTATTTAAACATTTTTTTTTCTGTAACGAATATTCCAACACAACTAATTTATTATACATCTTTGGATTCAGAAAAATAACCTCTACCAGAAAAAAAAAAGAAAATATATGAAACCATTTGAAAAAAAAAAGTTGACTATCGCTGAAATGAAAATTGATTTTTGCAAAAAATAAAATTAGGGCCCCTTTGTAGAACATGTGAAGCCATTTAATCTTATCTTTGTTTTTTTTTAAATCGGCCAATAAATACAGGAGTTATTGCCAGCGGCGTTTTTTTAGGAGACACCCTGTATATGACCCATATTATAACTTGTTTATTATTTTTTTAAAGATCAAAGTCCTACATTAAAAAGTTTAAAACGTAAAATTAACGTGACATTACAACAATCATTTGTTTTGTTTCCTATAAGTAAACTGCTTAATTAAACTGTTTGTAATGCTCTTCATTGACTCATGAAGGAGTAACTGTATATTGTTGGTCGGAGAATGTGTAAATTATAATTTCAAACGACCCCATGGAATATGTCAAGGCTGCGTCCGGGTCGAAAAATCATATCTATTTTAGATCCATCAGTCACAGTTTGAGATGGCTAAACTGACCTTAAAGCAGTGTTCTCGATGAAGAAGAATAACATGTTACTTGTGCGGCTGAAGGAGTACTGATGTTAATGTTAAAGGTCATAACAGCAAGTTTTCCCATTGCATTTGAATTGGTTTGAAGGCGCCAGTTTAAAAAATAAGTTTTCTTATAATGTGATTTGAACCTCCTATTTTTTATGCTAATATTAATAATCAATATTAATCAATCATGTATAAACGCTTAAGGCTAAAACTGTAGTATTGGCAATTGAGTGTCATCGCTTCACATACCAAATTAAGGCATCAATGCGAAAGCAGTAACTAACATCTATAAATCAACTGCTATTTTGAAATTTGAAGCAAAATATTTAAATTCTTTAAGATTTGCTTTCAAACTAATTGCAACCAACTGAAATGTTATTGACATGGTAAATTTGTGAAGCAATGTGTTTCGATTTTTTGTTATATTCATGCGAAAATATGTGTTTTTGGTTTTTATTACATTTTTTCTTTGGATAGGTCTATATTATTTTGAAAATTTGATACTTGATACAAATTTTCTGTTCTAACCGCTTAAATGTATCTCAAATTGCTCACCAGTTGTGAAATTTGTAGTTTTTGAGAATGTATTTCTGAATAAGTTGATATTTGAAGAAATTTTGATACGTTTTTGGGTTTGATTGGTAAAAACCGAAGTTTTTTACAACCCCATGGAATATGTCAAGGCTGCGTCTAGGTCGAAAATTATATCTATTTTAGATCCATCAGTCACTGTTTCACTGCTAAACTGACCTTAAAGCAGTGTTTTCAGTGAAGAAAAATAACATGTTACTTGTGCAGCTGTAGGAGTACTGATGTTAATGTTAAAGGTCATAACAGCAAGTTTTCCCATTACATTTGTATTGATTTGAAGGCGCCAGCTTAAATAATAAGTTTTCTAATAACGTGTGAACCTTCTATTTTTTTATACTAATATTAATAATCAATATTAATCAATCATATATAAACGCTTAAGGCTAAAACTGTTGTATTGGCAATTGAGTGTCATCGCTTCACATACCAAATTAAGGCATCAATGCGAAAGCAGTAACTAACATCTATAAATCAACAGCTATTTTGAAATTTGAAGCAAAAAAATTGAATACTCTAAGATTGGGCAATTTGCTTTCAAACTAATTGCAATAAACTGAAATGTTATTCAAGTAGAAAATTTGTGATGCAATGTGTTTTTTAAAAAAAAAATTGTTATATTCGTACAGAAATATGTGATTTTGGATTTTTTTACATTTTTTCTTTGAATAGGTCCATATTATTTTGAAAATTTGATACTTGATACAAATTTTCTGTTCTAACCTCTTAATTTTTTCTCATATTCCTCACCAATTGTGAAATTTAGTAATTTTTTAAAATGTATTTCTGGATAGGTTGATATTTGAAGAACGAATATTTGATACGTTTTTATGGTTTTGATTGGTAAATAGTCGAAGTTGGCAAAAAAAGTGATTGTAAATAAGATAGACATATTTTAACTATAACTATAATTATCAACCATCTACTATACTATCAACATAACTAGAACTATAACTATCAACATAAAAAGTTAAAGTTTACTGAGTTCTTATTCGCATAAATATAGTAACAAATTGGTGACCGTTATTTTTATCGACGCATACAATAAATGATTTAAAAAAAGTTGAATTCTATTTCCAGAAAATTTTCAAAATATTTATTGGCAATGATTGGATAAAATGGTACAAATGGGAACTAACGTAAAACCGATTATATGAGACAGTAAATATCTATTACATATGTTGTACATTTCAAATGAAACCCATTGAAACGTGTCTCCATTTAATAGTGACATAGGAACTAATTGTTAGGTAGTATTTTTTTCTTTGTGAGGAAATCCTAACTAATTAATACCATGAAAATTAATTGCCTGAGTATTGCACTTAGAAATTTGTTTACTAGAGAATTAAACATAGCCAGAAAATTGATCTTCAAATTATTTTTTTATTGCCGCATGTTTATACGTCTAAAATTTATCGGCTACTTTTAAGAACATTATTAATATTATTGGATTATTTTTACCGTTCTAACGTATATTCATAATTAAATATTACCAAATTAATAATAACCAACATCTACAAATCAACTGCTATTTTAAAATTTGAAGCAAAAAAAATGAATTCTTTAAGATTGGGTTATTTGCTTTCAAACTAATGAAAACTAACTGAAATGTTATTGACGTAGTAAATTTGTGAAGCAATTTGTTTTTATTTTTGTTATATCGTACAAAAATATGTGATTTTGGTTTTATTTTAATATTTTTCTTTGGATAGGTCCATATTATGTCCATGGTAGAAGTATTGATACTTGATACAAATTTTGCTTCAATATTCCTCATATTCCTCCCAAATTATGTAATTTTTGAGATTGTATTCCTGGATTAGTTCAAATTATGCCTTTAATAAGAACCAAAACAATTGAATTTTTGATCATCGACATAGTTCGTTTAGGTCTTCAAATTTCAATAAAATCGTCCAAAAAAATCTTGGTGTTCTGATTTTTTTGAAAGGCAATATCTGCGAAACTATTGAGAATCGTACCTATGTTCATATTGTTTATTTTTAATTTTGACCCACACTACTTAAAATAAAACTCCTTAAACACAACAAAACATAGGTTATTAAAATTATAAATTTAGACCAAAAGAACTCTCAAGTTTTCAGCAAGTAACTGAATGCCAAACTATGTATACAGGGTGAGTCACGTGGAAAGGTATCCGAAAGATATCCGAAGAAATTTTGATACGTTTGTCGACTCATACAATAAATGATTAAAAAAAGTTATATAATATTGCCAGATTTTTTGTCGAAGTATTGATTGGCAATGATTGGATACAAAATTGTAGATGTCGACACATTTTTGGCAGAGCATCGTAAGTAACAAATTTTTGTAAAATTGTATCCTGGATAGGTTCAAATTATACTTTTTGAAGAAATTTTTGTATTACAATTATAAATTCCAGAGATTTTTTTTTAAATATTGATTAGCAATGATTGGATATAATGGTACAAATGGGAACTAACTCTAAGATATAATGGTAGACATACGTATTAGGAAGTAAATGTTTTTTTTTTATGAAATCGAAATTAGTTAATACCATGAAAATTTAATGCCTCATTATTGCACCTAGAAATTTGATTACCACAGCAAACATAGAAGAGAAAAATTGCCAGAAAATTGATTTTCTAATTATTTTTTATTGCCGCCTATTTATACGACTGGAATTTATTGGCTACTTTTAAGAACATTATTCATACTATTACATTATTTTGACCATTACAATCGATATTTATATTCATAATTAGCACATTTCTCCACTGTCTCCTTCGACAGTGGTACAGTACCACATTTTTTTAAATGTGGTAAAAACAGTAATTTAATATCTAATTATGAATATTACTAATATTGTTATTAAAGACGTAATTATTTCGTAATTATTGATTACGTTCTCTTGGGCTAATATTGTAGCACTCAGGCAAATGATGTGCATTTAAGTCTAGAAAGTTAGTAGGTTAATAATTCGCGCAAGACAAAGATCATCTTTAACTGGCCAGAGTTTCACGAAAATTATTGTGAAGTTCAAGATTATCTTTGATAATGTTAATGACGGCGATAATTCTAATGGCGGTCAAGAGCACTGCACGATCTTACAATTCCCATGCACTTACCTCGATTTCAGTTCTTACATCTGATATTTAATATGCGCAATATTATTAATAAATCGAGCCAAATGGGACGTGATGTTAGGCATTTTAAAATATCATATGCCAAGTGCGCATTTATTTAATGTTGCTTAAAAGTATTTTCGCCATTGAAAATTACCACAGTACAGACAACATTGGTTCTATTAGTAGAATAGGCTTAGACCAGATCTTAAATCTGGGATTAAGTTTAGGTGTAGATTAATAATAATAATAATATTTATTACCAGAAATTTCCTTAAAATTAAAACCCAGAAATCCTTATTTATAAAAGATATTTCTGATATAGTATATAACGCCATTAGGCCGATATGTAGCAAATAACAGGCGCGGGTTGAAGTTTGTAAACCGAGGCGAAGCGAAGCGGAGCGGAGCGCAGCCGAGGTTTATATTCAACCAAGCCTGTTATTTGCATATCGGCCGTATGTTGTTCGATACTTTTTGTAATACCTAAATTACAAAAACTGGTCAATTTATCAATATTAAATTTCAAAATTAATAAACTAGTTATCCAGGCGCAATTTGATACCATAGCCACATCAACGGTTCAAATACAAACAAACAAATCAAAGTGAAATTAGAAAAATAATGTCAGATGTGCAAAGTTCTTCGTTTTGTGGTATCCCCGAAGATGTACTAAATGAAGCAAATGCTGCCACAGTCGATTTACTTCCCCAAAAAAGCAGCAGCAGGTATGAGAAAGAATATGAAGACTTTATTGCTCATAAATTTGCGTTGTCATTTAAATAACGTCCACGGCCGTTATTATAACGGCCAAGACCTTTACGCCTGTCATATCGATCAAGCAGACAGTACTGGTAAATGTCAATAACACAGAGGTATTACAAAAACATAATTTATTTAACGTTGCTAAGGATTAGTTAGGTTGCTATATGTATTATAATTGACAGTTGACATCTGCATTTATGTAATTATGTCCATGTATGCAGTGATTATTTATTTTATTTTGCATTGTGATGTTATTTTCCTATATAATAGATTTAAATCTGGGATTAAGTTTAGGTGTAGATTAATAATAATAATATTTATTACCAGAAATTTCCTTAAAATTAAAACGCTTAAATCACTTGTTCACAAAAGATATTTCTAATAACATAGTTTATTATTAGTTGCCAAGGATTAGTTAGGTTGCTATATTGACAGTATTTACTATTGACGGTATTGACATATTATCATAATTGACAGTTGACATCTGCATTTATTTAATTGTGTCCATGTATGCTGTGATTATTTATATTATTATACATTGTGATGTTATTTTGCTATATAATTTATGTTATTAAAATTTAATAGAGTTATATATTTTGAGATAGAGAGGGACTGCCTCGAATCTCTAGGGGGCAGAATTGGTAGAGAGAATTGGATTGCGAATTTCCTACGAAGCTGTTTGCAGAATTTGGATCAGCTGCAACTTCGTGCATCATTGAGGTGATTGCACAGCATAGCCAACCTCAGAAAAGGATCGTCAATACATCTAAAGTCGTGTGCTCTACCAACTGATAAGATTCCAATCAAAAAGGTATCTTTCAACACACAAATATGCGCTGACTGTGCTAATAGTATTTTAGTTTAGGGATTTAGTTTTGTTAATCTAAGGGCTTAGGTGTTATATAATTTTGATTTAGTTCATTTTGAATTTGAGCTTATTTTTTTTCAAAAAGCACATTAAATGGCCACAAATAAAGTATACTTTAAGTATGAATGAACAAAGTATCTTTATTGTACCTTTGTATTACAAATAACTATGGCAATGATACATGCTAACCTACAAGCACAAGTATAAATGCAATACTGTTTTTGCTTTTCCTGTAAAATGACAAAAATGGCAGATAACATGTTTTGCCATAACAGTGCTAAGTTTTGTTGATAAAAGTTTTATTTTTGTTATCTTGTTTTTCAATTTATGTTTATTGAACTCAATTTGAACCAACAATAGTTGCATTTATTTCCAAGAACTTCTATCTAAGGAACCTAACTTCGTGAACCTGAGATAAGAGCTAAGGATAATCAAAGTTATTATACATAACAACATATTAACAATACAAAATATTCTTAACAAAATATCACAATATACATACATGATCATCATATCATATAACTGATAATCGATTCGCATACGTATTAATAATAATAATAATCCCTATAGCACCTCAACTGTGGCCAAATTGGTTACAGTCGTGAAATATTTATATTTTTATTGCATGTTAATTTATTGTTTCATTACTTTTTACGTTCCATCCTTGCATAAATCTGAAAAATTGCAGAGACGAGAATCTCGTGCAGCTGGTTAATGACATTAAGACAACATACATACATCTGATCATCATATCATACAACTGATCATCCATGCACATATGTATTAATAATAATAATAATAATCCCTGTAGCACCTCTACTGGGGCCAAATTGGTTACATTCGTGAAATATTTATATTTTTATTGCATGTTTGTTTATTTTTTCATTACTTTTCACGTTCCATCCTTGCATAAATCTGAAAAATTGCAGAGTCGAGAATCTCGTGCAGCTGGTTAATGACATTAAGACAATGACGAAATCTAAATTATCCATTATTGTACAACGCGAACTAAAATAAATGCAATTGTCATTTTATTAACCAAAGGCTCGTGATGGTTCTTCGTGACGAAGGGGAGTTTATGTGCTACCCAAACAATAGTCTCTCGAGCATCATAGCGATCTATCGGATTGCCTCATCGGCTCGATAAACAAAACGTGATACTGCTGAGCGCTTCCGCCTAGAATCTTTAAATCACAGCGATTCGCATCTGCAATGATTGAAATCTGGCATAATAACAAAATGTTGTATATAATCATTCATATTTACGCCACAAAAATTGATGTAATTGGTTTATCTGCGACTTATAAATAATACATTTGTTATGTACGGTCGCGGCCATAAAAAAGTGGGACAGGTTTTTTGACTAGTGTAATTTTGGTTTAACTAAACATGTCAAAAACTTGTGCAACTTGCCTGATAGACCATCCATTTTCAATTTCTTTATTGTTTTTAGAAGGGAGAAGTACGACCAAAACTTGGTTAGTTTCACAATTTTTTAATAGAAAAACTCTACAATTGTTTCGGTCTAACGACCATTATCAAGAGACAAATAAAACTGATCTCATGATAATGGTTGTGAGACCGAAACAATTGTAGAGTTTTTTTATTAAAAAATTGTGAAACTTAACGCTGTGCTTTATTTATACTAATTTAAAGATGTTTCAGCAAGTATTAACCACCGATTCATACAATCTAAATATCCTGCATATTTATATTTAATGCTGTTTGAAACTATTATACATCGAATAAAGTATCAAAGCACCAATTTAGTGCAGTTCTATATGTAGGTTGCGACGTCCATTAGGAGAGTGCACTGAAAAGTCTCCTTAATGCGCTCCTCGTACTTAAGTGTAATTGGTGTTTGGAAATAGAGGACGTTTATGCCTGATGCTTTCAGTGAATGTCATCTACTTGCAGATTCTGACCTAGAAAAGTGATTACTAGGCGGCGTCTTGTCGATTTAAGTGCAGACAATCCGCGGCAATTATTTAAATCAGCACAGTTTCTACACGTTGAACTTACAAGTTGACATATAAGTTGACTGGCGTAAAAATGCGATTTGAAAGTGTTCAGGTGCTAAATTTGAAAATCGTTTCGAAATTTCAAACGTTATATAATTTATGGACTGAAGTTATTTATTTATAATAAATAAGTAAACTATTTAATCCATATTCTCGAAGAGCAGAACTAAAGCTTCTTTCTTCTCTTCGATTATTCACCCTTCTTGAAGGTTTCGTGTCGTCGTCCATGTGCTGATTCTATTTCTGCCGCCGATGATCTTGAGCAGCCCAAAGCTTTTTAGGAACCAAATATTATACTTATATTTCACATTTTGCAAAATTTTGGTCTCAAGTCTTTTACAATATACCTGCGGTATTAAACAATATATATATTACCTTCAATTGAACTGAAAATTTGAAAAATGGCTCATCTCCGAAAATTATAATTTTTCAGGAGACAAAAACCTTAATTTCTGTTGAATCATTGACTTATTTGAGAAGTTTTTTTTTTTAAATTACTCTATCGCCACTATGAAAACAAAACATGAGCCTTTCTTGCTAATACTATATTGGTGTATATACTATGTTCGATTTTTATTTGTAACTAATAAGGCTGTCGTTTCATTTTTGAAGTTTCAGTATTGAACAAGTGAGAAAATCAAACATATAACTCTCTGCATTGACATTTCTGACAATGTATAACTTGCAAATTTGATATTAAATTCGTATACAGTGTACATGAAACTAATTCTACTGAAAATTTGACATCGTATCAGTATTAAACAACTGAGAAAATCAAACATATAACTTTGTGCATTGACAAGAATGGGTTAGCCATTACTGAAATTTCTGAAAATTTATTATTTGCAACTATGATATTAGATTCGTATATAGTACACCTTAAACTAATTCTTCTGAATATTTGACAAAGTTGCAGTATTATATACGGGAGAAAATCAATTATATAACTTTCTGCATTGACAAGAATGGGTTAGCTATTACTAAAATTTCTGAAAATTTATTACTTGCAAATTTTATATTAGATTCGTGTACAGTACACCTGAAAATAATTCTCCTAAAAGTTTGACAAAATTTCAGTATTGAATAAGGGAGAAAATAAAACGTATAACTTTCTGCATTGACAAGTATGGGTTTGCTATTACTGAAATTTCTGAAAATGTATTATTAAAAATTTGATATTAGATTCGTGTACAGTGCACAAGAAACTAATTCTCTTAAAAACTTGACAAAGTTTCAGTATTAAATACGGGAGAAAATGAAACATATAACTTTCTGCATTGACAAGTATGGGTTAGCTGTTACTGAAATTTCTGAAAATTTATTACTTGCAAATTTGATATTAGAGTCGTGTACAGTACACCTTAAACTAATTCTCCTAAAATTTTGACAACATTTCATTATTAAATAAGGGAGAAAATTAAACATATAACTTTCTGCGTTGACAAGTATGTGTTAGTTATTGCTGAATTTTCAGAAAATTTATTATTTCCAAATTTGACATTAAATTTGTATATAGCACACCTAAAACTAATTCTACTGAAAATTTGACAACATTTCAGTATTAAATAAGGGAGAAAATCAAATATATAACTTTCTGCATTGACAAGTATGGGTTAGCTGTTACTGAAATTTCTGAAAGTTTATTATTTGCAAATTTGAAATTAGATTCGTGTACATTACACCTGAAACTAATTCTCCTGAAAGTTTGACAAAATTTCAGTATTGAATAAGGGAGAAAATATAACATATAACTTTCTGCATTGACAAGTATAGGTTAGCTATTACTGAAATTTCTGAAAATTTATTATTTGCAAATTTGATATTATATTCGTGTACATTGCACATGAAACTAATTCTCCTGAAAATTTGACAAAGTTTCAGTATTGAATAAGGGAGAAAATGAAACATATAACTTTCTGCATTGATATTTTATATAGATAATTTCTGAAAATTTATTATTTGCAAATTTGATATTAGATTCGTGTACAAAATACCCGAAACTAATACTCCTGAAAATTTTACAAAGTATCTGTATTGAAAAACTGAGAAAATCAAACATATAACTTTCCGCATTGACAAGTATGGGTAAGCTATTACTGAAATTTCTGAAAATTTATTATTTGCAAATTTGATATTAGATTCGTATACAGCACACCTAAAACTAATTTTACTAAAAATTTGACAAAGTAGCAGCTTTAAATAAGGGAGAAAATCACACATACAACTTTCTGCTTTGAAGAGTATGGGTTTGCTATTACTGAAATTTCAGAAAATTTCTTACTTGCAAATTTGATATTAGATTCGTGTACAGTACACCTAAAACTAATTCTTCTGAAAATTGGACAAAATTTTAGCCATAAATAGGGGAGAAAATTAAACATATAACTTTCAGCATTGACAAGTATGGGTAAGCTATTCTGAAATTTCTGAAATTTTATTACTTGCAAATTTGATATTATATTCGTGTACAGTACAACTGAAACTAATACTACTAATACTAATACTCTAGATAATACTAATTCAGTAATAAATAAGGGTGGAAATCAAACATATAACTTTGTGCATTGACAAGTATGGCTATTACTGAAATTTCTGAAACTTTATTATTTGCAAATTTGATATTAGATTCGTATACAGTACACATACAACTAATTTTCCTGAAAATTTGACAAAATTTCAGTTTTAAATAAGGGAGAAAATCAAACATATAACTTTCTGCATTGACAAGTATGGGTTAGCTATTACTGAAATTTCTTAAAACTTATTATTTAAAAATTTGATATTATATTCGTGTGCACTATACCTGAAACTAATACTTCTGAAAATTTGACAAAATTTCAGTATTAAATAAGAGAGAAAATCAAACATATAACTTTGTGCATTGACAAGAATGGGTTAGCTATTACTGAAATTTCTGAAAGTCCATTATTACCAAATTTGATATTAGATTCGTATACAGTATAGCTGAAATCAGTTCTCCTAAAAAATTGACATAGTTTCAGTATTATATAAGGGAGAAAACTAAAGATATAACTTTCTGCATTGATAAGTTAGGGTTAGCTATTACAGAAATTTCTGAAAATCTATTATTTACAAATTCGATATGAGATTTGTGTACAGTATAGCTGAAACTAATTCTCCTGAAAATTTGGCAAAATTTCAGTACTAAATACGAGAGGAAATTAAACATATAACTTTCTGCATTGAAGAGTATGGGTTAGCTATTACTGAATTTTCAGAAAATTTATTATTTGCAAATTTGATATCAGATTTGTGTACAGTACATCTGAAACTACTTCTACTGTAAATTTGACAAGGTTTCAGTATTAAATAAGGGAGAAAATAAAAGATATAACATGATATATGCCTAATTCATATATTAAAATAAATATTTTTTTTCTTCAATCGTTCAATCATTTTGATAACAACATGCACACTGTCATAAAATATAACCTCTTTTGTTTTAAATTTAACCTTTTTTCTTAAGGCTCTGTTAGAGCCAATTTAGTTAAAAATAAAAATGGATCAGAGTTTATGTGTACATGAAAAAAGAACGAAAAATTCCATTTTGAATCATACCCGAGATGAGATAATTTCATTCAATTATTTGTTGATAAAAAGCTAAATGATAACTATTTTGCATATCATGATTGTATTAGTATTGTTAAAAAACATGCTCGTTTGTTTTGCTTTCAAATTAATAATCTTAAAAGATCAGGTGGAACAAATTGCTTCCTCCACTTAATTCCACCGAAAGCATGATACATTTGAACGAATTTGCATACAACTGCCAGTAGAAGCGTCTATTAACGTAAGGGGTGATGTCATTTTGAATAGTACAACAATTCATCGCCAAGTAATCACGAAACAGAAAAAATCTCCTCTGGCATTTACAGCCACATGAATGCTAAACTAATTGAACTTCTGTGTAAGTGTTATTTATAAATGCTACGAAGGAGAACCTCGTCCAAGCATTCCTACGCATAGCGACGTTACTTAATTTTAATTGTGGCTCGAATCCGAAGCGGATGGACGCCTGCGGTTTCCCAAGACCACCTAAAAACAATGCGGTGTATCCTGAAATTAAATTTAAAAAGTGGACGCCGTTGATCGCTCGGAAATATACAAGTCAGACGCCGCCAAGTGAAAATCCTCCTACAAGACGCATCTCAAGACAATAAAATAGCCACGTTCGCAGCGGAAATTACGAGCAGCGCCTGACGTAATGCATTACGAGTAATCCAGGCCCATAATTAAATGGGGCTTATCTTTTTTGATTCCTGCAGCACGCAGCAATGAGCAAAATAACAGCACAGCAAGTGAATACCATCAAATATTAAAAAAAAAGGCTCATTTCCTTGTTAAAAGGCGGCAATTTTATCACCACCATTAACTTCAAACGTGCATTATTATTACAGTTATAACGAGCCATCACCGCCGACGTGTAATTATGTATGGGTGAAAGAATATTTATTGCTAAATATGAGAATATTTTTCTTCTTGTGTGTGTGTGTTTTTCCATAGCAGTTCTCATGCATTCACTTTTACTTTATAAATAAAATATTAAGCCTGCTGCTAGCGATTTGTCATTGCGCAACTGCGGGAACAGCTTACTTACTCGCTCTCATTGAGAATTGTCAGAAATTGAAGGAAGAAATTATATGAATAAAAAAAGAATGTTTTGCGGCCTCAATGCAATTAACTTAATGTGATGATTGTATGATACTTGATGTGATGTTGAATGCGATGATAACCGTGACAAAGGCCTTACGTCCTTAACTCGAACCGCTACCCTGACATATTGTGCGAGGATTAAATGTAGTGTAAGTCTGGGAATTTCATAAATACTTTGGGAATTGTATTTTCCCCAATGTACGATACTTAAGTACCAATACTTAATGTAATGTAACGTACAGTGCCTCTATGGCCGGTTCATTGCGGGTTCTTGCAAAACACAATTTGTACAAGTTTCAAATTTAAATTTATATAAGAACGAATTTGAAAATTGGTGAAAAATGACTAATTAAACAAGTAATAAGAAGAAAAACAGTTGACAATTTTACAGTTTCAAAATAAATATATGAGTTAGGGCTATTTTCAATGAAATAATCAATAAATGAACAAGCAGTTTAAAAAAGCGAAATTTAAAATATCAATTTGTTCTTTTGTATTTAAACAAAGTGATGAGTTCTGCGAATGATAATACCGCATAACCCCTTTTACGGATATACATGGTGATTCAAAAGGTATACTCCAAACTTAAGGGTGCGATGTGGGATGCTATGCAAAGCAAAACATGTTAATAAACCTATGTCTTATTTCCAACCGTTATCTAGTTACAGAGGATTTCTTTATTTTTATCATGTTCTGTTAAATCAAGTCATAATAAAAAATAAGTCAAACAAATGCTAATTTGTTATGGCAGAATTAGCATTTTTATATCACCGATTACACCTAAATGTTTAAACCTCTGTTTTTGAATCACCCAGTATATCAAATTTAATTGAAATCTGCCAAATTTGCAATTATAATTGTCAAATTCTGTTAAACTTTCTAAATTGGTGCAATTTCCGACTGAGACATTCAAAATCTATAAAATTCAAAACTTGTGCTGTAAAAATCTGTCAATTTTACAATAGATACTGCCTGAATCTGTTAAATTTTGTCAATTTTTGATATACCAATTTTAAAATGTAAACATCTATCCGATTTTAAAATGCAACAGTTTACATATGTCAAATTCTTAATTAAAACCGTCGAAATCTGTCAAATTTTCAATTGCAACTGTCAAAATATGTCAAATTCTTAGCTTGAGCTATGAAAACCAGCCAATTTTGATAATTAGTTCTGATTCCATAATAGTTATAATATTAATAAATTATCTAATTATATACGCAATAAAATTTATTGTATTAGAGCAAAACAGACAAACCCATCCAACCTAGGTATAAAAAATAGGCTATAAACAGTAACCTTCGGGTGAGGTTGACAGCTATAAGATGGCTTATGATTGGTTGAAAATCAGTTTGTGTCAAAAGTATCAATAGATACTGCCAAAATTTGTCTATTTTTTATGCCCCAGTGCAAAAATGTAAAATGCTATCAGATCGCACGTTGAAAACAACAGTGACACTACACAAAATAGACATTTTTCAGTAGGGTTTGTTAAGATTTGCTGATTGTTTTTTGTCATAAACAGATTACCATTAATATACCTATATTGCTATATTGCCTGTTGCAATTTTTGTGCTATTAATAATATGTTTTATGATTCTTTCAATTTATTTATTAACAATAAGGTTAAAAATAAAATTATATAAAACAAAACTGTCTTTTAACAAATTTTGAGATGCATAAGTTATTGTTGATGATTGTTTTTTGTCATAATAAGATTACCATTAATATACTGATTATAGCAATACTTGTGCTATTAATAATATTTTTCATGATTGTTTTAATTTATTTGTTAATAAGGTTAAAAATAAAATTATATAAAATAAAACTGTCTTTTAACAATAACTTTTGTATTGTGTCACTTTGTCAAATCATTTTTTGTCTTATGTTCATACATTAGGATTTTCTGTTGTGTATAATAAATCTGTTAAATTTGGAACAACTTTCTAAAGGGGTACAATTTTCGACTGAGACATTCAAAATCTATAAAATTCCAAGCTTCTGGTGTGAAAATCTGTCCATTTTTCAACAGATACTGCTTGAATCTGTTAAATTTGTCAATTTTAGATATCCCAGTGTCAACATGGAAACATCTATCGGATTTTTAAGTGCTACAGTTCACATACGTCAAATTATCAATTAAAACCGTCGAAATCTGTCTAATTTTCATTTTTTTTTTTAATTTGTCTATTTTTGATGTCCCAGTGCAAAAATGTAAAATGCTATCAGATCGCGCGTTGAAAACAACAGTGACAATACACAAAATACATATTTTTCGGTAGGATTTGATAAGTTTTGCTGATTGTTTTTGTTCATAAACAGAATACCATTAATATACTGCCTATAGCAATTTTTGTGCTATTAATAATATGTTTTATGATTCATTCAATCTATTTATTAATAATAAGGTTAAAAATATAATTATATAAAAGAAAACTGTCTTTTAACAAATTTTGAGATGCATAAGTTATTGTTGATGATTTTTTTTGTCATAAAAAGATTACCATTAATATACTGCTTATAGAAATACGTGTGCTGTTAATAATATTTTTCATGATTGTTTTAATTTGTTTATTAACAATAAGGTTAAAAATAAAATTATATATAATAAAACTATCTTTTAACAATAACTTTTGTATAGTGTCACTTTGTCAAATCATTTTTTGTCTTATGTTCATACATTCGAATTTTCTGATGTGTATAATAAATCTGTAAAATTTTGAATAACTTTCTAAATGGGTGCAATTCCTGACTGAAACATTCAAAATCTATAAAATTCAAAGCTTCTGCTGTGAAAATCTGTCCATTTTTCAATAGATACTGCCTGAATCTGTTAAATTTTGTCAATTTTTGATATCCCAGTATTAAAATATAAACATCTACCAGATTTTTAAGTGCAACAGTTCACATACGTCAAATTCTTAATTAAAACCGTCAAAATCTGTCTAATTTTCAATTGCAACTGTTAAAATATGTCAAATTCTTAGCTTCAGCTATGAAAACCTGCCAATTTTTGAATAGATACTGCAAAAATTTGTCCATTTTTGATGTCTCAGTGCAAAAATGTAAAAAGCTATCAGATCGCACGCTGAAAACAACAGTGACACTACACAAAATGCACATTTTTCAGTAGGATTTGTTAAGTTTTGCTGATTGTTTTTTGTCATAAACAGATTATAATTAATATACTGCATATAGCAATTGTTGTGCTATTAATAATTTGTTTTATGATTCTTTCAGTTTATTTATTAACAATAAGGTTAAAAATAAAATTATATAAAAGAAAACTGTCTTTTAACAAATTTTGAGATGCGTAAGTTATTGTTGGTGATTGTTTTGTGTCATAAAAAGATTACCATTAATATACTGCTTGTAGCAATACTTGTGTTATTAATAATATTTTCCATGATTGTTTTCATTTATTTGTTAACAATAAGGTTAAAAATAAAATTATATAAAATAAAACTGTTTTAACAAATTTTGAGATGCATAAATTATAGGCATTAGATGTGAATGCCAATTTTTCCATTCCATATAGTATTAGTACTAACTTGTATCGCAAATTCGTTGTTATTTTGTAATTATAATAAACAGCAGTAATACACATTCACGACCTTTTTGCAACCGAGTTGGCTGCGTTTTCTTTTTGTCATGTTGGACAAACTGATTCAGTGATGCAACATAAGTTAATTATATTTTTGTTTAGGTTAATAAAGAAGACACTTGGTTAAGTTTCACAAGTTTTATAGAATTGCTCTATAAAATATTTTTGTTTAGGTTAATAAATAAAACACTTGGTAAAGTTTCACAGGTTTTTTTTTATAGCAATTCTATAAAACTTGTGAAACTTTACCAAGTGTCTTTTTCATTAACTTAATCAAAATGTTTCACCAAGAAGTAATCACTTCCTCATACAATTTAATTATATTTGATTTTGTCGATTTGCTTCCTACAACATTCTCAGATTTATAATTTTCTGCCGTTCCATGTTCATCTCTAATTATTTAAACTTCACATCTGGCAACAATGTTATTTAAAAAATATAACCTCAGATTGAAAACAACTTAACCTCAAATAAAATGACAAGTTCCATTGGGGAATTCAGATATTTCCGAAACACTACAACAAAATTACTAGATATTCATAGACTCCCCTGACGCAAAAAGATCGTGATTGGAGAATACGTGTGCACTATTGTAATTATTAAATCATTATTGACTCTGATAAATTGTGGAATTAATTTGGTTATATAATATATTATTCCCGCTGAATAATTGAAAGAATAATAATAATAATTAATAATCAATTATTTGTGTAAATTTACACAAACTAATATTAATTTGCACTCATAAGGTCCCATGTAATGATAGATTATTAGATTACATATAATACATACATAATTATTTAGAAACCATCCAAAAACATAATTATCCCGGAATCAACTTTGGCTCACGTGGAACAAAAAAAAAACGTAATGACTCTAATGTGACCTAAATTCAATTTTCCATCCACAGTCACGAAATTGCATAATTCACGGCGCAATTCTACACCTTCCCGATTAAAGCGGTAAATAGCATGTAATTATAACACCTATGTAACTCGCGCTTCAACAAATTCGTAATTATGGTGCAGCTTTAATTGCGCAACCAATCATGTCATAATCTCGTTCAAAATTTCAAGCTGGATGATGATAAATTTGTAACGACCAAATAATTATAATTCATCCTTAAGAAAGCGTCATTCAGATCAAGCGGTGTAATTATTACAAATAATGTGGCATTAATGTACAGTTGAGTCGTATAGAAACACAATATCCAAATACCGAAATTTTGGGAATTAACCAAAAACCGCTCTACTCGACAATCTATTTCCCCAAATTTTGGAAATTAATTTTCTACATCCTGTTAGCTCTACAAAATGTATTGTAATACTAAAAAAATCTTTGTTATATAGCATTTATGTGATAAAATCAGTTAAAAATTGGATAATGTTAGTTTTGAAACCAATATGGGGATAATGTTTGACCTGTGAAAACCTACACCTAATAAATTTACTGTGCCCTATATCGTAATGGTGAGAAATAAATGTACTCCTTCCCAACGAAAGTTTATGTATAAGAAAACATTGATACAGCTCACAAATATGCATATTTAACCACTAAATCATAATTATTTTAAATACCCCGCAAGCAAACTATGCACATGATGGTGATCTGCTAAACATGCGGATGCAATTACAGAACTGAAAGTTTGCCCGTCTTCCAGCGGTGCATTTCCATATCACGTGGATGGATTGGAAAAATTTCATCATAACGCTTCCCATAACAACTCTAACGTGGTAACATTTAACGGCTCTTAATCTCCGAAACATCTCCATTAGCATCCTTGTAAGGACCATCAATTCACGCCTGAAATTTGCATATGGCAACGAGCACAATAAAATCCAAATTTAAGCTTCGTAAACTTCGCATGTTGTGAAGAGCAACCGCCTGGAATGTTCGCTAGCGCTAGAGCAGTGAAAGTTATTTCTAAGGTCACAATAATCGTGGCCTTTTTCTAGGTTGAAGATGAGTAGATCTGTGTGGACGTTCCCGTGAGAATACCGCAAGACACTGACTTCGGAAGTTTTACATCAACTTCTGACTCAAATACCCAAGAGGTTCAAGTTCAATGAATTAATTCGGCCAGATATAACTGTAACGCCTCATTAACGGATAATTACTTCAATCAACAAGGATGTGTTTAGTATTCAATATGCGTAAACTGTGTAAAGTCGACTTTCAGATAATCGTCGGCATAATAGAATGCGGATCCTTACGTGTCCTGATCTGAATGGAAACGTTTGTGCTCACAATAGCAACCAATATTTTCAGTCATGACGAGCTTAACCTTTCGAAAATGATCCGCTCAGGATGTACTTATATCATAATTAATGCCGCTTAATATTCCGCAATCTTCTGCATGCATAAAAAATAATTACCAGCTCGTGTCGATCTTGATCCAAATTCGCCTTATGCACGATCAACTAGAAATGCGTTCCCATGCCTGATGTGTGGGTATGACTATTGAAATTCAATTAAAAGAAAATTATGACAAGTCGGACGAGTGCTTTTGGATTACTTTTTAATTAAGCCGGTCTGGTGGAATTGAGCAATTTTTTCGAGTGATAGATTAAAATTCAATTAAAACGTAAAAGTTGTGGCATAATTAGCGCAATTATTAAATTTCACGTGCAAAGATAATGCTGCATTGTAGCACTTGCCAGCAGCACGATTTATCATGATTGAACCATTTCTGTTTTATTATTAATTACATGTTTGCATAGTACTGCTGCAGGTAATTTCACTATTAGCGTTAGTTTAGATACAATTATTCTGCTCTTAATTTTTTTGTTATTGGAAATTAAGCGATTTTATATAGCGTGTTCAGAAATTTAGATTTAATAAACGAGTACATAATGTCAGGTTCGGTTAGGTTCTACATCAGGGGTCCCCAAACTTTTTTAAGGCCGGACCTAGAATACGATTTTTATTTATTACGTTAATCGACGCCACAGTGGACAAAGAACATACGTGGCAAATATTACAAAAATTTATAGGGTGGTTCGTAAGTTATGATTAATTGAAAAAAAACCGCAATATTAATTAACCACCCTGTATATATGTTATAAAGATCGATAGACCCATAAAATATAGTTTAAATAGTTCCAAATCATTTCGAATATTAATCGTCAGCACTGAAAATCGGACCAGTTTTCAACTGATATAGAAATATGCAAAAATTTCCAGCTTAATTCTCCTAATATGTTAAATTTTTAAATGAAATTGTTTAATTATCACATTTCAAACTGTTCAAATTTGTGAAGTTTTTAGTAACGAGATGAGAATCTAGAAAAAATCAGCACTTAATAGCGAACTGTAGTAAAATTTTCAACTTGAATCTCTAAAATCGGTAAAATTTTAATTGAACTGTTCAAATGTGTGACATTTTCAAATCCAACTGTAAAAAATTGTCAAATTTTGGCTGAAATTGATCATTTTTGCTACTGTCAAATTATGTTAATGCCAAAATATTCCAAATCATTTAAAACATTAATCTTCAGCCTGAAAATCGGACCAGTTTTCAACTGATATCGAAATATGCCAAAATTTCCAGCTTAATTCTCCGAATATGTTAAATCTTTAAATGAAATTGTCTAATAAATTGTCTAATTGTCTAATTTTCAATTATAATTGTGCACATAGAAAAAAATATATATATTTGGATTATGTTTTAATAGAAACTGCCAAGAACTTTCATCTGCCAAAGCTGTCAAATTTTAACTGAAATTGCCAGTTTGCGAATTTTTGTATTATCAAAAACATGTAAATATCTTGCTTCATCTGTGAAAATCTTTCCAGTTTTCTGGTAACAAACTGTCACATTTCAAACTGTTCAAATTTATGAAGTTTTTAGTACCAGGTGTGAGAATCTAGAAAAAAATCAGCACTTAATATCGAACTGTAGTAAAATTTTCAACTTGAATCTCTAAAATCGGTAAATTTTTAATTGAAACTGTTCAAATGTGTGACATTTTCAAATCCAACAGTCAAATTTTGGCTGAAATTGTCCATTTTTGTTACTGCCAAAGCATGGTAATGCAAAAAATATTCCAAATCATTTCAAATATTAATCATCAGCACTGAAATGCGAAATAGTTTTCAACTGATATCGAAATATGCCAAAATTTTCAGCTTAATTCTCCGAATATGTTAAATTTTTAAATGAAATTGCCTATTTGTCTAATTTTCAATTAGAATTGTGCACACAGAAACAAGTCTAATGTGTCAAATGCTAGTCTTTATCAGTGAAAATCTTTAATAAAAAAACAAAATCCTTTCCTAAATGATAGTTTTCCACTTTAATCAATAAAACTGCGTCAAATTTTTGACTAAAACACTCATCTGTAAAATTATTAACTGTAACAAGTCTAATGTGTCAAATGCTAGGCTTCATCAGTGAAAATCTTTCCAGTTTTCTGGTAACAAACTGTCACATTTCAAACTATTCAAATATGTGAAGTTTTTAGTACCAGGTGTGAGAATCTAGAAAAAAACAGCACTTAATATCGAACTGTAGTAAAATTTTCAACTTGAATCTCTAAAATCGGTAAATTTTTAATTGAAACTTTTCAAATGTGTGACATTTTCAAATCAAACTGTCAAAAATTGTCAAATTTTGGCTGACATTGTCCATTTTTGTTACTGACAAATCATGTCAATACCAAAATATTCCAAATCATTTAAATATTAATCATCAATACTGAAAATCGGAATAGTTTTCTACTGATATCGAAATATGCCAAAATTTCCATCTTAATTCACCGAATATGTTAAATTTTTAAACGAAATAGTTTATTTGTCTAATTGTCAATTAGAATTGTGTACACAGAAACAAGTCTAATGTGTTAAATACTAGGCTTCATCAGTGAAAATCTTTAACAAAATTTTAAAAAAATGTCCTGTCTTTAATGATAGTTTTCCACTTTAATCAATAAAACTCCGTCAGATTTTTGACTAAAACACTCATCTGTAAAATTATTAGTTGTAACAAGTCTAATGTGTCAAATTCTCGGCCTTATCAGTGAAAATCTTTCCAATTTTCTGGTAATAAACTATCACATTTTAAACTGTTCAAATTTGTGAAGTTTTTAATACCAGGTGTGAGAATCTAGTAAAAAATCAGCACTTAATATCGAATTATAGTAAAATTTTCAACTTGAATCTCTAAAATCGGTTAATTTTTAATTGAAACTGTTCAAATGTGTGACATTTTCAAATCTAACTGTCAAAATTTGTCAAATTTTGGCCGAAATTGTTCATTTTTGTTACTGTAAAAGCATGTTAATGCAAAAAATATTCCAAATCGTTTCAAATATTAATCATCAGCACTGGAAATCGGAATAGTTTTCAAGTGATATCGAAATATGCCAAAATTTCCAGCATAATTCTCCGAATATGGTAAATTTTTTAATGAAATTGCCTATTTGTCTAATTTTCAATTAGAATTGTGCACACAGAAAAAAGTCTAATGTGTCAAATGCTAGGCTTTATCAGTGAAAATCTTTAACAAAATAAAAAATTAAAAAAATCCTTTCCTAGATGATAGTTTTCCCCTTTAATCAATAAAACTCCGTCAGATTTTTGACTAAAACAATCATCTCTAAAATTATTAACTGTAACAAGTCTAATGTATCAAATGCTAGGCTTCATCAGTAAAAATCTTTCCAATTTTCTGGTAACAAACTGTCACATTTCAAAGTGTTCAAATTTGTGAAGTTTTTAGTACCAGGTGTGAGAAAAAAATCAACACTTAATATCGGACTGTAGTGAAATTTTCAACTTGAATCTCTAAAATCGGTATTTTTTTAATTGAAACGGTTCAAATGTGTGACATTTTCAAATCCAACCGTCAAAAATTGTCAAATTTTGGCTGAAATTTTCCATTTTTGTTACTGCCAAAGCATGTTGATGCAAAAAATATTCAAAATCTTTTCAAATATTTATCATCAGCACTGAAAATCGGAATAGTTTCCAACTGATATCGAAATATGCCAAAATTTCCAGCTTAATTCTCCGAATATGTTAAATTTTTAAATGAAATTGTTTAATTGTCTAATTTTCAATTATAATTGTGCACATAGAAAAAATATATATATTTGGATTATGTTTTAACAGAAACTGCCAAAACTGTTAAATTTTAACTGAAACTGCCAGTCTGCGAATTTTTGTATCTCAAAAACATGTAAAGATAAAAAAAATTGTTACGTCATGTCAGGTACTAATCTTCCGCAATGAAAACCGTACAAGTGTACATCAGCAACAAATTACCATATTTTCAACTGTCACAACTTATCAAATTTTGGCTGAAATTGTCCATTTTTGTTATTGCCAAATCATGTTAATGCAAAAAATATTCCAAATCATTTCGAATATTAATCGTCAGCACTGAAAATCGGACCTGATAAAACTGATATAATAAACATATATGCTAAATTTCCAGCTTAATTCTTCGAACATGTTAAATTTTTATATGATACTGTGTAATTGTCTAATTTTCAATTATAATTGTGCACATACAAAAAATATATATTTGGTTTTAACAGAAACTGCCAGAACTGTCAAATTTTAACTGAAAATCCAGTCTGCGAATTTTTGTATCTCAAAAACATGTAAATATCACAATATACCAAGTCATTTCAGATACTAATCTTCAGCAGTGAAAACCGTAGAAGTTTTCATCTGCAACCAATTTTCATATTTCCAACTGTCAAATTTTAAGTAAAATTGCCAATCTGCCAATTTTTGTATCTCAAAAACATGTCAATGTCAAAATATGCCAAATCATGTCAGATACTAATCTTCAGCAGTGAAAAACGTACAAGTTTTCATCTTCAACAAATTTTCATATTTCAAACTGTCAAATTTTAAGTAAAACTGCCAGTCTGCGAATTTTTGTATCTCAAAACATATCATTATCAAAATATGCCAAATCATGTAATATACTAATCTTTAGCAGTGAAAACAATACAAGTTTTATCTGCAACAAATTTTCATATGTCCAAGTGTCAAATTGTAATTATAACTGCCAGTCTGTAAATTTTTGTTACACAGAAATATGTCAATGTCAAAATATGCCAAATAATGTCAGATACTAATCTTTAGCAGTGAAAGCCGTACAAGTTTTCATCTGCAACAAATTTTCTAAAACAATCATCTGTAAAATTATTAACTGTAACAAGTCTAATGTGTCAAATGCTGGGCTTCATCAGTGAAAATCTTTAACAAAATTTAAAAAAAATCGTTTCCTAAATGCTAGTTTTCTACTTTAATCAATAAAACTCCGCCAGATTTTTAACTAAAGCAATCATCTGTAAAATTATTAACTGTAACAAGTCTAATGCGTCAACTGCTAGGCGTCATCTGTGAAAATCTTTCCAGTTTTCTGGTAACAAACTGTCACATTTCAAACTGTTCAAATTTGTGAAGTTTTTAATACCAGGTGTGAGAATCTAGAAAAAAAAATCAGCACTTAATATCGAACTGTAGTAAAATTTTCAACTTGAATCTCTATAATCGGTCAATTTTTAATTGAAACTATTCAAATGTGTGACATTTTCAAATCCAACTGTCAAAAGTTGTCAAATTTTGGCGGAAATTGTCCATTTTTGTTACTGCCAAAGCATGTTAAAGCAAAAAATATTCCAAATCATTTCAAATTTTAATCATCAGCACTGAAAATCGGAATAGTTTTCAACTGATATCAAAATATGCCAAAATGCCTTAATTCTCCGAATATGTTAAATTTTTAAATGAAATTGCCTATTTGTCTAATTTTCAATTAGATTGTGCACACAGAAACAAGTCTAATGTATCAAATGCTACGCTTCATCGGTGAAAATCTTTACCAAAATTAAAAAAAAAAAAGTCCTTTACTAATGATAGTTTTCCACTTCAATCAATAAAACTCCGTCATATTTTTGACTAAAACAATCATCTCTAAAATTATTAACTGTAACAAGTCTTATGTGTTATATGCTAGGCTTCATCTGTGAACATCTTTCAAGTTTTCTGGTAACAAACTATCACATTTCAAACTGTTCAAATTTGTGAAGTTTTTAGTAACAGGTGTGAGAATCTAGAAAAAAATCAGCACTTAATTTCGAACGGTAGTAAAATTTTCAACTTGAATCTCCAAAACCGGTGTAACTGTTCAAGTGTGTGACATTTTCAAATCCAACTGTCAAAAATTGTCCAATTTTGGCTAAAATTGTCCATTTTTACTACTGCCAAAGCATGTTAATGCAAAAAATATTCAAAATCATTTCAAATATTAATCATCAGCACTGAAAATCGGAATAGTTTTCAACTGATATCGAAATATGCCAAAATTTCCAGCTGAATTCTCCGAATATGTTAAATTTTAAAATGAAATTGTCTAATTGTCTAATTTTCAATTACAATTGTGCACACAGAAAAAAATGTATTTGGGTTATGTTTTAACAGAAACTGTCAAAAACTGTTAACGCCAAAACTTTCAAATTTTAATTGAAACTCCAGTCTGCGAATTTTTGTATCTCAAAAACATGTAAATATCAAAATATGCCAAATCATGTCAGATACTAATCTTCAGCAGTGAAACCCATACAAGTTTTCATCTGCAACAATATTTTCAACTATCAAATTTTAACTGAAGCTGCCAGTCTGCGAATTTTTGTATCTCAAAAACATATCATTATCAAAATATGCCAAAACATTTCATATACTAATCTTTAGCAGTGACAACCATACAATTTGTTTCATCTGCAACAAATTTTCACTGTCAAATTTTAACTAAAACTGCCAGTCTGCAATTTTTTGTATCTCAAAAATATGTCAATGTCAAAATATGCCAATACATGTCTGATACTAATCTTCAGTAATGAAACCCATACAAGTTTTCATCTGCAACAAATTTTCATATTTCCAACTGTTAAATTTTAACTAAAACTGCCAGTCTGCAAATTTTTGTATCTCAAGAACATGTAAATATCAAAATATGCCAAATCATGTCAGATACTAATCTTCAGCAGTGAAACCCATACAAGTTTGCATCTGCAACAATATTTTCAATTGTCAAATTTTAGCTGAAACTGCCGGTCTGCGAATTTTTGTATCTCAAAAACATATCATTATCAAAATATGTCACATCATGTCGTATGCTATTCTTTAGCAGTGAAAACCGTACAAGTTTTCATCTACAACAAATTTTCTTATTTCCAACTATAAAATTTTAAGTAAAACTGCCAGTCTGCTAATTTTGGTATCTCAAAAACATGTAAATATCAAAATATGCCAAATCATGTCTGGTACTAATCTTCAGCAGCGAAAACCGTACAAGTTTTCATCTGCAACAAATTTTCATATATCCAACTGTCTTATTAGAACTGAAAGTGCCAATCTGCGAATTTTTGTATCTCAAAAATATGTCAATGTCAAAATATGCAAAATCATGTCAGATACTAACCTTAAGCAGTGAAAACCGTACAAGTTTTGATCTGCAACAAATTTTCTTTTTTTCAACAGTTAAAATATGATAAGGTTTAAGCACCAGCCCTGAAAGTGTGTGAAATTTTCAACAAATATCGCAATATCATGAAACTGTGTGAAATTTTTAACAAATATCGAAATATACCACTATTTCCAGATAATTCTCCGAATTAGTTCAATTTTTTAAATGAAACTGTCTCGTTATTAAATTTTCAAGTACAATTATGCACATCTATCAAATTTTCAACTTCAACTATCGCAACTTTCCATTTAACTCAATGCATTTGTATTGAATTTGTATTTGTATTAGAAAACTAAGGTATTAATGAATTTATGTTTATGATTATAATATGTATTATTGTTGTGTTGCGAATTGTAAATATGTAAGTATTGCTCGAATATATTCTGACCTGTGTAAACATAAAAGTGCAATAACACCAATAAATTATTATCTGTCAGTTTTTTTTTATTGCGGCCATATATCAACCAATATTCGTAACAAAAATTTTCAAAGAGTCAACAAAAACTATAATAAACAGTTTCAAAATATTTTTCAGTTTCGTGAAATTACACGAAATTTACAACAAATCTGCAAAAGTTCATAAAAATATAATCAAATAAAGAAACTAAAACTCTGTCATTTTTCAACTTTACTACGTACTACGTAATTACACGAAAATTACAACAAATCTGCAGAAGTTCATGAAAATATAATCAAATAAAGAACCTAAAACTCTGTCATTTTTCAATTTTACTACGTACCCTTTTTGAAAAATTCCCAAGTAAAGGATAACTTATAAAAAACATCACTTAGGCCCAGTTTTACGTGGACCATATAATCTTGGAATATCCTTGTTCCTGGTTCAATTATCTAGGATAAAAATGTTGCAACAATTGTATCCTGAGTAATTGAACTAGGGACAAGGATACCTTAAATACTTTTGATATTTTGATTTTATAAACATTCTGGACTTTTGATATTCTGACTGTAAATGAAATTCACGAACGTTACAACAAATCTGCAGAAGTTCATAAAAATATAATCAAATAAAAATACTAAAACTGCATGTCATTTTTCAACTTTACTACGTACCCTTTTTGAAACAATCGTGGAATGTCATTGTTCCTAGTTCAATTATCTAGGATAACAATGTTGCAATAATTGTATCCTGGGTAATTGAAGTACGGACAAGGATCCTGCAAATACTTTTGATATTTTGATTTTGTAAACATTCTGGACTTTTAATATTCTGAGTGTAAATTTCGTAAATTTTTATTAAATCTCCATATGTTCGAAATGACCAACTAAAATAATCACTGTTGACACTTTTGGTCAATTTTTAAAACACTTTTGACGAAGCACGAAATATTTATAAAAATTCTACAAATTTGATTAATATTTCTTACTTATTTCAGCATTAAATTTAAAATTTGCAGCTCTAATTATTTTTATGCAACGATAGCTTATTATAAAAACTTAAATGTCAACCTAACCTAACGTAACCTAACTTAATTGAACCAGGGACAAGGATGTTCTACGAATGCAAAACCGGGCTTTAGACATTTTTCAAAAATTTTAAAGAAAATAACTCGACGATTCAAAAAAAAAATAGCGGGAATAATAGAGTTTTGGTTAACTTTTTATATTTAGATCCGTCACGTGCCTATATTCAAAAACATTTAAGTAAATATGATGAGATTTTATGACATTAAAAAAAACATTGTCCCTATTGTCTTTGGGTTTCAATAATATACATGTACGTAAGTCAAAAACCAATATTGGCCATTACGAATAGTTGTTAATTAATTTTAAATGATTGCTATTCCGCTCGCTTATAAATTTTCCCAGCGATTAGGCAGAGCCAAAAAAATATATATTCAAGGCCCACAAGCAAACAATGCCCCTTAATTTCCCTACCAGCATCATAAATCAAATTTTATATTCCGAGTTAATTGTTACTCCGAAAAACTCTTAATTGGCATCTCCGTCAATAACGTTTCACAAGAACTAAAATTAATGCCTGATCATGACATTATTTCGCATTAATAACGCGAAGCAACAGCACACTAGTGTGTGTAGGGACTAGCATTTACCCATGGAGATCCACGATGAAAATGTTAGCGATAAAATATTGAGGAATAATTCAAGACCATAAAGCGAAAGGTTAGATTTGTTTTATTCGTTATGTATTCATGAGAAGCGACAGGTTAATTTCTTTATTATTGTAATTATCACTGGACCATTTTCGCTGGATGGGATGTGTCCTCCATGTGAAATGAGAGTAGGAAGCGCTTCACAACTAATGCGCCATTGTTTGCTTAATTGGCTGCTAAATTGAGCCTGCAAAATTGCATACTTGCAGTATAATGTGAGCACCAAGGATTTTCACGCACAAAAAAAATCTTACACGGATGACAAAAATTAGCGTTCTCACTTTTCGCATAAACACATTTCGTGTCATGATCAGATACAATTGGAGATAGCGTTATGGTTGTGCATTGCGAAATTTTGCGAGTTGATGAATGCTGAGAAACTTCTTAATTGTTCAGTTATTACATGTTATTACTATCAGGTTTACAGGCATATAATTACTGATATTCCATATGTTTTAGGTGAGCTTTATCTTAATTTTATTCATCATTATGTGAGACACACCCAGAGTTACAAGCTACTGAATAATGAAGCTGTAATTTTGACGAGTAATTGTCTGCATGCGATAATATACATCATTCTGAAGATAATTTACGTGCTCAAGCGTTCTTCTGCTGAGGTATTGGGTTTGAGCCTCACTTGATCAGTACGAAATTCTGACTTCCCTCTAGAAATTATCGCGTTCAAATGCAACAATATGCTTTTTCTGTACATTATTCTTAGAAATCATTACTTTTGCATGACATATTTTCGGAAATCATAATTGTACTGTATTGTAACTTATATTGTATAACGTAACAAATTGTCGTGTTTTTGAATTCATTTTCTAAGTTTCATTTTCAAAAGAATGATCACATATTCCAAATATTTTTTTTAATGAATGTAAGAGTTATGTGACAAGCTGCAATAGGAAATGACCACCACCTACTAAAAATGGACCTGAGTTCGAAGGAAATACAAAAAACAGATAAGAGGAGGATAAAGGTAAAGAAAAGATAAAAGTCTACAGATTAAGAGAAACACAAACACAAGAGAAATACAAAGAGATGCTACAAAATAAATATAGAGAGAGCGAAATGAACCTAAACATAGAAGGAAAATGGGAAACATTCAAGGCAAATACACTAGAAGCTGCAAAGGAGACCTGCGGAACTACAAAAATTGGAAACAGGGAAATGAAAAAGACAAACTGGCGGACAGAAGAAGTCAAAAAGGAGATAAAAGACAAATAAGAGAAGTGGAAAAGATACCTACAAACAAAAAAAATTAAAGATTATAAAAAATACAAAGAAAAGAGAAACAAAACGAATTCAATAATAAAAGAAGCAAAATAAAAGTCATGGACGAAATTTGGCGAAAGAATGAATGAGAATTCAACTGGTGGACTGGAATTCAGAACTAGTGAACAGAGGAAGTTAAAAAAGAGATAAAAGACAAAAAAGATAAATGGAAAAGATACCTACAAACAAAAAAATAAATAAAAGATATAAAATATACAAAGAAAAGAAAAACAAAACGAATTCAATAATAAAAGAAGCAAAATAAAAGTTATGGACGAAATTTGGCGAAAGAATGAATGAGAATTCAACTGGTGGACTGGAATTCAGAACTGGTGGACAGAGGAAGTTAAAAAAGAGATAAAAGACAAAAAAGAGAAATGGAAAAGATACCTACAAACAAAAAAATAAATGAAAGATATAAAAAATACAAAGAAAAGAAAAACAAAACGAATTCAATAATAAAAGAAGCAAAAGTCATGGAAGAAATTTGGTTAAACAAAGAATGAGAATTTTGGGCAGAACCAAAAACTATTCTACGGAACACTAAAGCAACTAAAACAACAAAAAAGAACACAACATGATGACCATAAAAGATAATAATGGACCAATTATCACGAATGAAGAAAAGATAATGGAAAGATGGAGACAATATTTCACAGAATTAGCCGAACAGGATGAAGAAGATAACGTAACACAAGAATGGGGGGGAAAGTCCCAAGAAAGGCAAGAGAAAAAAATTGAACAAATTAACAAAACTCCAATCTTTTGTAAATTCGTTTATTTCTTCCTATATGTTCTCTTCTCTTGTTGCCTCTTCTTTTATTGCGCTGTTCCACTCTTTTCTCGGTCTTCCTTTTTGTTGTTTTCCTGTTGCTCTTGTCTCGTAGGTATATTTTCTTAGTGTTTCTTTCTTCTCTCATTCGTCTCATGTGAATACCACCTCGTGAATTGTAGAGAGAATATTATAAAAAATAATGTATGTATACCTTACTTACAAAAAACAGGAATAAACAAAACTCCTATCTTTTGTAAATTCGTTTATTTCTTCCTATGTGTTCCCTTTTCTTCTTGCCTCTTCTTTTATTGCACTCTTCCACTCTTTTCTCGATCTTCCTTTTTGTTGTTTTCCTGTTGCTCTTGTCTCGTAGGTATATTTTCTTAGTGTTTCTTTCTTCTCTCATTCGTCTTATGTGTTCATACCACCTCGTGCAGTGGAGATAATATTATAAAAAATAATGTATGTATACCTCACACTAAAAGGTAGATAGGCAAAGAAATAAATAAATAAATTAAAAAATATTATTTTCAAGTTGCCTATGTGATTCGTGTTTGTAGGTAGAAACAAAAAATGTAAAATATGCGATGTTTCGTCTGAGTAGTGTAGTTATAATATCATAATCAAACTTCTTGCATTAAACCATTGCATGTATACTCTGTTCCATTTTTATTTTTAACTAAAATGGCTGTGGTTTAATTTTATAAAGTTTTACACATGAACACCAACAAAAATGATCTGACAGCAAAAAAAAAATGTCAGATTTCTAACAACTGGTCTAGTGACTTTTAACATTGGCCAACAATACTGCCACCCTAACAGATTTCTTGCATTAAACCATTGCATGTATAATCTGATCGATTTTTATTTTTAACAAAGAAGGCTGTGGTTTAATTTTATAAAGTTTTACCCATGAACACCAACAAAAAGATCTGACAACGAAAAAAAAATTAAATGTCAGATTTCTAACAACTTTGCCTAATTCATATATTAAAATAATTAAATGATTGCCTCAATCATTCAAGTGTGCTGATTTAATTAATTATTAGCAAGTAAACCAATCATCAACTGTATTTTATATTATAACTTGACTGATTTGTTTTGATAAATTAAGAATAGCAAATAAATTCTGTACTCAATAGATATTCAATTTGGTGGCAACATTGTCCACTGTCATAAAAACTAACCTCGTTTTTATTAAATATAACCTATTTTTTCAAGTCTAGTGACTTTTAACATTGGCCAACAATACTGCCACCCTAACAGATTTCTTGCATTAAACCATTGTATATATAATCTGTTCCATTTTTATTTTTAACTAAGAAGGCTGTGGTTTCATTTTATAAAGTTTTACACACGAACACCAACAAAAATGATCTGACAGCGAAAAAATTATTAAATGTCAGATTTCTAACAACGTTGCGTAATTCATATATTAAAATAATTAAATTATTGCTTCAATCATTCAAGTGTGCTTGTTTTTTAATTTTAAGTAAGCAAACCAATTATCAACTATATTTTATATTATAGTTTGACTGATTTGCTTTTGTAAATTAAGAATAGCAAAGAAAATCTGTACTAAATAGATACTCAATTTGATGGCAACGTTGCCTACTGCCATAAAATATAACCTCTTTTTTAAAAAATATAACCTATTATTTCATGTCTAGTGACTTTTTACATTGGCCAACAATACTTCCACCCAAACAGATTTCTTGCATTAAACCATGGCATGTATAATCTGTTCCATTTTTATTTTTAACTAAGAAGGCAGTGATTTAATTTTATAAAGTTTTACACAAGAACACCAACAAAAATGATCTGACAGCGAAAAAAAAATTAAATGTCAGATTTCTAACAACGTTGCCTAATTACTATATTAAAATAATTAAATCATTGCTTCAATCATTCAAGTGTGCTGTTTTTTTTTAATTATTAGCAAGTAAACCAATCATCAACTATATTTTATATTATAATTTGACTGATTTCCTTTGATGAATTAAGAATAGCAAATAAATTATGTACTCAATAGATACTCAATTTGGTGGCAACATTGTCCACTGTCATAAAAACTAACCTCTTTTTTTAAATATAACCTTTTTTTTTCAAGTCTAGTGACTTTTAACATTGGCCAACAATACTGCCACCCTAACAGATTTCTTGCATTAAACCATTGCATGTATACTCTGTTCCATTTTTATTTTTAACTAAGAAGGCTGTAGTTTCATTTTATAAAGTTTTACTCATGAACGCCAACAGAAATGATCTGACAGCGAAAAAATTATTAAATGTCAGATTTATAACAACGTTGCCTAATTCATGTATTAAAATACTTAAATTATTGCTTCAATCATTCAAGTGTGCTGGTTTTTTTAATTATTAGTAAGTAAACCAATCATCAACTATATTTTATATTATAATTTGACTGATTTGCTTTGATAAATTAAGAATAGCAAATAAATTCTGTACTCAATAGATACTCAATTTTATGGCAACGTTGCCCACTGTCATAAAATATAACCGCTTTTTTACAAAATATAACCTATTTTTTCAAGTCTAGTGACTTTTTACATTGGCCAACATTACTGTTGGCCAACTTAGTTAAAAATAAAAATGGAACAGAGTTTATAATTACTCAAGAAATAACGATAACCCACAAACATCAATTTCATTGTCAAAACAATATTGCCTTTTAAAAACAACTGGCTTTCTAATTAATTAATTTAAATGCAGCCTGCACGTAGACAACGCATGGGAACATAATTAACGCCACCAATCAACATCATTCCGTTCAGCAGCGCATACAAACGGTAGTTATTAAATGGCTATTAAAGAAACAGATCCTTACCAAGTTGGTGAGATCAAAGGTAAACGTATTTATTGATTGTGACATGCGTTTCCGTTGCGAAATCCACGTTCGGACATTGCTTATAATTTGGCTTCAGAGCAACATGCTTGCGTGGGTTTTAATTAATAATTAATTCCTGGCTAATTGCTACCTCACAATTCGAATGTGTGTTAATTAATGTATAAAATTTAAATCGTGATTGTATCTGATTTTTAAATTGCTAGAAGTTATGAGGTACAAGTGTGGATTAATTTGGGTCTCCACAATTCAAAATGCATCCTCGGAAATATTTCAGAATTATTGTTTAATTAACAACACTGATGTTCTTTTTTCTGCTCTTGATTCTGCTTTTTATTTCTGCTAATGAAAGAATATGGCAACAAGAAAAGAGCACTAGAAAGGCAACAAGAAAGGGAAAAGGGAAAAAGGGAACATTAGACATTAGGCCTTACACCGAAAGGTAGATAGGCAGAGTGTAGATTAATTTGGGCCTCCACAATCCAAAAAGCATCCTCGGAAATATTTCAGAATTATTGTTTAATTAACAACACTCATGTTCTTTTTTTCTCCTTTTGCTTCTGCTTTTTATTTCTGCTAATGAAAGATTTCCCATATCGTATGTTGTTACATGTTTATTTTGTTCTTTATTTTTCATTTTGCATTTTGTATTTTATGTTTTGTATTTGTATTTTATATTTTTTGTATTTTATATGTTGTATTTTATATTATCATGACACATCATATCCAAGTAATTAATATGGCTACGTGAAAATTTTATGTTTTGTATTTGTATTTTATATTTTTTGTATTTTATATTATCATGACACATCATATCCAAGTAATGAATATGGTTACGTGAAATAAAGAATCTAATATATCTATCCAATCTAATAATTAATTTCTGGCTGATTCCACCTCACAATTTGAATGTGTTTTAATTAATGTGTAGAATTTATGTCGTGATTTTATGGAATTTATAAATTGCTAGTAGTACACAAGGTACAAGCGTAAATTAATTTGTATCTCCCTAATCCAAAAAGCATCCTTGTAAATATTTCAGAATAATTCTAGCAACTGGAACAATATCTCAATAGTCGCCTGCAAATTGCACCATTCCACCTAATTTCATCACTTTCAATTGCACGATAATTACCGCTAATAAAATCACAGCAAAGCGATAAAGTAATAATGTGCCCGAGAGCAAAGTTGGACAATTGTTTTAAGCAAGTGAGCGCAAATTGTCCCCAGGAGCAATTCAATCATTGTTATATAATTTTTGTGTGTTTGCCTGATCTAGGTGAGTATTTCATCAAGTCCATGACTCGGGTGTAATTGGCTAGCCTCAATACATTTATGGACGGTAAATGGCAGAGATGTTATGGAATATTTAAAGCTTTTACTTCTCTCGCCGATAATGATTAGGTGGGTTACAGAAGATCCGCGGGGAACGGAAATTGCGGATTTCTGCTAGATGCAAATTAACCTTCGTAAATATCATGGCCAAACCACATCTGTAATTATGTTTCTATAATTATATCGATTTACAGTTTTTATATTTTAATAACATTGCGTACAGATAAGAGTATTCATTCAAAGTTATTACACGAAAATTATTATGGTTTCTGAAGTGCATGTGAAAAAAAAACTAATAAACAGCCTCAATAATAGCATAATCATAATTAAATACTAGTTTTTCGTTTAATTTAAATTATATTTAGATTTATTTATGTAGATTTGATCATCGTGCATTGAATTTTGCAAGTAATACTCAAAGCCACATTTTGTATACATCCTCCTTCATATATTTGTCCGCATACCTACATTTAGTTTTTTAAGCCCTGGTGCCTGAGCTTACCCAACAAAAATTCCATTTTTTAAGTTCATTATTTTAATAATATATTCTATATTACTTTCAAATATTTATTTTATATTTCACTACAATAAAAACGACAACAATAATTTTCGTTAACAATTTCCTTCACGTGCTCAACAATATGTATATATATATATATATATATATATACTTGTTATTAAGAAGTCAATTCCATCAGATCACCTTCACTGAGGCACTGCCAAATTTAACACGAAAAACCAATGCGCTCACAAATCGACAGCCTCAAAGAAACAGCGTGAAAATGTTAGATACAATCCTAGATGCTATCGGAAATGGTTGTAAAACCTACAGCCTTCGGCATCAATTATTATTTCCGTTATCACTTGCACCAACGTGTTATTATATTGTTATTATTATCTGTGCCTCGCTGAAACAAAGGACTTTGCTCCCTCAAGGCATGACACCACCTGTTTTTTATCAAATTCCTCATCGCAGCAACTTCGTATTTGTCGGTTTCAATGAGGTATCGGTGAATCATTGACGAGCATCGCGATTAAAGGCGTCGGTGAGGAACCATTCTTGGGTCCCACAGAAGAACCTGCCACTCTCCCATAAGGAGCGAAGAAAGTGATTGCATATAAGGAAGTGTGTGTGAATTATGATCGTGAAGAGGCTGTGTAACTTTAATTATATGATCATCGGAGTTAGAGGCGTGCCTACAATAAGACGAGACCAATAATATAGGGGTGTTTAAAAAATAAATGCAAATGTCAGATATTGATACTTACTTTAATTGTAAAATATTGTAATAGACATTTTTTTGTTTTTTACCTTTCCATGGTCTAGTTCAGGGGTCACCAAACTACGGCCCGTGGGCCAGATCCGGCCCTTGAAAGAGATTCATCCGGCCCGCCACTCTAGTCGTGGTGTTAGAGAATAGTTTTCAAAAAATGTAGCTCCATGGGCAAGCAATACTCTTTTAACAAAAAAAAATTACACAATCAATGCTAATTTTAAAACCAATTGTTTGTGCAGTGAAACACATAATTTAGATTTTTTAAATAGTTTTTCAACAAACCAAAATATTTGTTAAAATATATTTAGCAGCACTTTTTCTTGATATAGAATTTAAACCTAGAATATTTTTAGAATGATTTAAATTTACAATACAATAATAACTAAATCTTTCAAAACATAATATTTTATGTGATATTGCTCAATCCAAAACTCGTTGGAGTTTTATCAAATTTTGCAGATTTGGTAAAAGTTTTGTGAATTTTCTGAATCTCTGACGATATTTTTTGTCATTTTCGTAATTTTTAACGTTAGTTGACGTAATGTTGGCAGTTTCTGAACTCGCTGATTAATATTTTTGTTCACATTCTGGACGTTTTGAATGATTTGGATTTCATATTTTGAAAATTTCCAATTTTTATAAAACTTTTTAGTAATTTATAAAATCATTATGAAGTACTATGGAATTTCATTGATTATTTTTTTTAAATGCTGAAAGTTTAGTGTATTTATTTATATTTTTCAAATTATTATTAATAAATATTTTGAAACTTTTTTATAGAAATTGTGTACTTTTGTAAAACAAAAAATAGTTTCTGGCAATATATAAAATCTTATGACTCATCTTCATTATTTATTTTATCAAAATTGCTGAAACTTTAGTATACATTAATTTGCATATTTTGATATTATTGTTAAGTTTTCTGCACTTTCTATAAAAGTTTACTACAATGTTCGAAATTTCTTAACCTTCAGATATTTTCATTGAAATTCTGAACTTAGGGACGGTCTTTCCACCTCCTAATAAACTATCCAATAGTTACTGAACAAATATACTACTTGGGAAGATTTATGTACCACATAAGCAATAGGTGTCTTTCAATTCACTCACACCATATAATTGAATAAAGAGTATACATACACAACGCTTAAATAATAATCATGACAGGAGTTTTTGGGTTATGTATATGCGAAAAGTAGCTGCTTAGTTTATGGTTTAACTATCCAATAAGTTATGGAGCAAATAGTGAATCTTATCTGCCACATAACAACTATTTGTAGGTGGACATAAAATAGTTTTTCAACACACCAAAATATTTGTTAAAATCTATTTAGCAACACCTTTTCTTGAAATAGGTGCTGCTTTATTTTCTTATTTGCCAGATAAACGTTAATAAGAGCTTTATTGGGATGTGAAAAGACCGGCCCTTATGAACATTTCTAGAATATAATAGCCAAATATTAGAAAAGTTAAAGAAGAAAAGTTAGAGAATTGATTATTTATCTATTATCCATTTAATAAATAATAGAAACAATTTCTTGTCGAAGAAAATTTCCAAGATTCTAGAAATTTACATAAAACTTTCTGGCAGTTTCTAAAATCTTTAAATGTAACATACGTATTTGTAAATTATGATATAATTAATTTAGCTGCATTTTTTTTTTCATTCTTCTGTTTCTTAGTTTCATTGCACTTTGTCTGAATGTTTTAGAACTGTTAGAATGTTTTATGAATTTTAGTTATGATTCTGAAACTTGTAGTATTTTCTGTTTGTGCAGTGCTCGTTTATAGGGTTTTTAGTTGCAACTTCTGATTTCTTATTCAATTTTCTGCAGATTTTATACATTTTCGAATAGTTTCGAGAATAGTTTTCGGGAACAATTACAGAAGAAAAGTTAGAAAATTGATTATGTATCTATTACCCATTTAATAAATAATATAAACAATTTCTTGTCGAAAATAAATTTCAAGATTCTAGAAATTTTCATAAAACTTTCAGGTTATTTCTAAAATCTTAAGTGGTACATACATATTTGTAAATTATGATATCATTAATTTTGTTGTTTTATTTTTATTTTTCTCTTTCTTAGATTCATTGCACTTTGTCTGAATTTACTGGCATGTTCCAGAATTTTAGTAAAATTCTGAATATTGTATTATTTTCGTTTATAGGGTTTCTAGTTGCAACATCTGATTTCCTATTAAATTTTCTGCAGATGTTATACATTTTCAAATAGTTAATCTTATCTGCCACATAAGAACTATTTGGAGGTGGAAAGACATTTATTTTCTTATTTGATAGATAAATATTAATAAGAGCTTTATTGGAATGTGAAAAGACCAGACCTTATGAAAATTTCTAGAATCTGAAATCAAAATATGAGAATAGCTAAAGAAGAAAAGTTAGTGAATTGATTATTTGCCTATTATATATTTAATACATAAAAGAAAAAAATTCTAGTCGAAGTAAGTTTCTAAGAAATTTTTATAAAGCTTTCTGTCAGTTTCTAAAATCTTTAAGTGTAACATACATATATATTTGTAAATTATGATATAATTAATTTTGTTGATTTTTTTTAAATTTTTCTGTTTCTTAGTTTTAGTCGAAGTAAGTTTCTAAGAAATTTTCATAAAGCTTTCTGGCAATTTCTAAAATCTTTAAGTGTAACATACATATATATTTGTAAATTATGATATAATTAATTTTCTTGATTTATTTTCATTTTTCTGTTTCTTAGTTTCATTGCACTTTGTCTGAATTTACTGGCATGTTCCAGAATTTTAGTTACAACTCTGAAAATTGTAGTATTTTCGTTTATAGGGTTTTTATTTGCAATTTCTGATTTCCTATTAAATTTTCTGCTGATTTTATACATTTTCCAATAGGTAATCTTGTCTGCCACATAAGAACTATTTAGAGGTGGAAAGACATTTATTTCCTTATTTGACAGATAAATGTTAATAAGAGCTTTATTGGGATGTGAAAAGACCGGCCATTATGAAAATTTCTAGAATCTGAAATCAAAATATGAGTTCAAATAGTTAAAGAAGAAAAGTTAGAGAATTGATTATTTATTTGTCTATTATCCATTTAATAAATAATAGTAACAATATCTTGTCGAGGAAAATTTCCAAGATTCTAGAAATTTTCATAAAACTGCTGGCAATTTCTAAAATCTTTAAGTGTAACATACATATTTGTAAATTATGATATAATAAATTTTGTTGCATTTTTTTTTTCATTCTTCTGTTTCTTAGATTCATTGTACTTTGTCTGAATTTTGTGGCATGTTCCAGAATTTTAGTTACAATTTTGAAACTTGTAGTATTTTCTTTTTTAGGGTTTTCAGTTGCAACTTCTGATTTCTTATTAAATTTTCTGCAGATTTTATACATTTTCTGCCTGTTATCTCTGCGATATTTTCATAAAATTTTATGCAATTCCATAAACTTTCTGCAATATTCAAGTTGTAAAACAAAAATTATGGAAATTGATTCCTTTCTTGTTATAATAATAATAAAGAATATTTATTAGCTGAAAAGCTACATAATATACAAAACGTAAATACATGACAACAAACAACAGAACAAAACAACAAAAGGAAAAATGTAAAAGCAAAGACACAAATAGTAAATACAGTTTTCATATTACAATATTTTACCAATTTCTATTTACATATCAATTTGAACAACGTATTCCCTTAACTGAGCTTTATACTGACGAATATTAAGTTGTTACTTTGTTGTTGTTTTTCTGGGTTGTCTTGTTTTTTTGTTACACTGTTTTTAAATAGTATTATTCTGAAACTTGTAGTATTCTCGTTTATAGAGTTTATAGTTGCAACTTTATTTATTATCAAATTTTCTGCAAAATGTATACATTTACTACGTTTTATTTTATTTGCAATATTTTCATAAAATTTTATGTAATTTACATAAATTTTCTGCAATTTGAATAATTTTGTTTCTTTCTTGTTGTTACTGTATTTTTCTGTTTCAGTGTATTCTTGTTTTTTATTACACTGTTTTTGATATTCCTATTGGGAAAAAATGTAATAACAATTTCCGAACATTCTACTTGCAAAATTTGAATTTTTATAATAAATTTCCCACGTTTACAAAAAAATCTGCAAATCGATGGAAATTTTTGTCTTTTATTTACACTTTGATCAAGTGCTTTAGAATTTTAATTAATAAGTAATGGAAAACTGGGCAGCTTTTCAGAAACTTCTGGTAAACTTTTAAAATTGGCGACTTCATACTTGCAAAATTTTAAATTTTCAATATATTCAATTTATATAAACGTTCTGCAGTTTACATGCAATTTTTTATGCATAAGAGTTTTGGGATTCTACATGTAGATTCTTTAATATTACATACGCATTTTGTGCACGGTATGTACGGATTCTGGTAAATGTATGTCGCCCAGAATTTTCAAAATTCTCATGTGGCCCTTCTGGCAAAAAGTTTAGGGACCCCTGTTATAGTTGAAATTCTTGAAATTCTCATTTACCAGAGTTGTATTAAATATCTGTGTTCGCACTTTCAAAATGTAGACTCAAATGTAGGTAGTATATAACTAAAAATATACTTTAATTTAATTTAAATCTGTTTGCCAATTGCAATTGGCGAAATTTAAATTTATGTATTTGCAATTTTGGTGGTTTGGTAAACTTTTTAGTGATCTGTATTTAGAATAAGTTAAATTGGCTCTTATGTAAACATGATATATACTTTTAGTACACATTTGTATGCATGTCCCAAGTAGTTGTACAACTGTTCAACAAGAAATATACAAACCAAGCAATGAAACCTCCCACACATAAAATTACAATGCTCATTGCGTATTGTTGCTCAGCAAACCGAAATCAACGCAAATTAAATGGAATTACTTCTAAAGAAACATAAAAATCCTGCAATCCACGAAAAGCTTGAGCAACGCAGTCTGGGCTATTAAATTGTTCTTCGCATTACAATGAATATTGTTCTGTCACTAAAGCGCGCCCATCGAATTAACGTTGCATGCATGTTACTGCTTAACGAACACACATCCTGCAAAATCACACAGTTTTTCACGAAAATCTTCGCGCCAATTTCGCAACTTCGCGGACATTTAGCAATACAATGGGAATTTCGATTGCCCCTATTCGCATTTTGCGGGATCACAAGCAAGGCCTTATCTGGCATTTCATTGTGATTCCGCAAAAAGAGTTACGTCGGTTAACACCTCGCAATCTTTTAGGGAGGATGCTCCGGCGAAATGTCAGAATTTTGAAACAACAATAAAGCCCAACCTTTGAACGTGAAAAAAGCAAATTCCATTCTTGCCGGTAATTGCAGCGCTGGTCACGAGTTATCTGTTCTTGAAACGCTTCAAGCGTGGGCGATCGATGGCTAGCTCTTTGATCTCACACAACTATTGAATTAGTAATTGCTTAAAAATACACGCGCAAGAAATTGTATTAATTAATCTGTTCCAGTTTGCTAATTTTTATCAAGCCAATTTTGGATAATAAAGAAAGATTCATAAAGAAATAATTAAACATTTTCAATTTTAACATACAATATTTAATGAATTTATACTCGAAACGTAGGCAAACATACCAAAATTATGATATTTATGATACATCTAATATAAATCAATTAAAAACTAATTCATCCATCTCTGAAATTAATCCCTTGCATGATATATTTGTACACAATTTAGTACAAATGATATCGGCATGCTACTGCAAGCTGTCACATTGACAGCCAAACTGTCAAAACATCAGTGTTGACAACTGTATTTGGAAACTTTGGAGTGCTACCAACATATTTTGTGTACGAGTTTTTCCGGACACTCTGTATATCGTAGATTGACATACAATTTTTTTAATTCTATAAATGGCCCTTGATTATGAAAGTGAAAGTCAATTTTTTTAAATTGAGAAAAGTCGAGAAATATAAAAGTGACATTCTGAATGTTGTCCTGTGTATGTTATCCTTGTGTGTTTCAGGACTTAAAAAAAATGAACTTACCCCACTTTCAAAATCAACGGCTCAAATGTAGGTAATATATAACTGAAAAATCTACTTTAATTTCAATTAAATCTGTTAATTATAACATGTGCCTTACGCACGCACTATTTATAGAAAGCAAATCGAATTATGTTAATAGGCAGCGACTGATTAGTGATTACACGCTGAATGACTGAACATAATTTTCTATGGGCACTGTCAAGTGCCTGTCTAATGAAATGTGAAGGAACTAATTGGCATTGGATTAGTACATGTTAATGAGTTTAATTAATGAAAATAAAATTGCCGGTGTTTAATTACGCCGCATCGTTAATTTTCAATAGGTGAAACTGCTGTTTTTGCATTTCAAGCTGTGGGTAGAAATCCGACAATTATTTATAATGACTCCGCCAATTTTCGATTGGTGAGATATTACCGTGAGTACAAATTTGTCTTGATATTAACAATTTTGGGCACGTGAATAATTGTTTCTGCATTTTCATTAATAACTGGAACAGTGTTTCGCAACTTTTTTTTATCCATGACCCACTTCGAAAGATTACTTACCTCCGTAAATATGTAATTTAATATTTCTAAATATATTTATCATAAAGAATAGAGGGTGTGCCTTAAAGACATGCTAATATTTAAGGGTGTAATTCCTCGGGTCATTTTATGAAGAAAGAAAATTTATGTAAGTTCCCGATTTAACAAAAAATATTTCAACACCCTGTAGCAAAAAAATTAAGCCGTTTCCGTTGAACATATATCCATATAAAATTTTCTTTTTAAAATGACCTGAGGAATTACACCCTTGTAATTCCGTCATTAAGGAACGTAATACGTCATTAAGGAACACCCTGTATATTTCTAATATTTCTAAACGCAAAACTAATTTTACCGTGTACGAATTGAAAATCTAATTTCTTAACCCGGCGCATCCACCATAATAAAATAATCAAAATTATTTAATACTAATTTCAAATTTCAGAAAAAAATTTCTCACCTATAATTTTGGCAAGCTAATTTCGTCAAAAGGGCGCCCAATAAGTTTTTCGCGAATTATTTTGATTTTTTTAAGAACTACGTCGATATAATTCTACATAATTAAACAACTAGTAACAAAATGATATAAATAATCACAACATGCTTGGACTTTCCAATTCTGTACATTTTACTTGCCTTTTACTATGCCCCTAGGCATTGTCCTAATCGCAATATCCGTCGAGGCGTTCTCTATCCCGAAATTCATCGAACACACAAAAAAACTGAAAATTTTGCAAATTTAAAATCATGTCAACTATATCAAGCTTGATTCTATATCAAGCTTGATTGTGTTTAACCCGTAAGAGACCCCAGAAGCCGATTTTTAATCATTAATATTACATATAATTAATATATATTCATATACCGAGTGGCCCAAAAGTAGATATACAGTTAGGTATACAGTTATTTATATATTTATTTATTCATATATTTATAGAGCAATACTTTTATTACAGGTTTAATTACATATTTAATCCCGAAGGTGCTCAAAATGTCCACCTTCCCATGTGTACATCTACTGTATACCTGTGTACACCTGTATACTGTATGCCTGTATACCTACTTTTGGGCCACCCGGTATAATATCATTATATAATCATTTTTAATTTAAAATCAATATTTTGTATTTTGCCTTAAAAGTTTTAAAAAATTCTATTTAAATATTAATATAAAGTTGATCGAGGAAGCCATTACTATGTGATAACTAATCATGATACAGAAATTAAACACATGGACACGTGGATAAATCCTTTTCATTTTCGTTTTGTATATTTCTTCTATGGTAATTTATTATAGAAAGGATTATATATTTGGTGATATAAATTTAAATAGAATTATTATACTAGTTTCAATATTTGTATTATCTATAAAATTATTAATTATTAGACCGAATTTAATTAGAATTTTATTGAGAAATTAAACACATTACTACGTTTTTTATTACTTTTTTGTTAAACACGACAGCAGTTTCGACCCCAATTTCGTCATGCTCAAGTGATTCAAGATATAAGAATGAATCAATCTTAAAATTATAAAGTGATTCACTTGAGAATGACCTAATTGCGGTCGAAACTGCAGCCGTGTTTAAAAAAAATAAAGTGATAGAAAACGTAGTAACGTGTTCAAGTTCAGTATCAAAATATTAATATCTTGGTGAGTGATGCTTTGTGGATAAATTCTTTTCATTTTCGTTTTGTTTATTTCTTCTGTGGTAATTTATTATAGAAAGGATTATATATTTGGCGATATAAATTTAAATCAATTTATTATACTAGTTTCAATGTGTATATTGAACTATATACATTTTTGCCATTTGCCCTTTTGTATGTAATACAAATAGGTAATTTGTATTACCTATAAAATTATTAATTATTAGACGGAATTTAATTAGAATTTTATTAGGTTGAGATGGCTTAGATTTAGTTTCTTATTGCTCAGTTATTTATTATCAAAATGTAAAATCTTTTAATGCAGGAATAATTACAGCATTAACAAATCGAATTGGGGATGTTGCATTATTAATATCAATTGCATGAATATTAAATTCTGGTAGATGAAATTATGTATTTTATATTGAATTTATAAAAAATAGAGTTTATTTCTTATTTCGTAGTATTAGCAGCTTTGACAAAAAAAAGCTGATATTCATTTTTCTTCTTGATTGCCTGCTGCTAAACTACTAAACTACTAAACATTTCAGACTTCAGTTAGACATTGAAATTTATAATTAAAATTTTGGTATTTATAACAAGAACATCATAATTTCTGACAAAAATTTTGTAATTCCTAATGAAAACTTCGTAATTTCCTACCAAATTCTGTAATTTATCATGTCCTTTTATCATAACACAAACTGTTATTTCCTTTGAGTTTTGGAATTTATAAATTATAATACAAATTTCATAATTTCTAACAAAAAGATCGTAATTTCTAATGATAACATCGTAATTTCCTATCAAATTCTGTAATTTATCATAACTTTGTGTATTTTTATCATTACATACACTGTTATTTCCTTTGAGTTTTGGAATTTATAAATTATAATACAAATGTCATAATTTATAACAAAAATTTATAATTTCTAATGAAAACATCGTAATTTCCTACCAAATTCTGTAATTTATCATAACTTTATGTATTTTTATCATTACACAAACTGTTATTTCCATGGAGTTTTGGAATTTATAAATTATAATACAAATTTCATAGTTTCTAACAAACATTTTGTAATTTCTAATGAAAACATCGTAATTTCCTGCCAAATTCTGTAATTTATCATAACTTTATGTTTTTTTATCATAACACAAACTGCTATTTCCTTTGAGTTTTGAAATTTATATATTATAATATAAATTTCATAATTTCTAACAAAATTTTTGTAATTTCTAATGAAAACATCGTAATTTCCTACTAAATTCTAGAATTTATTATAACTTTATGTATTTTTATCATTACACAAACTGTTATTTCCTTTGAGTTTTGGAATTTATTAATTATAACACAAATTTCATAATTTATAGCAAAAATTTTGTAATTTCTGATGAAAACATCGTGATTTCCTACCAAATTTTGTAATTTATCATACCTTTATGTATTTTTATCATAACACAAACTGTTATTTCCTTTGAGTTTTGGAATTTATAAATTATAATACAAATTTTGTATTTTCAATAACAAAATTGCAATATTCATTGTAATTTAATAATTTTTCAAAATAATTTATTTTTGTTTGTATTATGTAGCTTCTCCTAGTAATAAATATTAATATTATTATCATTTTCAATATAAATTGTATAATTGGAATGAGGATGTTGTGTTCTGAATCATGTGGCAATTTAAAATTCAAATTTGTAAGTAATAATGATGAAAATGACGTTTTAATTATGTACCTAATCATAATCAAAAATTTTCATTTTCATAAAATTTTCTGCAAATAACTATGAACATTTTAACAACTTTGAAGGATATGCTTTCTGAATAAAGCCTCTATAATTTTTAACAAAAATTTGGCAGGGTTCAATTTAACTTTGTAATATAATAATGAAGATATAATAATAATAATAATAATTTATTTTGTATCAGACTCCAGTGAGTATTACATTGTCGTTTAAGCTACATAATAGGAACACATAATTAAATAATTAAAAGTTGAGACATTAGCCGCTCCGGAGTAATGAATAATGATATTATATATAATGAATATTATTGTGTAATAGAAATTTCGTATGAAAATTTCGTGATTTATTATGAAGATTTCGTAGTTTATGTATACAACCAAACTCACTGGTGGGAGGGAATTTGTTTTCATTTCAATTTCCTTCAATTTACTTTTACGTTAATTTATTAATAGGTGCTTTTCTTTCAAAAGTTAACTGAGTTTGAAGTGAATGAGAACTGTTAAATTCAAATTGGCATTGCTTCTTATGTGAAAATTAGAAACATTTTAACTATCAAACTACCTTACAATGGTTGCAAATTTACCACATAACTTTTTGAGCATGTCTCTTAGAACCATTTTCTCGCAAACATAAAAAAGGGAGGGATACATTTCAAAATGATCTGAGATTCTGTGAAAGGAAAACACCTAATGTACCATAAATGGTTATAATTATTGTATTAATAAATTAAATTATCATTCAATATAATTGATGCAAAATTTGCATCTGATTCAAGTCTCTAATTCTGCACTTAACTCCATTTTAAAGAAAATGTGGCTTGTACCTCTTTGAAGCCCGTCAATTATGTAATTATAATCAAAAGTTTTCATTTTTATCAAATTTTCTGCAAATAACTATGATCATTTTAACAACTTTGCAAGAGATATGCTTTCGGAATAAAGCCTCTATCATTTTCAACAAAAATTGGCAGGGTTCAATTAAACTATGTAATTTATAATAAAGATAATAATAATAGTTCCGGTTCTATAGAGACTGATTTCTCCTTCCGGTTCCATGTCGCCATCCCCGCCGATTTTGCCAGTCTCCTTCCTGGAGATTCCTTTCCGACATCGCTCTCCTGATGCCATCGTTCCAGGTCGCTGCTGGTCTCCCTCTACGTCTTCTTTCCGGTGGTACCCAATCATATAGTTGTCTGGGCAGCCGTTCCTCTGACATCCGTTTTACGTGGCCATACCATATTAGTTGCCTCGTTTGAATGTCCTCTATTATGGTTTTTTCTGATTGCATTCTTCTTCTAATTTCTGTATTTCTTATTTTATCAAGGCGTGATATACCCGCCGATCTTCTTAGGAAATCCATTTCTACCACCAGTAGTTTGTTTTCCATGGCTTTAGTGATAGGCCACACCTCACAGGAGTAACAGAGGGTGCTCTTTAGTATACTGTTGTACATGAGCATCTTAGTACTGCGCTGGATTTCCGGCTGCCAAAGGGTTGAATTTAGCGCTCCAATGATCTTTTTTCCTTTATTTATGCGCTCTCTGATTGTGCCCTCTACCCGTCCGTTATCATCGATTTCCGTGCCTAGGTAGGTATACTTTTGGCATGTTTTTATTTTCTCCCCACTTTCGAGCTCTAGTTCTTCAGCTATACCACCTATGCACATATATTGGCTCTTTTTCAGGTTTATTTCCAGGCCCCATTTGGAGTATTCCTCGTGTAGTTTCCTGGTCATATACTGCATGTCCTCCTGGTCTTGTGATATAACAACTTGATCGTCGGCATAGTGCAAGGTGTATAGAGTGCTGTCTCCAATTGGCATACCCATTCCGTGGCACTTCCGTCTCCATTGTCTAAGTGCGGCGTCAAGAAAGATGTTAAACAATGTGGGGGATACGCAGCATCCTTGTCGTAGGCCTTTAGATACTTGGAAACTATTTGTAAGATAGTTTCCAAGTTTTATCTGTGAGGTTTGATTTTTATACAACTCTTTCAGGGCTCCGATGAGATTTACGTTGATGCTGCTATTGTCTAGTACCTCCCATAGTTTGTTCACTGGTACATTGTCATATGCTTTGCTGAGATCGACGAAGAGTAGGTGTATAATAAAGATGAAGGTGTAATAAAACTGTCCTATGAAAATTTCGTGATTTATTATGAAGATTTTGTAGTTTATGTATACAACCAAACTCACTATTGGTAGTGAATTTGTTTTCATTTCAATTTTCAGCAAATTTTTACGTTAAGTTATTAATAGGTGATTGCCTTTTACAAGTTAACTGAGTATGAGTGAGTGAGAACTATCAGATTTAAATTGGCATTGCTTCTTATGTGGAAATTAGAAACTTTTTAACTATCAAACTACCTTAAAATGGTTGCAAATTTCCCACATAACTTTTTGAGCATATATCTTGAAACCATCATCTCTCAAACATAAACAAGGGAGGGATAAATCTCAAAATGAGCTGAGAATCTGTGTGAAATTAAAGCACCTATTGTATCATAAATGGTTATAATTAGTGTATTATTAAATTAAATAAATATTCAATATAATTGATGCAAAATTTACATCTGATTCAAGTCTATAATTCTGCACTTAAATCCATTTTAGAGAACATGTCGCTTGTACCCCTTTGTAGCCCCTGAATGATGTAACTATAATCAAAATAATTCAGTTTCATTAAATTTTCTGAAAATAACTATGAACATTTTAACAACTTTGCGAGGGATCTGCTTTTTGAATAAAGCCTCTATAGTTTTTAACAAAAAATTGGCAGGTTTCAATTAAACTTTGTAATTTATAATGAAGATTATGGTGTATATAATAAAAATTTCACATGAAAATTTCGTAATTTATTAGGAAGATTTCGTATTTTATATATGCAACCAAACTCATAGGTGGGAATGAATTTGTTTTAATTTCAATTTCCTTCAATTTATTTTTACATTAAGTTAATAATGTATCATAAATGATTATAAATAAGTGTATGTATTATTAAATTTAATTATTATTCAATATATTTGATGCAAAATCAGATTCAAGTCAGTGGATTTTCGTTTTGTACTTTTGGCAAACATACTATATTTTTTTCCCACTACTGGCACTACTGATAATTTGACATATCAGTTGTCAAAACAATGGCATCAGTAACTGATGAATTGGGTAAGTTTAAAATTTAATTTGCACCCTCATTTGATTATATCAGCACACGTTTTTTTTCACAATTCAACTCCCCTTTGAGTGCTTATCAAAATATAATTGAACCCCGAACATGTACAATCCTGGTATATAATCGAACGCATTTTGAATTTCTTGTATTGTCATGGTTCGTATAATTTTCTTTAAATATTCTCCAATATGTGAAATACTGCATGTGATGTCATAATTGCAGTGCTCTTGGAGCGGGTGTTCCTACGCATTGGGTCTGCAGAGACCGACGAGCAGCTGCAAAATGTACTGGCAAAATTTCTGCCCCCCGTTCTGCTTAAGCTATCGTCCCAGCAAGAAGGTGTCCGTAAAAAGGTAATTAATTATCGTATTGTTTTATTTTATTCATAAAATTGCGAGCGAGTCAAATCAGCAAGTCATAATATATGTGGGTACATAAACTAATAGTAACCCACTTGCAACCAGAGCTTTGAAGTCGTTGGGGTAGGACCCTGTCTTTTGGGGACAATGACTGGTGGGGGCCCAAATTTGAAATATTAATGAAAATACATGATAAACCGCCGATGACAATATCCCAAAGAAACAAAAAACATCACAATTGAACATGCTGCAACAAGCAGATATATACTAATTTTAGGCAATTAAAAGAAAAACGTTTCAGTTCTTTAGAAGAGCTGAGACGAACTAAGATTTATTAGACAAGACTCAAATACAAAAATTGTGTCTGTGTGTTTGCACCAAACGGTGAAGCACTATTTATTATCTTAAAAACCGGTCATATCCCAATTGGTTGAAAATGGACTTATCCCCTAACTGCAGCAAGAATCTTCAATCGTTGTCATTACACCATAATTTTTAGTGATTTAATGGCAACTGTGGCACTTATTACGGCAATAATTTTCTTAAGGTGCATTCTTGCATCGTCATGATTTATTATTTACTGATATAAATTTATATTTTGATCCTCAGGTGATGGAATTACTAGTTCACATAAATAAGCGGGTGAAGAGCCGACCATTGGTGCTCCTACCTGTTGAAGCATTGCTGCTTCAATACCAAGATCCTGAGTCGACTTCCTTTGTAATTGTAAGTATTCGACAGCTGCTCATTCCTAGGCACAAATCGCTAATGTGTTTCAGAATTTTACAATAATTTACTTAAAAATTGGATTCACGAGGCTGCCAATACAAGAACAAGTTGATTTGGTGCCGAATGTGCTGAACGCTCTCGAGTTAAAACCTCAGACGCACCAAGACAGCCTCTTGATGCTGATAATTCCCCTGCTTGGCAAAGTCAATGTACCAACGGATCCCGTCAAACGAAAGTCGCTGTTTGGATTGAACGAAAAACCGCAAATATCGAAGCACTTGTTGAGTTTGCTGCTTGATATGCTGCTACTACCTTACGGGTTCGTCCGGAAACTATGTATGGGTGTAAATCTTACAGTTGTAATATTTTAGGGCTTTGTCGCCGCAAACCGAACAAAATGAGGGAAGCGCAACCGAAGTCTCGCTGCCGGTTCCACCAGGGATGAGCGAGTATACGTTCAAAAGAGTAACTGCGGACAACACTATAAGCCCCGAAAAATTGGAACAGGTATTTTCGTTTTACGTTTCGCCTTGTACTTGCTAATCATGTTATTGTTGCAGATTAAATTGGGAATAGTTGTTTTCTTGGCCAACGAGATTTTTCCCAATGAGGAAATATTGATACATTTAGTGGTGGCAGCTGCGGACACACGCTTCAGTGTGGCCAATCTGGCCGATCTTGAAATGAAAAAAGTCGTTGGGTAATATCTCGTCTCTATTAAAATATAAATAACTTAGTAGTCAGTGATATGTTTGGATACGTCAATAGATAAATACTTTATAATTTATACTAAAATTTGTAGGTGTCAATTATACTTTGAAATTTATAATCAAAATCTTGGTTTTTATAATAAGAATTTCATACTATGTTAAATTTTGTAATCTCTAATGAAAAGTGCGTAATTTCCAACAAAATTAATTCATTTTCATTAAAATTTCTACAATAAACTATCAACATTTTAACGACTTCATACAAATTTTGCAAATGCCAATGATATTTTGCATGTGTCAGTGAAATTTTTATACAATACAATAGCATTTTTATAATCTGCTGAAATTTTGAAATTTATAATTCGAATGTTATAATTGCCAAAGAGATTTTGCATGTGTCAGTGAAATTTTGGCAATTTATACAATAATCATAATCGCTGCTGAAATTTTGAAATTTATTTACAATACAATTTTCATAAAGCTCTTGAAATTTTGTGATTTGGAATACAAGTTTAGAAAGTTTTTAATTTGTAAAGATAATGACGAAAATTTCATAGTTTCTACTGATTTTTTTATAAATGTTATAATCAAAATTTTACACCTTAAATTATATTTTTGGCAAATTTCGATAAAATCTTTAATAACTTTGTAAGGAATATTTTTTCTGGGGAATGCCGTTATAATTTCAAACTAAAAACTCTGCAAATTTTAGGTCGCTGAATTGGAACGTTCCATTAGTGTCGATGCCTCTTTACATGCTGTTTCTGGGAAGTCAGACGCAGAACGTCAAGCCGAATTTAAAGAAGTCACCCGCCAGCACAAGGATACGCCTGAAGCTGCTTTTGTACTTGTGCAGGGTCACCGGGGAGGGCTTCATACTCCCGCCTGCCATTCAAGTGATATTCGACTCGCTCTACGGCGTGAACACGAACTCCAGATTGAAGACGTTGGCTTTGAACTTCACATCGAGCCTCGTCCAGTAGTGAGTTGCAGCTCAAACATTGTACGTTTGAACGTTACAGTGTTGTATTTTAGTGCAGACGAGAAGCAGCTGTCGAAAGTTGCCAACGTCCTAAAGTCCGGCATGGTGAAGCTGACCAATGAAGGGGAATTGCAGCACCAAGGGCAGGCGTTTGTGATTATCGGCTTGATAAGCCGGCGGTTTCCAATGATCGTTTATCACGACGCCAGTATTATCGAGCTCTTCTTCAGGAAGCTGAAGGAAGCCGACGTGGATTTGAAGCTGCAGATAAGGGAGGGTGCCTTGAACATGGTTTCTGCTTTCAAGTATGGCGTCGACGCGGAGGAGGTTGACAAAAATGACAGGCTTACGGTACTCTTTTTCTTGATGAAGTTCTACGTCAAGTGCGAGGAACCCATGGTGAGGTTCGTCGTAGTACGCAATTTGGCCACAATCTTCCCTCCCAACCACGTACCATCGAAATTCCTTCTTCTGCTTGCCACAGGCGATCTGTAAGTATAGTCCATCTAATTGTAATATAATTCAGGGCAGGTTTTGAATATAGAATATAGTTTTGAACCTATTACTGTGTCATTGTGACAAATAAATTGTTAAACTGTTGAGAAAATGTTGATTGAAAGCCTACCCTGAATCATGTTAAAATCAAATAGACTATAAACGCTAGTATTATAATTGTAATTATTTTACATTATTGTCATGATATAATTCTGTTTAGGAAAGACGAGGTGTCCAACGAAGCTTTAAAATCTTTGTACGGCACGTCCCGTAAGACGGACGTTGATATGTCTGCCAAGGACCGTAGCACTGACGCTCCGAAAGTAACGATGCCTCCGTTTATAGAAATCACCAAGTATATTTACAACGAGGCGCAGGATCGCTTAAAGGATGCCGCACAAAGAGTAACGATTGGTAATCAGACTCTGGCATTCCCCATAAAAGTGTACGTCGAGGTAATATTAACGCGCCTCCATATGACTTGAAGATAACTATCAACTTTTCCAGATATTAATTTACTTGCGCCTGTGTTTGACCAAGAGCTTGGACGTTCCTCTGACAAGGGATATCCTCAGGCATCCATCTGAAGACACCCCGATCATTCGGGAGTACCTGCAGAGCTGCTTCAAGGAGAATGAGCCGATCGAAACGAACGGACTCTTAAAGTATGCGTCTTTAGTGCGAGAATTGCTCGTTGCCAATCCAGGTTAATTTGAAATGTATTCATATTGAAAATATGTATTTATAATTCGTTTGCAGGAATCGAGCCTCTGTGTTGTATGGTTGAAGCTGTTGGTTGCGTTCCGAAACTGCACAGTTTGCTCGAGAAAGACTTGCAATGGGTGAGAGATTTGCTGAATTCCACAAAAGAGGAAATTAGGGAATACGCGGCTCTATTGTACGGCCTCATAGTCAGCGCCCTGCCGGAAAAAGACTTCGATGATGCCATTAAATATCTGATATCGCAAACGAAGAATAAGAGCCTTGAGGCCCAAAACGGGGCCATTTTAGGTCTAGGCAATTGTTTTGAGCGGAAAATAATGACGATGACCGATAAAAACAAGGACCTCAGTGACTGGGATATTCTCAAGGACGCAGTTGACGCTTTAGGTTTTTACTGCGCCTTATAAATCCTAATCGGCTCTGATATATCTATTTCTAGTGCCGTTCCTATCAAACTCCAATGTTTTGCTGCTGAGCCCTGCATGTGTCGCCATCGGCTTAATAGGCAAGAGCTGCGCTCTGCCCCTGGAGAATGGGGAGAACAAAGTGTCTGGAAGCCCGGACGCAAAAAGGCCGGCCAAAGAAAATATCACAAAGTTCTCTCTCGTCGATAAACTGCTGGATATCATGAACAACAATAAACTGTCCACCAAATATCGAGAGCGTGCAGTGAAAGCTTTGGGTCTGATTTGCGTGGGAGAGGTTTTCCCGTTTACCAAGGAGATTATGCAAGGACTCTTGAATACCGTTAAAGAGGTTTGTTTCTTATAAAACCATATTACCGCCCCAATGACAATACAAAAGTGCAAAATTTCATTTTTTAACCATACGTTGGAATAGAAACTTCAAATACCTAATTTAGAACCTAATTACCTAAACTTAAGTTAAAAACTACCAACGTGTAAAACAGCATAGATGGTTCCCACAAGATATTCTATTATATTCCATGTTGCAGACGAAAGACGTTGAGGTGCACTTCACGATTGGGGAGTCGCTGGTCATGTGCGTACAGGGCGTGTGGTCGCCAGAGGCTCGGGACCCGTGGACCACGTTGCCGAAGGATTACTGCCCTGAAAACGTAATGCAGAGCGAGGTGAACAATGACAGCCTGGAGTGGCTCGTGTCCGAGCTTCTGAAGTACGCGCAGACATTGCATCCGAACTCCAGGCAGGCAGCCAGCATCTGGTTGCTGGCTCTGTTGAAGAGCTGCGTTGACCGCGAGCCCGTGAAGAACCGGTTGAAGGTGCTTCAAAACACGTTTATGGATTTGTTGGGTGAAAATAATGGTAATATTAATTTTTGACCCCCCTTTGGCATCAAATTGTATAGTGATGATTGGAAAACGGTCTATTAGAGTCGCATTATGAGAAAAGTGGTTGAAATGGTGGTGAAATTAATAATAATAATAATATTTTATTAACACTAATGCTGTACAGAGTTTACAAAGTTCAGAAAAAAACATTTACAATAGGTATACAAAATTTTGTTTTAAAAATAAAAAGTAAGCAAATAAGTGCAGTTAATATGGCGTAATATTTAGATTTTCTCGGAAAACATCCGCTTTCATTAATTTTTTTTCCAAAATCTTTTAAAATTCATATTTTTGTATAAATATCTTAATACCAAAATATAATTTTATTGTATGTTGTTTGTTTCGTTTCAGATATTATTCAAGACGTTGCTTCAAAAGGACTATGTTTGATTTACGATTACTCTAAATCTGAAGAGTTATTAACAGCTTTAGTGGATCAATTGACAACCGGTCGAAGGCAAGCCGTTCAAGTCGCCGATGATACAAAACTGTTTGAGGAAGGGCAATTAGGAAAAAATCCGTCGGGGTAAGTGACGTTGAAAAATATCAGTGAACTATATTAATAGCAAATGAAACACAAGTTAACTTTAATATCACTATTTGTGACTATATTTTTACTGTCATTATTCTAAGTCAATGCTAAATAAAATTCCAGTCATTATCAATTACTAAGTCTGATGAATGTCGAACAAAACATTGAGATGAGTTTTATTTATAATTTAACGTGTATCACAATTAAAAATAATTAAGTATCGTTATATTTTTAGCGGCAATCTATCGACATACAAAGAACTGTGCTCACTGGCGTCCGAACTGAACAAGCCGGATTTGATTTACCAATTCATGCACCTCGCAAACCACAATGCGATCTGGAATTCCAAGAAGGGAGCAGCTTTCGGGTTTTCGACCATAGCTGAGAAGTGCGGCGAACATTTGCAGCAGCATCTGCCGAACATAATTCCAAAACTATACAGATACCAGTACGATCCATCCCCAAACTTGCAATCCTCCATGCAGAACATTTGGCACGTTTTAGTTCTCGAGCCACAAAAAATGGTACTAATAATTTCAAAATTGATACTGTTTTGAGATTGTTGGTGTGGACTAATTTATATAACTTTTGTTTAACTTTTCCAAACAAAAGTTGTTTAGCTTTGCCAATCAAAAGTGGTTTAACTTTGCCAAACAAAAGCTAAACAATAGTCAAACAAAAGTTGTTTAAATTAGTCTTTACCCAACAATCTTAATCTAGTTTCAAGAACGCAATTTTTTGTCATCAATTTCAAAATTTGTGGTTTTTTGGTAAATTTTATCCCACGTTTTGCAGCTGGACACGTACCATAACGAAATACTAAACGAGCTGTTGAGCAACTTGACGTCGTCCCAGTACAGGGTGAGGCAGTCCTGCTGTCTGGCTCTGCAGGACTTCCTCAAGGGCTCGGGAAACCGGTCCATCCACGATTCCGTTCGCGTCATGGATGAGCTGTGGACGCAGCTGTTCCGCGTGATGGATGACCATCACGAGCAGACGCGAATCGCCGCCACAAAAACCACGGCTGTTCTTAGTAAGGTGACTAACATATGAAATTTCATTTTAGATCATTTTAACGATTTGTATTATTTATATTGGTTATTTTTTTATTATACGAGTAATTTGTTTCTTTAGAAGGTTAAATTTTATAATTCAAAATTATAGTTTAAATTAGTTAAACTAAATCTAATTATAGATTTTTTAATTTGAGATATTAATAATTAATTCTTGTATGGTTATTATTATGAATATCATTAGCCGTTTTATGAATCTTGTTGCCGTCTGTGCATATTTGTCAATAACGGAATTATTGCGGACAATTGATAAAAACCTCTTGCCAAGGTGCATTTTTATTTTATGTGCAATTTGTTTAATTTAAGCTATGCATAAGAGGGTGCGATTTGAGTCAAGGTAAAGCCGGGGTGAAGATGATGGAAGCGATCCTCCCCGTGCTGTTGAACAACGGTATCAGCAACCCCGTGTCTGAGGTTCGGCTAATAAGGTATTAATGCCATTGTGAATCACTTAGTCTTGCTTTAATGAATAATAAAAACTCTTTACTAACTAAAACTAACTAAAACTCTTAACCGGAATATTTGCAGCCTTCAAACGATTTCCGAGCTCGTGGGGTCGGCAGGTAAGCAACTGAAGCCGTTCCTCCCCCAGCTGATCCCAGCATTACTTCTGGCTACCGGAGAATTGGAGTCTTCGAAATTGTCGTATTTAAGTACGATGTATGGAGGGCAAAGCCAAATGCAGGAAGTACTGGATAGTGCTAGAGCTTCTATGGCCAAATCACATTTTACAACTGAAACGGTCTCAAAGGTATTATTTTAACAGTAATTTTTTTTAAATTCATAATCAACATTTTGCACCTATCATTATATTGATTGCAAATTACTATGAAATCTTTAACAACTTTGTAATTCTGCATAATATTTCATGCTCTGTATATTTTATATTCCCAGTGTTTGCAATACGCAGATGCCAGCATTTTAGAAGAATTGGTGCCCAAGGTGACTGAACTGATGAAGTCTTCGATCGGTTTGGGCACGAGAATCGTGTGCGCTCATTTCATAACGTTGCTAACGATACAGCTGGGTTCAGACTTACAACCATATACAGGTACCAGTGACTTCCAATTCCGTTATACATGCTTACGTACTATTTGTGTTTAGGCAAGTTTTTGGCGGCTCTGGTCAACGGTCTGACGGACAGGAACGCGTCCATCCGAAAGCATTATGCGTCTGCAATTGGTCACCTTGTCTCCACGGCCAAGGAATCGAGCCTTGAAAAGCTCTTTGCAAAGATACAGCATTGGTATTTTGAAAGAGAAGGTCTGCAAACGTTGATATTGTTGGAGGCAAATTTGCTAAATAATTGTGTTTGCAGATGACTCCATAAGATCGGCTTGTGCATTAACGATACAATCGATAGGCAATCACAACCAAGATGTATTAAAGAATCATTCAGATGTGGTGCTGCCTCTGGTATTCTTTGCAATGCACGCCGAGAAAACGCCAGAGACGGAAAATACGTTGGAAACGTGGAACGAGGTTTGGGCTGAACAAAGCCCTGGCACCGAGACTGGAATCAGGCAGAATATCGAGGCGATCTGTGATATTTTAAAAACCGCCTTGGAGTCTCCGTCATGGAATATGAAAGCTCAGGTATTAATTAAGCATTAATATTTATTCTTATGTATTTATATATTAATTTTAAGATGGTAAAAGTTTGTACAATTTTTCTGTTAATAGGCTGCAAATTCTGTCAGTACCGTTGCCAGTAAACTGGGAACAACAATGGAATCAAAGCACAGAAATGCTCTGATTCAAATATTATTGAATGGATTAACTGGAAGGACATGGAACGGTAAAGACAAGTTGTTGAAAGCTTTAGCAAGTATATGCAGTAATTGCAAGTAAGTAATTATAATTATTTCAAACACCCGTAACAGTTATGTAATTAATTAATTTTATAATTTATTAATAAATTTATTTAATTGTGCTTATTTTAGAGATGCTATTAAGCAGGATACTGAAATTGACGTGAACACGATAGTAGAAGCAGTATTAAAAGAAAGCCGTAAAGATGAAATCGTGTACAAAATAAACGCTTTGGAATCGTTGGGCGAGATACTTTCGTCACTTGACATAGACAAGTTTGAGGATGTGTACAATATAGTCGAAAGCATATTGTCCAAAGACATTTCTAATGCCTCCAAGGATGACGACGTGGATATTTCGACGGAAGAAATGAGCTCCTTAAGAGAAAATAATCTGAAACTAAGAGAAGTTGTTTACCAGCTGTTGGGCAATGCGTGGCCCAAGAACGCCGAGGAGACGCAAGCAAAGTTCAACCGCATGTTTGTTGAGCACTGCGTCACCAATTTGCCGACGACGACGAGAAATGTGCAAGTTTCAATAGTCACATCTTTGTGCAGCTACATCGACAAACTAGTACTCCTGTCGCAGCCGAGTCCCAGCAAAGGGAACGGTGATTGTTTAAAAAAGAATATTATTGATACTATTTTGAAAGCACTGTCCTACAGCTTGGGTAAGTTTTGTCTATTTTTGTCTCTAAATCTACTTTCACATTTAGTTATTTTTTTGCTTGGTTATCTTTGAATCAGTTTTTTGGCATGAAATTTGATTTGACGACAATCATTGTTGCTCAGTCTATATATTCTTTTACTTGGCATGTTGGTTTTGTCGAGTAATGGACTACACCAGTGGTTCTCAAACTTTAACTACTGGGGGCGCCTTTTTTGAATTAGGGTTTTCCTATGGTTCCCCTACAAAAACGCCACGTTGCACACTTGGGGAATCACTGGAATACACCTCTAAATATGATTTTAACTCATCTCAATCTAAACAATTAAAAGTGAACTAATTTTTAGGTATTTCCAAGCATACAAGATTACGAAAAGAAGCTTTAAATGTATTTTTTTCACTAGCTAAAAAGTTGAAAGGTAATATTTGCATGACAACTATATTCCTCACTAGGAACTGATTATTTTTGTTTTTACAGAAAACGGTGATTCCCAAAACTTTGAAAGCGTGGTAGCAACTTTCAATGATTGTTTACCGGAGATCATAAAAGACGGTCAACCAGAGATTAAGTCGAGGGTGACTGATTTAAAAAATCTGCTCGCCAAGTAATGCTGTAATTGCTTGTGTACATTTTAAATAAAATACTAATTTGTAGGTATTTAGTTTTTATAAGAAGTATCATTGCATTGGATGTATTTTTTCAAAATTATTAATTAAAGTATAAATATGTAATATCTAAATACTCGTAGTAATATTTGTTTCCATATTCAATTATAAGAAAGCAAATTTTCCTATTACTTCCCAATAAACACAAATGTCTATGGCCGATTGCTCAGCCAGAAATGTGTTTTTATTGGGCCAATCACTAAGAATTGTTACAAACATTAAAATTCATCAGAGGAATGTGAGCGCATTGTTTGATGGAGAATTGTGATGGAGTTATCGGATTGTGTCAATGCTGAAATGTCAGTGGGTTCTTTTTTCACCTTCGATGACATAAATTTTCCGTGCAACCGCAGCGGTGGAAGACTCGTAAAGAGCGGGCTCACCAGTTGGTCCCTGCTCTTGAACGCCGTGGCAGAAGCTAAATCGGTGGGGGCAGACAGCTGTTGTTTTTCTTGTTTCTCACGGAAGCATCCCGTGGTCGCCGGGCTCAAGTTCATCGGCGCCTGTGCGATTGATGTGAAGAAACTTGTCTCAGACGAGGCGTGCTCGTACAGTTCCGATGTTGAAGACATGCCGCTGAAGACGGTATCCTCTCGGGCGACGACCACGCTTTCTTCCCGTTCGTTTTCAGATGGTTGTACCGCCGCCGCGGATTGCTTCTTTGGGGAGTACGAGGAGCGATGCGCGTCCTCTTCCAGTGTCGACTGCACTGTTAACTTGGCCTCCTCCGGTTTGGGAGGCTCGGATTTCAACACTGGAGCTGCGTGCGCCGCCCAGGTGTCCTGCGGTGATGGCTCCGGCGCCTCATCTACCTCCCAGCCGGGATGTGTTTCGAAATTGAGGATGTCACGATCATAGTGCATAAATTCCAAATTGAACATGCGTTTCCAGGCCGTGTCGAGGCAGTGCACTAGGAAGTGGACCCTTGCCTTTTCCAGGTGTTTCTCATAACATTTTTGCAATACATTGTCTATGATTTCATTGCGGATAGAGCAAATCATCATGTAATCGTTGTCCTCATCCAGTATTTTCTGCAGACTGCTGTCGGTAAGAATTGCAGAGGAAACGGTGCGTTGTGAGGTTTTCGGTACATATGATTTGATGTGAGAGAACTTTCTACTAGATGTTGGGCTTCTCAAGTTCCTCGAACTCATAGTTGTGCACACAAATTGTATAATTATGTGTGCAGTAATATCAAAAATGTCTAAATGACACTAGTTATTAGGTCAGCAAAACAAGTAAAACATATTTTCAGTTGTCGACAATTACAGACAACTGTCAAGTATTTTTGCTCTTTGTGTATTAACGAATTAATGTATGACATTGCCTTCCTTTTTAGTGATAACACCTGGAAACGAATATTGTTCTCAATTGAACTGAAAACTTTCAGGATGCAGACAAATATCGTTTCATTAATAAATACTAAAGCAGATAATTTTGTTGCTGTATGGGAACATTATAAATGAATTTAATTATTACACAACTTGCTGTTAATGTTTGAAAGTCATCATTCCATGTATTTTATAATTCTTATGCTGTTTTTCACTAGAATTCATGTTATCATTTGATACCAAGTTAGAGATTAACTAGCAAGCTTCATAACAAATTACACATTTAATATTAATAACTGATACTACACTCCAATCTAGTAAGTACATCAATAAAAAATTCTGAGTTAATTCATTTGCTTTAATTGAATCATAATATTATAATAACATGCAACAAAAATCATCAATATTTTTAATTCGTCTTTACTGCAGTATTCGTGGGTGAAGATTTACAGATATCAAGATAGGTTGGTTTTTACACAAATTCTACTCGCAAAGCAAATACTTATTTAATAAGCACTCATTCCACAAAATCAGTAAATTTGAAAATATCCATAAAAATTATAAAAATGTATTCGAATATCCTGTTTTATGAAAATTACTCAATCACTGATTTTCGCATAAGAAGTGGTGCCATTTAGATTAAATTGGTGGTACAAACAATTAAGAAAAATCGAAATTTGCAGTCATGAAGAAAAGTCTAGTAAATGTATTTATTTATACTTAAATAATACAACAAAATGGTTAATAAAGTAACCTTAACAAAATTGTTTTACCCCGAATTTGCTTACATGATATAATTGTCACTAGTCAATAAACGTAAGTCACAAAATATTTTTATATGCATTAAAATGCATTACAATTAAAACAATATGTAAACAATACAGAACCATACAACATAAATAGCCCGTGCAAAAAAATTATACAATAATAGTGTTTAAACAAAGTTCTTGTAGATATGTTTTATAAAGTATGTACTATAAAATTGGATAGCACAAATATAACTTACTGCTAATATCTTACTTTCATCATCAAATGTTCTTACGTTAATAAACTTACATAAAAAGAATGTTTAGAATTCCGTGCCAATTTTGAACTGGCAATATAGTAAAAAATAAGTTAACACATAAAGGTACAACACAGTTCTCATAAAAAAGATTCGTTACAACTTAGTTCTGAAAATATAATACAATCATGTCTGGATCTATGCACATCAGTCTATAGACATTATGGAATGCTCAGTCTTTAGATTCGCTTAAAAACTATTTCAAAATAGGACCAACGGAAGAGGGTGTAAAAACGTGTACCAAGCTGTCCCACCCGCAATCGGCCAGCTCACCCTGTTTGTGATTGTTCCAATCGAGCCCGTATACAAACTCGGAGTGGTGCTTGATCGTCTCCAGAGCCTCGGAGTTCACTTTAAAGTCCCAGATCCGCGTCGTATAGTCGTAGCTAACGCTGGCCATCAGGCTAGTGTTGTGCGGCGAGAACTGTACCCTCCTGACGGCGTACTCGCAGCCGCGCAGCTGGAACAGCGGCTGCGTGTAGTTGCGCAGGTCCCAGCCGCGGATTAGCCCGTCGGAGCCGCCGGTGGCCAGGATGTTCTGGTCGTACTTGCACCAGTCACAGGAGAGCACCTCGGCGTCGTGCGCCCGGAAGTTGATGCTGGCGTTGCTGTTCAGCGTGTTCCACAGCATCAGGTTGCCGTCGCCGGAGACAGACGCGAAGCAGTTGGGCATGTGCGGACTCCACATCGCGTTGTAGACCAGCTGCGAGTGGCCCAGGTACGTGTTCAGCGAGATTTTCCTGTTGGCGTCCCACACCTTTATGCTGCGGTCCCACGAGGCGCTCACTATGAGCTGATCCTGACGGGTGCGCGACCAGTCCACCGAGTACACCTCTTTCTTGTGCTCCTTCAAAGTTTGACATGGAAAGTTTCCTGCAAGCAATAAATAATTAACATATATAATTACTTTGAAAATAATTATTTGGCACAATTTTTGTACCAATAATTATTATAGAAAAGGTATTTAAATCATTCCATTGAGAGGAACAGTCCAGATTTTTTTATTTCTTTATTAACTCTATGAATAATTTAGAATCTGTTTGGAAGAACAATAAGTAAATTACTATGACAATTTATGTGACATGAAGAGAAAATTCTATTGAACGTTCTTTCTGAATGATCCTAAGAACTAAATCTGGTGGTTAGATATCGGAAGGTTTGAGGTCCTGAAATTAAGAAAAATTTTGTTCATAGATGAGAAAAAGTCCTTATAGTATAGAATATACTGTATATTATACAATTAATTAGACGAACTCAACCAAAATGTGGTTTCGGGAAAATATGCTTTTAAAGTTTTTGAATCCAGAGAAAAGTTATTTACACCATTACTTTTATACAACTACTGAAAGGGCTAACTCAATAAATACCGTACCACCTTATAATTTGTAGTCTTAGAAGCCTAAAAATAAATATTTGTTTGTTACTGCATCGCTGAGTTGGTCCTTCGTATCGGCAGCACCTCGTATGATCTGTATCGTGCTAATGTTTTGGTTAGTTAAAAGTGCTACGACTATCGTAGCCTTTATACCTGTGTCCTTAAAGTTAAGCTGGTATTTTTATATCTCTAAGAAACGGAAACTTACCGGTTATATTCCATATTTGCAAGCCACCATCTCCAGACGCACTAACAACAACGTTGGGGTCACTCTCTGACCAGACGACATCAAATAAACCATCGGACCACTGGAAAGTGTTCTTTTCCACCAGCCGGCCATCCGTTGTGTGCTCCAGCAAGAACAAGGTGCCACCCCCGGCGAGCCCAAAATACTGACTTGTTGCTACCACCAACTGGTTGGCGGTAAACGGCGAGAATCTCACACTGTACCCATGTCTGTTTGGTGTTAGGTATGTGGCCATCTTACAGTCGGGTTTGGTACGGAGCGGTTTTTAGTGCCGTTGCATTTTACCGCTCGCCATGATGGGACGTGTTCGGATTAATGTAATGCATAAATCAATGTTATCCTTTGGCGTAAGGGTTGTTTGTAAAAAATCGTCGTTTTTTATGTCCATAACGAACCGAAAACATGTTTTTGACATTTCGTGACAGCTGTCACTGTCACATATGACACCTTTCCTTCGTTAAAGTTGCGCCACGTTGCCGTATCTACCATATATTCCTGGTTGGTAAGCCCATTATTACTGGCCATGTGCAAGCTCCCTAGATGGCGCAACTTAGTGTCTAGCCTACACTGACTAAATAAATCTTTATATATTCGCTGTAATCTAGCCAAATGTAAAAGTATTAACATAGCGGATTTCCATTCAAAGTCGAACATGTTTCTACAAAATTCGATAAGCTTTGAATGCAAGGTACCGACAGTTTTGCTACTCTTTGGCAGTTTATCTGCAATTAACGGACCTAAACTGTCTTAAAAATGTCAGTACTTCAGTTGTAAATCATTGCCACCATGCGGAGACACTACTCTTGCACATAGCAAATATTATCAATTATATTAAATAAGCAACAACTGATAACTGATAGTTACTGAAGTAACTTCAATTCAACATTGATTATAATACCCCAATTGTATTATAATTCATTTCTTCAGTTTGACCATAAGAATTGAACTACTAGGATCATGTTATTAAATTCATGTGTAGAGCTAATATCCAAATGCTATTTTGCAATATTTTGCAGTAGCCATTATTATCTTAAACTGTGATATTAGGATCAAATTGTATTTCTGCAAATACAATTAACGCTATTTAGCTATTATTGCGTACGATAAAAAAAACCCTGTCCGTGGAATGAGAAACGTGGCAACATAGCACCATATGTTGTAATTTTTGACAGTTGCCTTCATTGCAAAGAATATCTTCATTGTTTTGACGTTACTCAGACTTTTCATAAACACAGAGGCACATATGAAGATTGAGACGCAAAAATGGATAGCTTGCCTACAGAGATAGTGGAAAACATATTGGCGTGTAAATCCTTGCAGATTGAAGACATCATCAACACCAGTCTGACGTGCAAATATCTCAGGGATGTCGTGAATAATAGTAATTACATTTGGAAGAGCCTGTATTTCAAAAGGTAAGGTAAAGGTAAGGTAGTTTCAAAGCATTGCTATTTTATAAAGGCCCCCCCCCCCGTACTGTTAAATCCACCAGTTACCCACTAGGAGGAGGAAGCAGAGGCAAACTTCCATTAGAAACTACCCACTTTTATGTTCCTTTTTCTCAGCTTTCGCTCAATATTTTTGAATCTGATAAAAATGCAGCGAGTCCGAAGGACAAGGTTCATTTTCCAAAGATTGGATTTAAAATGACTAGAATCTCTAGAACCATTGTCGACTATTGATACATATTAATACTTGCATAACTATAGAAACCGCTTTGTTCTATTATCACTGTTTCAGGTTTGAGTAATATTCCCACATGTAGAATTTTATTTTTTCTCTTCTCAGACTTCTTTTTGTATGTTGTGTCAACACTAGTTGCAGTCAAAATGTTTTAACCTGGTTATTTTCATAAAAATAACTAGGTAAATAAAATAAATTTTATTGCTCCCTCCTTGAGTTAACTCTTTCCACTTTAAGATGGCCGGACTACAAAGATTTAATAACAAATCCCAACGACGTCAATTTTATCCAAGAAATAAAAGATGTGTACAAAGTCAGACGCCAAGTCCGGAACATTCTAGAGACAATGCCACCCAAATTTTATAACACACCGAACTTGAGCCGCAAGGACTTTAAGGAGTGGTCCGAGTTGGTTGGCGGATGCAGTAAAACTTATGAATACGTGATTGACTATTTGTCGAGCTTTATGAACGACAAAACTCCCATAAAGAGTATAGAAACTGTGCCGTTATTGTAAGTTACTTATAAATTTTCATACAATCATACTTTAATGAACACCAATGTCACAATGTTTAATGTTTAATTTTAAATTAAATGTATCTGTGGTTATGACTTGGCAAAAAACACTTGGTTTAAGTTTCACTGTTTTTATAGAAAATACTCTACAATTGTTTTCGTTACTGAATAACTCTTGAAAATGGCTCGAGACCAAAACAATTGAAAAGTATTTTCTATAAAAATAGTGAAAAACACTAGGTTTATATTTATATTTATTAAATGTTTCATTATTAAAAATTGTCATGAGCGAAGACTTTATTTCATTCTTGTGTTTTAGTACTTCTGGAAACCAAACGCTAAGATATTACAGTCTGAAGACCGTTCAGTACCTGAAGCAGATGCAGGTCACCAGTGACTTCAAGCAGCTCATGGCACTACCGGAAAGGTGCCAGGTACTGGAACGGGCAGCCGTCATCATCGCGCAGTGGTGCCAGCCCGAGCTCAGCGTGACCTATCCAAGTATTTGCAGGAAACTGAATGACTTAGCGAGTCAAGTCTGTATGAGACCGGAAGCCTCGGGCAATCATTCAGCGGTGTTTAAATTTTTAGACCAGCGAACAGTTGAAGCTGGTGAATCCGGACCATCCGCTGTTTAAAGTGCCTCAGGAGACGTTGGACCTGTGGAGGGTCGAGAATCTGGAGGAGAACCAGTACGATGGCAAGCACAATATGCAGATTGTGGACGCTTTGCAGATAACATTGTTTAAAAAGAACAGATTTGTTGGTAACATTACCAATTATTATATGTTCGAAAATTCGTTTATCAATATTGTAAGTGCATGTGAGCCATTGAAAACCAGAGTGGTGTAAGTCAATTTTTGGGACAACATTTTGGGACATGGGACAGCATCCCATGTAAATTTCTGGTATATCTCATTTTAAACAAATAGGACTTACACCACTCCGGTTTTCAACGGCTTATATCTATAATCACAAGATGTTATTGCTCTTAGCATTGATCATGGTTTACAACAAATTACTGTTATGACTTAATCTCTATATCACAGTAATTATTTTGTTTTGTTAAAAGTAGTTTTTGAAGAACTGTAATTTTTCTTTAGGTGTTGACTTTATTGTCGTTCTGGTACTAACAATATTTGTAGGGAGCATAAAGTTGCATTCATAACTAGACGTGTACAAAAGTATTCATATTGTCGTTTTTTAGGTATTAGATAAGAAATTCGGTCTTCCAATAACGCTGTCGATTGTCTATGAGAGCGTGGCCCGACGGATGGGTGTGAACTGTGAGCCGATGAACATTCCCGCACACTTCTTGCTCAGGTTCCGGCCTGACGCGCTCTCCCACACCGTCCTATTCATCGATGCGTTCAACCACGGCCAGCTGTTCCCCAAGGGAATCTGTCCGCACAGTCACTCCTCGCCCGACCGGATTCCCAGGGCTACGGCCTACCAGGTCGATGGAAAGGTTAGCTGACTGCCTGCATTACTGACTGAATAAATTGCAGGTGCTGAAGAGGATGGCCTCCAATTTGGAGGAATCGTTGAGGGTGAACTCGAATCATGGCAACGACTTGCATTACTGGCGGTCGATATATGAGCTGCTGGTTTTCATAAGTCCTAATGACGCGAATTTAATGGTAAACCTGTCCAGGCTTTGTATGTCGTTAAATATGGATACACACTACATCAAGGATATCATTACGGCTACGGTAAAATTGACATTAAAACTTCACACACCATTGCACATATTATTTCACAACACAACATTGACAATTATCTGGCCTTTAAATATATCTTTACAGGAATACGACGATCCACACAGTGCCCTGACTGTTCTAGAATCGCTGCGTGATTACGAAGTACACAGGCAAAATGAACGTTTATATGAACAGGTACTTTATTGTTTGCGCTTTTATTTTATTCATTACTGTTATTGAGTGCTTTATTTACAGCACCAGCCAAAAACGCGGACAGGAGTTCGATTCGCTGTGGGTATGGTGATTAGGCACCGGATGCTGAATTACAGGGGAGTTATAACGGACTGGACGCCCTTTTACAAAGTTTCCCAGACATGGTTGACGGCAACGAATGTTGACGGCAAGTTCAATAACAACCCACCTTTTTACTATATCATTCAACAGGACGGGACGCAAAGATGTGCAGCGGAAGGTAAGTGTTCCACATATGTGAATGAGCGATACTCAATTGTCCTTCAATTGCAGATAATGTTGAGGTGATCGGTGAGGTCGCCGTCCCCTACTTCAACGAGCAGATTGGAAGGCACTTTTCCCACTTCTTCGTGAACCATTATGTGCCCAATGCTGAAAAAGAGAAGGAATATCCGGAGGATACGGTTATTCGACACAATTATTACCAGGCCAAGATGTGGGCTCCTTAAATATAATTTTACTGTTCTATTCATACGATATATTGATGTTTTAATTTTCTGAAGGAAATGTTATAGTTTTTCATATCTGATAATATATTTATTTATACTCCAAGAATGTTTTCGTCTTTTATTTACAGCAAAAATTGCAAAAATGGTATTTGATAGATATCCGTTTCTGTTTTAAAATTAGAACATTTCTACTCACTTGTTTCAAAACTGCGAAAAACTGACTTTTCGATACATTTTCAATAGCTTGTAAGTATTAAGTACACAAAATTAAACTCCTTTTCATATTTGTCAGAATAGTCACTTCCTTTTAGAAATTACTATTAATCATTAGTTTTATGGTTTGCATTCTAGTAAATGGATCATAATTAATTATCATAAAATAGAAAATTATTACAGTTTAAGATGAAAATAATAAATGGATTTGTTTTCAATTCATTATTTTGAAAAATGCTTCAAATTTTAAACCACCATGCATATCCTGCAATACAAATTATATTAAAATATCCATCCTTATTTTGCAGATTAACGAAGTAACAAATTTCAAATAGGGCATTCACAACAGTTGTCGGCGATATATCAATAAACTGCTACACTTGAATTCAACATTGATTTTAATACCCCTATTGTATTATAATTAATTACTTCAGTTTGACCATCAGAATTGAACTACAAGGAAAATCATCATGTTATTAAATTCATGTGTAGAGCTAATATCCAAATGCTATTTTGCAATATTTTGCAGTTGCCATTATTATCTTAGACTGTGATAATTTGACAAACGATCACCTAAGGATCATGGGGCACATTTTAAGCTACGTATAGCAATATCTTTAGTCAATAATGCTGGGCAGATATTAATTAATAATAACGTAATTACAAGATTGCTTAAAACTTGGCAACCAAATGTACACGTGCAAGTAAAACTTGATAGAATTGTACATTTGGTTGCCTGGATTGAGGAGAACTTTTAAATGTGTTATAAATCAATATTTGCACAATATTATTGACCAAAAATGGTGCTAAACATAGTTAATAACGTGCCCCATAATCTTCACGTGGTCGGTTTGTCAAAATATTGCAGTTTAAAGCATAGGTATAAAGTTCACCAGTTTCTGCGCTGCAGTCGCCCTCCATCGACTACGTAGGCAACCAAGTGAACACTGTTTGATAGTTTTGGTTGCCTGTTATTATAAAATTATTATAATTCATATTAGAATTCAATTAAATGAATTAACTCAGTCAATTTTCATTGATCTATTTACTAGATTGGAAGATATTGGAGTGCAGTATCAGTTATTGATTTTAAACATATAATTTGGTATCGAGCTTAAAAAGTTTAAGTGTATCCAAGTTTCTAATGATAATATGAACTCTTTGGTAATAAATAGCTTAAAAGACCTTAAATACGACTGACGACTTTCAGATTGTGTAATTTTATTGTTGTACAGAAACATTATAAATAAATTTATTACTTATACAACGAATTAGTGTTAGAGCACTAATAATAAGTTGTATAAGTAATAAAATCATTTATAATATTTGTGTACAACAATAAAATTACACAATCTGAAAGTTTGAATTTGAGGCATCTAGTAGAACTAAGCTTCAGTAGATAGTTTAAAACTAATTAATCTTAAATATAAAAACACTTATCTTAAGCGTTGACTGAAGTATTGTTCTATTGTTGGCTGTAGTACAATATTCTGTCAACGGTTCAAGTTTCACTATTTTTGTACAATATCCTTTATAATGTTTCGGTATATTTTCAAGAGTTATTTATTTAACAAAGTTTGAAAGTGTGGCAATGAGGACCACTCTAAGGAGCATGAAATAAATATTTTTTACATTATAACTTTGAATATTAAGCACTGAAGTTAAGTGGATGCAAAAATTTCCTGAAATTGGACATTGTTGTGTATTCAAGTGCAATTTTTGAAACCTTTTAAAAGGTATGAAGGAAATGATCAAAATCTTTTACTCCAAATTCTTGTAATTTTTCATTATAGCTCCAAAATTTTACTGTGTAAAATGTCGTAACTTATTTGATTAAGCCATAAATGTGATTTCTCATTTTTAGTTTTAAATATTGAGGCACTATTTTTGTTTTAAGCAGAAATTACTATTAATCATTAGTTTTATGGTTTGCATTCTAGTAAATAGATCATAATTAATTATCATAAAATAGAAAATTAGTACAGTTTAAGAAGAAAATAGTAATTGGAATTTTATTCAATTTATTATTTTGAAAAATGCTTCAACTTTTAAAACACCATGCATATCCTGCAATACAAATTATATTACATAATCCATCCTTATTTTGCAGAATAACGAAGTAACAAATTTTAAATAGGGCATTCACAACAGTTGTCGGCAATATAACAATAAACTGCTACACTTCAATTCAGCATTGATTATAAAACCCCAATTGTATTATAATTAATTACTTCAGTTTGACCATTAGAATTGAACTTCTAGGAAAATTATCATGTTATTAAATTCATGTGTAGAGCTAATATCCAAATGCTATTTTGAAATATTTTGCAGTAGCCATTATTATCTTAAACTGTGATAATTTGACAAAGGATTACCCAAGGATCATGGGGCACGTTTTTAGCTACGTATAGCAATATCTTCAGTCAATAATATTGTGCAGATATTAATTAATAATAACATAATTACAAGATTGCTTAAAACTTGGCAACTAAATGTACACGTGCAAGAAAAACTTGATGAAATTGTACATTTGGTTGCCTGGATTTAGGAGAACATTTAAATGTGTTATAAATCAATATCGGCACAGTATTATTGACCAAAAATGGTGCTAAACATAGTTAATAACGTGCCCCATAATCTTTACGTGGTCGGTTTGTCAAAATGTTGCAGTTTAAATCTTAGGTATAAAGTTCACCAGTTTCTGCGCTGCAGTCGCCTTCCATCGACTACGTAGGCAACCAAGTGAACACTTATGGATGGTTTTGGTTGCCTGTTATTATAAAATTATTACAATTCATGTTAGAATTCAATTAAATGAATTAAGTCAGTCAATTTTAATTGATCTATTTACTAGATTGGAAGATATTGGAGTGCAGTATCAGTTATTGATATTAAACGTGTAATTTGGTATAGAGCTTAAAAAGTTCAAGTGCATCCTAGTTTCTAATGATAATATGAACTCTTTGGTAATAAACAGCTTGAAAGACCTCAAATTCCACTGACTGACGACTTTCAGATTGTGTAATTTTATTGTTGTACAGAAACATTATAAATTAATTTATTACTTATACAACGAATTAGTGTTAGAGCACTAATAATAAATTGTATAAGCAATAAAATCATTTGTAATGTTTCTGTACAATAATAAAATTACACAATCTGAAAGTTTGAATTTGAGGCATCTAGTAGAACTGAGCTTCGGTAGATACTAATTAATCTTAAATATAAAAACACTTATCTTAAGCGTTGACTGAAGTATTGTTCTATTGTTGGCTGTAGTACAATATTCTGTCAACGGTTCAAGTTTCACTATTTTTGTAAAATATTCTCTACACTTGTTTCGGTGTATTTTCAAGAGTTATTTAGTTAACAAAGTTTGAAAGTTTGGCGATGAGAACCACTCTAAGGAGCATGAAATAAATATTTGATTGCATTACTATAACTTTGTGTATTAAGCTTTGTATAAGTGAAGTTCAAGTGAATGCAAAAATTTCCTCAAATTGGACATTGTTTTGTATTCAAATGCAGTTTTTGAAACCTTTTAAAAGGTATGAAGGGAATGATCAAAATTATTAACTTTAAAGTTTTGTAATTTTTCATTCTAGCTCCTAAATTTTATTGTGTAAAATCTCGAGACTTATTTGATTAACCCATAAATGTGATTGCTCATTTTTAGTTATAAATATTGAGGCACTATTTTTGTTTTAAGTAGAAGGTACTGAAAACAATAAAAAATGTGCTTACCATAAATTTATTACTAAATTTATTTATTAGTATTTATTTATTACTACTTACCATAGCTCATGTAATTAAAGATTTGTATCACTGAACCTATATATATATATATATATATATATATATATATATATATATATATATATATATATATATATATACTTGTTGAAGTTATTTTCAAGTGTACAGAGTGTACCATAAATCCGGGACACAACATTTTGCCTTTTTTAAACGGATCACCCGTATACTCTTTCATTTTTAGAATCTGCTTCAAATAGGCTTCACAAATCATTTTTATGTTTAGGAATCAGATAAAAAGTTGCTAAGTTATTAACATTTTAATCAAATTTTACGAAAAATCATGGACGTGAAATAAAATTGAAAAACATTTTATTATAAGTGTACGGACGTCGGTCACGCCCTTTGGTTTAGCGCGATTGCGACGTTACCGTGCGATTTGTATGGAATGGCGGGCGAGTCACATGTGCGCTGCGTTAGATTCCACCTACCTTGGTCGGCATCCCGGTTGGGTCTCCCGATTGCTGACGCGCTCCCTTTGCTAGTCGCCCTTGGAACGAACACACTGAACGGCACACAACACTTAAAAGTTCTTTCTCTGGATCGCTACTTTTAGTCTTCTCTCCACGAGAGGAGACACGATTCTGTCTTTTCAATTTGCGGTCGGTGGAGTTTTTCTCGCTATCGCGCCAGCGACTCGCCACAAAACCTCGCACGCAAAATTATCACCAAAAAACCTTGTTCACGGCTGAACATGCCGCCCACCTTGGAACGAGTGCGACCGCGTTCCAAAACAAATTAAAAGCGATTCAAACATTCCCAATATAAAGAAAACCAAAAAATATTAACAAAAAAAAACGACAGGAAAATTTTATGAAGACGAAATTCTTCGAACTTAATCAAAATGATAAGGGATGCGAAAGGATCAAGTCGCCATCTGAAATAAAACGAACTTCACTCCTTGGGGGTCGTCAAGGAGACTACCCGGGCTGCCAGGAGACCCACGGTAAGGAGTAGGAAGGGAATAACGAAAAACAAAAATCATTCCAAAAAATCAATTCGCTGGCTCTGCTCGACTATTCCATCATTGGGAGGGGGCATAGCTTTGAGACGGGACGGGTAAGAACGCCGTTCCCAGTTTTCAATTCTACCACTCTAACTATCCCATCATCTCCAGGGTACACTCTACAAATCCGCCCCAACCGCCAGCGCAAAGGAGGTAAATTACCTTCCTTGATTACAACCAGCGTTCCTATAGTCAAATTAGGTCCTGCCTTTGACCATTTGTCCCGCATCTGGAGGTGGACTAGATACTCGCTTTGCCATCTGCGCCAAAAGGATGCGACAAGTTGTTGTACCAAGCGCCAGCGCGCCAGAGGTGGGAGTGGTCGTTCCTCTTCCATCGGCTCTGGCAAAGCTGTGGGTGGTGCAAGTAGCAAGAAATGTCCCGGTGTCAGAACTCCCAAATCATTTGGGTCCGAACTTATAGACCCCAGTGGCCTGGAATTCAATGTGCTTTCCACCTGCACAAGTACCGTATTGAATTCTTCGTAAGTGAGGGTTTGCTCACCTACAACCCGGGCGAGCAGTTTCTTGGTGGACTTTATACCGGCTTCCCAAAGACCGCCAAAATTAGGACTCGCTGGTGGGTTGAAGTGCCATTCGATTCCATGCTCACTTAACGTTCGCGACGCCAGTCCGTTGTAGGTATCCGATGTGGTTAGCTGGGCCCAATCTGCTAACTTGCGCTGGGCTCCTACAAAATTCGTACCGCTGTCACTGTATATTGCCCGAACTGCTCCTCGTCTGGCGACGAAACGCCGTAACGCAGCGAGAAAGGCGTCCGTTGTGAGATCCGAGGCCAGTTCTAAGTGCACCGCTCGAGTAGTGAAACATACGAATAGGCAAATATAGCCTTTATAAACTCTGGCCTTTCTTAGCCTTCCCAAAGATATTTGGAACGGGCCCCCATAGTCGACGCCCACGACCGAAAAGGGCTTGACCGCCTGCAATCGCGTCGCCGGCAGATCTCCCATGCGCGGCGGTTGTACAGGTCTGGGTTGCATTCTAAAACATTGTTGACACCTTGATAGGCGTCGCCGAATGACATCTCTACCATGCAAAATCCAAAATTCTTGCTGAATTATGCAGTGAAGGTTCCCGGGTCCAGGATGGAGATACAATTTATGGTAGTGATCCACTATAAGCTCCGTAAGACGACTAGTCTTTGGAAGTAAAACAGGGTGTTTGGCACCAAATGCAATTGCTGCATGTCGGAGGCGCCCACCAACCCTCAATAGCCCATTTTCGTCGATAAATGGGTTAAGTTTGCGGAGTCGAGTTGTGGCCGATCTACCGGCCTTCAATTGTTCCCAGTCCGCAGCGAATTCTTTGTGCTGAACCCACTGAACTAAGGCTTCCATGGCTTGTTTTAACTCTCGCGTCGTCAGGTATCCCAGTCGCTTGGAATTCTTCGCTCTACAGTTGAAGGCGAAGCGTAAACAGTAGGCGGTTACCCGTTTCAGCAATGAGAGGGACGATATCCGATTAAGCATCTGTTCGATACGATCTGGCTCAATTTGTGTCATGCACGAGAGGACCCGGGCCTCCATAGTATGAACTTCTTCATCGCTTGGTCCTACTGTAGGAATCAGTCTTTGGGGCCATTCGATTTCGTCTTCTGCAAGCCAAGCCGGTCCCGTTAACCAGAGGGGATGAGTCAGTAGTTCTCCAGGAAACAAGCCTCTTGAAGCACAGTCTGCGGGATTCGTTGCCGTCGGCACGTGTCGGAATTGGTTAGGTTCCAAGTACTCCTGTGCTTGACTCACCCGATTGGCGATAAAGGTTTTCCATTGGGATGGCGAGGACTTCACCCAATACAAGGCCACCTTTGAATCACACCAGGCAGTGACTTCGCGTGCCTTAAGAGTTAGGGCCAAAGTGGTTGATACGCGTTTTAATAATCTGGCCATTAACACCACCCCACACAGTTCTAGCCGCGGCAACGTTACTCTTTTTACGGGAGCCACCTTCGATTTGGCTAGAATGATCGATATTATTACTTCTCCTGACGGTTGTACGGCGCGTAAATACACAACTGCCGCGTAGCCCTTTTCGGAGCTGTCCGAGAATCCATGCAGTTGTACATTGATCGCAGTACTCACTTGTAAACACCGTCTTATCATCAACTTCGATACTTGAGGCAACTCCTTCTGGAACCTCGACCATTTTGTGCACACATCTTCAGGGGGGCGCTCATCCCAATTTAATCCTAATTGCCATAAATGTTGAATTAACAACTTGCCAACAAATATCACTGGGCTCAAAAATCCCATGGGATCATACAATAAGGGCGATTTCAGAGAGGATTGTGCGTTTAGTTATATTCGAAGGGGTTTGCTTAATCTTATACGAAAAGCAGTCTGCGATTGGCTTCCATTCCAGTCCCAAAATTTTGGTGATTGACTCGGATTCGCCCGTGAAGGTGAAGCTGTCTGGTCTTACCGCACAATCTTCAACTGGCAGACTTGCTAATATGTCTGGTTGGTTACTCATCCATTTCCGCAGTTGGAATCCACCCTTTCCCATCAATTGGATCAACTCGCTTTGCAAGGTTAATGCTTCTGCAACCGAGGGCACCGATTTCACAATATCATCCATGTAAGTGGAATTGAGTATTGCATTACGGGCAGCTGGGTACTGGGACCCCTCGTCCCGGGCCAACTGGTGCAACGTGCGAATTGCCAGGAAAGGTGATGACGAGAATCCATAGGTCACTGGTTCAAATCCGGTTCGAAGGACCATCATGTACGGACGTCGGTCACGCCCTTTGGTTTAGCGCGATTGCGACGTTACCGTGCGATTTGTATGGAATGGCGGGCGAGTCACATGTGCGCTGCGTTAGATTCCACCTACCTTGGTCGGCATCCCGGTTGGGTCTCCCGATTGCTGACGCGCTCCCTTTGCTAGTCGCCCTTGGAACGAACACACTGAACGGCACACAACACTTAAAAGTTCTTTCTCTGGATCGCTACTTTTAGTCTTCTCTCCACGAGAGGAGACACGATTCTGTCTTTTCAATTTGCGGTCGGTGGAGTTTTTCTCGCTATCGCGCCAGCGACTCGCCACAAAACCTCGCACGCAAAATTATCACCAAAAAACCTTGTTCACGGCTGAACAATAAGAGATTAATGAAAGAATCTGCGTATGCCAGTACCCAAGCAATGTGCCAAAATATACACAATATTTTGAGTTACGTAAAATACACAGGATGTTCTGAAACAACGATACAATTTTGCTATTTTCAAATGCCTAAAACTATTTTTTTTGCATAAAATGGAACACCGTGTATATATCACCATATTCTGAGTGCTCATCTAATGAGCTATTCAATGGTAGCATATGGACTATAATCTAATAATACTTTTTAATAGGTAAATAACGATCAATCTCGATATGTATTAGCCATTTGAAAATATCAAAATTCGATCGTTTTTTCAGAACAACCTGTGTATTCAACGTGACTCCAAATATTGTGTATGTTTTGGCACATTGCTTGGGTTCTTGTATACCCAGATTCTTTCATTGATATCTTATAATAAGGTTTTGTTAATTTTTTTTCCACGACCATGATTTTTCGTTAAATTTGATTAAAATGTGAATAACTTTCCAACGTTGCATCTGATCCCAAAAAATAAAAATGATTTGTGAAGCCCACATGAAGCAAATTCCAAAAATGAAAGAATATACAGGGTGTTTTTATTTAAAAATGAGATCAAATGTTGTGTCCCGGATTTAAGGGTATACTTACAGTCATTTTTTTTTTAAAGTAGTACATCAAGTTTCCAACAACTTCCAATTAGATGTTATCCTCAATTTTCATTAGTCTAGCAGCAATGGTCCGAGCGAGGATAGGTGGGCCATCCCACCATTTGTTACATTTTTTTCCAACCAAAAATCGACATTTAGATTTGTATACTCATAGCTGTTTGTTTCTTTTTATTTTGCATTTTTTCATAAATTGTCGGTGCATTTCATGGCAAAATTATTTTGGATCGCTGCAGTATATGTGGCTTAATTATTAACTGAAAATCGACATTCTGATTTATACACAAATCAAATGTTTCACATCGCTGCAGTATATGTGGCGTAATTATTAACTGAAAATCGACATTTTGATTTATACACAAATGCATTTGTTACATTTTTTTTCCAATTGTCTCCATATTTCATTTCATAAAAGTTTTGCATCTCTGCAGGCTAATGGTTTATATATTAACTGAAAATCGACATTTGAATTTGAACGCAAATGCAATTTTTAAGACATATGTTTCAATTTTTTTGCAATTTTTTCATAATGGATTCTATATTTCACGAGAAAAATGTTTTGTGTCGCTGTAGTATAAATGGTTACAATATTAACAGAAAATCAGCATTGGAAACTGTAAACAAATCTATTTGTTTATTTTTTTTCATGTTTTTCAAATATTGCATTTATATTTCATATCATAGAAGTTTTATATAGCTGCTGTATAAAGTATTGAACTATAGGCTGAAAATCGACATTTTGATTTATACACGAATGCATTTGTTACATTTTTTTCCAATTGTCTCCATATTTCATTTCGTAAAGTTTTGCATCTCTGCGGGCTAATGGTTTATTAACTGAAAATCGACATTTGGATTTGTACACAAATGCAATTTTTAAGCCATGTGTTTCAAGTTTTTGTAATTTTTTTCATAATGGACTCTATATTTAACGAGAAAAATGTTTTGTGTCGCTGCAGTATAAATGGTTGAAATATTAACAGAAAATCAGCATTGAAAACTGTAAACAAATCTATTTGTTTACTTTTTTTCTTGTTTTTCAAATATTGCATTTATATTTCATATACTTCATGCATTATACTTCACGAGAAAAATGTTTTGTATCGCTGCAATATAAATGGTTGAAATATCAACAGAAAATCAGCATTGGAAACTGTAAACAAATGTATTTGTTAATTTTTTTTTCTTGTTTTTCAAATATTGCATTTATATTTCATATCATAAAAGTTTTATATCTCTGCATCTCTGAAATATAGGCTGAAAATCGACATTTGGGTTCGTACACAAAACCAACTCTAGTAACTTTAGTTACTAAATTCCTAATGGTTACTCACATTATAATAAATCTGGCTATAGATTCTATCTGCAAAATATCATAGTTACCACTTACCAATAGCAAATTAAAAAATAGGCGATGAATTTACCCTTTACAGTAATGTTAAAAATTGGTAATTAAAGACGTAACAGGAATAAATTTGATCCATCGACCGGAAAGATACCTACGAATATTTCAGAATGCGAGAATTTTGCTCGAGGAAAGAATTTTGCTCATCCCGAGATGCCAATAAATAATTCACTTTCGACGTGCGTAAAGTATCCTGTAGATTTGTAGATCAAGTTACACAGGGAACTATCCACCAGGGATGAGTGCCTCGGTCTTGTTCGCAAAGCCGGATGAATATTTCGAGATTTTCAAACGGAGGGTATTTTAGGACGGGAAGAGGCAAAAGTGATGCCCTGAAAAAATGAAATGAGAAAAGATAATGTCTAAGTTATTATATATTCTTCAACAATAAAGTGTTTTTAAATAGCTATATTTTACAAATTTGTGATCTATTCAATTGTTAAGCCTAGTAATCTATATACAGTATTTACATAAACATTTTGTTTAAAATATTTTAAAATATTTTTCATATTACATATTTAACGACTTTAAAAACCATACATATAATATACTTCTATGGTTATCTACAGTACTCCTCATTTCTCATTAAATGCACTACTCAAAAGAATGATCGCATATTATTAATAATGATTATATGTTAATGCAATTATTAAAATGTGTATCATTAATTTTTTTAATATGAGGTTATTCTTTTGAGTAGTGCACATTTTAAAATTTTATTTTGAGATTTGTAAAATATTCTAAACAAATTTCATAATTTCTGTTTACATCACATGTTTCCGGTAAAAGTAAGTAATTATTATTTTTCTTCTTTATCAATTCCAATAAACTTTTAAGTTTCAACAATAGGATAGATTGAGACTTAAACACTATAAAATAGACGGAGAGAAAAATCTTTAAATTGACTTATAATCTTTAAAACACGACAGTTTCACATTAAATACCATTTAAAATATTTGTATGTCGAGTAAATGGAGTTGAATATTTTGTAAAAAACGTATTTGTTTGATATGGAAAATTTTTACTTCGTAGGTGCAAATTGTAAAACGGTCATTAATATTAATTGATCGATGAAAGATTGTGTTTTAATGTAAGACTGTCTGACTTCTTAACAACAATTATTCTAATTTCGACTAGACTATAACCAGAATCCTGGTTATATATTGTTATATATATTTTATATATATTTTAGTTGGCATAAGACTTCAATATCACCACTCTACTTTTGTTTAATATATATTTATGTATATATGTGTCTAAGAATAATTGGCAGTAGATATTATTTAAATCATTTTGATTACTCTAGCGATAGATTAAAAATTTTCAGATGTGCTTTGATGCGGATAAAAAAAAATCTAAAAACCAAATAAAGGTAGATCCATCACGCAAAACTTGTCATTGTTTGGTAACGTAGAAAGTATATTCCATGTACGATGTAAAAATGAATGCAGCATGTCTCCATTTCATAGTTCGAATAAATGGGTCGATTAGAACAGTCCTACGATGAAGGCCTGAGGATACTCCTCTAAGATGAAGGCGTCTATATTTTCATTTTAACACTTACTGGTCGTTGGTATTATCACTCTACGGATCTAAGGCGTTTATTCAAATGTCGTAGCACTAGAGAGGCCCTAGTGCCGAGTCAACTTGAGTAAACGACATACAAAAATAACATCTAAGTTCTTGTGAATCGCGCGGTTTTTGGTTTGATGTGGTGTCGAGGTGATCTTCCAAGAAAAGAGCGTCGCAAAAAATGATCTCCCAAAATGAGGAGAATCGCAATTGTGTCCTCCGCGAGTTCAGATTAGGTCGGTTTTCAAGGCGGATCGGCGACTTCTTTGTCCCTTATTGCTTTCAGCAAGTGGCTCCGCAGTTCGGACTCGGAGCTCCTCCACAGCAGCACCAGCTCCTCCTTGGAGAGCCGCTCCAGCGGGGACCTCCCGTTGGAGTTCCGTGGCGAGCAGTTCGGCGGCGGAGGCGCCGGGGGCAGGTCGTGCTCCTTGCACCTCGGCGACCGGGACTTCGACACTTCCTTCGAGGAGTTCGTCGGAGGGTTGCTGTCCAGGGAGCGCGAGTGCTCCACGATCTTGCTGCGCCTCGCCGGCTCCGGATGCTTACCGTCCCCCAGGCTCTGGTGCCTCTTGCTCTTCCTGGACGCCGCCGGAGGCTTCGTCTTCGCGCTGGAGGTGTCCTCAACCTGGATGCGGATGTGCGGGTTCGTCTTGGTGTTATTGTCTCTGCGAACGGGCGGGGGCGGCTTCGAGATCTTGTTCACCAGCTGGGTGTGGAGCTGGTCGATGGTGAGCCTGTTCCTCCTCGCGATCTCGTCATCGGACAGATTGCTCTTCTGCTCGGCCGTTAAGTTAATGGCACTTGAGGTCGCCTCGGGGTTCGGCTCCAGGATGTTCTGGTAGCTCTTCGCCAGATCGATCTGGTTGTCAGCCTTCTCGGATTTGCTCAGCGTCTCGTCGCTCTTGCCCAAATTGAGGCTGTGCTGAGGCTGTAGGCGCTGCTTATCATAGGGATCTCTGTACTTGGGAAGCGTCGCCAGCTTTTTGCCGATGCTCTCGGAATCCGAGAGCTTCCTCTCGATCGTGAGGGCATCGGAAACGTTTTCAATGGACAAAACTGGGCTCTTGCCCTGCAACCTATTGCCAGTTGATATAATATCCAAGTAGCTGGATCTTCTGCTGTTTATATCAGGAGGACTACTGGAAAGAAAGGAAGACGCGTCTTTGCTGAGCCTCCTGCCCACCGCACTCCCTAATCTATCTAATTTTAAAGTTTGCGAGTTAAAAACGCTGTCTGTGCTGAATCTGCGCACGTTAAGGTTCGTTGAGCTGCGCGCCTTATTTTTGGAACGCGGACTGAAGAGCGGCTTGAAGTACGTCGGTGACTTGATGGCTTTGGCAGTGTTTTCCGCTTTCGGACTCGTGCGCAAGAACGTCCTCCGGATGATGCTGGGGCTAGGCTTGCCCTTCTTGTCGTTCTCAGGGCTCAGCTGGTACTCAGAGTCGTCCTCGGTGACCGACTCCAGGGGCTGCTCCCGCTCCTCTTGCTGCTGCCTGCGGATCGTACTTTATTTTGTTACGGTTATTAGATGGCTCTACGCTCTATTGTCTACGCTACGTACCTCCGTATCTCCTGGATCATCTCGAAGAACTGTGCCTTGCTCTTCCTGCGGCGGCGCTGCTCATGTTCCTTCTGAAACAACCGTCATCAAGACAAGTTCTGTCGCATCCTCAGTGACGATACTAACCCTTTTGATGCTCTTCTGGAAGAGGCTCGTTATCTGACCCTGCCGGATCGTGTGGACGAGCTCCCTGGCTGCATGGTGCGGAGACACCAGCTCCACGCAGTTGATGAATCGGTACAGTTTCTGTAAGCGGATGTAAATTTGATATAGTATGCTTAAAGATAAATCCTCTAAAAATTTGACTACTTGTATGTCTTAAATAAATGAGAAAATTGAGTTATTAACTTTCTCAGTTGGCCAGTAAAAGTGATCAGACATTGAAATTTCTGAAAAGTTATCTAATGGATATTTTGAAAATTATATACCAGATCTGTATATAGCATGCCTGAAGCTAAGTCCTCTGAAAATTTTAACACTAGTTTGTACCAAATAAGTGGGAAAATCAAGTAATTAACTTTCTCAGTTGGCCAGTATAAGTTATCAGTCACTGAAACTTCTGAAAATTAATCTAATGAATACTGTGAAAATGTAATACCAGATCTGTATATAGTATGCCTCAAGATAAATCCTTTGAAAATTTGGCCACCAGTATGTCTCAAATAAGTGAGAAAATTGAGTTATTAACTTTCTCAGTTGGCCAGTATAAGTTATCAGTTACTGAAACTTCTGACAATTTATCTAATAGATATTTTGAAAATTTTGTGCTGGATCTGTATACAGTATGCCTGAAGATAAAAACCTCTGAAAATTTGACAATAAGAATGTGTAAGTTAAGTGAGAAAATCGAGTTATTAACTTTCCGAGTTTCCCAGTTTAGGTTATTAGTCACTGAAACTTCTGAAAATTTATCTAATGGATATTTTGAAAATTTTATACCAAATCTATATGTAGTATGCCTGAGGATAAATCCTCTGAAAATTTGACTACTAGTATGTCTCAAACAAGTGAGAAAATTGAATTATTAACTTTATCAGTTCGCCAGTATAAGTTTTCACTCACTGAAACTTCTGAAAATTTATCTAATGGATATTTCGAAAATTTTATGCTAGAACTGTATACAGTATGACTGAAAGATAAAAACCTCAAAAAATTTGACAATAAGAATGTGTAAGTTAAGTGAGAAAATCGAGTTATTAACTTTCCGAGTTGCCCTGTATAGGTGATCAGTCACTGAAACTTCTGAAAATTTATGTGATGAAAATTTTGAAATTTTTATATGAGATCTGTATGTAGTATGTCTGAAGATAAATCCTCTGAAAATTTGACCACTAGTATGTCTCAAATAAGTGAGAAAATTCAGTTATTAACTTTGTCAGTTCGTCGGGATAAGTTATCAGCCACTGAAACTTCTGAAAATTTATCTAATGCATATTTTCAAAATTTCATGCTAGATCTGTATACAGTACACCTCAAAAGATAAAAACCTCTGAAAATTTGACAATAATGCCAATAAGTATAAGTTATCAGTCACTGAAACTTCTGAAAATGTATCTAATGAATAATTTGAAAATTTTATATCAGATCTGTATGTAGTATGCCTGAAGATAAATCCTCTGAAAATGTGACCACAAGTTTGTCCCAAATAAGTGAGAAAATCGCGTTATTAACTTTCTCAATTGGCCAGTATGAGTTATCAGTCACTGAAAGATTTGAAACTTTATCTAATGAATATTGTTAAAATTTTATATAAGATCTGTATATAGTATGCCTGAGGATAAATCCTCTGAAAATTTGACCACTAGTATGTCTCAAATTAGTAATAAAATTGAGATATTAACTTTTTCAGTTGGCCAGTATAAGTTATCAATCACTGAAACTTCTGAAAATTTATCTAATGGATATTTTGAAAATTTAATGCTCGATCTGTACACAGTATGCCTGAAAGATAGAAACCTCTGAAAATTTGACAATAAGAATGTGTAAGTTAAGTGAGAAAATCGAGTTATTAACTTTCTCAGTTGGCCAGTATAAGATATCAGTCACTGAAACTTCTGAAAATTTATCTAATGGATGATTTGAAAATTTTATGCCAGATCTGTATATAGTATGCCTGAAGATAAATCCTTTACAAATTTGACCATTTGACCACTAGTATATCTCAAATAAGTGAGAAAATTGGGATATTAACTTTCCGAATTGGCCAGTATAAGTTCTCAGTCACTGATATTTCTAAAAATTTTCCTCTGAAAATGTGACCACTAGTATGTCTGAAATAAGTAAGAAAATCCAGTTATTAACTTTCCGAGTTACCCAGCATAGGTTATCACTCACTGATATTTGACCAAAATCATATTCCTCACAAAATTATTAAATATTACACCGAAATTTGCAAAAATATTAATGGGAAATACTAAATACTAAATTGGGAACCACTGCAATAGATTACACTGGACAACACTGACATTTTTTCCAGAAATTTAATCACTGTTTCTAAGTATATTTAAAGTGCTGATTACAAGAATAATACTGGTTTTCTTCTATGAGCTCTAGTGTTTGAAATTAGACATCAACACATGTTTATATAAGGGCATTTTTTAACACAGTTTCTTCAAAATCAATTCAAAACTTTCTTTTGTAGGATATTCTCGAATGCTTGGCTTGAGGTTGATCTCTTTGTATACTCCAGCAATAATCTGCCATCATATGGATGTACCCCTGTCCCCTGATAACGCTTTTTCATTGTCCATATATCTTGGTGCATTCTTTCGTATATGAGTGAGTGCAAATAATGAAGTTTAATAGTCATATTGCACCCAACATTTTTCAAATTGGTCAGCATACTAACAACTAACTGAAAATGTCGTCCGACTTATGGTTTCCCATAAAATGTTGGTGATTTTGGTGAAGAAACTAGGTAATTTTGAGGTTCCAGACAAATCATCGGAGTTTTGAATTGGAGAATTTCTTTTTCCACTTGGCACAGTATACACTTATGGGGTACCCATGACTCGTCTTGATTGCGCAACTTTATTCCGATTAAGTTAAAATATGTAGTTTTCACAGAATCTGAGATAGATTTTCTCGATTCTTTAAAGATGTATTTACCACAGATGTAACAAAATACATCTAGATTATTTTAATAACATCTCCCAGTGCCATATTAATATCGACAGTTTTAGGCAAACTATTTATAAGTCACGCAGAAGTCGAAATTTTTCACCACAGATGTAACAAAATACATCTAGATTATGTTAATAACATCTCCCAGTGCCATATTAATATCGACAGCTTTAGGCAAACTATTTATTAGTCACGCAGAAGTTGAAATTTTGCACCTACCGCTTAAGCAGGAGTATTTTAAGAATATTTCAAAATATGTAGCTGTTGGACAAAAACTAATGTCACATTGACAATTAGCACATTGAAATAAAAGAAAAATGTGAGAAAAATCCGAGGAAAAAACAAAAAGTACAATTTGTTGGGCAGTGTTATTGACGTATTTTATTAAAATAATGTTATTTTGTTGTTATCTAATTTTTGGTTCACCTCAAGGGCCTTCAAAGAGGTACTTCTCCAGGTATAACAGATATATCAATGTATCTTCAAGATGACTTCAGATTTAACGAAGAAGTGATTCTATGCCCCAATTATGTGAAGTGACCAACACATATACAGGGTGTCCGGAAAATACGTGTACAACGTTTGACGACAGACTCCTGACGTCAAAATAGGTCGATCTAAGCCGACTTAGTTATATCCAAAATTGTCTCGTTTAGCCGGTAGAGGGCGTCAAAAAAAACAAAAGTATAACAAAGTTGAAAGTATCTATTGTAAGAAACTAAGTAAAACAAAAACATTACTTAAGCAAATGTGTAAAATGACCGCCATCTTGCTGAATACACTTATTAACACTCTTTAAAAAATGATATTGGACCCTATCTAATGTCTCGGGATTATTAAAATGGTTGCCTGCATTTAAAATCCGCTGCAATAAATCATCGCGTGTGTTTACCGGAGTCTTGTAAACTTCTGTTTTAATAGCGCCCCACAAAAAGAAGTCACACATATTTAACTCAGGAGAACGTGGTGGCCATTTTACTGGTGCATCATTGCCTCTTCCAATCCATCGGTTGGGATACTGATGATGTAAGTATTGCCGAACGGCAACGGAAAAATGGGGCGGGGCATCATCATGCATATACCACATTTCCCTCCGAAGTAAAATGGGCAAATTCTCCAGAAGAATTGGTAATGTGTCTTGCAAAAAATTTAAATAAATATTTCCATCTAACCTGTCTGGAATAACAATGGGACCAATAAGGTAGTGATCAATAATACCTGCCCAAATATTAATTTTAAATTGATGCTGATGATGTGCAACTTTAATGGCATGTGGATTTTCATCGGAATAAATATGTTCGTTGTGCAGATTGGTTACCCCAGATCTTGTAAAGCATGCCTCGTCAGTAAACATAATTTTTCTACAAAAATTTGGAACAAGGATTCTTTTGTTTCTAATAAATTGACAAAATGTAAGCCGCATGGGGGGATCAGTCGGTAAAAGTTCCTGGACTTTTTGTATGTGGTAAGGATGTAACAACTGTTCTCTTAAAACCTCATTGACAATCGTTTTAGGAACATTTAACTCACGTTCTAAGAGACGGGTACTGGTACTTGGTTCTTCTTCAACTCTTTCCAGAATCATCTCTTCTGTTTCCACAGTTCGAGTTGTTCGCATACGACCCCTGCCTTCAAACTTTTTCTCAAAACTGCCCGTTTCCCGAAGATGACGCTCAATATTGGCAAATGTTTGGTGGTTTGGTATTCGACGGTTAGGAAACCTCTCCATGTAAACCCTAACACTCTGACGCCCATTTCCTCGACAAAACCCGTATACCAGGAGCAGGTCAACTTTCTGAGAGTTTGTATAATTTTCCATTTTTAATGGTAAAATGAACTTGTAATTCAATAATGTTGATCGTATACTTGAGTAAATATTATACTTGATTAATTGTCAAATTATTAAACGTCATTGATATTAATTTTTGACGCCCTCTACCGGCTAAACGAGACAATTTTGGATATAACTAAGTCGGCTTAGATCGACCTATTTTGACGTCAGGAGTCTGTCGTCAAACGTTGTACACGTATTTTCCGGACACCCTGTATAATCTACTGCATGCGTAAGAAATGGTTTGCGAATCCTGCTGACCTGACTGAAAAACATGATGTTCCTGCTCCTCCACACGGAGCCCTTGGGTTTTTCGCGCAGTATGGGAAGGGTATACCGAAAAAACAGGTGCTCGACGAGCAGGATCAGCAGCCCCATCACCATCCCAACCCCCAGCAGTATAAAAACTCCGGTGACGGCGGCCACCCCCAGAGGCCTCGGCTGCGCGATCTCCGTGGCCAGCTTGAAGCAGGGCAGCCCGCCGTACCACTTCTCCTGCAGGATGTCCATGTAGCCGTTGCTGGAGTACTTGGCTATCACCGCCGATATGCTATCCTGTCGAGAAAAATATCATGGCAATCGAATCCTGCAATGGCGCTCGTCCGCGTTTACCTTTAATGGGAAACCCTTCGACATCCCTATGGCGTAGGTGTCCTCGTTGATGGTGTCGCCGATCTTCTGCAGCTTGCAGCCGTGGTCGGTGGCCCTGTAGTAGTCCAGGATGGGGGTGTCGGCTATCAGGATGTCCAGGGATCCGTTCCGCAGCCTCTCGATGCCCACCTCGACGTTGTCCAGGGAGTACTTGTGCATGTGCTCCCACAGCAGCCGGTTGGCCTTCTGCACGTAGAACTCTGAGGCCGAGGCCTTCGGGGCCCCTACTTTCTGACTCAATAACTATAACAGTAAACAATAGAGATTGGAGCGATTGTGCCTGCGGTCGGCCTGGAATTTTGTCATCTGGTCTGTGTGGGGGAGGCTGTTCTAAGTTAATTAATATTTGAAAGCGAATGAAATTTTTCCAAATGTTAACTATCATTACGTGAGCATTATGGCTTTGATGGGTGATGAAAATGTTGAGTTTCAATTAAGGTTGCTAATTTTACATTTACATTCTTCTCAAAATTTATTCTGTGATTTTTTACGTAAACTGTAACACATTAAATTATTGTTTTTTAGTTCTGCTGTTATTTCGTAATAAGATTTCATAATTTTCTTAATTCTTAATCGTTACTCTTGTTCTACTAGATTTGAGGTTCAATGATGAACATTAGTACCTTGTTACATAAATACCTATTAATTAACAAATTAATTAATTGACTATAAAACTGTTGTAATGTCTACATACATAAAACACCATGAAAGAACATTTAATTTACACGGTCTGCAAGGGAAGAGCGCAATCGCAAACCCCATGGGCGCCGCGAGTCGAAAAAGTTTGGGAACCACTCTCCAAGATGAGAGTGTAAAAAACTCTCATCAACATTGAACGAAAAGGCATATCTTTGGAATTCTTATGAGAATAAGCAAAATAGGCCAATTAAAGTTATGGACAACAAACCCAGAACCATTCCATAAACCCAGATCATATTATCCAGGAAATGAAAAAAACGTGGCTACAAACTCATTGCAGCCACCCCTAAACTAAAATACGGTACAAGAAAACCCCTAAATATGTTCATGCTCTCATTCAACCACGATGAGAGTATTAATAAAATCTAATGAATAACAGATATATTATGAGTAGGAGTTGAAATCCTACCCTTGCGAAAATCCAGGCTTGTGCAGCAATGCAAGAAATGTCAAGCATATGGTCACACGCAGAAATACTGCACCATGAAACCGCGCTCTGTCAGATGTATCGGAAAGCATTTGACAATAAACTGCGATAAGCAAAAAAATGCTCAACCAAAATGGGTTCACTCTAGTGCAGAACATCCAGCAAACTACAGAGGATGCATGGTTGCAAAATAAATGCAAAAACTAAAAGACTAACGCAATAAAAAAAAAAACAATTCTTCCTAAACAGCCACAGAGAAATAGCCAACAAATGCCTGTATCCAGCACAAGTACAGAGAAAAAGTCACACAGACAAGCAGTCATTAACAAGTACGAAACTAATAATAAAAATGAAACCCAAAAGCAAGATCAAAACGCTATCATTCAAAACTCCTTTTAGCAAAGTATAGACAAATTAACAAAAGTGGATGAACGTCTAAGCAGGCTTGAACATAGCACTAAAGGAGGTGTTCCCAAACACCCCAATGTCACGTAACATTACGATTTTGGAATGGAATGCCAAAGGACTCTTGCAACACCAACAAGAATTGAACAAGAATTGAACAAGAATAACCTGCCCTATGTGCAGGACGAAGGGGATGTGCAGATCGTCCTCTAAAGTACAACACCAACAAGAATTGCAAGCAATCCTAGATATAGAAAATATTGACATATGTCTTATTTCCGAGACTCATTTTACAAGAGAGTCATTCATCAAATTCAAAGGATATAAGGTATATTACACCACACATCCTGGAAATACAGCCAGAGATGGTAGTGGTATCACAATCAAGGAAAGAATTGAACAAAACCAAGAGACGGGATATAAAACAAATGAATTTTAAGCTGCTTCTGTAAATGTTAAAACAAAAACATACAATATCACTGTCTACACTGCCAAGATATGCTCTCAAAAAATAACAATATTTAGACTTCCTAAATAAACAGGGATATAGATTTATCATTGGAGGCGACTTTAATGCTAAATTCATTCAATGGGGATCTAGACTAACAAATACAAGAGGAAAGGAACTACTACAAGCAGTCAACCAACTAAAATGCAAAACAATTTTAACTGGCAAACAAACATATTGGCCTACATATCTTAATAAAATTTCAGATTTAATTAATTTTTTTATAACACGAAATGTGTATGTAAATAATATGTATGTGGAAGAGGCTTGGGATATGAACTCTGACCATTCTCCGATTGTCCTCACTCTAAGCGATAGTAGTATACAAAAGGAAATACCTGCTAGATTCACTAACAGATTAACTGACTGGCAGAGCTTTAAACTTCAACTTGAAGACACTATCAAATTGTCATCCTCAATAAGAAACGAAAACCAGCTAGACAATGAAGCGGTAAAATTTGTTGGTAATATCCAACAAGCTACATAGGATAACACCTCTATTATTACCTCACGAACAAAACGTAACAATTACCCCAAAGAAATTCGAACCCTTATTTCCAAAAAGGGAAGACTCCAAAGAATTTGGCATCAATCTAGATGCCCAGCAGATAAAACAAAAATAAATAACGCAACACAACAACTCCAAAGGAGACTAAAAAAATTAAAAATGACTATAACTACTTGGGATAACACCTCTATTATTACCTCACGAACAAAACGTAACAATTACCCCAAAGAAATTCGAACCCTTATTTCCAAAAAGGGAAGACTCCAAAGAATTTGGCATCAATCTAGATGCCGAGCAGATAAAACAAGAATAAATAATGCAACACAACAACTCCAAAGAGAGACTAAAAAAATTAAAAATGAATATAACTACATGGGATAACACCTCTATTATTACCCCACGCACAAAACGTAATAATTACCCCAAAGAAATTCGAACCCTTATTTCCAAAAAGGGAAGACTCCAAAGAATTTGGCATCAATCTAGATGCCCAGCAGATAAAACTAGAATAAATAAAGCAACACAACAACTCAAAAGAGAGACAAAAATTAAAAATAACTCTATTTGTGAATATCTAATTGAACTATCAAATGACAGTAAAACTGATTATTCACTTTTGAAAGCTACCAATAGACTTAAGAGATCTGAATGAGATCTTAATAAGACTTAACAGATCTCAATCTTGCAGAATTCTGCAATTAGAAGTGCAGATAGGACATATGCAAAAAACAATGCTCAAAAGGATACAAGTTTGCCGAATATCTTGCAAGGACTTTCCAACCGAATGAGGGTGAAGCCATTCTAGACTGGGAAAATATTACCCAGGAAGAAGGTGAAATCAGACCCTCTACCCCTAATGGAATTGCAATGGAAATTAAAAAAAAAAAAATTAACACTAAGAAAATTTGAGAACTTGACTTAATTACTAGCGAAATACTCAAATAACTTCCTCGTAAAGCAATCGTAAAACTTACATATCTTATTAATGCATCGTTAAGATTAAAATATGTACCTAAGATATGGAAAGTAGCAGAAGTGATAATGATTCCTAAACCTGGAAAACCACCAAATGAAGCTTCTTCTTGCAGACCAATCTCGTTATTACCTGTAATCTCAAAACTGTTCGAAAAAATACTTTTAAACAAATTATCGAAGGCAAAAACATAACACCAGAACATCAGTTTGGTTTCAGGGAATCTCATTCAACTGTAGATCAAGTTCATAGAAAAACAGACGTAATTGAAAAATCATTGGAAGAAAGAAAGGTTTGTTCTACTAGCTTTTTTTGATAAACCGCAAGCTTTTAACAAAGTGTAGCACGATGTACTTAAATACAAATTAAGAAAACTTCTGCTCAGACCATACTCACAATTACTAGAATCATATATGTCAGATGGAGTTTTTAGAATTAAGCAGGAAGATGCTTACTCTGAACTAATAAAAATAAAGGCAGGTGTGCCACAGGGCAGTGTGTTAGGGCCAGTCCTCTACCTATTATACACCAGCGATATACCTGAATTAAACCATGATACCAATTTTGCCGACGACACTGCCAAATTAGCTGAGGGCAAAGATCACGAAGAAGCAGTACTAGATCTGCAAACCTCAATTAATAAAATTAACAACTGGACCAAGCAATGGCGAATCAAATTGAATTAGACTAAATCGGTCCATGTCAATTTCACAAATAAAAGAAATCAACATATCCCTGTTAGTATGAATGATATCCAGGTACCCTACGCTGATACAGCAAAATATTTAGGTATTACATTGGATGCTAAGCTACGCTGGAGAGCTCATGTCAAAAAAATGAAGAATTGGACATAACATTTCAAAAATGTATTAGCTGCTTGGTCGGAATTCCACCCTGTTAACTTATAATAAAATACTTCTGTATAAACAAAGTCTTAAGCCCGTATGGACATATGGCATCCATCTGTGGGGTTGTGCCAAAAAGAGCAATATAGAAATAATCCAGTGATACCAAAACAAAGTACTATTGGATTGGAGTATTGTCAATGCACCTTGGTATTTCCGGAACAGTGACCTCTACAGAGACTTGGAAATGGACACTGTTAATGAGACCATAAACAAATTTGCTAAGGGTCACGGACAGCGACTTCTTCAACACGTCAACGTGGAAGCCATCCAGCTTCTTGATAACACGGATTTGACCAGAAGACTACAGCGGAAGAAACCGTTCGAGTTAGTTTAATATTGTATTAGTGCAAGAGCAGAGCATAGTGCAAGTGTACATGCTAATATTAGTGTAACTAAGTGATTAGAATCTAAGGGACTAAGGGATACTAATGAGTAGGCCATTTGCATTAAATCTTCATTTAGTAATTTAAGTTGGCATAACATTACTCATTGATCCATATTTGATCACATTGCAATAATTATAGTAAAATTAGATCAAGTGTTTTGCATAATAAAAGAAAATGTATGGTACGTAATACCATTTTTTTCCTTTAAAAACGTTTAAAAATTTTAGAAATTCGAATTGATCAAATGAGCAACCTTAATTTCGTTTGGCGAATGATAAATGGGGTCTAATTACGTTACTTACGCTTCGGTCGTGGTAGTTACTGACGGTGTTGTGAAAGAAGAGGCCGGCTATAAGGGCGGCGATGTTGGCCGTGTAGCTGGCGACGAAGATGACCGAGAAGCCGCCCCACACGTTAATTAGGAACTTATTGGGCCAGCTCTTGGGGGCCTTGAAGGCCACCAGGTGCCCGCACAGCAGGCCCCACATGACCCACAGCGCGGAGCTCATGCTGAAGTTCTTGGAGCGCTGCCGCCCCCAGGGGTTCAGCCCGAAGGGCGACAGCCACTCGTAAATGGCGACCGCGATGGCCGTTATGTTGAGGCTGGTGAAGATGGCGATCCAGAGCTCGGGCGAGAACGGCAGCAGGAAGGCCATCAGGGGGATCTCGGATTTCTGCTGGGGGGCGGCTATGAACGAGACGCCGCTAAAGAAATAGGGCACACTGTAATCTATCACTTCACTCCTTGCACTAGACACACTAAGTGGGGCGAAGGACATGTGAGCCGTTCCCGACACCAGGTCACCCACAATCCCATTCCATTTCACATCGACCTCGTCCTCGACCTCGCGCGTCCTGGCATCTATTTGAGAAGCATCATCTTTACTAAACCTATAGCTTAAAAATTTCTTTCCGACCTCACGTTTTAGTTTCTTGGTGTTCTTCTTACTGACAGTCTTGGACCCGAATAGTCCGTCCGATACTATATACAATCTAAAATCGAATTCTAATTCTTGAGCAATGTTCTCCAACAGGTCCATGGACAACCCGAAGCAACAGCTCGTGCGGTATTTAAATTTCTGAAATGGAAAGAATCGGTCTTCGTCCTCCACGTAATCGTGCGAGGAATGGCGGGAGTCAGCGTTCTGCTCCTCCTCCTCCTCCTCCTGCCGATGCTTGTATTCCATTTCGTTAAACACGAGCGTTAAGTTATCCTTATCGGACGTAAGAACTCGATGGCATGGAAGCCCTGCAAAAAATAAATCATCTAATATAACAGTGCTAGAATTGAAAATTGTACAGTTATATACCAATAGCATGGAAATAAATAAAGCCAAGTATCAGGAAAGACCTACAAGGGAAGACTAACAAAAAATTGAGATGATGGAATCAGGGAAGAAGCATGGGTAAATGTAAAAGCATGCGAAGAAATCAAATAACAGGAAGAAAGTAAGCTCAACCCAATAATTATTTTTGTAACATATGTATTAGATCGAAATACATACCTCGAAGACATTGTCCGTCTTCATCTAAGTCGCTTGCCATTACAAATGGGGGTGCTAAAGCGGTGACTATCCTAAATACAGTCCTGGCCCTCGTGGAGATGGCGGCCACAGATAAATCTCCTCCGGGCCACACGATGGTATCGAGCCTCACCGACCTCCCTGCCACCATGCCGACCCTCTTCCACCTCAGGCCGCCTCCCTCTGCACCAACAGAAAAAGCACCAAACTTATTAGCCCCGAATTGATCGACGGCCGCCAATTTCTCACCGTAATCCGTCCGGTTCAGGGTGCTATTATTAATGCTATCGCCATCCTTCGATGTGTGATCAGGAACTAGGTTCAATATCTCGAAATTCGATACTAATGATTTGTCCACTTTGTCAACGCCAATATCTTGTGTGAGCTTTTTGCCGGCCAGGGCGTCCGTGCAGGCCGCCTTCAGCTCCCTGCGGAAGAGGAGAAGAATGCGTTAACTTTAATACTGCCTAGGCAATCAAGGAGTCCTCGCCGCGGATTGGATCGGGAGTGAGTGACTTGGCCCGCGAGCCGACCCCGTCCTGAATTAAATCAATCAACTTCGAGTGGATGTAATTCGCCGGATATCGAGAACATAATTTAATATTGCCCTGCGTCTGTTAATACGGGACGGGATTGACGTGGAGGGCGAGGCAGGGCCATTCGTCCTTATTGCCTTCATTACTTCCGCCCATGTTGGGGTCTATATCAGACTGATTAGATTAATCCGAAGTTCTATTAACCCCATGATATAACACTTTGATGTCAATTATCTACAGCTGTAGTATATTTTATACAAATCAATATTTACTGCCATGAAAAGAAACAACTCGAAATGTATTTTCAGTTGATCCATAAGTTTAAAACAGTTTAGGTTTTCAACAAAATCTAGCAATTAATATTCTGAAAAAAAAACTTGCCAACCTAAGGTTCATAACTAATCCTGACAATTGGACTTTCTCATGAACTTCTACAAACTCCAGAAATTCTAAAAAAAAAAAATGTTGGAAATAAGAAAAACAAAACACCTTTATCAAAAAACACATTTATCCAATCTAGATGTACAATCGCTAGGCTGATCATCTTCAGTAGAAGCATTACTGAAATTACATTAAGCCTCGTTTACATTTGGAAAGTTTAAACTTACAATGTGCAAACAACAAAAACGTCTTTCAAGAAAGAAACTAAACAGAAAGTAAGACGTTTTTCTAGTTTACACGTCGTAAGTTTACTGGCGGCATGAACTTTCCGCCAGTAAACTTTCCAAATGTAAACGACGCTTTATTCACTGAAATTACATTGCACAGTAATGCTTCTACCGAAGATGATCGCCTAGCGATTGAAATGTACATTTAGACTGAATAAATGTGTTTTGTGAAAAAGGTGTTTCGTTTTTCTTATTTCTACGAACCTTTCACAAGCTTCAAGATACTACAAATAATTTCATGTTGATTATCTACAGCCGTAGAATATTTTATACAAATAAAGATCCAAGCCATTATTCCGTGTACAAACTTTTCATCACATCACCTGTAATAACTCCATTAGCCGAATTATGCGTCACGCCAATATTGTCACTCATGTAACTGGTTCAATATTTTCAATACTTCCTGCAATTCTTTAAAATCTACTCTTAAAAGACATGTACGCGCAAAATTTTAATATTACACTTATTTCAACTTACTGCAATTTTCTCATAAATTGCTCTCTTCGGTTTCAATGAAGCACATTCTGTCCTTCACAACCATTTGAAATTTGACCTAGTCAGATATTTAATATTAAGCAAATACTTATTACGTTGTTTTGTATGTTTTGTTTCATTATTATATATTTTATTAGATAAGAATTACATTTTCTAGATTTACTGATATGTTGCAGAAAATTTAGAAACCATTCTGAAACTAGTAATGTTATTTGTAGAATATTTATTTGATGTTTTTGTTAAATTGTTCAATACATTGAGAACATTTTTTCAGATATATTTCGAGTGGTTGGTTTAAGACTGTTTATATTTTATACAATTTTAATAAGAGTTCGTGAAATCTGCAAAAGTCTTGCTTCTCAGGAAATCTTGAGGATTTGAGTTCAGTATCAAGCATTCGAGATTTTCGACAAACTGTGACCATTTAACTTCTTGTTAATGTTAAGTACTTAGTATATCTGTGTATAACTTCTTAGTTAAAGATAATCCCTAGTAGAGATTATGAATCCCTCTTTAACTTCTTTGTTAAAGATAATCCCTAGTAGTAGGGATTAAGATACTCTCTAGTGGTAGGGATTATCTTTTTAATACTTTCTGCAATTCTTTCAAATCTACTCTCAAGAGACATGTATGCGCGAAGTTGATAAGTTTCCCGTGAATAAATAAATAAATTTAAAAAAATCAATATTTACTGGAATGGAAAGAAATAGATTCAGAATATATTTTGGAAATGTATAATTGAAACAAAATTATCTTACAAAGAAACGAAAAGTGCCTTAGATGACTACATTTTTTACGTTCTTCTTTTCTCTGACCCAGTTTTTTTCCGTACGCAAAATGAACATTGAAAAAAAAATGGACACTTAGATTTTATTTTGATAACGATGGCAAATTCATCTTACGTCTTACTTATTAACAAGAAACTGTTACAATTTTAAATTGTGATTTTATTTTTATAATTCCAGTCCAAACCTTTTAAGATTTTCATCTATAAATTAATAGCGTTTACATTTTTTCTCAAAAAATCTTGAGAACTTGAATTTTCCAAAGCTACCAAAACTCATAGCCTACTACCAGACAAAATAAATGTTATCAAAAAGTTACTAAAAGAAGTTTCCATGATACACAAAAATAGTCGAAATGCAAATATTGTTGTAATTTTTTAGAAGTTTGGAAGTTTCTTCTAGAACGATTAACGTTCTGGAAGCCTTAACCATATTGTGATTCCATATTTTGGAAGATTTTTTCCCCATACTTAGAACTTTTGTGATTTTTTTATAAAACTCATCTTTAATGTTTTTTATAATGATGTTTTATCCGATATTGTTAAATTCAAAACTGCATTGATTTTTAATGTTGATTATGTTTTCATTAACTTTTGCTGATTAATTAGCTTCGAAAAAAAAAATGCTCACTTAGATTTTGTTTTGATAACGATGGCAAATTCATCTTACCTATTACTTCTTATCAAGAAACTGTTAGAATTTTAAATTCTCAGTTTGTTTTTATAATTCCAGTCCAGAACCTTTAAGATTTTCATCTATAAATTCATAGCGTTCATAAATTTAGAGTATTTTTTCTAGTAGTTCGTTTAGGTCTGTTTATATTTTCTCGTGAATCCTGGGAAACTTTTGCTTCTCAAGAAATCTCCAGAATCTGAGTTCTCCAAATCTATGAGAGTTGTCTGTAAATTAAGGTCTCCAATTTTTTTTTGTATTAAAACTCATAGCCTACTACCATATAAAACAAATATTACAAAAAAGTTAACAAAGATGTTGTCACGATATACAAAAATGAATGCAAGTTTTGTTGTAGTTTTCTAGAAATTTTCGTTGTTTTTTATACCATTGGTTGATATGTTTGCAGTTTCTGGACATTTTGGTACTTTCATATGTTGATTAACATTCTGGAAGCTATAAGTTTAACCATATTTTTATTCCATATTTTGGGAATTCTCATCACCATAGAAGTTTTCTGAAATCTTTATGAAATGCATATTTTTTTTTAATGAAAATTTTCATTTTTAAATGCTTATCAAAATGAACCTTTTTTATTCGATGTATCTAAATCCAAAACAGCATTGAGTTTATTTTAGTTAATTGTATTTTCTTTAAGTTTGGTTGATTATCAGTTTCGTGAATTTTTTTGAGAAATGTTCTGAAACTATTTTTGTAAAGATTTTGTAAACTTTTTAAAAACATTTAATCATTGTAATTTTCTAGAATTTTTCATTGTTTTTTAAAACATTGGTTGATACAATGTTTGCAGTTTCTGAACCTTTTGGTACTTATCATATTTTGATTAACATTCTGGAAGCTTTAACCTTTTTCATATTTTTATTCCATACTTTGGAAACTTTCATCTCCATAGAACTTTTCTGAAATTATGATGAAATGTACAATTTCATTAAAACTCATCATATTTTAGTGACATTGCTGTAGTTTAGAATATTTTTTTATATATTTTGACAATTATTTTAATAATGTGATTAGGTTTTATGAAACGTCAATAAAATTTTGTAGTTTTGCTTTTTTTTCAGTTTCCGAATATCTTCATTAAAGTTTTCAAATTTAATAGAATGTTCTCAGTTTCGCGATCTTGTTCTAAACTTTCTTTTGATATTCTGATTGAAGCTCAGGACTTTTTTGATCGCACAGTCCAGAAAGGCTTAATGAATTTTCATGTATTTCATTGGCAATTTCTGAAATATTTGACATTTTTTCGTTTATGACATTATTTCGTGATGTTCGTTATTTTTTTGTAAATTTTAATATTAAACCTAATTAAATTTTGCAATTTTGTCATACATTGCTCTCTTAGGTTTCAAAGCAGTTTATCTAGATTTAGTGATATGTTGCAGAAAATTTAGAAACAATTCTGAAACTAGTAATTTTCATTCATTCAAATTTCAACATTTATTTGTGAATTGTAATATATATATATATATATATATATATATATATATATATATATATATATATATATATATATATATATATATATATATAAACAATCTTTATTAGGCTATCGACCCCATGGGGTATTCCGCCTTTTTTGTAATTTGTAATTGTAATATTATACTGGGTAGGACATTTAAATTAATCCACGCAAATTACTCCGAAGATATGTTCAATAGCGAAAATTTGACTTAAACAAAAGTTTCATGGCTACAAGGTGAAAATCTGATGATGACCTTTAACGTGACCTTGAAGTTGACTTTTAAGGTCATTTCAAGGCCAACTTAAAAATTTTAAGTGGTAAAGTAGGGTTCTTTTGTCTTTTATTTTGATTTCAGAAATTGACAAAGAAATACATGGAAATTCAGTGAACACTTCTGGACTGTGCCATCAAAAAAGTCCTGAGCTTCAATCAGAATATCAAAAGAAGTTTAGAACAAAATTGCGATACTAGGAAAAAATTCAAGTTGGCTTCTAAATGATCTTGAACGTCAACTAAGAGGTCAAGCTAAAGGTTATCATCAGACGTCTCCCTTGTAGCTATTCCACTTTTGTTGGGGTCAATTTTCGCTAACGAACATATCTTCGTAGAAATTTGCGTGGATTGAATAAAATGGCCTACCCTGTACCTAATTCAATTTTCTGCAATTTTCTCATTAATTTCTGTCTTTGGTTTCAATGCAAGTTTTTCTAGATTTACTGATATGATGCAGAAAATTTAGAAAAAAATCTGACAGTAATCATTTTATTTGTTGAATATTTATTTGATGTTGTTATTAAATTTTCCAATACATTGAGAGCATTGTTTTAGTTAGATATATTTCGAGTAGTACGTTTACATATTGTATATTTTTTGATACCATTTCAGGATCTCTTGAAATCTAGAAAAGTTTTCCATCTCAGAAAATCTTAAGAATTTGAGTTCAGTATTAAGCATTGGACTTCTTCTGCAAATTGTGACCATTTAATATCGTGTTGATCTTAAGTTCTTAGTATAACTTCTGAGTTATTCTGAGATAAAATAAACACAAGAAATGTTGACAATTTGACTTTCTCATGAAATCATAATAATATGAAATTCTGAAAATATCTGAATAATATGAGATTCTGAAGAAATTAAGGTGCTCGGACTTTTTAAATAGCCTCGGCTACGCCTTGGCCATTCAAAAACACCTCGCACCTAAATGTAAACTTTCGCAGCTTGTATTGTAAATAACTATTAGAGGTTCGAATCTACAACACTAGGATTGAATTGAATTTGCACTCATCTCTCAACCAATTTTTATAGACATGAATTATAGGTCCTGCAAACGCCACGGTGTGCGTAAGGCTAAACACACGCGTTGTCCTTGGAGCAGGATCGATACTAATCGCAAATTGCAACAGCAGAGAAAAAAAAAAGAATGATGGCCGGCCCGATAATGGAGTTTCATTGCAACTTTCTTTATTACTTTTATACGTTGTCAATCAATTTACGTCTAATGGAATACTGACATTAACACCTCCAGTAATTGCCATCGTTATTGCATTATATAAAATTCCGCCATAAAATTTAATAATTGGATTTGTGAAATATACGTATGGATGATATAAATGGCCATCACATAAACCAATATTTATTTTATTGTTGCAATCGATATTAATAGTATTATTGTTAATAAACATTTCGGATTGATATTTTCAGTGCCCAACAATGTTTTGATTGATTTATATCATTTATTGTTTATATAATTATACATATAAAAGATATTATACGCCACTTCTTAAGTAACTTGCGAAATCATGGCGCGAAATACCCTTTTTCATTAGATCCTTTGTCGTGCCCCCTGAATAATGGGATTGCCCTCAGCCTCCCTTACGCCCATTCTCTTTTACGTATCTTATTCCTAAACACATCCACCGGAGCCGTAGGCGCTTATCGCGATCCGGGATCAGGCCTGCTCGCTTCATCCGGGGGCGATTCATCCGGATCGCCGCTTCCTTGCCTGTTCCACGTAGAGATGGGGGGTGAATTGTCGTTTACGGTGTGGCCGCTTGTACGACCTTTAATTATGTTTGAGCGACAATCAAAATTCCACGCTCAAGTTAACGAAGTCTCAATTAAAAAAAAAAGTTAATTTGCAGATGGGAGCTCTCGTTATTTTTTACCTCGCCCCATTCGCCGGTAATTGAATTAGACTGGGAGAAATGTTTTCATTTCGACGAGTTCCGCAGCGAGCTGGGCCCTCCGTGGTTATTAGTTCTGGGGCTGTTATTATTAAAATTGCGTGTGTGATAAATTTTAATTAAACGCGCCGCCCGTTTTTCCTTGCTGCACGAAGCAATCAACCAATGCAAATTCCGCCGAATTAATACACAGGGGCGACATTGCGGCATTAAAGCGATATGTTATAACACCCCGAGGTATCAGATATTTTATGCAAATTACAGCTATAAATGATGCGGCTTACAATACAATTTACGTTTGAGTGATACGGGTCCACCGGCTAATCGAATAACTCGATGCAATTGCGAAAATCAATTGGTTCCAGATTGGATATCCCGACGGGATCCGCACATCGCCGATGGCATTATACCGCAGTATTCCATCCGTGCAACCGTTCAACTGGGAAATTGTCAGTTTTTAAGTACATTACGTTTTTTTTAATTTACCTAGCTCTATTTTGAAACGCCAGAATGGGCTGTCGAGATTAGATAAAATCCTTAAAATTCCCAGCGAAATGAGATCAAAGGGATCCTGAGGAGCAGCAAGGAGCCCAGATCCGTCCGGAGGAGGCGAAGTTGCCACTGAATTTATAATTGTCGAAGATTTTCAGAGCGCCGGTGAAGAGTTCCGGAAGCCGACCTAACTTTGGAACCGGCAAAGTGATGTGCATTGGATAAGTTTCGTGATTGGATTACGTAATTACGTACGTGAGAAGAGAATGCGCCCGATAGTAATGATGGTGATTAAATAACGCGAGTTTGAGCATTATCGCTAATAGTTCAACAAGTGGGATTGTTCGAATTGTTTAACATTTGATTGATCATTCACGCATTAATAGCAGTAATGCTACTACAAATGAGAACTGAACTGTTTCAAATTAGATGGATAACTCATAGAATCCCGCCAAAAAAATATTTACAAGGATATTAGAGACAAGACTGAAAGAAAAACTGGACCCACTATTGGGCGAAGAACAACACGGGTTCAGGAGAAATAGAAGTACACAGGACCTGATACACATAATGAGACAACTAACAAGAAGATGATCAGAAAAGGAAAATAACTACACATATGCTTCATACACCTAAAAAGGCACTTGACAGAGAAATAAGTGAGGACATATGGAATATGTTAGAAAAAAGAGAGGTAGAAATAGACATGATAAACATAATAAAAGAGCTGTACAATAACAACAGAAACAAGGTGAGAATAGGAACAAACGAATCAGAGGAGTTCAAAACCGAAATTGGACTAAAACAAGGTTGCATTTTAAGCCCTTTACTCTTCGCATCACTCATATATGAAGCAATAGGGACAAGCAAAGAAAGAGCAGCAAACACGATTACAGGACATAGAAAACTGGAAATGATAAAAATACAAATACTTATGTTTGCAGACGACAAGATAATAATAGCAGACTTAGAAGAAAAACACCAACGCAACCTTAATGTATACGAAGAAGAACTGAAAAAGATAAATATGGAAATAAACATCAGAAAACTAAAACAATGGCAAAAGCGTCAAAAGAAAATAAACTCAAAATAGAGTTAGAAAGGAAACAACTAGAACAGGCGAAGCAATACAACTACCTAGGAACAATAATAGAAGAAAAGGGAAAGATTGACCAAGAAGTAAAAGAAAGAATAGGGAAAGTAGGAAGGATCTACAACACAATAAAAAACACGTTTCTAGAGAAAAAAGAAATTACCAAAGAAATAAAAACTGAGGTATACAAAAAAATAGTAAGGCTCTCTCTAATATATGGAAGTGAATCATGGACAATTGCGGAAAAAAACAAAAGCAAGATCAACGCAATATAATTTAAATTCCGAAGATAGAAGGAATTACAAAAAAAAAATAGAGTGAGGAACAGTGAGTAAGGAAACGGCTTAACATAAAGCCAATAACAACAATAATAGAGGAAAGACAGCTTGGTTGGCTAGGACATATACACAGGTTAGAAGAGAATAGAATAACAAAAAGAATACATGAAGTAAAAATACAAGGCAACAATAAAGTAGGAAGACTGAGGAAGGGATGGAATGAACAAACGCACCAAGCAGCGGAAAGAAGAGGAATAGAATGGGATGAAATAAGAAAATTGGCACAAGGCAGGGACCACTGGAAAAGAAGAGTGAAGGAATTAATTAGCGAAGACATGTGATTGTAAAATGTATCATACGTGTAATTGAGCAGTCCGACACCCGAAAGAGCAAAAGGACGAAGGATAAATAAATAAACGTTTTGAATAAAATGGAGGAGTTTGAATTTATGGCAATGAATTTGTGGAGTTATTTGCTGGACGAATTTCACTAGACTAGTCAATGACCCCCAAACTAGTCTAGATGTATGTAGAAAATTGTATGCTTCACTTTCGGATTTTGTTAGAGGTTCCAGGAATATGTTCGATCATTCTAAAGAAAAAGCAAAAGCAAAATTGTCTGATGTTGATCACAATGAAAACAGATATAGAAGAAGACATATCAATGATGACGAAGAAGATACTTTAGAAGTCTATTGAGCAAAGAGACGAATCAAAACATTTATACTGCTGCATATTGATACTACACAGAAACAAGAACATTTTGAATAACATGGAGGAGTTTAAATTTATGGTAATGTTATATTTGTGGAGCTATTTGCTGCACGATTTTCACAAGATTCAATCACTGCAAGACCCTCAAATTAGTCTAGATGCATGCAGGAAATTGTATGCTTCACTTTCGGATTTTGTTAGAGGTTCCAGGTATATGTTCAATCATTTTGAAGGAAAAAGTAAAGGCAAAATTGTCTCATTTTGATTACAATGAAAGCAGATATAGAAGAAGGCATATCAATGATGATGAAGAAGATGCTTTAGAGATCTCTTGAGCCACGAAACAAGTTCAGAATCAAAACATTTATACCTGTGATGGATGCATTAGAGCAAAGTCTGGCACAAAGGGCCCGAGTATACAATGATACTGCAAACAAGTTTTCATTCTTAACAAAATTAGAACCTACAGAAGAAGAGATTCGTGAAGGAGTTAGTGCTTTATGGCAAACATATCCTGAAGATGTGGACATGAATCTTGTAGGATAAATCAAGCTTTCATCTTGATACTTTAGAAATCTCTTGAGCCAAGAGATAAGTTCAGAATCAAAACATTTATACCCGTGATAGATGCATTAGAGTAAAATCTGGCACAGAGGGCGTCAGAAGACAATGATGAGGCAACAAGTTTTCATTATTAACAAAATTTGAACCTACAGAAGAAGAGATTCGTGAATAAGTTAGGGCTTTATGGCAAACATATCCTGAAGATGTGGACATGAATCTTGTTGGAGAAGTCAACCATTTTCATCAATATGTTAGACATAGTCAAGCCTATGGTTCAGAGGAACATGATAGTCTGACACATCAGGATCTGTATAGGGTAATATTTAACGATTTTGTCCAATCAACATTCCCTAATGTAGAAACAATTTTGAGATTGTTTAGTATGATAGTTGCAAATTGGTCGGGAGAAAGATCTTTTTCTCAGCTGAAGAGGATAAAAAAATAATTTAGAACAACAATGACTCAAGATAAATTATGTTCCCTCAGTCTCATGTGCATAGAAAGTCACGCAGTTTATTATTTGACGATGTCATCCGTGACTTTGCTTTGGCAAAGGCAAGAAAGAAAATATTTTAGTTTAATATACTTCCTTAATCCTTATAACATGTTTCAAGTGATTAGATAATAAACCTTTGTAAGTTGTGCCTTTTAAATAACTTTTGTTTTTTTACCAGAGTTAGAATTTTTAAGTTTGTTATGAATAAACATGATTTTAAGTTAAAGATTTATTATTTCACTATTTGTACACTTCTTATATGTATTTCAGTTTAACCCTCTATGTATCCGAAAATCATATTTGGCACTGACATATAATATCTGGACTTATAAAGGGCCTCATATTTCAAATAGCTTAGGACCTTATCAAGTCTAAATCCGGCCCTGATGACAGGCCACTGAAAATATGTGCTCAATATTGGGTTACATCTCCAGAAATAAATTTTCCATTTTGTCGCTTGGGCTTGGATAATAGAGCTGGAAAAGCTAAATAAGATGACGTTCCGATGAAATTGCCAAAAAAATCGATAATTTCGAACTTGCCACTACAGCCTTTTGGGACACATTTTCTGACAAATTGGACCCTCTAGATTCCAAAAAGTTTGAAAGATTGTTAAATATTTCACTAAACAGCCAGATTTATTTAGAGACATTTATAGAATTTCACGAAATTTAGTGTGATATAGTGTGATATAAACAATTAAATTGTGTGTTTTATTTAATACATTGACTATTTTTCATGAAATTTCAATAAATTTCAAGTAAATTCAAAATAAATAGTGTGATATAAATAAAGAAATTGTGTTTTAATTTCATGATGTAGCACGAAGTAGATGCCTCTTACATTAACCAACTTGTTAATTTATCGAATTTACAGTAATTTCCAACACTTTCATTCTATTTCATTAACTTTATAAATACTGCATACATTAAGAATACAATTTACAATTTTGGATGATTTTGTTAGAGACAATGTTAGTACAGTACCTAATTTAAAAATTCATGATGTAACACGAAGTAGATGCCTCCTACATTAACCAACATGTTAATTTATCGAATTTCCAGTCATTTTCAACACTTTTATTCTATTTCATTAACTTTATAAATACTGCATACATTAAAAATACAATATACAATTTTGGAAGATTTTGTTAGAGATAATGTTAATACAGTACCTAATTTTAAAAAATATTCAAAAGAAAAAAATAGAACACAAAAATAAAAATAAATCAATCAAATTCAGTAGATTGAAATTCAAATAATAAATTTCAAAATTTAGCAAATACTATTAATACTTAGTAATATGTGTATTTTGTATATATAAACAAAGGGAGATTCTCGTAAAATAAATTATTATTAATATTAGTAATAATATAATATTCAATGAAAAAGAACAATATTTTTTATCACAAAATCCTAACTATAGTCCATACATTAACACAAAACAGACAAAACATTAATAGTACTAGAATCAGACATTACACTTAATAAATTAGATGGTGAACTTATTAAAAGAGCGAAATAGCTAAAATTTTAAAATCGAATCCATTAAAATCGAATCCATCAAAACAAACATCAGATTATCTAATTATTGAATCAATTAGATCATAAATTTAATTAATCAAATTATTAATTCTACAGCTGACAAATCAAGACTACAAAATGTTAATAATTATAGTGAGTTTTGTTACTGCAAGCCTTACAAAACTTTAAAAAAACTTCAATTTTCGTCAAACTTGTAGAATTGTTTCCTATACAGTATTGTCCATTGCCATTTATGACTACCGAATAAAATTTCAGGTAAACTAAGAATGGGATATAATCTGATTTTTGTTTCACATTTTTTGAAGAATATGAAGAATACCCTATTAAATGAATAAGTGAAACTTGGAAATCTGATTACAAAAACTTTATAAACATTCTCAAATATAAATAAATTCGTTTTGTTTAGATGAAGTTTTTCGAGTTTTGATTGATTGGTTTAGTAAGAATAACTATATGTAGGGTTTGAGTTTTATATATTTTAATAAGATGTAGTACCTACAATTTATAAATTAATGAAGTTTAGTAGTTCTAAGAACAAAAAACCTCGTACTATATTTATGATAAATACACTTTTATAGGGATGTAGTAGATGTAGATGTATCTACTTATATATTATCTATCAATATTATTTATCTATATATTTTATCTATTTATATATTATATCTATTTAAATATAAGTTGTGAGTAAATGAATAAAAAATGAGTAGGTTTGTGATTTTTATATTTTTTCAAGAAAATGTAGCATACTTAATAAGTATGTGAAGTTTGAACATTGTAGATCGACTAAAACTTAATGTAAGGCAAATTTATTTTCAAATTTCAGTACAATACACCTACATATTATCAAATATACAATTTTTTTTATGTAAACTTTAGATGAAAATTTGGGAAACTATAAATAGGGTATACAGGGTGGTCACTTTTACGACGCCCACCATTAGGCTCTATTAAACGGAAATACATACAGAGTTGGTCAAATGGGATAAAAGTTTCTTATTTATGTGCCTTTCAATATACTGAAACGAAATCCGTGATATCTTGCACAGTTCCTGAAATATCGCTGAAATACCGAAAAAGTGCACTTTCATTTTCCTTTTCTAACTTTTTTACTTTTGAAGGAAATTTTACGAAACCTGTATGCAGGTTATTACATTTTCTAGTACTACAAAATGTTAATGAATATAGTGAGTTTTGTTACTGTAAGCCTTACAAAACTTAAAAAAAAACTTAAATTTTCGTCGAACTTGTAGAATGGTTTCCTATACAGTGTCTATTGCCATTTATAGACTTTCGAAAAAAAAAAGTTTGTAACTAAGAATAGGATATATTCAGATTATTGTTTCACATTTTTTGAAGAGTATGAAGAATACCCTATTAAATGAATAAGCGAAGCTTTGATATCCATTACAAAAACTTTATAAACATTAACATTTTCCTCAAATATAAATAAATTCGTTTTGTTTAGATGACGTTTTTCGAGTTTTGACTTTGATTTAGTAAGAATAATTATATGTAGGGTATACATTGAGTTTTATATATTTTAATAAGATGTAGTACCTACAATTTATTAATTAATGAAGTTTAGTAGTTTCAAGAACAAAACACCTCGTACTATATTTATGATAAATATAGTTTTATAGGGATGTGGTAGATGTAGATGTATCTACTTATATTTTGAATTTAAAAGCAAGTTGTGAGAAAATGAAAAAAATGGGTAGGTTTGTGTTTTTTATAATTTTTCAAGAAAATGTAGCATTCTTAATAAATATGTGAAGTTTGAACATTGTAGATCGACTAAAATTAACTTATATTTTGAATTTAAATTCAAGTTGCGAGAATATGAAAAAAAAGGGTAGGTTTGTGATTTTTATATATTTTTAAGAAAATGTAGCATACTTAATAAATATGTGCAGTATGAACATTGTAGATCGATTAAAACTTAATATAAGGCAAATTTATTCTCAAATTTCAGTACAATACACCTACATATTATCAAATATTCAATTTTTTTACGTAAACTTTAGATGAAAATTTGGGAAACTGTAATAAATATGTGCAGTATGAACATTGTAGATCGATTAAAACTTAATATAAGGCAAATTTATTCTCCAATTTCAGTACAATACACCTACATATTATCAAATATTCAATTTTTTTACGTAAACTTTAGATGAAAATTTGGGAAACTAGAAATAATTTACAACTACAAATAGGATAAAAGTTTCTTATTTTTGTGCCTTTAAATATACTGAAACGAAATCCGTGAAATCTTGCACAGTTCCTGAAATATCGTTGAAAAACTGAAAAAGGGCACTTTCAGTTTCCTCTTCTAACTTTTTTACTTTTGAAGGAAATTTTACGAAACCTGTATGCAGGTTTTTACATTTTCTAGTACTACAAAATGTTTATGAATGTAGTGAGTTTTGTTACTGTAAGCCTTACAAAACTTAAAAAAAACTTCAATATTCGTCGAACTTGTAGAATTGTTTCCTATACAGTGTCTATTGCCATTTATAGACTTTCGAAAAAAAATGTAGTTAAACTATGAATGGGATATATTCTGATTTTTGTCACATTTTTTTGAAGAATATGAAGAATACCGTATTAAATGAATAAGTGAAGTTTGGATATCCGGTTACAAATACTTTGTAAATATTAAGAATTTGAAGAAAATCAAAAATAAATATATTTAAAAAAGAAAAAGTACAAAATAAAGAAAATAATAATAATAAGTGCAATGGATTTAAACCCCTTTTATAAAGTTATACCTTTTTTAGAAAATGGCAACATGAAAAACTTATAAATTATTATAAATAAATTCATTTTGTTTAGATGAAGTTATTCGAGTTTTGACTTTGGTTTAGTAAGAACAACTATATGTAGGGTATACATTGAGTTTTATATATTTTAATACGATGTGGTACAATTTATAAATAAATGAAGTTTAGTAGGTTTAAGAACAAAACTCGTTAGTTATTCTAAAAGAAGATAGAGATAAAATTTAAAAAAAAATAGCTAAGCTAATACCACTAAATAAAGACCCAACAACATCATTTCAATCGGAAATAATAAATCTACTTAAAGAGACAAAAATCACCTTATCAAATTTAGACAAATTTCAAATTATTAATATGAATCCTCATGCTCCTAAATTATATGGTTTAATCGAAACACAAAAATAGATCTTCCAATTAGACCAGCTGTTTCATATATTAATAGCCAATCCTCAAAATCAGCAACATCACTTCAATCAGAAATAATAAATCTACTTAAAGAGACAAAAATCATCTTATCAAATTTAGATAAATTTGAAATTATTAATATGAATCGTCATGCTCCTAAATTATATGGTTTAATCGAAACACATAAAACAGATCTTCCAATTAGACCAGCTGTTTCATATATTAATAGCTAATCCTCGAAATTAGCACTCAAATTATATATCTTATTTAAAATGTATACAAATTTTATTTCAAAATATTCAGTAAAAAAAAATCCGTCCATGTATCTAAAATTTTAAATGAGATCAAAACCCCAAAAAAATCAAAAGTTGTATCTTTTGACGTCACCAATATGTTTTCAAATATTCCTACTAATGAATGCGTAAAAAATATTCAAAATTCATTAGACAAACTAAATCTTAATATTGTTACTGAATCAGAAATGTATAACGCATTTGAAAAATGTTTAAATCAAAATTATTTCTAATTTGATAATTAAATTTATAAACAAGCAACAGGTCTGGCAATGGGATTTCCTTTCAGCACACTTTTAGCAAATCTATTTATAGTAGTAGAACTTGTCGTACAACAGATTGCATAGTGTATTTGTCGTTTATTAGTCTTAGTATGATGACAAACAAAGCGATACTGTTAATCAAGAAAAAAACACCATTTTCACAAAACACATTTATTTTATCTGAATGTACATTTGAAGATGGTCGCTAGGCGACCATCTTCAGTAGAAATATTACTGAGTTGTACATGTTTGTACATTTAGATAAAATAAATGTGTTTTGTGAAAAAAGGTGTTTTTATCTTTATTAATACGAACCTTTCACAAGCTCCAAGATACCACTAAAAGCGATACTGATTGGAAATCTGACTTTGCTCTACGAATGTCTATTACCTACACTTAAATGATTTTTTTTCGACACCTCAATTAAGTTAAATTTTAAAACAGTACCATTTTCGCAAAGTCAGCGTCTGCTTAGTTCTTAGAAACATAACATCGTTTGGCATAAATAACTTTTCGAAAGTAATTGCTTGGCTTAAATTAGGCTGTAAAAATTGAACTGAATCCTATAATTTTTAGTATCTTTAACTTTCACGTTGACTTTTCTGCTTTCATGACCATTATGAATTTAACAAGCCATTTCATCACGGTTGTAACGCTGTAACGCATCTGTTGTGCTTTAATAAAATTGAATGTTCAAGATGTGGACACTTTTTCCACTCAATACGTTTTCTCGAGGGAGGGAATAAATCCAATGGATGATCACACCTGCGAACAGGGATAATATATGGATATGGCATAAAAGGCAATGACATAAATTTATACGAATTCCAGCCACGTTAAATAGCAGGTTGTAGTTTATAAGGTCTCATTTTGTACTGAATGTGAATGCAGGCGAATCTTGTACATTCATTGTATATACAGCAACGATATGAATATCAGATGGATAAGAAATAAGTTTCAACTTAATCTTGGCAATGAAATTTGTTCGTACAAAAAAATAAGCACTTTAGAAATTACTCATAAAAAATGAGCAAGAGTAAACACCAGCCCGGATTTAATTTCAATTCGGTTCTAAAGATTTAATCTCGCGAAAGATTAATTGGAGTGTCTTCTGCATGCGAGCTCCTTCTAATTCCATCAGCCCAATGAACGAGTCCGGAATGTTTACGGATAATCAAATTGTGCCGCGCCGACTCTAAATTTTGCAAATTGAATTAACGGCACAATCAGCGCTATCGATTTTATTGTTTGCCTTTTGTAGCACAACAAATTCGTTTGTCTTCATTCGAACGACTATTGTTCGTGTTGAATCATAACATTGCCTGTGTTTATTTGCCTTGGTTTGTTATCGGGTCGACAGTAATTGGCCTTATTTATTTAACCGAATTAATTAATTACCCAACTTTTTTTAATTAAAACTTTTATTTTAATTTAAATCGAATTTAATTCACCTCGACAAGAATTCATAAATTCATTATGCCCTCAAAACGCCCCTCATCAATTCATGTAACATCCATTTAAGTTGATTGCTGTACGTTAAATATACAGTCCTGCTCACATAAATCTAGTACCTACAAGAAATTTGGATACAATAGCAATTTTATATAGCATAATAAATATGTTTGTATTAGATTTATGTGAACATGACTGTATGCATACTTTATAAAATTGGATAAATATTTGTTTCTTTGAAGGTTTTTGAAGAATTTTAATGAATTATAGATTTTCTCTTACAGTTTAAAATATAAATTAAAAATATTTGCAGTATAATCTTTATTAGGCCAACGACCTATAGATATAAAAAAGATAATAAAATATAAACCAAGAGATATACTTGATTCACGCTGAAGACTTGATTGATGATTACTTATAATTATTATATTTGATATTGATTTTTTTATTGAAGAGATAATATTTATATATTTAAATTTTCTAGTTGAGTAACATACTTCTAGAATGGTTTCTTTTGTTTATTATTATTATTATTATTAATATCATTGCTATTTACTTCAGTATTAATAATTACTATTATTAATGCACACTCAAATCGGATCAGCAAGGCCGCTAATCGATAGTCTAATATATAACTCTCCTGCTGTAAAGTAATGCTAACAATAATATACCCATGACTCCACCTTACTTTACTAATTAATATTTCTTCGTTATTAAACGAAGGCCACAAAATACATTACCGCAAATAATAACGTGAAGTTTTGAATTACTCTCCGCGAATTGTTAATGTTGCCATCGGTTTTAAATGTTGTTGATACGTGCGAAACAAAATCATTTTAGATAGAATGCGAGTTGTTTGTAAGCGAAATCTAATACAATGCATTAAAAGTTTTGCGCAAGTTAAAAACTTCCCGTAAACTTTTGGGGCTCAACTCCGTTGATTCATATTGTGAGAAGTTTTCTTAGTTAGGAATGTCTTCTGAAATTCATGTTTTCATTAAATGCCAAAAATTCGTTAACAAAAACTTCGGCGTGTACTCGAAAAATCAAATACAATACAATAATGTTATTAGCTCAATGTTGCATTATAAAATTGTTATAAAAGTAATTACTGTAAATATTCTTCACTTATATTCTCTAGAGACGTCTCTATCGTTTAATGTCGTTCAATATTTATATATTTAAGTCAGGGGCCCATTTTACATTCATATAAAATTGCAAAAATACCATATATCGATTTTTATCTATAATATATATATCTATAATATATCTACTTTTATCTATAATATTATTAATTATTAGGCCGAATTTAATTATTTTTAAATTTATTTAAACTTTTATTAGGTTTGATAGGTTAAGTTTAAATCAATCAATTTTAATAATAGAAAATATTAACCTGTGTACTTTGCGAACTAGAAGATGTAGTAGTAAAATATAGAATTTAGGATTGTAATATAAATAATAATAAATAAACAATATACAACCATGACAATTCCCAATAATTATCATGATTGCTGGAGATAGTTTCAAGATAAAGAAATGCAAATTGGTACTTTCAATAACTCTAAAAATTTCTCAATAATTTTCATGATTTCCACAGATTTCCTAATAATTTTCGAGATTTCTACAGATATCTGAATAATTCTTAAGATCTTGAGAGATAATTTCGAGATCATAAAAATTGAAAATGATTGACATGATTATTACAACCATAACAATTCCCAATAATTATCATGATTTCTGGAGATAATTTCAAGCAAATTGGTATTTTCAATAACACTAAATATTTCTCAATAATTTTCAAGATTTCCACAGATTTCCTAATAATTTTCGAGATTTCTATAGATATCTAAATAATTATTAAGATCTTGAGAGATAATTTCGAGATCATAAAAATTAAAAATGATTGACATGATTATTACAACCATGACAATTCCCAATAATTATCATGATTTCTGGAGATAATTTCAAGATAAAGAAATGCAAATTGGTATTTTCAATAACTCTAAATATTTCTCAATAATTTTCAAGATTTCCACAGATTTCCTAATAATTTACGAAATTTCTACAGATATCTGAATAATTCTTAAGATTCTGAGTGATAACTTCGAGATCATAAAAATTAAAAATGATTGACATGATTATAAATCATTCTCCAAAAATCGAGACGAAGTCGAGATTTTTTCAATTTTCAAAAATCTGATAGGCACTAACAACTATAAAGAGTATAACGTTTTTCGCACAATCACATAAACCAAATAAGATAACAAAAATATTTGAGTTGTTTCGGATTTAATTATCTTAACTTTTATGACAAAATGGTGTACATACGTATATCCAGAGTGTTTTGAATGTATTTCTTTAGAAACGTACTGTGATTAGAAACCGAATAAACAATTTGAAGTTTCAGTATTAATTTTTCACAACGGCTAATGAAGAAGATTTTCGAATAAATACAGACATTGAAGAATCGAATCAAAGGGGTTGTGAATCTTTTGTTCATAAAATATCAAAAGAAAGGTACCCATTCATATAAAATTGCAGTAATACCATATAATTTAATAATAGAAAATAATCACCTGTGTATTTTGCGAATTCGAAGATGTAGAAGTAATATATGGAATTTTGGATTATAATATAAATAATAATATATAAACAATATACAAACATGACAACTCCCAACAATTATCATGATTTCTGGAGATAATTTCAAGATAAAGAAATGCAAATTGGTATTTTCAATAACTCTAAATATTTCTCAATAATTTTCAAGATTTCAACAGATTTTCTAATAATTTTTGAGATTTCTACAGATATCTGAATACTTATTAAGATCTTGAGAGATAATTTCGACTTCATAAAAATTTAAAATGATTGATATGATTATTACAACAATGACAATTACCAAAAATTATCATGATTTCTGGAGATAATTTCAAGATAAAGAAATGCAAATTGGTATTTTCAATAACTCTAAATTTTCTCAATAATTTTCAAGATTTCCACAGATTTTCTAATAATTTTCGAGATTTCTACAGATATCTGAATAATTCTTAAGATCTTGAGACATAATTTCGAGATCATTAAAATTAAAAATGATTGACAAGATTATTACAACCATGACAATTCCCAATAATTATCATGATTTCTGGAGATAATTTCAAGATAAAGAAATGCAAATTGGTATTTTCAATAACTCTAAAAATTTCTCAATAATTTTCAAGATTTCCACAGATTTCCTAATAATTTTCGAGATTTCTACAGATATCTGATAATTCTTAAGATCTTGAGAGATAATTTCGAGATCATAAAAATTAAAAATGATTATTACAACCATGACAATTCCCAATAATTATCATCATTTCTGGAGATAATATCAAGATAAAGAAATGCAAATTGGTATTTTCAATAACTCGAAATATTTCTCAATAATTTTCAAGATTTCCACAGATTTCCTAATAATTTTCGAGATTTCTACAGATATCTGAATAATTCTTAAGATCTTGAGAGATAATCTCGAGATTATAAAAATTAAAAATGATTGACATGATTATTACAACCATGACAATTCCCAGTAATTATCATGATTTTTGGTGATAATTTCAAGATAAAGAAATGCAAATTGGTATTTTCAATACCTCTAAATATTTCCCAATAATTATCATCATTTCTGGAGAAAATATCAAGATAAAGAAATGCAAATTGGTATTTTCAATAACTCGAAATATTTCTCAATAATTTTCAAGATTTCCACAGATTTCCTAATAATTTTCGGGATTTCTACAGATATCTGAATAATTCTTAAGATCTTGAGAGATAATTTCGAGTTCATAAAAATTAAAAATGATTATTACAACCATGACAATTCTCAATAATTATCATGATTTCTGGAGATAATTTCAAGATAAAGAAATGCAAATTGGTATTTTCAATAACTCTAAATATTTCTCAATAATATTCAAGATTTCCACAGATTTCCTAATAAGTTTCGAGATTTCTACAGATATCTGAATAATTCTTAAGATCTTGAGAGATAATTTCGAAATCATAAAAATTAAAAATGATTATTACAACAATTCCCAATAATTATCATGATTTCTGGACAAAATTTCAAGATAAAGAAATGCTAATTGGTATTTTCAATAACTCTAAATATTTCTCAATAATTTTCAAGATTTCCACAGATTTCCTAATAATTTTCGAGATTTCTAGAGATATCTGAATGATTCTTAAGCTCTCGAGAGATAATTTCGAGATCATAAAAATTAAAAATGATTGACATGATTATTACAACCATGACAATTCCCAATAATTATCATGATTTCTGGAGATAATTTCAAGATAAAGAAATGCAAATTGGAAGTCTCAATAACTCTAAATGTTTCTCAATAATTTTTAAGTTTTCCACAGATTTCCTAATAATTTTCGAGATTTCTACAGATATCTGAATAATTCTTAAGATTTTGAGAGATAATTTCGAGATCATAAAAATTAAAAATGATTATTTCTCATTCTCCAAAAATCGTGACGAAGTCGAAATTTTTCAATTTTCGAGAATCTGTTAGGCACTTAACAACCATAAAGAGTATAAAGTTTTTCGCACAATCACATAAACCAAATAAGATAAGAAAAATATTTTAGATGTTTCGGATTTAATTATCTTGACTTTTATGACAAAATGGTGTACATACGTATATCCAGAGTGTTTTGAATGTATTTCTTTAGAAACGTTCTGTGAGTAGAAACCGAATAAACAATTTGAAGTTTCAGTATTAATTTTTCACAATGGCTAACGAAGAAGATTTTCAAATAAATACAGACATTGAAGAATGGTATTAAAGAGTATTACTCATTCTCCAAATTTGTTGATAATTTAAAAAATAAGACATTTCTAAATTATAAATAAAACAAGTTACTTTGGGTGTATCAGAAAAAAATATTTATTTGTATACACAAATATATTACACAAATAAATAAATTTATGTAATAGTCACGAACTAACTTGTTTTTATTTAAAATTGATAAAATGTATCATGAAGCAAACGCCACATTAATTTATAATTAAAAAAAAAACATATCCAAAAATTGTCAAATTTCGAGAGATTTTACAGAACATATCAGATTTCTTAATTATATTTGAGATCTCTACAGATTTAGAAATAATGATTAAATTTCTGGAGATTTTTCAATAAATTCAAAGATTTCTCAAAAAAAACTCCACTTTTTAAAGGAGATAATAAGCATTTTACAAAAAAAATAAAAGTGACTAAAGAAAATTTAGAACTCTTCTATGTTCTCTATGTTTTATCATCTAAAAAAAAAATATATGTAATATCTCAATGCACTAGTTTACTCGTCTTATGACTCAAATAATAGATAACTCACGAGTGAGTTTGAAAATATAAAAATATTTAAATTGTAAACACTAGAAAAAAAGTTTCTCCATAGCTGTTGCAGGTCCTGATGAAACTTATTCCTCTTGTGGGGGTTCAGCACTATGAGGTTATTATAAATAATAAAATATAAGATAATGTTATTACAACCTGATGGTTCTAAAACCCCCATAAGAGAACTATTAAATTATGGTGAGTACAGTTTCAACCACATCAGCAGGTCATTATCAAACTTATAATGGTAATGGTCATGTAAAAAATAAAATATTGCATTAATTATTTATACATAATCTATCCACGAGATGACTCTACTATTGGTATTATTGTAATGTGGTCTACATGAGAAATATCCATCTATCTATCTATCTAGCTCTCTATCTATCTATCTATCTATCTATCTATCTATCTATCTATCTATTTATCTATCTATCTATGTATCTATATATCTATCTCTCTATCTATCTATCTATCTATATATCTATCTATCTATCTATCTATCTATCTATCTATCTATCTATCTATATATCTATCTATCTATGTATCTATATGTCTATATCTCTATCTATCTATCTATCTATCTATCTTTCTATCTGTATATCTGTCTATATGTCTATCTGTCTATCTGTCTATATGTGTATCTGTCTATCTGTCTATCTGTCTATCTGTCTATCTGTGTATCTGTCTATCTATCTATCTATCTATCCTGAAGTAAAAGCCTCAAGTGTTATTAAAATTATTGTTCAGACATTTGTTGTCTGCTTTATTAAGAAAAAAAAACGCTTTTTAGTTTAGTTATATATCTATCTATCTATCTATCTATATTTCTATCTGTCTATCTGTCTATCTGTCTACCTGTCTATCTGTCTATCTGTCTATCAGTCTATATGTCTATCTGTCTATCTGTCTATCTTTCTATCTGTCTATCTGTCCATCTATCTATCTATCTATCTATCCTGAAGTAAAAGCCTCAAGTGTTATTAAAATTATTGTTCAGACATTTGTTGTCTGCTTTATTAAAAAAAAAATGCTTTTTAGTGGGCAATATAGAATACAGTTCACAAATCGTGAATGTATCCCTTTTGTCGGACGGAAGAAGAGGAGCAGATCGTCGGGATGGTCGTGCTGTGGCCTTAATGCGGCCATAAATTCCACATAATTTCAGCTTTCAGGGCATAATGGATGTTATACTTTGTAGTAGTTAAATTATTATTGATGCGATCCTCGGCCACAAATGTGGGTCATGCTAAATGCGACTGAGGGATTATAATGCGAAGTTATTGCCGAGTGGGTGGCTGTTTTATTTGCGGATAAATCGATCACTCCCCAATGACAAGGGTTGACAGAGAAGTTGCATTAAAAGTACCCCGATTCACCTTGACGGGGGAAAGCGAATATCTGAGTCGGATTACAAAATCAATGAAAATGCGGTTGAAAATTAACTGGGAAACGAAAATTATAAACTAACTTTAATCGCAAATTATCCAAGAAATTCGTTATTAAATCACTTTCAAAATCCATAAGAAGCAACGTCAATAGTTCAAAAATTAAATAAACGACTTAAATATGGAAACAAACATTTTTATATACTTTATATAGCAAATTATCCGAGAAATGCGTTATTAAATCACATTCAAAATCCATAAGAAGCAATGTAAACAATTCGAAAATTAAATAAACGACTTAAATATAAAAACAAACATTTTTATATACCTTATATAATACAAAATCTAATAAAAAATACAAGGCCTTGTAAATTCTAATAAAACTTCTGGAAATCCTAAGATAGTTAAAGTGTGCGATAATTCAAGAAACGAATAACAAGTGGGACATACATTCACAAAAAAGTTTTTGTAAATTCCAGTAAAACTACAAAATCCTACAAAAACAATGTAATACACGTTCTTGTAAATCCGAACAAAACTCTGGGGCATTCTAAAATCATAAAAATTTAAGAAGTTTCAGAAAAAAACAAAACAAAAATTCATAAAAAAATCTTGTAAATACTAATTAATTCCAGCAATTCAAAACAATAATAATATTAGAATAAATAAAAAATAAATAAACGAAAATCTATAAAAAGTCCACCAACATTCAAGAAAATTATATAAATAAGCAATTGGTAAAGTTTTATTAGTATTATTTTCTTTATTTTGAACTGTTTCATTTTCATTTTTTATTTACTTTCTGAATTAATTCCTTATAAAATAAGATTAATTCCAACATTAATTAAGAATTATAAAAAAAAACTTCCCCTTTAAGAAAATACATATAAAAATCTTACATCGACATATTTTATTTAATCATTTTCCTTTCTACCATTGTTGGTATAGGGTTTTTTATATAGGTCTAATCTCCTGTCCTCTTTGTAGATACCTATTCTTCTAATGTCTTTTGTAGTGTCGACGTTCATCCCGATTTTTTCCATTAATGTGTTAAACTTTTCTATTAATTCGTTTTCTTTTTCAGTCTTTTCATCAGTTATTCCCTTAACTACTATGTTTTTCGCTGGTGGTTCTCTTTCTATTCTAACTATTTTGTGTTCCTGTTCTCGTCGACATCGACATACATTGACATATATGTACTAATAACTAATTTTAAAATTAATGAATAATAAATCTTATATCTTATATCTTTATAAATATATTAATAATTAATTTAAAAATGTATGAATAATGACCTACAAAAAATAGTTAGTGCATATTAATATTTTATTCTTAGTATACTAAAAAACATCTTTAAAAAAGTAATAATGTATCGCGCTTTTTGCGCTATAAATTTGCACCAGCCTGAAGATAATGTAACAAAAACAGTACATTTCCTGCCTCAGTGGGTAATTCTATTAGCAATAATACGCAAGAGCCCAAGTATGCAAACTAGCTAATTTAATACAAACGGATTACGGTGATGCTGAGCAAACATACGCAAAGATGAAACGCACGTTTCAGTTTTCCGAAAGTCCTCTTCAGTGCCTCACATTCGCAGACGAGCTGACAGATGATGGCACACCTGTAATATGTTGTTAATCAACAAATTCCGCTCCCCGATTCCCTGAGGACGAGGAGCAGCCACTTAGGGCTGTGGTTATTTGTTGATTTATGAAATGCAAATGTAATTAGCCTGCAGAGGATTTGAATTTATGCCCGCAAATGGGAAAACGTGCATCTGGACGTTTTCATTTTGCGATGTTTATTTTATAATATTTCAAATTTTCTTCGCATATCACTTGAAAACTGGTATGAGGATGTTATTTTTAGATGAATGCGGCAAGTAACAAAAGTATTAAAAAAATGCGTACTTTGTAGTGGGAATATGGCAAATCTGTCCACTCGCATAGTCACGAATTTAAATTTATAAGCTATGGGCATAAATAAAGTGTAATTGGTTGCTTAAATTTTGCCAATTGATTTGGGGCACAGTTTTCAGCTTTCCAATGCTTATATCAATAAAGTAAGAACTTTCCGACGCCCATATTTGTAAAGTAAAATTTTCACATTCAGCATAATCTTCATCAGCATAATTCAGCATCTTCCATTCATAAATGGAAGTAAATCAACTTCGTGATATTGAACAAAAAAATGTTGAGAAACTAATAGTAAAATTAAATAAAACAATTACCATCAATTTGAGCTTTACTACGTTGTAATCAATATTAATATTCATAATAAGATATTATATGACTATGTTTTTACAACATATTTTATTGTTATATGTATAATCACACTTGAGTTTCAACTTTTGACAGTTATTATTCAACTAATGATAACCTATACTGAGCAACTCGAAAAGATAAAAATTCGATTTTATCACTTAATTTAAACACACCCGTTGTCAATTTTTCAGAAGACTTATCTGGCTTAAAATTTTCAGAAGAACCATTAGATAAATTTTCAGAAATCTCAGTGACTGATAACTTATACTGGCCAACTAGGAAAGTTAATAACTCAATTTTTTCAGTTATTTGGGACATATATAATCATATATTGGACAATTTCTTGTCCAATAATTTTTCATACAGCTTCTCCACTGTGCTCAAAATAGTTATCCCTCTGTCATTTCCGCACTCTCTGCTGTCCCCTTTTTCATGTATTGGGACGATAATTCCTATTTTCCAATCTTCTGGTATTTCATCTTCGTTCCAGCATCGATTAAATATATTTGTTAGCATTTCCAGGCCATTTTCTCCAAGATTTTTTATCATCTCCGTTGCTATCTTGTCGTGTCCTGCTGTTTTCCGTTTTTCAGAATCTTGGCTTCTACAACTTCTTGTTGACTTATATTACCTTCACTCTGTGTTGCTTCTACTTGTTGTTTTTCCTCTTCTCTTTGCCCCATCCCCTCAGCTTCTGCTGGGTTCAGCAGCTCCTGGAAGTATTCTCTCCACCTATTCATTATATCCTTTGCATCCACCAGTGGTTTCCCGCTTTTCTCTCTAAATTACTTCAATGTGCACTTTTTGTCTTCCCTGAGGTTTTTTAATACCTTGTTAAATAGTTTTTGGTTCGCTTTGCTATCTTCTTCCATCTTCCTGCCAAACTCGTTCCATGATTCTGTTTTTGCCTGTTTTATCATTTCCTTCACCTTGGCCTTCTGATCTTTATACTCCTTGTACCTTTCTTCTAACCTGTTTGAGAGATAATTTTTTTATTTCGTCTTCTTTGTTTTTGTCTCTCCTTTTATTTCTTGGCTCCACCATCGCACCTGTTTTATAGTCTTGCCTACTTTTATTGTTTCACATATATACTTTGCTGTACCTACTAATATGTTTTCAAATTCCTGCCACTGTTGTTTTGCACTCTCGACTGCTCTGGTATTTTTAATAGTAATTCTTTTCCTGTTCACTGCTTCCTCAGTTTGTTTTCTATATTCTTACGCTATTTGGTTGTCCGCAAGTTTGTAGGCCTTTATTGCTTCATTATCTAATACTTCTATATTTGTTCTTGTGGGTCGTTCCTGTGTCTGTGAGTGTATACGTATTTTTCAAGACTAACAAGTAGTGGTCACTATTAATTTCAAATTCCCTTTTAACTCTTACGTCTAGCACCTCTTTCCTATGGTCTACTTATTAGTATGTAGTCTATTACTGACTTCTCATTCCTACTTTTGAGTTCTCTAGTAAATTTATGGACATCTTTATGGTTGTAAATGTGTTTGTTATAATCATGTCGTTTTTGATGCAAAAATTGATCATCCTATTGCCGTTGTTGTTTCTCTGGTTTTCTCCATAGCTTCCGAGTACCTTTTCTGTACCATTACGTCTCCTTCCGACTCTGGTATTCATGTCGCCCATTATGATCACCCTGTTACTGGCATTCTCTGTGTTGTCTGTTAATTCTTCCCAGAACTTGTCCTTATTTTCTGCCTTTTCGTCATTGTTTGGACCATATGCTATCAATGACGTCGTATTTTCTATATGTTCCAGTTGCATTTCTATCTTCATTAACCTTTCTGATATGTACTCGCACTTTTGTAGATACTTTACATGTTCCCCTTTTATTAAGCACCCTACCCCTGCTTTGGCTCTAATTTCCTGTTTTGTTCCACTGTATATCAATAAGTGTCCTTGTTCTTTTTCGAATTCTCCTTTTTTCTTTGTCTAACCAATCGCTAGTTTGACAAGTTTTGCATTTTCGAATTCTTGTATTATCTCCTGTTCTTTCCCTGACATCCTTCGAGCATTACATGTTCCTATTTATCAGATTTTTGCGTCTTTTCCTTTTTGGATTACCTCTTTCTTATGTTTTTCGTTTTTTCTATCTATATTTCGGTTACGCATCCTTACTCATCCTTTTCAGTTTGCCTTGGTTTCGTCCTCTTCTTATTTATGGTTTTTGTTGGTGGTTATTTGCCATGTGCTGTTGATTTACAGATACCAGCCATTTCTTTGTTTTACTTCATTTGTATTCTTGTTCATTTAGTATCAATTTCTGATATTCTATCCTGGTTCTGTTTCCGTTTTGTTTTTCTTCCTTTGCGATGTCTCGGATTTCATTCTGTATTACTCTTTCGTTTCTTGTTAGATCATTGTCTACATATATCTTTCTGCCCTTGAACTTACATTTTGTCCATATTACTTCTTGTTTCATCTGCCATGTTTCCATCTCTGCCATTATCATTTCTCTTTCTGTACCCTGTCAAAAATGTGTCAAGTGCCAAGTTTCGTAAAATTTCCTTCAAAAGTTAAAAAAAAAGTTAGAAAAGGAAGAGAAAAGTGCACTTTCTCAGTTTTTCAGCGATATTTCAGGAACTGCGCAATATATTTCGGATTTCGTTTCAGTATGTTGAAAGGCACAAAAATGATAAACTTGTATCCCATTTGACCAACTCTGTATATATTTCCGTTTAATAAATCTTAATGGTGGGCGTCGTAAAAGTGACCACCCTGTATATCTTTCTGCCCTTGAACTTACTTTTTGCCCTCATTACTTCTTGTTTCATCTGCCATGTTTCCATCTCTGCCATTATCATTTCTCTTTCTGTACCCTTATTTATCTTCATTGCTTTTAATATTTTGACCACTACATTCAATTTTTTGTATAAAAATTCTTCCACATTTCGTCTTATATTCTCGTCTCTGACATCCAGGCCCTTTAGTATTATATTGTTCTTCTTCTTCTTTTTCTGTATTTTCTAGTCTGTTTTTCAGGTTTTCGATTCTTTCATGTAGCTGAGTTCTTTCTTTCTCCCATTTCTCTTCCTTTCCTTGCATTTATATTCTCACTACCTTAAGTTCCTCGGTTGTGTTTTTGACTTCTTTTATCAGTGCACTGAACATTTCTGTTATTTCTCCGATTTCCCCCATTTTACTCTTTTCCTGGTCCTGGGTTTTGAGACATTTTAGTGCTAAACTCTTCTTGTTTCATCTGCCATATTTCCATCTCTGCCATTATCATTTCTCTTTCTGTACCTTTATTTATCTTCATTGCTTTTGATATGTTGACCACTACATTCAATTCGTTGTATATAAATTCTTCTACATTTCCTCTTATATTCTTGTCTCTGACATTCAGGCCCTTTAGTATTATATGGTTCTTCTTCTTCTTTTTCTGTATTGCCTGTTTTTCAGGTTTTCGATTCTTACATGTGGCTGAGTTTTTTCTTTCTCCCATTTCTCTTCCCCCATTTTACTCTTTTCCTGGTCCTGGGTTTTGGGACATACTAGTGCTAAAAACTTCTTCTTTCATCTGCCATATTTCTATCTCTGCCATTATAATTTCTCTTTCTGTACCCTTATTATTCTTCATTGCTTTTAATATTTTGACCACTACATTCAATTCGTTGTATATAAATTCTTCTACATTTCCTCTTATATTCTCGTCTCTGACATCCAGGCCCTTTAGTACTATATTGTTCTTTTTCTACTTTTTCTGTATTTTCTAGTCTGTTTTTCAGGTTTTCGATTCTTACATGTAGCTGAGTTCTTTCTCTCTCCCATTTCTCTTCCTTTCTTTGCATTTCTCTTCTCATTACCTTGAGTTCCTCGGTTGTGTTTTTGATTTCTTTCATCAGTGCCCTGAACATTTATTTTATTTCTCCGATTTCCCCCTTCTTACACTTTTCCTGGTTCTGGGTTTTGGGACATACTAGTGCTAAAAACTTCTTGTTTCATCTGCCATTGTTCCATCTCTGCTATTATCATTTCTCTTTCTGTACCCTTATTTATCTTCATTGGTTTTAATATTTTGACGACTACATTCAATTCGTTGTATATACATTCTTCTACATTTCCTCCTATATCCTCGTCTCTGACATCCAGGCCCTATAGTATTATATTGTTCTTCTTCTTCTTTTTCTGTATTTTCTAGTCTGTTTTTCAGGTTTTCAATTCTTACATGTAGCTGAGTTCTTTCCTTCTCCCATTTCTCTTCCTTTCTGTGCATTTATCTTCTCAATACCTTTAGTTCCTCGGTTGTATTTTTGACTTCTTTCATCAGTGCACTGAACATTTCTATTATTTCTCCGATTTCCCCCATCTTACTCTTTTCCTGGTCCTGGGTTTTGGGACATACTGGTGCTAAAAACTTCTTGTTTCATCTGCCATATTTCCATCTCTGCCATTATCATTTCTCTTTCTGTACCCTTATTTATCTTCATTGCTTTTAATATTTTGACCACTATATTCAATTCGTTGTATATAAATTCTTCTACATTTCCTCTTATATTCTCGTCTCTGACATCCAGGCCCTTTAGTATTATATTGTCCTTCTTCTTCTTTTTCTGTATTTTCTAGTCTGTTTTTCAGGTTTTCGATTCTTACATGTACCTGAGTTCTTTCTTTCTCCCATTTTTCTTCCTTTCTTTGCATTTCTCTTCTCATAAGCTTTAGTTCCTCGGGTGTGTTTTTGACTTCTTTCATCAGTGCACTGAACATTTCTTTGATTTCTCAGATTTCCCCCATTTTATTTTTTTCCAGTCCTGGGTTTTGGGACATACTAGTGCTAAAAACTTCTTGTTTCATCTGTCATATTTCCATCTCTGCCATTATCATTTCTCTTTCTGTACCCTTATTAATCTTCATTGCTTTTAATATTTTGACCACTACATTCAATTCGTTGTATATAAAGTCTTCTACATTTCCTCTTATATTCTCGTCTCTGACATCCAGGCTCTTTATTATTATATTGTTCTTCTTCTTCTTTTTCTGTACTTTCAAGTCTATTTTCAGATTTTCGATTCTTACATGTGGCTGAGTTCTTTCTTTCTCCCATTTCTCTTCCTTTCTTTGCATTTATCTTGTCATTACCTTAGGTTCCTCGGTTGTGTTTTTGACTTTATTCATCAGTGCACTGAACTTTTCTTTTATTTCTCCGATTTCCCCCATCTTACTCTTTTCCTGGTCCTTAGTTTTGGAACATACTAGTGCTAAAATTTTCAGAGGGTTTATCTTCAGGCATACTGTGTACAAATCTCGCATGAAATTTTCAAAATATCCATTTGATAAATTTTCTGAAATTTCAGTGGCTGATAACCGATACCGGTCGAAAGTTGACATTATTTTTTTTTTAAATATCATAAAGTGGGCATCAAATTGTCGCCCGGACATGTTAAGGGGGCAATCAGATGCATGTATCTACTTTTTGAAATATGACAGTTTTCAAGGTTTTTGAAAGTCAGCGTTGACTCTGTAAATGGCAAGGTATCTTACATTGCTTATTGCAGAATCAGCAAATTTGTTGTGATTATTAGGTACCTACTGGCTACATTGTTCTCCAATATAATGTTTATTTTCTTGTAAAATTAGGTAATTTTAAAACTCTGTATGTCTGTAAGTATATACATCTGATAACAAAACATTGTTTCGCGAAAAATTTAGCTGATGTTTGCAAATCGTAAATATACTGAAAAATAGCACAGATATATTTAAACTCGAGCGCGGAGCAATTCGCATAAATCGAACCTAAGCATCAGCGACGTCTAACATAAGATGTACCATTTCTCGGAAATTACGCATTTCGATATATTCCACACATCAAATTCTATCGGCAGCGGTTCTGAGCGTTTCCGATGATTTATTTCGTCTTCGCATAAATTATTGGCCCGATTTGTAGGTCCGGATAGTACATTCGCTGCGGGATGATTTATAATCCGGCATTTTTGTTTATACATATCCGGGGGATGATTGATGAAGCGTGGCCGCTGCACTCCGTGTGCTCTTTATAAACGTAATGGAAAAATTGAACAGGTCATGCCGAGCAGCCCCTATATATTACACCCCGAAAAAAAGATGACAAGGTACGTAAGCGAGAGTGGCAGCAACGTGTGGTGTTTAATATGGACTGGCAGCGCGAATTGTGTCGGATAGTCAGGTTACTTCAATATTTTTGTAACAATATGGTAAAATATTCCATACGTAGAAGAAAATTATGATGAAAATTTTGAGTGTCTGCAATTGGCTTGACATACTGGTATAACTGTATTTTCCATTTTTTGGCAGCATATAATTTTACGAGGACAATTATTTATCCACTTACCATTGCGAACACAAAGAATGGAAAATTTTTAGTAATCGCCGATTCGATTTGCGAAATAAATTACACGCTCATCTTAACAACAATGCCGGAATCGTCCGCGGCTCAGCGCACTTGACGTCATCATTTGACCCTGTTCAGTTCTATCGCAGTGACAATGCGAGTCGTTTGTCAATAATGCACTTCAGGCGATGTCGAGGATTGAAATGAATTCATAGTTCGGCTCGTTTTTCAAAGCGTTGCGAACGAGGGCTTACACAAAAAAAAACCTAAGCGCATAGACGAGTCACGTTTAACTGGAGCACATAGACGAACACGTTTCTCATCTTTAAGTTACTAAACATAAATATAATTGTAGGAACAAAATTGTTAATACAATTGCATCAGTCTGCACAATAAAAGAGGGTTCACCGATGTTCGGCATCGTGTTATATACGGGAGTGGTTCTTGAATTCGTGTCTTGTGCGGTATAGTTTATGCGGCTGTAAAATATTTCTCGGGCACGTGGCATAAAATATGTACGTTTCTTGAATAAATGAGATACCTCTGAATTTATATCCGCTTCTGTTTTATTAAAATATAACTCTTATGCCATCCAAGACTATTAAGGTATTTATTATTCAATACATTATACGCTGAGATTTTTCAATCGTTTAATACTAGGCATATAATATTCACGAATATCTCGCAAACTTGCAAATTAATAGACAAGTAATAATTGAGGCGATAACAATTACCATATATATTTTCGATCATAACGTCTGTATTTATTAATATATTCAGGCGTAAAACCAAAGCTATGATTTATGGCCTTAATTTGTTTGGCAAGAAATAAATAACAATTCTGACAAATGTCAATAAAGAGTTCCTGTTAATTAATTCCAGGAATTAAAAAAAATGTTATAGTTTCATCCATTAGTTATTATAATACTTTTTTATTGTTTTCTTTCTTATTAATTACGAGTACTTACTGGTAGTATTTTTAGGATATACAGGGATATACAGTAAGATGGGCGAAATCGGAGAAATAAAAGAAATGTTGAGTGCACTGATGAAAGAAGTCAAAAACACAACCGAGGAACTAAAGGTAATGAGAAGAGAAATGCGAAGGAAGGAGGAGAAATGGGAGAAAGAAAAAACTCAGCTACATGTAAGAATCGAAAACCTGAAAAACAGACTAGAAAATACAGAAAAAGAAGAAGAACAACAATATAATACGAAAGGGCCTGGATGTCAGAGACGAGAATATAAGAGGAAATGTAGAAGAATTTAAATACAACGAATTGAATGTAGTCGTCAAAATATTGAAAGCAATGAAGATTAATAAGGGTACAGAAAGAGAAATGATACTGGCAGAGATGGAAATATGGCAGATGAAACAAGAAGTATATGAGGGCAAAAAGGAAGTTCAAGGGCAGACAGATATACAGGGTGGTCACTTTTACGACGCCCACCATTAGGATCTATTAAACGGAAATATATACAGAGTTGGTCAAATGGGATACAAGTTTATCATTTTTGTGCCTTTCAATATACTGAAACGAAATCCGAAATATCTTGCGCAGTACCTGAAATATCGCTGAAAAACTGAGAAAGTGCACTTTCCTTTTCCTTTTATAACTTCTTTACTTTTGAAGAAAATTTTACGAAACTTGGCACTTACATTTTTCGACGTGAGCTTTCTGATGACAGTACCAAACATTTTTTGCGCCAACTAGATGCCCAAATTTTCATAATCTACTTTTGATTTTTTTATGGCCTCAATATTGGATTTTAATAGCATTCAAAAGAGAGCAAAAAAACCGATTTCAGCTCTGTATAACACATGGGTAATCTGACATTATTTACCACCAACATTTATTGTGTATAATGTGCAAAAATATAATATAGATAATACATCTAAATAATATGTTAATATTTTCAAACTGCAGATTTTGCAAAAAAATTAGATTCAATTGGTTGTAAAATTTAAAAACAAAAACAAAAATCGATGGTTCTGATATTTTTTTATGTATATTCAAATAACATTTATTTAATGTCATGTTTTATATATTACATCATTCATTAATAATTACAGGCAAAAATTCTGGATTCCAAATTTCAGTAACAACAAATAACTGTAAAGCAAAGAAATATTACATTATTTTTAGGATAGTACTTCAGACATGTAAGCCAAAGTAAGTCAGATAAATAAAAGAAATCAATACGACTACAAGATTTTATTTAAACTTATGTTACATAAAATTCAAGGGTTCAATGATTCGACACATAAATATATATATATTTTTTAATTCTTTAGTAGAGATATAATATATATTTAATTTGTTACATCACCGCCACAAGGGTTGCATATGGGGTGCAAGTCGAAGGGACACGCGTTGCTCGCGCCATAATCCCTGTGACTGTGGTGGTGAAATGTGTACCTTGTGAGCTGTTAATTGGTGAGTTGCTACTCATTGTTGTTATGGTATTACCGGGTATGGATAGGTATTGTCTGGAACACTTTGGCATGTGGGGGAGGTAACTCCCAGGTACATATGTGTGTAACATTGTGGACATGAGTAGGGATTGTTCGACTGGGCCACTTTGACTTGTGACACTTACGTTAAAATTTTCAAAAATGCAGGCTATAAATTTCTTCTCTGTTCTAAAATATTGGTTTGAATTTGGCTATAACTTTTTTTTTAGAAGAAATTAATAACTTAAAATTAATGTGATTAGAATTTAGTGACATTGAAACATATCTGTCATTGTCACTAAATTCTAATCACATTAATTTTAAGTTATGATGATTTTTCGATATAATCCACAACATAACCTTAACTTTGCCGTTTTTTTAGTTAACAAGGGGACTAAAAAAACTAAAATATATTATTTTACAAAAATTTTATATTACAATCCAAAAAACAATCATAGTATAGATTGGAGTTTTTATTTAAAGATAATTTGTTCTCGTATCTGACTCGGTAAAATTAAATATAACAAACTAGACGAACACATAAGAAAATTAAAATACATACCTGTCAAACGGAAAATAAATAACCTAATCTTAAATAATCACATTAAAACAAGAAAAAAAGTATACTATATATCCCTATGTACACTTACAGTAGAAATAAATAACTTTGAACTTAAAAGAAATCGTACAGGTTGTTCCATCTAAAAGCCATAGGTATCTTTCTGTAAAATAAGTAGACTATGGAAAAAAAATATTGCGCCATTTTGTAGACCAGGTTGTGTATGACAGGTTTCATGCGAAACTTATTTTTTGTCAGTTTGTCAGTTTTGTCAGTTGACAGTTTCTCAAATATAATCTGGACACTGAAAAATCAAACACGCTGAATACATATAATTTTCCAATTGAGACAATTGAAGTTTTAATTTCCCATATGCTGGATACTAAAGTTATTAAATATTGGAACAATAATTCTAATTTATTAGTCAAAACACGTTAAAAATTGATGAATATTTTATAAAGTCTTCAGCAAATGAATCATCAACATACACTGTCCCAGAAATTGTAATTATTGCAGAATTTGTTCTTTCTTGCTTAAACTTTCCTTCTTTTATACTTTTGGGTGTTGAGGTATAATTCTATTTTGTTATAGAATTTCATCAATTATTTTCTGTTGCCTGTTAGTTCATTTGCTTGCTTGCAGAAATTGTTAAATATTCAATCACTCTTGAATTAATCTTAATCTTTCCCTCTTTTACCTTTTTGGGTGTTGAGGTGTAATGTTATTTTTTATAAAATTTTATCAATTCTTTTCTGTTGCCTGTTAGTTCCTTTGCTTGCTTGCTTGCTTGCTTGCTTGCTTGCTTGCTTGCTTGCTTGCTTGCTTGCAGAAATTATTAAATAATCAATCACATAGTTCCAGAATATTCCTCAAATTTTTATAAAATTGCACGAAACTTCAATAGTTAGGTAACAAAATTGTAGCCAAAGTAAAAAAAAAACCTAAAGCGGCAACCTCCAAAATGGGACTTAATATTAAATACAATTATAATTCTTGTAAATATAAATAATTAAAAAAAAATTCTACATCACTTTCACTTGAAGTTACTAAAAATATACAACAATAATTCAAATTAATTTTGTCAAAACATATCAAAGTTTATTTAGTATATTATTTAACGAGCATATAATGTCTCGGATGCCTATACACGAGCCGAAGGCGAGTGAATTATAATTCACTATTATAAATATAATATATTGAAATTCATCCCCGTGAATTATAGCCATTATGAGGTAGTCAAACTCTGTTCTATTATGAAGTCATAATACAACCTCTGTTGTATAATGAATTCATAATACTGCTATTGTACGAATATCGATTATATTGTTATTTGTACGTTATATCGTTATTGTTGTACGAATAAAAATATTGTTCGTATAATGAAGTACATTATGTTTCCATTGTTATGTACATATTGAATATATTATTTATGAATCATAGGTAAATAAATATATGGAGAAACTTCATTGGTCTAAAATTTTTTCGACTTATAAACAGAAATAAGTTTCAGAATAATCCTCAAATTTTCTTAAAATTACACGAAACTTACAAGAAATCTTCAAAAATTGAAAAAAATGTAGCTAAAGTAAAAACTAAAACTGAAAACTCCAAAAAGGAAGGTACCTAATGTTAAATAAAATTATAATTGTATTTTAAATATAAATATTCCTGAAAACTTAATTTTCACTTGCAGTAAAGTTCTAAAAATATTCAAACAATAATTTGAATTTATTTAGTCAAAACATGTTAAAAATTTATTAATAAATAAATATATAGAAAATGTTCGTTAAAATTCAACTTAAAAACAGAAATGAGTTCAAAAATTACGATTTTATTTTATCAATTTCATACGTTTCACATCCAAAATTACATTAATAAATAAATAATTTTTTACTGCACTGATCTTCTTAAGTTTTCATGTAATTGCACGAAACTTACAACAAATCTTCAAAAGTTACCAAAAAATTAGCCGAAGTAATAAACTAAAAAAACTGAAAACTCCAAAAAAATTAGGTACCTACTTAAATAGAATTTTCAAATTTTCATAAAATTGCACCAAATTAAAAAAAATCTGGCATCGAACAGCCACATACAAAAAATCTCCCCATAAAAAAGGATAAAAAAGTGCAAGTCCAAACTCGTAGTCAAACGTCCACTAAAGATGGTATTGATAGATTGATCGATGTGGCTTTTATTTGTTGAAAATTCATAATTACTAATGTATGAAATAAAGTTACGCACTTTTTAAAATTTTCAAAATTGTTTTTTATTGTTCACGACAATTGTTTCGCCACACTGTGGCTTCTTCAGGTGAAGAAATGATACATAAACTGGGTACAATTTGCTTAAGTAGTGTATTGATGGGGGTGGGGGTAGCTATTAACAAGTTTTAAAAATATTGAGGAGCGGTGAATGATTGACGTCCGTTTGGTCGTTAAGTAGGAGGCCGCTTAATTTCCCTTTGTTGATTTCCAGGCTTTCCAGGTGGTTAAGTTTCCTTCCTTTTTCTTCTTGATGGAGTATTTGGAATTTGGGGTCAAACGAATGTCCTTCCTCTCGTAGGTGGTTCGCGTACGTGGAAGAATTTTTACGATTAGTGAAACATTTTTTATGTTCCTCGATCCTTTCTGAGAAGGCACGACCTGTTTGCCCTACGTAAATCATTGGGCAGTCCCCACACGTCAACATGTAAACCCCGCTGCGGTCAGTTTTGATAATTGGACTTTTGTTATTTTTTATTATCCTACCTAGGTTGTTGTTTGTTTTAAACGAGACTTTCACATTTTTCTTTTTCAGGATGTTTGCAATTTTTAAGGATGAGGATCCTGAATACGTGATGGAGGCATACTTCATATGATTTTTATCTTTTCCTCGTGGGTATATTAAGTTTGTAGTTCGTTGTTTAATTCTAGCTTTTAATATGGTATCAATGAAGTTTTCGTGATATCCATATTTTCCGGCAATTTGTTTAATTATGTTCAGTTCTTGTTCAGTTCAGTTCTTTATTTCATACATTAGTAATTATGAAAGATGGTATTAGCTGGGAAATGCTATTACTACATAAATAGATTTTTAAATGACGCAAAACTTTCCGAGTGCGGAGGTTCTCAACTACAGTAGTTGTTTGATTTTATGTGTTTGAAAATTAGGTATTTTAAAATGTGTATTTTTGTATATTGTGTGAGTTGTGATATATGTATATGTATGATTGACACGACAAAAATCATGTAAATATGATCTATTGTTTAAATAATTATGCTTCATGTTGCTTCATTTTTGAGCTTATTGCCAATATTCTGGTATTTATGTAGACTGTTTACAATTTTTTTCAAATGACATCTCAGGATTTTCTGGAACGTCAAAGATTTTTTGGTATTTTACATAAAGTTTTTCATATTTCTTCCAGCCTGAGAAGTTTGCATTAAATTATTTGTAATTACATTGGCTTTTCATTGTGTAATAAGTGAAAGTATTGTTTGATACTTGGAGTAATTGTTTTTTTACTTTCCTGGCTTGTTATAGATGTTTTGAATTTTCTTTCATTTATTTGTATGGGATTTTTGAGGATCTTCATGAAATGTATTTTATTTCTTGATGTTCCATAATATAACTGTCTTTTCGGATAGCGAAATTTCGGAAGCAATTCAATTTAAAGCAGTGCTCAATATGAAGATACATAGCATCCAATTCCACGCACTCAAATTGAAAGCAAATTACAAAATAGCAATTCCCATCCGCTGTGCGGCCGCATGAATTATGCACGATTGCGAATACACTCGATATGAAATTTATTTCGAAGTTACAGATTGCGAAGACGCCAGGAGATTTAGATGTTTGTCGAGCAGACCGCTTTTTGCGAACGCCTCTCGGCAGCTTCCCACACGGAATTATTAGTTTGTTTTGGACGCGAAGGTAACCGATGCATTCGCTGGATGAATAATTGTTCGTCACTCTTCGCTTCGGGAAGCGCGAAAATTAAATCTAATCAGCCATCTCGATGGGCGGCGTAATTATTTTGCGGTTTGCCCGGAAATTTACGTGACCGGAAATTTACGTGCAGGCCAGCGGCTCCCCTTTCTTTCTTTCGGTCTGATTGCATTTTCCATTAAACGAGCGCTGGCGGATGGAAATAAAAGGAGCCGAAGCTAAGTTCTGTGTGATTAATGGGAGGCGAAGTTGTGTTTCAAGTAAACACGTTTTAACGTTTTCAGTCTTGCGTAGATTCGAGAATGAGGGATGCATTGAGATGTACAATTTGCTGGCGCCGTTGTATAGGCAGCTTGTTGAATTAAAATTCGCATAATGACGGACAATGAATAAAGAGATTCCTATTGAGCCAACCCCTCAACAGGGCTGGAGAGAATGCATCATGGTCTTCCTTAAAACAACGGCTACAAAAATCTATCTGTTATTGGAAAAATAATTAGAAAATATAGCGTTGATGTAGTTTATGTTAATGGCATTATTTGTATGTACTGTTTCAGCGCTTGTAGCTAATTACCATCGAATTCAGGGTGATTCTGCGTTCCCCTTTGTTAACAAGTTATTAAAAATAACCTGTGCACCGTTGCAAAAGAACAGAAATTCGAAAATTTATGAAAAATAAAAATTGTGCTAGTAATAATAAATATAAACTTGCACAAGCTGAAATCACCACATACTACTACAATATTCACATACAATTTCCTACGCCAAATATCGCCCCAATTAATTTCACAACTTGGCTGAAACATCCCCATGCAGACCCTGAACTTCCACCGTCTTGCAACTATCCGAGCGTGGCGAAGCAGTCCGGGTCGTTAACCGCTTATCAAAATTCCGATATTAATTAGCCCCCATTGTTCGAGCACGACGCAGCCCTTTTAGACCCTTCCACGGCCTACAAGCCTACATAATAATGTTACTGCGCGGGCACGGAGATACTTGCCGGAATTGATCTTGTTACATGGAGTAGGTTAAACCTACTCGCGCCTTCGCCGTCACGACTTTCGGGGCTAATTGTCGCGGGTGCTAATTAAGTGCGCACTTTCCCAATTACACCACACATGGAGACGCGAGCATAATGGCGCTCTCAAGAAAGTGTAACATTAAAACTTGATTATTTGTACGAAACTCTCAAAAGAGTACGAGAAATGGGAAGTAAAGTGGAGCCTTAAGACATGAAGAAGATCAGATCGGAGTCAACTCAGCAAAGTTCTTAGGTGTATAATTAGATGACCCAAGTACAAGATGGCCCAAATACAAGTACAATAAGCCATAGTGCCCCCCCCTTAAGCGATCGTGTTTGTACAGGGGGGCCTTAAGAAGAGAAAAATATTTTTCAAAATAACGTACTTTTTTCACCAAAAGGGAGATAACTCAGAGAGTTCTGGGAATACGTGAATAGACAAGCGCTCAAAATATGCGCTATATATGGGGCTAAGTCCCCATATAATGATTTGAAAATGTGCCGCTTGGTAGAGCTCCCCGTTGACAAAACGTAAAATCGATGATTTAGAGGCACATGCCTAGACTAATTGGACCGTCCCGATTCCAATGAGCACACATTCAGCCTCCTAGCCCCAGCAGTTCTCGAGATATGCATCCTCAAAGTTGGGAAATTTAAAACAATAGCAAAAAAGGGCTGTTAAATTTAAAGTTCTAAACGAACGGTCCAATCTCGATGCCGATAGTCTCATTCGATTCATGGGAGTCATACGGGTCATACCAGACCACACTTAATATACTTAAGAAGACGTTTTAATTTTCGAAATTTTCGAAACTGTCGCGTTTTTTGCCATCTCGATGAAATTCCATTTCGAGAACGCCTTAACCGATTCGGACGAAATTTGAAGGGGTCACAGAGAGCCCCTATACAAGCACAATGAGCCATAGTGCCCCCCCTTAGGCGATCGCATTTGTACAGGGGAGCCTTAACAAGAGAGAAATATTTTTCAAAAAAAACGTACTTTTTTCACGAAAAGCGAAATAACTCGGGGTGTTGTGGGAGTACGAGAATGGACAAGCGCTCAAAATACGCGCCACATATGGGGCTAAGTCCCCATAAAAAGATTTAAAAATGTGCCGCTTGGTAGAGCACCCAGTTGAGAAAACGTAAAATCGATGATTTTCCGATCAAATCGACTAAAATTTAAAAAAAAACGCGATTTTTCGAGTGGCTCCATATGACCGTAGCGGCACATGCCTTGACTAATTGGACCCTTCTGATTCCAATGAGCACAGATTCAGGCTCCTAGCCTCAGCGGTTCTCGAAAATTTTCGAAAATGTCGCATTTTTTGCCATCTCGATGAAATTCCATTTCGAGAACGCCTGAACCGATTCGAACAAAATTTGGAGGGGTCCTAGAGGGCCCAAATGCAAGCAAAATGAGCGATAGTGTGCCCCTTTAGGCGATCGCGTTTGTACAGGATAGCCTGAAGAAGAGAGAATTTTTTTTTCAGGGGGGTCATACGGTTCATACCAGACCACACTTGATATACGTACGAAGACGTTTTGATTTTCTAAATTTTCGAAAATGTCGCGATTTTTGCCATCTCGATGAAATTCCATTTCGAGAACGCCTCAACCGATTCGTACGAAATTTGAAGGGATCATAGAGAGCCCTAATACAAGCACAATGAGCCATAATGGGCCTCCGTGCCCGATCGCATTTGTACAAGGGAGCCTTAAGAAGAGAGAAATATTTTTCAAAAAAACGTACTTATTTCTCGAAAAGCGAAATAACTCGGGAAGTTGTGGGAGTACGAGAATGGACGAGCGCTCAAAATACGAGTCACATATGGGGCTAAGTCCCAATACAAAGATTTGAAAATGTGCCGCTTGGTAGAACACCCAGTTGACAAAACGTAAAATCGATGATTTTCCGATCAAATCGACTAAAATTAAAAAAAAAATCGCGATTATTCGAGTTGGTCCAAATGACCTTAGGAGCACATGTCCAGACTAATTAGACCCTTCTGATTCCAATGAGCACAGATTCAGCCTTCTAGCCTCAGCAGTTCTCGAAAATATTCGAAAATTTCACGTTTTTTGCCATCTCGATGAAATTCCATTTCGAGAACGCCTCAACCAATTTGAACTAAATTTGGAGGGGTCATAGTGGGCCCAAATACAAGCACAATGAGCCATAGTGGGCCCCCTTAGGCGATCGCGTTTATACAGGACGGCCTGAAGAAGAGATAAATATATTTCAAAAAAACGGACCTTTTTCACGAAAAACGAGATAACTCGGGGAGTTGTGGGAGTACGAGAATAGACGAGTTCTCAAAATATGCGCCATATATGAGGCTAAGTCCCCATGAAAAGATTTGAAAATGTGCCGCTTGGTAGAGCCCCCAGTTGGCAAAACGTAAAATCGATGATTTTCTGACCAAATCTACTAAAATAAAAATCCGAAAAATTGCGTTTTTTCAACTTGCTCCAAATGACCTTAAAGGTACATGCCTAGACTAATTGGCCCCTCACGATTTCAATGAGCACACATTCAGCCTCCTAGCCCCAGCGGTTCTCGAGATATGCATCCTCAAAGTTGGGAAATTTAAAAAAATCGCAAAAGAGGGCTGTTAAAATTAAACTTCTAAACGAACGGTCCAATCTTGAAGCCGATAGTCTCATTCGATTCAGGGGGGGCATACGGTTCATACCAGACCACACTTGATATACTTACGAAGTCGTTTTAATTTTCTAAGTTTTCGAAAATGTCGTGTGTTTTGCCATCTCGATGAAATTCCATTTCGAGAATGCCTCAACCGATTCGGACGAAATTTGAAGGGGTCATAGACAGCCCAAATACCAGCACAATGAGCCATAGTTGGCCCACGTGGCCGATCGTGTTTGTACAAGGGAGCCTTAAGAAGAGAGAAATATTTTTCAAACAAACGTACTTTTTTCACGAAAAGCGAAATAACTCGGAGAGTTGTGGGAGTACGAGAATGGACGAGCGCTCAAAATACGCGCCACATATGGGGCTAAGTCCCCAAAAAAAGATTTGAAAATGTGCTGCTTGGTAGAGCACCCAGTTGACAAAACGTAAAATCGATGATTTTCCGATCAAATCGACAAAAATTTAAAAAAAATCGCGATTTTTCGAGTTGCTCCAAATGACCTTAGGGCCACATGCCTAGACTAATTAGACCCTTCTGATTCCAATAAGCACAGATTCAGCCTCCTAGCCTCAGCGGTTCTCGAAATATTCGAAAATGTTGCGTTTTTTGCCATCTCGATGAAATTCCATTTCGAGAATGCCTCAACCGATTCGGACGAAATTTGGAGGGGTCCTAGAGGGCCCAAATGCAAGCACAATGAGCTCTAGTGGCCCCTCTTAGGCGATCGCGTTTGTACAGGATGGTCTGAAGAAGAGAGAAATATTTTTCAAAAACACGTACTTTTTTCACGAAAAGCGAGATAACTCGGGGAGTTGTGGGAGTACGAGAATGGACGAGCGCTCAAAATACGCGCCACATATGCGGCTAAGTCCCCATAAAAAGATTTGAAAATGTCCCGCTTGGTAGAGCACCCAGTTAACAAAACGTAAAATCGAAGATTTTCTGATCAAATCGACTAAAATTTAAAAAAAAATCGCGATTTTTCGAGTTGCTCCACATGACCGTAAAGACCCATGCCTAGACTAATTGGACCCTCCCGATTCAAATGAGCACACATTCAGCCTCCTAGCCCCAGCGGTTCTCGAGATATGTATCCTCAAAGTTGGGAAGTTTAACAAAATAGCAAAAAAGGGCTGTTAAAATTAAAGTTCTAAACGAACAGTCCAATCTCGATGCCGATAGTCTCATTTGAATCAGGGGGGTTATACGGTTCATACCAGACCACACTTGATATACTTACGAAGACGTTTTAATTTTCTAAATTTTCGAAAATGTCGCGTTTTTTGCCATCTCGATGAAATTCCATTTCGAGAACGCCTCAACTGATTCGAACAAAATTTGGAAGGGTCATAGAAGGCCCAAATACAAGCACAATGAGCCATAGTGCCCCCCCCTTAGGCGATTGCGTTTGTACAGGGGAGCTTTGAGAAGAGAGAAATAGTTTTCAAAAAAACGTACTTTTTTCACAAAAAGCGATGATTTTCCGACCAATTCGACTAAAATAAAAATCGAAAAATTGCGTTTTTTCGACTTGCTCCAAATGAATTTAGAGGCACAAGCCTAGACTAATTGGACCCTTCTGATTCCAATGAGCACAGACTCAGCCTCCTAGCCTTAGCGGTTCTCGAAAATTTTCGAAAATGTCGGGTTTTTTGCCATCTTGATGAAATTCCATTTCGAGAACGCCTCAACCGATTCGAACGAAATTTGGAGGGGTTATATAGGGCCCAAATACAAGCACAATAAGCCATAGCGGACCCCCTTAGGCGATCGCGTTTGTACAGGATGGCCTGAAGAAGAAAGAAATATATTAAAAAAAAAAACGTACTTTTTTAACGAAAAGCGAAATAACTCGGAGAGTTGTGGAAGTACGAGAATGGACGAGCCCTCAAAATACGCGCCACATATGGGGCTAAGTCCCCAAAAAATATTTGAAAATGTGCCGCTTGGTAGAGCTCCCAGTTGACAAAACGTAAAATCGATGATTTTCCGATCAAATCGACTAAAATTTAAAAAAAATCGCGATTTTTCGAGTTGCTCCCAATGACCTTGGGGGCACATGCCTAGACTAATTAGACCCTTCTGATTCCAATAAGCACAGATTCAGCCTCCTAGCCTCAGCGGTTCTCGAAAATATTCGAAAATGTCGCGTTTTTTGCCATCTCGATGAAATTCCATTTCGAGAACGCCTCAACCGATTCGGACAAAATTTGGAGGGGTCATAGAGGGCCCAAATACAAGCATAATGAGCCATAGTGGGCCTCTGTGGCCGATCGTGTTTGTACAAGGGGGCCTTAAGAAAAGATAAATATTTTTCAAACAAACGTACTTTTTTCACGAAAAGCGAAATAACTCGGAGAGTTGTGGGAGTACGAGAATGGACGAGCGCTCGAAATACGTGCCACATATGGGTCTAAGTCCCCAAAAAAAAATTTGAAAATGTGCTGCTTGGTAGAGCACCCAGTTGACAAAACGTAAAATCGATGATTTTCCGATCAAATCGACAAAAATTTAAAAAAAATCGCGATTTTTCGAGTTGCTCCAAATGACCTTAGGGCCACATGCCTAGACTAATTAGACCCTTCTGATTCCAATAAGCACAGATTCAGCCTCCTAGCCTCAGCGGTTCTCGAAATATTCGAAAATGTCGCGTTTTTTGCCATCTCGATGAAATTCCAATTCGAGAACGCCTCAACCGATTCGAACAAAATTTGAAGAGGTCATAGAGAGCCTAAATACAAGCACAATGAGCCATAGTGGGCCCCCGTGGCCGAACGCGTTTGTACATGGGAGCCTTAAGAAGAGAGAAATATTTTTCAAAAAAACGTACTTTTTTCACGAAAAGCGAAATAACTCGGGGAGTTGTGGGAGTACGAAAATGGACGAGCGCTCAAAATACGCGCCACATATGGGGCTACGTCCCCATAAAAAGATTTGAAAATGTTCCGCTTGGTAGAGCGCAGAGCTGGCAAAACGTAAAATCGATGATTTTCCGACCAAATCGACTAAAATAAAAATCCGAAAAACTGCGTTTTTTCAACTTGCTCCAAATGACCTTAGAGGCTCATGCCTAGACTAATTGGACCCTCCCGATTCCAATGAGCACACATTCAGCCTGCTAGCCCCAGCGGTTCTCGAGATTTGTATCCTCAAAGTTGGGAAATTTAAAAAAATAGCAAAAAAGGGCTGTTAAAATTAAAGTTCTAAACGAACAGTCCAATCTTGATGCCGATAGTCTCATTAGATTCAGGGGGGTCATACGGTTCATACCAGACCACACTTGATATACTTACGTTTTAATTTTCTAAATTTTCGAAAATGTCCCGTTTTTTGCCATCTCGATGAAATTCCATTTCGAGAACGCCTCAACCGATTCGGACGAAATTTGAAGGGGTCATAGAGAGTCCAAATACAAGCACAAAGAGCCATAGTGGGCCTCCGTGGCCGATCGCGTTTGTACAACGGAGCCTTAAGAAGAGAGAAATATTTTTCAAAAAAACGTACTTTTTTCACGAAGAGCGAAATAACACGGGGTGTGGTGGGAATACGAGAATGGACGAGCGCTCAAAACATGTGCCATATACGGGGCTAAGTCCGCATGAAAAGATTTGAAAATGTGCCGCTTGGTAGAGCCCCCAGTTGGCAAAACGTAAAATCGATGATTTTCCGACCAAATCGACTAAAATAAAAATCCGAAAAATTGCGTTTTTTCGACTTGCTCCAAATGACCTTAGAGGTACATTCCCAGACTAATTGGACCCTCCCGATTCGAATGAGGGCACATTCAGCCTCCTAGCCCCAGCGGTTCTTGATATATGCATCCGCAAAGTTGAGAAATTTAAAAAAATAGCAAAAAAGGGCTGTTAAAATTAAAGTTCTAAACGAACAGTCCAATCTTGAAGCCGATAGTCTCATTCGATTCAGGGGAGTCATACGGTTCATATATACTTACGAACACGTTTTAATTTGCGAAATTTTCGAAAATGTCGCGTTTTTTTGCCATCTCTAAGAAATTCCTTTTCGAGAACGCCTCAACCGATTCATACGAAATTTGAAGGGGTCATGGAGGGTCCAAATATGGAGGGCCCCCGTGGCCGATCGCGTTTGTACAGGGGGGCCTTAAGAAGAGAGACATATTTTTCAAAAAAACGTACTTTTTTCACGAAAAGCGTATACTATGTAAGCATCATCAAAGAAGAATAAGGCATAATTAATTTGTTGGTTGTATTGTGAATTCCATGAACTCTCTCACTCATCTCTTTAATAACATTTATGTGGAAAAAATCTGTTAATTATACCTTATATAACTCAAATACAAATTCTAATTGCTTTTGTTCATGTGTTCTAAATTTTTGTATCAATTAACTAAATGATCATGCAATAAAGCTGCCTGTAGTAATTTAAATTCCATTTACATCGCTGATGAGAAATAAGTTAAACTGAGGCAGTGGAAAAACGATTAAAGAAAATAAAATATTTACATAAGCCAGAGGAAAATGTAAAACTCTGTATTAAAATTATATCAAGGGAATACAGAACGGAATACAAATTTATATGAAAATCGCCTGCGTGCGTGGAGCCGAATCGGCGTGATACAGATATTGCACAAGAGGAGTCCCATTCTTTCGCAAAGTGAGTTAATAGAAAAAGGTTTTCGCAGCCGAAATTCCGACGTGAAATAACCCACACGTGGAAATACGACTTTTTCCCCGGCATCCCTTATCTATATTACAACATGTGAATGGTAATATTTGCGCGGCCCGGCGCCGGCTGAATTTTAATAAGGAAGCCGGGGGGATATCCCCCGCCCGGAGCCCGGAGCCCGGCTCCGGGCTTCCGGGCGTCCGGATCACGTCCGTCGGTTCGCGTACGTGCAGAACCGTAGATCACCGGGCGCCCTTCCGCGTCTGAAAACCTCAACGGCGTCATTAGTTCGGTAATCCCCCGTGACATCATAGCCGCCGGATTACAGTGGATGCCGGCCAGGAATTACAGCCGTGAAATACTGTTTATGGAAACGTGGATTTATGGGGGCCGCGAGATAACGGTCCACCCACGCGAACGATACAGCAGCGGGTTTGCCCGGAGCAAAGACAGCAGGATGACGTCGACTAACTGATACAGATTATGCAGCTGATTCGATTTGCAGCATTCAGAACAGAAAAGTTGCTCAGTTTAAAAAAAATTAAGCCATACAAGCTAGTAATCAATAATCTAAAATATGTTAATTTTTGTTAATTTTTGTTAATTTCTCCATAATTTAAAAATTATTGATCGTGTTAGTGAAATTTAAGGTCGTAACGCGTCCAAATTATTTTGCGGGCGCTGCAATCATAGTGGTTCCAGTGCAACATTAATAACAATAACAGTGAATGTGGAACAAATACACTAATGTGTCTCACAATCATGATTAAAAGATGGAGACTATTTGCCAGAGCAATATTACAATTGTACGAAGAAAAACTTATTAAAAACGAGTCGTCAATAATTCCGCAATATTATCATCTTCAGACGTAGAAATTTACTATATAAAGCGCGCATTTATCATCAACTTCCCTACTGCTGGAAACTTGAAATTAGATATCGACGGTGCGGGATGGAAGCGCTCCTCCTAAACTTAATAAAATATAAAGCTATAAAACTCGTATCGTAAATTGGTGGGGGGCGCAAGTTAGCGACAGGAGACGAAAATGGGTCCTCGAGGACCTGAAGTCTTTGTTGCCGAAGAGTAAAGGCGAATGGCAGTCCAGATCCGAGCGGAACTGAGGCGCAGAGATAACGGAGGTCCAAAGGATTACGAGGAATTGGACCGATGTACAATTTGTCGGTGACCCGGGAAGGAAATCGCTGATAAACAAATTAAACCCCGTCGAAATTAAACGAATCGCAACTGTGCGCAATAAATGTGCGGTCGAGTGCAGTGCGAAAAAGTACAAAGAGAGCAGCAATCACCAGCGCTAAATGGAGATTTTTTTATGCAGCACCAAAACTGCTGTACGTTTCAATTAACGTGTTTGCTGCTCTTTTTATGTGCGACTGATTACACTGTGCACTGCTAAATATGCAAAACCAATTTCCCGATTACATTTGAAGTCATGCCCTGCCAACCTCTAGTCAATTCTGCTGAAATTTATATGTTTACAATAATTATTATTATTATTCCTATTATTATTATATTATTATTATTATTCTATTATTATTCCTGCATATTATTCCTGCCTATTAGTATGTTTTGATTTATAAGTTGGACTTATTTGAAAATAGCAAAATTGTATCGTTGTTTCAGAACACCCTGTGTATTCTACGTGACTCAAAATATTCTGTATCTTTTAGCACATTGCTTGGGTACTTGTATACGTAGATTTCATTGATCTCTTATAATAAGGCTTTGTTGATTTTATTTTCCACGTATATGATTTTTCGTTAAATATGATTACAATGTGAATAACTTGGCAACGTTGCATCTGATGTCAAAAAAATTATTTGTGAGACCCACATTAAGCAGATTCTAAAAATGAAAGAATATGCAGGGTGATCCATTTAAAAAGAAGACCAAATTTTGTGTCCCAGATTTATGTTACACTCTGTATACTCGAAAATGATTTTAAAAACTATCACATCCAATAACTTCCAATCAGGTGTTGTCCTAAGTTTTCACTAGTCTAGCAGCAATAGTCCGAGCGAGGATAGGTGGGCCACCCTGTATATTGGGTTCACATTTAGAGTTCATAAATTTGATACATTTTCAGATTTTATAAAATTCATAGTTTTAGCATAGTAATTAGTCCCATTCTCTCAATATAATTATATTATATTGCATTCAACGCTAGAGACAATTGCAAACGAATCACAGACGTGACTGAACGTAAAACATTGAGACTAATCACTAAACTGAGACACAGGGACAATCACCTTCATAACATATCAAATATAAATTTATACAATAGTACCAATATCACACCCATTCATCAGAGACTTGACAAATTACGAAATAAATTCCAACAAAGACAGGACAACAGGACAATACTGGACGAATTATGCATTAAAAGACTAGACAAACGAACTACAAAAAAGAACCCGACAAAAACGCTCCATGAATCATACTACGCCCCATAACACTCTTCACCAATCAACCCATCATTCATCAGCATATCATACACTCACATATCAGATCATATTATATATTATTTTATAATAATGAAATGTATTAAAATGCTAGGCGGAAAGACCCCATATGGGGTCGATAGCCCAATAAAGATCGATTATATATATATTCTTTAGAAATAATTTTCAGTGCAAAACTATAAAGATTCCAAAACAAATTTGAAAAGGAGTTGAAAATTCTATATCACATATTTGAAAGCTCATATCAGGATCCCTAGAAACAATTTTTATTAAAAAAGGAGTATTTTTTGAAAATTCTATTAGAACTGGAAGCAAGTTAAAGATTTTAAAACAAATTTGAAAAGGTGTTGACAATTCTATATTAAATATTTCAAAACATATCAGGATCCCTCGAAACAATTTATATTAAAAAAGGAGTATTTTTTGAAAATTCTATTAGAACTGGAAGCTAGTTAACTGAAAAATAATGTAACAAACAAAAACGTTTAAAATTTCACAAGAAATATTGTTATAACTCTATTTGTAGAAAAAATTAAAAAAAAAAAAAAATTTGAATACTCCAATCAAGATTATGTGAAACCAATTTTTGACAAAATTAACAAATGAGCCGTTGATTTTGAATGTGCGGTAAGTCCATTTTTTGTTTATTTCAGAAAAGTCTGGAAATGCGCAAGGAATGTCGTCCCTTGTATATTTCTGGACTTTTGTCAATTTAAAAAAATGGACTCACCCCACTTTCGAAATCAGCGGCTCATATACCAAATCATTGAATATTCTAGTCAAAACTAAAAACATGCAAAAAATCTATATAATATGTTTTAAAACTCCAATCCGATTCGCTAGAAACCATTAAAATTAAAAAACTAGTAGTATTGTTTGAAAATATGTAAACTCCAAGCAAGTTGATACTATATATCTATGTATGTACATACTTGTCAATGTAAATAAATAAATTCATTTGAATTGCATTGAATACATCATGTTCAATGAGTAACTAATAAACAAAAAACTTAAAAATTTCACAAGATATACATTTTTACATTTTCTACAACAAGCCTTTTAAAATCCGATAAGAAATATTTGAAAACTGCAATCAAAATTATGCAAATCCCATTTTTAACAAAAACAACTTATATTATCAACAATTCTTGTTTGAAGATTCAAAATTCTATTAGAACTGAAAGCTAGTTAACTGAAAAATCATATAACTAACAAACAAAAACGTTTAAAATTCCACAAGAAATATTATTTTAACTCTATTTGTAGAGAGTTTTAAAATTCTTTAAGAAATATTTGAATACTCCAATCAAGATTATGTGAAACTAATTTTTGACAAAATTAACAAATGAGCCGTTGATTTTGAATGTGGGGTAACGCCAATTTTTGTTTAATTCAGAAAAGTCTAGAAATGCACAAGGAATGTCGTATACACACAAGTATACCTTGTACACTTCAGGACTTTTATCAATTAAAAAAAAATGACTTAGCCCACTTTCAAAATCAACGGCTCATATACCAAATCATTGAAAATTCTAGTCAAAACTAAAAACAGGCAAAAAATCTATATAATATGTTTTAAAACTCCAATCCGATTCGCTAGAAACCATTTTTATTCAAAAACTAGAAGTGTTGTTTGAAAATATGTAAACTCCAAGCAAGTTGATACTATATCATGTTCAATGAGTAACTAAAAAACAAAAAAACTTTCACAAGATTCATATTTTTACATTTTCTACAACAAGCCTTTTAAAATCCGATAATAAATATTTTAAAACTGCAATCAAAATTATGCGAATCCCATTTTGGACAAAAACAACAGTAGTTATACAACAAGAGTTCTACTCCACCCCACCTTTGATTCGCTGTTTGATTCACGTAATTAGAGCAAATACCGCGGATAATTACCGCGATTATCCCATTAAAACGCGAATCCGCCGCTTTAATGCTCTAATTACCCCCAAATTGCTCTACTTACGTGAATCAAACAGCGAATCAAAGCGCGGATTAAATTAATCGAAATCTTCGCGGGGGGTGGAGTAGAACTCTTGTTGTACAACTACTAACAACTTATATTATCAAAAATTCTCGTTGAAACTATATTGAAAAAAAATGAACAAACAATATTTTGAAATTGAAACTCCAATCAGATTCGCTAGAAACAATTTTTATTAACAAACTGGTAGTATTTTTTCAATATTCTATAAGAGATATAATTCTATAAGAGGTGACTTCTATAAGAGACTCTACTTCTATAAGAAGTAAACTGTAAGCAAGTTGAATCTAAATCAATTTTAATGAGTAGGTAACTAATACACAAAAAAATCTACAAGACGTATTATTTTAAACTCTTTTTACAAAATGCCTTTTTTTGCCTACAAAATTCTCTAAGGCCCAGTTGTATGATCGTGGTTCCTCCTTGACCATGGTTCAATTACCCAGGATACAATTGTTAATCCAATGGTATCCTAGGCAACTGAACCATGGTCAAGGATGATCCACGATCGTACAACTGGGCCTAAGGCATATTTGAAAACACCACTCAATATTTAGGGAAACTAATTGTCGACAAAAACAACATATGAGCCTTTGAAGACCAGAATGGAGTTCATTTTTTCCATGTCGCTTGTCTGGACGTCACCACTTTTCTGTTAAACAAAGAAATTGACTTCCACCACTCTAGTTTTCAATAGCTGTTATAATCCTTGAAAATTCTACTCAAAACTATTAACATTGCAAAAAAATCTATAAAAAATATTATAAAACTCCTATCAGATACGGCAGAAATATTTTTTATTAAAATAACTAGATAATGTTCTCAGGTATTTATAGTATTGTTGCGTCATTATTCTGAATTTGATTTTGATATTCTGTAGAAAAATTAGCAAATTTGTTTTTCCACATGAAACTATTTTGGAATTCCATCAATTCCATTTCTAAATTATCAAGTCTTAATCAAGTGAACGTCCAAAAACAATCCAAAATTGTGGAAAGGAATGGAAAAACTCCGTAGACAACATAATTTAGGGGTTGCATGAATCTCGACACCCGAAAGGGTAGGAGATGTAAATTGATTATATATTATTTTACCATAGACATTTTTGCCAAATTTAAAATTACATTTAATTTATTCAAATAAATTCAAGATATATAAACATTAAATACATATGCCTCTGATGATGGTTGTTCATAACCGATACTAGTCAGGTCAAATTATAAAATAAAATAAAAATAAATATTATTTAGCAGTAAGTACTAAATATAACAACATAAAATATATTTTTTTGTAGTATTTAACAACCATTTACATATAGAATTAACAAGTTTATATTAGATCTCTTAAGAATTCAAAGGAGTGCATTTATCTTGCACAAACAAGTTCTAACACTGCGAGCAAATCCTGCATTCACATGTACCGAGCAAAATAACCTCGTCTGGCGTCTCGTTACTTTTATTCGCTTTTTCTGCGCTTCCCTTAACAGAAGGATCTTGGCTGGCGTCTCGTTACTCATGGATGAGGCAAGAAAAGATTATTCGTTTTGTTTGCCTGCAGAGTATTCGCGTTCTTTCGTCACGAGTCTGGCCGCACACACGTCGGACGCTTATCACGTCGCTGCGCCGAAAGCGGCTTACTGTTCAGAAAATCTGCTCTGAAGCCCCAAATCCGCGAAATAAATTTCGAAACAATTTCTCCGTTTACATCATGTAAGTGTCAGCGGGGATAAGGAAATTACGTGGTGAGTGTCAGCAGCTATAAAGACATTACATTCAATTATTCAAGACACATATTATCTACTCGAACAAAAGATTATTTACAAAAATCTGTGCTCCAGCGCAAATTGGAAATGCCCATAAGAAACCAATGGAAGTATAAAAGGCACGAAAATATTCCAAGAGAATAGAAAGTGGAGCTCCCCATTCCACTGGGATGGATTATGAATATGTATCCGCAAACATCCCCGATATTACGCGCCCTGAAAGGCCGTAAACGCAACCCGGGCACGTAAAAAATCCGGTATTGATTAAGGAACGGCTCGTTTACTTAATAGGCCGTCGGCCTGCGAGACTCCGGGGCAATAAACCAGACGGGGTAGGCAGTGAACCGTGGGGAAAAAATCGCACCGAGTCTGCACTTTTCCCCCAAAACCGCACTGGCCCTAATTTAGAGCAGCCCTGCGGACGCTGCTGTATGTGTATGTGTGTGGCAGATGAAATCGCAGCAGCGCAAACCGGCCGTGAAATCGGATTAAGGGATGTTTGTCCAGAACTGAAGCTATCGAATATGAGGAACTTAATAACATATTTTCCAGCTTTATACTTTCCTCCTATACCGTAAATAGTTTGCTGCTGTGATTGGGTTTTTTTCGTGGGAAAAGTCTGGGCTTACTTTGTAATAAATATTATATTGTCGCTGCTATGACCAATTACCGTCGCCAAAGAGCGAACCACAGCCCTCGGAAATTTCTCTTTTATGGATTTCACTGCACCCATATCGCGTTCTTCAATGTGAATACACAATTTAGCAGTACACGGGATCGACTGCTTCAGTTCCCTTCGTACATCACAATTAACAAAATTTATCTTATGTAGAAGCATATTTTTCAAACACTTATAACTCATAATGGTTTTTTATTTCTGGGCAGAATTAAACAAAATTTACATATTTCGTAGATCTTTGTATGCTAATTATTCGTGGCTACATGTATCTCAGGCAGAATACACTGTAACGGTATCAATACCGGGGTATCATTATAAATTGTAAATAATTTATAAACGTAGAGTGGCTCGTAATCTAAGTGACAGTACTTCACATGTGTTTGATTCATGGAATCGTTATAGTGACAAGATCGATGGTTCGTTGTTCAAGTATTGTGTCTGTAACGGGGAAAATATCAAATTATACGCATACACAAATATCATCATACAGTAGTTTATTCATTCAGTAATTCATATGGTTTTACATTTTAATTTAGCAAGTAAGGTTTGGTTCATTTGGTTATGGTAAATAATACGCTTTACATTTATGTGGTGACTAAGGGTTTATTTAATAAGTAATAACACACAAATAATGATGAATGACGATTTATTCTGAATTAAAGTTTTGAAATGAATTTAATGATTTTTTTTAATGTGGTTTCTCATTATATTTCGTAGTATTCTGACGTGAATTAACGTTTTAATTCAACTTCTACTGGTTACTAGTACATGCGATCTGTCCCTGCTAATTACGGTGTATTAGTTATGTCATTCATTCCACATGCGTTCGTTCATCCATATTCTTATCTTTTATTTACTTGATTTGATTTAGCCTCAGATAAAGTTTAGAAGTGTATTTCCCAGCAAATAACATGCCAATTATTAAGGATGACGATTTACCCTTAATTAAAGTTTTGCAATGCATTTACCAAGCAATAACACCCAAATAATTATAACGTAAATTTCGATCGGTGATTTGTGCACGATGGTCAGTTGTGTCTGGCTAAAGTACATATATCTGATCTCATAGCGAGTCTCATACCCTAACCCTTTCGTCTGACGTGTATGAGACATAAGCCCTTTGTTTGTTTTTAACTCTTTTTATTCTTCTTATTATCTTTTCTTTTGTTTTGATTTGGTCTCAGATGCATCGAATTATGAGGTAAATAACGATCGGTGATTTGTGCACGATGGTCAGTTGTGTCTGGCTAAAGTACATATATCTGATCTCATAGCGAGTCTCATACCCTAACCCTACTACGTCTGACGTGTATGAAACATACGCCCCTCGTTTGTTTTTGACTCTTTTTATTTTTATTTTCTTTTATTTTTGTTTTGATTTAGTCTGAGATGCATCTAATTGTGAGGTAAATTTCGATCGGTGATTTGTGCACGATGGTCAGTTGTCTCTGGCTAAAGTACATATATCTGATCTCATAGCGAGTCTCATACCCTAACCCTATTACGTCTGACGTGTATGAAACATAAGCCCCTCGTTTGTTTTTGACTCTTTTTATTTTTATTTTTTATTGTCTTTTCTTTTGTTTTTAATATTTTCATTTATTTTTTGTGTGTTTTTACTTCGTTTTTGTGACAATTGAATTCACCTAGCGGATGTGATTCTGAATGATTTTGACTTTGATTCATTCGCGGATTTATATCCCTTCTATACGCATGCTCATGCATGAATTCCCTTGATTCGCATTCATTCTTAATTGCCGTTATGTTTCGTATTTATTAACTTTATTTCTCAAGCGATCATGACTTATGACTTGGATTCATTCAATGATTTATCTATAATATCCACATGCTCGTGCTTCAGGAATATACTGACTCGTATTCATTCATTTCTCACTCCCTCAAGAATTCAAATATGCAAATACTGACCACATGCATTATCGATGCTGAGGGCTGTTTTATTTCACCGGCATGCAATTACAACTTATTAGTTTGATCACTCACTCGGCTAATTGATTAGTGATATTATCTACGCAACGTTAATTACTAGGATTTGGTGATTTGGTATGACATGATGATATTTGCTGATTTTTGTAATAATTATTGACCTTCACGGATACCGGTTTTTAGTTCCCGTTGCGATCGCTACCTGGGAAATCCCTTGAGTTTATATCTGTTTAAATACCTTCCTGAAGTAAGCCCTTTCACGAATCCCTTGCTAATGAAATATAAATAATAATTAAAACGCACGATAATCGAGTATGTTATTTCGGAGAAAGGATTTCATCACTTCGCACGTTTGATTGAAGTTTCGTGGCAACGAAAGCGGTTGGTAAAATAGTCCCGTTATGGTAACTAGATTACACGGATAAAATTGACACACAGTTGAAGGAGCTTCAAGTGCGCCCTTCTTTTTCAAAGGGCATCACGAAACCTGTATATCGCTTTTAAGGTAGTCACATATCTGTACCCCTACGGTGCTAACACATGCTAGATTGATAATTAGGTGAGGTAATTGATGGTGGTTGGTTTGGTGTTGTTTTGTTCTTTCGTAATTTTGTCACAGGATATTCTTCCGGCGGATTGCCGAATTAATTTACATTACACGCGTAATGACTTGTCTGCTGAATATTTCTCAGTGCCCTTCGAAAGAGGCGTTTTGATTCGCGTTACTCGATTATCAATTGGGTCAGTACTCACTCATTAGCCCTTCCTATCTCTCGCCCACTGGATAGCCGTACCGATGTCGTGGTGGCCCTTGCGCTTGGTGTTGTTTTAATTACTTCGCGGCCTCCCCGAAAATATCTAACTGGTTTAATACTGCCCTAATTGAATTATCGATTTCCCTGACTGTTTATATTAATTGCGCCCCCGTTTACACTCTCGCGATTTCTCTCGTGCCCTCGGCCGTCGAGCACTAAGTGACCCCCCCCCCTGCTTTCGCAGATTCTTATATGTTTACCTCCACATTCCCCCCGAGCCCCCCGGGCCCAAACACTGCCATTGCCGATCTTCTACGGCGGTCCACTCGTCCTGGCTAAGTGCCTTTTTCGATGTCTGCGCAATAATTTCTTCCACATGTTTACGCCACTCGATCTTTTGCTGGCGGATTTGTGTTTGCTACCAATACAAATCATGTCCCTGCGTGGCGTGAGTTGTCCAGGCCAAATGGGCCCTGTTCTAAGAATTTCGGTACGCGTGCATGTAGCTGGCACTGTTTTTATGGTACTTAAGTTAATGATTCTATGGGCCGTAATGTTATACTTTCGGTTTTGAGCTCCCCGGAATCGCTCACTGTCGGTCAGTGGCACATCCCCTGTCTGGTCTCGAGTAATTTATATTTCCATGAACTGTTGATATTTCCGCCCGACTAGTAAACTCTTGTTACCCTTAAGTTAATGGCTTTTATTGTCCCCATTGTTGATAGAATTCTCTCGGACTGGTTCAGGGGTCTGTGGCTCCCCACGAGTCTGTTTACGTATTTTTACACCGGAATGCGATACTTATTTAGTTATCAATACGAACGATTTTTCAGCAAATAACACCTGTCTTACCTACTCGTTGTTTAGCTAAATAAAACATGGTATGTCGTAGGTCATTTCAATGCTACAGAACTTCCCAAAATTCGAATTTTTAATAATCGTATGAGAGATAAAAAAGTCACAATGGTTCCCCCTTTAAACTTTTTTATTTCTGATTTTTTTTCTGAAACTTAAATATTTCGTAGATCTTTGTATGCTAATTATTCGTGGCTACATGGATCTCAGGTAGAATACACCATAATGCTACAGAACTTCCCAAAGTTCGAATTTCGAATAATCGTATGAGAGATATAAAAAAGTCACAATGGTCCCCCTTTCAACTTTTTCATATCTGAATTTTTTTCTAAAATTTGCATATTTCGTTGATCTTTGTATGCTAATTATTCGTGGCTACATGGATCTCAGGTAGAATACACCATTATTGCTACAGAACTTCCCAAAGTTGGAATTTGGAATAATCGTATGAGAGATAAAATAGTCACAATGGTCCCCCCTTTAAACTTTTTTATTTCTGAAAAAGTTTTTAAAATTTATATATTTCGTTGATCTTTGTATGCTAATTGTTCGTGGATACATGGATCTCAGGTAGAATACACCATTAATGCTACAGAACTTCCCATAGTTCGAATTTGGAATAATCGTATGAGAGATAAAAAAAGTCACAGTGGTCCCTCCTTTGAACTTTTTTATTTCTGAAAAAATTTCTAAAATTTACATATTTCGTAGATCTTTGTATGCTAATTATTCGTGGCTACATCGATCTCAGGTAGAATACACCATTTGCTACAGAACTTCCCAAAGTTCGAATTTGGAATTATCGTATGAGAGATAAAAAAAAGTCACAATGGTCCCCCCTTTGAACATTTTCATTTTTGATTTTTATTCTAAAATTAACATATTTCGTTGATCTTTGTATGCTAATTATTCGTGGCTACATGGATCTCAGGTAGAATACACCATTAATGCTACAGAACTTCCCAAAATTCTAATTTTTAATTTCTGGGCAGAATTACATATTGTTACATATTGATGTTACATATTGAAAATGTCATGTAGTTGAAAACATAATAAAATGTACTTTCAAAATCAATAATAAAAAATATAGGTTGTCATTTAAACAAATGGCTCTGACGTCATAACTTCAAATCGGAGAGAGATGGAAAATTGAAAATGAATTCAAAATATTTGTTTGAAAAAAAAACATTTTTACCTGATGAGTGTTTTTCGAAAATTTATACAGGGGAAAAAATAAAGCCAGGTCTAAATACTTTATGCAATTCTAAATATCTAAATATTTAGTTTGTTGTATTTAATTTTCCGAGATAAGCTCTTTTCGAAATTTGCAATTCAATTAATTGTTGCACTATTCTCACTACTATCAGATAGTTATTCTCTTTTATATTTTCCTTTGTTTTCTTTCTTATTGTTTTCCTATACTCTACAATTTACTACTTCTTACTTTTTGGATTTTAACTGTCAAAATGTTTTTTTTTTCTGACATAATATCAATGATTACTGAAAAATTTTCAAGCTTCCTGTAAAACTTTGAATAATTTCTGTAAAAGATTAAATTATTCTTTCAAAACTACAATTATTTTGTGAAAATTTCAATAATTCTGTAAACAATTCAACAATGGCTAACACATTTTGGATGTGTCAATTTTTGTCAAATTTTGCATAATGTAATGTATTTGTATTGTATTATGCTGTATTAATAGATGTGTGCTATTATTTACTACTTACAATTGATCTCATATTGTATTATTGTGCCTACTTATTTTTTTCTTGTAGAACACCTATATGACCACCGTTAGAAATAAATCTATTATTATACATTTTCATATAAACGTTGCAAATAAACAAAACCTTGTGCAAGTAAAACGTTGCACGTATCTTATTCTCCAACAGGTTATGGTGAATGCATTTTGCCCGGAGATTTGTGTGCAGCGCTTTTAAGATAACAGTTGTTTAAAAATTGTTATGAGTTGCACCCAGGATGCTATAAATTCCGCCGTGTGCAGTTGCAAAATATTGCCGCGAATAATTTAGCAGAGTTGCTGCTCCAGTTGCAGGATCGAGCACGCATATACGGGCAACTATATCGCCTGGCCATGCATTCACGTCAGAACTTGTAGAGCCGCGTTAAATGAATCACGCCGAATTTATGGGATTAAAATGTTCGGAAAGTTTGAAACCTAATTTTATTTACGTCCCAGCTTTCGGCGTTACAACCACGTTAAACACGGTTTAACCCATACACATCCAGTAAATGCAACTGCAATGGAATCTATGAAAACAAAACAAAAAATATTAAAAAATATTCTGATTGTGATTTCCAAACCGTTCACAAAATCTACATGGTGTCTTATTTGCACCATTACACTACATCACGAGTAGTACGTGAGATTAAGAAAGCACTTGTAGTCAATTTTTTGGCATTTTCTAAAAAAATAAGAAACCAGCACACTCGAATGACTGAAGCAATCATTTAATTATTTTCAAGATTTTGCAGAAAATAGTCAAGTTGCAAAAAATACATAAAACGTACCGATCGTAAATTCTTGAGTAAATTCTGTTCCATTTTTATTTGTAACTAAGTTGGATCTGTTGAGATGACAGTATCGCCATCAAACTGAGTATCAACTGAGTACAGAATTTATTTGCTATTTATAGCAAATTTATCGGCAGACTTGAATGATTGAAGCAATAATTAAAATTATTTTAATATATGAATTAGGAAACGTTGTTAGAAATCTGACATTTCATAATTTTCACACTGTCAGATCATTTTTGTTGGTTTTCATATGTAAAACTTTATAAAATGAAACCACAGCCTTCTTAGTTAATATTAAAAATGGAACAAATGAATGGAGTGTATATAAGTATTTTTATTTGTAATAAAAAAATGTAGCCCGAATACTATCTACATTAATTGCTGACAGTGCAGACAATTCACGTACTTAATAAAAGAAAATATATGTCCGCTATTTGCACACCCCGCTTATTAATTATTCATAGTGCAGCGACATGTCATTTTTAAACAGTCTGGACGAATTCATCTTCCTCCGCACTTATGAATAAAACATGAGTGGAGCGCCCATTGAAGGCCGTGTCCACAATTTAAGCGCTTCATTTGCCACTATATCACGAGCGTGCAATTCGCAATAATCCTAGAAGTTATAAATGAAAATTTTTAATAAACGTGAACTATTATCACACGAAAAATGGAAATAAAAGGATATCAAATGGCGAAAGAAAATTATTATTTCTCGGATATCAAGCGGATTTGTGCGCATATTTGTTTGTAATAAAGATGAAAGGCAAACAAAACATATAAATGAGTGCTTTGTACGGATGCGCAAATAAAATGCCCAGTTTCGCGGAAAATATTATAGGTTGTATGTAGCTTATGATTTTAATATAAATTGGAAAATTTTACTATAATTAATCTAAATCTAAATCTAAAATTACTGTAATGTAAAGATATGCCATAAAATTTACGTGCAAAATTCTAAAAATCGTTTCAAAAATTGTTAAATAAATCATAGATACCATAAAATCAAAGCCGTAAATTATCCGTTGTGGACAACTTCCACAAGTTATTGGAAGTACAGTTGACGCAGAAGAAAAAAACTATTAGACCGATTATTTACTAAAATATGGTGGTGTAAATCAGGCTAAACAGTGCATCAATTGTACTTTCAATAACCGCAATCCGCCATTATTTTTCTTGTATTTGTGATTTAATTAACAATTCTTGAAACGGAATATAAACATATACAGCGATATTCATAAACATTTAAAACGTAATTTAGCGGTGGTTTACCGGTGTTTTATAAAGGGTTGACATTGTTACTAAGACTAAACAGCCGTTAAACCACGGCTTAAATTTTTATGAATAACGTTGTTGGAATTATGAACGTAAGTTTTAACTGTACTTCCCCAGAAAAAAAATTCAAAAATGTATGTATTCTATTTCAAAAATTGTGCAATATTTATTGTAGAATAATAGTAATTAAACATTATTGAGTATTTCTAGACTGAACAGCTGTTAAACCGGGGCTTAAAATTTTATGAATAACGTTAGAATTTTGAACGTAAGTTTCAACTATACTTCCCCAGAAAAAAATTCAAAAATGTATGTATTCTATTTCAAAAATTGTGCAACATTTATTGTAGAATAATTGTAATTAAACATTATTGACTAATGTATGAAATAAAGTTACGCACTTAGTTACGCACAAAAATTTTCAAAATTGTTTTTTATTGTTCACGACAATTGTTTCGCCACACTGGGCTTCTTCAGGTGAAGAAATGATACATAAACTGGGTACAATTTGCTTAAGTAGTGTATTGATGGGGGTGGGGGGTAGCTATTAACAAGTTTTAAAAATATTGAGAAGCGGTGAATGATTGACGTCCGTTTGGTCGTTAAGTAGGAGGCCGCTTAATTTCCTTTTGTTGATTTCCAGGCTTTCCAGGTGGATAAGTTTCCTTCCTTTTTCTTCTTGATGGAGTATTTTCAATTTGGGGTCGAACGAATGTCCTTCCTCTCGTAGGTGGTTCGCGTACGTGGATTTTTTTTTATTATTAGTGAAACATTTTTATTATTAGTGAAACATTTTTGATGTTCCTCGATCCTTTCTGAGAAGGCACGACCTGTTTGCCCTACGTAAATCATTGGGCAGTCCCCACACGTCAACATGTAAACCCCGCTTCGGTCAGTTTTGATAATTGGACTGTTGTTATTTTTTATTATCCTACCTAGGTTGTTGTTTGTTTTAAACGAGACTTTCACATTTTTCTTTTTCAGGATGTTTGCAATTTTTAAGGATGAGGATCCTGAATACGTGATGGAGGCATACTTCATATGATTATTATCTTTTCCTCGTGGGTATATTAAGTTTGTAGTTCGTTGTTTAATTCTAGCTTTTAATATGGTATCAATGAGGTTTTCGTGAAATTCATTTTTTTCGGCAATTTGTTTAATTATGTTCAGTTCTTGTGTATAATTGAATTCCGTCATTGGGATGTCATTGGGATGTCATTGGGAATTTTCAACAAATAAAAGCCACATCGATCAATCTATTGAAACATTATTGAGTATTTCTCAAATATTAATCCATAAATTTATATACAGGCTTTTGGGATTTGACTCAGGGGGCTAAAACAAATTGAAAATTAAGAGTGACAAATTTTCCGTTTGTCCCTCGTTATAGAGTTATTGTTACAAATAACAAAATAAATAACATTTCAATTTATGACAGTAATTAACGCAATTTTGTTATACATATATGAATGAAATTTTAGTAGATATAATTGATAATTTCACAGTTATTGAATTTTTCACAGAAATGACAAAAATGTGCACGAATTATTGAAATTTTGGCAGAAATTAATTAAATGTTACATATGACTGAAAATATGATAGTAATTAACGAACAAAATTTTGTTAATTTTGATTGAAATTTTAGAAGAAATAATTGATAATTTTACAGTTATTGAAATTTTCAGAGAAATGATAAAAAATGCGCACGAATTATTGAAATTTTGACAGAAATTAATGAAATGTTGTTACAATGACTGAAAATATGATAGTAATTAACGAACAAAATTTTGTTAAATTTGCTTGAAATTTTAGAAAAAATAATTGATAATTTCACAGTTATTGAAATTTTCAGAGAAATGATAAAAAATGTGCACGAAATATTAAAATTTTGACAGTAAATAATGATCTTTTGTGAAATGAGGCTGAAATTTTGACAATAATTAATGAAACTTTGTTAAGAATGATTGAAATTTTGATAGAAATAATTTTAAAAAATCAGTTACTGAAACTTACACGGAAATTACAAAAACATTGCCGTAATTATTAAAATTTCAACAGTAATTAATAAAATTTTGTTGAATATGATTGAAATAAAGTTAGAGCTAATTGAAAATTCGCAGTAATTGAAATTTTGGCAGTAATTAATAATATTTTGTTAAATATAACTGAAAATATGACAGTAATTAACGTAATTTTGTAAAATATGATTGAAATTTTACTACAAATAATCGATAATTTCACAGATATTGAAATTTTCATAGAAATGACAAAAAATGTACACGAATTATTGATACGTTGACAGTAATTAATGCAATTTTCTTAAATATGATTAAAATTTTAATTGAAATAATTGAAAATTTTACAGTTATTGAAATTTCATGAGAATCGAATTAACATTATACAGTAATTCTTAAAAAGGACTGAAATTTAAAAAAATGTACAGTAATTGTTTAAATTTTGGTAACATTTCGACACATCCAAAATGTGTTAGTCATTGTAGAAAGTATTACAATTTTTTTTTAAATTAGATTGAAATACAGAATAATTGAAGGTTTGAAAGAATTCTTTGAATGTTTGGTAGAGATATTTAAAAGTTTCATAGCAATAATTTAAATTATGTTAGATATATGAAATTTGTCTAATAATATATGAAATTTTAAGAGAAGTCGTCTAAATTTTGACAAAACATTTGACACATCCTAAATGTGTTAGTCATTGTAGAAATTTTCACAGAATTATTGAAATTTGACTGAAAATATGATAGTAATTAACGAACGAAATTTTGTTAAATTTGATTGAAATTTTAGAAAAAAATAATTGATAATTTCACAGTTATTAAAGTTTTCAGAGAAATTATAAAAAATGTGCACGAAATATTGAAATTTTGACAGTAAATAATGATCCTTTGTGAAATGTGGCTGAAATTTTGACAATAATTAATGAAACTTTGTTAAATGTGATTGAACTTTTGAAAGAAATAATTAAAATAAATACAGTTACTGAAACTTACACGGAAATTACAAAAACATTATCATAATTATTGAAATTTTAATAGTAAATAATTAAATTTTGTTGAATATGATTGAAATTAAGATAGAGCTAATTGTAATTAATAAATTTTTGTTGGATATGATTGAAATTAAGTTATAGCTAATTGAAAATTTGCAGTAATTGAAATTTTGGCAGTAATTAATGTCATTTTGTTAAATATAACTGAAAATATGACAGTAATTAACGAAATTTTGTTAAATATGATTGAAATTTTAGTACAAATAATTGATAATTTCACAGATTTTAAAATTTTCATAGAAATGACCAAAAATGTACACGGATTATTGATACGTTGACAGTAATTAATGAAATTTTCTTAAATATGACTAAAATTTGAATAGAAATAATTGAAAATTTAACAGTTATTGAAATTTCATGAGAATGATCATTGAAATTGTAGTAGAAATAATTAAAAATTTGAGAGTTATTGAAATTTGAAGAGAAATTTATAATCATTGTACGTTTACAGTAATTGTTGAAATTTTGACAGTAAATAATGATCTTTTGTGAAATATGACTGAAACTCGAGACAATAATTAATGAAATTTTGTTAAATATCTTTAGAATTAAAAAAAAATCATTAAAAAAATACAGTTACTGAAACTTACACAGAAATTACAAAAAAATATATACCGTAGTTTTTGAAATTTTTATAATAATTAATAAAATTTTGATAAATATGATTGAAATGAAGGGAGAGGTAATTGAAAATTTACAGTAATTGAAATTTTGGCAAAAATAAATGATATTTTGTTAAATATAACTGAAAATATGACAGTAATTAATGAAATTTTGTTAAATATCATTGAAATTTTAGTATAAATAATTGATAATTTCACAGTTATTGAAATTTTCATAGAAATGACAAAAAATGTATACGAATTATTGATACGTTGACAGTAATTAATGAAATTTTCTTAAATATGTTAAAAATTTTCATAGAAATAATTGAACATTTAACAATTATTGAAATTTTATGAGAATCGAATTAACATTATACAGTAATTCCTTAAAAGGACTGAATTTTTTGTAGAAATATTTGAAAATATGACAGTAATAAAAATTTTCACAGAAACGAACCAATTTTACAGTAATTACTGAAATATTGACAGTGATTAATGACATTTTGTTGAATATGATAAAAATTATTGATTATAATTAGTAATTAATGAAATTTTGTTAAATATGAATGAAATTCTAGAAGAAACATAGAAAATTTGACAGTCATTGAATGTATTAATCTTTATTAAAATTATTAACATTACAAAACAAGATATTGTCCACATCTGTCAAACTAATTGTTAAATCTGACAGTTATGTCTAATATTTGATAAAATGAATAAAACAAAATCCTGTTTTGAGTAGTGGTCGTGGTATTGGTTGTTTACATTTTTATCAATAACTCTATAACGAGGGACAAACGGAAAATTTTCCACTCTTAATTTTCGATTTGTTTTAACCCCCTGAATGGAATCACGAAAGCACAGGCGTCAATTTTGAGACACCCTGTATATATTTATTTTTATATCTCATGCAATTTCCTGCTTAATATTCTGTGCGGAAACTTGTGCTAAATATGTGTATATTGAAATAAGTATGTGAGGGTATATATAATGTTACCGAAAGAATTTTATTAATTCAGCATTGCTCTAATTTGTCATCAAAATGCGGCAATTTCCGCGCGTATTGGTGCGCTAAAATGCGGAATTTTAATTAAATCATTTCGCGCGTCATTATGTCGACGGTTCGCGCGACGAGCAGGTGATGCGAAAAAGTAAATGAATCGAACGCAAAATTCCGCCCCCGCTTAATCATCCCCCAAAAAGAATGCTCGGACGCAACCCGGCCGGATATAGAATTACAAAAAAGCCGTTCCGCGGAGATTTATGTCGATTCCAAGCCGGAATTATAGTGGCTTTACCGAAACGTGAATGCAGCTCATGGATGCATATTTTAAATGGACATAAAAATCTGCGTTTTGCGAGCGTTTTGCGAAACGCGTCACGGGCTGATAATTGTGCTAATATGGGGGTGGGGGTGAAAAATATTGCGCAAAAGGGGTCCGTGTGCCCATTAAAATTCATTAGGGCGGCGGCATAAAGCAATCAAGGGCTTATATTTAATTCATCAAAGCATTACAGCGGTGAAAATTGCGGTCATGAAGCTTTGCACTAATAACTGTTGACCAAATGCCTCGACATTTTATTGCAGCTAGGGTTCAGCAGTTAGCGGAAAGTTTGAAGCGGTAACGATCAAATTATAGTTTAATTTGAGCAGTTTTCGTCTAAACAGTAATCAAAAATTAAAGCTGACACCGAGAAGCTCAGCGGAGAAAGGGGTAAGGGGTGAAGAAAATCTGAGAACAGAAAAAAAAACAAGTTTTATAAAAGATATATTACCGAATTTATCCGGTACTTAATTTCCACACTGTACATATGAAAAACTATTGAAATTTATCATGATATTGTACAAAACAATTTATTTTTCGTTCACACATAGAAAAACATCACATAAGGAACATGTTGAGTGTGGTTTAGATTGTATTCCTTGAGTACTGAACATCTCACACCTTCCTGTCCTATCAACAAATTGGGGCCAATGATTTCCTCTGTTACCTAGCCTAATTTCATCAGATACGCTGTAGTTGTAACACCCCTTTTTGGAGAGTGGGCCTAAAGATGCAGATTTTCTTTTAGCTTGCTTTTATAATGGTTCTTTATACCATTTTAAATACAAACACAAAACAAACTTTTCTGAAAATTTTCTATAATTTTCACGATATTATCGAAACATTTGAGGATTTTTATAAATTTTCTTGCAAATCTAAGGAATTATCCAGAATATTTATGAATTTTCTTGCAATTCTAAGGAACTATCCAGAATGTTTTTAAGTGTTTTAAAAACCATAAAAATTTGTGCACTCAATTAACTTTTCTGGAAACTTTCTATAATTTCCGGCATATTTTCGAAACATTTGGGAATTTTTATGAATTTATTTACAAATCCAAAGAATTTTCCAGAACGTTTATAGAGACTTTAAAAATCGTGAAAATCTGCATACTCAATTAACTTTTCTGGAAATTTTCAATAACTTCCGGTATATTTTCGACACATTTGAGAATTTTTATGAATTTTCTAGCAAATTTGGGAAACTTGAATCACTCAATGCCAAATTTACTAACTTCTTAGGTGAACAGAAAATGTGTGTTGATGAATCAATTGTGAAATTCAAGGGTCGTTCTTCAATCAAACAATATAACACAATGAAGCCTGTTAAGTTTCAAATCCTGGATGTTAAAAAAATTGAAATCTACCGAGGTAAAAATGTAAAAGTTAATGAAAATTTTTCAGACTTCAATCTAGGAGAAAGAATTGTTCTACAATTGACAAAATAAGACTAGCCTAAGGGAAAAGTATTGTATTTTGATAACTTATTCACAACTGCTTGAGAAACTAAAACTTGAAAACACTCTAGCTAGTAGGACAATACGATCAATCCGAAATGGGCTTCCAAAAGGAATGGCAATTGACACAAATTTAAAGCGAGGTGACTTTGATCACAAAACATCAAATAGTGGCATTACTTTCTTCAAATGGAAAGACAATAAAGTAGTTACCCTAGCCTCTAATTTTCATGGAACTGTAAGTGTACAAATCAAAAGAAAATTGCGCGATGGTACCATTTCATATATTCCTGGACCTGAAATGGTTATTAAATATAATATATTTATGGGAGGGGTTTATTACCACGACCAACTACGCAAATAATATGGGTTAGACAGACGTTACAAAAAATGGTGGCACAGGATATTTTGGAGTTGTTTGGAAATTGATTTCATCAGCTTATTATAAAATTTTTGAAGTTTCAAAAATTTCATAAAAGTTCAAAAATATTTTGAAAAGACCGCTAGTTTGGCCGACAAGTTAGAACGCTTTCTGAGCATACACTAAGACCTGGGTTCGACCCCAGTATAGGTAGTACATTTGTACTAAGAAACTAGTGCCATTCGCCGTTTGGAGCTCATTAACGGCGCTCTAGAGATCAGGGGGGGAATTTCTAGAGTAAGAAACAAACTCAATACACACATTTACACAAATCACACGGCAGAAGGACCCATGATGGTCGATAGCCAGTTAGGGATAATATCCCTAACAAATACAGTAACTACTATTTTGAAAATATGCCGGAAATTATAGAAAATTTCCAGCAACATTATTTTAAATGTGAAGACTTTTATGGTGTTCTAAATGGTTTTGTGTTTGTGTTTCAAATGGTGTAATGATTTTTAAAAATATGATAAGTTTTCCAAATTAGCTAGAAAATTCATAAAAATTCACAAATGTTGCTAAAATATGCCCAAAATTATTTTAAAAAAATCAGAAATGTTAATTGAAGTGTGCAAATTTTTATGGTTTTTCAAATTGTTTAGTATTTGTGTTTCCAAGGGTATGATGGTTTTATAAATATCCTGAAGTTTCCCAAATTTGCTAGAAAATGCAAAAAAATTATCAAATATGACGAAAATATACCACAAGTTACTGATTCAATTTCTGGGTAACATAAACTATCAGTTTAGACTTGGCGGTTTTACATTTTTAGTTCTACAGCTTTGCAGGGCTATATGTTTTCAAAGTGGGACCTTTCAACTTGTTAGAAGATTAACATTGGATCAATAGGAACCTGTGATAAAAACATATCTATTGCATAACAGTGCATAATTTATAATTTTTTGATATAGCAAACATATTTAAAATCCTTATTCCCAAATTTACAAATTTGCACATACAACCTTGTAACATTAAGCCGACGATGTGTAGAAAGTTGAAATAAATTTTATAGTCTCTTCAAATTTTCATATAATGTGGAACATTTCTACAAAATATGGAATCTTCATTTAATCTTCTATTATAATGTTCAAAATATTTTATTAATTTTATCAAAATTTGAAGGTTTCATCCAATAATAATATTTTTATTGGTGCCATTAACAATAAGTTTTACACAGGTCATACATATTTCGAATTGAATGCAAAATCAAAGTCAATCTTCTATAAATTTTGAGAAATCTATTATCTACAATTTAAAATTCTTCTATAATTTTGGAAAAGAAAATCTATATAAATTCCATTTTGAATTTTCGTTAAATATATTCTAACAAAAGCTGGAAATGTATAGAAAATTGAGATAGATTTAACAAAATCTTCTCAAATTTCCACAAAATGTATAACATTTCTACAAAATATAGAATATTCATTCAATCTTTTATAAATTTTCAAAATCTAATTAAATTTTAGAAAATGCCCAAAGCTTATTAAAATTTTATACAAAATTTGAAGTTTTCATTAAATGCTCTATACATTTTTTGTAATTTAAAAATAAATTTTTGAACGTTACTTGCAAATGATATACAAATTGCTTCAAATACCATTATATTTCTATAAGTCATTAAATTTTAACAATATTTACATGTTTTTAAATTTAATAAATATTTAATCGCTTACATTTTATATAAAATATAAAAATCATATAAAATACCATTAAATTTCTACAAGCCATATCAAATTTGAACATGAAGTACAAATAAATTTCCATAAGTCATATCGAATTTTAATAATATTTGATGTCATAATTCAATCTTCTATAAAAATTTGGAAAATTCTTGAAACTTGAAATTTTTGAATTGAAGTGAAGAATTTAGAATTTTCTTCTATCCTGTATAAATTATCAAAAATATTCCATTGAAATTTTTAAAAATGTCTACAGTTGCAGATTTGTTTTAGAAAATTATAAAAGCTACATCAAATACCAATAAATATCCTTAAGCCAAATCACGTTTCAACAATTTAAGAATATATTTGTCAAAAACCTTATCAAGTTTTGAGAGTAAATTAAATCGTGTAAATAGTCATAACATTGATTGTTTAGAAATTGATAATATTAGGTTTCTAGAGTAAATTAGTTCATACAAAACATTAAAAAAAAAAGATTGTTCAAAAATTGCTAACATGGTTAACATGACTCTTTTTAAAACATTCAATTTTTTTTAAATAAATTCTCACGTCTAGAATTTATTACGAAGAAGTAGAGTATTTTAAAAATAGGAAATGAGTATTTATATTTTTTGGGAATAATTTCTAGATGTGAGAATTTATTTCGAAAAACTAGAGTGTTTAAAAAATAGGAATATTAACTACATTATCAATTTCTGTCGAATTTAGTAGTCCAGCACAGACATGATCCTACTTTATCCTAAAGTTTTTATAACACTTTAAGCAATTATGTATTTATGTTCGGCTTGTAGTCACTTTTGACTTATCACATCCGTTGTAAAATGGCTCAGTGAATAAAGGCTTATTATTATTATTATTAAAAAATTCCAAAACGGATTAATTGAGTGTGCAGATTTACATAGTTTTTCAAATAGTTTTGTACTTTGCTTTCAATGGTATATTGTTTTTTATAAATATTTTTGTTTCCCAAATTTGCTAAAAAAATCATAAAAAATCTACCTAAATATATTGTGGAGAATTCCTTACATTTGCAAGAAAATTTATAAAAATTCCCAAATATTGCGAGAAGCTGCCGGAAATTAAAAGGTCCGAACTTTATATAGCTCATCTGTGTTATTATTAGGAATAAGAGCATTATCATTGAAATGCAAGTTGGCAAGTATCGTTTGGAATCTATTTAGAGACATAGTTTCTGATACAATTTTAAGTTTCAGATAGTTTTCGAATGCCCAATAACTTTCTAGATTTGCAGAACACGACATCCCATAAGGAAATTCTAATCGATGAAAGCCAAAATTTCACAAAGAAGCTTTATAAAGCTTATCTGTTTTATTATAAGGAATAAGAGCATTATCCTTGAGATGGAAGTTGGCAAGTATCGTTTGGAATCCATTTCAAGACATAGTTTCTGATACAATTTCAAGTTTCAGACGTTTTTCGGATGACCAATAACTTTCTAGTTTTGCAGAACATTCAACAAGGAAATTAAATCCGATGGCAGCCAAAATTTCATAAAGAACTTTATAAAGCTTATCTGTGTTATTATTAGGAATAAGAACATTATCATTGAAATGTAAGTTAGCAAGTATCGTTTGGAATCTATTTAGAGACATAGTTTCTGATACAAATTTAAGTTTCAGATCGTTTGCGGATGACCTATAACTTTCTAGATGTGCAGAACATTCAACAATGAAATTTAATCCGATGGAAGCTAACATTTTATAAAGAACTTTATAAAGCTTATCTGTTTTATAATTAGGAATAAGAGCGTTATCATTGAGATGTAAGTTGGCAAGTATCGTTTGGAATCTATTTCGATGCGTAGATCTGATACAATTTCAAGTTTCAAATCGTTTGCAGATGACCAATAACTTTCTAGATTTGCAGAACATTCAACAAGGAAATTCAATCCGATGAAAGCCAAAATTTCATAGAGAACTATATAAAGCTTATCTGTGTTATTGTTAGGAATAAGGGCATTATCCTTGAGATGGAAGTTGGCAAGTATCGTTTGGAATCCATTTCGAGACATAGTTTCTGATACAATTTCAAATTTCAGATGGTTTGCGGATGACCAATAACTTTCTAGATTTACAGAACATTCACCGACGAAATTCAATCCGATGGAAGCCAAAATTTCATAAAGAACTTTATAAAGCATATCTGTGTTATTATTAGGAACAAGAACATTATCATTGAGATGTAAGTTGGCAAGTATCGTTTAAAATCTATTTCGAGACATAGTTTCTGATACAATTTCAAGTTTCAGATCGTTTTCGAATACCCAATAACTTTCGAGATAGATTTGCAGAACACGATATCCCATAAGGAAATTCAAACCGATGAAAGCCAAAATTTCATAAAGAAGCTTTATAAAGCTTATCTGTGTTATGTGTTAGGAATAAGAGCATTATCCTTGAGATGGAAGTTGGCAAGTATCGTTTGGAATCCATTTCGAGACATAGTTTCTGATACAATGTCAAGTTTCAGATGGTTAGCGGATGACCAATAACTTTCTAGATTTGCAGAACATTCAACAAGAAAATTCAATTTGATGGAAGCCAAAATTTCATAAAGAGCGTATCTGTGTTATTATTAGGAATAAGAACATTATCATTGAGATGTAAATTGGCAAGTATCGTTGGGAATCTATTTCGAGACATAGTTTCTGATACAATTTCAAGTTTGAGATCGTTTTCGGATGACCAATAACTTACAAGATTTGCAGAACATGATATCCCACAAGGAAATTTAATCCGATGAAAGCAAACATTTCATGCTCTGTTATGTTTAGTGTTTTCTTATTTTGAGTACCATACAGATTCGTTTGAAAAGATATATCTGGAATTACGTTACCCAAAAGCTTTATAAAGACATCTGCAGCAGTTATACAATCTCTAAAATAAATTTCTTCTCAAGAACCACTTTGATATTCAGGTAGAGGAGCACTTGATATCTCAATTTTTTTGCCACTATGAGCTGGCTTCGCAGGATCTTTAATTTCCTGCTTTGTTTCGGCTTCAAGCTCTTCTCGTTCTTCACACAAATCCTTTGGTTCTGTTTATTCAGTGTTCAGGCACCGAAAATTGCTATCAAATTTGTAGGCTTCACGTACATTACTGGCTTCACTTGATATTTTGTTAAGTTTTAAGGATAAATCCGCAGCGAGAATCCCTATAAAATACTAATACAATTCCACGATTTACCGAATATAGATAATGTTTGCCACGAATCCACTTTCCCCGAGCTACCTGTTCACTTTAGAGATGAATGCGAAAAAGCACAATTCAATCATAAATTATAAACCCCCAGCATAGTCCCCGGGTTCAACTCCGCTGGGTTTTCCTCCCCAAGACACAAACGCTAATTCGAATGAAATATTCACCGCGCATTTTTCCGCAGCACAAAAAGTGCCGTTATTTGGGTCTCGGGTTTCATTCGCGCCGTTGTATCGCCGCAAAATGCAAAAGAACCGAGTTTTCCCAGCGGGCAACGTACAAAAAGGGCTTTTCCGGACGAAACGACAAACTTTAATGCGCGCCCCAAGCAAATTAATTGCCGAGCAATGAAACAATAACGGAATTAGCGTTTAGCAGCTTCGCTGCGTCCGTCTAATCGAATCGATCGCTCCCCAACTTTGCCGCAAATTTATCATGATTCTATAAATTCCACGGCTTAATCTCGACCCCCGGAGCTTTACAACTTCCTTATCAAAACCGTGAGCCGCAATTGGAATTAAAACTTCCGCTTTAATCACGACGCGCAAAGCTTCATGTGTAACGTGCAGCGCCAGCAATTACTTTTATGCATGGGGCGTGATGGTGGTTGATAGCAAAACCCCCTCAGATGCCGCATTAGCAGCGCAAAGGTACATACACGACTGTGACGGGATGTTGTACAAATGGTGATGAGCGCTGTTTGCAAATCGAATCTAGCAAATATTGCGTGATGTCTACTACATCTACGTCTCATATGGGGCAAATATGGGGATGAATTTGCAGATACGGGCATTTTATGGGGCAGCAAAGTGCGTTGAAGGTCTCACACCCGCATCATTTAAGCGAAAATATTTGCCAAAGTAAGCTGCTCATAAGAAGAAAATAATATTAGAAAATAAGTGTTAACAATGTGTTCAACAAAAATATTGTAGTCTTGGGGATGCATTGTTCAGTAGTTTCATTGTAAATATTTTTAGAGGACTCTACTTGCTGTTTCGTGCATGACAACTTAAGGATGAGTTTCTTGTATCTGTAATCATCACTGTAATCTGATATAATGTAATCTACTGTATCATAAACAGCACCGAAATCTATAAAAGTTGCACCAGTTTCAAGTTTCTTCTTATATCCACCCTCAATGTTTAACCCTCTAAAATTTCCCTCTAACACGATTTTGTATTCGAAATCATGTTTTCAAAAACTTTATACCGGGTGAATATTTAAATTTCAGTTCTAAATATACATAGAAATTTTCGCAGCCAATAAGAATGGCTGCGAACCAATCTCGTTTTTCTTATTGGCTGAAAAATGCTATTTTATTAGCTCTAGTTTTCCATGGAAAACTAAAACTAATATTTAAATAATGTTTATAAAATTTTCATAATTTTTTTCATTGTAATTCATAAAATATTCATCGAAAATTATGAAAATGTAATTGAAAACTACAATTTTTCATGGGAAATTGCAATTTTTATATTGGAAATTAAAAACTGCTGTGAAAATATTATGATTATAAAATTTTCTCCATTTTAACATTTTTTTTTTTTAATATTCATCGAAAATTATGAAATGTAACTGAAAATTCCATATTTTCATTGGACTTTATTAAATTTTTATATTAAATTAAACATTGCAGTGCAATATAAAATTTTCAAGAAATTATTGAAACTTATAAAAGATTTATCGATAATTGTGATTGAGAATTGCAAATTTTCATTGTAAATTCCGAAGATTGTGATTGCAAATTAAATACCAGTGACAATAATAAATTTTTCATTATTAATTTAAAATTTTAATGCCAATTGCAAAATTTCACTATTAACGATGAAATTTTCATTGAAACTTATAAAACATTGATCGAAAATTATTATATTGTAAATGAAAACTGCACATTTTCATGGGAAATTGCCAATTTTCATTTCAAATGAAAGACTGCAGTGAATATGGATCATGATTGTAAAATTTTAAGGACGGATCTAAAACTTCACCAGTAAACTTTTTTTTTACTAGAAACGATGAAATTTTCGTTGAAACTTATAAAAAATTGATTGAAATTATTAAATTGTAAGTGAAAACTGCACTTTTTCATGGGAAATTGTAAATTTTCATTTCAGATTAAATACTGCAGTAAATATGGATCAACATTGTAAAATTTTAAACACGGATTTAAAACTTCACTGGTAATCAATATTTTGTTACTAGAAATGATGAAATTTTCATTGAAATTTATAAAATATTCATCGAAAGTTATGAAAATGTAATTGAAAGCTACAATTTTTCATGGGAAATTGCAATTTTTTATTGCAAATTAAAAACTGCTGTGAAAATATTATGAATATAAAATTTTCATCATTTTAACATTAATTTTTTTTTAAATATTCATCGAAAATTATGAAATGTAACTGAAAATTGCATATTTTCATTGGACTTTAATAAATTTTGATGTTAAATTAAACATTGCAGTGCAATATAAAATTTTCAAGAAATTATTTAAATTTATAAATGATTCATTGATAATTGTGACTGAAAACTGCAAATTTTCATTGGAAATTGCGAAAATTGTGATTGCAAATTAAATACCAGTAACAAAAATATTTTTTTAATTATTAATTTAAAATGTTAATGCCAATTGCAAAATTTCACTATTAACGATGAAATTTTTATTGAATCTTATAAAACATTGATCGAAAATGATTATATTGTAAATGAAAACTTCACATTTTCATGGGAAATTACGAATTTTCATTTCAAATGAAAGACTGCAGTGAATATGGATCATGTTTATAAAATTTTAAAGATGGATCTAAAACTTCACAGGTGAACAATTTTTTTTTTACTAGAAATGATGAAATTTTCATTGAAATTTATAAAATATTCATCAAAAATTATGAAAAGTAACTGAAAATTCCATATTTTCATTGTACCTTGTTAACTTTTGATTGTAAATTATACATTGCAGTGCAATAAAAAAGTTTCAAGTAATGATTGAAACTTATAAGAGATTAATCAATAATTGTGATTGAACACTACAAATTTTCAATTTTAGAGGTATTTTATTGTTCTTTCTGTATTCTGTTTTTGTACGTTTTGTTTTGTCTTTTTTTTCCAGTAAACCTTCAAAGTATTGTTTCCATCTTTCTCCTATTTCTTCTTTCTTTGTAAGTATATTTCCCTTGTTTTGTCTCTCTTGTTTCTTCAGATAATGTTGTAGAATAGCTTCTGGTTCTCATTTTTTCCATTTTTTGTCCGAAATTTTGGCATGATGTTTCTATTGATTGTTTTATTATAGTTTTGATTTTATTTCTTTGTTCTTTGTATCTACCATATTCTTGTGCGGTTTTCCATTCAAGGTATTTTTTCCATGATTGCTTCTTGGATCTAACTTATTTTTGTATCTCTACTCTCCACCAACTTGTCCGCTTCGAGTTTCTATTGGTTTTTGTTATTCCACATGTTTCTAGTGTTTCTTCTTCTATTACCTGTTTGAAAGCGTTCCAGATATTTTCGGTTTCTTTTAATTGTGTTCTGTTAAGTCTTCTAATTTTTTGTTCCATACTTATTTGATACTGTTGTTCCTTTACTGAGTTTTTTAATTTATGTGTATTTATTTTTGTACAGCACTTTTCTTCTGTATTTGTTTCCGTGTCTTCTGTTTTGTCTCACTTTATTGTGGATCCTACTACGTAGTGCTCGCTCCCTATTTTACAGCTCGTACATTTTTAGTAAAATTTAGTATAAATATATAAGTCTATATTTATATAAAAGTAGGTTAGGTTAGGTTAGGTTACGCAAGTGGAATGACGATTTGAGACCCCTACTCTTAGATTTAGGTCTGCGTGAGGGTTGTCAATTTGTTTGGACGTGCCTCTCCAATTAGGGGCTGAAGGATCGGGGATTTCTTCGAGCGTCGGCAGCCGTTTGAATTCCTAATTATAATTTTACGCCGGTAACGTAAAACGGCGGGCGACCGATTTAATTCGGCGGAGGAAATTGTTCCGAGATAAATTAAGGTCTCGCTCGGTTATTGTGCGCCTCTCTGACGAGGTAAGCGACGGTTTGTGCGGTTCCATTGATTTATTGTGGACGCACTTTACAGGGAACAATCGCATCTGGTGTTTGCGGGCACAATGGAATGTGCCCGTTTCAGGTTTCATTAAGTGTTATTGATGCAGTGCTCTGCCCACGTAGATATTTTTAGGTGTTGGTGAGAATTTGATTGGCAGTTAAGGCCGGTGTGCAAATTCCTACAGTCAGTATCATTTCTGACGCAAAGAAAATTGTTGCAGGTAAATGTGGAAGGGCCACAATTGAAGTTCTGATATCGAGATGTAGAATATTTTAAGTACAAAAATTAAGTACAAATAATTTTATTTTTGCTAGTACAGAAAGGATTTACTCATGTCAAGCAAGAATGATATGATAAAGACACATATTAACTCAATAGATATTAATGGGGCTGATGTTTTATGCAAGTATGTATATTCTACAAAAGTTTGAGATCTGAAAAAACCTTGAATATTGAAAAACTGCAAAAATTGAAACTCATTTGAAAACTTTATGCAAAGTCTGAAATACTTCGCAAATCTCTCAAATTCAAACATTTATGCAGACTGACACAATTTTTCAAAGGAAGTTTGGTTAGGTTTGGTTAAAAAAAAGTTATAATGCAATCAAATTCTTAAATCACAAAACTATTTTTAACGCATTTTATTGAATAGGTAAAAAACTCAGAAGAACCGATTAAATATTCTATAAAGAAGTCGGGAAACCTAAATAACAAAACCTTGACTTCAAAATTTTTATCAATTGAACTAATTGTGTAATTCATTTGAAAACTTTATGTAATATCTGAATTACTTCTCATATATCTGATATGCAAACATTTCATATGAAGGCCTTTGGCGTAAAACAAAATAATGAATATCTGATCATTCGATAGGATATTAATGTATACGTTTTTTCACAGAGAGTTATGCTTCCAAAAATCTGAAATACCAATATTTCTTGGGAAGTTTCTAATACCTCTAAGAAAAATACTGTAATAATGCAATCAAATTCCCGAATCACAAAAATATGAAAACATTTAAAGCTAAAAAATCAGAGAAAAAGCGAGTAAATATTCAATAAAAACGTTGGGAAAGTCAGATGTCAAAAAACCTTCAATATTGAAACACTTCAATAATTTAATCAATTTTGTAACTCTGCTGAAAAGTTTATGCTTTGCTTATGTTTATCTGAAATACTTCGCAAATCTCTGAAATACAAACATTTCGTGCGAATAATTACAAGATAATAAGTGGATAATAATATAGTGGATAATGGATAATATGGATGTAGGATTAAAAAATAGTCATAAAAATGATGCCAGTTTCTAAAGTTTCAAAAATATAGAAGCTTAAAAAATCAGAGGATTCTATAAAAAAATCTGAAATATAAAAACTATGTAAGAAAAATGTAATAAGTAAAATGTAAAATGTAAGAAAACTATGGAAAATTAACTATACATAATCACAGAAATTCGTTATAATTTGGCATGAAATGAATAAAAATGCATTCAGAATTTCTTAAAATACAATAAACAACTTTTTTTTAAACTCAGAAATTTCAGAAACGCGACTGAAAATATGCAGAAAAAACTATTTTTTTTAATAAAACTCTAATAGATAAACTTTCAATGTTATTCATTAAAATTGAAACCGTGGTTTAGGGGTGGTTTAAGGGTGTTTTACAAATGGTTACCAAGGTTACTAAGATTAAACCACCGTTAAACCACCGTTAAACAATATTTTTTTATGAATAACACGGAAGTTAAATTATCTTAAAATTTTATTAAAATAACAGAAATTCTTGATAATTTTCTGGGAAATAAATGAAAATACTTTGAAAATTTCAATAAAACCACCAGGTTTCTGAGAATCGAATGGAAATGCACCGAAACACTATAGAATTTTTTTCTATAGAACTATGTAATATGAAAACTTTGAATTAAAATTTACAAAAAATGAATATATGATAATTCGACAGGATATGTATAAGAAAACAATAGATTTAGATACAATTTCAATAAAACCACCGAAATTGCGGACAATCGATTATAAATTACAATAAAACTATGCAATTTTTGTCTATAAAACTGTCGTATAAATTTAAGGATAGAACCTTAAACTTAATGTAGGTAATATAAATACTAGTTGTTAAAACAAATTATTAAAAATAGTGAAACTCGACGAAGTGTATTTAATTTTCTTTCATTTAAAAACTCTAGGTTAAAGTTGAAGGCAGACTCTTAAATTATTCTAATAGAAAACTAAAAAAGCACAGGAAATGCAAATAATGATTCTCTAAAAATCTCTAAAATATAAAAACTTTGAAATAAAACAAAATCATAAATATCTGATAATTCGATAGGAAAACTATGGAAATTTAACTAAAATCCCAGAAATTCCTGTTAATTTGGTAGGAAATTAATTAAATTGCTTTGAAAATTTCAAAAGACTCACCAAAGTTTCTGAGAATCGACTGGACATGCACCGAAATACTATAGATTTTTTTCTATAGAACTAAGTAATATAAAAACTTTGAATTAAAATTAACAAATAATGAATATCTAATAATTCGACAGGATATGTATAAGAAAACAATAGAAAGTTAACAAAATCACAGAAATTCCCGATAATTTCGGAGGAAATGAATGAAAATGCTTTAATTTTTTTAATAAAATCAAAATTTTTGACATTCAAGTGATAGCATACAGAAAATCTATGGAAAATTTACTAAAATAGCTGAACTTTTGTTGAAAGCGATAGCAAATGGTAAAATAATGAGAATTTCTCTGAAAGCTATAAAATTTCTTTCAATTTAATGGGATGTATATAGAAACACTTGGAAATTTAACCAAAATTGCTGACATTCCTCACAATTTGGTAGTAAATGAGTATAAAAATTGAAAATTTTGGAGAAGAGGAATTTCACTTTTGTTGAAAAATATTAAAGTATACAAAAATTAATTATTAAATATGCTGTAAAAAGGTTGAGTGTATAAACTTTGAATTTTGAAAAACTGTAGAAATTTAAATAATTTTGTAGCTCCTTTGAAAGCTTATGCAATGTTTGAAATACTTCAAAAATATCATTGGTATACAGGAGAAAGTGGCCAAGTCCATTATTTATCATTTCAAGTTCATTGTTCTCCTGTAAATTTCTCCTGACCATTTAATTTAAAAATGGACTTGGTCAATTATGAATTTACAGAATACGAATTTCTTAGAAAATGGATTTAGTAAATATCTCATGAAAAGATAAGGGTGTTTCAGATACATTGATGTTAAAAAAATAGAATCTTTAAACTATGGACTTGGCCACTTTCCTGCATACCAAAGAATATCAGATTAATCAAAATATGTCTATCTCCAATTCCTTATTCCTTCATTTCCATAGAAATTATGAATCTTATACTTTTAAATTAAATATTAAAAATCCATAAAAATAACAATAATAAGATATTAATAAATCACCAGAAATGCAAACATCTTAAGCGAATATTTTCTCGTAACTTAAAAAAAAACGAAAAATGAAGGCAGATTTCTAAAACAGTAAGTTTAAAAATCGGAAGAAATGCAAATAATGATTCTATAAATATCTCTGAAATATAAAAACTTTGAAGATGAAATAAAATCATGAATATCTGATAATGCGATAGTACTATTTAATTCGATAAGAAAACTATGGAAATTTAACTATAATCACAGAAATTCCTGATAATTTGGCAGGAAATGAATGAAAATGCATTCATGATAATTTGGCACGATATGAATGAAAATGCATTCCTGATAATTTGGCAGGTAATGAATGAAAGTGCATTCCTGATAATTTGGCAGGAAATGAATGAAAATGCTTAAAAAAAATATGTATAATAATATCGCCGTTATGGAATAACAATGATGCAACTCCAAAATAAATTTTCCAGGAGAGACGAAATATGATTGCTAATTACTGAGGATAAAATGTGTGAATCCATTTTATTGGTAGTGATTTTGATGAAAAATATATACAATAAAAAGATTACCATTAAAATATATTCACTTCTTTAATCCTCAATAATTAGCAATCGTTTTTCGTTTCTTCTGAAACAATCATCATTTTGCAGTTGCATCATAGTTGTTCCGGAAATACAGGAAATCCAGAAAATACAGAAAATGGAGTAACTCATAATGGAGTAAAAAAATGGAGAAATGGAGTAATGGAGTAAAAATCAAACCAGAAACCCTACTAAGTTAAAAAAAAACACTGCAACATCCAGGCAATCGAACAATTTAAGAAATTCAATAAATATTGGACAAAACAGCAAAATGTGAATCAAAAATATAATCATATTTAAAAAATTGAAACTCCAAAAGGTTATGGATTTGGAAATACATATAAAAAAATATTAATTTTAGAAAATATAATTTTTCTTGTAGATACAAATACTGGCAATTTTTGAGATATGCCTACTAATTTTTATATTAATTTCGGGGATTAATGGCACACATAATTAAAATTAAAGTTCCCCATTTAGTTATACAGGGTGATTTATAATAGGTGTAAAAAACTTGTTCGGGAAGTAATGAAAAAAAAGTAATGAAAAAATATCAAATGGATACAAGGCATATTCTCATTACTTATAGATCAACAACATATTTAAAGTTATTATATTTTCGACAAGCGCTGGTTATGTTCAGCAATTGCAAAAATGTCATATGGATATAGGTCATATTCTCATTAGTTACAACAACAGATTTAAATATATTACGTTTTTGACAAGCGATGGTTATGTTCAGCAATTCTTAAAATGTCATAAGTTTATAGGTAATATTCCCATTAGTTACAGAACTATGATATAGTTAAATTTATTATATTTTTGACAAGCACTGGATTGTTTCAGAAATTCCAAGCCTACTGTAGATTTTTTTTTGACAAGCGCTGGTCATATTCCCATTAGTTACAGAACTACAACAGATTTAAATGCATTACATTTTTGACAAGGGCTGGTTATGTTCACCAATTCCAAAAATGTTATATGTTTATAGGTCATATTATCATTAGTTACAGAACTATAACATAGTTAAATTTATTACATTTTTGACTAGCGCAGGATTGTTTCAGCAATTCTAAAACTACCGCAGATTTTTTTTTACATTTTTGATAAGTGTTGGTTTGTTTCGGCAATTCCAGGGCATCACTGATTTTTGTATTATATTTATACAGTGCGCTTGAAGTGCATACATTGTATGCTAAAAATATTAGAATAACTTAAACAAAAAATCGGAAAATGAAATGACAAATTCTTAAATTTCGAAATAGAAAGCTCTAAAAATCAAGAAAAATGTAAAAAAAGTATACAAACATCAGTGATGCCTTGGAATGACCGAAACAAAGATGGTCTTGTCAAAAATTTAATAAATCTAAATCTGTTGTAGTTCTGTAACTAATGGGATTATGACCTATGTCCATGTGACATTTTTATTTTAAAATTACTTCCCTAACAAGATGGAAAATTGTTTAATGCCTAGTAGGAATCATCCTGTATATGATTTTAAAATATAATATATTCTCATTATTTATCTTTTCTATCATTAGATTATTTGTACTCAAAGTTGAAAATTGATTAACTTTCCCCTATTTTATTACGGCAGTTAAATTAATTTTTAATACTATTTGATAATAGTATATTGTTTTATTAGGAGTAGAAGTGACACTTTTTGTGGCGAGTCTGTAGGTATTGGCTGCCGAGCGGAGCGAGGCAGGCAACTACAGACGAGCCACAAAAAGTTACTTCTACTCCGAATAAAACATGTAATTTTTTCTTCAAACGTCGAAAATAGTTAAAAAGATAATGGAATTAATATTTTTAATTGTCCGAATACGTATAGTTTTAATTCCCAAAGAAGCATGCTATGCAGAGCGTTGCTATGGTTTTGTTTAATTCATTATTTGACATTAAAGTGTATAAAATGGACGAAGACATGTTTCAATGTACACCGCCAGATATTTTAGAATCGGCAAGGGCTGCAACAGAGAAATTATTGCCCACTAAGTCCAGTACCATCTATGAAGTGGCCTACAAAAAATTTATTAAGTGGTGCGCCGAGAAAAATGTAAGTAATTATAGTGAAAATGTTTTACTCGCATATTTTTCGGAAATGGCTAAGAAGAAAGTAAAAAGTTCCACTATGTGGTCTCAGTATTCCATGGTAAAATCGTTATTAAATATTAGAAATGGTGTAGATATTACCAAATATTTAAAACTACGTGCATATTTAAAAAAACAAAATCAGGGTTATACACCCAAAAAGGCAAGAGTGCTGACCAAGGAACAGTTCGACAAGTTCTTATCCGATGCTCCTAACGAGAAATACTTGGCGACAAAGGTGAGTTCTTAGAATAATAAACAAATACAAAATTAAACCCTAAATCGTATTTTCAGATTATTTTGATATTTTGCATATCAGGAGCATGCCGTTGCGATGAACTCGTAAAAATGAACACGACAGATATTCAAGACTTGGGATCTTTGCTACACGTAAAAATACCAGATAGTAAGACATCAAAAGTAGAAAATATCTGTGGTAGCAGCAAAATGGTTGGCGACAGCGGTGCTGTAAGTGCTGCTGTTGCTGCCAGCGCAATCAGTTTTCAAGGGGCTAAAATATCAAATTGTACCTTTAATTTACATTTTAACAATAAATAAATTTGTGTTTTGTTTGAATTTTTTGTTTTGTTCATCATGTATGCGCACCATATGTATGTGCAATATTAAACCCGCCCTCGTAGGGCGTTCTTATTACAAATTATCCAATCATGTTGTCAAATTTACTTTTACTGCCTAGTCAGTAAAAGTGAAACTTTTACTGACTAGGAGACGAAGTAAAACTTTAAGATTGTGAATCGAGTCACTAAAGGTGTCACTTTTATGACGTTTGAAGAAAAAAATATTTATAGCACAAGGCAGAACAGAGCTAAGGGCAATAGGTGAAGGACCCTGTGGTTACATTATGTTATGTAGGCCACCCAATTTCCATAAAATTGTACAATATTGGATTTCCTTAGTGCCGATTAAGACTCACGTTTCAGACGATTTCAGAAAATTTCAATCCCATAATCAGTATTGCAAAAAAAATGTAGACCAAGTTCTTGCCTCATCCAAGTAAGACGATGAAGTTGTTAATCCGTTTTATAATTGAATTAAATGAATACACGCTTGAGGATGCATTTTCTCCTCGCCAAACTCTCGTTTTATTTTTAGAGCACACTCGTGAGGAGTGGAAAACCATTAACTTTTTCCTCGCGGAGGCGAATGGGGCCGGCTAGGGTCGTTATTGCGGTTAATAAATATTGCTAAAGACATCCCGGAGAGGGGCAAAAAAATGAACCGGCGGCACACATAACATAGAGATAAGAAGCGTATCTGCAGGGCGGAGCAATTCGTCGATTTGTGCTCAGGAAATCCTTCAAACAGCAAGGGAGCGCATATAATGTTCACGTTCAATGGGCATATTTCGCCCAACTTGATTTATAACGGCGACCTCGTTAGGTCCGGCAAAAACCAGAGCCACGTGAAAAAGTCCCATTAAGGATCTTAAACTAAGTTCTAAAGTAATATTTCTGGAGAAGGTGCGAAGTGCCGAGTCTCCTGTGCGGCTTTAAGTGAATAAACCCCATTAATAATCCCCATGAAAAAAATATCTTACAGTCACCAACTTTGGGGTATTTGCGTCGGGCACATATTGCTGTCGGGATGAGGAATTAACATTCAAGCACTGGCGCCGTTAAATTGGCGGATTAGTCAAACGCCGATTAATCTGCTATCTGTTTACCTCCGGGCGAAACGGGATCATCCGCGTTGACTCTGTGCATGCATGGAACTAGAAACAATAAAAACGGATCGCGCGATAAGCTGGCTCGCCCGTTTGAAGTTTTGGGATGCACGGGAATTGATGATACGTGCGATAAATCCGCATTTATGCGAAAATATTGTTGGTTACCAAATGCAAGCAGAAATAATGTTTTAAAATCATACATGTATATTACGAAATTGACCCACATTTCAAATAGTTGATTGTTGTACAAACACTCTTCCTCCAGATTTGATTAAAGTTATGACTTAAGATTTGAAAATTGTGTTCTATTTTTCACTTTATTGCACACTTTCACGTATCAAGTTCTACGCGAAATGTTTTGTTTGCAATATCCCAAATGTTGGATGTTTTTCCGGTTTTACAGAATATTTGAAAATTAAGTAAATTATTTAGTACCAGTTAACAAATAGAATATGGGAAACCAGCAGACTGGCAAAAAGCAGTGATCTTCCCAATACATAAAAAGGAGACAGTAGAAATTGCAACAACTTTACGGGAATATCCCTGCTGTGCACAGCGGCAAAACTGTATGAATCAATACTAAAGAACAAACTAAGAAAGTAAATCGAAAAAACAATGGAAAAGTCACAAAGTGGATTCATGAAAGGACATTCAACACAAGACCATATCTTCACAATTAAAGAGATGATAGAAAAAATATTAAGACAAAACAACAAACAATACACGATATTCGTGAACTTAGAAAAAGCATTTGATAGAGTCCCAAGAGCCAAAGTGTGTGAAATACTTGAAGAAAGGAAGATAAAAGTGCATTTAATAAAAGCAATTAAGAGTATGTATGAAACCACAGAAAACTACGTAAGGACAAATAATTCAACATCTGAGAATTTCACAACCACACGAGGCCTTAGACAAGGGGGCGCTTTAAGCCCTCTGCTCTTTATTATATCCCTAGACAACATAATGAAAAAAATTAAGGGTAACACCAAGAAGGTAGAAATAGGATACTATAAAACGAAAAGAATAGTGATAGCAGAATGTGCTTTTGATGATGACTTAGCCATGCTAGCCAAAAGCGAAGAAGACCTGCAACACAATATAAGCATATGGGAGGAGGAACTGAAAAAACACTACTTGGTAATTAATATAAACAAAACAAAAGTAATGGTAGTAGCAAAAGAGGACACAAAAGCAACAATACTATTAAATTTGAAAAGGATAGAACAAGTTGAAACCTTCAAATATTTAGGTACAATAATACATAATAAAGGAACCATGGAAAACGAAATAAATAATAGAATCATGGCCGCAAATAAAACCTACTATGCAATGAACAAGTACAATAGAAAACAAACAATAGAAGAATCTCCAAAAACACGAAAATGACACTCTTCAAGACAATTTATAGACCAACACTCTTATATGGAAGCGAAACCTGGACAACAAATGAAAAGACAATGAACAAAATACAAGCAACCGAAATGAGATACTTAAGAAGAGTTGAAAGAGTCACGAGATTAGATAGTCATAGTAAGAAACGAACAGATCAGGGAAAACCTACAAATGCAAAGTGTGCAAAAATTAATACAGAAACGACAACTAGGATGGTTAGGGCACCTGATAAGAATGCCAGAAGACAGACAAACAAAAATAGTATGGTTATCAAAAGACGAAAAGAAAAAGAAATAAAGAGGAAGATCAAGGAACAATTTATAGACCAACACTCTTATATGAAAGCGAAACCTGGACAACAAATGAAAAGACAATGAATAAAATACAAGCAACCGAAATGCGATACCTAAGAAAAGTTGAAGGAGTCACGAGATCAGACAGAGTAAGAAACGAACAGATCAGGGAAAGCCTACAAATACAAAGTGTACAAAAATTGATACTGAAATGACAACTAGGATGGTTCGGGCACCTGATAAGAATACCAGAAGAAAGAAAAACAAAAATAGTATGGACATCAAAAGACGAAAAGAAAAAGAAGGAAAGAGGAAAACCTTACACTCAGTTTTATCAGGAAATGCAAACACCAGTGTACTTCCTCCCTAGTTTTTCAGGAATTGTAATCTGAAGTACGTTGCAAACCTACCGGTCATATGTTCATATGTATGCTTTCCTCTAAAATACACCAAAACTAAGTTATTGTTAACAATGTTGCATAGGTATGGACCTATTAAAATAACAGTGCACTAATTGAGGAAATTGCATAGCAAAGCAAATGAGGCAGCCGTATAACTTTGCCAGTGTTTGTATTAAGTTAAGGCATGGATCTCTAGTAATTTCCTTGTATGTAGAGAAGCGCTGTTGAGATCCCAGCAGATAAATATAATCAATAATTTCAACACCGTACATAAATAAGCTAAAAAATCGAGAATTTAAGTAGATTCACCCGGAAAGCAACTAACATTCTCTCTATTACCCTTCATCCATACCTGAAACATCAACCAAACTCCTAAATTCAAATATCCATTCCAATCATTGTATGAAAGACAGATAAACCATCAAAACAGTGACTAACTTACGAACTAATAGTATTAGTCAATCATTCATATTCACAACAGTTCATGGGCTGAAAGACGAAAGTCGATAGCCCATTCCATATATCATGTATCACATCGTATATCATATCTATCAATCTATCATCTATATTATGTTATTATATGTATTAAGTGTGATGCAGATGTGTAACTGTATATGGAATAAATGTTCATACTACTACTCGAGGATATAACTTTCTGCATTGAACAAGTGTAGGTTAGTTTATAATGAAATTTCTGAAAATTTCTGAATTTGACATTTAATATTAGATTTGTATTTAATATACCTGAAGACATTTTTCCTGAAAATTTGGCGAAGTTTCTGTATTAAATAAGTGAGAAAATCAAAGATAAAACTTTCTGCATTGACAAGTAGAGTTAGTTTTTTCTGAAATGTCTCAAAATTTATTTACTGCATATGAAATATTAGAATTGTGTTTACTACATCTGGAGACATGTCTGCTAAAATTTGACAAGGTTTCTGTATTAAATAAAATTCAAAATTTATGAATAATAATAAACTGAAATGAAATAATTGGTTTTTCGAAAAAAAGAACAGAAATCTCGAGATAGACAACTTTAAATTTTTATTATTTCAAGGTTAGATTTGAAAAAAAAAATGAGGAACAAAATGTTTCAGTTATATCTAATTAGTCTATTTAGTGTATTTTATGTATGATTTTTACTATGCTTTAAGTATATTTTTATAATGTGATGTATAATACCGAGTGGTGCATCGGACAATGCACCATAGGGATTTACATGTAAAATTTTAAATCTTTAAATATTGTCTTCCCTGAAACAAGAAAAACAAAATACCTTTTTCGCAAAACACATTTATTCAATCTAAATGTACATTTCAATCGCTAAGCGAGCATCTTCAGTAGAAACAGGGCTAAGTTCCAGTATTGTTTCTACTGAAGATGATCGCCTAGCGATTGAAATATACATTTAGATTAAATAAATGTGTTTTGTGAAAAGGATATTTAGTTTTCTTATTTCTACGAACCTTTCACAAGCTCCAAGATAATACTTATTGTCTTCCCTAATTATTTTAGAGAAAAACTATAATAAACTTTTTTGTAGAGCAAAATACAGATTTTGCTGTTACTTTTTATTTTTCATTATCCATAACATAAAAAATCGACGAAATAGAAGTTTCACTTTAAAAAAATCATAGATGAATTGAAAATAAAAACCAAAGAAAATGCTTTTTACATCTAATATTGGTGTTTTATAACCTATATTTTATAGTCAGTAAATTATGGCTTATTTAAAAATTGATTTTAAAAACGCAGTGTAAGCGTACTCATAAGTACTCATAACTATTACATAACAAACTTGTAATCCTTACATTTTATTGTCAGTAAATTATGGTTTATTTAAATATTGATTTTAAAAAGAAAGTGTAAGCGTCAACTTTCGCTGTTACTTTTTATTTTTCATTAGCCATAACATAAGTAATCGACGAAATGAGAGTTACGCTTTAAAAAAAAATCATAGGTGAATTGAAAATAAAAAGCAGAGAAAATGCTTTTTACATCTGTCAGTGATGTTTTATAACTTTACATTTTATAGTCAGTAAAACACAGTATAAGTATTACTTACATCCAACAAACTTGTAATCCTTACATTTTATAGTCAGTATTTTTTTACTCCACTATAGAGTTCATAACAGTTTTTCTCTGAAATAATTACGGAAGACAAAATTTAAAGATACAAATTTTTACATGTAAATCCTACGGGGCGCTTAAGCACCACCCTGTATATGTGTGTGTTAGGTATCAAATTGTATCATTGGATAATAATTGATTATTAATATTAGAGGCGGCATCTGTGGCTTTGTTTGTTTATATAAGCCGGGGCGCGACGCGCTCAGCTTAAGAACGAGAACGAGGGGCACATTGAGTTACGTGCTTTTATGGAGTGTGGATGCAAGTTGGGTGCCGATTGTGGGGAAAGCATGTGTGATCTGGTGTTTTGGTGTGTGTTGCGATGTGGACGGTTATGGATTAGGTGTTGGAATGGATTAAAGGTCAGTACATAAACTACAATATGTATATTAGATAGAGGTTCGTCCTAGTAATTGCATTAAGAGAGGTTTGTCCTAGTAATTGCAATAAGAGAGCTTTATCCTAGTAATTGCATTAAGAGAGGTTTGTCCTAGTAATTGCAATAAGAGAGCTTTATCCTAGTAATTGCAATAAGATAGCTTTATCCTAGTAATTGCAATAAGAGAGCTTTATCCTAGTAATTGCATTAAGAGAGGTTTGTCCTAGTAATTGCAATAAGAGAGCTTTATCCTAGTAATTGCAATAAGAGAGCTTTATCCTAGTAATTGCATTAAGAGAGGTTTGTCCTAGTAATTGCAATAAGAGAGCTTTATCCTAGTAATTGCATTAAGAGAGGTTTGTCCTAGTAATTGCAATAAGAGAGCTGTATCCTAGTAATTGCATTAAGAGAGGTTTGTCCTAGTAATTGCAATAAGAGAGCTTTATCCTAGTAATTGCAATAAGAGAGCTTTATCCTAGTAATTGCATTAAGAGAGGTTTGTCCTAGTAATTGCAATAAGAGAGCTTTATCCTAGTAATTGCATTAAGAGAGGTTTGTCCTAGTAATTGCAATAAGAGAGCTTTATCCTAGTAATTGCATTAAGAGAGGTTTGTCCTAGTAATTGCAATAAGAGAGCTTTATCCTAGTAATTGCATTAAGAGAGGTTTGTCCTAGTAATTGCAATAAGAGAGCTTTATCCTAGTAATTGCATTAAGAGAGGTTTGTCCTAGTAATTGCAATAAGAGAGCTTTATCCTAGTAATTGCATTAAGAGAGGTTTGTTCTAGTAATTGCAATAAGAGAGCTTTATCCTAGTAATTGCATTAAGAGAGGTTTGTCCTAGTAATTGCAATAAGAGAGCTTTATCCTATTAATTGCAATAAGAGAGCTTTATCCTAGTAATTGCATTAAGAGAGGTTTGTCCTAGTAATTGCAATAAGAGAGCTTTATCCTAGTAATTGCAATAAGAGAGCTTTATCCTAGTAATTGCATTAAGAGAGGTTTGTCCTAGTAATTGCAATAAGAGAGCTTTATCCTAGTAATTGCATTAAGAGAGGTTTGTCCTAGTAATTGCAATAAGAGAGCTGTATCCTAGTAATTGCATTAAGAGAGGTATGTCCTAGTAATTGCAATAAGAGAGCTTTATCCTAGTAATTGCAATAAGAGAGCTTTATCCTAGTAATTGCATTAAGAGAGGTTTGTCCTAGTAATTGCAATAAGAGAGCTTTATCCTAGTAATTGCATTAAGAGAGGTTTGTCCTAGTAATTGCAATAAGAGAGCTTTATCCTAGTAATTGCATTAAGAGAGGTTTGTCCTAGTAATTGCAATAAGAGAGCTTTATCCTAGTAATTGCATTAAGAGAGGTTTGTCCTAGTAATTGCAATAAGAGAGCTTTATCCTAGTAATTGCATTAAGAGAGGTTTGTCCTAGTAATTGCAATAAGAGAGCTTTATCCTAGTAATTGCATTAAGAGAGGTTTGTCCTAGTAATTGCAATAAGAGAGCTTTATCCTAGTAATTGCATTAAGAGAGGTTTGTCCTAGTAATTGCAATAAGAGAGCTTTATCCTATTAATTGCAATAAGAGAGCTTTATCCTAGTAATTGCATTAAGAGAGGTTTGTCCTAGTAATTGCAATAAGAGAGCTTTATCCTAGTAATTGCATTAAGAGAGGTTTGTCCTAGTAATTGCAATAAGAGAGCTTTATCCTAGTAATTGCATTAAGAGAGGTTTGTCCTAGTAATTGCAATAAGAGAGCTTTATCCTAGTAATTGCATTAAGAGAGGTTTGTCCTAGTAATTGCAATAAGAGAGCTTTATCCTAGTAATTGCATTAAGAGAGGTTTGTCCTAGTAATTGCAATAAGAGAGCTTTATCCTAGTAATTGCATTAAGAGAGGTTTGTCCTAGTAATTGCAATAAGAGAGCTTTATCCTAGTAATTGCAACAAGAGAGGTTCGTCCTAGTAAGAGGTGTATGTCACTGCTTTGCACATGAACGTGAAATACAATAGTCGTAGAGAATAATGGTTGAAGCCGTGAGTGCTAGCGATCCAGTTGGCGAGAGAACTGGCGGGGGAAGGGGAGTTGCTCCCCCGGTAAGTCCTTCCAATTATAGTTAATATACAATACTAAAAGAATACTCTTTATATGTGGGGAAATCATTTGGAGCCAATGCCATCTTCGGATCGAGTTCAATATAAAGCCTGCGCATCCTGACCAATGAAAATACAGTATATTATGTAAGTGATTATTATTATTAATAGGTAAAATGGCGAAAATTTATGTATTAAATATGACGTCAAGTTAAGGCTACGATAGGAAAAAGAACTAGCCTAACATGTGTTGTTAACAAAACAAATATCATGTAAATGATCACATGTTTAATAAACTATCTATCTGTCTAATCGGTCAAACTTTCTCTCATTTAACACAAAATACAGCTTATTATTTAGATAGAAACTTATATGTAAGTGGTCTCATACTTTTCTTGTTTTATTCTTGTATTTGTAAAAATCATGCAAAATCTATGAAAAAATAACTAAAAATTTGAAAATAAATGGAAAAAAAGGTTTTTCGAAACACAAAAACAGAAAACTTGAGACAGGCAAGGTTAAATTTTGACTTATTTAACAAACTATAAATAGAGCATATTATTTCAAAAAAATTGAAGTTTATACGTGAGAGGTTTCATACTTTTCTTGTTTTCTTCTTGGATTTGTAAAAACAATGCAACATGTTTGAATAACTGAAAATTAAGACAACTGTTTTATTTTTCTTGGAGCCCCTTAATTAAGGTCTGAGTAACTGGCTAGGGTAAAATTACATGGAGCCCCTTTTCACCCACCTCATTTTCCGACATAGAGAGCACCTCTGGTCCTTACTGAAAAAAAAAACATGTATGCTTACGTAAAATTTTCGTTTGGTTTTAAAATGTTATCACAAAAAAATTTAAAGGTATTAGAAATATAAAATTTTACGAGATTTGTCTCATTTTATGTGTGTATTGAATGTATTTAAAAAAATGCAAAATGAGAAAAAAAAAATGTACATAAAGTTCTGATGGAATTGAATTACTTGATTATTTTCAATGATTCTAATATTTCTGTGCCAATTAACATATTTTGAATTTGCTGCAGTCTGCACATAAAATCTTGGATTTTTTTAATTTCCTGAGACTGTTTTATCTGATTATTGGCTGCACATTTGCTAGAGTTTTAATATTTAATCAAGAAATGAAATTTAGTATTCCTTACAAATCTTCTAATATTTCTGCATCTGACTGTTGAGTGTTTCGCATTCAATGGAAATAAAAACTTTGTATCAGAACAGGACATGTTTTGTATTAATATAAATTTCCCCAAGGCAAAACAATCACAAGAAACAAAAAGAAGTAGACACAATTTGTATACCACAGAGACTAAGTGTGTAAATTGTGAATTTCATAATATTTCTGTCTGAGTTTTCATACTTTAATTTCATATCTTGCATATTGTGATGCTCCCGAAGAGCTGTCAACACAGAGCGTGGAGCAGATCGGAATATCTCTTTTGAGTAACGACGAGGGCCGCTAGCTCTCGATGTCGGAGAGTGGGGTAGGTGAAAAGGGGCTCCACGTAATTGTACCCTCGCAAGTTATTCACGGATTAATTAAAGGACTCCATAAATAATTGTCATTCATTAATTTCTTTATTCTTATTCAATAATAACATTGATTAAAAAACTTAAAAGTCAAATTTGCTACTTTAACATTTTATATATGGCATACATTTTTTTCATTTGTCATAAATTATATCAAATTATCAGAGATATTTAATGTGAATTATTCCTTTAATACAATACATCATGTAGATATAGATATTTAATACAAGATATATAGATATTTAACAATAAATTGTACAAAAATGCGATCCCAGCCATTTTCGTATATTAAATGCAAAAATCATTTTTAAACATTATTGGCGGTCATCTCTTTTGCCTTTGATGTTACGCCCCGATAATTCCTCGAATATTTACCCCAATTGGCGTACTCTCATGGAAATTTCATTCAGGATCCATGCACCCAGTTGCACTTCGACCTCACCACTTGATCCTTTAATAACGGATCAAAGGCCATAGCCGGTGATGCGGCAAACTTTCAGCCAAAACGTTATTAGCCTGCGTCAAAAGAGCACTCGTCCTTTATTGTGGTCTCCGGCGTCTTAACTGCGATTGCCGTTGTTTATTTACATCAAAGCCTGGCAGAAGCGACGCAATTTGTACATTGAAATACCCCAACGAATCAACATATCAGAACGTTGTACTCGAATTTGCTCAGCTGACGACTGTACGGAATTCGAATCCTAAAACAGCAGATCTGATTTTATTAATCTTAAGATTCGTTTAGCTTTGTTGAAAAAACTTCAAGAAATTATTAGGAACGGAAGCTATTCTCAAAATTTGAAAATTCTGAACGCAATCGCAGCAATTCAAAAATTCGACAAGATTTCATGCAGCACAAAAATGAAAATCGAACAAACTGATGAAATTCAAGAAATATTTCTGAAACAGAAAAAACCAAACTTCAAATTAAAAACTAGACTATTAGTAGTGTAAACTATGGGGTTTCTGGCTCACTGGACATGGTAAATCAAAATGATGACAAGTTCATTCTGATTTAAACTATGAGGTTTCTGGCCCACTGGACGTAGTAAATCAAAATTTTTACAGGTTAATACTGATTTAACTTATCATTATTACGATGTCCATAATTACCATGTTCAGTGAGCCAGAAACCTCATAGTTTACACTACTAATATTTAAACAAGTAAATCAAAATTATGACGGGTTAATTCCTACTTAACTTGTCATTATTACGATATCCATAATTACCATATTCAGTGAGCCAGAAACCTCATAGTTTACACTACTAATATTTAAACAAGTGATTAACGTAGAGGATAAAAACTGAAAATTTCAACCATCATGAGGAACCATCATCCAGAAAATGAAGAATGATTTTCGAATCCTTAATATTAAAATTAGTCATTTTGGTAGAACCACCGTTAAAAATAATAGTCATCTTTTGGTAGAAGATACTGTTAAAAATAATTGTCATCATTTGGTAGAAGAATAAAAATAATAGTAATAATTTGGAAGAAGATACTGTTAATCATAATAGTCACCATTTGGTAGAAGATTAAAAATAATAGTCGTCATTTGGCAGAAAGTACTTTTAAAAATAACCAAAGGCTTGAACGTGCCTTCACTCGATGAGTAAATATGTAATGTTTTTATAATCTATTGAAACTTAGAAATTTATATGAGAGGCAATGAATTTAACCATCACACTTTTAATACGGTGAATTATAAAATATGCGAAATGATTATCCAGGCTCGGCCTGCCATCAGTCATCACGCGAGCTTTACAAATGGAGCCGTTAAACTCCACTTAACCGATAATTTGCCCGTGATTTGACACGAACAGCTCACCGTGCATACCCGCAAATTGTATCCACCCTCAATTAATTTTGCCCCGTGCTTCTCGTCCGTCTTATCTGTTCACGCCGGGTTAATTTCGTAGCCCTGACAAATTCGAGCTCCTCTTCATGCCTCTTAATTACAATAGAAAGCACAACGTTTGCGTGTACAAAACGAGACAAACAGGGCCCCAGTTAGTTGCGAAACTGCGATACACGGAGTTCAAATATAATGGGAGATCTGCTAATTTTCTGGCTAACAGTAGTTTACCAGCAGGCAGGCACCTGTTAAAGTAACATAGAGCCAAAACAATGAATAAAGTAGCAGATAAGAATTAATTATGGAATACTCTTATTATTATTATTATTATTATTATTATTATATACTGTGTGATGTGTGCTACGATGTTTGAGAATTATGGATTAGGTGTTGGAATGGATTTAGGGGCTTTATGTACTGCCCTTTAATCCATACAACAATATACTACAATATGTATATCAAATAGAGGTGTTGTTACATATGAAATTAGATTATTATACTCATGTAAAGGAGAAGTGTTTTTACATGAAGGTGACACCTGGAATACGCATGCGAAGGAGAGGTTACCTCACATGAAGATGAGAATTGGAGTACTCATATTCAGGAGAAGTGTGTGTCCTTGCCTCTTTTAGAACTACGAAACTCACATTCAGGACAACGGTGTGTCCTTGCTTCATTTTCAACTACGATACTCATATTCAGGAGAAGTGTGTGTCCTAGCCTCCTTTACAATTACGATACACATGTTTAGGAGAAGTGTGTGTCCTTGCCTCCTTCACAACTACGGTACTAATATTCAGGAGATGTATGTGTCCTTGCCTCCTTTTTAACTATTGTACTCATATTAAGGAGAGGTGTGTCCTTACCTTAAACATGGAGATAAATCGCAGTATGTGCATAAATCGATGGTTAAAGCGATGTATGCTAAGGATCAACCTAGGATCAACCTAGCTAGGGATAGAGAACAACCGGCGGGGGAAGGGGAGATGCTCCCCCGGTAAGTATTTCCAATTGTATTAAATACACATTAAAAGAGTACTTTTATAAGTGGGGAAATCATTTGGAGCCAATGCCATCTTCGGATCGAGTTCAATATACAATCTCCGGTTCCTGACCAATAAAAATGCAGTATATTATGTAAGTGATTACTATTATTACTGGGTAAAATGGCGAAAATTTATAAATTTAAAATTGCGTTAAATTAAGGCCACGATTAAATCATTTTTTCCCACCTTAACATCAGTTTTGTTATATGTATCATTGATTAATATAATATTCGCAGTTTGTGAACCATCTAATGCTTTTGATATTTTGTATAAATATCCTGAACTTTTTTATTGATATTTTGATTGTATATTTTGGAAATTTTGATGAAATCTCTATAAAAGTATAAAGCTGTACAAAGGGCAAACATTTTGGCACAAAATTGATCCAACATTTGATCTACTCCATGATCAAAATAAAGTAATTTGGTTTGAACTTTTCAATTTTTTAAATAAAAAAATTAATAATTATAAATTAATATTACAATTAATATTATTGATATAATATTCGCAGTTTGAGAACCTTTCAATGCTTTTGATATATTGTATAAATATCCTGAACCCTTTTATTGATATTTTGAATGTATATTTTGGAAATTTTGATGAAATCTCTATAAAAGTATAAAGCTGCACAAAGGGCAAAATTTTTGGCACAAAATTGATCCAACATTTGATCTACTCTATGACCAAAATAAAGTAATTTGGCCTCAACTTTTCAATTTTTAAATTATTAAATTAATCATTACACCATTGCAATTTGTCACATCTTAATAATTTGTCACATTAAAATGACCGAATGAAGTCGAAATAAGTAGTTAATTTTAAAGAAAAAGAAACCAGTTAAAACATAGTATTATAATAATTAATTATGAATATCTATAAGATTTCTAAAATCTCTGAAGGTTTATGAGGTTTCAAATTTCAATGACGTAGATTAAAATTCATTATATTTCATTGATCCTTAATAATGTTTTCTTTATCACTTTCAAAACTTTATTTATTTTATATTTCACTGCATGTTTCGCCACACTGTGGCTTCTTCAGGTAAAGAATCTTGATCTTGATAATGTTTAAAGTTATTTCAGATTTAATGAATATGGACTTGCAAAAATAACAGTCAAATCTATTAATTTATATTTCATTGCAATTGCTGAAAATTTAGTATACATATATCTATATTTTTTTGTTATTATGATTAATATTAATAGGCTTTCTGAAACCGTACCATATTTTATTTCCCTTCAATGTAGAATGACAAAAATTTTAAAATTTAAAATTTTATACTGTTGAGTTTGCAATTTGTGAACATTTCTGACTGAATTTTTCTGACAGTTTTGATATTTTCATTGAATATTCAGGTATAATTAATGTTATACATTGTTGACACATTGGAAAAACTTCACTAACTTTTTTTTATCAATTTCTATATCTTTTATTTTTCTGACTTTTTTTTTAAATTAATAGGCTTTCTGAAACCGTCTCATCTTTCATTTCCCTCAATTGTATAACGATTTAGTTTCTAAGATTTACTGGTGAGTTAGCAATTTGTGACTTTTCTGACTGAATTTTTCTGACAGTTTTGATATTTTCATTGAATATTCAGGTATAATTAATGTTATACATTGTTGACACATTGGAAAAACTTCACTAACTTTTTTTTATCAATTTCTATATCTTTTATTTGTCTTTTATTTTTATTGATATTTTCATTGAATATGGACTAATTTATTATATAGGGTGTCTCCTAAAAAACGTCGCTGGCCATAATTCCTGTATTCATTAGCCGATTTGAATACAACAAAGCAAAAATAAAATTACTCCACATGTTCTACAAACAGGCCATCATTTTGTTTTTTGCAAAATCAACTTTCATTTCAGCGATAGTCAACTTTTTTTTTTCAAATAGTTACAAATATTTTCTTATTTTTTCTCTGGTAAAGATTATTTTTCTGAATGCAAATATGTCTCACAAGTGAGCTTTGATGGAATATTTATTACAGAAAAAAAAAAAAATTTATTAACATAAAGTTGTTATTAGTTCTTCGTTATTTTTGGAGTTTTGAAGTTTCCCAACTGACTTGTTCGGTATTGATTAATTTTGGCTTTCCTTGATACCTTAAAATTTTTCAAAATTTCATTAGTTTATATTTGAATTCTGCCTGGATTTGGAATATTTACATAAAATAACAACTTTATATTAATAAACATTTTATTTTTTTCTGTCCTGAATATTCCATCAAAACCTACTTATCGGACATATTTAGATTTAGAAAAATAGTCTTACAAAAAAAAAAAGAAAATATACGTAAGCATTTGAAAAATAAAGGTTAGACTATCGCTGAAATGAAAGTGAATGTAGTTGTACTGTTTGTACTTATTAGGATTGAATTTTCTGGATTAATTCATTTTATATATTGTTTGCACATTTGAAAAACTTTCCCTTTTTGTAACATTTCAGCAATTTTTATTACTTTTTTCGATATGTTATTACCATTGAATTTCTGCAAATTTCTCGATTCTATTTAAATTTGAAAATATTTGGGGACATTTCAGGAACTAAGTAAGTAGTATTTTCATTTTCACGGTTTCCAGTTGCAGTTTCAGATTTTTTCATAAATTTTCATTATCTGCAATTTGCATACATATTTTGCCAATTTAATCTTTTCCTATTACACTTGCATTAAATGTTTGAAATTTACAGTTAAGTTTGCAACTTGTAAACTTTTCTGACTGAAATTTTCAGACATTTGGATATTTTCATTGAATATTCTAGACTAATTTATGTTATACATTGTTGTTGAATAGTTTTCACAATTTTTTTTTTATCAATTTCTATTACTGTGAATTAATTCAAATATCACACATTTTACTTTTTTCATCATTTCTCTTTTTCTTTGGCAATTTCTATAACTTTTATTTTTTGTTATTGTACCTACGTTTTGGACTCATGCATTTTATATATCTATTCTTTGCACAAAAACGTTCCCTATTTTTTAAGCATTCTGCAATTTTTATGATTTTTTTGCATATTTTGCATATTTTGTTACTACCATTGAATTTTATGCAAATGTCTCATTTCTAGATATATTTGAAAATAGTTGGGGACATTTCTGGAACCCAGTAAGTAGAATTTACATTTGCAGCGTTCCTAGTTGCAATTTCAGAATATTTCATAAATTTCATATACCTATTTAATAATTTTTTATTATCTGAAGTTTGCATACATATTTTGCAATTTAAATTTTCTTATTTCACTTGCATTAAATGTTTGAAATTTACTGTTGAGTTTGTTATTTGTGAACTTTTCTGACTGAAGTTTTCAATGTGATATTTTCATTGAATATTCTTAAAATTCTTAGACAGTTGTGATATTTTCATTTAATATTCTGGACTAATTGATGTTATACATTGTTGACACATGACACATGTTGAAAAACTTTCACTAACTTTATTTTAATCAATTTCTATAACTTTTATTATATTTTTTGTAGATTTTGTTAGTGGGATCAAAGTTTGTGAATTAATTCATATATTGCACATTTCACTTTTTTCATCACTTCTCTTTTCATTGGCAATGTCTATAACTTTTATTATTTTTTAATTGTACCTACGATTGATTATTAGGATTACATTTTCTGGACTCACTCATTTTATATATTGTTTGCACCTTTGAAAAAATTTCCCTATTTGTTTTAGCATTCCTGCAATTTTTATATTTTTTTTGCATATTTTTTTATTACCATTGAATTTTCTGCAAATTTCTCGTTTCTAGATACATTTGAAAATATTTTCGGACATTTCTGGAACTAAGTAAGTAGTATTTATATTTGTAGGGTTTCTAGTTGCATATTCAGAATGTATAATAAATTTCATATAACTACCTATTTAAAAAAAAAAACATTATCTGCAATTTGCATACATATTTTGCAAATTTAATTTTTCTTATTATATTTGCGTTGAATGTTTCAAATTTACTGTTGTGTTTGCAATTTTTCTGACTGAATTTTTCAGACAGTTGTGATATGGTTATTGAATATTCAGTACTAATTTATGTTATACATAAATTAGTACTGCTGGTAGATTGTTGACAGATGTGGAAAGCTTTCACTGACTTTTTTAATGAATTTTTATAACTTTTTTTTGTACATTTAGTTAGTGGTATCAAATTTTGTGAATTAATTCATATATTGCACATTTCACTGTTTTCATCACTTCTCCTTCCTTCGGCAATTTCTATAACATTTATTATTTTTGTAATTGTACCTACGATTGCTTATTAGGATTACATTTGCTGGACTCACTCATTTTATATATTGTTTGCACCTTTGAAAGACTTTTCCTATTTGTTTTAGCATTTCTGCAAGTTTTGTTATTTTTTTGGATATTTTTTTATTACAATTGAATTTTCTGCAAATTTTACGTTTATAGGTATATTTGAAATTTTTTTCGGACATTTCTGGAACTAAGTAAGTAGTATTTTTATTTGCAGGGTTTCTAGTTGCAAATTCAGGAATTTTCATAAATTTCATATACCCATCTGCAATTTGCATACATATTTTGCAATTTTTATATTTTTCATTACACTTGCATTAAATGTTTGAAATTTACTGCTAATTTGTAAACTTTTCTGAGTAAATTTTTCACACAGTTTTCACACTTGCATTAAATGTTTGAAATTTACTGGCTATTTGTAAACTTTTCTGACTGAATTTTTCACACAGTTTGGATATTTTCATTGAATATTCTGGACTTATTTATGTTATACATTGTTGACACATTTCAAAAACTTCACTAACTTTTTTTTAATCAGTTGGTATAAGTTTTATAATTTTTGTTGTATATTTTGTTTTAGGGATAAAATTTTGTAAATGACTTCATATATTGCACATTTCACTGTTTTCATCACTCATTTAATTTTTTTTTGTACGTTTGCTTATTATTATTCAATTTTGTTGACAATTTTTTTTTTATATATGTGTTTTGCACATTTGAAATACTTTCGCTATTTTTTGGTATTTCTTCAGTTTCTATTAATTTTTTTGCATATATTGTTATTACCATTCAATTTTATGCAAATTTCTCGTTTATAGATGTATTTAAAAATATTTGGTGACATTTCTGGAACTAAGTAAGTATTTAGTATTTTTATTTACAAGGTTTCTAGTTGTAATTTCAGAATGAATTATTCAATGAATTTGATATGATTTTTTCATGAATTTTCATTATCTGCAATTTGCATACATATTTTAGCAAACCTGTTTTTCTTATTACACTGTTAAATGTTTGAAATTCACTGTTTAGTTTGCAATTTGTGAACTTTTCTGACTGAATTTTTCAGACAGTTTTGATATTTTCATTGAATATTCTGGACTAATTTATGTATTAATTGTTGACACATTTGAAATTTTTTATTTATTGAATATATTGGACTAATTTATGTATTAATTGTGACACATATGTAAATGTGTTAATTTGAATTTTTTAAATTGCTTTTTTATGGTTTAATATTATGGCCTGTGTAAACAATTTTGTATCAACACCAATAAATTACTATTACTCTTGCTATTACTATAACAACGTTTACTAACTTTTTTATATCAGTTTCTATAACTTTTATTTATTTTATTTTTGTAAACTTTTGATATTTTCATTGATTATTACTAATTTATGTGACAATTGTGACAATATGTGTAATTGTGTTAATTTGAATTTTTTAAATTGCTTTTTTATGGTTTAATATTATGGCCTGTGTAAACAATTTTGTATCAACACCAATAAATTACTATTACTCTTACTATTACTATAACAACTTTTACTAACTTTTTTATATCAGTTTCTATAACTTTTATTTATTTTATTTTTGTAAACTTTTGATATTTTCATTGATTATTACTAATTTATGTTATACATTATTGACACATTTAAAAAACTTTCACCCACCTTTCTTTGTCAATTTCTTTAACTTTTAATATTTATTTTTTATAGATTTTGTAACAGATTCGAATATTACACATTTCAAAAACTTTCACTATTTTTATATAGCTGCTCTATCGCTTTTATAAATTTTTGTGTACGTTTGGAATTTAAAAAAGTCATTTTTGTTTTCTCTCCAGTTTCTATAATCTATTTTTCTTCCTGTAATAATTTATTTTTGATTTCTTTAAAAACAATTGATCTGTTGGAACAACGAATTGCGTTATCAAAAAGCATTAATAGAACGTGCTAAAAATACGGATTACACAGCAGGCATGAACGTACCAATCAAACAAAGCCGCATTTCGAATGTTTCACGCTTTTGGAATTTTTCAGCACCGCAGCTCCGAACGAGTGTTGCTTATAGCAGGAAAAATCGACGTAATTGCTTTTTCCAGCGGCAGGGGAGAATAATCGGCTGCACTTTTCACCCTAAAATTTTAATTTTCAGCGCCCACCTCGACGCCGGGAAAGGGGATACTTTCAGGATTTCATTAGGTGCGCAAATAGTTTCCGTCCGGATTATTTTTTAACGGCCACCTCGCTGTGAAGTTAAAAATTGCTCCTTGAAGATTCCATTAAGATCGTATGCTGACGTTTCGAGTGCCGAGGTATTTACTCAGGGTAATTTTGGGGTTCATTTGACTTCATATTTGTTATAAAAATAGAATTAGATAGGGATTTTATCTTCAGCAGACCTTCAGCATCTTCAGCACTTTGTTTTTATTAATAAGCAGCATTTATATATAGACCTTCAGGGCCTTCATTAGATAGAGATTTTATCTTCAGCAGCCCTTCAGCAGCTTCAGCATCTTCAGTACTGTGTTTTTTATTAATAGGCAGCATTTATACATAGACCTTTAGGGCCTTCATTAGATAGAGATTTTATCTTAAGCAGACTTTCAACACCTTCATAATTAAGTTTTTTATAAACAGGCAACATTTATAGATCTTCAGAGCCTTCACCAATGTGTTTTTTTATAAGCAGGCAGAAGTGATCTAAAAAAATTAAATAACTATACAAGGTGAACTGAATCATCAGGATGGTTTCGACCTTTACTATGTAGTAGTCCATATTAAAAAACAGAGAAACAATTTGCTATGTTTTTACCACAAAATGATTTTTGATGTAGTAAAAACATAGCAAGTTGTTTCTTTTTTTTTAGGATGAACTGAATTCTTTGGCCAAACTTCACGAACCTGAACAAAACGGTATGTGTCAGAAGTTAATTTTTTTTCATAACTTTTAAGACGCAAAACTTTGTTGATTTTGCCAGTGAGGTAGAAACAAGCAATATCTAATTCTAGTTCAACACATTTGAAAATTTATATTTCTCCTGTAAGTTTTTAAGTAAGCATTTCTTGATACATATCTATAGGAACTTTTTTCACAGTTTCGTTCCACACGTTACGTTCGTGAAGTTTGTTCAAGAAATTCAGTTACACCCTGAATAAAATATACATTACTCTCTCTAAAATGAAATCAATAGAGTTTCCATGTAATTGCTGACATCTCAATTGCCCCATTATTTATTTAGTGTTCAGAACTTTTGAGATGAAATTGTAAAAAAATTACGTCTACAATTTAAAGAATTTATAAAGGTGTAAAATTTACGGCCGAAAATTTACGGCCCAAAGTATGAAAGAGTAAGCTGTCTTGTATTAACGATTAAATATTACAACACTTTATTACGCCATAAACACGGTATGGACAGGGGAATCGGGCCTATATATTTTACGGGCTGAAAGCGCGTTCGCGGGTTTCGGTTTCATGAGAATTTATCGCGTATTATGCCCCTCTATTAACGGTAATTTATCACCCGGCTGGGTCACTTTTTGCTCCGCGCCCCTAATTGAAAACTAATTTCGTCCGAAACAGGTTCGAGCGCGCGACGGCAAAACTAAACATTAATAATGTCCTTCGGCAGAGTCAACATTTGCACTGGTAATTTTGTTAATTCGCCGTATCATTTGGGCGCTTTTTAATTAAGCACTGCAGAATTTTTAAAACACGGCAGTTATTGGGACGGAAACGCTGTTTCCTGTGAAAATAGCTGCGGCGGATGGAATAATAGCGGACTTTTAAATGAAATATTTGCTCGTTCGGAAAGACACTGAGCAAACCGGGGATATGACTTACGCTGGAATCAGCCATCCATAAATCACGTCGTGCACGACATTTATCCAATAGCCAGTCGCTTCATAACGCCAGGCGCAGCTTGTAGACATTATCAAATAACTACGTTATAAAAATTCAGACATGAAAGTTACTTTATCATACATAGTATGGATAATGTATTTTAATGGTGCAAATATATTATATTGCGGTGAGCAGCTGATACCAGAAATCCTGGAAAATATTGATATAAAAATATATTTTTCATACCTTGAAGCTTGATCAACATCATTTTTGAAAGAAAAAATGTCTTGGGAATTCAAGACCCTGTATCATTAAATGCAAGCCATCTACACGATAACAAAAACAATAAAGGCAACCAAAATATATCTCCTAAAACATTATTAACAAATTTCAGAAAAATATCATGAAGCTTGTTCAAGTTAAAAAAATGAATTACGAAGCTTGAAGCTTGAACTTCAGTATTATTATTATTATTATAATTATTGTTAAAACTATTATTATTATAATTATTGTTATAACTATTATTATAATTATTATTATTAAGGAGTGCGTTGTTTAGTTCTAAAATTCATTTGATAATTCATCGTATCTACAAAATTTAGATAAAATCTAAATGAGATATATCCATAAAAGGTAATTAAATGAATCTATTGACATCGCTTACGAATTATTAATTAAATTTTGCACCAAGGTATAAATAACAATGTAAATCTATATTCGTTTTAAATTGAAACAGTTTCAATTTGCAGCACGTAAGTAAAGTTTGCACAATGGCGCACGAAGGTCTTTGTACGGCTCTGTTTGTTAACGATTATCTCGAAAAGAGCGGAACGTATATTACATGGACGTATATTACATTATAAAAATAAATTTCGTTGAAAGCATACGAATTATCTGGAATAGGAGCATATATAGATGTATGTTATTCGGTTTTTGTTTTAAAGCAAATTTGCTGAATATTGAAATAAAATATTAATGTAAGTAAATATTACTGTAGGTTGTTTACACAGTTGATTTATTTAAATATAATCAAGATGAAAATTTCAGTAAATATTTCTGTACTATATTATGATATTATTACCGTGCGAGCACAAATTATTTTCATCCAAGAGGGCATTAAGCTTTACCGCTAAGCTGTATGGGCTTAGATGCAAAGCAAATGTTGATGATAATAATTTTTGCTCGCACGGTTTATGTAAGTATATTATACTTGTAAAGCATTAAGCATATACAACGTTTTACTTTGTTTAAAACATCTAATCTAATAATAGAGGTAATGGTAATAACGATAATAACATATAGTAATAATATCGTGGAATATGCTAAGAATGAATTAAATAAAACAACTTTACTTTGTTACTTCTACTAACACATTTGTTTTACAAAAATAATTTATTTTACAAAAAAATATATATTTTCGTAAAATAAATGTGTTAGTGGAAGTAACAAAGTAAAGTTGTTTTATTTAATTCATTTACAATGTTCCACAAAGTAACGGCTATCAGTATACAGTATGCTAAGAACGGTGTTAAAACCTATTCAAAAACCTCATTTAGCAGCAACAACATACCAACCTCATAGACACCTCATACCTATTTCAAAAATTTGTAATTAGGAGCAAATCTAATGAAATCTAATATTTGAGATAATGGTAATAATGGTGATAGCAGATGGTAATATTATCGTAGAATATGCTATGAATACTGTTAAAACCTATCCAAAACTTCATTTAGCAGTAACAATATATTTTTTATTGGTATAAATTGGTATTAGTTGTGTAAATAGCATAAAACCCACCTCTTTCAAAAATTTATAGTAAAGAACAAATATATTTCAAAGATTTTTTAAAACTGTAGCAAAGATGATATCTATAATTTCTGACCTGGCGCAGTAGTAACCATAATTGCAAACACTGAATGCAAAAATCATAATGAATCACATGAAATAAAACAAAATTTCTAGGTGTGGTGGATCGCTCCTTGGCGACTGTAATTACATATAGCAGCAGAATAAGCCATTTTTAAATAAATAAATAATAAAAAGTAGCAAACATATTCAAAAAGATGCCATATGATTAAACTCGCAATATTTTGATAACATTTTTTTTTTCGGAGTCATAGTATCTCTTCAGGTGTGGCAAATCAATTGATGAGTATCATCAATTGATTTTCATTTTGAATTATCAAATCAATTTGATTAATTGGTGTTATTAACATTTCCATCGATCATTTTCTATCGAAATGGTATTTACCATAATGGTCACCATCACCATGGAATACTACCATATACCATGATGGTGATGGTTTCGGACAAAACAGAACCGCTGGGATACAATTTTATTGGGGTTATTAAAACTTTATTTTAAACTAATCAAAAACCAGAACTAGATCTAAATACAGTTGTTAGAATTAATAATTTTGAGAAAACGTGATCCTATTGAATTCCTACGTGCATGAAAAAATAATTTTTAAGATACAATTTATATTTATTGAAAAAGAGACTTATTACTTACTAGCTACTTCTTAATTTTTGGGATACAATTTATATTTATTGAAAAAGAGACTTATTACTTACAACTACTTAATTTTCGAGCTACAGTGTATATTTATTGCAAAAGAGACTTATCAATTACAACTATATAATTTTTGAGACAAAGTGTATTCAATTTGATTGTAAATATAACATTTTGCAAACATTTTGCTTAAATATTCTTTGACACTTAAATTCATAAATTGATTCATTATTAAATTCACGTGTAGATTCATTATTAGATTCATATGTAGATTCATATCATATAATATACATCGTAGATCATCATATCAACTCATCATCATGTCATTTTTATCGTAAATTATATATAATATAATATAAATAAGATACATATATGGCACAGGTAATAATAGATTATAAATTTCAGGCAAACTTTCACAAATACTAAGTTTTTCTCTGCAATATCACGAGTTTATTGAGAGCGACTATTTTGCAATTGTATAAAATATCATTATTTATTGTTATCAAACTCACTTCCTTATTAGCTTATTAGCATTTTCATCTTTAGGCTATTCTCAAAATCATTACTACAAAAGACAAAAATGTTGATTCAAATGTTATCCATATGATTATCCATAGTATATCCCATAACTCTTAACTCATATTTCTTAACTCATATTTCTTAACTCATAATTCTTAACTCATAACTCTTAACTCATATTTCTTAACTCATAATTCTTAACTCATAACTCTTAACTCATAACTCTTAACCTTTAACTCTTAACTCATAACTCTCAACTCATATCTCTTGACTCATAACTCATAACTCATAACTCTTAACTCATAATTTAGTGCATAGCCAAAATGTTACGGAAAACTTCCGCATATTATTCTCATTTTTTTTTATATTTGTCATAATTTTAATTGTTACAAAATTTCATTGATGTCAATTTATTTTTTTAGAGATTATCTCTTGTTCAAATTGCAATTATTGCTCTCAAGTTTCAAATTACTTCTGACAAAGTTTCAATTTTACTGTCAAAATTTGAATGGTTTCAATGGTTGAATTATTTCTGTCATTAGTTGTATCAAACATTATTTCTTACTTCTGTAATAATTTTCATATTAAGGTTCATTATTTCAATAATTTCAATCAAAATCTGAAGTTATTTCTTAATGCTATTTCCTATTAACTACTATTTACTATTTAATATTTATAATTTGTTGCTGTCAACATTTTAGACTGCAGTCAAAATTTCTATCAAATATGCAAATATTTCTGTCAAAATTGCAAATTATTTCGTTTGCCCAAAGCCAAAAATCCTCAAAATTATCATAGATTACGCTATTCTTATATAAACAAAATATATGGAAGTACATTACTCAAAATAATGATCGCATATTCCAAAAAACAACATTTTTTTTATAGATATAGAATGGAAAATTATAGATTTCTTATAGAATTAGTATGAACAATAATAGTCTTTATAAAATTTCAATAAGCCTAATGAAAAATATAAATTATAGTACCATGAAAACAGTGGAAAATGGGAACATTGTTACAACAAGTTAAATTGGATCTTATGCAAGACTAAGTTTTTATCAAGAAAATAAATCCGTACAATTAATATTAATATTAATACTAAATAGAATTTAACAATTGAAAACCAATTATAGGTGTTACAATAATAAATAATTTTTTTATAATAAATGTTCGCATAGATTGCCTTTCTCTCTAATGAATGTTATTTACTTCAATTACATTTTTTTAATTTTCATATAAAAAAATTACTATAAGCTTAAGTGTTGCATCATTATAATAGTATTGACGAGTAGAACTTCAAAATAAAATAAAAAATGCAGGTCCATATTTAACAAAATTAGACTTGATGACTGTTGCACTCACACGAAGCATCTGATCAAAAATTTAAAATTTCCTTTTAGATGAGAAATAGTGGCAATGAAAATGTGTTCATTTTTTAATACCTCTTTAAATAATGACATGAAAATATAAAAAAGATTTTCGAAAATTTCCATATTTTCTAAAAACAGGAACCATTGAATTTTTTAAATTATTTTTATTGCTTATTGTTCCCCGTTTGATTACACAACTTTGCCCTAATTTAACCGACTTCGTATCTCTGACCGTTTCCGATATCCCCATAGTGATAATCGATTGAATAACCCTGTATATGTTTTATCTCGGAATATAAGTTTAATCTGAGAATTATAATTAATAATAAATTCTTGTAATCAAAATTGCAATTGTTTATGAAAAAGTCGTAAATTGTTAACCAAGATTTTAAAATTTTGTCTCTTTGTGCTTAAATACACAATTACCCTGACATATTTAATCATTTTACTTTCTACAACGCACAAAATGTTTCTAAAATATCGCATGAGATTGTGAACTTGAGATTGTATGTTGAATTTGTATGAACAGTTATAGTAATCATAAAATGTTAACAATCTATTTATTTATTTATTTATTTATTTATTTAACGGAAAAAAGACTCCATTTTTACATATAATAAAATTAATTGATACAGTGTACATACCACTACCACTAGAACGCTAAAATAGCTAAAATAACAATAATTTATAATAAGAAACCCATAGCAAAAGATATATGTCCAATTATAAATTCTTATAGAAAGTTAATGGAAAAAAATAATTCGTCTGTTTTATTTATAACAAAATTTATTGCATGTGTCTAGAATGTTTAAGGATTGATTGTACAATTTTTATATAAATTTCAGTAAATTTTAATTGAAAAAAAATGAAAACTTTTTATGGAGGTTTTTGAAATTTTCATTTATTATCCACAAATTTAGAAGCCACAAAAACCTATACCAAATATATTATACTCATAAAACAAAATTATTAATTATCGTTGGGCTTATTAAATGATTCCAAAATATTTATAGTCTGCTTAATCAATTTTTGTAAAATTTATGGATATGGTAAATGTAATAAAAACAATCAATGAATTTTTTATCAGAAATTGTAACTTTCAATGCAGTTTTCATAAAATGTTTTCAAAATCGTAATAAATTGTTTCATAAGCAATTTGTACATTGTTACGACTTACCTGTAATAAAATATTGTACATATTTTTATCAAAATAGTTTTGTTTCTTATTTTTTTAAAATTTGTTTATGTACTATTTCTATATAAATAATAGGTTGATTACACAATTATGATAAAAGAAATGTAATAAAATTGTAAAATTATTACATTTAAAATTTAATAATGACTATAAAACCTTTCTTACAAGTATACATTTTTTAATTATGTTTGTAAGTACATTTTTATAGTCATTATAAAATCCTAAATGTAATATTTTAATATAACGTATACCTACAGGTTGTGAGATTATAGATTTTTTGTTTTATATTTACTATCAAAATTTGAAAGTACAAAAACATACACCAAATACCTATGTTATACTCATACAACAAAATTGTTAATGATCCTTGGGTTTATTAAATGTTTCTAAAATATTTATAGTCTGCTTAATGAAGTTTTGTAAAATGTATGGGTTTGATAATTTACTTTATAACTTTCCATGCAGTCTTTATAAAATGTTTTCAAAATCGTAAGAAATTGGTTCATAAGCAATTTATAAATTGTTACATCCCTGTAAAACAAATGTACATATTCTTATCAAAATAGTTTTGTTTCTTGCTTGATTTAATTTGTTTATGTATACTGTTTCTATATAATTTATAGATTGATTACACAATTCTTATAAAAAAATGTAACTAGATTGTAAAATTATTACATTTAAGATAACATAATGACTATTACCCTTACACTATTCACTTTCTTACAAATATAATGTTTTTAATTACATTTGTAAAAACATTTTTATAGTCATTATAAAATCTGAAATGTAGTATTTTAATATAATGTATACCTACAAGATGTGAGATTATAGATTTTTTTGTTGATTTTTTGTTGTTTATTTTTTGTTGTTATGGTACTATAAAATTTCAAGAAAATAATTAGTAAATAATTCATTTTTATTTTATTTAAAACCTAATTTATGATATGGGTCTAGAATATTTGAGAATTAATTTCATATTATTTTCAATTTTAACTTTTGAATTATATTTAAGAATTTTTCAAATGATTCATAGAGAAATGTATTGACTTATTAAATTTATAGGAAAAACATATATGGTGGATGCGCCGGGTATGTAGCATGTAACATTACATTTATGGGAAAAACATGTATGGTGGAGGCGCCGGGTATCATCCATATATATTAGCATATAAGTTTCCATGCATCCAATGTGTATTAACCAATACGTATACAGGGTGGAAAACGCGTAACGGCCATTAAAAGTTTACGGGGTTCCTGGTAAAAGAAAAATTTGAAAAAAAATCAGCATTGCATGGTTGAATTCGATCTCGTCAAGGGAACTATTTTCGACTTTCTATCACTTCCAGTTCTACCGGATAGGGCTACCAACTTTGTTATTTTAAATGGAACATCCTGTATATTTTTATATTTTTCGATTCCATGTACCAACTTTGTTGTTTTAAATGGAACATCCTGTATATTATTACATTTTTCGATTCCTTGTTTAATTGCCTTGATCTCCATATAAACTTATGTAAACTTTTAATAGCCGTTATTCGTGGCTCATCCTTTATATTTCCATGCATTCAATGTTATGTTCTAACAATTACACGGATTGTCTGCCTCATAAGTATATATGTCCAAAAAATTTTCGATTTATGAAACCAAATTCTGGAATTAGCTCTTGCATAAGCTGAAAGTGCAGATTGCGAAAATCATTCAAGTATCGTCGAGGTTGCGTAATTCTTCGTGCGAGTAACTTAACAGTAGGTACTGTCATTTAAACTGCTAACAAAGGTTATTGAGGTTATGTTAGTCTTTCGCCTACTAGCATAACAAGTAGTACTAACTATGCTAGCAGTAACTAGCATTGCGTGAGAGCGGCACTTTATAGGCACTTCAGGCACTTTATACTTGTTATAATTGAAATTGTGTTCATTTTGTACGTTTCAGGAATGCCTTTGCTGAATAAATTATTACAGTAAAACTTTTATTCGTAAATGTATATATTATAAGGTTATGCGAAATCGTATGATGTTCGCAAGGCAACGAATGAAATACGCTTAATCAAAAGTCTTACCTTCCAAAGACGTTTGAGAAATTAAATTCCTTGACTCCCAGGGGCTTCCAGCAGCTCGTGGCGAGCTTTTCCAGGGCGATGCTCTCTACGAGCCAGTCCGGTCCGCGCGCGAGCACCACCTTAAGCGCGGAAACGAGCAGCCTGACGGCACCCTTAACGAGGTGCCTGTCGACTTTAATAGGCAGCGGGCGCAGACTGAGCAGCCCCAGGGGCAGCTCCGGCGGTTTCTCGCCCCTGTCGCGTTTGCCGCCCTCCGCCGGCGGCTCGGCGCGCGTTTTACCAACCCTCGGCGCTTCGACGGGCACCTCACGGTGGTTGAACAGAAGGAACTGGTCGTTTTTTAACAAATAATTCACATTCATATCACTCAATTCACCTTTGACCAGGTCCGCGCGCACCGACCGCCTGTGCCTGGCCTTCTCCTGGTCCGCGGCACCGCCACTGTCCTCGCCCACAACCCCGCGATCGTTCAGGTAAACGTCCTCGGTGGCGTTCTGGTGGTAAGGCGTCGTCCGGGTGTCGATCCAGATCCACACGAAGTGGCCGTCCAGCATGTTGAGCCTCTTCGCGTCCTCCAGGATGCGCACCGCCGTGGGCCGGTTGCTCAGCAGCACCACGACGCCGCGCGTCGACCGCGAGATGTCCGCCAGCTTCCTAGGCAAAAGGAACACGACAGAATGTATAGGCACAGTGTAAACCTGCGATCAGCATAAACCCGCCCCGAAATCCCCGAGATGTTTGCCGCGATTACAAAACACAATTAGGATTTGCAGCCGTAACTTCGGGACTGAAACAAATTTAAGCATAATCGCTCCGCGAGAGCGGCATTAAAAGTTTTATCGCCAGTTTAAAACGCTCCCAGTTTTTTTCTTTGCAGTTCATCAAATCTTCAGGGCGATTAATTTAATCCCTTATTATCTTACATCTGCTTTAGAACTTTGCGTCCTACAGTTTTCCTACAGCTACATCTCGAATAATTTATTACCCTGGACATCAAAATTACTTAAATACTTTTTAGCAAAAGTAGAATACTCAGATCATACTTAATCATCTGATCATAGCACCACTAGACTTATACAGATTTTTACTCTACCTCAAGAAACAGCTCCATCTTTACCAACAATTCCGTAACGTACATGCCCATGATACCAGAGGAAAGAACCTCGCTTATCCGTGCAATTTAAACGCGTAAACAAATAAATTACTATTACTGGTACTATTTAAATTTCAGTATTCTGATTATTATTTGCATGAATGTTATTCTGCATGAAGAATTTTAAATAAAATATCGTGAAAATTTCATATATTTTCGCACAAATTTCAGTTTTCTGGCATAATTTTAACCATTAGTTTATTTTTTTTAATAATTCCTGTGAAACTTGTAATTATTCCTACGAAACTTAAATTATTATCGCAGAAATTATGTCATACTTTCTACATTAAACAGCACTTTTTGGATGAAATTTTGTAAAAACTTCTACAATATTTTAACAAACGCATTTTGGATGTGTCAATTATTCTGTCAAAATTTCTATTAGTACTGTTTTTTTTTTATATTATTGGACATATCTCAATTTTCTGACATAATTTCAACATTATTGTAATTTTTTTTTAAATTATTTCTACGAAAGTTAAATTATTTCTACAACACCTTTTGGACCATTACCATCAAAATTCCAAGAATTACTGTCAAAATTTCAATTATTATTGCGAGAATATCAATTATCTGATATAATTGCGACGATTACTGTATTTTATTTATGATTCCTCTGAAACATTCAATTATTTCTACCAAAGTTTCAATTATTCTTTCAAACTTTCAATTATTCCGTTAAAATTTTAATCATTCTGTGAAAATTTCTACAATGACTAACATATTTGGGATGTGTCAACATTTCTGTAAATATTTAGACGATTTCTCTCATTTAATATTGTCAAAATTTGAATTTTCTGGTATAATTACAATCATTACAGTAAAAGTTTCAGTTATACCTGCAAAAAATTTATTTATTAATGCTAAATATCAGCTATTTCTAAGACAGTTTATTTTTATGATTAATTATAATATTAATGAATTATTTTTCAAATTTTCAGTTATTCTGTCACCATTTTTGTCAGTGTCTGTTAACACTGTCATTTGTCAATTTTGTCAAGAAAAAAAGACGAAAATCAGACACCTATCACCATTGATAATTGAAATATCTTGCAGTTTGCAGCACTGATTATTGAAATCTTGACAAATGTTAGTATGGACGTCTTTATCAAAAATCTGAGAGTTGTCTGTATTGATAAGTGAACATCTGTCAGTTTGCACCATTGATACTTGAAATTGAAATGAAAATTAGGCAACTTATGGAATTGATAATTGAAAATTTGTCAATTGTGTCAAGAAAAGAAGACAAAAATGAGACAGCTTTCACCATTGATAATTGAAAAATCTTGCAGCTAGCAGCACTGATAATTGAAAACTTGACAACTGTTAGTATGTACTTCTTTATTGAAAATGTGACAGCTGTCAGTATTGATAAGTGAAAATCTATCAGTTTGCAGCATTGATACTTGAAATTGAAAATGGGACTGCTATAATAGTTATTAATTGATAATTAAAAATCTGTTAGCTTGCAGCACTTATAATTGAAACTTTGACAACTATCAGTATGGATGCCTTTATTGAAAATCAGTCAGTTGTTAGTATTGATAAGTGAATATCTTACAGCTTGCAGCTTTGATAATTGAAAATTCGATAACTGTCAGCATGGACGCCTAAATTGAAAATTAGGCAACTTATAGAAGTGATAAATTGAAAATTTGTCAATTGTGTCGTGAAAAAAAGAATAAAATGAGACAGCTACCAACATTGATAATCGAAATATCTTGCAGTTTGCAGCACTGATAATTGAAAACTTGACAACTGTCAGTATGGACTTCTTTATTGAAAATCTGACAGCTGTCAGTATTGATAAGTGAAAATCTGGCAGTTGCAGTATTGATAAGATGATGATAAGTGAAAATCTGTCCGTTTGCAGCGTTGATACTTGAAATTAAAAGTCTGGCTGCTGTAATAATTGATTACTGTGAATTTAAAGTCTGTCAACTTACAGCATTAATAATTGAAAGTTTGACAACTATCAGTATGGATGCTTTTATTGAAAATCAGACAATTGTTAGCATTGATAAGTGAAAATCTGATAGCTTACAGCATTGATAACTCAAAATGTGATAACTGAAAATTTGTCAATTGTGTCAAGAAAAGAAATAGAAAATTAAATAGCTATCACCATTGATAATTGAAAAATCTTGCAGCTTGCAGCACTGATAATTGAAATCTTAACAACTGTCAGTATAGATTTCTTTATTGAAAATCTGATAGCTGTCTGCATTGATAAGTGAAAATCTGACAGCTTGCAGCTTTGATAATTGAAAATTCGATAACTGTCAGCATGGACGCCTAAATTGAAAATTAGGCAACTTATAGAAGTGATAAATTGAAAATTTGTCAATTGTGTCATGAAAAAAAGAAGAAAATGAGACAGCTACCAACATTGATAATTGAAAAATCTTGCAGTTTGCAGCACTGATAAGTGAAAACTTGACAACTGTCAGTAAGGAGTTCTTTATTGAAAATCTGACAGCTGTCAGTATTGATAAGTGAAAATCTGGCAGTTGCAGTATTGATAAAATGATAAGTGAAACTCTGTCAGTTTGCAGCGTTGATACTTGAAATTGAAAATTTGGCTGCTTTAATAATTGATAACTGATAATTTAAAATCTGTCAGCTTACAGCATTAATAATTGAAACTTTGACAACTATCAGTATGGATGCCTTTATTGGAAATCAGACAATTGTTATCATTAATAAGTGAAAATCTGACAGCTTGCTGCATTGATAATTGAAAATTTGATAAATATCAGCCTGAATTCAAAATTAGACAACTTATAGAATTGATAATTGAAAATTTGTTAATTGTGTCAAGAAATTAAGAAGAAAATCAGACAGCTATCACCATTGATAATTGAAAAATCTTGCAGCTTGCAGCACTGATAATTGAAAACTTGACAACTATCAGTATATACTTCTTTATTGAAAATCTGACAGCTGTTAGTATTCTTAAGTAAAAATCTGTCTGTTGCATTGATACTTGAAATTGAAAATTTGGCCGCTATAATAATTGATAATTAATTCTTTAAAATCTGTCAGCTTACAGCAGTAATAATTGAAACTTCGACAACTATCACTATGGATGCCTTTATTGAAAATCGTCATTCGTTGAAATTAGTTGTCAGCATTGACAAGTGAAAATCTGAGAGCTTGCAGCATTGATAATTGTAAACTTGACAAAAATCTGATAGCTGTCAGTATTGATAAGTGAAAATCAGGCAGTTGCAGCATTGATAAGATGGTCATAAGTGAATATCGGCCAGTTTGCAGCATTGATACTTGATATTGAAAATCTGGCTGCTATAATAATTGATAATTAATAATTCAAAATCTGTTAGCTTACAGTGTAAATAATTGAAACTTTGACAACTATCAGTGTGGACGCCTTTATAGAAAATCAGAAAGTTGTCAGTATTGATAAGTGAAAATCTGACAACTTGCTGCATTGATAATTGAAAATGTGATAACTGTCAGCATGAACGCCTGAATTGAAAATTAGACAACTTCGCGCATTATCAAAACAAAAATATATAATTCTAAGTTCATCCAATTCAATATTTTTTTTACATACCTAAATTAATATTGTACAGAAAATATCGTGAATTTTTTCTATGCCTCTAAATATAAATTTCATGCATAAAATTATGTGGCTTTCAAAAAAGTTTTCAGCTTACATAGCTGAAAACATTAGCAATTACATTACATAGCAAGTAGATGAAAATACTTATTAAGCTTGAAATATTTCAGAAAATTATATTGCATTCAAGAAGTTTTTCAACATAATGAAAACAGGAGTTCTTTAAACAAAATTAATTTAAAAAAAATTAGAGTAGATCCAAAAAATTTTGCAACATGAATATAAATAAAACAGACTACATTTTTTTAACACCAACAGCTCCCAATTTTCATGCACAAAATGAGGCTTCAAGCAAAATTTCAGCTATGTAAGTATATGAGTACATTTTCACATCTATCAAATTTTGCATCAAGTTCTATTGTATTCAAAGAAGTAACCATTAAATATCGCAGCTTTTAGTTCAATGTACTGTATTACAGATTAAATTAGGGGCAAACAGGTATCGTGGGTTCTATATTCGCCCATTTTTCTTACGTTTATGCAAGAAAATTTATGGGCTAGATGTAATACGCCATTCAAAATTATTTCATTTGCTTGTTATTCCGTTGAGTGTATAAATTCATTTTCCCCAAAAAAAGGTGCCCAAGAACGAGAAATTAATTATGGTAATTACACTGATAAATTTGTTACTTGTATAAACGGTGGGGACACAATGATATGGGGCCCATTTGGACGTATACCTCGGGTGTGCTTTTTGAGCAGTTTTTGCTAACAAACGTCGCCCCGAGTGTCGGACCCGCTTAATAAATATCCCGTCATCCCATTACATGTTGTTTTCTACCACGTTTCCATGGCGACGAGCGCCGGAAGGTCGCGGGGTCCATAAAATCCAGAATGTTTTTGAGGAACCGAGTCCCATTCTCCCCTGGCGGCAGTCCCGCAAAGTTTGCACTCCAGGTGAATCCCGGCCGGCGAAAAACGTTTCGGAAATTGCCCTGATTATTTTTAATCCGATCCAGGTCGATACATTTGCGATAGCAGACGTCTCCTGTGTGCACCAATTAGTTTTACTGTAGCTGCATGTGATCTGCTGAGACAACATTTCTTGATGTTATTTGGCGTAACGGAGTGCTTCTTGGCCTAGTTCGCGCTGAAAAGTTAATGGAAGCCTGTAATTCCACTACGTTTCTGCGCCAAATTAGGATCGGCCCCCCTTTTGTCGCCCCAGTTTCGCTAATATTTTTACGACCGTTCGCGGAGTTGCGCTGCATGTTTCGGTGTAACTTGCATCATTCGGACTTTTCGCGCTTCGAACGTGAGAAGATTTATGTCCCAAGGTGTATTTGAAGACCTTTGTTATTTTTTAGTATACCCGAATACCGTGCGAATTTTCATATTCGTTGCATGAGTAATGTCGCCGGTTTAAAATGTTATTTGCGCGAGTCGGAAAATTCAATTTATTACTCGCGGGCCAAATAAAAACAGAAACTCTGAATTAATCATTAAAATTTCACATGACGTTTGCCCCGTTTAATTTCCAGCGTTTTTTCGTGCGTGTCCCGCAGGTCTCGCACAAAACTTTGCGCCGTTACATCCCGCAGACGTTATTGCGAAAATAACCAAATAATCAATACTACAGGGAAGATTTATGTGGCTGACCCACTTTCCACAGAAAAAACTATATTTTACAAAGTGACCCTATAATTCTCCATGAGGATAGAATATCGATGCACACACACACACTGGCTGGATGATAACAATTTCCAGGCCACATTTTTCCACTCCCAACCTTGGTGTGCTTAATTATGTGCGTCCTGAGCCGTATACATCACTGCCCATCTCGTGTTGACTTAAATGCTCCCGAGGGCGAGTTAGTACTCCTGCGGGGTAATTTTATTTGCGTCCAGGGCCGCACCTTAAAACAATACCCATAATCAGATTTGCCCCGTTTTGTCGGCCCCGGGAATCGTAATAAATTCCACCCTTGCCTGCAACCAGGACCTACACAAACAAATTGCACCTAAGCAGGGCGAATTTATCGTTTCCACAGTTCGACCCTCGGATGGTTACGTTGAAGGTTCCCGCCGTAATTTAGGGCGTTAGGTATTACATAAAAATTGAGTTGTTTATTATGCCCCTATAGCGGCTCATCTTGGGACACTTAAATTGATTGGAAATAGCAGACGTCTCTCGTCTCCGTATATTTCTGTACATTTCAAACGAATTTGCACAGAAAAAAACTGGGAAAGTTTAATTAATCGCCAAAAAAGATTATTAATTATTATAACACAAATACATTTATAACATAATCACAGTTTTTGGATTTTAACAAATTTTTAGATGATTTTTGACCTAAAATAGGCAATTATAATTAATACTTTTCGCCCAAAAACAAACTCTATTACGCGATTCTAGTTCGAAAAAGCATGAGTCATTGTCAGCTCTCATCGGAGTGACGAGATGACTATATTGGTCACAAGACAATGAGGTAATGATTTTTTTATATTGATGGTGCCATGGTGTTTTCAAGTGTTTTTGAAAATAGCGCACCTATTTTGAAATTTCTTTAAAAAAAGTTAAAACACGATTCCCTCTCTCTTCGTATTAATGTCCTGATCATTGTTTTAAAAAAAATAAGCGACTACAAAATGTTTTAAAGACTTTTGCGAAACTCCAATACATAAAAAATATTATATTCCTAGCTTCTACACCAAAAATTAATTTTAACCCAGTTGATTAATTTAGACTACTAAACTTCACCTGAACCTTATCCTGTTCTTGTTCCTGTTCTGTTGTTTTTATTTTTATTTATTTTCACTTATCCTGTTCATTCGTACCGTTTTAACTGGTTAATCAATTATGTTAATCTCCCCTTTGTTTGAATATCACCATTTTCTGATCACGTTTCGTATCAATTACCTGAATATTTGCTGTGCCCTGAGTGGATACGGTAGAGGGATGAGGGTGGGGTGCAGGGGACCGGCGGCCAGCGGCGCCCACAGTTCCGGACGCTGCAGGGCAGTAACGGATGTCCTGTCGGCCAGCAGGGTGAAGGAGTGCCAATGAGCCTGCAGCAGGATGCCACGCAGCGCCTGGACGACCTCCCTGCCGGTGGGCGCCAAATGCATTTCCAGTGTATGGGATTCCTGCGAACAGAAAGAGGATTCATCACAATTACGTCTGCTTCCAGACGAAACCCGCCATTTCCGTTCTGCGGCCAAACTTTCAGAACAACGCATATGCACATGGATAATAATACAAGCAGCACTCATCGTGCCGTTATAATCCAGCCTTAATTAAAGCTAATTCTAAATGTGCGCGGATTAACACCAGTTGTACACTTTTTGCTAAACGGCGTAACGTCGGATGAAGTTCTTCCTACAAAACGAACATGGGTAACTATTAGCTAGGATTTTAAGTGAACACTTTTGAACTTTAACGCAAAATTGTCTACTGCAATTTTGCAATCCATTCGACTCCACATTGCTTTATTAAAGATTGCGCCTTAAAAAAAACAAAAAAACAAAAAAAATAACCATAGTTATACATGACAGTTATACGTTGACGCCATCTCTCGTTCGAAAAATTAATAAATTAAAACGAGATGGCCGGACTCACACCGGACTGATGACACCCAATTGGTCGAAACCGGTCACCTGTTGCTTGCGGAGATAATTCCCAAATGCACATTACAAACTTAATTTTTTATACCTGAGAGTGCACAAATCTTTATTAAATCGGGAATTCAAAATGGATCCTTCTGTTGCTTGCGGAGATAATTCCCAAATATACATTACAATCTTAATTTGTTATACCTGAAAGTACACAAATCTTTATTAAATCGTGAACTCAAAATGGATCCTCGAATTTTATATTATAAACGTATTACTACACTGAAACGAAAATGCTGCAAAATTCCCCATTGTAATCAAACCCTTCATATATTTTGCAAAAATCTACAAAATTTAGTTAAAAATATCCCAGAAGAAATTCCAAAGCTTTTCATCAAAAAATCTTACAATTTTACATTAATTCGACGAGACTTAATAACTGCATATTTCATAGTTCACAAAAATATATAAAACCAGTACAAAATTTAGTTAAATATATCCCAGAAGAAATTCAAAAGCTTTTCATCAAAAAATCTTACAATATTACATTAATTCGACGAGACTTATTAACCACTGCATATTTCATAGTTAACAAAAATTAATAAAACCAGTATTCTAAAAATTGTGCTATACATCATAAAAGATACTAAAAATCAAAAACTATAAACAAATAATTTTGCACATAAAAATGCAATTCTGTAAAATTTTATATAACCACAATCAAATTAATTCAGCAATTGATCTCAAAACCATCAAAGTTTTATCAAAAATTCAAAAATATATTCTTCTACGTCTATAATCGCATAAAACTCATTTGACCGCGTTATATACGTACATTTTCAATGATATATCAGATGGAAAGGTAAGTACTCGGAAAAGTGATATATGTGATATTTTAAAAATCACATAATTACACACTTGTGTAACTTTTCGCTATCAGAACAGTACCAATATATTACCAAATGCGTTGTACCAAAGTTGTTTTTTTCACGTCCTGTTGGCCCTATCACACAATTTTATAAAAATGCGATAAACACTGAATTACACACTGAATATTTTATAGTCAACAAATTCTGTATGAAATCTTTTTTTTTGAAAAATTTGCAATAAAATCATCAAATATTTTACAAAAACATATAATTCTAAAAAAGTGCATCGAAATAAAATAAAATTGATTCATTTTTCGCAAAAACTGTACAAATTTTATCATGAAATTTCATAAAATTTCTTAATTAAATCTTTAAAATAAAAACTTTCTGTAAAATTTTACACTTTTAACTACAATCAAAATTCAGCAATTAGTCTCGAAACCATCCAACTTTGATCAAAAATTTAAAAAATATATTCAAATAGGTATCACACAATTAAAAAAAGCATTAAGTACTATTAATATTAAACACTAAATAGTTTATAGTCTTTGAGTTTAGTTTAGTAAACTACAATCAAAATTCAGCCAATTCAATTAGTCTCGAAAACCATAAAACTTTCATAAAAAATTGAATAATAATTTCAAATTGTTATCATACAATTAAAAAAAAACATTAAGAACTATTAATATTAAACACTGAATAGTTTATTGTCTTTTAGTAATCTATAAAAACGTACTTTTTGAAAACGTTGCTATAAGTTCATAAAATATTTCACAACAAATTATAATTCTACAAAATTGCATAGAAATAGAAGAAAATGGATTATTTTTTTCGCATAACTGTACTACATTCAAATTCAGCAATTGGTCTCAAACCATTCAAAAACCATAAAACTTTAACGAAAATAATAATTGTGGTACATTTTCTTCACTATATTTATTGATGGATAAATGTACATTTCGGTCACAACCAGTGACCAATACCAGTTCAGTCACTTATAATTATAGTGAAGAAAAGGTAAAAAAAGTTAAGAAACGGTTATTATTTTCGTTTACAATTTCCTTCACGTACTCAAAAACATATATTACATCTAACTCTGATCAAAAATTCAAAAATATATTCAAATAGGTACCACACAATTAAAAAAGAGTGCAAGAAGAACTGTTAACATTAAACAGTGAATAGTTTATTGTCCTTACTTTGTGAAAACTTCTGAAACTTGTGTCTTTTAGTTTAGTTTAGTTTATAGTCTTTTAAAAACTTTCTGTAAAATTTTACACTTTTAACTACAATCATAATTCAGCAATTAGTCTCGAAAACCATCAAACTTTGATCAAAAATTCAAAAAATATATTCAAATAGGTATCATTAAAAAAAGCATTAAGAACTATTCATATTAAACACTAAATAGTTTGTAGTCTTTTAGTTTAGTTTAGTTTATAGTCTTCTAAAAACTTTCTGTAAAATGTTACACTTTTAACTACAATCAAAAATCAGCAATTAGTCTCGAAAACTATCAAACTTTGATCAAAAATTTAAATAAATATATTCAAATAGGTATCACACAATTAAAAAAAAAACATTAAGAACTATTAATATTAAACACTGAATAGTTTATAGTATTTTCGTAATCTATAAAAACGTACTTTTTGAAAACGTTGCAATAAATTCATAAAATATTTCACAACAAATTATAATTCTACAAAATTGCATAGAAATAAAAGAAAATTGATTATTTTTTTTCGCATAAACTGTACTACATTCAAATTCAGCAATTGGTCTCAAACTATTCATAAACCATCAAACTTTTCATTCATTTTCCGCAAAAACTATACAAATTTGAACGTATTCACGAAATTTTATAATATTTCTTAATTACATCTTTAAAATAAAAACCTTGTGTAAAATTTAACACTTTTAACAACAATTAAAATTCAGCAATTAGTCTCGAAAGCCATCAAAGTTTGATCAAAAATTTATAAAAATATATTCAAACAGGTATCACACAATTTAAAAAAGCATTAAGAACTATTAATATTAAACACTAAATAGTCTATAGTCTTTTAGTTTAATTTCGTTTATAGTCTTTTAAAAACTTTCTGTAAAGTTTATACTTTTAACTACAATCAAAATTCAGCAATTAGTCTCGAAAACCATCAAACTTTGATCAAAAGTTCAAAAAATATATTTAAATAGATATCACACAATTATAAAAAGCATTCAGAACTACTAATATTAAACACTGAATAGTTTATAGTCTTTTAGTAATCTATAAAAACGTAGTTTTTGAAAACGTTGCTATAAATTCATATAATATTTCACAACAAATTATAATTCTACAAAATTGAATAGAAATAAAAGAAAATTGATTATTTTTTTCGTATAAAGTGTACTACATTCAAATCTTGCAATTGGTCTCAAACCATTCAAAAACCATCAAACTTTAACGAAAATAATAATTGTGCTACATTTTCTTCACTATATTTATGATGAATAAATATACATTTCGGTCACAACCAGTGACCAATACAAGTTCAGGCACTCATAAATATAGTGAAGAAAAGGTAAAAAAAGGTAAGAAAAGGTTATTATTTTCGTTAGCAATTTCCTTAACGTACTCAACAACATATATTACATCAAACTTTAATCAAAAATTCAAAAATATATTCAAATAGGTACCACACAATTTAAAAAAATCCAGTAAGAACTGTTAACATTAAACACTGAATAGTTTATAGTCCTTACTTTGTAAAAACTTCTGAAACTTGTGAAAATTAAGTTCATACAATAATTCACAAAAAATTATAATTCTATAAAAGTCCAACTTTGATAAAAAAATCAAAAGTATATTCAAATAGGTACCACACAATTAAAAAAATGCAATAAGAACTGTTAACATTAAACTCAGGATAGTTTATAGTCCTTACTTTGTGAAAACTTTTGAAACTTGTGAAAATTAAGTTCATAAAATAATTCGCAAAAAATATTATAATTCTATAAAAGTCCAACTATGATCAAAAATTCAAAATTATATTAAAATAGGTACCACACAATTAAAAAAATGCAATAAGAAAGGAGATTTAAAAAAAAAAAGGTATAAGTTTCACTTTTTTTTTAATAGAAATAACTACAATTGTTTCGGTAGTTAGACCATTTTCAAGAGCAAAAGTATGCATTTTCTATTAAAAACGTTGTGAAACTTATACCAAGTATTTTTTTTAAATCTCTTGAATCAATATGTTTCACCAAGTGATTACCACACACACATTCAATTTAATTTAATTGTGTTTCTATCGACTTTTATGGAATTATATTTTTTTGTAAATTATTTTATGAACTTAATTTCACAAGCTTCAGAAGTTTTCACAAAGTAAGGACTATAAACTATTCAGTGTTTAATGTTAACAGTTTTTATTGCATTTTTTTAAATTGTGTGGTACATATTTGAATATATTTATGAATATTTGATCAATGTTTGATCAATTGTTTTTTTTAAATCTCGTTCAAAATTTTGACTTCAAGTAAACATATCTATATTTCTTATTGTTTTCTTCCTTTTTTATTGGAGTACATACTGATAGTTTATATGTTTAGATATAAATATGGTTTGTTGTTTTTATTATTATTATTATTTCTTCTTCATCTTACTAGACTAGTTTCAGCTATTTTTCAGCTATCTTCAGAGGTGTTAATTATACAAAATTATTATTTTGCAGCATAAATTGAATTCGTAATATAAAATGCTATTTAATACAGGATGCAATTTATTTACGGGCCTTATAAAAATAAAAAGTTTATGATGATTTCTTCAAAATGAAACGTTGCACTGAAAACTTATAAACGCTGTCTTGTAGAGATAAAAAAAGTGGCAATGAGAAAGTGACGTTTTTTTTATATCGTTTCAAAGATTTTCAGCAAAACATAAAAAAGATATCACACAAATTTTCCGATTTTGTCGATCTAAAGTAACCGGAATTTTCTGGTTTTCTCAACAGAATATTTCTAACCACTAAATTGCGCAACTTTATTCTAATTTAACAGCCTTTGTAACTTTTACGGTTTCCGAAATCTCCATGCTGTTGATCCTTATCTTGGACACCCTGTATAAGTATCTTTGTTTAGAATTACCAGTCCTGCATTGTTATCTGCTGTTTTAATGACTTCATGTATAATTAGATTGTGTTGGTTTATTTAGTTGTTTCATATTTTTAAGAATAAGTTTTTAAATTATTTATTGTTTTATTTATTTGTTTATTTTTCTCTGCTTGTTTTATTATTTTTATGCATTCACCTTTAATGTTTTCCTCTTCAGGATGATTTTTTTTTTATAGCAGCATCCAGTTCAATCGTTAATAAAGGTAGATTTATTTTTCTTGTAGGAGGAGCATATTTGTGTCCTTTATTGAGAAGCTCTATTTCTTTTTTATTGAATTGAATATTTAAAAGATTTGTGAATTTATCTGTGATTATTGTTGAGTTGTATTGTGCTGGTTTGATTGTTGTTTAATGAATTTTTATTTTCAAGTATATTGATATTATTGTTCTTCTTTATTTGTTTTTGATAGTAGGCTTCTGTGTCTTCTTTATTCTTTCTTAATATATTGATGTTCTGGTTCTTGTTGAATTTTATTACTTTCAGAGTATTTCTATGCTTTAGTTTAGCTACTTCTAATTTTTATAGATGATATTCGTCGATTCTATTTTTAGAAAACAATATTAAGTTACATTATTATAAGAAAACAATAAAAATTATAATAATAACTGGTAACCAAAATGGATGAAACTATAACAAAACTATCAGATTATTTTTATGTTTTAGTTTAGCTTCTTCTAATTGCTATAGATGATTTTCGTATATTCCATTTTTTAATATACAGGGTGAGTCGGGAGGAGTGTACCAAACTCCTGGAGTATATTGTACACGTGAAAATAATTTAAAAAAAAAAACTTGTTATCCGTTTTTCATTTGTTATCAAGTTAAAGTTTCAAATCGTGAATATGCAAATATGGTGTTTGTCTATGGTTTGTGTAATGGGTGTGCTACAGCTGCTGTTGAAGGATTTCGCCAATGGTTTCCACATCATTAAAACTCCGGATAAAAACGTATTTATGTGACTTTTCAACAAACTGTTCAAAACTATAACTTGAAAACAAATGAAAATCGGATAACAACATTTCAGTTCTTTAAATTTATTTTCACGTGTACAATACCCTCCTGGAGTTTGGTACGTTCCTCCCGACTCGCCCTGTATTATGGCTAAGTTGGATATTTGTTTCGATTTTATCTAGATGTGCATAATGTTGATGTATTTCATATTTTAGTTTATTTAATTTAGTCTTAAATTTTTTTATTAATGAAGTTTTTCGTTTCTGGGAAATTGGTAATTAAGTAATGAATGCTGGAATTAGTTTTTCTTTCTTGCAAATTGTTACGAATTTTATGTTTTGTTCTGATAGGTTCTTCTTTAATATATGTTTGTAGAATATTTGGATAAGAATAGGTGTACTTGCCATGTTCATTTTTGTTGAAGTTTCATCCATTTGGGATACTAGTTGTTAAGAAAATTAAGAAAACAATAAAAAATATATTAATAACTGGTATCCAAAATGGATGAAACTATAACAAAAATATAATCAATTTTTTTATTTTATGCAGAATGATGCAATGAAATTTTGCGACCTATTCGACGAAACATTGCTTTATTAAACAAATAGAGGAAAGCACTTTAAAAACACAGATAAACTGAAAAAACTGGCTCTAGTTTTTCCAAAAATTTCATTTTTTTTATATAAATATCGTTTCTATCTGGCAACAATGTTATTTAAAAAATATAACCTCAAATTGAAAATAACTTAATCTAAAAAAAATTGACAAGTTCCATTGGGAAATTCAGTTGTTTCCTAAACACTACCAACAAAATTACTAGATATTCATAGACTCCCCTGACGCAAAAAAAATCGAGAATGTAGAGTCCTATTGGTGTAGTCTAACACTAAATAAAATTATTTACTCTGTATTCATGAATTGAACTGCAAGTCACATCCAAGCACCGACTTGGAGCTCATATAAAGCTCAGATGAATGGAGCCCCGAGGAATTACGCAAATCACGACGCCCTAATAGAGCCGATCATCAGTCGACTCCGCTTAAAAAAGGCAACAACCGTGTCACAAGGCGGAAATAACTCTTGTACTGTGGCAAATTTCCCCGGAGGAAATGTAGCGAATGCGACCGAGGGGCGTGGAAATGTCGCTCGGAAAAGTAAGTGCGGATCCGCCGACTGGAAGCGATTGAGTTATGAATACTTTAGGAGGCCCCCGCCGATGTTCCTGTCAGTTTTTCCGAGGTCATTAATTGTTTCCTCGAATTTATCACCGGGAAATAGGACAACCGATTTGACACATTACAACGGTGTAAAATATTTATTACTCCGTGATTAGAATTTTTTTGGCAATGTTGATGCTAATATTGGACGGAATTATTGGTTCCTCCTTTTTGTACCAAACAATTTAGGACAACTTATAAGAAGAAATAAGACAAGAAATAGGAAATTATGGAGAAACCTATACAGGAATATGGACTACGAAATGAAGACTGGTTTACTACTGGATTTCGTATTTAAGTTCTTTAAGTTCTTCGCTGTTTTTCTTTATGATCTCGTTGGTCTTTTCTAGTTTTTCATTATTTTTCCTCACCTCCCGCATTAAATCTTGCAGTTCTTCCATTTTTTCTTTGTTTTATTTTTCTTTGTTATTTTCGCTATCAGAAAGAATAGACAAATATCGCATTACAGCAAATAGTATTCTTCAAATATTGGTTTGCCAAATTCATAATTTTTGTATCCCAGTACCACACAGAATGTTCTACAAAATATATTCTCCTTTTTTCCCTTTCGTTTATTTTTCAAGCCGTAATTAGTGGAAAATTCCCCACCGTTTCTCAACTGTGTCCCCTTTGTATTGCAAGTGCATTGTATTTTCATATTACGACGTTGATGTGCATAAAAAACTCCATTGCGCCCGAACACTTCACAATATACAGTAAAACCCCAACAATTACGTCCCATTCTGACGCACAAACAAAGCCATCTATAAACCAATCCCATTCCGAATCGATTGATCCCCACCGACGACACATATCTTATGTTTTTCTGCTCCCTTTGACGCAGCATCAGACGAAACTTTGCTTCGTCTCCACATAGTCGGCAATATATTATAAAATGTCTTCCATCGATTGGGCATAACGCAAGATTACGGCGGTGAAATGGATGGGGTGGAAAAACTAGTGCTGCAATTCGATATATTCAAGTCTCGCCTTCATCCAAGTCGAGTGTTGCTGCAGCGAAACTGCAGTAATGCAGGCGAATGAGATGGTGGCTCAAATGGATTGTGTAAATATTGTTTTAGAATTGAATTGAACTCCATTTTATAAATGTGCGGTGGACTGTTTAATATATTTTTATATTTATATGAATTGCCTTTATTGGCGTACACGCAAAAATAACAAAAATAAAACCACACAATGATAAATTCGCAAATATGTCGTGCAAACAATTATTTGGTTTATACTTGTTCAAACTACATTATTATAAACAAAATATGTAAACTGGTTTTTAAGTTTCAATCAAATTTACTGCAGATAAAGTTTACGTAAACAAAGATATGACCAGTTACATCTAGTAATATCTAACATCTAGTAACTTCGGAGAAAGATGGTTAAAGGTACCACAAGGCATGGAAGATAGTGATACGTCCAGGAGTGGACAATTTATGGCCGAGGAATAGAAGAAAGAGGGCTGAAAGTACAAAAATAATGATCAGAAGTACTTTAGATCTTTTCTGGTATCTTGAAAAAAGTAAGAGAAGACTTATTCCTAAGCTCATGCAATGTTTTAGTACAAGCAATGTCATGCATTGTCACAAGTCTAGTAAATTCAGGGAAAGATGGTTCAAGATAACACAAGACATGGAAGATAGTGATATGTCCAGGAGTGGACAAGTGGACAATTGATGACCGAGGACGAGTAGAAAGAGAACTGAAAGTAAAAAAAAAATGATGATCAGAAGTATTTTAGATTTTTCCTAGTATCTCGTAAAAAGTAAAAGCAGACTTATTCCTAAACTCATGCAATGTTAAAAAAAAAGTTTTTCACCCAAACATTTGGTTGGGCCTAAAAATATAAAAGATCAAAACGTCGGATACATTGATAAATTACCTCATAATTTGAGAAAAGCTAGACTAATGAAAAGTCGAAAATTTGTTTTTCGCCCTGGACCATATAAATTTGTTCCATCTGAGTATGGAAATTCCACCAGAAATTCCTTAAATAATCGGTGCCTTAAATAAATTTAGAGAAGCCTTAAATAATTTTGAGAACAAAAACATAAAATGGAACTGGAGCTCAGTACAATAATAATAATAATAATAATAATCCCGATTACTCCTACTGTATAAACCACAAGCACATAATTATCTGAATTTCAGCTGTATCTTCTGACGTGTGTTCCAAATATATTTTTGCTCCTCTTTTCTGTTTGCATGTTCACATTCTCTCGAGGAAAGATGTAACAAAATCTTATTTTTAGACTCAGATTTGTTTTACTTTACATTTTTTGTAAACTGGCAGATACTGTCAGTTACTGTCTAGTAATTGCAGGGAAAGATGGTACAAGGTAGCACAAGACATGGAAGATAGTGATTCATCAAGGAGTGGACAATTGATGGCCGACGAAAAGAAGAATGAGAACAAAGTACAAAAATGATGATCAGAAGATTTTAGATTTTTTCCAGTATCTTGTAAAATGTACGAGCAGACATATTTCTAAACTCATGCAACGTTTAAAAAAAAGAAAAGTTTTTCACCCAAAGGTATAAGTCTGCTCTTACTTTTGCAACTCATGCATGTGTAAAAAAAAGTTTTTCACTCAAACATTTGGTTGGGCCTAAAAATATAGAAGATCAAAACATCGGATACTTTGCGAAATTACCTCATAATTTGAGAAAAGCTGGACTAATGAAAAGTCGAAAATTCGTTTTTTGCCCTGAGCCACATACATTTGTTCCAACCGAGTATGGAAATTCCACCAGAAATACCTTAAATAATCGGTGCCATAAGTAACTTTGCAAAAAAAACATAAAATGGAACTGGAGCTCAGTATAAACACCAAGCACACAATGATCGGGATTTGAAAACTTTTTCGGCTGTATTTGGTTAGGCCAAAAAATATAGAAGATCAAAACGTCGGATACTTTGAGAAATTGCCCCACAATTTGAGAAAAGCTGGACTAATGAAAAGTCAAAAACTCGTTTTATGCCCTGAGCCATATACATTTATTCCAATCGAGTGTATGGAAATTCTACCAGAAATTCCTTAAATAATCGGTGCCATAAATAATTTTGAGAACAAAAACATAAAATGGAACTGGAGCTCAGTATAAACAACAAGCACATAATGATCTGGATTTGAAAACTTTTTCAGCTGTACCTTTTGCCATATATCCCAAATATATTTTTGCTTTTCTTTTCTCTTTGCATGTCCACATTTTTCGCGATATGATGTATCTATTTCTAAGTTTTAGCACTTTTGGCCATTTTTTTTGCTTTACATTTTTTATGTTTATACAAATTTTTTTGCACTAAACTTATAGGTGTGGTTTTGCAGGATGCAAACGGACAGACAAAAGTAGGCTTTTAGTTGTTGTTCTTTCGCGATATGATGTATCTGTATCTTATTTGTTGGACTTTTGGGCAATTTTTTTTGCTTTACAATTTTTATGTTTTACACAAATTTTGGATTTGTTTTACACTAAACTTATAGGTGTGGTCTTGCAGGATGAAAACGGACAGACAAAAGTAGGCTTCAAAAGTTAAGTTTAAATTGTCATTTATTCAAACAATTGAACTACTAAGGACCTACATTTTTCTGTCCGTTTTCATCCTGAAAAACGACACCTATAATTCACACAAAAAGGACATAAGGAATCATTTATATTTATACTAAAATTATATGTAAAACATCTGAAAACTCAAGAGTGTGTGTTTAAAAAACATCTTTTTGTATAAAAACTGCAAGATTTTTATAAAATATTACACCACTATATTAAACTTTCTTTATGAAGATAGGAGAAACTATCATGTGTAATTTTGCCACAAAAATGTCATTATCACTCTCATGCAACGATTCATAACATTTTTTTCTTATTATGTTTTTATTATGTTTATGTTTTATTATTACACTTGGAATTTAGGATTTTAAAGTGAATACACTTTATTTTAATAAGCACAGGTGAAATTAGAAGACTCAAGAAATTCAAGCCAACAGATCTAACCACCAGGTTCAGCTAGCATCATTTAAATATCCATGCAACCATAACCAATTTAATCAACACCAAGAAAGAGAGTTATCAATGGATAACTCTCTACATGACACAAACTAAAAACACATAATTTACTTATTGTTATTTTATACAGATAGTAAATATTAAAGGGTTGACATAAATAAAAAAAAAAAACAAAAAAAGTGAATACGAAGATTTCTTAATACATTTTTGAAAAAAAAAACGCGAATGCTCCTAAGTTTTTTCAATTTTTTGCGTTAATATTTGATCACAGTAGGCTTGTTTTTACTCAGGCTAAAATGTAGTTTACCAATTCAACAAAGCTTCACAAGCATCATATATTGAAAAAAATATTATAACTAACCCAGAAATTATGTTAAAAACGAAATAAAATGTTTCTGAAAGTGTCACCATTTCCAGTAAAACACACTCTACAGGGTGTCCCAAAAATAGTGGACCATGATCACGCCACTCAGGCCACTCAGGGATGTCAACTGAGCCCTTAAAAAAATACTACGAAAATTCCTCGGGTTTCACTTTTTGAAATATTGCCAGTTAAAGATATAACATTACATTAAATTTAGAAGTGCTCTTAGAAGGAATTAAATGAAAATCATGTGTTAAGCTCATTAATTATAATTTTTTTAAATAACATTTTAGATATTTCCGTTTCTAATAGCGTGTTTAAATATTTCAAAATGAAAATTGATCAAAAATCAACATGGCCACAATCTGCTGTACAATTAAAATACTAATAATAAAGTCGTCCAAGATATATGTTTTTTTAAAGATTTTTTTAAAATTTTATATTTATTAAAAAAGAATCGTATTTTCTCATTGGTTATTCCTGAGTGGCATGCAGTTGAGCTTGTCCACTACTTTTGGGGCACCCTGTATACGTACGACATATAAGTGAACGAATTTATATAAAAATCCAATGCTTCATTAAAAATATTCTCTAAGAAAATGTGAAAAACTGTAAATTCATAGTTTTGTAGTACAACAGTGAAAGTTATATTTCCGTCAAAATTTGTTTAAGCTAAAACTGTACATAAAAATACCATACAAATCTTGAAACTTAAGGAAAATTCCACAAAAAATAGAATATTTCAATAATTTTGCGTTATTTTCATGACTAACTTTGTTTATGATTGGGATTCTTAAGGTAAACAACATATAAGTGAACGAATTTATATAAAAATTCAATGCTTCATTTAACATTTAAAATATTCTTTAAGAAAATGTGAAAAACTATAAATTCATAGTTTTGTAGTTTACAACAGTGAAAGTTATATTTCCGTCAAAATTTGTTTAAGCTAAAACTGTACATAAAAATACCATAAAAACTTAACAAAAATTCCACAAAAAAATAGAATATTTCAATAATTTTGCGTTATTTTTTAAGGTTTAAGGTTTTTAAAATATGAAAAAAATGTATTAGCAAGCAAGATAATATGTTTTGCATAGGTAAGTTTTAAATTTCACAAGCAAATTCTACATAAGAATAAAAAATTACATTTCTCATCAGAAATCGCTGAAAATTTCACATTAAAAAAAAAGTTTCTTTTATTTTAATAAAACTCCTCAAAAATTCTGTAAAACAATTTATGAAAATGTGTTCAGTGTTTTTCATTACAAGGTTTCTAAAATATAAAAAATATATATACAGGGTGATATAGAACAAACTGCAATGCATAGCACCACTCGATAGAGGACCAAATAATAATTATAAAAAATCATCAAAAATTCTGTAAAACAATTTATGAAAATATGATCAATGTTTTTTATTTCAAGGTTTCTAAAATATAAAAAATATATACAGGGTGACATAGAACCAACTGCAATGCATAGCACCACGCGATAGAGGACCAACAAATAATTTAAAAAAATCCTATTCACTAATGTCCGATCGCTTTTTATTTTCAAGTTACAGGTTAAGTTTTAAATTTTAAATAATTTTAATAACTTAAGAAGGCAGGCCATGATTTCATGAAACAAAACGTTGGTAAATGTCAAACTAATATTGCAATTATTTGATCAAAGTTTGTCATGTTCCTGATTTCCTACGTATTTTGTTCACTTATTTGTCGTTATTTAATAGTTGCTTTCAAAAATGGTTCGTTATACTTTTGCAGAATACAGGGACATGATTATGTGTTACGGCGAAGTTTCTTCAAATAGTTCCAAAGCTCAACGTATCTATCGAGAAAGATATCCATTAAGACAAGTTCCTAATGTTAGAACATTTATTGACGTGCATAGACAAAAACTTAACAGCCTGTAACTTGAAAACAAAAAGCGATCGGATATTAGTGTATAGGATTTTTTTATTATTATATTTTGGTGCTCTAGCACGTGGTGCTATGCATTGCATTTGTTCAATATCACCATGTATATAAGCATGCAAGAATATGTTTTGCATAGGTACTAAATATAAGTTTATACATTTCACAAGCAATTCTCTCCAATAAAAATATATGTGAAAGACTGAAAACATTTACTCCACACTTTTTAAAATACTTAAGAAAACTACTTTTTAAACTACTTTAAAACCCTTGTTTTCAACATTTATTTGAGAAAAATCTAAGTAACTTGGCAACCCTGTACGAGAATTTTAATTTTAATTTTAATTTCTCCAGAAGAAAATGTGAATGACTGAAAGCATTATATTTACAGTGTTTCGAACACTTCTTTAAATAATTTTGGAAATTACCTTTTTGACAAATATTGACGAAAAAAATACATTATGATGCTTGAAGGTTCCTCACTTAAACATTCAAATATTAGATTGTTTTCGGTTTTACATAAACATAAACTACTTTTTATACTACTTTAAGACCCTTGTTTCAACATTTATTTGAGAAAAATCTAAGTAACTTGGCAACCCTGTACGAAAATTTTAATTTTAATTTTAATTTCTCCTGAAGAAAATTTTAAATTTACAGTTTTTCGAACACTTTTTTAAATAATTTTGGAAATAATTTTTTTGACGAATATTGACGAAATCAGGTTGCTTCAAGGTTCCTCAATTAAACAATCAATTATTATAATTTTGTTTTCGGTTTTACATAAACATGTTCTGCACAAACTACAGATTTTTGTGTAATTGTATTGTAACGTTATAATATTTGCGTACAACGGTCGTGGCGAGGTTGCCTGTAGAAGCATCCTAACGTGCTAATTAACTCAATTTCTCCCCTCCCCTGATATCGGTTTTTGCACGGGCGGATTTTTCTGAAATTTTATTGTAAATTTATAATATTTACGTACAGCGGTGGTAAGGTTGTATTAGGGTGCTTCTATACGCGCCAATTAATTCAATTTCTTCCCTCCTCTGATATCGGTTTCCAATGGAACATGAAATAGAATTCATCGTTTAGAGGTTGCATGCGCGGTTGGTCAAGTATTTGTGTATGACAAAGTCGGTGTAATACCGGGATTGTGACCGCTATTAAGACGTGAGTTCAGTGGCCCATTGTGGTATTGTAGCCCCACCACTATCAGTCAAAGAGTGGATCATACGATCTCAGATATTAACACTTACCGGCCGTTTTAGACCTTTTGGTAAGAATTAGCCATCTATACACGTGGTGCTGATACTACCCCCTATCTTTTGATCCTTTGTAGCAGGTTTTCCTGTGCCGTGGTTGTTTTTTCTGGGTTAACGGATTACGGCGAAGCAGAGCTTTATATGAAATACGCAACTATCTAAAATTGTGGGCAGATTTTCAGTATACTTTCATAATTCCAACATTAATTAGAATTCATCTGAAACAATGAAATACCCTTACCAACCAATTCGTCCCGAGCCAAGAATTACGCTCGCCAGTTTTAATAATGGAAAACCCTTCCGCCGAACAATCCGAGGAAATCGCACAAAAGAAAAATTGTAATGCTCCAACTTGACTTGGTGTCACGGGCATTTATCAGCTGAAATTTTGCAATCCCCGTCCGAAGGCAACATTTGGGGCAGTAAAGTTTCCCCGACGTCGCACTTGACATTGGGGTTTATTTAAGGCTCGAATCCATCATTTATCACCCCCAAATTACGGGCGAAGAAAGGGTTCTCGATGGGAACGCAATTAATAATCCCCGGGATTACTCAATAGCAACTATTAATTAAATCAACAACGGATACATTAGGAATGTGCGCAACATTCAATGCCGAATTATTATCGGAAGCATAATAATAATAATACACAATTATTATCGGGATTATAATAATAATACGCCGCTGCAGCGGTTGTAAAAAAATCAATCACCCCAAAACGCCGCGGGACGCTCGGGTTAAAATGGAAATTGAAAATTGGAAATTTGCTCGTGAATAATTGCCCCTAATTCCGTGAGAAAAGAGCGATGGGTGTTCTGGAGGAGGGCGTGTTCCTAGGGGATGATTCGAGTCCTGCTTATCGTTGCCTGAATATATTACCGTCTGTGACAGGATTTGTGCCTGTGTCACCGATAATATATCACCGTGTAATATTATGTATGACAATCGACACTATTTCTAGTTGGCCTAGTTTAGTGTATGCACCCCTGACGGGTTTGAATTTGAAAACTGCTCTTGCGAGATCTGGAATATTAATAGATTTATAACAACGTTAGATTCGCGGCTTTGCGACAATTCAACTCACAAATTATTCACGTGAGCACTCTCAGCTGAGCCCAATATTATTTAAATTTGATGGTAGAAATACAGATGAATAACATCCAGTAGACGCAGAAAAAAAGTAGGACACACAGTCTAGCTTTATTGGGGTTTTATCTCAATGTAGGTACAACGATGAATCGTTGATACAGAAAAAAAAAACACACAGTTTAGCCTAATTTACACCACTGGATTTGAGTACAAAATCTGTCTAAGAGCTAGTTTTTTTCTGCATCAACTGTATATGTAATCTTAAATCCTGCTGTACTACTCCTGCACGTCTACAAGGATCCTGCTGTAAAAGTTTAGATTAAATATAACCGAAACACGCCGTGGTGGCAATAAAAAGCATAACCCAGAAACTTGCGGCAGCAGCAACATAAAACTATTCATATGAGAAGAAACAACTTCCCATAAGACACACGTACTGCAGCATTAAGAGAAAAAATCTGGAGTTTGCCGAGGACTTTGCGATCGTAAATACTTTCGTGATATTTTCTATGAAAGCACACCCGGCAAAAAAATGGGAGGATTATTTAGGACATCCCTTGGCAGACGTGCGTTTGATCCTCGACGGTAAAGCGGCAAAGTCACTATTTATTTTGAGGTTTTACGGCGGTGTTGTATTACAGGTTATTAAATATGGACGGGAAAGTCATTGCGGCATATTTTTATGCTACCGAGGTACTAAAAAAGTTGTTAGCCTGCAGTAGTAAAAATATACATTCAGTCAGTAAAATTATAATTTAGAGTTGATTTTATGAAATTGCTCTTCCTAAAGGCCACCAGGAATAACGCGAGAATGTAGAGGTGATTTTCACAATGATATTTCTGCAAAACTGTAAATTGGCTTTTCGAGTTCTAAAATTTTCTTAAGATTAAATTATATTTCACATTACATTATAAAATACACTTTATCCGTCTTTTTTCGTCTAGATTTTCGTTAAATTTTGGTTCGAGAGAATCTAGCAGTTAATTTAATTATAAAAAATTGATCATTCTATACCAAATAAGTGAGAAAATTGAGGTAGCAGTTGATTTTATGAGATTGCTCTTCCTAAAGACCACCAGGAATAACGTGAGAATGTAGGGCTAATTTTCACAACGATATTTCTGCAAAACTGTGAATTGGCTTTTCGAGTTCTTAAATTTTTTTAAGATTAAATCACATTACATTACACATTACAAAATACACTTTATCCGTCATTTTTCATCTGGATTTTCGTTCTATTTTAGTTCGAGAGAATCTAGCACTGAATTTAATTTAAAAAACCTTGTTCATTCTATACCAAATAAGTGAGAACATTGAGGTAGCACAATTTAAATTTCACCCAAAAATAATTCAAATATTTAACTGTAAATGTGTGAATTATTTCTTATATTTAATTATCAATTAACTTCTATAGAATTATTGATATTTTTACGAAAAATATTTGAAATATTGACACTAAATAATGAAGTATAGAGTAAGTAAACTTTTCACATTTGATAATTCTGCAATACTGTGAATTAGCATTTCAAGCTTTGAAATATTGAGAGTAAACAATGAAGTATAGAGTAAGTAAACTTTTCAAATTTGATAATTCTGCAAAACTGTGAATTAGCATTTCGAGCTTTGAAATATTGAGAGTAATCAATGATGTATAGAGTAAGTAAACATTTCACATGTGATAATTCTGCAAAACTGTGATTTAGCATTTCGAGCTTTGAAATATTGAGACTAAACAATGGTATAGAGTAAATAAAATTTTCACATTTGATAATTCTGCAAAACAGTGAATTACCATTTCGAGCTTTGAAATATTGAGAGTAACCAATGAAGTTAGACAGAATAAGTAAACTTTTGACAGTTACTCAAAGAAATTATTAATTTCTCAAAGATAGTTGATAGAACAATTGAAATTTCACACAAAAATATTTGACACATTGTCAGCTGGAAAATGAAATTTGACAGAATAATTGACATTTTTACAGTAATATTTGAAACATCATTATTGAAGTTTAGACACCCATTGACATGTAAGAAAATATGTGAAATTTTGAGAGATAGTCAATGATAGTTATTAGGAAAATAAAAATTTCACCTGGAAATTATCGAAAAATTGATTGTTACTGAATTAAAATTTGAAATATGGAGATTAAACAATGAAGTATAGAGTAAGTAAACTTTTCACATTTGATAATTCTGCAAAACTGTGAATTAGCATTTGGAGCTATGAAATATTGAGAGTAAACAATGAAGTTTGATAGAATAAGTAAACTTTTGACAGTTACTCAAAGAAATTATAAATTTCTCAAAGATAGTTGATAGAACAATTGAAATTTCACCCAAAAATATTTGACACATTGTCAGCTGACAAATGAAATTTGACAAAATAATTGACATTTTTACAGTAATATTTGAGACATCATTATTGTGGTTTAGACACCCATTGACATTTAAGAAAATATGTGAAATTTTGAGAGTTAGTCAATGATAGTTAATAGAACAATAGAAATTTCACCTGGAAATTATCGAAAAATGGATTGTTACTGAATAAAATTTGACAGACTGATTGCTTATTTTATACAAAGAATTGACAGATATTCAAAGCCAGTTGATATAACAATTCAAATTTCACACAGCATATGTGAAAAATTGACAGTTAATCATAATAACAGTTAATAATTATCAACAAAAATTTAACAGAAACAATTGCTATTTTGACAGTTATTGATATGTGACAAAATAAGTAAATTTCCGACTGCTAGACAAAGATAGTTGCTAGAACAATTTAAACTTAACACAGATGCAATTGAAAAGTTTACTGTTGATCAATGAAATTTGGCAGAATATAAAAAGAAATTACAAAAATTAATGATAGCATGATAATAAGTAATAAGTAATAATATAATAAAAGTAACTACGTGAAATAAGTTTCATATTACTTAATAATGAACTTCTAACATAAATAAATGAAATTTTGACAGTTTTCAATACTTATTTAGAAAAACATTATATACTACTGATACTGAGCTACTGATTCTAGAAAAAATATATAAATCTGAATATCCAAATATACTTTTTAAATACCTATCTTTATTAATCTCATTGAGAGTAACCAATTAAATTTGACAGAAATGGTAAACTTTTAACAGTTATTCAACCATAGCTGAAAAAACAATTGAAATTTCTCACAAAAATATTTGACACATTGTCAGTTGACTAATGAAATATGACAGCTAATTGACATTTTTACAGAAACATTTGAAACATTGAAATTTAACAGACATCATTAAAGTTTTGACACTCATTTACATTTGAGATAATAACTGAAATTTTCAGTTAGTCAATGATAGTTAATACCACACTTTAAATTTTACCTGGAAATTATAGAAAAATTGATTGTAACTGAATAAAATTTAACAGACTGATTTCCTATTTTATACAAAGAAATGACAGATATTCAAAGCCAGTGGATAGAATAATTAAAATTTCACACAGCATACTTTAAAAATTGAATGAAATTTAAGATGAAATATTATATTTGACAGAATAGTAGAAATTTGATAGATTGATAGTTATCAATACAAATTTAACAGAAACAATTGTTATTTTGACAGATAGTTATTGATATTTGACAAAATAAGTAAAATTCAGACTGCTAGACAAATATAGTTGCTAGAACAATTTAAATTTAACACAGATATAATTCAAAAGTTGACTGTTGATCAATGAAATTTGGCAGAATAATCAATTTTTTTACAGACATAAATAATAAATGAGAATAAGTAATAGTAAAATAAAAGTAACTAAGTAAAATAAGAATCATATTACTTAATAATGAACATTTAACAGAAATAAATGAAATAAAATGTACAAGCAATGTAGCTGTTAATTCCATGATTCTAGAATAAATAAATATAGATGAACATTAATATCCACAACATAATTGAAAAATTGGCAATTTATCAATGAAGTTCACAGAATAATTAAAAGAATTACAGAAATAATTGATGGTTTATACTGAATTAGAAAAATAATCTATAAAATGTACAAGCAATTTGGTTGTTCTATTATTCTAGAACAAAAAAAAAACCTTAATATCCGTAACATAATTGAAAAATTGACAATTGATCAATGAAATGTCACAGAATAATTAAAATATTTACAGAAATATTTGATGGATTGATAATATGTGATAATTAATAATAAAATAAGATTGATATTACTTAATAACAGGGTTGGAATAAACATGATTTAAAAAAAATTAAAAATTAATGAAAAAGAATCAAATAAATCATGATTCATTTGACTTTCTTATTTTTTTATTTTTTTTATATTTCTGATCAGTTTTTGCCAGGGTAGAAGCGATTTGTATTAATTGATTTACATCATGTTTTAAATTATGTGATATTTTTTTAAATAAATTCTTGAATTTGAACAAGAATTGATGATTCAAACAAAGTTCTGTGTATTTGTACCATGTGATGGATTAAAAATTGAAGAAACGAAAAATATGTTACTTACAAGTATCTTCTTTAAAAAATGCCTAATCTATATTTACATTATGTTTTGAATTGTTCACCTATTGAATTGCACAGTGCAAAAACAATGAATATCAATGATTTATTAAAAAATCAGTTGATTTATTAAAAAATTCATTTGATTTAAAACAATTGATTTGAATCAATTGATTTAAATCACACCAGCCCTGCTTGATAATGAAATTTATACATAAATTAATAAAATTTTGACTGTTTTCAATACTGAATTAGTAAAACAATCTATAAAATGTATAAGGAATTTAGCGGCTGATTCTAGACAAAAATATAAATCTTAATATCCATATATATAATACAATTTAAAACAAAAATTTAAATACCTATCTTCGTTCATCTTATTTGAGCACAAGTACCTAATCAGTTACATATTTTTGATAATATTTTCGCTTCTTCTCTCGACATTTTTTTAATTTAGATTATTATAACAAAATCTGGATTAGAAAGTTGATCTATGAAATTCTTACTAAATAAGTAGATAGGCTATGAGCGTCGTGCTGCAATTTCCTATAAGTATTAACATAGGTTAAAATTTACTTTTCCGCCATTTTATTTAAATACTTACAGAGTGTGAGACAGGCGTGAGGCAAGAGTTTTTTCTTTATCATGCAACAATAGTTACATACTTCTGTCACAATGATAGCAATGTATCAAAGTGCCTTTTTTAAATGCAACATACAAGTAATTCTCTGTGAGTTTATTATTAATTACAGTTTACGAAGTGAACAATGTATACAACGGAAGAGAGAGCTCAGATATTCAAGTGGACAATGTTGCAAACCTCAGCTTACCATTGTTCACTTTGTAAACTGTAATTAATAATAAACTCACAGAGAATTACTTGTATGTTGCATTTAGAACATTGTTGCATTCTGTACATATTTTTGATAATATTTTCGCTTCTTCCCTCGACATTATTTTAATTTAAATTTTTATAACAAAATCTAGATTAGAACATTAATCTATGAAATTCTTACTAAAAAAGTAGACAGGCTATGAGCGTTCTGCTGCAATTTCCCATAATGATTAACATAGGTTTAAATTTACTTTTCTGCCATTTTATTTAAATACTTACAGAGTGTTAATCATTTCAATAGTTACACACCCCTGTCACAATGAATGTATGAAAGCGTCTTTTTGTTTAAATGCAACATACAAGTAATTATATGTGAGTTTATTATTAATTACAGTTTACGAAGTGAACAATGTATACAACTGAAGAGAGAGCTCAGTTATTCAAATGGATAATGTTGCAAACCTCAGCTTACCATAGTTCACTTCGTAAACTGTACTATTTGTCTCTCAGAGAATTAGTTTTACTTATATTGTACGTTGCATTTTAAAAAAGACGATACATTGCTGTCATTGTGATAGAAGTGTATAACTTTTGAAACGGTAAACCCTATGTCGCACGATAAAAAAAACTCTCTGTATGTTAATCCTTATGGGAAATTGCGGCAGAACTCTCATAGCACATCTACTAAAATATTTGAAAGTTTGATAACAAATGAAATTTTAACAAAAATAATTGAAATTTTGGCAGTTAGTCTTATATATTTAGCAGAACAAATGAAGTACTGAGAGTCAATGATTAATCTCGGTAGAACAAAGAACAAAGAAATAACTTTCTGCATTGACACGTATGGGTTAGTTTTTACTGAAATTTCTTAAAATTTGTTAACTGCATATTAAATATTAGATTTGTTTTTAGTACACATGAAGATATACCAGAAGACATCCACAGTTGCGTTAGATATTGAAGATTATTTTCACACTGAGCGTGGCAATGACATTATTGTGTAACTCATTTAGATGCGACAAATTTTGACGAAAACTTTGAAGAGTTGTAGCTGTGTTGGTGGAGTAAATTTGAATATATGAATACTTTCTTGCGTTGAATATATATTCTGTCAACAGTTTTGACAACCATGGCATTTTGGCAATACATTTGATCCTGTCGTTTTAAAACTGAATATAGGCTATATTCAAAGATAAAAAACACGCCGTTAGTTAATCCTTATAAGAAATTGCGACAGAACTTCCATTGCATATCTACTCAAAGATTTGAAAGTTTGATAACAAATGAAATTTTAACAGAAATAATTGAAATTTTGGCAGTTAGTCTTATATGTTTGGCAGAACAAATGAAGTATTGAGAGTCAATAATTAATCTCGATAGAACTAAGAACAAAGAAATAACTTTCTGCATTGACACGTATGGGTTAGTTTTTACTGAAATTTCTCAAAATTTGTTAACTGCATATTAAATATTAGATTTGTCTCTAGTACACATGAAGATATACCAGAAGACATCTGCAGTTGCGTTAGATAATGAAGTTTATATCCACACTGAGTGTGGTAATGACATTATTATGCAACTCATTTAGATGCGACAAATTTTGACGAATACATTGAGTAGTTGGAACTGTATTCGCTGTTTTAGCTGTGTTAATAGGAAGTGAGAACGATTGATTATAAACGTTAACAACAAAATGTTTGCATTTTGGCAGTTAAAGTCGTGTTGTGTTGGAGCTGTTTTAGCTGTTTTAGCGGTATTAGTAGGAGTTGAGAACGATTGATTATAAATTTTTGCATTTTGGCCGTTAAAGTCGTGCAGTAAAGTCCTGTTAAAGTCGTGTTGATTTCCAAATTTCTCCTGTAGCTACTAGTTCCATTTTCATATTCTGTTGTCCCAGAATTTCCGCAGCTTGTGGATATTTTTTACATTATAAAAAAGCAGCAAATACTTGTTTGCTGCTTTTTAATAAACATGTTTTTGGGGTGCTAATCAGAATAAATGCCCCATAAATATTGCATGTTTCCATTTGCAGTCGACGTTGCGTAAAATTTTACGGCGCCATAGACAAGCCGAATAAAATCGATGGGTATAATACACCCCGAAGACTGCGCCGCATGTAGATGCGAGGCGGCGAAAGCACACAACCCCCGTCCGAGCGGCGTGGGAACTTTTTTCAACCCCGAAGTGCACTCCGGCTCCCGGAGATAAACAACGCCCCCGAATCCGGGCGCGCTTGAATCGCCCCCATCACCATAACCCTGGCAGCCCCTTTCGCGAAATCTGAATGTAAGATTGCCGAATACTTTCCGCTAATTGGATCGCCCCCGGAGACAATGTGTTGAAGTTTGTCGGGTTGCGAGGGGCGTGGGGGGCATCTTCGCAGGCCCAAATGAAATTATTTAGGACGTTTGAGAGCGGGTAATTACTTTAAGTGTTGCTACCCGGCGGAAGTTTTCGCGGCACCGCCGACCCCTCCGGCCTTGTTTATCCTTTCAATGCGCCCCTAATGAACGTTCCGTGACGTTTCAAGGACCTCCCGGCGGCTCAAAGTCGACGTCGCCGGGTCCTGTGCGCCCCCCGTCTGGGTCACGGGGTCGGGACGTAATTCGCATAATTAAATCAGGAGTTAAGGATCTCCGGGGATAATTACTGTGTGGACGCCGCGACGGGAATACGTACAGGCTTGATTGCGTGGGCGTTAGATCTTATTTACTGCAGCCTCTGTTTAGCTGATGGCTCGAGGTGGAGTGCTTTCTTATGCTGGAATTGCTATAACACTTGCAACAAAACACAGAAATACTAAATAAGAAAATAACAAAAATGTGCCCGTTTCTCTCTTTCTCTCCAGTACTCAGCCTTTTTATTGTTGATAGTGTTTGTTCTACCCTTGTGAGTACCTTGGCCCTGGCCAACTAAGCGAAGCCGGCGTGTGTAGTCCTTCGGCCTCAACTAATCATCCTCTAGCAGTATCTACTCATGGCATGGATGTTTGTATGGATGGTAACCATGCTTCCTCAGTTTTTAGTTTTTACAGTTTTTACCTCATTCGGCTTTAAAAATTAGAAGAAAGCTTGAGAAAATATGAAGCACATCGAGAGTTTGAGTATCATAGAGTCGCTATGCAAAAATTGTCCCTTTTTAATAGTTCTCTCAAATATGATCACTGTAGAAGTAGTTTTATTACAAAACAAACACCAAATTTGTTTTGTCTTGAGGCCATAATGAAATCCCGAAAGCACAAAGCGTGGAAACTATTTAGAAGAAGTTTTTGAAGTTTTGAAAAGAAATGTAACCATTTTTACAGAGTTATAATCCTCCCAAGAATTGTGTCTAGATGATGTGTATCTAAATGGAAATGTAGACAGTACCGCTAATTGCTTATTGAATATGTTGGTAAAATAAACTATTGATGCACACGATTTTGCTGTTATGGCCGATGATAGTAGAACAGAAGATAAATTAAGAATGATGGTAAATCATATTTATGCCATTAAGGCAGTTAAAATTAACATATCCGACAATATATTTTAAAGGATATCTGATGCAACAGCAAAATGACTAGACGCGTTGCTCACATAACAAACATATTTTGAAACGCCCATTGGATATAAATTTAATTGTTCCTATCTAGTACTAGTACATCATGCAATATCATGAAAAAAATGTATTCATATTGATGTGATGGTTTTTGAGATATCGTTATTTAAATATAAGCTTAATTGGAAATGTACTTAAATAGCCCCAAAAATATTGAATTTCAAACCAATTTTGAAATATCTTAAGAACGCCTCATTAAATATCAATATAATTACACATGTTGCATACCAGTATATTACTTAATGTCGGTATTTAATTGCATTGATATTGATACGCTGGTTCTTGAGATATCAGTAATTAAATGTGAGAAAAATTAGAGATAAATTTAACACAGCTATTAAAATTACATGTTTGCACTAAAATTTAAACATATTTGGAAACGTCCATTGCATATAAATTTAATTGTTCCTATCTAGTACCAGTACATCATGCAATATCAAGAAAAATATGTATTCATATTGATGCAGTGGTTTTTGAGATATCGTTATTTAAATATAAGCTTAATTGGAAATGTACTTAAAATAGCACCAAAAAAATATAGAATTTCAATCAAATTTTGAAATATTTTAAGAATGCTTCATTAAATATCAATATAATTACACATGTAGAATACCAGTATATTACTTAATGTCGGTAATAAATTGCATTGATATTGATACGCTGGTTCTTGAGATATCAGTAATTAAATGTGAGGAAAATGAGAGATAAAATTAACACAGCTATTAAAATTACATGTTTGCACTAAAATTTAAACATATTTGGAAACGCCCATTGGATATAAATTTAGTTGTTCCTATCTAGTACTTGTACATCATGCAATATCATGAAAAAAATGTATTCATATTGATGTGGTGGTTTTTGAGATATCGTTTTTCAAATATAAGCTTAATTGGAAATGTACTTAAAATAGCCCCAAAATATTGAATTTCAAACGAATTTTTAAATATTTTAAGAATGCCTCATTAAATATCAATATATTTACACATGTTACATGTTATATCACTTAATGTCGGTAATAAATTGGATTGATATTGATACGCTGGTTCTTGAGATATCAGTAATTAAATGTGAGAAAAATTAGAGATAAATTTAACTCAGCTATTAAAATTACATGTTTGCACTAAAATTTAAACATCTTTGGAAACGCCCATTGGATATAAATTTAATTGTTCCTATCTAGTACCAGTACACCATGCAATATCAAGAAAAAAATGTATTCATATTGATGTGGTGGTTTTTGAGATATCGTTACTTAAATATAAGCTTAATTGGAAAGGTACTTAAAATAGCCCCAAAAATATTGAATTTTAAACAAATTTTGAAATATCTTAAGAACGCCTCATTAAATATCAAGATAATTACACATGTTACATACCAGTATATCACTTAATATCGGTAATAAATTGTATTGATTTTGATACGCTGGTTCTTGAGATATCAGTAATTAAATGTGAGAAAAATGAGAGATAAATTTAACACAGCTATTAAAATTACATGTTTGCACTAAAATTTCAACATATTTGGAAACGCCCATTGGATATAAATTTAATTGTTCCTATCTAGTACCAGTACATCATGCAATATCAAGAAAAAATGTATTCATATTGATGTGGTGATTTTTGAGATATCGTTATTTAAATATAAGCTTAATTGGAAATGTATTTAAAATAGCCCAATAAATATTGAATAGTAAACGAATTTTAAAATATTTTAAGAATGCCTCATTAAATATCAATATAATTACACATGTTATATACCAGTATATCACTTAATATTCTTAATAAATTGCAATCATATTCATACGCTGGTTCTTGAGATATCAGTATTTAATTGTGAGGAGAATGAGAGATAAATTTAAGTCACTTATTAAAATTAGAGATAAATTTAACACAGCTATTAAAATTACATGTTTGCACTAAAATTTAAATATATTTGGAAATGCCCATTGGATATAAATTTAATTGTTCCTATCTAGTATCAGTACATCACGCAATATCAAGAACAAATTGTGTTCATATTAATGCGGTGGTGTTTGAGATATCATTATTTAAATATAAGCTTAAATGGAAATGTACTTAAAATAGCCCCAAAAATATTGAATTTCAAACAAATTTCGAAATATGTTAAGAATGCTAACTATCATTATAATTACACATGTCATATACCAGTAAATCACTTAATATCGGTAATAAATTGCAATTATATTGATACGCTGCTTCTTGAGATATTAGTATTTAAATGTGCGGAAAATGTGAGATAAATTTTAATCAGCTAATAATATTAGATGTTTGCACCAAAATTTAAATATCTTTAGAAGCGCCCATTGGATATAAATTTAATTACACCGATCTAGTACCAGTACATCATACAATATTAATAATAAATTGTGTTCATATTGATGCGGCACTTTTTAAAATATCGTTATTTAATTATGTGCTTAATTGGGAATATACTTCAAATATTCCCAAAAATATCAAATTTCAAACGAATATTTTTTTTTAAGAATGCTTCATTACATATTAATATAATTACACGTATTGCATACTAGTATATCACTTAATATCGGCAATAAATTGCAATCATATTTATACGCTGGTTCTTGAGATACCATTATTTAAGTGTCAGAAAAATGAGAGTTGCACATAAAACAGCCATTTAAAAAATAAATAAATTTAATAGTTAGTGTAATAATTGTATGTTAATTTATAGAATTAATGAACCTTAATATGAGAAATATCACAGAAATAAGTTTTAGTTTGAACTGCAGTTAAATGAAAGATATAAAACAGCGAGAAGAAAGCGAAAACATCCCAAAACATTACAATCATTCTTATAGTATGATAATACATGTTTAATTGCCAAAGTTAATTTTCGAAGTAATATTTACGACTAAATACTACATAAAATGTTCATAGAATTTAAAGTGAAATGTTCCGAAAAAGTAAAATATTCTAAGGGTACCTACTGAAGCTTTGCACACAATGTCAAAGTGCTTCTTGGACGTTGAACTTTTAAAGAATTTTAGTACTATTGAATAATTTTGAAATTTTCTCTACCAATCAATTCTACATCTCCTGCTCTGGTTTTATCTGACTGGATTTTCGGTTTTTTTTCTGTTTATTTCATCTTCATACTAAGTTACTTTCGCTTTCATTAGTGCGCAATTTTCATAAATGTTAAATTTTGTTCTTATACATTGTATATTGATACGGTTGATAGATCGATCTCAGACTATTGAAGCTTACTACTTTATACGTTAAATCGTGATAACATATCTCAGCATAAAATTGACAAAAAGTCGTTTCCAATCTTTGAAATTGCAGGAGGTAGTTAGATGCTTTACTTCTTCTATTTCTCTTTTTTTTGTTCGTAATTTATTTATTTATTTGTACATTTATTTTCTATTGTGACTTGTGCAATTAGTGTTGCAATTAGTATTTTTCCAAAAATTCGTCGTCTTTGGATTTTGCGGCCCTGGGCTATAGCCAGCAAAGGGCCGGGCAGCAAAATAGGGAGGGGGCTATGAGGGCTATAGCCCAGGGCGGAAAAATGCAAGGGCGGCGAATTTTTGGAAAAATACTAATTGGGCTATAGCCCTATAGTCCCAGGGCTATAGCCCAGGGCGGCAAAATGCAAGGGCGGCGATTTTTTTGGAAAAATACCAATTGGGCTATAGCCCTCATACCCCCCCTCCATTTTGCCGCCCTGGGCTATAGCCCTCATAGCCCCCCGAACCACCGCCCCTCAACAAATATTATTTCAAAAACATTAATATTACAGGCAAACGGAACAGAATAAGCAACGATGAACTAGAAGATGAGAAAAGAGAAATGCACCACTCAAAATATTGGGCACCACTGCCTTAAATGCAAACCAAAATAACTATGCGAGCAACACGTTTATTGCGAAACTTCTATGTTTCGCTATGGACTTACAGAAACTTCCACGCGACCGACGAAAAATCGCAGTCGACTTTAATTAAAACTTTGATCCCGTAAAATTTCACAAACAACAGCCCCAATTAATTAACTTACCCAATTTCGTAGCCCCGCTCCTGCCAATGGGCAATGAATGCCGTGCATCACTTAAGCAGTTAGTAGTTAATTGGTGCTCAGCTTTAAAATGGGCAGAGCCAGATCGAATTAAACGGAATTAGTTTAAGCGAGAATTTATTTTATTTTTGGCCGGATTTGCGCCTCTGCGCTTCCTTCTTATTTTAACAAGGCAGACATAAACACAGATATATAATACAATACAATAATATAATATAATTGTTAATTTTATAATAATTGAAAATTGAAAACTAAAACGAAATCGCAGATTTGCAATTTAAATAACTTAACACACAAGTAGGGAAATAAAGGCGATCTTGAGAGGTGAGCTCCCATATGAATTAACATGGATTTCTGGTCAGGGGTTTTTCCTCTTTTCTTCAGTATCTCGAGCATGTTTTGGTCCCATGTTTTCCTCGGTCCCCCTCTCCCATTTTTTCTTCCGCCTCTTGCTTTCCATACTTTCTTGACTGGTCTTTTTTTCCATAACCTTTGTGGTAGATGACTCTACCAGCTCATTTGTCTTCTCTCTATAAAAGTTTCCAGAGATTCTATTTGTAGTTCTTCCCTAATGTCAGTATTTCTTATCTAGTCCATCTTTGTTACTCCCCTTTCTCTTCTCAAAAACTTCATTTCCATTGCCTGCAGTTTGGAATATTTGCGAAATATTCCCTCCATCTCTTCATAATTTTTCTTCCATCTGTTAACTGTTCTCCTTTCTTGTTTTTTATCTGGTTTGAGCTGTATACATTTTCTTGTCTGTGTGCTTTGAGTACTTTGTAGAAGAGTTTTTGGTTTTCTTTACTGTCTCCATTTTTTCTCCAAATTCTGCCCATTCCTTTCGTTTTGCTTCTATTACAAGTTATTTTACACTCTTCCTATTTTCGTTGTATATTTTGAATTAAAGATTAATTAAAGATTTATAAATTTCTATATAAGAAAAACATTTTATTGGCTATTATCCTGTAGTTTTGTACCATTATAATTATTGCTGTAATAATTATGTAACTTTTTATAAAAAGTATATAATAAATCCAGAAATGTAACTTCCACGTAACTATACATTTTCATTACGCAATATTTTTTTCAGCATATATTTCCAGAGCTGAAATCTCGTTGCTGAGAGACGTCAAATCTCCGTAATAAAAATTAATGTGCTCCCCAGCGACGCAACCTTCCAACTTCTGAATATATATGTATATTATTCCCGTAGGGGAGGATAAATCAAAGCGTGAGGCAGTTCGTTCGGAACAATCCTATTCGCGGCGTTATTGTATTTGCAATTACTTTCTAATTAACTGTAGGCACTTTGATGGTTCCGGCCGTGCATTTACGCCTCGGTCTGATGGCGCCACAGCCACATATATGAGAATAATAAAAGTGGTTATTAAATGCGGCTATCGAAATTGCGTCGGGAATAAATTATGGTCGTTGCTGCGACGCAGACACCAGTGCGTGGTTTAATGCATTAATTGGAGTGTCGGTTGTAGGAAGTGATGGTTTCAATTGTACGAACATTTTCCAACATAATTGGATTTACATAAATTATGCGTTTGCGAAATATTTATGTGATTTAGTGCGATATATTTCAGCACGATTATTCCAATAACACACTCAGATGAACGTTTCATCTAACTTTTTTGGATTTTCCTCATCATTTTCAATTAGTAATATGAAGGGAAAACTACTAATTTATTTAATCATTTTGGTAACATTTTTTATACGGACGTATTACTAGACTCTATTGAATATCTGGCGATTTTCTGGTGAATATGCACAAACATATTGTAGAATAATTTTTACCGAAATATTTGATAGTAAACAATAAAATTGGATGGAATAAGTAAAATTTTCACTGACTAAAATATTTCACACATTTGAGAACACTAATATTTTATTTAATATTTTTTGTAACAAGCGAAATATGTTAATACACTCCAGGTGTAGGGTAATAAAACCTTTTGTTTTAATATTAAAATAAAAAAGTTTTATTACCCTACACCTGAGAGTGCATAAACATATTTGACTTACCTCGTAACTCAGGATGGATCCACACACATTTCAATGTTTGTAACATTTTTGAATAATAATGTTTTAATGGGACATTGAAAACCTCAAGATTTTATTATGCACGTTTGATAACATTTTTGATAATTTTGCATTTTATATAATTGCTGCGAAATTGTACTTAAACGTAAAATGTACAAGATTAGTTTAAAAGAAAGTAAGGGATTTATTGCATATAAACGACATTGGCAGAATAAGTAAAATTTTGAAAAAGTGAAACAACTAAAACAGTTAGTCATTAATAGATGTCATGATAATTAAAATTTCACAGAGAAATAATTCAAAAATTGACATTTCATCGATGACATTTGACAGAATAATGAATCCAAAAATATTTGCAAGATTGATAAGTTGTGAACATTGTAAACAGAAATAATTGAAATGTTGGCAGTCTGTAATAGTTTATAAAACAATTGAAATTTCACCCAAAATTACTTTAAAAATGGACAGTTAATCAAATAAATTTGATAGAATAATTGACATTTTTACAGAAATATTTGAAACATATTGAGAAAAAAAGATGCAGGCTAGACATGATGGATAATTTATAAAGGACTGAACGAAAACTTCAAATTTTGTAGAATTAAGAAATAAGTGAAATTTTGAAAAAGTGAAAACTTTGAAAAGTACAATAACTGAAACAATTCGTCAATAATAGATGTCATAATAATTAATTAATTCAAAGAGAAATAATTCAAAAATTGGCATTTCATCAATGACATTAGACAGAATATTTGATACAAAAATATTTGCAAGATTGATAAATTGTAAACATTGAAAATAGAAATAATTGAAATGTTGGCAGTTTTAATAGTTCATAAAACAATTGAAATTTCACTCAAAAATACTTTAAAAAATGGACAGTTAATCAAATAAATTTGATAGAGTTTTTAATAGTTTATAAAACAATTGAAATTTCACCCAAAAATACTTTAAAAATGGACAGTTAATGCAATAAATTTGATAGAATAATTGCCATTTTCACAGAAATATTTGAAAGATTGATAGTGAACAATGAAATTTGACAAGTAATCAACGATAGTTGATGGAACACTTGAAATTTCATGCAAAATATTTAATACTTTGACAGTTCACAAATGAAATATTACAAAATAATTGACTTTTTACAAGAATATTTGAAAGACTGATAGAAACATTGAAATTTTAACAGACAAGTTTTGATTTTTTTATATTTAAGAAAAGAGGTGTAATTCTGACAGTTATTCATTAATTGATGACATGATAATTAAAATTTTACTCAGAAGTAAATGAAAAATTGGCAGTTCATCTATGAAATTTGACAAAATATTTGATATTTGTACAAAAGTATTTGCAAAATTGACAAATAGTAAACATTGAAAACAGAAATAATTGAAGTGTTGGCAGTTTTTAATAGTTTATAAAACAATTGAAATTTTAACTAAAAACACTTTAAAAATGGGCAGTTAATCAAATAAATTTGATAGAATAATTGACATTTTTACAGAAATATTTGAAAGATTGATAGTGAACAATGAAATTTGACAGCTAATCAACGATAGTTGATAGAACAATTGAAATTTCACGCAAAATGTTTGAGACATTGACAATTCACAAATGAAATATTACAAAATAATTGACTTTTTACAAGAATATATGAAAGACTGATAGAAACATTGAAATTTTAACAGAAAAGTTTTGATAATTTTGATATTTAAGAAAATAAGTATAATTCTGACAGTTATTCAATAATAGATGACATGATAATTAAAATTTTACTCAGAAGTAAATGAAAAATTGGCAGTTCATCATTGAAATCTGACAAAATATTTAATATTTGTACAAAAGTATTTGCAAAATTGACAAATAGTAAACATTGAAAACTGAAATAATTGAAGTGTTGGCAGTTGATAGTTGAGAAACTAATTATCAATTAAGTTTGAAGGATAAATTGTTTTCTACAGAAATATTTGAAAGATTGATAGCAAACAATAAAATTTGAAGGAATAAGTAATACATTCAATAGATTAGATTTCTCGAAAATACATTTATTTATTCTATACAAGAAGATTGGACGGAAGCTCTCTAAACATTTTTTTATAAGATCTAGCCATTTTCTAAAATTCAATAGAATATTAGAATAGAAGAATAGAAAATTTATAAATAATTGAATGAAGATTCCACATTTTGTAGAACTATTTATACAAGTTGTGCAAAGAGATTTTATGAAATTTACTCGTATCTCGATTTTCTACACAAGACAGTTCACAAAGTATAAAATTATTGACTTTTTACAAGAATATTTGAAACATTTCTAGATACACTGAAATTTTAACAGACATCATTGAAGTTTTGACTCTTTTGATATTTGAGAAAACAAGTGAAAATTTTACAGTTGGTCAATAATCCATGATATGATAATTAAAATTTTACTCAGAAGTAAATGAAAAGTTGGCAGTTCATCACTGAAATTTGACACAAGGTTTTATATTTGTACAAAAGTATTTGCAAAATTGACAAATTGTAAACATTGAAAACAGAAATAAATGAAGTGTTGGCAGTCTATGACAGTTGATAGAACAATTGAAATTTCACCCAGAAACAAATCAAAAATTTAACTGTCAATTTTTGAATTATTTCTTCTCTTTAATTATCAATTAAATTTGAAGGATACATTGTATTCTACAGAAATATTTGAAATATTGCTAGCAAACATTAAAATTTGACAGAATATGTAATACAGATAATAGATTAGATTTCTCTAAATGTATGGAATATTGAATGAAAACTTTATATTCAGTAAAAAAAAAATATAAGATTTAGCCATTTTCTAAAATTCAATAGAAAATTAGAATAGAAGAATAGAAAATTTATAATTAATTGAATGAAGATTCCACATTTTGTAGAACTATTTATACATATTGTGCAAAGAGATTTTTTTAAATTTATCTCAATTTTCTACACAAGACAGTTCACAAAGTAAAAAATAATTGACATTTTTCAAGAATATTTGAAAGATTTATAGATACATTAAAATTTTAACAGACATCATTGAAGTTTTGACTCTTTTGATATTTGAGAAAACAAGTGAAAATTTTACAGTTGGTCAATAATCCATGATATGATAATTAAAATTTTACTCAAAAGTAAATGAAAAGTTGTCAGTTCATCACTGAAATTTGACAGAATGTTTTATATTTGTACAAAAGTATTTGCAAAATTGACAAATTGTAAACATTGAAAACAGAAATAAATGAAGTGTTGGCAGTCTATGACAGTTGATAGAACAATTGAAATTTCACCCAGAAACAAATTAAAAAATTAACTGTCAATTTTTGAATTATTTCTTCTCTTTAATTATCAATTAAATTTGAAGGATATATTGTATTCTACAGAAATATTTGAAAGATTGATAGCAAACATTAAAATTTGAAGAAATAAGTAATACATTTAATAGATTAGATTTCTCTAAATATATAGAAGATTGGATGGAAACTCTAAATTCTGTAAACATTTTTTTATAAGATTTAGCCATTTTCTAAAATTCAATAGAATATTAGAATAGAAGAATAGAAAATGTATAAATAATTGAATGAAGATTCCACATTTTGTAGAACTATTTATACATGTTGTGCAAAGAGATTTTTCAAAATTTATCTCAATTTTCTACACAAGACAGTTCACAAAGTAAAAAATAATTGACTTTTTACAAGAATATTTGAAAGATTTATAGATACATTGAAATTTTAACAGACAACATTGAAGTTTTGACTCTTTTGATATTTGAGAAAACAAGTGAAAATTTGACAGTTGGTCAATAATCCATGATATGATAATTAAAATTTTACTCAGAAGTAAATGAAATGTTGGCAGTTCATCACTGAAATTTGACAGAATGTTTTATATTTGTACAAAAGTATTTGCAAAATTGACAAATTGTAAACATTGAAAACAGAAATAAATGAAGTGTTGGCAGTCTATGACAGTTGATAGAACAATTGAAATTTCACCCAGAAACAAATCAAAAATTTAACTGTCAATTTTTGAATTATTTCTTCTATTTAGTTATCAATTAAATTTGAAGGATACATTGTATTCTACAGAAATATTTGAAATATTGCTAGCAAACATCAAAATTTGACAGAATAAGTAATACATTTAATAGATTAGATTTCTCTAAATGTATGGAAGATTGAATGAAAACTTTAAATTCAGTAAAAAAAAATTATAAGATTTAGCCATTTTCTAAAATTCAATAGAATAATAGAATAGAAAAATAGAAAATTTATAAATAATTGAATGAAGATTCCACATTTTGTAGAACTTTTTATACATGTTGTCCAAGGAGATTTTATGAAATTTATCTCAATTTTCTACAGATTTTCAACTTTTGTTAGATTATATTAAACATAAATTCATAATTTTATGAAAATTTGATATTTTTAAAGAAGGTAGGTGTATAGTTATATGGGCTTTTTTCAAATTAGTAAAACATTAAATGAAAACTACAAATTTAGAAATAATTATACAAAATTCCAAGATTTAGGAATTTTCACTATTAATAGAACATTGAAATATGACATCAAATATTGTAAAAATGTTATATGCTTTAAGGAAATTTAATGGTATTGTATGAAATTTATATAATTTTTATATAAAATTTAAGCAACGTTTAGACATTTTATTTGAAATTTTAATTTCAAATTATTTTAATTTGATTTTAATTTAATTTTGATTTGATTAATTTAATTTGAAGATTTTAATTGAAATAATAGATTGGATTTCTTTAAATGTATAGAAGATTGTGAATTAAAACCTTAAATTCGGTGATATTTTTTTATAAGATTTTGCCGTTTTCTAAACTTTAATAGAATATTAGAATAGACGAATAGAAAATTTATTAATAATTGAATGAAGACTCCACATCTTGTAGAACTTCTTATTCATGTTGTGGAAATTAAAAAAAAAAATTATAAAATTTATCTCAATTTTCTACACATTTTCATCTTTTGTTCGAATATATTAAACAAAAAATCATAATTTGATGAAATTATCGTATTGTTCAAGAAGGGTAGTTTTATCGATTTTTTTTTTAAATTTATAAAAGATTAAATGAAAACTCCTAAGTTTGAAGAAATCTGTACAAAATTCAAAGTTATAGGGATTGCCTAACTATTAATAGAACTATGAATATGACATCAAATATTGTTAAAATTTAATATGCCTTAAGGAAATTTACCTCTATTTTATGTCAGTTTTATAATTTTTATAAAAATTTATGCAACTTTTAGATATTTTATTTGAAATTTGAGTAAATTTTAATAGATTTAATAGATTGGATTTATTTAAATGTATAGAAGATTACACATATTTCTTAAAGAGAGTGGGTATATAGTTTCAGGGATGTTTTTTCGAATTTATAAAAGATTAAATGAAAACTACATTTTTTAAAGACATTTATACAAAATTCCAACTCTTCGGGATTTTCTAACTGTTAATGAACATTGAATGAACATCAAATATTGTTAAAATTTGATATGCCTTATCGAAATTTAATGGTATTTTATGTAATTTTGATATAAAATTTAAGCAACTTTTACACATTTCATTTGAAATTTTAATAGATGTTAATAGTTTTAATAGATTGGATTTCTTTAATAATATAATAATAATAATAATAAACGTTTATTCACAGAGCCATTTTACAATGGATGTGATAAGTCAAAAGTGGCTACAAGCCGAATATGATTACATATTACAATTGCTTAAAGTGTATTGAATAAAACATTGAATGACAACTTTTAATTCTGTCATTTTTTTTAAGATTTCGCTATTTTCTAAGATTGAATAGAATATTAGAATAGGAGAATAGAAAATTTATAGATGATTGAATAAAGATTAAACATTTTGTAGAACTATTTATACATGTTGTGCAAAGAGATTTTATGAAATTTATCTCAATTTTCTACACAAGACAGTTCACGAAGTAAAATATAATTGACTTTTTACAAGAATATTTGAAAGATTTATAGATACATTGAAATTTTAACAGACATCATTGAAGTTTTGACTCTTTTGATATTTGAGAAAACAAGTGAAAATTTTACAGGTGGTCAATAATCCATGATATGATAATTAAAATTTTACTCAGAAGTAAATGAAAAGTTGGCAGTTCATCACTGAAATTTGACAGAATGTTTTATATTTGTACAAACGTATTTGCAAAATTGACAAATTGTAAACATTGAAAACAGAAATTATTGAAGTGTTGGCAGTCTATAACAGTTGATAGAACAATTGAAATTTCACCCAGAAACAAATAAAAAATGTAACTGTCAATTTTTGAATTATTTCTTCTCTTTAATTATCAATTAAATTTAAAGGATACATTGTATTCTACAGAAATATTTGAAATATTGTTAGCAAACATTAAAATTTGACAGAATAAGTAATACATTTAATAGATTAGATTTCTCTAAAGTATGGAAGTTGAATGAAAATTTTAAATTCAGTAAACATTTTTTTATAAAATTAAGCTATTTTCTAAAATTCAATAGAATATTAGAGTAGAAAAATAGAAAATTTATAAATAATTGAATGAAGATTCCACATTTTTATACATTTATTTAGAAGAAATTGTATGAAATTTATCTAAGTTTTCTATACATTTTCAGCTTTGTTAGGATATATTAAAGGAACATTAATATTTTTTAGAAAATGTCTTGAGTTTTAAAGAAGTTACATTTGTAATTATTTAGATTTATTTTAATTTATAGAAGATTAAATGAAAACTCCAAATATTATAACTATTGCTATAAAATTTCAACAAGTTTATAATATACAGAAACTTTTGTTATACGAGATAACTCCAATGTCACTGCAACATTACAATTCAAATTAACTAAAATTTTAATAAAACGGAATATAAATATATGAATAACCTCTGAAGATGGCCATAATGGGCCGAAACTTGTAGATGAAATTTCAATTATTCTGCCAACCAACGTAGACTGCCAAAATTTCAATTATTACTGTTTTCAATGTTTAATATTTATCAATTTTGCAAATGATATTGTACAAATATAAAATATTCTGTCAAATTTCGTTGATGAACTGCCATTTTTTTAATTAGTCCTGGGTAAAATTTTAATTATAATGTCATCTATTTTTGACTACCAACTAATCAAAACTTCACTAATTTCACTAAAAAACTGTAGGACCTAATTACTTTATCAATAAGTTATAAATACGAAAAAAGAAACATAATATAATACGGAAACTATTTTTTTTTATAAATGTATGAAACATTCCTGCAAATTTTCAGAAGATTGGAAGAAAACTCAAAATTTTGTATCAAGTGCATTTTAGTTACACCTTGTATATTTTCACGTAGACAGTCCCAATATACAGAAATTATTGAATCATCGAATTATTTTCTACTTTATATTGGGACAAATGATAAATAACCCAAACGTTGTGCCTTTGCAAATTATATACATTATAATTCCGCAAAATAGTTGATATCCTTGCACAAGAATATTCGCATTAATGGAGATTGTATTTGCCCACGTGTGCCGCATTACATTTTAAAGCTCTTGTTTCGAAATTAATATTATCTGATCGTGGCATAAAAGCGATTAATCACGTATCACATGAATTGGAAGTTTCCATTGTGCACGTGATGGCATTAATTAAGCAGGCCATTATAGTACACGCATTTGATTAGGGACATTGAATAAGGATGTATAATGCGTTGCTTGGCTACGGATGAATTGCTCGGTCTGAATAATTCTTGTATAATATTTGATAATTATATTACAAGTACGTGGCATACTTATATACACACTTCAGATAGTAGATAACGTATGAGAGTTTTGGCTCATTTTTCCATAAGACATTGAATAAGGATGTATAATGCGTTGCTTGGCTACGGATGAATTGCTCGGTCTGAATAATTCTTGTATAATATTTGATAATTATATTACAAGTACGTGGCATACTTATATACACACTTCAGATAGTAGATAACGTATGAGAGTTCTGGCTCATTTTTCCATAAGGGTTTACATAAGAGTCTAAGTTTTTTTTTCGTTCAAGCGACGGGTGTGATATTTGTGGGACGGATGTGAGGCACATGTGAGACATCTGTAAGACATCTGTGTTGTCTGTCGTGATCTGAATAATTCTTGTATAATATTTGATAATTATATTACGAGTACGTCGCATACTTATATACACACTTCAGATAGTAGATAACGTATGAGAGTTCTGGCTCATTTTCCCATAAGGGTTTACATAAGGGTTTAATTTTTTTTTTTCGTTTATGCGATGGGTGTAATATTTATGGGACGGATTTGAGGCACATGTGAGACATCTGTAACGCTCCGATATTATTTTATTATATTTATTTTATTATTCGTCGTTTTTATCGTGAAATTATTATATAATTTCTTGATTATTTTGGCTCGTGATTGATTATATAATGTTTTAGTTATATTTGGCTCGTGATTTATTATATAATGTTTTAGTTATTTTTGGCTCGTGATTTGTGATCGTATTTAGTACTTACACGTCGTGACGTTTAATTTAACTACCGTGATTATTCTCAAAGTACTTTGCTATTGGTAATGTGTTAATTAACATACACTAATAATGGATTAATACAAGAAAGCACCAATTTAAGGATTTGTTTTGTTTATTTAATAATATACACGCTGAAATTGTAAGAGACAGGGAAATAAAACACAGGTTGACGATGATGTAAATTAATTTATATAATTGTAACATACAGGAAAATAAAACACAGGTTGACGATTATGACAAGAGTTGATTTATTTTCTAGATTCCGTTGACCTTTTAATAAATTTGTAAATTCTCTTATTTATTCAATTGATAATTTGAAAATGGTTATTACTACGAAGTTTATTTACGAGAGATTGTTATACATGCACGTGCTTCTCTTTACCATTTACCATTTATTACCATGCTCTTTCACTCCATTTAACTACGAGAAAGTGATATGATCAAAAATAGAACTATTTCAAGATGTTGAAATATCCCCAATAATGCATGAATGATTACTACAGGTATCTCGCGATCTTCCCGAATTTCATGGTTGTGTCGGTGTCCACACAATAATGTAATTATTGGAGCCCCATTGTTTACGTTGATTGAGGTAAATTAGTAATTCTACCCACGACCACAGCAAGCACCAATGTCATAAGTAGTCATCACCGTCAGACATGTTACAAGTTGTGTCAAATAACAGTTCTGCTACCTCAATCGGAAATGTTTACGTAATGTTATAATATATTATTTTTAGGAACATTGGAGGTTATTAATAACTTCTTTTGTGATTATACCAAGCTTCATTCTCTCGTTTATCATTTTCTCTGTTTATACGGGGTTTTAATAATGCCACTTATTTCTTGTTGGCGATATTTAACCATAAATTGTCATTATGTCTTCAAATTATTGAGATTTAATCCAGCCTGTTTTATCTGTTCTATTATAAATTATTCTGCCCAATAATAGGTACGTTATGTGCTTGTTTTATGATTTGAAATAAAGAAACCAGTATTTTTATACATTATGTTTTTAAATTATTATGATTTAATCCAACTTATTTATTTATACAATTATAAATCACTCTACCCAATAATATGCACGTTATGTGCTCATTTATGATTTATAATGAAGAAGCCATCATTTTTATGAATTATTTTGATTTGAATATGATGATGTATGTCGGAGGGTAACACTGAATGCCTTGATCAGTTGTTATAGTTATGGTGAATACAGCCACGTTAGTTTGCGATCGCGGGCGCGATGTATGATGAGTTTATATGTTTAAATGTTATGATGCTGACGACGATTTGATTCTAGTGGAGGAGGTGATTCCACAATAACAGGTGTGTGAACGAAGTGCGCGGGTGAGCGTCAATTACACCTGTTATTGCTTCCTCTAGTGATTCGTAAACACGAATAGCGTTCGAGCCGCCTTTGTTTACGGATAGGAATAGGTAATCGGTGTTTGGCTTTTCTAGGTAACTTGTGGTTTGTTAAATACACTATTTTCCGTCAATTTGAATCTAGTGCGGGAATTTGATTTCACAATAACAGGTGTGTGAACGAAGTGCGCGGGTGGGCGTCAATTACACCTGTTATTGCTTCCTCTAGTGATTCGTAAACACGAATAGCGTACGAGCCGCCTTTGTTTACTGACAGGAATTGGTAATCGGTGTTTGGTATTTATAGGTAACTTAGGGTTGATTGAAAGGAATAAGCACTCCCGTGACTTTATAATGAGACTGGTTTAACAACTTTATATTATCGTTAATAATAAAAACATTAAATTACTCTGTACCTAGAATTGTACGTTTTTCGATTTATTCAAATTTTTACTCTACTTTCCATTTTTTACAACGTTATATGCAATCGTTAAATTAATTATAACCCGACGTGAATTTATATACTCAAAACCGCGAATGTCGTGTGCGTTGCCCGTGGCCGACGCAACTTTCTTACTCATCTTGCTCGTGTGTGGCTTGTGCTTAAATAGGTTTTTTTCAGCTTCAAATCTTCACTCCCCTCACATATCTACTGCTAAATATTCGCCCCCATCCCATAGCTATCATGGTGATTATTAATCGTGAGTGTGCGTGTGGTATTAATGCGTTTTTAGCGCAGAGTTTTACACTTAACTTGAAGTGTTGCCATTCGAGGTGATTTTTACGTGCCTGGCGCTTGCTCGTTTCTAAGGGGCGCTGATACCCAAATTGTTTATGTGACACCACGACATGGAATCTTCCAAAACCGTGCATATGCAGGCCTCGGCTCTTGAGATATTTGGCGGCGCTCTGGCGCGACTTGCGATGTCTATTTATCACATTTCACCCTGGGATTATTTGTAAATGAATTAATTTAATAATTTGGTTGCATTCATGATTTTTTAAATATGAGTCACTTTATTGCGTAAATGCGTATTATACTGGGCGTATATTTGGGCCTATTACACATCTGTAAGACATCTGTGGTTTTCCGTGGTGGTGGTGTGTGTGGGCCCACCAACGGTGTGCTTTTTATTTGGTTAATTTATGTTTATGTGTCCCAGCTAATAAATTTTGGTACACTTAAAGTTTTCTGGGTTACTATTGCCACGAAGTATCGATTCAAAAATAATAACCGAGCCAAGAACGCAACGAAAGTAAATTCATTATGTTCAAATCGATGCTTTCAATTTCCAGTTGAAAGTGGGGAAAAGTGCATAGACAAAGGGCAGGTCGTTACAATGACGCGGCAGTGGAAATAATTATGCCAAGTCGACCATTAGAAGGAGAATGAAAGGCAAGTGGAGATAAGAGAGCGAGCAAGGGGCCGCGCCCGATCTGCATAGATGCGGATTAATCTCGGCCCAGAGATTGATACAGATCTGCAGAGGCTGCGAATTTCACTCCTTGTCACTCCCACGCCCCCCTCCAGCGCCTGCCCTGACCGATCCCTCCGATAGGGAGAAAATACTGGGACGGTCGTGCGTTTTACGGACGTTCCTTTTAGATTGAGGGTATTTTCTGATATTAAAGTTGAAAATACATTTAAAGTTCGCGGAAGTTCGCGCAAACTTGTTCTTTTGTATATTAACTTACCGAAAAAAGTTGTGTTTATTTTTATTTGCCCCCAGCAATTGGCCCCACCGAAAACTCCCGCCCGCATTAAATGGCAATCCATACGCCTAATAAATTAAACAGATACACTTAATTGCGCCAGCCTGAATTAATACCGCGCCCATTAACAATACCTGAGCGCGTTATTTTATTCGCAATTACGAGATACTGTCTTGATGTGAATAATAAATTCTTTGGCATAAATTAAGCGACTTTTACGCAACCGCGGTAAATCATCTCGCGACTCCGTAACGACACAATTTCCCGGCGAATCATGCATATTTATGCGAATACGAGCAACTGGAGCATTTTCCATTCAATCTTCCACTGTATCCACGCTAGATTATGCATTCCGCGATTAACGGAAACGGCGGGGAAGAACCGGGCAAGCTTGCAATCATTTTATAGTGTCCTCCGGGATGCGTCCCAGAACTATGTATGATTGAATATATAATTGAATTAGTAGGATATGTGCCAAGGCGTATACAATGTTTAGAGATTGGGTTTCGTTGATGGCTTGCAGACACCTCAGGAGTGATTATTCAACACGTATTAGGTGTACTCACGGATAATTATTGCAACAATTGAAATTGATGGATTAAACACCACCCATTATAATTATAATTGCTAACTGTAATAATTAAATAAACTGCATGCACAAAGTTTGAGCGTACATATAAACACACAAATGCTACCTTGTTTTATAGATGACCTCGTTCACTACAGGAGTAGTTCTTACAATGTTTCTGCGTGGTGAATTAATTATGAATCAATTCAATTTCACTCGGAGCGCTGGTCGCTTATAAATAATGAATGGGGGCGAAATAATGACCCCCAGTGCGATACTTTACCTAAGGAAACCCCCCTCGCGGCTATAATAAATATGAATCCGCCGAAATTCCTCACGACGCACACTGTGGCGGATATGGAATCTGACTTTACTAAATTAATAACTCAGTAATGTGAATTAAATAAATAATTTTTATTTTCGATTAACCAACCAAAACGTCTATATTTCTGTTTTCAGTACGAAAATATATATTTTTCGCGAAGATGACACTACGAGAAAGTATTGTTTTCGTGAAAATTTTCAAACCCGAGATTTCATCTGATATATCAGTTTCGGGGTCCCAGAAGTCCATTAAAACGGTTTTTGAAAAATGTCTGATCGTCTTTGTGTGTGTGTGGCTGTATGTGTATGTATGTGTGTTAATTTGTGGATGTGTGTGACAACTTATTTGTGTACACGCAAAGTCAAAAACGGCCAAAGATAATTGAATAAAATTTTGAAATTAAGATTTTTAGCACAAAATCTACCTTTGGAAAGGTTATGGAAAAGAATCGACAATTGGAAGTGGGTGTTTATCCTTATTTTTTTGTTTTGTTTTTGATCAATAGCTTAGAAAATAGTACAAATATCTGAAAAATATTTCAATAAAAGTTGAAGACATCTTAAACTGCTTTTGTAGAAAACAAAATTTCATAGCACTCTTGCTTTTAGAAAAAAACTTCGCTGAAATCTAATGTATACCATTTTGTACATTTTGTACAATTTGTTTATCAATAATTTAGTATTGTGTCTTTTATTAATATTTTAACTTTTCATTCAGATTTTTTTATTTTGGTAATTCCACTTACAATATGGTTCATATTGTATAGATATATTTACAGTTACAATAAAAAAATAAAAGTAACTTACGGCTAATTACCGTTAGACAACATGAAATTAGAAATATGTCATTTCTAATTAACAGAAACTAATATAAATTAAAAAAAAAAGTATATGTAGCAAGCATGTAAGCATAAAAACAAAACAAAACTTATATTAGTCGCTTTCATCTGAATCCACGATATCTTCTGTCTCACAATCTTTATTGACCAAGATCACTTCCGGACAAAAAGTAGAAGTTTCCTTCGTACTTCCACTGTAATTACTAATTAGATGATCTGATGATATAATCAATATGTTTGATCAGTATTAGTATCTTTCCGCGAAGTTTTTCTGCTGAAAAATTGTCAATAGTTTCTATAATATTTATTTTTAGCCTCTTGGGACTCTTCATTTTCTTCAAATTACATGCGATTTTCGCCGCTTTTGCGCCCGATTTAGCGCCACCGACCCACGATGACGTTTAAATATATAGTTATTTATAACAAAAATATAAATAAAAGATTTCTTTTTCGAAAATCGAAATATGTAGGGAGTTTCACCTTGAACGTGTGCATGTACTCACACTAACGCATATACGTACTAACTGACATACACATACATACTTTTATATGTGACAAAAAATTGTTACTAAATACAGAAAATAGGCGTATGAACTTGTATAATAGTAATCATGTCAAAAACTTGCGAAGGGAAAAAAATTGTAACTTTTGAAATTGCAGGCTGACGCACCTAAATTATATCTATTTTCTTAAAGGAATGTTCAACCTTTCATGTTCATAAGTTTAAAAAGGTGTATCGATTGGAACTTTTGAAATAATCTACTTTGAAATTGAATTTCACTCAAATTTGACAATATGCGATAAAATAATATTTTTTTTGCATTTCACAATTCCTAATTGAATTTATAGTTATGGATTGTTAACAACTAATGTTTGATAAATAATGTTTTATATTTACTTTTGCTCTTTTTCTTTTTATAGATTTGCAATAAATTAGTGAAAATGCAACAAAAACCTGTTAAAATAGCTACTTATTCCCAAATTTCAACTATTGAGCCTTATCACAGCCACGAAAGTTAACATATTGACTTTTTTTAAGTGGGATCATAAAGTTCAAACATATTTGATCAATCATTTTTTTTTTTTATAATGAATTGTTTAATTTCATTTTTCTACTAAAGTAAGGTCAGAATGCCGATCCGCCACAGTGTGCGACGCATGCATATGTATGAGGTGGCGGTCGCGATGACGTCGCTTATGGAGTCAGAAACTTCGCCGGACCAAGATTTATTAAACGACCGCCCATTTTGCAGACGTCCAAACTGCAAGTTAGCCGATAAAGTTTTGCGCTCGTTTTGTTTCCACGGAAATTTCTAGCGGCGTAAAGTTGCCTCAGATCGTCACGAACGATAGTCGAAATTTAGATAAATTGCTGGAAATTGCCATGTTTAAGGTGTCGTGAAAATTACAAGCAGCGAGATGGATGGGTGCAGTGTGAGTGCATAATTAAGAGCTTGCAATTAATTCTAATAACACGCAAAAGTTGCCTCCATTTATGTAAGTATGTTAAGTAATTTATGTAGTATAGTTATCTTAGGGTCAGTCTTTTAAAAATAGATAATAAGTTTGTATGTTATAAATGTACTTCCTTAAAATTGGGTTCGTATTTATATAATATAATATATGCGACCGGTTTCGACCTGTTAAAGGGTCATCATCAGGCAAAAACTACAAAGAGGAAACATATGATAAAATAGGTGCTTAAAGTTAAGTAAAACAATATCAAAGGTTACATTCAGTTATAAACACATTAAAATATAAAATAAAAACCAAAATTACAGGTTATATGATGTTTGTATAAGGCAAAGATAATTGTGAGATTATGTGTAGAGCAATTTTGGGTGTCTAATTTACTTTAAAGGATGAAGGAAGTGATTTTAGCTGTGTGTGTGTTGTTCAGTTATGATGTGCATGGGGAGGATCATTTGTGTGTAAGAAATATGGTTGGGATTTCGTGACTTACGTGTCAAATAGCGAAAAGAAGGCGTACTGCACAAATATTTCATGCATGGTGATGTGATGTTGCAGGATTAATGATGGCGTGAAAGGCAGACTTAAGTAAAGTGTTATGTGGATATGTGTGTGCTGTGCTGGCTAAGGAAGGAGAACAGTTGTTTATGCAAATTGTTAATTTGGTCGTTTAATTTTTAGAATTGGGTTTGTTGCGGTCTTTGTACATTTCGAGGGTTTCAAGGAGTTTTAGTTTATAACCCTTTTTTTGTACATGTAGAAATTTTATATTGTTCTTACACGTATGGTTGTTAAACCAAATGTCTTCCAAAGTTGGAGGTTAAATTATTCTTTAAGAGTTCTTTGTAGCGTATTTTACGAGGGCGTCCCGTTTTGCCTATATAAGAACAAGGGCAATTATCGCCGTCGATGGGGATGGTTTGTTTGTTGTTAGTGAGATTTTTTTCCTGAGTATCAGCAGTTTTGTGAGATGCAATGGGTTATGTTTGGCAAGACAGTGGGATAGTCGGGTGTGATAGTCGGGTGAAATTTAGGGGATTGGAATGTTCGCGTGACGTTATGTGGGGGTTACGTATGGGCAAGTTATTAATTTTGTTTTGTTTTTTAGCTATAAGTTTGTTAATTGTTTTTATGTTGAAACCATGCGAAGAAGCGAGTTGTTTAATAATATTAATTTCATATGCTCTATTATTATCGTTCATGGGGATATCAAACACTCGGTGGATGAGGGAGTGAAACGTAGCTAATTTGTGACTGTGCTGGTGGTGCGAATCGAAAGATATAATACAGTCTGTTTTGGTGGGTTTCCTATACACTTTATATGCAAGGTGGTTGTCTTGTTTCAGTATAGTTATATCTAGAAAGTTTAATGATTGGTTTTTTTCCACTTCGAGGGTAAATTGAATATTGGGGTGGAGGTTGTTGAGATGTGTAAGGCAAGTGTTCAACATTGTAAGACTCCCATTCCAAATGCAAAACATATCGTCCACATATCTTCTCCAAACTTTCAAATGATTGTTGTATGAGTTCTTTTCTGAAAGTATTTGATTTTCGAGGTTGTCCATGAAAATATCAGCAAGTAAGCTAGACATGGAATAGCCCATTGGAAATCCATCGGACATTATGTATATTTGTTCGTTAAATAAGCAAAAGTTCTGTTCTGTGCAGATCTTAGTTAGTTCGGTTATGTGAAAGGCATGTTGTTTTTCAATGCGGTTAGATTGCAGTAATAGGTTATTGAGTAATTTGGGGGTTTCTTTAATTAGAATATTTGTGTACATGTTGCATATGTCAAGAGAGATTAGAATGTCATCGTTGTCTATAATTACGTCCTTGATGCTAGTAATGAAGTTTTTGGTGTTTTTAACTGTGTGCTTAGGTTTGTAGTTAAATGCATGTTTGATAGTGTTATTAATGTGTTTAGCAAGATTATTAGCGGTGGTGTCATATGCAGTGATGATGAGGCGGATAGGGATTGAGGCTTTGTGTAGTTTTATAAGTCCATATACCTTAGAGATTTGGGGGTTCATAGGAATAATATTGTAGTTATTAATTTTAAAGTAATCTAAGGTATCTTTGCATCTAGATAGACAGTTCTTAGTTCTACTAATATATGTTTTCAAGATAGTTTCATTCTGAGTAGGCAAATAGTTATTGGAGTCGAGGAAGGTAAGTATTTTTTTCGTTATATGCAAAATCGTTCAAAATTACAATACCTGCTCCTTTGTCAGCTCTGGCGACTATAAGTTTATCTTTAACAATTTTATGTTTTAAGTTTCTGAGGGTCTTGGTAAGATTAGTTTGAGAAGCCTCAGGTTTTTAGTATTTTGTGTCAGTTTTTTTTCCTCGTTTTTTAAGAAATTAATACAATCGTTTCTTACTACGTCGCAGTGTGGATGTCCTCTAATTGCAGTTTCTAAATCGACAGCTAAAAGTTCAAGAGTGGTGCGATTTTTGACAGGTGCAAATTTATGCCCTTTGTTGAGTAAGGCAGTTTCTCCTTTGCTAAAATTGGTGTTAGAAAGATTGGTGGATCTCTGGTAGAAAGGATGTATCTTGTTGATGTGTTCTTATTTGGAGTGGTGTTGCTTGTATTTCCTTAAAATATTCAGTTTGTTGTCTTTCATTTTCTTGTCTTCTAAGGTTTGGAAGAATAAGTTTTCTTGCGATTCTTCAATTAGTTGGTTCAACAGTATGTAGTGTAGTCTCTGTGAGATTGTGGAGTAGCAGGCGTATAACCGTTTTGAGTGCCTGTTGAGTTTGGAGAAATGTTTACTAATTTCCTCTTTGATTATGTATTTCTTAAGATCCCATATTTTGTCCATGTTGTGTAAAAGATTTGTTGTAGTAATTTTAGTGAAATTAGGGGCCAGTTTATCATGGATGCATGTATTGAGGAAATTAATATGTTGTAGAGTGAGGGCTCTTTTAAGGTTCGACTTCTTGTACAGCTTTGTGAGTTGTGGCGTACTAGCCAGATGTATTTCATTTAAGTTTCTCATATTAAGGTTTGTTCTATAACATACTAATAGAACAAACCTTAATATGAGAAACATAAATGAGATAATAAGTTATTTGCTGGATATACAGCCACGGACTCTGGGAATGACCGGTATCAAATATGGGGTATTATTAAATTTTCACATTTTCTTATTTTTTGATGTTTAGGCTACCACCTTGCCTCGCATACATATACGTAGTCACAGCCACGGATTCTAGGAATGTCGCGGTACGCAAGACCGAGCAGTCCACTATCCGTGGATGTCTGGTCCTGCACGGTAGATATAAGGATAGCGGACTACTGGGTTTTATGCACCGTGACATTCCCAGAGTCCGTGGTTGTACCTACGTATGGGTACGAGGCAAGAAACTAGCTACCAAGAATAAGAAAATGTGAAAATTTTATAATACCCCATATTTAATATGGAGCATGTTTGGTGTATAATTGAATTATAAGACATTTGGTTACATCTGAAGATTATATTATAATATCGATCAATAAATTCGTTCTACAACTCATCACAATGTATAGTATACTTTATGAATTATGACTATGTAAATAAATATTGTTAGTTTTTCTAAAATTTTCAGTCAATATTTCACTTATAATAGCACTTAAGAAATTGTTTCGAAAAATAGCTGTGCAATCAAGAATAAGAAAATGTGAAAATTTAATAATAGCCCATATTTAATATGGAGCATTTTTGGTGTATAATTGAATTATAAGACATTTTGTTACATCTGAAGATTTTATTATAATATCAATCCATAAATTCGTTCGACAACTCATCACAATGTATACTTTATAAATTATGACTATGTAAAAAAACATTGTTAGTTTTTCCAAACTTTATAGTCAATATTTCATTGATAATAGCAATTAAGAAATTGTTTCAAAAAAAAGTCATAAATCATTTCAAAAATTTTCACTCAAACGTAAATAATAAAATCAGCAGATATTCAATGAAATCTATAAATATATTTTTATCAATTAAATTTGAAAAAATATTTTTTTCCAGACTTCAAATTTTGGTGTTTTCATTCAATCTTTTATAAATATGAAACAAAAACTCATAACACTATATAACTTCTTTAAAACATATGACATTTTCATCACTTTATGAATTTTCGTTTAATACATTTTAACTTAAGCTGAAAATGTTTAGAAAACTGAGACTTGGGATAAATTTTATAAAACCTTTTCAAATTTCCATAAAAAGTAAGTAAAGTAAATAAATTTCTACAAAATATAGCGTCTTCATTAAATCTTCTATAAAGTTTCAAAATCTTCAGTTAAATTTTATAAATTGTCTTAACATAAATTATGATTTTGTACAAAATGTACAGTTTTCATTTAATCTTCTACACATACGACTTCAGATAGGAAAATACAATATACAATATACAATTAGTTCCCGATAAGTTAAAAATTTGAAAAAAATCATCCAAAGATCGCTGATTCTGTTCTTTTTAGTTCAAGTATTTTCAATCTTCTATCACTTCCGGTTGTACCGGAAGTATTCATCAACTTTTGTTTTTCAAATGGAACACCCTATATATTATTATTTTTTTGGCTTCCCCGTTTAATTAAAAATACCTTTTGTAGAAATTAGTATGCACATATATTTTTTAATTTCCGAGATAAAAATTAAATACCATGATTTTGACCTCAAAAAGACGTTATGAAAAATGGCTTCAATTTCTGTTACCCTTAAGGTATACACGATTACAAACCAGTAAACCAATATTATTAAATTATGACATTATTATTTCTTCCCAGCTATAATTAAATCATTTATTTTGATGGTGATTTTAATTATTCGTCAGATTTATAATTTGTACTAATAAAGTTACGATACGTATTGCCGTCATATCACATTAGAGAATAATTATAGAATGAGCTTAGATTTTTTATTTAAATCATTTCCCAGTTTTCAGTAAATTAGCCTAATTCTCTTAAAAACGGTATACTTGTTGAACTTCGAAAAAATGAAGTCAAAAATATTTAAGGTTAAACTTGGCACACATGTAATTAATAATATACCACCCGGCGCATCCACCAAAATGAAAATTCGCTATATTAATTACAGTTTATGAAGAACCACATACTTTTTTATTGTAACGTAATTAAAATTGCATTATCCATAAGATAGTAACTAGTTATATTTTTTTCTCCAGAACCTGTAATAGATATAGCCGATTTTCATTATGGTGGATGCGCCGGGCCACAAATTATACATACACTGTGTATCAGCCAAATGGAATAAATTCTATAAAAAATAAATGGAGGCGTGTTCGAAAAAACGCTCGGACACGTCAATTGTTATTTTTAGTTGCGCATATTTTTCAACAAAAACTTTTTATACAGGGTGTGTCATGTGACCGTGGCCAATACCAACTTTCTTATTTTAAATGCAACACCTGGTATATTATTCAATTTTTGGATTCTTCAGAAAATTCTAGACATATTTCATGTACAATGTCCTATACCTATCTTCAACTGTTTCGGAAATATTAAGTGTTTTCAGATTTATTGCAAAAATTAACATTAAAAAAAGAAAATTAATTGATTACAGAAATTCGTCACAACACACTCAAAAACTAATAAGTAATACTGTTTATTTCTTGATAATGTAAAAAAACAAAAAAAAAACAATTAATTTCAATGGAGGAGATGTTCAAAATGCTCGCCGTGAACGTCTTGGCAACATCCTAATCTTAAATAGAGATTTCTTCTAACGTTACTCAACATCTCAGGCGTGACCGATCTAATCGCAAGCATTATTCGTCTTCTTAAGTCAGCTAAGTCGAGGGGTTTAGTTTTGTATACAATACTTTTGACATATCCCCATAAGAAGAAGTCTAATGACGTCAGATCAGGGGATCGTGCTGGCCATTCCATCGATCCTCGCCTCCCTATCCACCGATTTGGAAATATTCGGTTGAGGTAGTTCCGACTTCAGATAGGAAAATACAATATGCAATATACAATTAGTTCTCGATAATATAAAAATTTGAAAAAATTCATCCGAAGATCGCTGATTCTGTTCTTCTTAGTTGAAGTATTTTCAACCTTCTATCACTTCCGGTTATACAGGAAGAATCCATCAGGAAAAAAAAAGTTAAAGATGTAAGAGAGGAAGCTGCAAAGCTAAAATGGAAATTTGCTGGTCACAACATCATACAAATCTATGAAAGATGGAACAAACTTATTGTACACTGAAGACCATGGGAAAATACGAGAGGACGAGGAAGGCCACAAATGCGTAGGGCAGACTGCATTAAGAAACATGCAGGAAAGAAATGGACTGAAATAGCAAGTAGTAGAGAGGAATGGAAGCAACTTGGGGAGGCCTATGTCCAAAGATGAACGACAGAAGGCTGAAAATAAGAAGAGAAAAGAAGCTATAACTTGTTCAAAACTTGACATTAAATTAAAGTTGAAAAAAGTTTCTTAAATTTCATATAAAAATTATGAAAATTACATAAAATACCATTAGAGGCATATCAAAATTTAACAGTATTTGATGTCATAATTCAGCTTGGAATTTTGTAGAAATTTTTACAAAATTTGGAGTTATTCCTCTATAAATGATAAAAAATCTATTTTGAAATTATATATAAGTTATAAAAAATTCATAAAATACCATTAAATTTTCATAAGTCATATAAAATTTTGACTGGTTTAGTGTTCATGTAATTTTTTTAAACTTAAAAATGGCTAAACTTGGAATTTAATAGAAATTTCGTCAATTTTTTTAGTTTTCATCCAATATTTTATAAATTTGCTATTTTTTGATAATTTTGCTCATTGAGAAAAAGAGACGGGTATCTCCGTCTGTCATATTTTCCCTTTTCTCTCAATTATTTAATTTTTTTCACTTCCATGATCTAAAACTTGATGAAATGAATGATCAGAAAGGACTTTAAATTATTGCCCAAAAGTACGAGGTGGGTCATACAAAGGATCGGATTTGAAAAAATATGTACAAAAAAAACATATAAATCTTATTTTTTTAAAATTCAGATAAAGCTAATCATTCGTGTAACTCGTTTCTTAAAAATAACATTAGTCAGTAAATGGAAAATAGTTAATGGGGCATCGCTTTGTCGTGTCATAATATACATTAATACCCCTTGCTAATATGAGAACAGTAAAATAGTAATAATGGTAGTAAATGCGGAAACATGTATATTAATTATAATTATGATAACAATGCGTAAACATGTAACTCAATATTCTCATAAATATGTTTGTTGCGGGAGCTTGATCTGGCTGTGGATTTTGTTCGTTTATTCGATAACGCATTTATATTTTAATCCATTTGAACTTCCACTAAAAACAGTTGTAAAATTATCTGCGTATGCAAATGTGAATCTAAAAATTGAATAATTCATGAAACTCTTGTTCAAATAATTAACCAAACGAGGATTTTTGAAATTAATTCGTGCCATGCCAAAATTATTACGTTACTTTTAATTTGCATTTTTATTTGTTACCAATTATTATAGCAATGATTGTTTATTGTGCTTCATTTCAATTAATCACGCTGATAATTTTAATTGCTCATGAATGTGCAATTAAACTACAATTATACTATAATATAATTAAGCTTATATAAACGTTTCTAGTGGATTCCCGAATTCGCGCAATTACATATACGTGTATCTTTAATTGATCGGTAAACTGCACGAGGTTTGATTAATTGCAATGATTTTGTGCAGTCGACGTGCCGATGCAAATTTGTGCGCCGGCAAATTCCAGTCGTCGGCGTGTTTACGGTGTGAATTAATAACTGCCTCCTGCAGTTAGCGGATCATTTGCATCTCGCAATGGTACATCAAGATTCCGCAACACAATTAATTTCAGGCCCTGTCCCTTTGGCTTTCGGGGAAGTTGTGTAATACGATTCGTGGCGGAAAAAAAGCTGTCGAGAGCGTATTCCGAACCCCGTGGCAATTCCCTGTCGCCCCAACTTCATAATTATCTGACGGCCCGCAAAAAAAAAACAAAACACGCAAACTTTTTATCAACCCCGCGGCCACAATTTTATTTATACACTTCGCAGATAAAGGCGCCCATTAAAAACGTTCTGCTTACATAATTCTTCCCTTCCTTCTGACTGGTGCAATTTTTGCGAATGATTATCTAGCGCAGATTAAAGCGCCGCCAAGGAGGCTACATTTAACGAATTATTTCGGGGGCCTGTAACTTAATTTCCACTTCCCTTCCCCGCCTTGGGCTCCAGAAAATTTCTTTGTTTATTTAAAACGACAGGGCGCACAGGGAATTATGGACAACTCATTACGAAACTCGAAGCCCGATTTTCTTATGCACATACAAAAATCGTAACGTCGAGAAATTTTTCAGGTGTACAAAATACAAATGTAAAATTAAATATGCGTTTAATAAATTTTGAGAGCTCTGACAAAGCTTTAAACTTCAACTTGAATACACTATCAACTTGTCATCATCAATAAGAAACGAAGACAAGGTAGACAATGAAACGGAAAAAATGTTGATAATATCCAAGAAACTACATGGGATAACATCCCTATTATTACCCTGTCCCAAATTAAATTTGCTTTCCAAAATCTACGAGAAAACAATATACAATCAAATATATAGTATAATAGTAAAATATAAGTTCCTAAATCTCTGTCAGCATGGCTTTATACAGAGTAGCTCCACAGAAACAGCAACTTATTTGAACTTATTGAGTACGTTCAAAAAGCAATGGATGGAAATAACTATACAACTGGATTGTTTTTCGATTTGTCGAGTGGAATCGATGTTGTAAATGACAAGTTTGTAGAGAGTAAGCTATGGAGTATTGGATTAAGGGGCCATGCATTGGATTTAGTTAGATCGTTTCTTTCTTTCTTTCTTTCTTAATTTTTCCCTCTTTTACCCTTTTGGGTGTTGAGGTGTAATTATTTTTTTATAGATTGTAGAGAGTAAGCTATGGAGTATTGGTATAAGGGGCCGTGCATTGGATTTAGTCAGATCATTTCTTTCTTTCTTTCTTAATCTTTCCCTCTTTTACCCTTTTGGGTGACGATGTGTAATTCTATTTGTAATAGGATTTTATCGATTATTTTCTGTTGCCTGTTAGTTCCTTTGCTTGCTTCCAACTCTTCCCACTTTTCTGCAGCGTTTTGCTTATTGTACCGTTCCATGTTTCCTGTGGTATTCCTCTTGCTCTCTTCCCGTTCGCCCTTGCCTCCCATACTTGTTTTACTTGCCTCTCTTCACTCAGTCTGTTTATGTGCTTGAACCATCTAAATTGTCCTTCTTCTATTTTCTGTATTATCGATGTGGTTTCCAACCTCGCCCTTATTTGTACATTGCGAAATCTGTCTTCATTACTTCATTTCTTCATACTTCATTTCTTCATTTCAGTACTTCATTTCAGTCGCTTGTATTTTAGATTTTCGTTATGGGTCAATGGATCACGTCTCACTCCCGTATGTCAGTATTGGTGCAAAGATTGTTCTGAAAACTTCATCTTTATAGTTTTTGATATTTCTTTCTTGTTTATGAAAGCTCTTCTTAGTGTACTATACAGTCTCCCTGTTGTTTTTAATCTGTTGTTGATGTGGTTTTCATATTTTCCTTGACTGTCTATTATTGTTCCTAGATATTTAAATTCTTGCACCTGTTCTATCTGCTCTCAGCTTATTCGTATGTTGGTTATTTTGTTCTCCTTTGTTGTCACCATCACTTTTGTTTTTTCTCTATTTATCTTCATATTCCTTTCATTTAGAGCCTCCTTTCATATTTCCACATTTTCTTTCAGTTTTTTTTCTGTTTCTGCGAATATCACTATATCATCTGCAAATGCACACTCTTTTATTTCTTTATTCCTCATATTCCTGAATCCTACATATATTCCTTTGATTCACAGTCTTGTTTCTTTTATTATATCGTCCATTATTGATATGAATAACAGTGGGCTTAGTATTCCTCCCTGTCTCACTCCGTGGTTTGTCCTGAACTCTTCTGTCTGTCTGTTTCCGGTTCTTATGTAGTTTCTCGTTTCTGACTCGATTGCCTTTATTAATTCCCCACCTGCCCTGTTTTTCTCTAGTCCCTTCTACATTTCCTCCCGTGGTAAACTGTCATAAGTTTTCTGACACCTTTTCTACATCAATGAAACATAGGTATCCTTCTTTGTTATACTCTCGAATTTTCTCACTTATCTGTTTTATCGTAAAGATTTGGTCCTGTACACTATATCCTGTTCTGAACCCGCTCTGGGAGTCGTGTAGTTGGTGTTCTATTATTTTCCTTAGCTTCGTCTCAAGAATTCTCTCGTATATTTTTCCCGGTACACTGAGAAGTGATATGCCTCTGTAGTTGTTACATTGTCTGCTGTCTTCCTTCTTATACATTGGTATTATCACTGCTAATTCCCAGTCTTTTGGTATTTTTTTGTATTTCCATGCCAATTTGCAGATCTCTAGTAGCCCCTGTTGTCTTTTCTTTCCCGTATATTTCATTTCCTCGGGTGTAATACCATCATGGCCTGCTGCCTTTCCCAGCTTTATACTGCCTATTACTTTTATTAATTCTGCCTCTGTTATTGTTTCCTTCTTTATTTCTCCTGACTGGCTTTTACATCCCTATTCTTTTTCGTTTCCTTGTTTGGGTTCTTCCGTCTTTCCATTCTCTCCTTCAAGCAGCTCCTTGAAGTGTTCTTTGCATCTGTTCATGACTTCCTCTTCTTGTGTCAGTACTACTCCTTTTTTACTCTTTAATTTTTTTGGCTGTTTTTTCTCCGTTCTGAATTTTTTTAATACTTTAAAGAAAAGTTTCTGGTTCCCCCTGCTAACTTCTTCTGAAGCTGAATAAAACAACATTGTATTTTCGATTAAAATATTTGCAAATTTCTATTAAAATATTAAAATTTTACAAATTTCACTACTATATTCCAATTTACATTAAAATTTTTACAAATTCTAAAGGAATTTTGTAATTTACAATATATATTCCATAATTTCTATCGAAATATTGAAATGTATCATTAAAATTTTGCAACATTCGTCGTAATATTATCACTATTTATTTGGGTTTCGAAGAAATGTTGTAATTTGTAATGAAAATGACGAACATTTTGTAGCTTCTATTAATTTTTTAAGAATTTATGATTTGTACTATAATAGAATTTTAAATTTTGACTGTAATGACTCAAAATGTTACTGCACATTAAAAATTTGGCAGTATTTTTCGAAATTATAACTGCAAAAATTGAGATTGAGAAACTTTACAAGTAATCTTCAAAATTTCAGCAGGAATCAAACTCATGCAGCAAAGATAAAAATGTTTACAATACTAATTAAAATATTTACAGTAATCGTTGATATATTGACAGTAATAAATGAAAATCTAATACAAGCAGAAAATTTGGCAGTAATATTTAAAATTGTGACTGTACTGACTTAAATTTTACTTTTGGTCTGTTTAAAATGGACGGCAATAACAAAAAAAATACTAAAAATGAATTGAAAACTTAACAGTAATTACATTTTTTGCAGCATAATTGAAAATTCGGCAGTAATATTTAAAATAATGACTGTAATATCTGAAATATTACTAAACAGAAATGTTGCCTGTATTTGTTTTAAATTTTGACTGTAACGATTGATTGAGATTGAGAAAATTTGCAGTGATCTTCCAACTTTCAAGAAAATTCAAACTTTGGCCGTAATCATTGCAATTGTGATAGATATCATTGAGATTTTGAAGTAATATTGAGTAATAAATAAAGTATTGAGTAATAACTGAATATGTACTAAGGATTGATAATTTAGCAATCACATTAAAAATGTTGACTATAATGACTAAAAGTTTTCTAAACAATAAAATTTTTGCAGTATTTTTTGAATTTTTGACTGTAATAATTGATAAGTGGAAAATTTGCAAATAACATTCAAAACTACAGCAAACTATTGTAGCTCACAGTAATAATTGAGATTTTGACAGTAATCCTTTGATTATTGACATTAAAAATTTGGCAGTATTATGTGAAATTTTAACTGTAAAAATTGAGATTGAGAAGCTTTACAACTAATCTTCAAAATTTCAGCAGGAATCCAACTCTTGCAGCAAACATAAAAATGTTTACAATACTAATTAAAGTATTTACAGTAATCGTTGATATATTGACAGTAATAAATGAAAATCTAATACAAACAGAAAATTTGGCAGTAATATTTAAAATTGGGACTGTAATGACTAAAATTTTACTTTTGGTCTGTTTAAAATGGACGGCAATAACAAAAAAAAAAACTAAAAATGAATTTAAAACTTAACAGTAATTAAAATTTTTGCATCATAATTGAAAATTCGGCAGTAATATTTAAAATAATGACTGTAATATCTGAAATTTTACTAAACATAGAAAATTTGCCTGTATTTGTTTGAAATTTTGACTGTAACGATTGATTCAGATTGAGAAAATTTGCAGTGATCTTTCAACTTTCAAGAAAATTAAAACTTTGGCCGTAATCATTGCACTCCTTTTTTACTCTTTAATTCTTTTGGCTGTTTTTTTTTCTCTGTTCTGAGATTTTTTAATATATTAAAGAAAAGTTTCTGATTCCCCCTGCTATCTTCTTCCATCTTCTCTCCAAACTCCTCCCAGGCTTTTGCTTTGGCACTTTGTATTTCTTCTTTAGCTCTCCTTCTCTGTTTCTTGTATCTCTCGTAGTCCTTTTCTGTTCCTGTCTGCAGGTACCGTTTACATATTAATTTCTTCCTTGTTACTCGTTTCTTCCTCAAAACTTCAAACCCTCAAACTTCCTCCTTTGCCTTCTTGTTCCACCATTTTGTTTGCTTCCTCCCTGCTGCTACATATGTTGTCCCACACGCAACTTTCGCTGCTGTTCTTATCGCTTTTTTGAACTTTCCCATATTAATTCAACCTCTGTTTCTTGCTTGTTAGTCACCTCTTTGAATCCCCTTTTCACTAGTCTTTCGTATTCTTTCCGTACCTCCCTTTTTAGCTCGTGATTTTTGACGAATCGCAAAATGTATGTTAGTATTGAAAATGCTCACTCGGAGATATGCAATCTATCCTAAGGAGTAGCACAAGGATCTGTACTAAGACCATTAATATTTTTATTGTATATCTATGACTTGCCGAACCATATAACACATGAACAGTCTATGGTTTTGGCAGATGACATTTCCATCGTAATTGATGCACCAACAAGAGAAGAGCTTGATGTCGTGTTACAGTCAGTGGTAGATAGTGTTGAACATTGGTGTAGACAAAACAACTTGATTTTAAATAGCGACAGTTTTCAGTTTCTCAAGAATAGAAGTTCTCAACTAGTTCTACTTAACAGCGCTACATCTACAAAATTTTTAGGATGTCATTTAGATCCAGGCTTCAAGTGAACAATCCGTATAGAACATGTACTGAAAAAACTAAATAACACGTATTATGCCATTCTTAAACCCAAAAATACAGTATCTTATTAAAGTATACCATGCATTGGCTTCAAGTCATATGTCATACAATATAATAATATGAGGGAAATCGTCTGACTCATATCGGGTGAATGTAGCCCAGAAACGAATAATTAGGTAAATTTTCAATTTAGCCAAGAAATAATCACGCAGACCTAGTTTTAGGGAATAAAACATATTACCCTTAATATGTGTGTATATCATGAAATGTGCTATCTATGTGTATACCCATTTTAGTGATTCTGAAAAAAATTGTGCGTATCATTTTCATGACACTGAATACCGAGAATTTTTTTTTGGTGTACTAAATACAAATGTAAATTTAAATATGCGATTAGTAAATTTAGAGAAATTTCTGTAAAAACTTCGGCTTTTACAGTTTTTCAGAAATTTCAGTCAATGCAGAAAGTTATATCCTCGATTTCCTCACTTATTTAATACAGAAACCTCGTCAAATTTTCTTCTTGTTCTTGTGAAGCCAAATTGTATTAAGATAACATCTTCCCGCCACTCAAAATAATTTCGCCCTCGTAATTTTCGTGCAAGAAAATTACAATCCGGCAATTCCCACTGATATAATCTACACGGATGCTACATCCAATTTTCCGAGCGCACGAGAGAAACAACGTCCTCGAAGCTTTTCCGCTTGTTACACTTTTAAGCAATCCCCGCCGAATCCACGAAATAGGACGTCCCGACGCCGACGCCCCGACGCAACCTGCCCTCAGGAGGACCGGAAGAAAGCGAAGAGTGTTACAGGAGCGTGCGTCGGGGCAACGTACGGATTGAATCATTCACGCTAATTGGGGGGGAATTTGCATGGGCCGCCACTGCACCTCGGAGTTAAGACTGCCGCGAGATTACTTGGGGGATTTGAAAAGCTTTGGCCCGGGTCGTCGGGATAACCGAGCCTGTGTATCTAGGATGTTCACTGTGGCCGCAGTGACGTCAAGCCCGGGTGAAACTGTTGTAGGAGTTAAGGGCGGAAGGGCCAACTAAAGTGGCCCTTCGATATGTACGTACTTCGTAACCGAATTAAAGGGCCTGATACGGCAGTTTGCGCGAATCCGTGAATTTCATAGCAATTTGGCATTTGTTATAATAGGAGCGAATTCGGATCGTTACAACTATTATGTGTAGTACAGTGGTTTTTGAACTAGGTTTTCCCATGGCACCTTTCCCTTTCGATTATATTTTTTTGCAAATTTGTATAAAATATTCAATAATTTTGTATGGAATTTTATTTGTGCAGAAAATTGTTATAATATTTAACTAAAAATTCACAGGATTCATAAATTTTTGTAATTTATGAAAATGTTGGTATTTATATTAAATAATTCTGATGAAAACCTTGTATAAGTCCAATAGTTACAATAATTTAAATCCAACATTCATTACAATTGAGGCGCTAACCGCAAGAACGGCAAAATTAGAATAACCAAGTTACAGGCAATTGAAATAAATGAAAGTAATTCTAATGTATTTTTGAAATATCGTTTATAGTAAAACATATTTTAGCTTTCTTATAGGATACTATGTAACTACCTTATTATTATAAACAATATGAGTGTCTATAACATATCAAATTACGGCAAAAAAACACAGGCCATTTTTACATTTCCTCAAAACCTGAAATCGCTTTTGCAATGGATTTTTATAATCGAAATACTCGATTGCACTTTTAGCCAGTTTCTAGAGAGGTTTTTTACGGTTTACAATAACTTTTTCTAAACTTTTTGTGCTAAAGAAATGTAGGTACCTACACGCAAAATTTGTACAACCCTAAAATAATTTCGTTTTCTGCAGTTTTCATCATTTGGCACTAAAATGTCATTGTATTTTTATCGTGATATACGCTGACAGTAAGTTGGGCCAGTTTTCCACAACCAGCTTTTTCTCTAATTTAAATGTAAGATACAACTATTGGCTCGATCTCGTGAAAATTTGTAGAACATCACTTAGTTCGATATTGCATCACAATATTTAAGTTTATAGAAAATCAAAAATGATGTTATCTCAAATAACAGTTTTTTCTTAACTTAGACCGTTCTTGCGCTTAGTGCCTCAATGTATGTCCATGTATGTCAAAATTTCAATGCTTACAGTGAAAATTTTAGTTACTGTTATATTTTTAGTAATTGTAACCAAATTTTATTTACTTTTAATACCTGATACTGTAGCATCTAGTGGGATTATAATACTGTGAAATATACTACTAACACATTATCTTTGACATGTTTCAATTTATTGTTATTTTGTAATAATCTCTCTTGAAATAAATAAATATATATATATATATATATATATATATATATATATATATATATATATATATATATATATATATATATATCTATGATTCGACGTAGTATCATTTCAATGAGAACTTTGTAGTTTGAGGAACTCCTTGCAAGTTTTAACAAAAACTTGTTAATTTTGTAATTAAAAAAGAAACTTTACATAAAAAAGCTGAATACAAAAAAAATAATGTATTTTTAACTATAAGTTTTGCAAATATCTATTAAAATATTAATAACTTAGTCAGTATTATGCTTGGTTTGGTCAGGGGATAAATACTTAATAATTTCCATGAAAACTTGCAGGTTTCAATTAAACTGTGAAATTTATAAATAAAATGTTGGTATTTATGATAAGAATTTCATAATTTCTAATGAATTTTTTTTATTCCTAATAAAAAGTTCGTAATTTCCAACTAAATTCATTTGTATTAAATTTTCTACAAATAACTCTGAATATTTTAACAATTTAATACATATTTTTAATACGCTACTAATATGTTGTATATTTCAGTGAAATTTTGATACAATATGTACAATATACAATAAAATTTTCATAATCGCTGCTGAAATTTTGTAATTTATAATAAAAATGTTCAAATTGTCAATGATTTTTTTTTACATTTTCTAGTGGAATTTATCAATTCAAACTTTTAAAAAGCTATCGAAATATTGTAATTTAGAATAGAAAGTTAGCACTATTCATTGAATTTTTTGCAACAATTCCAACAAAACTTATTTATTACCTTAATAACTGTTTTCTATTTTAATTGAAATATTGTATTTATAATGAAAATTGTATCATCATGTATACAAAGTTACAATTTAAAAATAAATTAATAATAAAAAAAACATTTTACAAATTCCACAGAATTTTTTTAATTTACAATTAATTTATCGTAATTTCTTATTGAAATCCATCATCAAAATTTTACAATATTCGTCGTAATGTTATCACTTTTTATTTGGTTTTCGAAGATGTTTTGTAATTTGTAGTGAAAATGATGAAATTTTTATAGTTACTATTGAATTTTTCAAACTGTATAATATGTAGCTCAGTAGAACTTAACATTATAACTGCAATGACTGAAATTTTACTACACATTAAAAACTTGGCGGATTCTTTTTTAATTTTGACTGTGATAATTGAGATTGAGAAAATTTACAACAAAATCTTCAAAATTTCAGCAGGATTCAAACTTTGGCAGTAAACATAGATTTTTTTTACAATACTCATTGAAATGTTGACAGTAATCCATGAAATATTGACGGTATTAAATGAAACTCGACTAAAAATTGAAAATTTGGCAGTAATATTTAAAATAATGACTGTAATGCCTGAAATTGTAAAATTGTGACTGTCAAGAACTAAATTTTACTGTGAATCTTATAAATATGGACGGTAATAACAGAAAATTTACTTAATATTAATTGAAAATTTAAGTCATTAATATTGTCGCACTAAACTTTGAAAATTTGGTAGTAATATTTAAAATAATAACTGTAATCCCTAAAATTTCACTAAACCTATATTTTTTTTTTAATTTTCACTTTAATCATTGATTGAGATTGAGAAAATTTGCAGTAATTGTAATTGTGACAGAAATAATTGAAACTTTGACAGTCATTATTTAAATATTGACAGTAATAACTGAAAACCTACTACGAAATGAAAATTTTGCAGTAACATTACAAAAATGTACTCTAATGACTAAAAATTTGGCAGTATTTTTTGAATTTTTGACTGTAATAATTGAGATTAGGAAAATTTGCAAATAAAATTCAAAATTTCGCACTAAAAATTGAAAATTCAGCAGAAATATTTAAAATAATGACTGAAATTTCATTAAACATCGAACATTTGCCAGTATTTTTGCAATATTGACTGCAATAGTTGATTGAGATTAAGAAAATTTGCGGTGATCCTCCAAATTTCAAGAAAATTAAAACTTTTTCTGTAATCATTGTAATTGTGACAGAAATAATTGAGATTTTGACAGTACTTATTTAAATATTGACCGTAATACCTAAAAATCTACTAAGTATTGAAAATTTGGCAGTTATATTAAAAATGTTGACTGTAATGACTAAAAGTTTACTAATAAATTTGGCGGTAATGTTTGAATTTTGGACTGTAATAATTGAGATTTAATTAGTATAAATAAAGCACTTGCTTAAGTTTGACATTTTTTTTAATAGAAAAACTCTGCAATTGTTTTGGTCTCACGACCAGATCCGTTTTAAAAATAATCTGATGTTCAATGAGATTATTGAAAGTACCTATTTTCGCGAAGCTAGGAAACCTTAATGGGATAATAGTGCTACACTATACCCTTTCAAGTTCAAATTAAGACCAATCAAGTTCAAATTGAGACCAATCAATTTCAAATTGAGGCCAATCAAGTTCAAATTGATACCAATCAATTTCAAATTGATACCAATCAATTTCAAATTGAGACTAAACAAAATCAAGTTGACACTAAACAATATCAAGTTATCATAATAAATTTTATTTGTTTACTTTCAACATGATATTGTTTAGTGTCAAATTGATTTTGCTGAGTCTCAATTTGAAATTGATTGGTCTCAATTTGAACTTGATTGGTCTCAATTTGAACTTGATTGGTCTCAATTTGAACTTGAAAAGGTATGGTAGTAACTTAATATCAATTTCAAATTGAGACCATTCAATTTCAAATTGAGACTAAACAAAATCAAGTTGACACTAAACAATATCAAGTTATCTTAATAAATTTTAATTGTTTGCTCTCAACTTGATATTGTTTAATGTCAAATTGATTTTGTTTAGTCTCTATTTGAAATTGATTGCTATCAATTTGAACTTGATTGGCCTCAATTTGAAATTGATTGGTCTCAATTTGAAATTGATTGGTCTCAATTTGAACTTGATTGGTCTCAATTTGAACTTGAAAAGGTATAGTATTAAGTCACTACTAGTATAAAAATTTGTGAAAACTAACGAAGTGCTTTATTTGTACTAATTTAAAGATGTTTCACCAAGTATTAACCACCGATTCATACAATCTAATTGAGATTAAGAAACTTTGCAAGAAACATTTGAAATTTGAGCAGGTGAAAACTTTGGCAGTAAACATTGCAATTTTTACAGTAATAATTGAGATTTGATATGACTGTAATCCTTCAAATACTGACTGTTATAACTAAAAATTTAGTTGAATTAAAAAATTTGCTAGTAAAATTTAAAATTACAGCAAATTACAGCAGCTCATAGTAACAATTGAGATTCTGACAGCAATCGTTTAAATATTGACGTTAATAAGCCAAAATTTACTAAGATTTATTTGAAAATTTAACTGTAATTAAAATTTTCATATAAAAAATTGAAAATTCGGCAGAAATAAATAAGTTATTTTTAAAGTTTCAGCAGAATTTAAACTTCGGCGGTAAAAATTGCAATTTTTACAATACATTCAATGTATTTTACAATACAACAATTCAATTTCTCCCCTCCCCTGACATCGGTTTTCGCGTTGGCAACCATGACGTGGTTTTTATCGTTCAGAGGTCGCACGCGAGGTTGGACAAGCATTTGTCTTCGACGAAGTAGGTGAAACACCGGGATTGTGACCGCCATTAACGCGTGATTTGTGAGTTGAGTTGCGGTTATGTGACTCCATTACAATCAGTCAATTACTGATACGACCTCAGATTACAGAACTTACCGGCCGTTTTAGATCTTTTGGTAAGAATTAGCCATCTTTAGTTCACATGTGGTGCTGATACCACCCATCATCTTTAGGCCGTTTCTTGCGGGTTTTCCTTTACGGGTAACCCCGTGTCGCTGGGTTAAGGAACTACGGCCACACTCGAGGCCAACGAGTACTACTAAACAGATAGGATTTAAGCTTAATGACTTATTTACTACTTATCACTATCTCTTGCGCATATATTTTTTATTTGGTTTGTCCTATCAATGTTGTGATTTTATAAAGGCATGTTGCCGGTCCAACCGACACACCCTCCATTTCTGGGTTCGGGACCCGCGCATATGGCGCAACAACCATCGCGGAAATTACGTAGCGGATTTTGATTTAAATATGTAAAGGACTTTGGAGGGAAGATAATTAAATAATGTATTAATAACTATTTCACTGGGCTCGGCATAATTCCGCCGCAAAATACGTAATTTGAAATTAATTTTAACACTCGGCTTATTTAAATTTGTCAGTTTATCATACCACAAGGACCTCGTGCCTCGTACTAGTTTCACCGTATGAATGCTTAATACCGCGTCATTTTAATATTCATGACCTGTTCAACGCCCGCCGTGGAAAACAAATTCCGAAATCCGCCCTTCCCTGGGCGCCCCGCTTTCCGGAGGAGCCCTGTAAACGGTGTCATCCCCGCGGCGCCCTTTAATAATTCTCCCCCGCACAGCCTCCCACTCCGCCCGCGTTATCATTTAAGGCTACAATATAGATAACGGCCAGACAACATTAAACACGTTATTTATATAACTGCTTCTTCGTGGGGGGTGCTTCTGGGGGTGAGTTATGCGCGCGATTTCGGGGCTGGCAGCGTGTTTTCGTGACCCCGGCAGCAGGAACAAGTCGATAAGGGCCTTTCTATTGCCCCCCTTATCTGACGACTAGGAGATAATTAGCGTGCGCAGGCTGTGAGCAACAAATGAAAATTACTCCGCAGAGTAATCCGGTTAGTTTAATAATAGTGCGTAAGTTAATTAGCTTAACAATTTTAATCCCCTAAATATCATAAATGCTGATTACCAACTACAATATGCAGCGCGCAATTACGCAAAAAGACCCTGTATAATTAGCATCGATTTCACTTATATTCAGATTACAACAACTGATTAACACTTTTCATTATTATCAGTATTAATTACAACAATACATTAACAATTTTCATTATTGTCAGTATTAATTAAGTACTTATTTATATAAATACGAGTTGACACAATTTTATCATTTTTTAACTATCAGAGTGCAACTCTGAAGTTCTCGCCAAGCATTTGATTTGTATTATTAATTTTTTTGTAATAATGACATATTTTATTCATATTTTTTACTTTCATAATTATAATTCTTTTAAATTATGAATTGTATTATTCTTAACTACTTTTTAAAATATGACGATGGTACTCCGAAGTTCTCACCATATATTTGGTTTTGTATTATATAACACTCAGTTTCATGCTTATAAATTGAATCATGTTTTAACTATATTTTTAAAGACGAGGGTGGAATTTCAAAATTCTCGGCGTTTATCAGGTCTGTATTATGTAATAGTAAGTTTGATGGTTTTAAATTATGAGTTTATTTCAAATGGTGCAGTGATAGTAAGGAAAAACTTGAGACATTACCTCGTAAATCCGCCTCTCAAACGACGAGCTGTGGAAAATTGGACTGGCACTGTCACGGGTACACTTTCAGTTTTTCCAGACACGCATGAAAATTGCCCCGCATTTTTCACGCACAGCGGGGATGTTTTAATATGTGCCGCTGTGTGGTGCCGTATTCTCAGTAGGCTCCCGTGAAGTAATGATCAAGACTAAACAAATCTACTCGAGGAAATAGATGGTTCACAAAAAAATGCAAATATGTGTTAAATTAGTAATATTTTTTGTTCATTTAAAAAAAATCACAAAAAATCAAATGTACAGCACAAGTAAGAATTATTTTTGACTAATTGAAAGTAGTCAGAAGATCTAATTTTAAGAATCAAAATTTCTATAAGTATAGATAGAAAATATGTTTAACAACTTAACAAATATACTGGAGGTTCACAAAAAAAAAAGCATAATTACCATCAGGGTGTAATTTGCAGACTACGTCCTAATTCAAAGTCCGTGCAAATTGCATTATTGTTAACCTTTGTAACACATAGGCCCGTATCTATAGTCCGTACTTGAGCATGAGTTCGACTCAAGTCGTATATTTGCGTATATTTGGTTGAGTTTGGTACATAAACGTTAATAGAAATACCGCAACCAAATAAACGACTTGACTCGAACTCATGCTCTAGTACGGACTATAAATACGGGCCATATTGTATGTACTACAATAAGTTTGAATGAAAATTTCGGAAAAGCTAATTCTGGGGAAGATATTCATTTTCATTTTTCTGTGAAAGTGAAGCATAACTAGTATCTGTGCACAATTTAAAGACTATTCTTAGTTCAAAGTTCTCGAACATATACATATTTTTCACCGATATATCTAACACACTAAGTTTGAATTAAAATTTCCAAAAAACTAAGGATAAGGTATATTGTATTTTTTATCTTTTCTATGAAACTGAAGCATAAGTTATATCTGTGCACAATTTAAATAGTATATCCTAGTTCAAAGTTATTAAAAATATTCATACTTTTCACCTATATATCTAACACATTAAGTTTGAATGAACATTTCGGAAAAACTAAGGATGGGGTATACTGTAATTTTCATATTTTCTATAAAAGTGAAGCATAACTTATATCTGTTCACAATTCAAAAAGTCCAAATCCCGATTCAAAGTTATTGAAAATATTCATTCATATTTTTCACCTACACTTTGTTGCAAATTTTAAAAATTACTACCGTATTTTCAATTTTTAGTGTGTTTATTTGTTTTATGCTGGGGAGATACCGTTTGAATTTTAGTAGTCTAAATCAATCAATTTACTTATTAATAATATCATTAATAATATTAAACTTATTTATTTTTATTGTCTTTTAAAACTTCAAAAAAAGAAAACGCTTTCTATCTTTTCAGTTATTACCGTCAATATTCCATGCACTACTGTCATGTAATTTCTAGTATTACTTTAAAATTGCAATTTTTACTACCAATGTCTTAATCTTGCCGAAACTTAGATTTAGAACTTTGACTGTAGAACTTGATTACTTGCAAATTTTCTCATTCTCAAAATAACAGTAAAATTTAAAAAAAATACTATTAAATGTTTAGTTATTACAGACAAAATTTTAAATATTTCTGTGGAATTTTTAATTTTTAGTAGAATTTCAGTTATTACTGCCAATAAAATTCATTGATTACGGTCCAAATTTCAATTATTACAATCAAAATTGCAAAGTTTACTGCTAAACTAAAAACAAATGTTAAAAAATACTATCTAATGTTTAGTTATTGCAGTCGAAATTTTAAATATTTCTGTGGAATTTTTTATTTTTAGTTGAATTTCAGTTATAACTGCCAATAAAATTCATTGATTAAGGTCCAAATTTCAATTATTACAATCAAAATCGCAAAGTAACTGCTAAAGTTTGAATCCTGTTAACAGTTTGAAGATTACTTACAAAATTTGTCAATCTCAATTATTACTGTCAAATTTTCAAAAAATTTGGCAACTGTTCTATATAACTGAAATTTAAGTTATTACATTCAATATTTTGAACACTACTGCCGAATTTTCAATTTTTAATGTTAAAATTTTAATTACTGTTGAATTTTCAATAAATTTTTAGTAAATTTTCAGTTATTTCCGCTAAAATTTATAAGATTACTGCAAAAATCTCAATTATTACTGTGAGAAATGCAATGTATAGTTTTAATTTTTAATACATTGAAATTTCGAAGATTAAAAAAGTCTTGCAAATTGACTTTATTTCAATTATTACAGTCAATATTTCACAGTCAAATATAACTGCAAAATTTTCATTTAGAAGAAATTTTCAGTTATTACCATCAATATTTCATGCTTTACTGTCAACATTTCAAGAGTTTTATTTAATTTTTTTTAATTTTTACTGCCAAAGTTTGAGTCCTGCTGAAACGTAGATTTAGAACTTAAACTTTAAAACATGATTTCTTGCAAATTTTCTCAATTTCATTTAATTCAGTCAAAACTTTAAAAAGTACTACCAAATTTTTAATGTGTAGTAAAATGTCATTTTATAGTCATAATTTTAAATATTACTGTCGAATTAGTACCAAATTTTGTATGTGCGGAAAAAATTGAGTCACAACGTTCAATATTTTAAATATTACTGTCGAATTTTAAAAATTTTAGTAGTATTTCAGTTATTACCGTCAATAATATGTATTGCTACCAAAATTTCAATTAGTATTGTAAAAATTGCAATTTTTACTGCCAAAGATTTAATCCTGATAAAACTTAAATTTAGAACATTGACTTTAGTACTTAATTATGTACTTGCAAATTTTCTTAATCTCAAAGTAACAGTAAATATATAAAAAATTACTAAACATATTTTAGTCATTACAGTCAAGGTTTTAAACCTTATAACTGTCTAATTTTCAATTTATAGTAGATTTTCAGTTATTACCGTCAATAAAATGAATGGATTACTGTCAAAATTTCAATTATTATAGTAGAAACTGTATTGTTTACTGCCAAAGTTTGAATCCTTCTGACATATTGAAGATTACTTGCAAACTCTCTCCATCTCAATTATTATTGTAAAAATTTCAAGAAATACTGCCAAATTATTACTATTATTATTATTATGTGTATTGAAATGTTAGTCATTATAATCACAATTTTAAATATTACTGTCGGATTACTACCAAATTTTGAATGTGCGAATTTTTTTTAGTCATTTCGTACAATATTTTATGTATTACTGTCGAATTTTCTATTTTTAGTAGATTTTCAGTAAATAATTCATGGATTTCTGTCAAAATGTCAATTAGTATTGTAAAAGTTGCAATGTTTACTGTCAAAGTTTGAAGAATCCTGCTGAAATTTTGAAGATTACTTGCAAATTTTCTCGATCTCAATTATAACAGTCCAAAATTTCAAAAAATAATGCAAATTTTTTGTGTAGTGAAATTTCAGTCATCACAGTCAAAATTTTAAATAATACTGTCGAATTATCAATTTTTAGTAGATTTTCAGTTATTGCCGTCAATAATTTACGCATTTCTGTCAAAATTTAATTGATTCAACTATTGTGAAAATTACAATATTTACTGCCAAACTTGGAAACCTGAGGAAATTTTAAAGAATACTTGCGAATTTTCTCAATCTTATTTATAACAGTAAAAATTTCAATAAATATTGCTAAATTTTTAATGTGTAGTAAAATTTCAGTCTTTACAGTAAAATTTTAAATAGTACTATCGAATATTCAGTCTCTAATAGATTTTCAGGTAATACCATTAATAAATATCATGGATTGCTATAAAAAATTCAATAAATATTGTAAAAATTGCAATGCCAAAAAAATTGACACCAGCAAAGTTTGAAACATGCTGAAATTTTGAATATTACTTGCATACTTTCTCAATCTCAATTATTACTGTCAAAATGTCAAAAATACTGCCAAATTTGTTATCTGTAGTAAAATTTTATAAAAATTAGTCAATTTTAAGTATTGCTGCGGAATTTTCAATTCGGAATTACAGTTAATTATCACTATTGCTGTAAACATTTTTAATTATTTATGTCAATAACATTCAATTATTTCTGTCAAAAATGCAATGATTCTGTCAACAGTTTAAAGATTGCAATCAAAATCTCACTGACTCTCTGACAAGTGTGAAATGTTCAGTTGTTTTAAAAAACAGTCTATTTGAGCTGGTATGTCTAATTAAGGAAGCTAATGTGACCTGTTTCTGCTGGTACGCCTAATTACGAATTCAAATGTGAATGAATCTTGACAATGTGAAAAAACATTAAAAATCTAATTTTTGCGACAGTTACGGAGAACAAAAAAACTTATGACCTATAAATGATTCAATAATCTAAATCTAAAAGTCAATAAAAACATTCATTGATAGATTGGCGAGATTTTCGAAAATTTGCACTTAGTAGGTATTTCGATTATCGTTATTTTAAAAAACGAAAATTTTCTAGGTAAGTAAAAAATACCTGGTACATCTGATAGGGGTAGTGAGATTTTTAGACATTAAGTACTAATTAATACAGTAAAAAAGTCTATTTTTAAAATCAATAATAATTTTTATTGTATGTGATGCCGATTTGTTTTAGTATTACTTGCTTATATATTTATTTTACTTAATATTAGTTTTATTTCTATATATAACGATATATTAAAATTATGTTTGATGTATGGACAATAAAAAGATATCGTTTTATGCGCATAATATTGCAGCAAAATAATAAAGCATTAACTAATGTTATAACTATTACTACACTATTATTCGTAGAGTTATTACTTTCTAGAAAGCCAGTGCACATATCTAAACTCATTACTACTAATAAATGTGATTCTAATTAAACTACTTGATCGTAACCTGTTAAAAGCTTATTTTCGGTTTCTAACTGTGTAAGTAACTACAATTTTAATACAAAAAATACTTACGGCATAATTTTACACTACAAAATCAAAAATACTTCTATGTACATATTTAAAATTCACTTACAACGAACTGAGTCCAATAACGAGTCTGAAAATAAAGCAGAGTGATATACATTAATAAAATTTATTGATTGAATGATTAAAATGATTACAGGAACGAAATTGTTTATATGTAAAAAATGTTAATATGTAATAAAATTATGTTTGAAAGTAGGCATTTGCATATATATTAAATAAGTTATATTTTTGCAAAGCATGTGATCTCTATGGGCCTTAATCGCAAAGTAATTTAAAAGATAAACGGCTGTGCGCAAAATATTGCGGTTATGATTAGATGAAACCTCGGTAAATAATGTTTATCCCTCGTAAAATCTCCGATACACAACCTTTCGCAAAAGCGTATTTAAATAGCTCAACCCTGCGAGAGTGAAGCAGTAAAAATTGAGAGAAAGAACCGCGGACTTTTCCGGGGGCGCAGAAAAAAAATCAATTACCCATACTCCGCCTGTGTGCATAAAGTCACTTCCGAAAATACCCTGGGCTTATATATTTATGCCATCGAGAGCTCGAGAGCTCAATATTTATAACGCGAGGCCCGAAAAAGCGAGCGCGGTGCTTTAAACCTTTTAGGGCGCGATCGCAAGCCCTCTGACTTTTGCCATTATTATTATCCATGTCCGTTACAGAATGACGGCTCTATTTTTCGCAGCAGCTTGCAATCATTGTCGTAAAAGTCGATACGCATCAATCATTTTATCAAGCTTGTACAGTGCAGGAAGCATTACGGGTTGTTAACATGTGCTCGATGGCACTTTAAAAATTGCAGGTACTAATAAGATAAAATAAGAAAGTATAACATAAAATAAAATAAAATAAGATAAAATAAGCTAAAATAATATAAAATGATAGATAATAAAGTAAATTAATAGAAAAAACTAATAAAAAGATAGATACATATGCAATTATGTAATATAAATAGCTATTTTTATTTTTATTTTCAGAGAAATACTGCAAATTTTCACTTAGAATTTTCACGATACCTTACGTATTTAAGAATAATAATAAAAAAAATATAAATAAATTATTTCTCCCAAAAATAGCTCATTTTTTTGAAACAATCGATACTATCGATAACGATAACTACCGATATTTTCAGAAAAAAATCTGAAGATTCATCGATACTTTTTGAGAACCAACATTGAAACAGTAAAATAAAACTGCCCAATTTTTGAAAATACAAAATCATAAGATAACGTAAAAATTCGAAATGAAAATCTGCAGTATAATTTTCATTTCAAATATTTACGTTATCTTACGATGTTGGGTTTTCAAAAATTGTTGGTTCTTAAAAAGTATCGATGCATTTTCAGAAATTCAAAATATGTTTACGTTACTTTACGTATTCATGACAAATCTTTAATTTATAAAATTATAAAAAAATGTTGATTTACTTGAGAACCATTATGATAATTATCCAGGTTTATGTAAATGAAAATTATGTGAAAATTAGCTTAGGAATATTTGGTAACTATCAAGGCTTTTGTAGGTAGATATAAATTGTGTTAAATGCTGCCTATTTTTGCTGATAAGTCTAAAGATACGAATGCCAATGTAAATGAAAATTATGAAAAATGTATGTAGAATGTTAGAGTCGTATGACACATAAAATATTATTCATTACTCAAATTTTCAATTATATTATATTTCATTATATTCCAATTATACACATATGTAATTTTTTAATTTTTTAAGTACAATGCAACTACCTAATTTTTAATTTTGTCCAAATTTTAAAGATTACTATAATCGTATGGCATACAAAATATTATCCATTACTCAAATTTCCAATTACACAGGGTGATTTATACATCACAAAAAATAAATAAATTCGGATAAGGCCATGCCTCGATATCTCCAAAACAAAGGCCGTTCGAAAAAAAGTTGTTTCGCATTTTTTTGCTTAAAATACAATTTCAAGCACAGATATTAATGTTTCGCCTCCTGGTATAAATCACCCGGTATACACGTATGTCAATATATAAATTTTTAAGTGCAATGAAACGGCCAAATTTTAAAGATCACTGCCTAATTTTAAATTCTAGTCAAATTTCAAAAATAAGTGCCTAATTTTCAATTCTGCCCAAATTTCAAAGATTACTGCATAATTTTCAATTTTTTGTGTCAAACTCAATGATGTACAATGTGTAATGATGTAAACTGTAAAATTTTCATTACGATCTGTCATTTTTTATTTACTCTGATACAAATTTTTATGATCAATGATGACAATAAAACGTTCAACAATTACTACCAATTTAAGTAATTTATTTTTTAGCTAATTTTAGTATTTTAGTTGTTACTATTGCATTTTACTTCGTACCATTAACATATTGTGGTGGTGTACACATATTATATTATGACAGCATGCTTTGGGCAGTTGCTATAGTAAAATGATATAGATTTAACAAAAATAATATTGACCACGTTTTCATATTATACAAATGTAACATATTGATATACTTTCAATATACAATTTATATGTCGTTCATATTACTAATACGACAATATCAAAGATTTCAGTCAATATTTTAATTAGGTACCTATATCTGTATTTTTTTTAAATATCTCGATGAAAATTGCAGCTATTACTGAAAAAGTTTCAATCAAACGAGTTTTTACTTGGAATATTTGTTACCTTAGGTATTAAAAAAAATGAAAAAGTATAAAAAAATGTTGATATAGTTAAGACATATTGTAAAAATTATCCATGTTTTCAGTAGATTTAATAAACATTTATTGAAACATTTATGTGAGATTTTTTGTAAGTCAGGAAAATTTATGATTCGTTACCAACACAACAAAAAATGTTTTTTTTAATTGCCGCGACTATTACTATACGTACATACAGAGATATTACATCATTATTACAAATTTGTCAGGAAATCAACTTGGTCATCATTAAAAAGTCATATACGGGAAATAATTTTAAAAAAATCTAAAATAATAGCCCAATGATTATTTTTTTAGAATGTAGAGTTGGTCGTGGAATATTTTTTTAAATATTTCTATTTGCTGGAATTATTCATAAATAAATTAGTTTATTAGTTTTTAAATCATATAATGTCGTCACATTTACTAAGGATTTTTTCTAGTCAAGATTGTGTCAATTCTACATTATTTTTATAAATTAACGTGTTTCTGAAAAATTAGCAACAAAAATTTATAAAAAATTGATACTTTAAATAGATCCTAGTGATAAAGTGTCGATATATTTATTAAGATTTGTTTTAAATTCGCAAAATGTGTACGCAGTAATGTTGAAAAAAATGTTTAATCGAATTATTTGCTTGAGAATTTCTAAAAAAATTGTCGGACTTTTACAAGGGAATTCTTCAAAAATTCATAGGTAATTTACTTAGCAATATCTATAAGAAGGTCCTATATTTTTACATGACTTTTTTTATGAGTTTTCTTTACAATTGTTCAAAATTAGACAGTGCACTTAAAAAATAAATTTATAGATATTGCTTTGAATTGTTTCAAAAATTGATTATGCATTTGCTAATGGTACAAAAAACTAAGACATATTATTATTATTACTTTATTCCTAGTCATTTCTTTGAGTTGTCGAGTAATTTTCTTTGAAATTTTTTAAAATTGTGTATAATGTGTTATATTTTTAATAAAACTTAAAACTATCTGAATACTTCTATACAAATATTATTGATGTTTTAAAATACTAAGTTTTTTGTCTGTTCATTATACAAAAAAAAAATTATGTGTAATTTTATAGCAAATAAATCAATAAATTTCAATGTTTATACTTAATTTTCAACATTCAATATTAATATTTCTGAATTGAAACTTCTAATGCTTACTTACCAAATTGATTACCTAATGATTGTTGGCCAACCTAACCTAACCTAACCTAACCCAACCTAACTCAACCTAACCTAACCTCACCTAACCTAGCCTACTTATCGTTTTCTTATGAATTTGTGTAGTTTTTTTTTAGTATGTGTGTGTTATGTATGTGTACTACGTAACCATATCATACTAATTGACAATAATAATAATTAAATTACTACAAAATAAAGTTTAGATATTTTTTATTTGGATTAAGTAAGTAAATTAATATGTACTGTAATTTTCAGAAATATTCGTAAATTTTCTCTGAAAGATGCCGAAATGGGAAAGTACAGAAGATCCCGGAAAAAGTAGAAATGGGAAAGTACAGAACTTTCCAATTTCTACTTTTTTCGAGTTCTTTCAGAGAAAATTTACGAATATTCCTGAAAATTCTACTATTTTTATTTGCAAGTTGTCTGTTTTTATATGAATACTTCTATACAAATATTCTTGATATTTTAAAATATCTACCTTTTGCTTTTTCAATGTACAAAAAAGTAATAAATTTCTGTTTAAATATACAAAATAAATTATTAAGTTTCAATTTTCATACTTAATTTTCAACATTCAATATTAATATTACTGCATTGAAAACTTCTAATGCTTACTTACCAAATTGATTTTGTAAACCTAACCTAACCCAACCCAACCTGACCTAACCTAACCTAACCTACTTATGGTTTTCTTATAAAATATGAATTTTTGTAGTATTGTTTTAGTATGTGTGCGTAATGTGACAGTAATAATAATTAAATTACTACAAAATTAAGTTTGGATAATTTTTATTTGGATTCAGTAAATTAATGGTTGTTATATTTAGTACTTACTGGTACTCAATGTATTCAGTACCATGAATTTTATTTCATGATTTATTTTTTTCGCCTGACATTTGATATATGTCCAATTTAAAGTTTTATTTAATTTTTATATCAAATTAGACATATCGTCATCTTACAAGTGAAATCACTTAAGTCAAAAACTATAAAATGTGAGAAACTGCAATTAAAGTTTTATATTCTGCTGTTACCTTTCCTACTCTGTCATTCAATGACTAAGTAGGTCATAAGGGGTCCTGCAGGACCCATTACTATACCCCTACTGAGCCTGAGATGTGTTTACAATTTAGTGAATCATCAAAATAAAACTTAACTAAAAACAGTAAGTAAGTAAGTAAAGTTAGTACTAAATATAACAACCTTAAATAAATTACTGGCAATTTATGGATAAAACTTTATACTAAATGTAAATTAATACTAGAATTTTCAGAAATTTATTTATCGTAAAATTTCTTTGAAAGATGCCGAAAAAGGTAAAAATGGGAAAGTACAGAAGATCCCGGTAAAAGTAGAAATGAGTAAGTACAGAACTTTCCCATTGCTACTTTTTCGAAACCTTTCAGAGAAAATTTACGAATATTTCTGAAAAGTCTAGTATTTTTATATTTAGGTTTCTAGTTGCTACATCCAACAAATTTTCATTACATCTTCTGCAATTTGCAAATATTATCTGTCATTTTTTTTATATTTATATTACGCTTTCATTAGTTGGTTTAGTCTATCCGAAAATTGCTTAATGAAATATTCAGAGAATTAAGAAACTTTTTGTATGTTTATAAAATACTTATAGACTTTTAAATTGCAAAATTTGGTATTTTCAATCAATTTTCAGCAATTTTTATAAAGCTTCTGCAAGTCAATAGAAATAGCAAGCTCTAGTATTCATAGTCCAGGTTCTCACATCGTCTGTAATACAGGTAAATGAAGGTCAGCCCCATACAGAACATCAGAGTTGCTATGTGGCCCTTCTGCCAAAAAGTTTGGGGACTCTACTAATTACTAATAACGACTAATAAATTAGTAAAACTATTTTTTTTAAAGATTGTTATTTTTATTAATTGCTGACATCTTTTTTGATTTGATTACCACAAGATTGATGAAAACATGACAACCATATATTTATTAGTAAAGCTATTTTTTCAATAATCATATAAGCAATATTTAAATCGTTTGAAATGATTGTTATTTTTATTAATTGCAAATATCTTTATTGATTTGATCATCACAAGATTGAAGGAAACATGAAAACCATGTCTTTATTAGTAAATCTATTTTTTTCAATTATCATATAAGCAATATATAAGACATTGGTTGTACACGAATATTCAACAAAGAAAAGTTAAATATAGGAAATTAAAGAAGAAATTAGATGGAAATTGTTCATTTAGTTATGTATGTCTTAATTTTGAGAAGTGCATAATATTTTTTGTTTTAATAACCAAAGATAGTAAGGTAATATATCATAATAATATATCATAATAATCATAATAATATATAAGATAGTAAATAAGTAATATTATTATTATTGATTGCAAAAATCACATTTGATTTGATCTACACAAGACCAGTGGAAGCTTTAAACTATTCGTCTCTTAATTAATACAAATTAGTACATTTTTTTGAAGATATTTTTTATTTATTGATTGCAAAAATCACTTTTGATGAAAACATGACATCATTTAATTCTTTGAAACTATACTTGCGTAATTATTAGAAGGAAATAAAAATATTATAAATACATCAACACGTTTATATTCGTATGCTGAAGTAATCTATTTGACCCCGTTAAATGGTTAAAATTGAAATGCAAATTGTAATTTAATAATTAGACCATATTCCAAAGCCGATTTTGTGCGCACAGCGGTGGCGTATCATTTTCACTACATTTGCATGACGAACACGGGGAATTAATTTCCAATTCCGCGATGTTTCGACAGTACACAACGTTAATTAATACAAAATTTCGCCCGTTTAATTACGGCGGTTTATAATACGGATCCGACTCGTGTGTGGCGGATTTCTGCAAATTAAACCATCGTAAAAATAAGTGAATTAGAGCAAAACACTTCGAGTTTGCACGCACGTCTGCCTGTTTATTTACATTTCGCGCACAGAACGGCGATACATCAAAAACATTGCTCGTATTCGCGTCCTCGTCGTTAATCAAAATATCCTCTGTGGCGAGATAATGCGACGGTTCGCATATGAAATGCGGTATTTTGGGGATAATGGGGGATGCCTGTCCGTACGAAACGCTTTTTCCGACCCCCACAGGCCGATACAATGATCACGAGAGCGCGGAAAAATTCGGGCACGAAAACTTCGCATGTATAATGAATGCCTTTCTTTACAATGGGCGCATTGTAAAGATTTATGTGTATCGTGTATTAGCCGCGTGAATGTTTATTATTTTTTCCAGGAATTGGGTTGACGAGGGTTGCCATGCGATGGTTATTGGAGCAATTTAAAAATTTTACGCCGGTTTTAATTGTTGCTATAATTCAAAGCATCATATCTTGCAGATTACACTTCTACAATTCGCAGTAACCTTTTTAAGCATCAGATTTTTATTTCATTGGAGACGTAATTTCTGCTCAAATTTAATTATTTAATGTATACTAATGTAGCCTGAAATCTGTCTATAACTTCTCTTAGGAATAAAATAAAATCATAAGTTATATTTCTAATTGTACCTAGAGGACGCTTCTATGAGTAAAATAGTTGGACACTGTCAATTTTGATAATAAGTGTTCATAAAATTTCAATATCTAAGTGCCCTCTTAATATCTCCTAATTCATTTTTTTTGATGGAATGACCCATTTTTTATCGCATAGCACGATTGCAAAAAAAATCTACAAAAAAGAAAATATTTTATATTTTGACTGTGAATTACATTCTAACATTTTTTCATTTATTTTTCCACACTCTTAAGAATATATATTTTATAAATTTTTAAACAATATATTGTGCCATGATAAAATGCTTCCCATATATTTACGTTCTGCCCTTGATCCCTTCGTCCTTTCCTGCGGCCATCTCACGTGCCATCATTTACCTATTCCCGTGCTCCTGGCCGAAATGACCGGCAGATTTATCCTGAGAGTGGCCGCACCTACGCCCGGAAGCGACTATCCTTGAGTGCCCTTTATTTCTCCAGGACAATACCGCCCCGAGGTGTGGGCGAGTGCACGGGGTGGAATGGCTGTAGTTCGCCTCCGGGGTGAAAAAGGGTTGAAAGTGATTCGGCGGGGAATCGAGACTCGATATCCTTGACTCTTTGGTTAAGATTGTATGTTCAGGGAGTTGGAAGGCGAAAGGGTTGGATTTCGATTGATCTGCAAGCATACTTAGTTTGGGTTTTGATTCTTGTGCTGCGTTTAAATTAGTATCTAGAAAATTATCGGGGAACTCAGAAGAAATGAAGAGTACTGTTATATACAATAAAAAATAGACAACAATTGAATTGCAAATTTCGAAAAAAAATAATCTCCGAATTTTTTTTTTCGGGGAGAAAGGCTTCGGCCGATAGCCATTTTTAATAATCAAAAACACCATTATAATCTAGTATGTACTAATAATATGTATACCATAGTATTATTAAAATAAACAAATTCATTTTTTTTCTTGAGACACAAACTGATTTTCTGTCGAACCTTTTAACTTAAGCAGTTTTTTTGTCTCTAAATTTACTCTTTCGCCACTATAAAATATAAAATTCTCATAAAATATCGGTCTACAGGGTGCCCAGAAACTCCCCTGCCAAACGGAAATTCCACATACTATCGATCTGATATCGATTTATCCTAAATTACCTAATTCCAAAAATGCTCCCTAAGGCATCTAGAGCTCTTTTAAATATAATGTACAATGACTAAGCTGCTAATGGCATTTAGATACATTCACAAATTAGGTCTAATTTGAAAATGTCAAATGTCAGTGTGTAGTTTGTCAAATAATTTTGATTTCAAAACTTTATTGTTATTTGTATTGTCTTAGAAAGGTAAAATGAGTCTAACTCTTATTAAAAATGGTTATCTTTTCTAATGTATGTCTCTTAGAAAGCATTTTTTATTTAGGTCATTTTAGTTAAATCGACATAAAATGACGTCTAGTATGTAGCATTTCTGGTTGGTAGGTTTTGGAAAAGTCTTATTCAAAATGGTTAACTTTTCTAATGTATGTCTCTTGAAAACATTTCTTGTTAAGGTAATTTATGCTAAATCGACATAAAATGACGTCTAGTATGTGGATTTTCTGTTTGGCAGGTCTTCAAAAAAGGTCCATTATAAATCTTCCCCCGAGATGAGCCCTTTTCGAAATTTGCAATTCAATTGTTTTGTCTATATTTTGTTATATATCCAGACACTAAGAAGAAATGGATACTGTATTTACAAACAATTAACGAAACTAGAAAATTATTGTTTCGTACATTTTTTTTTGTACATAGAGTGCCTACATTTATACAACTTCGTAGAGTTCGTTATTTTTGTCAGAAGATTAGAGTAATATATTTGCAAAACTTTAACAACCTTGTTTTTTCTAAAATTTTAGGAAAAAATATCTTTCCAAAATATTTACAAAACCGAAAATTGTTACATAGATTATATTAATTCCATAATATATATTTATATAAATTTCCACAAATAATACATTTCTATTAAGTTTCTACTAAAATTTAATAAAATTTTAGACACATTTCTATAGAATTACTACAAAAATTGTATTCTTCATACAACCTTATGTACATTTTCAACATCTTCTATTAAATTTTACAAAATACCTCAACCTTAACGAACTTTTATATAAATTTCCACAAATATACTATTAGATTTTACAAAATATCTAAAACTTAATGAAATTTTAGACACATTTCTAAAAAATTTCTACAAAATTTGAAATCTTTATACAACCATCTATAGATCAATCTTCATTCTTCTATTCAAGTTTACAAAATACCTCAAGCTTAACAAACTTTTATGTATATTTTCACAAAATATACAACGTTTCCATAAATATTCTGCAAAATTTGAAATCTTCCTAAAAGATTTTACACATTTTCAACAATCTTCTTTTAAATTTTATAAAATACCTCAAGCTTAATGAACTTTTATGCATATATTCATAAAATATACAACATTTCTAAATAATTTCTGGCATATTTGCTATCTTCATACAACCTTCTATACATTTTCACCAATCTTCTATTAATTTTTACAAAATACATTAAGCTTACTGAACTTTTATGTATATTTCCACAAAATATACAACATTTCTACAAAATTTCTGCAAAATTTGGAATCTTCATACAACCATCAACACATTTTCAGCAATCTTCTATTAAATTTTACAAAATACTTGAAGCTTATCGAACTTTTATGTATATTTCCACAAAATATACATCATTTCTACCAAATTTCTACTTTTCTATTTTGAATCTTCATACAACCTTCTACACATTTTCAGCAATCTTCTATTAAATTTTACAAAATACCTGAAGGTTATCGAACTTTTATGCATATTTCCACAAAATATACAATATTTCCACAAAATTTGGAATCTTCGTACAACCTTCTATACATTTTCAACAATCTTCTTTTAAATTTTACAAAATACATCAAGCTTAACGAACTTTTATATGAATTTCCACAAAATATTCAACATTTCTACAAAATATACAACATTTCTACAAAATATAAGAACAATATATGAAGAAATGTAGAAATGTAGAAGAATGTAAGAAATTCAAGAAAATATATGAAAATTGAAAGAAAACTATACACTTTTTTTTTTATAAAAAGGAATATGTAAAATTTAAAAAAGATTTGTCATGCTGTTCAACATCATATGATTGATTTCTATTAATTCTTCTGTTTTCTTTAATATATTTTTCATAGAAAATTCCTCATGTTTAAGATGTTTAAATAAATAATCAAAACTTATAATATGAGTGGCGAAGATAAGGTTAGCAGAGTTTTTATGACCGATAGAAGAATATTCTAAATCAATTAAGTTTCTTATAGAATTCATTCTGAATAATTTAAGTTTCTTTTTTATAAAAATTTGATGGTAAATTATGGTAACCTGCAAATATCAGTTTGCTGATACAATATTCTTAAAAATTAAGAATATTGAAATATATGAGAATCGTAACTTTATAAAAATTTCATATATTTCACGTAACATTTTCCGATTATTAGAAATTTTCTAAAATATTTCATCATAGGCTTTTTAGAGAGTGCAACTTTTATAGAATTTTATTCTATGTAATTGAAATTTGATGATATTTTATGGACATGATTGAGAATATTTAATGCAAATTCCAAACATTTTATTGAAATTTCTTCTATTTTACAATAATATAATTATGGAAACCTAATGATTTAAAAAAATATTAGTTAGTTTTCTGGAATATTCTGAAAAATTTAAAGAATATTGATTGAAAATTCGAAATTGAGTAGAAATTTCATGTTCTATACATTTTCTGATAATCTATTATATAATATATATATATATTATGCAAAACTTAACAAAAACATGTATTGCAGATTTACATAAAAAATGCTTCTCCAAAAAAATTACAAACTGGAGATAAAATTATTCCGAAAATATGTTCAAATAATGTACATATTTTCTGACAATCTAATATTATTAAAATATAACAAAAATCTGTATTGCAGATTTACATTAAAAAAATGCTTCTCCAACAAAATTATAAACTGGAGATTAAATTATTACGAAAATGTGTTGAAATGATGTGATTCTGGAAAAATCAAACATAAGTTTTTCTCGCTTACGTTAAAGAGAAGACTATAAAAAATATATAAAACTAATAATAAATATTAATTGCATACAATTAAATCAATATTCGTCAACTTGTATTTCTATAGACGGTTTTTCCTAGGCGCGTTCTCACGAATCATCATGTTTAATTGATCGATTATAGTTGATCAACAAAACTTGAATAAAAACTGCAGTGACAACCTTTGTTTCATTAGAGTTGATCAACTATAAACAATAGTTTTAGATAAATAGTTAGATTGTAGTTGATCAACAAAAGTTGAATGAAAATGATTGTTTAAAGTTGATCAACTCTATTGAAACAAAAGTTCTCACTGCAGTTTTCATTTCACTTTTATTAATCAACTACAAACCATCAATTAGACTTAGAACAAAGGTTGTCACTGCAGTTTTCACTTCACTTGTATTGATCAACTACAAACCATCAATTAGACTTGATTCGAGAGAATGTGCCTTAAGGTATTCGGAAAATTTTAATCAATATTTCTCTAAGAAAACGTAAGTGAAAATTGGGAGAATACTATGGATGTAGTGTTTTCAGTTATAATGTTAGAATCGTGTACATTTGATTAAAAATCATGAGAAAGCTATCGACGAAGTAATATTTTCATAGAGATAAGTCTTAAAACATACAGTGGACAATTTTCTTGTGGAAGTATTTTGATTGAAAAAAAAATTGACTGCACGTGACATTTTCTTGATTATGAGCAATTTTTTGATGTTTTATAGAGTGCAACTTTTATAGGATTTTATTGTATTTAATTGAAATTTGATGATGTATTATCGATTTTTTGGATTTGAGAATATAATATATAATATTGTATACAGATTCCAAATACATTATTCAAATTTATTTTGTTTCACAATAGTATGATTATGAAAACCTAATGATTGTTTTTAAATATAAATTAGTTTTCTGACATATTCTGAAAATTTAAAGAAGATTGATTGAATATGATTAGTATATGACTAGTATGACTTTTCTTATATATCTCTATTTATTGATGAGGTGGATATTTATATAGTATAACAATTATTTTAGACTTCTAATCTAAAGATCTAAAAAAATAAGTATAAATAATTATATTAATATTTTATATTTCAATTTTTTACTACTTTAATCATAATAATAGCAGCATCAATTTTATCTAAAAAACTTTCATAGACCGAGAAAAAAGAAGCCCATTTGAATGTGCAATTGAGTAGAATTTTCATGTTCTATATATTTTCTGATAATCTAATATGTAAAATTTAACAAAAATCTGTATTGCAGATTTACATAAAAAAAGCTTCTAGAACAAAATTATAAACTGGAGATTCAATTATTACGAAAATATGATCAAATGATGTTATTCTGGAAAAGTCACACCAGTCGATTTTTTTCACTTAAAGAGAAAAGTTTTAAAAAGATGTAAAACTAAAAACAAATATAAATTGTATAAAATTAAATCAACATTCGCCAACTTATATTTCTATAGACGTTCTTTTCCTAAAGACCTGTTCTCACGAAACAAGTTTAATTGATCGAATGTAGTTGATCAACAAAAGTTGAATGAAAACTATTGTTTAGAGTTGATCAACTCTATTGAAACAAAGGTACTCACTGTAGTTTTCATTCTACTTTTGTTGATCAACTTCAAAATATCAGTTAAACTTGATTCGTGAGAACACGCCTTAAGGTATTCAGAAAATTTGAATCAATATTTTTCTAATAAAGCGTAAGTGAAAATTGTGAGAAAACTATGGATTACGTGTTTTCAGTTTTCATGTTTAGAAGAATCGTGTAAATTTGATCAAAAATCATGAGAAACTTTGGATGAAGAGATATATTCATTTTTTGAAAGTAGCGAGTAGTCTAAAAATATATAAGGTACAACTTTCTTCTGGACATATCTCAATTGAAAAAAAAATGACTGCACGAGACATATTCTAGATTATGAACATTTTTTTTTTAGTTAGAGTGGAAGTTTTGTAGGATTTTATTGCATTTGATTGAAATTTGATGATATTTTATTGATTTTTTCATTTCAGAATATTACAGAATATTGTATACAGATTCTAAATACAAAACTATAATTATAAAAACCTAATTATATATTTTTTCAATAATAGAGTGTTTTCCGGCATATTCTGACAATTTAAAGAATATTGATTGAATATTTTTGAATGAAAATATATTTCATGCAATGTTGCAAAATTTAACAAGAATCTGTATTGGAGATTACTTAAAAAAATGCTTCTCGAACAAAATTATAAACTGGAGATTAAATTATTTCGAAAATGTGTTCAAATGATGTGATTCTGGAAAAATTATACCAGTCTAAGTTTGTCACGTTTTCGTTAAAGAGAAAACTTTAAAAAAGATATAAAACTAAAAATAAATATAAATTGTATAAAATTAAATAAACATTCGCCAACTTATATTTTTATAGACGGTTTTTCCTAAAGACGCGTTCTCCCGAATCAAGTTTAAAAATGTTGAGATTTAAATGATTTGCTTAAAGTTGATCAACTCTATTGAAGCAAAGATTCTCTCTGTAGTTTTTATTCAACTTTTGTTGATTAATACAATCATTGTTTAAAGTTGGTCAACTCTATTGAAACAAAGATTCTCACTGTAGTTTTAATTCAACTTTTGTTGAGAAACTACAATCATTGTTTAAAGTTCGTCAACTCTATTGAAATAAAGATTCTCACTGTAGTTTTCATTCAACATTCAACTGATTTTGTTGAGATGTAAAAATCGTCAAAGTCAAAAATCAAGTTGTCCGTTGTATTAACTTTCTTGTGGACGTATCTCAATTGAAATAAAATTTGACTGCACCACCCTGGTTTTCAATGGTTCATATTTAGGTTGCAGTTTTAGGTTCCATAAACTTTGATTTTCAAAATATGGGTTGAAAGAATTGAAACTATAACCTTTCTTGTGAACGGATCTCAATTGGCAAAAAAGTTGACTGCACCACTCTGGTTTTAAATGGTTCATATTTAGGTTACAGATTTGGGTTCCATAACATTTAATTTTCAAAATATGGGTAGAAAAAATTAAAAATTTCAAAAACAGCTCCTAGATTGTGGTTTTAAAAAGTATTGTTAATGATTGTAAATGCATTGTGCAAATGCAAAATGTGCATTGATAATGCAAATTTTGTTTTTGGCTAATGAAAACTGCTTTCATCGCCTGGTGAAGGCTCTGTGTGGCAAAATGATGGTTGTTCTTGTAAAGGTTCCTGGACATTTTGTTTTTGGCTGATGAAAACTGTTTTCATCACCTGATAAAGGCTATGTGTGGCAAAATGATGATTGCTCTTGTAAACTTTGCTGGACATTTTGTTTTTGGCTGATGAAAACTGTTTTCATCACCTGAAGAAGGCTCTGTGTGGCAAAATGATGGTTGCTTGTTCCTGGACATTTTGTTTTTGGCTGATGAAAACTGTTTTCATCGCCTGATGAAGGCTATGTGTGGCAAAATGATGGTTGCTCTTGTAAACTTTGCTGGAAATTTTGTTTTTGGCTGATGAAAACTGTTTTCATCACCTGATGAAGGCTCTGTGTGGCAAAACTATTGTTGCTCTTGTAACATCAGATTCTGCAAAATTTCCAAATTAACACTCACCAGTCCTCTGAAGCCGGCGACGAATCCTCCCTGCCCCCTGGCCCAGAGCACGGGAATTCCCGTGTAGGTGGCCGCCAGGGAGACGGTGAAGGCGGCTGGCGAGTCGCCGATGATCAGCATCGCGATGACGTGCTTCCCCTCGAACCTGTCGCAGAGGCTCTGAAGGAGGGTCGCGCTGAAGGAGCCGTTCTCGGGCAGGTCGATGACCAGCGTGTCCAGCGTGATGTTGTGGGCGGCGAGGCGCGTGTTGACCGTCAGGAAGGACTGCGTGATGTTGGCGAGGGTCTTGTTGAACGCCCTGCCGTACCCGGGCTCGCCTGCGGGGGCGGCGATGGCGAAGTACATCCTGCCGCCCTGCTGCCGCCTCTTGTAGTAGGGAAAGTCACTCTGCTCCTCGACGTCTTCGGCTCGCACCGACGCCAGCAGGATCAGAGCGTCGATCAGCAACAGTTTCGCTACGTGCGGCCGGGTCATAAACATCTTTAATGCCCGAGGGTTGTGAGAGGGAGAAGTTTCGGGAGATAATTTTAAGGGAATCGGCTCGATATCATTCCAGCATATCTCGGCGTCATACTTTCCCGGCGGAATCTCCGTTGTCCGACCAGCCCATTATCGTGTCTAAGTCGATGATCAGTATTAAGCTCCTGGACATTTTTTCAAGTTCGTCTATCCGCTGCTAAGACTATTATTGCTTTGGTTGCTGCTGTAAGGCCCACACGCTCCTACTTGAATTTCACCCTATGAAACTTCGGTATTTGCCATTTATAGTTTGTCATGTTCTTCCCGGTTCTCTATGGCCCCGTCGTACTTCCTCCTCTATCATCTGCAAATAAATGACGTCATAAATATATGTAAATACAGGGTGAGAGACGAAGGCGCGGAACAATATCTAATTTAAGCCGGGGGATAATTCCGCGAAAACTCTGCGCGCAAATAATTCACGCGAAATTTATTCATCCCCCCTTATAAATATTGCATTCGCCTTATTATTAACGCCGTTCGTTTCGAGCCGTTGCCCCGTAAATCAGCCTAATTTATATTTATCAGCGGCCCCCTTTTAACCCTTGAATTATGGATAAATGCGGATTGGGGCGCATCCGCATCACTTACTAATGAAGCCCTTCTAATAGCCGTTATTTCATATCTGACAACATTTTAGGGCACAAAGAGCGTCGCAGCTCAGGTTCCGGGCCTCGTGAAAAAATTAAGAGGCTTTTTAGTTTAAGTGCTCCGCCGGCACTTCAGGCGTAACTCGCGCATTCTAACTTTATTGTGAAGCCGCTTTTTCTGCCCGCGTTGATACATTTTAAATATGGACGTGTAAAGTGTTTCGCTAATGGTAATTAAGAAGCAAATTGTAAACTACTTACTGCGAGTCAGAGCCTTACTTATGAATAGGTACAATAGGCGATAGCTGTAGGCCTCAAAAAATGGGGCCTCAGAATGAAGATTAGTACAAGAATGAATATTCGTATGTATTGAATATTAGTAGGAGTAGTTTTTTGTGATTAGTAGGAGTATTACTAGTTTTGTTTTTGTTTTTCAATAATACTGCTTAACACTGCTTTTTATTTTTCAATATTATTTTGAGTTTTCTGATCCACAAATAGTGACGGAAATTTGTTAGCAAATTCGAGGTATTTTTGAATCAATATGGTTATAGTGAATTATAATAGGTGTCAATTGAGGTGCATTTACAAAATTTTAAAGTAATATCTGCAAAAATAATTCCTGCAAAAAATAAAACTTATTTTAAGCACAGGGGGTAAGAAATGGTATTAGGGGATGATTTCTGCCAATGTAGCATAAAAATTGCATAATTTCCTGATCCACAAATAGTGGCGGAAATTTGTTAGCAAATTCGAGGTAGCACTTACCGGTGGTCATAAACCATTGGGGGTTGTTTTTGAATCAATATGGTTGTAGTGAATTATAATAAGTGTCAATTGGGGTGCATTTACAAAATTTGAAAGCAATATCTGCAGAAATAATTCCTGCAAAAAATAAAACTTATGTTAAGCACAGGGGGTAAAAAACTGTATTAGGGGATGATTATTGCCAATATGGCATAAAAATTGCAGGTGGCAAGTGATGGGTGTATGCACAATTTTGAGTTTCCTGATCCACAAATTGTGGCGGAAATTTGTTAGCAAATTTGAGGTAGCACTAACCGGTGGTCATAAACCATTGGGGGTTGTTTTTGAATCAATATGGTTACAGTGTATTATAATAGGTGTCAATTGCGGTGCATTTATAAAATTTGAAAGTAATATCTGCAGAAATAATTCCTGCAAAAAATATAACTTATTTTAAGCACAGGGGGTAAAAAACCGGTATTAGGGGATGATTTCTGCTAATATGGCATAGAAATGGAAGGTGGCAAGTGATTGGTGTATGCACAATTTTGAGTTTCCTGATCCACAAATAGTGGAGGAAATTTGTTAGCAAATTCGAGGTAGCACTAACCGGTGGTCATAAACCATTGGGGATTGTTTTTGAATCAATATGGTTATAGTGCATTATAATAGGTGTCAATTGGGGTGTATTCACAAAATATGAAAGTAATATCTGCAGAAATAATGCCTTGAAAAACTAAGCACAGGGGGTAAAAAACTGTATTAAGGGATGATCTCGGGTGAATATGGTATAAGAATACCATGGCAGGTGGCAACTGAAGCATGTGTGCACAATTTTGAGTTTCCTGATCCACCAAAATTCGAGGTAACACTAAGCGATGGTAAACCATTGGGGGTTGTTTTTGACTAAATATTGATGCAGCGTATTGTATCAGGTGTATTGTAATTCGAGTGCATATTCATAATTACCACGTAAAATATGCAAAAATAATGCCAGCAAAACATAAAACTTAAGCATGAAACATTAACATTAACAAATATGAAATATTAAGCACAGTGGGTGAAAACCCAGTTACTACGTACCAAAAGCAGGCATAATGTTTTAGGTTTTTGTTAGGCAGGTTTTTGTCATGGTTTTTAGTAATCTTCATGATCACTGATTTCGAGAAAAATTGGGTTTTTGCGCGGAAATGTTTTTTAACACTCAACTATTGGTATGAAATTCATGAAATTTTATTATCGTGCTCAAGTTTTAGAGTTCTGTAATTTGTACATTACCGGCCTCTCAGCCCACATATTGTGACTAGGAAAACAGGGCAGTTACGGAATAATTGTTTTCTGAGTTTTCTGTTTTTCTGTGTTTTTTATCATGGAGATCAGTTGATGACATTGCTAATTTGTGCGCTGATTCCAATAAACTTCATGAACAATTAGTCATTTGGGGAAAATTTCCTGCTGCTGGTACATTTAAATGTCCAAAATGTCCTTCTTCTTTAAAATTGACGGAGAATTCGGCAGTAATTTTTGGTAAATTTTAGTAGAAAATTTAGGTTAGGTTAGAGGTAAAAAGTGTAATTGACTCTCCTTTGGGTTTTTGGACAGGTTAGGTTAGGTTAGATTAAGTTAAGTTTTTGGTTAAGTTAGATTAGGTTTTTGGTTAGGTTAGGTTAGGTTAGATTACGTATTGGGGGTTATTTAAAATTTTGACATTTACATCAAATTAAGAAAATATTCTAACAAAAGCTAAAAATATATAGAAATTTGAGATATATTTTATAAAATCTCTTTAAATTTCCATAAAATGTATAAAATTTCTACAAAATATAGAATTTCATATAAATTTTCAGAATTTTCATATTGAAAATTAAGAAATGTGAACAAGTTTTGTGAACTTCTTGAAATTTTATGTAAACAATATTTTGAGTTTTTAATTGAAGATTGAGGCTGGTAAAACAAGGAAGTTACGGAATAATTGTTTTCTGTTTCTTTTTATCGTGGAGCTTAGTTTTGATGACATTCTTAAATTGTGCGCAGATTCCAATAAACTCCATGAACCAATAGTCATCTAGGGACTAGTTCCTGGTGCTGGTACATTTAAATATCTAAAATGTTCTGCCTTAAAATTGACGGAGAATTCGACAGTAATTTTAGGTAAATTTTAGTAGAAAATCTAGGATAGGTTAAGGATGAAAAGTGTGATTCAGTCTTTGGGCTAGGTTAGGTAAGGTTAGGTTAGGTAAGGTTAGGTAAGGTTAGGTTAGATTAGGTTAGGTTAAGTTTTTAGTTTGGTTAGGTTAGGTTAAGTTAGGTTAATTAGATTACGTTATTGGGGGAAAATGTTCCATTGGCTTTTTGTTTAGATTAGGGGGGAATAGTGTGATTGACGTATTAGATATCAAATTGTATTATTGGCTAATAATAATTGATTAAATAATAATAGAGTTATTGAATTAAGGAGAGGTATGTCCTAGTGATAGTATTGTTGTATTGTAGGGAGAGGTATGTTCTTGTATTCTTTATTATCACAGTAATTACATAAAGTAAAGGTGTGTCCTTATGTCCTTTATATCTACAATAATTATATGAAGGAGAGGTGTGTCCTTGTATCTTTTGTATTTACAGTGACTGAATTAAGGAGAGGTATTTCCTAATAATTGAATTAAAGAGAGGTATGCCCTAGTGATTGTAGAAAGGAGAGGTATGTTTCACACCTCTCCTGTTTCACATATCCTAACTCAAATTAGTATTTTAATGTTGAAATGTTATTTCTGCACTTGTTAGAAAGTATTCCACTTTTCCTAACTCAAATTAGTATTCAAATGTTAAAGTTTTCCAAACTCTAGTAGAAAAATAATATTTCAACATTAAAATACTAATTTGAGTTGGGAAAAGTGGAATACTTTCTAACAAGTGCAGAAATAACATTTCAACATTAAATGGATGGAATATTTCCTAACAAGTGCGGAAAAAATATTTCAACGTTAAAAGTTATAACTCAATTTATTGAAATTTTAGGTATATGTTATTTTTTCATTATTTTTTCATCGTTATTATAAATCTTAACGGAAACAAGTTCAGAATACGCGAATGAAATTCCAGAACAGGTCTTTGTGGAAGTAGAAATAGGGTTATTATTTACGATAACCTCTTCATAATTGAAAGCAAAACAATCTTGATTCCGCTATTAAATATAAAAATAAATTTAAAACATTAAGATTATCAAAATTTAGTTTATTTTCCAAACTCTAGTAGAAAAAATCATGTGTGCAACACGTAGGAAATCCATTTTTTTTTTCGTACACGGCATGTTTATAATCTCGACTGTCGCCTCGATCAAAACTCCCATGCCAAGTACGACAAAAAAATACATTTTGTAAGAACTTATTGCACAAATAGCTATTTCACATTTTTTCAATGCACGAAAATCATTTCAGCATTTCCAATTATTTTATTATATTTGAATAATTTTTTTTCCGTCGACTTGGTGCACAAAATCGTTCATAAATGCCAACATTATGAAATCATTAATGAATTATTTTACATTAATGAATGATTTTGGCATTGCACTGAACAATAAAAAAAAGTGGTATGTGTTTATGTGTTTGTATACGCGTTTCTATATGCATGTACGTGAGTTTGTGTCAGTGTATATTTATGTATGTTTGCATGTTTCAATGTATGTTCGCGTCCGTCGACTTGGTGCACAAAATCGTTCATAAATGCAAACATTATGAACTCATTAATGAATTATTTTACATTAATAAATGATTTTGGCATTGCACTGAACAATAAAAAAAAGTGGTATGTGTTTATGTGTTTGTATACGCGTTTCTATATGCGTGTACGTGAGTTTGTGTCAGTGTGTATTTATGTATGTTTGCATGTTTCATTGTATGTTTGCATGTTTGTACACTGTATTTGTGTATGCTTGTATATTTGTATGTTTGTATATTTGTTTATTTGTATGCATTCTATATATCTTTGTATGAGGGTATGTTTATATGTAAGTATGTTTGTATATTTATACTCAATAAAACAACTTCTTATATAACGTATAAATGTTTTTATACGTGATATAAACAAAGTAGTTGTTTTATTGATTATTCATAAAAATGTATCACAAAGCAACCGTCACCACCATTCAACAAAAGTTTGTATATTTGTTTGTAAGTTTGTATGTTTGTATATAGCGTCGGGTTACATGTGAAATCACTTAAGTCAAAAAATATAAAATGTGAGAAACTGCAATTAATGTTTTATATTCGGCTGTTACCTTTTATACTCAGTCATTTAATGAGTTAAGAATTTGGATGTTCGGCTACAGGACCCTTTACTAGACTCCTACTGAGCCTGAGATTTGTTACAATTCAGTAAACCATTAAAATAAAACTTAATAAAAACAACCAAAAATAGACTTAGTGTATTCTCTGTTGCATTTTTACTTTTAACTAAGAAGGCTGTAATTGCATTTTATAAAGTTTTACACATGAACACCAATAAAAATGATCTGACAATGAAGAAAATTATAAATTTCATATTTCCTACAACGTTGCCTAATTCATATATTAAAATAATTAAATGAATGCTTCAATCATTCAAGTGTTCTGGATTTTTAATTATCTTAAAATTTATTATTTATTTTATATTATAATTTGATTGATTTGCTTGTGTAAATTAAAAATAGCAAATAATACTCAAAATTGTCATCAAATTGAGTATCTAAATTTGATGACAACATTGTCATAAAATATAACCTATTTTTTCAAGTCTAGTGACTTTTTACATTGGCTAACAATACTGTCACCCTAACAGAACCAACTTAGTTAAAATGAAAAATTGAACAGAGTTTATGTTTGTATGTTTATTTGTAAATTTTGTATGATTGTTTGCATGTTTGTATGTTTGTATGGTTTTATGTTTCTATGTCCGTTTGTCTAATTTACGTTTAACATACATACGTCTAACATATGTTTGACACATTACAGTAACTTGTTTATTATTAACATTCAAGCTTCTTAACAGCATATAAATAAGTAAAAGGTGCTATTAAAAAAAATAAAAGTCATTAGTATACTGATTTCAGTTTAGATAACATTAAGACTGCATTTTTTAAGGGCAAGTATTGAAGATAAATTATGGTCGTATCCGCGCACTACATATCATGATGCATGCTATTAATTTAATTACAGAGCTGAATAACTTTGGTCCTCGATATTCCAGGCGCGTACGCGTAATTATCGACAGATCATCCGCAATCTGTGCGGAAGTTTCGGTCCCACCCGAGCCACTATTTAATCTATTACTACTCCGTAAATTACGAACTAATTTAACTAATTATGAGCGGAGACTTGCGCCCCACCGCGGCTCGGATTAATTATATTTTCGATATGCATAAAACGGGCATCCCGACGTCGTTGTATTAATTTATTTATGCAAATTTGTTAAATTAATTAAAGGTTTCATAATGTCGTGTTGCGCGGGGGTGGAATCCCCGGGGAATTTCACGACTGGGGCGCAATTATGGCGAACCATTAGGCAATATTTCGTCCCGGAATTTGATACGCCCAGCAGTTCCCTCTTGTTTATTTATATGACGACGGGTTAATTGCCACTAATTGGTTATTTCTTTTTGCCGCATTTTTATGTACATTGCAGAACGAATTTTTAATAAAGTAAGGGCAAATCGAACCTAATAACTGTACGAAGAACCGCAATAACCAGCATCTATTGGTTTTACACCAATAATATTTGTTTTCTGCATAAAATTTTATGGAATTGCTTCATTTTTTTTAATTTATCTGAATATAAAATGTTCTCGTTCCGGATAACAGCATTTCGTGGGACATAGTTTAGGGACCACTGGTCTAGAAGGATTGGCCACATTCCCTTAAAATATGGCCCAGAAACGGCGAGGCTCGACTTGTAACCGTGGCGAAATGTTGCGCATAAATTCCGGATTAGTTTGTACGCGATTTACAGCCCTCCCACGCAAACGGCTGCTCGGGGAATTCGCCCTTTACAGTCGGATTATTAGGCGATGCTAAATGCAGGTATTCGATGAAAACTGGGCCGGATTAGGGGATTAGCTGCGGTCCGGCAATAATGGTTGTTTGATTGTCGCCCTATCTAACTCCGGTTAATCGTCAATTGTTGTATGTATCTATCCCCATCCGGAAATGTTAGGAATATATTGGTACTGTTATTCATGTTGCTCTATGTTTAACGTACAATTCACAAACAAATGAATAGCAAAATAAAACAATCACGTATTGTTTTATTTTGCTATAATTTCATTTGTTTGTATTTCGAATAAATGAAATAAATGAATAAATGTACGAATAAAGAAAAAACATATGAAACTTTCTGTTAATCCTGTTAAAATTGATTTCTAACAAAAAAGATTGCTTAGTATAGTATTAGAGTAATTATAGTATAGTGTAGTATACTAATTTTATGTATAAAAAATACATAATTCAGCAAATTAAAAATTTAGATCAAAAAATATGCTTTGCTATTTCTAAGAAACGTTTATGTAAAAAACCTGCAAACGACATTCTGTTCCGAACGACCTAACACAATGTGTAGACTGAAAAACACTTAGTGAGATTACATGAACACTTTTACTTCCCAGCAACTGTAGATCACTTGAACAGTATTTTCGCCGCACTGATCGAAGCCATAAAAACTGGATTTATCTCGAACCATAATTTATATGCTTTATGCGATTACATAAATTGCTTACAAAGATTTTTAACAGATTTACTTCTTGAATGCATTCTATTATCAAATATATATTTTTAAATGGTGAAATATTAAATTGCAGCTTTGATTTGTATGATTTAGTAGTGGTAGTAACAATATTTAATAGCTATCAACCTGCAGTCTTTCCGCCTTTGTATGAATTATTATTAGTATTATTAAAAATTCGACCGACCAATTTCAGCTGCTATATTTGATTACCATAAAGCTTCCTGTTTCACCTTGTAATAGGCCCAAATATACGCCCAGTATAATACGCATTTACGCAATAAAGTGACTCATATTTTAAAAATCATGAATACAACCAAATTAATAAATTAATTCATTTACAAATAATCCCAGGGTGAAATGTGATAAATAGCCATCACATGTCGCGCCAGAGCGTCGCCAAATATCTCAAGAGCCAAGGCCTGCATATGCACGGTTTTGGAAGATTCCATGTCGTGGTGTCACATAAACAATTTGGGTATCAGCGCCCCTTAGAAACGAACAAGCGACAGCCACGTAAAAATCACCTCGAATGGCAACGCTTTAAGTTAAGTGTGAAACTCTGCGCTAAAAACGCATTAATGCCACACGCACACTCAAGATTAATAATCACCATGGTAACTAAGAGATGGGGGCGAATATTTAGCAGTAGATATGTGAGCGGAGTGGAGATTTGAAGCTGGAAAAAACCTATTTAAGCACAAGCCACACACGAGCGAGATGAGTAAGAAAGTTGCGTCGGCCACGGGCAACGCACACGACATTCGCGGTTTTGAGTATATAAATTCACGTCGGGTTATAATTAAATTAACGATTGCATATAACATTGTAAAAAACGCAAAGTAGAGTAAAAATTTGAATAAATCGAAAAACGTACAATTCTAGGTACAGAGTAATTTTTTTTTTTTATTATTAACGATAATATAAAGTTGTTGAACCAGTCTCATTATAAATTCACGGGAGTGCTTATTCCTTTCAATCAACCCTAAGCTACCTATAAATACCAAACACCGATTACCTATTCCTATCAGTAAACAAAGGCGGCTCGAACGCTATTCGTGTTTACGAATCACTAGAGGAAGCAATAACAGGTGTAATTGACGCCCACCCGCGCACTTCGTTCACACACCTGTTATTGTGGAATCACCTCCTCCACTAGAATCAAATCATCGTTAGCATCATAACATTTAAACATATAAACTCATCATACATCGCGCCCGCGATCGCAAACTAACGTGGCTGTATTCACCATAACTATAACAACTAATCAAGGCATTCAGTGTTACCCTCCGACATACATCATCATATTCAAATCAAAATAATTCATAAAAATGATGGCTTCTTCATTTTAAATCATAAATGAGCACATAACGTGCATATTATTGGGCAGAGTGATTTATAATTGTATAAATAAACAAGTTGGATTAAATCATAATAATTTAAAAACATAATGTATAAAAATACTGGTTTCTTTATTTCAAATCATAAAACAATCACATAACGTACCTATTATTGGGCAGAGTAATTTAGACTCGAACAGATAAAATAGGCTGGATTAAATCTCAATAATTTGAAGACATAATGACAATTTATGGTTAAATATCGTAAACAAGAAATAAGTGGAATTATTAAAACCCCGTATAAACAGAGAAAATGACAAACGAGAGAATGAAGCTTGGTATAATCACAAGAGAAGTTATTAATAACCTCCAATGTTCCTAATAATAATATATTATAACATTACATAAACATTTCCGATTGAGGTAGCAGAACTGTTATTTGACACAACTTGTAACATGTCTGACGGTGATGACTACTTGTGACATTGGTGCTTGCTGTGGTCGTGGGTAGAATTACTAATTTACCTCAATCAACATAAATAATGGGGCTCCAATAATTACATTATTGTATGGACACCGACACAACCATGAAATTCGGGAAGATCGCGAGATACCTTTAGTAATCATTCATGCATTATTGAGGATATTTCAACATCTTTAAATAGTTCTATTTTTGATCATATCACTTTCCCGTAGTTAAATGGAGTGAATGCCCTTATGGTAATAAATGGTCTAAGAAACTAGAGAAGCACGTGCATGTATGCAAACTCTCGTAAATACACTTCGTAGTAATAACCATTTTCAAACTATCAATTGAATACATAAAAGAATTTACACATTCATTATAAGGTTAACGAAATATATAAAATAAATCAATTCATGTCATAATCGTCAACCTGTGTTTTATTTCCCTGTGTCTTACAATTTCAGCGTGTCTATTATTAAATAAACAAAACAAATCCTTAAATTTGTGCTTTCTTGTATTAATCCATTATTAGTGTACGTTAATTAACACATTAACAATAGCAAAGTACCTTGAGAGTAATCACGGTAGTTAAATTAAACGTCACGACGTGTAAGTACTAAATACGATCACAAATCACGAGCCAAAAATAATTAAAACATTATATAATAAATCACGAGCCAAAAATAACTAAAACATTATATAATAAATCACGAGCCAAAATAATCAAAAATTATATAATAATTTCACGATAAAAACGACGAATAATAAAATAAATATAATAAAATAATATCGGAGCGTTAAAACCTGACAATCAGGTGTATTGCGTATCAGAAAAATGTTACAGTAACGTTTTTTTGATAAGCAATACACCTGGTTTATTATTAATTATCATTATTATTATTTATAAATTAGGGCCCTTTGGTAGGGTGCTCTTTTATGTTGCTTTGGCTAATTCAAGTGTTGATTTTCAAGCCCTACAACTTTTGTCTGAAACATGTTTCACGAAACCGTTTTACTTCTAAATTTTCCTGGTGTATTCATCTATTTTCAACACCCTGTATATTGAACACAATGTGTCGAACGTTTTTATATTTACAAAACAGAGTACATAAAGTTATATCATTATTACTGGAGAACTAATATCATTATTATTATTTACTATTTCAGGCCCATTGGTGGACTGCCCTTTTATGCTGCTATGGCTAATTTAAGTGGTTGTTTCGTGTAGTCATTGTTTTAATTTTGAGTCAGTGCCTATGTCGTTGCCATTAGTTATTATTGTCATTGTAATTATCGTAAGTTATATCACTGGAGAACAAATATCATTATTATTATTTATAATTTAGGGCCCTTTGGTGGGGTGCCCTTTTATGCTGCTTTGGCTAATTAAAGTGTTTATTTTCAAGCCCTACAACTTTTGTCTAAAACGTTCTTCACGAAACCGTTTTACTTATAAATTTTGCTGGTGTATTCATCTTTTTTCAACACCCTGTATATTGAACACAATGTGTCGAACTTTTTTATATTTACAAAATAGAGTACATAAAGTTATATAATTATTTCTGGAGAACTAATATCATTAATATTATTTACTATTTTAGGCCCATTGGTGGACTGCCCTTTTATGCTGCTTTGACTAATTAAAGTGGTTGTTTCGTGTAGTCATTGTTTCAATTTTGAGTCAGTGTCTATGTCGTTGTCATTTGTTATTATTGTCATTGTAATTATCGTAAGTTATATCACAGGAGAACTAATATCATTATTATTATTTATAATTTAGGTCCCTTTGGTAGGGTGCCCTTTTATGCAGCTTTGAAGCCCTACAACTTTTGTCTGAAACATTTTTCACGAAACTGTTTTACTTCTAAATTTTTCTGCTGTTTTCATTTTTTTCCAACACCCTGTATATTGAACACAATGTGTTGAACGTTTTTATATTTACAAAATAGAGTACATAAAGTTATTTCATTATTACTGGAGAACTAATATCATTATTATTATTTACTATTTTAGGCCCATAGGTGGACTGCCCTTTTATGCTGCTTTGGCTATTTAAAGTGTTTATTTCGTGTAGTCATTATTTTAATTTTGAGTCAGTGTCGTTGTCCTTAGTTATTTTCATTGTCATTGTCGTACGTATTGTCAGTGGCAATGTCATTGCTATTACTCTTTGCAATGTCTAACCACTGTGTGTTTCTTTTTCGACATCCTTATCAGTGCAGGTCTATTATTATTATTGTTTGTTATTCGGTTATTTCATGACTGCCCTAATATTCGGCTTTGGCTAATTGAGGTGTTAGTTTCATGTTGTCATGGTTTGTGATTGAGTCAATGTCGGTGTTGTTGTCATTAGTTATTATCGTTGCCATTGTCGTTTGTATGTTCAGTATCACTGTCAGGGCTGTTTTTATTTGCTATGGCTAACCAGTGTTTGTTTCTGTTACTATCTCCTAATCACTGAAGGACTAATATTATTATTATTTGTAATTTGCTTATTTAACGGACGCCCTTTCAGCAAGGCAGCATAATTGAAATGTCGTTTCGTGTCGTCACTGTTTTGATTTTGAGACTTGTCGGTGTCATTGCCAGGGCTAAATTCTACGTGCGATTTACCGCAGTGATGTTATTGGGGTTCAGTTGTCACGTTGTCACGTTGGGCTTAAAAATGAAGTCAATTCATTGCATTAATGTGTAAATTATTTGCATGCGTATTGAATATATCGTTGCATTATAATTAACCAAATAATACATTTTTTTATGCTAGCAACTCTTTTGTTATCTCCGTATAAATTAATTCTATTTTTGAAAGTAGGTCACAGCGATGATGAAAGTATTGCCGGGAAGTTACAGCTTCCGTCTTCTTCGTGAGCATCTGCGCCAGTTCATCTCACTTCATCGGTCAGCCCCTTCCTATCTCAGCGACGCTTCCACGTCACCTGGAGAGGGGTTTCGACCAGCTTCCCTCTGCAGAAATGATCAAGGCGTTTCCACGTCCGGTCGCTCTGCAGATCGCTCTTAGGTGGAGCCGAAGAACTGGAGGGCCAAAGAACTTTAGGGCCGACTTCTTGCTAGGGACGAGGAGGACGTCCACATGAGACGTGGTGGACGCTTGGAGAACGTGAGGAACTCTGGTAATTGGCGCAGTGGAGTTTGCCCCAAGGTAAAGGCCCGCGTCGGAGTTGGAACGCGCAAGTCTGTGCCTGTCGCCGTGCAAACGCATATGCGCGCAGTGAGGAGCTGCGCTTCAATACAAGGTACCTCAAAATAACGCAATGTGCAATTCAACTAATGCGAATTGCGATTTAAATATGCACATAGATATTTTAATGTATTTGCATGTTCAGACTTTCAAACATGCAGCAATGCGATCGAGTTGGTCGTGTGCATTCGGATAGCATCGGTAACTATTCGTACTGCTCATTTCGCATCAGGCACAATCCTAAAATATACAGGCACTCTTTTAATAGTACACACAGCTGCTATGTATCCTTTTATAAAAATCTGATCAAACAATTGATCCTCCAACCACGAAGTTACTGGGATCAAAACTCGCTTGCTGCTATGATGCATAAATATTAATTCAATCCTATATTGTAGTAATCATTATTGAAACGTAATTGGCGACTAAATTTAATTCGTCTTTAATTTACAATTGCAAGGACAATGGGCACAACTTTGACCATGCCCTAAAAGCCACCAGTCCATCAATTCTAAACATCTATAAATCAAATATAAATTTTGTAGTTTGGTTGTGAAATCTCTAATTTCACAAACAAACTACAAAGTTAATATTTTGTTTATACAGTAAAGTATAATTATGGTGTTATTTTTTCACCATCATTTATAAAATCTGTAATTTTGTACCAGCAATGTACATTTCTGCAGAATTAGGACTACCGCCTTTAATTAATTGAAAGTAATCATGAGAATTTGTGACATAATGAATAAATTGTGTAAAATAATTGAATACTTATTTGATAGTTATTATTGAAATTTTAAAAGGAACCATCGATAAATTTATAGTAACCAATGAAATTTTAACGATGATTTCTTCCAATTACTTCAAAATTTCGTTAAATTTTAATTGTTACTGTTAATTTTCAAGGGGAATCACAATTAGTCTAACGGTTTAAGGTTGAAAATAAAAAAGGAGGATTTAATAGGGGAATAATAAAATAAATTGAGGCATTTCTATGCATTGATTTTTTAAAATTTTTAACCTTAAGCATAAATATGCTAGTTTTGGTTCTTTTAATCATCAGAATGATGATGTGACACCACATAAATTAGTTATATTCTCAAGTAAGTGCTTACAGCACCTGCAATTCGATATACTTACAGCATCAATCTATGGTTATTATTTATAATTGGGGCCAGATAAACCTGGGTGTCATTGTTTTGTCTCTATTACCAGTCAATAAAAAAAAATTAAATTCGCATTACAGAATACCCAATTATTGTTCTATTTTGCTCGTGTAAAAAAATTGAGGACTCAACCAACTTAATCTGGTTCCGACTATATAAAATATCGTTAATGTTAATGGCGAGACATATAAGTTATGTATCTCACTATTAACAAACAACTGCAATGGATCATATTCCCAAGCTAATTTAGTCCCAACTATAGCTTTGCCAAAGGTACTTAAGCAATAAACAGTATTTATCACCAAAATAAAAAGAAACAATTCCAGTACATATGAAGAAAATAAACTTTAGTTGAAAAAATAGTATTACAATTCACCCAACTACTTAAATGTACGGTCGCAATCCGTTTATTCTCAGCGGTGAAACTATTGTTTATAATAAGCACCATACAATCTTGGGTTTAATATGTCTAATTTATTTGTTAGTATTAATGTGATATAAGTGTGTAGCGATATCTCACTGACAATAATCCCATTTGCAATACATAAAAATTGACGAGAATTAAATGTGGTCTAGAAAAATTGTTTATACACAATTTTAGTTCTCAATCAAATCAATAAAAACTTCATTTGTAATGCAGCAAAATTGAGCACCAGAAATGAAAAATGCTCTTAATAATTTGCGTTAAGTTTATCGCTAGAATCACAAATTACAAAATTTTGTATAATTTCAACACATATTTTATCATTGCAGTTCGCCATCATTCGGTATTCAAGTCTGCTGATAGGAATACTGAATGATGGTGAAGTGCAATGATAAAGTATGTGTTAAAATTATGCAAAATTTTGTTATTTGTGATTATAGCGATAAACTTAACACAAATTATTGCGGACATTTTGAGGGGTAAATGTGGTCCACAAAAATTGTTTATACACAATTTTAGTTCCCAATCAAATCAATAATAACTTCATTTGGAATGCAGCAAAATTGAGGACCAGAAATGAAAATGCCCTCAATAATTTGTGTTAAGTTTATCGCTATAATTACAAATTACAAAATTTTGCATAATTTTAACGCATATTTTATCATTGCAGTTCACCATCATTCGGTAATCAAGTCTGCTGATAGGAATACCGAATGATGGTGAACTGCAATGATAAAATATGTGGTAAAATTATGCCATTTTTTTAAATTTTTGATTATAGCGATAAACTAACCACAAATTATTGCTGGCATTTTGAGGGGTAAATGTGGTCTAGAAAAATTGTTTATACACAATTTTAGTTCCCAATCAAATCAATATTAACTTCATAATGAAACATAACATTTGATCAATTTGATCTCAAATTACATGATTTTGTATAATTTTAACACATATTTTGTCATTGTAGATAACCACCATTCGGTATTCCAGTCTGCTGATAGGAATGTCATCTATGATTCATCTGAGGAATCACGTGCTTAGGATTCCTTTGTCGTCCAGCGAAATCCAATGTAAGTGTTTAATATTTAACTTAAAATTATTGCTTAATTTTTTGCAAATTATGTTTTAATATTTTTTTAATTACATTTTTATTTTTGTTAATTCCATTTTTATGACATGTGTTTCGGGAACTCCTTGTCTCCCTATATTAACGTATAAAGAAAATAGACATGCATTTACGTTATAAAATAGAACTTACAATAAAAATATTTTCTGAAGTTAAACTTTTGTTTTCAACTTCAGAAAATATTTTTATTGTAAGCTCTATTATGTAATGTAACAGCATCTTTATTTATTTTCTAATTAATTTATTAATGAGATGCAAGTGATTCTCGAAACACGTATCAGTACATGTATTAATAAAAATGGAGCAATAATTTAATTAAAAACTAATAGTGTTATTAATAAAAATGTATATTTCGGTTTAACGGAGTTTTGCTATAGGGTTGCTATTGTTACCAAGGTTAAACCGAGGTTTAAATCTTTATGAATAAGGCCTAGTTGTATGATCGTGGATCATCGTTGATCGTGGTTCAGTTTCTAGGGATAATATTGTCTTATCAATTGTATCCTAGGTAACTGAACCATGGTCAAGGTTGATTCACGATCGTACAACTGGGCCTAAGACTGACAGATTTTCTGACCATCAATGTAGTATCGAAAGTATTATTTCTATGGTTATCGGGAATAGAAATACACATTTCACTACATTTTATTTTATAACTTTTATTTTTACTCTTAATACGATTGCAGTTTTGACCACAATTTGATCATTCTCAAGTAAATTTCAAAACTGAATGATCATTTTTAAACAATGAAATTTTGATATTTATAATAAGAATGTCATAATTTCTAACGAAAATATTGCAATTTCTAATAAAAATTTCGTAATTTCGTAAGTTCTATAATTTATTATGACAATTATCTTACCTCCGTTGATTGTTGGAATATACAGGGTGAGTTTTTTTTTCATTTTAAGAATTGAGATCTCGGAAACCATAAGTAATAAAGATTCGGTTAAATGAGGAAAGAGTTTTAAGTCGTTTTAAAAGATTATGTAATATGCTTTTGTTTTTTGAAAAGAGGCCACAGTTTTTCAGTTATAATACAAACTTTCATTCTTTTAAATGACAGTTATAGTTGGCTTAGACATTTTTAAAAAGGACATTTTTTTGTCTTTATAACAATATAAGGTTTGCTATACTTACTTTAATAAATAAATGAGATGCAGGAATGTTCGTTGTATAATTTGAATAGAATTTAGTACAATTAGAATAGAAGAATTAATAGAATTCTCGTAGTCAGAGGAAAAATAAATAGTTTCCATGGCAAACTCTGTTTTTGCTCTCTCAATAATACAAATATCTTTTATCGTGTTTAGTTTTTCAAAGTAAGATTTTTTCAAGATGGTTTTTATTTATCAAAGTACTATACTTACTTTGATAAATAAAAGCCATCTTGACAAAATCTCACTTTGAAAAACTAAACACGATACAAGATATTTGTCTATTGAGAGAGCAAAAACAGAGTTTGCCATGGAAACTATTTATTGTTTCTCTTCTGTTTATTGAGGTAAGTTTTGACCAGTCTCGGTCTTTATTGCTAGCCCTCGCTGTCGCTCGGGCGCAAACTCGACCTCGACTGGTAAAGCATACTTACCTCTCTTAATGCTTAAATAACTATTTAACAACTTTGCGAGGGATATGATTTCTGAATAAAGCCTTTATAACAAATTGAACTTTTCAAAAAAAGCAAATATTTGTAATATATAATGGATATTGTGGATGTGTACTAAAAAATTCCAATGAAAATTTCGTGATTTATTATGAATATTTCGTAATTTTCAACTAAATTTTGTAATTTTTGCAATCACTTTGCTATTTCTATTAAATTTTGTTTGGAAAACAAAAATGTATCTCGAATAAAACTTCGCAATATTCATTATAATTTATCAATTTGCAACCTAAATTATAGGAGTATAATACTTATTGAGAACTTTGTACATTATTCAATAACATTTTGTAATTTATAAGGAAGGTGTCAAAAATATTCATTTAAATTTTGTTGTCTGCAATGAAAATCTTCTCATTTATCGAAAATATGAAAATTGGAAAACATCCCTAGTTTTTCAACAATTTAAAACGCCTACTAGCATCAATATTTACAAACATGTATGTCTATATCATTGAAGATATGATAAGAGAGCTGCTCTTGCTTAGAGTATTCTAATAATCTTTACAAAATTTTATAATATTCGGATGTGTCTGTTGTATATGCATATATGCATGGTATTGTATATTGTATTGTACTAGTACAGTAGTATGAACTTTTATTCCATATACATATTTACAACATACTTAATACATATAATAAAATATTTTGTATTTATAAATAATTGACTATTTACTTACATGAATTAGCTTATGTATGTATAAAAAGTCAATAGTTTATACATACAGTATGTAAGTATTAATAGTATTTTGCGTATACATACAGTATACATATATAGCCCCATCCATACATTTTAGAATTAAACTTGACATCGATATTAATTAACGCCAATATTGTTCATTTTACAAACAGTTTAATAAATTCAGATTTCATAATGTTAAAATATGACTCATTTTAAAAATAGTGGTTTCATATTATTAAATATTAATTAGATATGAAAAATATCAGCAATATTACATATATCTAATGAAATTTTCATTACTTATAACTAAACATCACTACATAACAAAACATTTCAAACATATTCCCAATAAGCTAAATCTTTAAATTCATTAACAATATTTTTATCTATGAGGTAAGCATTAATTAATGATTTCATGTATTTTCAGAAACTGTTCCTGATATGGTTGCAGACCTCAACTGCATCGAGCCTACGAGGATCGCAGACATTCAGTTCAGGCCATTAACTAATCTTTCTTAATTATTCTTTAATTCTTAAATTCTTTAATTAACTAATGCTTCCTTGCATTCACTATCGGAAGTGAGCATTTGCGATCCTCTGACTAAAGGCGTTGAGAAGACATCATTTGTTGGATTCCAGAGAAAAATAAGGCAAGTTTCAAATTAGTAATACAATGTTGAATAAATGATTATCAATTTTGAAATTACGCAATTTGCGTTTAGAGCCAAAATTGCAGTACGACCAAATTTGGGGATGACTTTTAAAAATAATGCAAAACATAGCACAAATTATTAACTACAAATCAGCTGAATCTCATTAACGCCCTTATTAAATAATAGTACCCTGCAATCAATTGAATCAAATTGGTGTACATTTGCACAATGATTGTGCAAATCGTGATTTTATGAAATAATTTTTTTTAAACCAATTCCGCAGAAATCAACGATCAATTTTTACCTTGCAATGGATTTAAATTTACACCTCAATGTTTCAGGGCAACTAGACTTTCCCAAGGTGAATCGTGTGAGGATGATCTTATATTTGTACTTCATCCTGTGGCATTTTGCACATGCCACCGCTTCTGGGCCAACCTGGGCTTGGTCCAACATTGGCATATATTTTGTAATAACTAATTTGTGATTTCTTCCAGATAGTGTTAAATTCGCGCTAATACTTTGGGATTACCTTCCCATGGAAACGTATACTTTTTAGTGTTTGTCTTGAATAAATAATCAGTGAAAGTATCTTGAGCAGTTCAGATTACCTTCTGACGATAAATGTTTGCCCTTTCAAAGTAGAGTCAGTGCGTAGTAGTGCCGAAAGTTCGGGTATGGTTGAGCCTGAGGATTGTTGCGTTTGTTTCGTGCTTTCCTCGCCCGCGCCACACCGTCAAATTTCGAACTCCGATTTGTTTTCCGAGTTCGGAGTTGCAGGGTACTGGTTCTTCGCCAATACAACTTTAAAAGTCAATTTCAAGGTAGGTCTTTTTCTGAGAAGAGCTCCAAGACGTCTCAAAGTGAGTACAATTTTTCTGCACTTCCTCTGCTGTTAGGGTTCCTCCTTGCGCCCATGCAACGAACTGCGCCTACAGTACTTATTTGTTGCAAGTACCTACTATGTATACAGTACTTGTTTGTTGCAAGTACATACTATGTATACAGTACTTGTTTGTTGCAAGTACCTCAATGTATACAGTACTTGTTTGTTGCAAGTACATACTATGTATACAGTACTTGTGTGTTGCAAGTACATACAATGTATACAGTACTTGTTTGTTGCAAGTACATAGTACGTATACAGTACTTGTTTGTTGCAAGTACATATTATGTATACAGTACTTGTTTGTTGCAAGTACATACTATGCATACAGTACTTGTTCGTTGCAAGTACATACCACGTATACAGTACTTGTTTGTTGCAAGTACATACCATGTATACAGTACTTGTTTGTTGCAAGTACATACTATGTATACAGTACTTGTTTGTTGCAAGTACCTACTATATATACAAAACTTGTTTATTGCAAGTACCTACTATGTATACAGTACTTGTTTGTTACAAGTACATACTATGTATACAGTACTTGTATGTTGCAAGTACCTACTGAGTATACAGTACTTGTTTGTTGCAAGTACTTACTATGTATACACTACTTGTTTGTTGCAAGTACCCCCCACTCCCCTTAGTTCGCGATCTGTCATCTATTGCATGCTGCACGTTTGCTTTACGGCCAGTTCCATAATGGTATTACATTTTTAGACTTTAAAGTCGACTTTTCTATTAAGTAAGCTTTATATAAAAAAAAATGTGTGATATTATGGAACCGGCCCTTAAAGCGCTTTTCATAACAACTGTATTATTGCGCCATACAGTACGCCGCCTGAGTGAGCAGGGTTTTTCTTACAGGTGCGCCATTTATATTTGTGTACTGTCGGCGCATATTCTCGCTCTGGGCGACGTACTTATATATCTTGCGCCTCATATATGTCCGTTCAGGGTTTTTTTCCTTACAGGTACGCCCACATCAATGCGCTCGTACGTCGAAACAGTAACAAGCAGGGTTTTTCATGTATACAGTACTTGTTTGTTGCAACTAATATGTATACAGTACTTGTTTGTTGCAAGCACTATGTAAACACTGTACTTGTTTGTTGCAAGTACTATGTATACATAGTACTTGTTTATTGCAAGTACGTTGGCGGCGCATATTCTCGTTCTGTAAGACGTACTTATTCGATGTGCATATAATTAGAACCGCGTTGTTGCGCCCATGCATCTAACAGGGTTTTCCTCTTCAGGTACAATCTTTTAGCGATATCTGAGGTAGATGCATGTAAAACTGCGCCTTGTTATATAGTACTTATTTGTTGCAAGTACTAAGTATACAGTACTTGTTTATACAAGTACAAACAATAACATTTACTCTTTGAAGTACCTACAATATAAACTGCGCCTATATAGGGTTCCTCGAAACCGGTTCTCTTAAATTATAAGGTATAGTACTTATGATTTGCAGGTACTATGTATACAGTACTTGCTAGTTGCAAATACTATGTATACAGTACTTGTTTATTTCAAGTACAAACAATAGCATGTACTCTTTGAAGTACCCACAATATAAACTGCGCCTACATTGGGTTCCTGTAAGCAGGTTCTCTTAAAGTATAAGGTATAGTACTCATGATTTGCAGGTACTATGTATGCAGTACTTGTTTGTTGCAAATACTACGTATACAGTACTTGCTTATTGCGAATACAGACAATAGCATGTACTTTTTGAAGTACCCACAATATAAACTGCGCCTATATTGGGTTCCTCTAAACAGGTTCTCTTAAAATATAAGGTATAGTACTTATGATTTGCAGATACTATGTATACAGTACTTGTTTGTTGCAAATACTATGTATACAGTACTATTAAATCACAAGTACAAACAATAATATGTGCTCTGTGAAAAACATTATAAATTATATTGGGTTCCCCTCAACAGGTTCTCTTAAATTATAATGTAAAGTACTTATAATTTGCAGGTATTATGTATGTAGTACTTGTTTGATGCAAGTACTATGTATACAGTGCTTGTTTTTTTACAAGTACGCACAATTAATCTTTTCTTTCAGGTTACATGAGTAAAATAGGGCTGAAGGCGAGATCTCTCATGTATAAAATAAAAAGATAACGGCATCAGTGAATTGGGCAGCTTTATTTACACCAACTGTTCAACGTTCGAGGAATCGTTATAAACCAAGAGGTAATTTAATGTTCATCAATTCAGTTGTATTGTAAATCACGCTGTCCGTTCACAGACAGTACCTCTAACGTGCAGCACTTCTCAGAATGTTCTGGAAGTGCTGCAGTTCTAGGTGATGCAGGAAATCTGTCAAATGCATATTTTATTGAGTAAGTGTACTTCATTTTGATGCCAATGCTAATTAGTTACTACTTTCTCATTAAAATATGTATCCTCTTAATATATTTTTTTTATTTAGTACGTCGTGGAATTTGTCTTATGCTACGTTTGGTGGTTCTTTATAGACTAGACTAAGGAAGTGGAGAAAATATTATAATGCCTTACACCGAAAGGTTGTAAGGCTTTACACCAAAAGGTTGAAAGGTAAAGGAATAAATATATCAATAAATTTGAAAAATAATAAATAAGCGAAGATAGATTAAATGGCCTAACTCTTTTGTGTATTTATCCCACACTGGAAATACTCGTAACAGTAGATGAAGTTTTAGAGGACTTATCTCAGAAGACAAGAAAACTGGATTTTGTTATATAAATATTTTATAAGATATATTTTGTTTTGTTTATTCTGTTTCTTTTAAGTTTGAATATTTTCACCAAAGAATAAAGTTTCTTCTAAAGTAAAAGATTTTGTTATATAAATATGTTATAAGATATATTTTGTTTTGTTTATTCTGTTTCTTTTAAGTTTGAATATTTTCACCAAAGAATAAAGTTTCTATTTAGAACTGATAATTACTCTTTACTAACCCCTGATTATTTTCTTGTCTGTATTTCGTTTGCTCCATCCAATCGGAATTTCTGTTCTATTATGATTACTTATTATTATTATTATTGTTGTCGATATTATTATTATTATTATTAGTATCATTCTCTTTATTATGCTATAGTTTCACATTGTATACGCCACTGGTTACTGCATCCAACATTTTGCAAACTTCGTGCACCTCACTACCAAAATCACCGCACTAAAATCTCTTTACTCTTCTGAACTGAATAATTAGACATACTGATTGGATTTACCAGTAGTAATAATAATATATCTTGTGGATTTTGTACGAATTATTAATCGTATTATCCAACGAAAACACGTAAAAAACACTTGTCACGATCGAGATTGAAAACATTCCGCAATCTGCTTAATACGAATCAGGCCATAAATCTCCGGCTGCGAAATTACAACGGTCCCGGGGATCGATATTTTTTCTCCCGGCGGCGATAGGCGCCTGGCGGCACTCCTGACCCCGGGACAGCCCTGGGGACCGTCTCCAGCGTGGCGGAAAATTTCGGCACGACAGCCTCCGCCGCACAGATCGGTTAATTATGGAAACGCTGCAAGTTCGGCTGGAGCCGAAAATCTCGCGGAAAGTTTTCGAATTAATAACGTTTGCAATTTCCCGGGTGGAATTGAAAAACTGGACGGCGACGACCCGGAGTTAAGGAAAATGCGATTGTTGCTCCTGGAAGTTGAACGGCTCGCAGGAATTTCCTCAGGAAGAGTTGCACTTCTGGAGAAGTTTTGAAGAAAATTTTGAACATTCGTTCGGGTAACTATGGCTGCATTTTTTTTATTGTTTCATAATTTATATGTCCAACAAATTTGGTAATACAAATATGATCAAAATTATTACATATCGATTTTAAATACTAGGAATACCAAATACCATGAAACAGATTTTTAAAGGCTTTCTTCGTGCATCAATCGGAAATATGGTGATATGCAATAATTTTGATCATGTGTGTATATTGACAACATTTTATCAAAATTAAAAGCATTGTATTGTAGTATTGTATTGTAGAAATATTTTCAGTATGCTATTAATTTATTGTTTTGACTTGTTGAAGTCGTTTGACGACCGGCATGAAAATATATTCTATTCTATTCTATAAAGTATTACGAAATTATTTAAAACTCCCACCAAATTTTGTAAATTCCAATAATCCTACATTATATGAATTGTTCCTGAAATACCGTGAAAGTGTATAATTCTGAAAAGTTATCGAATTATAACTGAATTGAATAAAACTATTGCCAAGTTCATGAAGTTTTGTAAAACATCATTTTTGCTAAAACTTCACTACATTTCATGAAGGTGTTTAAAATTTTCTTGATGTATTAATAAAAACATAGTATATTGTTTTATTAGGAGTAGAAGTGACACTTTTTGTGGCGAGTCTGTAGGTATTGGCTGCCGAGCGGAGCGAGGCAGGCAACTACAGACGAGCCACAAAAAGTTACTTCTACTCCGAATAAAACATGTAATTTTTTCTTCAAACGTCGAAAATAGTTAAAAAGATAATGGAATTAATATTTTTAATTGTCCGAATACGTATAGTTTTAATTCCCAAAGAAGCATGCTATGCAGAGCGTTGCTATGGTTTTGTTTAATTCATTATTTGACATTAAAGTGTATAAAATGGACGAAGACATGTTTCAATGTACACCGCCAGATATTTTAGAATCGGCAAGGGCTGCAACAGAGAAATTATTGCCCACTAAGTCCAGTACCATCTATGAAGTGGCCTACAAAAAATTTATTAAGTGGTGCGCCGAGAAAAATGTAAGCAATTATAGTGAAAATGTTTTACTCGCATATTTTTCGGAAATGGCTAAGAAGAAAGTAAAAAGTTCCACTATGTGGTCTCAGTATTCCATGGTAAAATCGTTATTAAATATTAGAAATGGTGTAGATATTACCAAATATTTAAAACTACGTGCATATTTAAAAAAACAAAATGAGGGTTATACACCCAAAAAGGCAAGAGTGCTGACAAAGGAACAGTTCGACAAGTTCTTATCCGATGCTCCTAACGAGAAATACTTGGCGACAAAGGTGAGTTCTTAGAATAATAAACAAATACAAAATTAAACCCTAAATCGTATTTTCAGATTATTTTGATATTTGGCATATCAGGGGCATGCCGTTGCGATGAACTCGTAAAAATGAACACGGCAGATATTCAAGACTTGGGATCTTTGCTACACGTAAAAATACCAGATAGTAAGACATCAAAAGTAGAAAATATCTGTGGTAGCAGCAAAATGGTTGGCGACAGCGGTGCTGTAAGTGCTGCTGTTGCTGCCAGCGCAATCAGTTTTCAAGGGGCTAAAATATCAAATTGTACCTTTAATTTACATTTTAACAATAAATAAATTTGTGTTTTGTTTGAATTTTTTGTTTTGTTCATCATGTATGCGCACCATATGTATGTGCAATATTAAACCCGCCCTCGTAGGGCGTTCTTATTACAAATTATCCAATCATGTTGTCAAATTTACTTTTACTGCCTAGTCAGTAAAAGTGAAACTTTTACTGACTAGGAGACGAAGTAAAACTTTAAGATTGTGAATCGAGTCACTAAAGGTGTCACTTTTATGACGTTTGAAGAAAAACAAAATTATCATACATTGTATCAAAATTCAAATTCATTGTATGATGATTCAACATCAACATTACAGTGTCAAATATAAGAATAGTAGGTACACAAAAATATTTCACTGCCAAAGTAAGATAACAATAATAATAATACACATTAAAATAGGAAAAAGAGTAAAAAGAGATCATATATCGCAAAATGTGAAGAGTTCTGTAAAAATAAAAATAAAACAATTTATGAGAAACTGTGCATTCTATATTTCGTGAAATTTGAGCAGTGTTCTTCAAACATTATGAAATTTTATAAAATACTCATTAATTTTGGAAGTTTCTAGAATTTCGATGTCAATATTTTCGAAATTTTACGGAATTGTATAACGCTTATGGAATTTTGGTCAAAAAACGAAAAATTACCGAAATACATAAAATTTGGCAAATTAGTTTACATCACACTTTTCGAATATTACAAAATTGTACTAAATTGTCCAAAAATTCTTAAAACTTGTGACTTAAAACTTAAAACAAAATGTGTAGAATACTGTAAAACTTAAAAAAAAACAATTTATGAGAGACTGTACATTCTATATTGCGTGAAATTTGAGAAGTCTTCTTTAAACATTATAATTTTTTTACAAAATACTCATTAACTCTGGAAGTTTCTAGAATTTCGATGTCAATATTTTAGAAATTTTACGAAAATGTATAACACTTATGGAATTTTGGTCAAAAAACGAAAAATTACCAAAATACATGAACTATGGCAAATTAGTTTACATCACACTTTTCGAATGTTACGAAATTGTACTAAATTGTCAAAAAATTCTTAAAACTTGTACCTTAAAACTTAAAACAAAATGTGTAGAATTCTGTAAAACGTAAAAAAAACAATTTATGAGAAACTGTGTATTCTATATTGTGTGAAATTTGAGAAGTGTTCTTCAAACATTATGATTTTTTTACAAAATACTCATTAACTCTGCAAGTTTCTAGAATTTCGAAAATGTATATCACTTATGGAAATTTGGTCAAAAAAACGAAAAATTACCGAAATACATGAAATATGGCGAATTAGTTTACATCACACTTTTCGAATGTTACAAAATTGTACTAAATTGTCAAAAAATTCTTAAAACTTGGCGAAATTGTATAAAATTATTTAAAAACCTAAAGATACACTCAACGCTAAAACATTTCATGAGAAACTATGTATGAATTTTTAATAAAATTGATTTAATTGTTCGAAATTACTGGGCATTCCATAAAATTAACTACGTTTCATGAAATTTTATTAAATTCTCTTATTTCCTTACAACATTACAAAATTGTATAAATCTCTCTAACAAAATCAAGAAATTTAGTGAATTTTTTTCCAATTCATGAGGAACCGGGTGGTTCATTTAAGTGAAGACATGAAAATATCTTAAAAACATAAGCATCGTACGAAAAAATGTTCTAAATAAAAGTTAATATAATTGACAGGGTTCGAAATTGAATAAAATTATTGAAAATATCATGAAATATAAATTCTATAAATTTGAAGGAATTAATAATATATTCTGTTTGTTTATCTCGAATTATGTTCTCATAAATAAATCTATGAGAACATATGTAAAATATCATGCAATATAACGAAATTGAATAAATTGAAATATGATATAATAATCTGCATTCCTTCAAACGTTCTCCAAATGTTATACAATTGTACAAGATTATTTAACACTTATTGAATTTTGGTCCAATATAATGACATTGAAGTAAATTTATCATCTTCGATATTTTATGTTTTACATTTTGTAATATAATAAGAAATAATAATAATAATAAGAAATCGATAGCTATAATAAAGATCGTTATATATAAGAAATGTTTTTAAAAAATTACGAAATTGTATGAAATTGATGTACAAATTCTGGAAATATGGTACATTAGAATGAAAATTCTACGTGTCGTCAAATATAATGATAGAATTGTTTTTAAAAAATTATTAAATTGTATGAAAATCTCTACGAATTCCGGAAATTATGTAAATAAGAATAATATTCAATACAATTTTTGTAAATTCATGAAATATGGTAAGATTTTAAATTTAATGAAATTTTAAAACTTTTCTTAAATTACGAAATTGTATAAAATACGCTAAATTATTTAGAAAGTTTGCTCTGAAATATCCATATTGAATGTATGAAATTCTATGCAAATGCTGGAAATATGCTAAGACGTGTTTTGGAAATTCATGATTTGGGAAAATATTTAAGATTTCATGAAAATTTAAAACTGTACTTAAAAATTGAAACATTGTTTAAAATTCCCTATAATGTTAGTGAAGTTTGCTTGAATATATCAAAATTGAATGTAATGAATAAAAACTATTTCACAAGGTTTTATAAAATGTTTAGAAACATTATGAAATTATCCATTTCAATAAAAGTACATGAAGACATTTGGGATGTTTTTCAAATTTCTGCTGTCTGCGGGTTTCGAGACTTGAAGCAAACTTGTTTGTTTTTAAATGGCATGTGGGGTCAAATTTAATATTTTTGAAAAGAGTATTTTATCTTATTCCAGTCAAATAACAATTTAATAACGTATCTAAAGTATACACAACATTTTATAAAATGTTCTAGAAATATTTGATAGAATATGCACAATAGTAATATAAATAATTATGAAATTTATGAAATTCTCTACAAATTCTGGAAATTAGGCAAGTTGGAATATATTTTTTTTAATTTCATGAAATTTTAAAGGTGTTCTATTTTTGAAACTTTTTGCATTAATTGTATGCCTTTTCCTAATTGTTAATGCATTGTTTGTGTCTTCTAAGCTTTCTAACTTTCTAAACGTTTCTAAGCTACTTAAGCTTTCATAAAATTGAGTGTTCTTGTTTTTTGTTTTACTTTTTGCATAAATTGTGTCCTTTTTCCTATTTTTAATGCATTTTTCGTTATGAAAGTTTGAAGTTGTACGAAATTCTCTAGAAAATCTAGAAATTGTGTAAATTAAAATGTGCTTATTAAATTTTTTGGAAATTCATAGAAAAATGTTGTTGCTCACACTATAAAATATTTTAAAATATAAAAGTCATCTAAATTAGAACAATCTCATCAATTTACAATATTAAATAATTTTACACCTCTGATGATAGCGTAAAATCTTAAACTAGTGAGGAAAATAAATAAACAATGAAGATCAAAATATAAAAATGTTTTAATTAAAATATACCTGTAAGAACAAAATAAATAAATAATAGATTAATAATAATAATTGGTAAAATGGGTTAAATATTAATAAAAGTTATATTTTTATTTATATTATTATAAATATAGTACGTATCCAATTTTTATTCTATTACATCGAGAAATATTAATACCAATTTCTTGGTCATTGGGGTGAATAGGAGTAATAAGTATTCGCCGGATTAAAAACGAAACCTCCACGGGAGGTGCTGGGAGATAAATTGAGATTCGCGAAAGCGCATAGATGTAATTATCTTTTATTATTATTTAGGGCATGATAAATGCGCGTATTATTATTATTTTCTTATAATATCGACGGCCTACAGGCGAATGAGCCTTAACTTTAAGAAAATGAAGTTTGAAAATATTTTTCGTTTCAACTGCGATTAATATGCAAAAAATATTTAATTATGGTTTATAAAAATTTAATATAAATGGTTTAAAAGTCCGTCAGTTAAAAAAGTTTATAAGATTAAAAAATTTATTATTTTTTTAATAAATTTCTAACCAATTGAACATGTTTAATTGATTAGTTACATATTAGCAATTAATTAGACAATGTAACCAACAAGTATAAATTATAAATGTGGGTATACATTTTCGATATTAGTTCCGTGGACAACTGGAGACCGGTTTCGACCTGGTAGGTCTCATCAGTCCTGGCATCGGGATATAACTGCCTAAATATACACTCGTCAGGACTTATAAACCATTTATATTAAACATTAGGTATATAAAGTATAAATGTTTAATTTGTTAGCAATTAATTTGAAATACAAAGTTCAGCTTTAATATACTCGTCAGGGATTTGCTCATTATTATTCTGTGATTGCGAACCTTCTGCGTTTAACATGAAATAATTAACTGCACTAATTTGGATCTGAAAACTCGCGGCTGTTCAGATTTGCGAATTTAAAATCGGCGTAATGTGACAACAGACAGGCGGAAATGAGGGGCAAAATGAAGGCCGGTCGTTGGAAGCAAATTGGAAAGGACAGCCGCATTTCCACGAAGTTTTGTTTGCCATCCGCTTGTTCTACAAATACGCGATGTAAAATATGCTGTTCGCCCTTTATTGTTGCCCGACAAACTCGTTCCTTCGCTTAATTAGCAGCTTCAACTGTATCTACGCACGACCGTGTTTACTCTAATAGCCACACGTACACACAAACATATAATTTATGTATGGAGAGCAAATACGCAAAGATTTTTCAAGCATGAACTTGGAAATATACGGGGTGGTTCTGCTGAACAGTTCGTCCAAAGTTTATGGAAATCTCATTTACTGTTTGAGCTACCAGTTAGCTACAAACGATTACACCTAGGGATTATAAAAGTTACAAATAAATGAAACTGGATTATATGAACAACAAAAACGGATTAAAAATTAAATTGCTCCCATTTTACGTCATACGCCAATTAAAAATTAAATCACTTTACGTCACTCTCCGATACATCACCTCACACATCTTCATCCCTTGAATTATTGAGCGCTGGCCGCATATAATTCAAAGCGAATACCTAACGAGGTCATCAATTTTTGAGGCGCTTGTTTGCTCAACCCTCCGCTTTAAATAATTTAAATTTATAACCTGCGTGAAGCTGGGGCAGATGGATTAGACCTGGATGGGTGAGATTATCCGTGGGTAATATGAAATAATCATTAGTTTCGTTTCGCAATTTATCACCGGCGGCGTGCGCTACAGATTCATCATCGCGCAGAGTCTTCCGGTGATTTATGAGGACTTTCAGCTGCAGCACACATTTTAATGTGGTTACGTCAAGAGGATCTAATTTTCCACGCATAAATACTAAGTGAGTGTCACTAGAGAACTGTAATTTAAAAGATCGGAGCAGAACATTGAGTTTGCAATTAATTTTAAATAGTTTTTTTAGGGCAGTAAATCAACCCTGAATATTTAAAACAATCATAAAATGTGTGCAATTTTTGCTCAATTTAAACATGACTGAGCTATTAGATATTTATGCACCAAGGACGTTACCATAATGATTACGCCCGGAGAACGGCGAAAGCTCGAGGGCTTTAGCCCGAGATATCTATATTGTTCGATGGGCGTAATCATTCGGTGACGCCATGGTGCATACAAGGTTTTATTTTTCACTTTTAATTTCTTAGTTTGGAAAATACACTCCAGGCCGTAATAAGAGGGCATTATGCCCTCTTATAACGTCCCGGTTGTTATGGATATATTTACATGAAAAATACACTTCTGGGTATAATTAATTCATTCTCGTTACACCCCGGTTGTTATGGACATGTTTACATATCTCGTATTGTAGAAGTTATCATTCAATTATAGAAAAGTGAAAAATAATATACTCTACGAGGTTCAACCAAACTTATGTCAGGGATGTAATCGTAACCAACGAAAAATATAATGAATTTTCAGAAAGTTGACTACAGCCCATTCTAATTTACCAAATTTCCAAGATTTGTAGAGAATTTCATTCAATTTCTAAACTTTTCAAGAACATTTCATATTATTTTACGAAACGCAAAATATTCTATAAATATGTCATAAAAAGGGCGGAAAAACCCCTTCTGGGTTCGATAGCCATAATGAAGATCGTTATATATATATATATATATATATATATATATATATATATATATATATATATATATATATATATATATATATATATATATATATACATATATATATATATATATATGTCATAAAAGTTCGAACAATTTAGAGAACATTAGAGAATCTAATACAATTTGATAACATTTGAAGGAACGCAGATTATTGCTGTTTTGTAATTTTGTAATTTGTAATTTTATTATTTACCTACTACCTTGTATTATTTTGCCAATTTTGGCTCGAGTAAACGTTTTCCGTACTAACACACAATATAATATGGTATTATAAGTTTTATTAATACATTATTATTAAAGAATATCAAATTTCATTTTTTTTAATTTCTTTATATAAATTGTATTTTTCTTATTATAAACTTCCAGAATTTCTGAGTATGTTTTACAATTTTTTAATGTTTGAAGAACACTTAATACTATTTCAGGACATAGAGTACGCATAGTTTCTTATTATCCCTTAAAAAAGTTCACACATATTTTGGACATGTTAAAGAATCTTTAAATAAGAATCAGAATACCTTTTCAGTACACCTTTTTCACAAAAAAAACCCCTTAATTTTAACTAAATGTATATTTTGACTGATATGCGTTCATCTACAGCAGTAGATACAGTTATTCTATATATTTTTTATTATAAACTTCCAGAATTTTTGAGTATGTTTTACAATTTTGTAATGTTTGAAGAACACTTAATAATATTTCAGGATATAGAGAACGCATAGTTTCTCATTATTCCTTTTTCTTTCGAGCAAATGTTTTCGAGCAATTCTTTGCAAGCCATGAGAATGAAATATATCGAAATTGAATAAATTGATTTTTTTGTATAAGACCAATAATCTGCGTTCCTTGAAATATTCTTCCAATTAAATTAGATGGCAAGATTTATTGAATTGTTCTTCAACTGTTCTAATATACACTATCAGCAAATGTCGATCAGCAATTGCTTATTTTGCACAAAAATGCATAGGTTTGTAGACTAACCAGTTAGTTTTTATTATAGTATAACTCAAAATCCACATGGCAATTCATTCAGAAAGTTAAAATACCAAAGATCAATCAAACTCGAGAAAATCAATATTGATTTGAAAATTACACAAACCACTCATAGAAATTTGATGAAATATAATAACATTGAATAAAATTATTTGGATCTTCATGAGATTTTATAGAATATATTACATTTCGTAAAAGCATTACAACGAATGTTATGACGTATCAGGAAATTTCTGCTGAAATAGGCTGCTAAATAATTGATAATCCCCGTGGCAATTACTTCAGAAAATCAAAATCACTATAGATAAATTAATAACTCGAGAAAATCAGTATATATCTGAATTACACGAATCACTTATGGAAATTTGATGAAATATAACGGCATTGAATCAAATTGTTCGAGATGATATTTTATAGAAAATTTTACATTTCATAAAAATTGCTCGTTTCAAACAAAAATGATTCGGCCAATGATTAATCATTTAGATTAGGCTACAAAGCAATTGAAAATCCACATGACAATTATGGAAACACAATAAATCGATATAAATCTGAAAATTACACAAACCATTTATGGAAATTTAACTAAATATAATGGCGTTGAATCAAATTATTTGGCTCTGATGACATTTTATAGAATATTTCACATGTTGTAACACAAGCAGCAAATTAAAAAAAAATGCTTCTTTCAATCAAAATTGGTTGTTTAAAAAAAATACTTCAGCCAAATTTCTAACCAAAAAAAGCTAGAAAGCTAGACAAACAAATAAGAATAGAAAATAATTGCCTTGTATATTGCATTATTTATTTGCAAAAAAAATGTTTTGGTGTTTTCACGGAATATCATTGATTATAAAATTTATTAAAAAAAATATGAATGGTAAGGTTTGTAAATGCAATACTCACTATAAACCTAAAAATCACGCAAATCACTTATAGAAATTTGATAAAATATAAATGGCATTCAACCATATTGCTTGGCTCTTCATGACATTTTTATTTCACATTTCGTGAAAATATGAAACAAATATTATAATTCTATCAGCAAATTTCAATCAAAAATTGCTTGTTTCAATCAAAAATTGCTTGATTCAATAAAAAATGCTACAGCCAAATATCTAACCTAAAAGGGCTAGCAAAAAAAAAAGAAAATACACAAGACAATTAATTCAGAAAGTTAAAATTATAACAGATTAATCATGAACTCAAAAAAATCACTATAAATCTGAAAATTACATAAATCACTTATAGAAATGTGGTGAAATATAATGGCATTGAAATAAATTATTCAAAACGGCAAAACAAAATAAAAAAATTGTATTGTTTATTAGGAAAAAAATGTTTTGGTTTTTGCGGAATCATTGTTTATAAAAATTTTAAAACATTATGAATAGTAACATTTGTAAATACTACAAATCACTTTAAATCTGAAAATCACGCAAATCACTTATACAAATTTGGTGAAATATAATGCCATTGAGTTAAATTATTTGGCTCTTATGACATTTTATAGAATGTTGCACATTTCGTAAAAATATCAAACAAATGTTATAACACTATCAGTAAAGTTCAATCAACAATTGCTTGCTTCAATCAAATATTGCTTGTTTTAATCAAAAATTGCTTCATTCAATTAATATGCTACTGCTAAATTTCTAGCCTAAAAGGGCTAGCAAAAAAATAATAGAAAATACACAAGGCAATTAATTCAGAAAGTTAAAATCATAGCAGATTAATCATGAACTCAAAAAAATCACTATAAATCTGAAAATTACATAAATCACTTATAGAAATTTGGTGAAATATAATGGAATTGAAATAAATTATTCAAACCAGCAAAACATACTGAAAAAATATATTGTTAATTTGTAAAAAAATGTTTTCGTTTTTGCGGAATCATTGTTTATAAAAGTTATAAAACATTATGAATAGTAAGATTTGTAAATACTATAAATCACTTTAAATCTGAAAATCACGCAAAGCACTTGTAGAAATTCGGTGAAATATAATGAAATTGAATTAAATTATTTGGCTCTTATGACATTTTATAGAATATTGCACATTTCGTATAAATATGAAACAAATTTTATAATACTATCAGCAAAGTTTAATCAAAAATTGCTTGCTTGGATCAAATATTACTTATATTAATCAAAAATCGCTTGTTTCAATCAAATATTGCTTGTTTTAATAGAAAATTGCTTCATTCAATAAATATGCTACAGCTACATTTCTAGCCTAAAAGGGCTAGAAAAAAATTTAGAAAATACACAAGGCAATTAATTCAGAAAGTTAAAATCATAGCAGATTAATCATGAACTCAAAATAATCACTATAAATCTGAAAATTACATAAATCACTTATAGAAATTTGGTGAAATATAATGGCATTGAAATAAATTATTCAAAAGAGCAAAACAAAATAAAAAATTGTATTGTTTATTTGTAAAATAATGTTTTGGTGTTTTTGGTGTTGACTATAAATCACTTTAAATCTGAAAATCACGCAACTCACTTATAGAAATTTGGTGAAATATAATGCCAGTGAATTAAATTATTTGGCTCTTTTGACATTTTATAGAATATTGCATATTTCGTAAAAATATGAAACAAATTTTATAACACTATCAGCAAAGTTCGATCAAAAATTGCTTGTTTCAATCAAATATTGCTTGTTTTAATCAAAAATTGCTTGTTTCAATCAAATATTGCTTGTGTTAATAAAAAATTGCTTGATTCAATAAATTTGCTACAGCCAAATTTCTAGTCTAAAAGGGCTAGCAAAAATAAAATAGAAAATACACAAGGCAATTAATTCAGAAAGTTAAAATCATAACAGATTAATCATGAACTCAAAAAAATCACTATAAATCTGAAAATTATATAAATCACTTATAGAAATTTGGTGAAATATAATGGCAATCAAACAAATTATTCAAGAGAGCAAAAAAAAAAAATTGTTTATTTGTAAAAAATGTTTTGGTATTTTTGCGGAATCATTGTTTATAAAATTTATAAAACATGAATAGTAGATTTGTAAATACTATAAATCACTTTAGATCTGAAAATCACGCAAATCACTTATAGAAATTTGGTGAAATATAATGCCATTCAATTAAATTATTTGTCTCTTATGACATTTTATAGAATCTAGCACATTTCGTGAAAATAAGAAACAAAATTTTATAACACTATCAGCAAAGTTCAATCAAAAATTGCTTGTTTCAATCAAATCTTGCTTGTTTGAATCAAAAATTGGTTGTTTCAATCAAATATTGCTTGTTTTAATCAAAAATTGCTTGATTCAATAAATATGGTACCGCCAAATTTCTAGCCAACAAGATCTCGCAAAAAAAAATAGAAAATACACAAGGCAATTAATTCAGAAAGTTAAAATCATAACAGACTAATCATGAATTTAAAAAAATCACTATAAATCTGAAAATTACATAAATCGCTTATCGAAATTTGGTGAAATATAATGGCATTGAAATAAATTATTCAAAACAGCAAAACAAAATAAAAAAATTTATGGTTTATTTGTAAAAAAATGTTTTGGTGTTTTTGCGGAATCATTGTTTATAAAATTTATAAAACATTATGAATAGTAACATTTGTAAATACTATAAATCACTTTTGATCTGAAAGTCACGCAAATCACTTATAGAAATTTGGTGCAATATAATGCCATTGAATTAAATTATTTGGCTCTTATAACATTTTATAGAATATTGCACATTTCGTAAAAATATGAAACAAATTTTATTACACTATCAGCAAAGTTCAATCACATATTGCTTGTTTTAATCAAAAATTGCTTGTTTCAATCAAATATTGCTTGTTTTAATCAAAAATTGCTTGTTTCAATCAAATATTGCTTGTTTTAATCAAAAATTGCTTCATTCAATAAATAAGCTACAGCCAAATTTTTAGCCTAAAAGGACTAGACATATGCAGATAGATAGAGACAAGCTCTTATGACATTTTATAGAATATTGCACATTTCGTAAAAATATGAAACAAAAAAGCAAATTTTATAACACTATCACCAAAGTTCAACCAAAAATTGCTTGTTTCAATCAAATATTGCTTGTTTTAATAAAAAATGCTTCAACCAAATATCTAGCCAAAATAGGTTAGTAAAAAAAAATCCATAGGACAATTAATTTACCAGAAAGATTAAGAATTTGAAGATTTAAGAAAGTTAAAATCACAACAGATCAATCATCAATTAAGCATTGCTTGTTTTAATCGAAAATTGCTTGTTTCAATAAAAAATGCTTCAGCCAAATTTCTAGCAAAAATAGGCTAATAAAAAAATCCATTTGACGACAAATAATTTAGGAGAAAGATTAAGAATTTGAAGATTTAAGAAAGTTAAAATCACAACAGATTAATTATCAATCAAAAATAGCTGGTTTTAATTAAAAATTGCTTGTTTCAATAAAAAATATTTCAACCAAATATCTAGCCAAAATAGGCTAGTAAAAAAAAATCTATAGGACAATCAATTTAAGAGAAAAATTATGAATTTTAAGATTTAAGGAAGTTAAAATCACAATTGATCAATCATCAATCAAACATTGCTTTTTTTAATCAAAATTGCTTGTTTCAATAAAATATGCTTCAGCCAAATGTTTAATCAAAATGGGCTAGTAAAAGAAATCCATTGGACAATTCATTTAAGAGAAACATCAAGACTTTTAAGATTTAAGAAATTAAAAATCACAACAGAATAATCATCAATCAAAAATTGCTTGTTTCAATAAAAAATGCTTCAGCCAAATTTCTAGCCAAAACAGGCTAGTAAAAAAAACCGTAGGACAATTAATTTAAGAGAAAAATTAAAAAAATTAAGATTTAAGGAAGTTAAAATCACAATTGATCAATCATCAATCAAACTTTGCTTGTTTTAATCGAAAATTGCTTGTTTCAATAAAAAATGCTTCAGCCAAATGTCTAGCAAAAACAGGCTAGTAAAAAAAATCCAGAAGACAATTAATTTAATAGAAAGATTAAGAATTTTAAGAATTAAGAAAGTTCAAATCACAACAGATTACTCATCAATCCAAAATTACCTGTTTCAATCATAAATGCTTCAGCCAAATTTGTATCCAAAACAGTCTATTAAAAAATATCCATAATACAATCAATTTAAGAGAAAGATTATTATGAATTATAAGATTTAAGAAAGTTAAAAATAATCATAAACTGAATAAACCACTATAAATCTGAAAATTACACAAATAACTTATGCAAATTTAGTGAAATAGATTGGAATTACACTAAAATATTCGAAACTACAGATTACTCATCAATCAAAAATTGCTTGTTTCAATCAAAAATGCTACAACCAAATTTCTAGCCAAAACAGGCTATAATAAAAAAATCCATAATACAATCAATTTAAGAGAAAGATTAAGAATGATAAGAATTAAGAAAGTTAAAAATAAGGATTTACTCAATAAATCACTATAAATCTGAAAATTACACAAATAACTTATGGAAATTTGGTGAAATAGATTGGCATTGCATTAAAATATTCGAAACTATAGTCACCATAATTTAAAAAAGTGTGATGCCTACTAACAAAATAAAAAAATTTATTATCTATTTGTAAAAAAATGTTTCAGTATTTTTACGCAATACAGTTTTTATAAAATTTACAAAAAAATTATGAATGTAAATATTTGTAAATGCTTTACATTTATTTAATTGTCTGCATGGTTGAAAGTAGCGATTATCTTTTCTGCAGATAAAGTCATATCGTTGAACATTTTCAAAAATTTCGAAAAAAATATGAAATAACGAAATTATGATTCATCACCTCATTGTGTAAATCACATATGATGAAAAGTATAAGTTGTACAGCCATGCTCACATAAATCTAGTACAAAAAATTGACATTGCTATATAAAATTGCTATTATAACCTAATTTCTAGTACTAGATTTATGTGAGCATGACTGTAGCAATGAGAATAAATAATTTAATATTTATATCAGTGGATTACGCACATTCAGCAAGGTATCATTTCATGTATCGTTAGCAAATAGTTAGTTGCTGCGGATTGTGCAGCCTCAAGACAATTTAACAATGCAACAACTAGCGGAGTTTGAAACTTTGCAATGTTTGAACAGGTATAGGGAAGCTTGGTGGACAGTTTATAGCAAGTACTCTCAAGCGTGCATTCACCTCCATGATAACAAGCAGCTTATCCAAGGCAAATATTGCGTGATACAAGTATGTATATATTTATGTATGCATATGTATGTATGCATGTATGAATATGTATATAATATGTATATAAATTATAAATATGATGCAGTAAAAATAAAATTTGTTGGTGTAGTATGGTGTAATATAATTATATTGCATATTCTAATGTACAACACTTATATTGTGTAAGAGTGCCGTTTGAATTGTTACGATAAGAAAGTGCAATATAAAGTTATCGCCCCGCAAATGTACTGTATAATAAAATTTTAGCCTCTTGTATTAACCGCCTCGACGTTCTTCCAGCGAATGTGCGAGTTCGCAAGTGCAACCTCAATTACCCATGAAAACACCGAGTAGGAAGTTTGATCAAACGGCGTGCAACTTCAAACGGACTCAATTTAACTCGCCGTTTGCATGATTTTAGCAGTCATAAAATTAATTCAGTCGAACGGCTGAACCAATACTTCGTGTACTTTCCCATGGGTTTGTAAAATTTCGCCAATTTGAAGGCCAAAATGCTTCCTGTAATTTATTACAGTTAAGTGGCTTATATTCGAAGCGAATGTATTTATTAATGATGTGTAGGCAAGTTAAATTGCGAAAACGCGATTTATGCACCGCCGCGAGTAAACGTGATTCATGGAACTTGAAAACTCGGTTTCTCTTTCGGCTTTAATTAAACGTGTAAAGTGAGTAATAACATGAAAAGTTTTTGCAAGCAGTGCGAGTAACAGGATTATGTTGCACATGAACCTGAAGCAAAAATTGCATAAAGTATTTAGGTAGCCAATGCTTCTATTATACAGGGTGTATCAGCCAAATGGAATAAATTCAATAATAAATAAATGGGGGCGTGTTCGAAAAAACGCTCGGACACGTCGATTGTTATTTTTAGTTGCGCATTTTTTTCAACAAAAACTTTTTATACAGGGTGTGTCATGTGGCCGTGGCCAATACCAACTTTATTATTTTAAATGCAACACCTGGTATATTATTCAATTTTTGGATTCTTCAGAAAATTCTAGACATATTTCATGTACAATGTCCTATACCTATCTTCAACTGTTTCGGCAATATTAAGTGTTTTCAGATTTATTGCAAAAATTAACATTAAAAAAAGCTAGGGATAGGGAGGCGAGGATCGATGGAATGGCCAGCACGATCCCCTGATCTGACGTCATTAGACTTCTTCTTATGGGGATATGTCAAAAGTATTGTATACAAAACTAAACCCCTCGACTTAGCTGACTTAAGAAGACGAATAATGCTTGCGATTAGATCGGTCACGCCTGAGATGTTGAGTAACGTTAGAAGAAATTTCTATTTAAGATTAGGATGTTGCCCAGACGTTCACGGCGAGCATTTTGAACATCTCCTCCATTGAAATTTATTGTTTTTTTTTTGTTTTTTTACATTATCAAGAAATAAACAGTATTACTTATTAGTTTTTGAGTGTGTTGTAACGAATTTCTGTAATCAAATAATTTTCTTTTTTTAATGTTAATTTTTGCAATAAATCTGAAAACACTTAATATTTCCGAAACAGTTGAAGATAGGTATAGGACATTGTACATGAAATATGTCTAGGATTTTCTGAAGAATCCAAAAATTGAATAATATACCAGGTGTTGCATTTAAAATAAGAAAGTTGGTATTGGCCACGGTCACATGACACACCCTGTATAAAAAGTTTTTGTTGAAAAAAATGCGTAACTAAAGATAACAATCTACGTGTCCGAGCGTTTTTTCGAACACGCCCCCATTTATTTATTATCGAATTTATTCCATTTGGCTGATACACAGTGTATGTTTAGTGATGAACACAGTGCAGGTAATGTGGGTAACTGAATTATATTGTATAATTGTGGAGTTATATTAGTTATTCATGCAACGAGCATATAATGATATAGCTATTAAGATACAAGTAAGACAATTACGACATGAGCCGCAGGCGAATGCCGTAATTCCCTTACGAGTGTATTAATAGCCATTAAATGAGAGTTGCATACATTATTATATCTACAACCAGTCATAATAATGAAAATAGGCACTTTATTCTTAAACAGTACGAAGGAAGGCATTTAGAAATGTACATACGAATGACATACTATTATCATTAATATATAAACATACAGAAAATGATAGCAAGTATCGAATGTATTCATGCCATAAATTCAAATATTTTTAGTGTTTTTTGTGAATATTTAGAACACCACTGAATGTTCATGCTTATTAGTTGTTAAACAAGAAAAGTGGAAGTAATATAACGCAGCCCCTTGTAATGAAACACGGTTCCTAAATAATTTACGACTTTTTTAAAAGCGCCACTGAAATTAAACGAAAGTTATGTATTTCGACGTGTCAAGGGGTTTAATCATGATGTAGCGAGTCCAAGCAAAAAAAACTGCAGCCGCCTCTCGCGCCCTGAATTATTTATTTCGTTTCTTCAGAAGACGGATCGTCCGAATCGGTTCCCAGGGTGTTTCCGACACTCCTGTTATTGGATTTTAATTAAATATCGCCGGGGATTATCTCGCAATATCTCGCCCATCTTTGGTCCGCGCCACGAGGCTTTTCCGCCAAATGCGTCCTCGGAGTCCTCCAATTTCCACTTCGAAACATTGCAGTCGGAATCAATACTAACATTCTCCTCGCACCTACGCTAACGCGGAGGACATCAAATGTGCAAGCGGCGTTCTCGGTTCCACATAATAAAGCAATTCGGGTTTTTCTGGCTGAAACTTTTGCCGGCGCAAAAAGCGAGGAAAAACAAGAATCAACCGGAGAAGTAATAACGCTCGGGACTTCCACGGTTCCGTCTCCAGAAAACACGAAAACACCGTTACTTTAACGAAGGCCCCTTTCTCTCGGCTTTCTTGTGGAAGCGGCGAATTTATCAGCGAGAAGAATTATCGCGATCATTAGAGGCCGGAAAAATAGCTTCAAAACAGTGAGAAAAAAGGCACAAGCATTTTTTTAAAAACCACTAAGAAAAAATGCTTCAAAAGACATTGAAGTTTGGAAATTGGCAAAATTAATGCAAAAAGCAATTAATCAGCGAGAAAAGTTATCATATGATGATTAGAAACCGGAAAAATTATTAGAGAAACGATGAAAAACCGAAGAAAACAGCGAAAAAATACAAGCTCAATTACTTAAAAACCACTAAAAAGTACAAAAAGTCACTTGAAAATACCAAAAAAATGCTTCAAAAGACATTAACAATTGGCAAAAAGCAATTAATATGATTTTTTGTCAAAACGAACACCCTGTAAATTTAAAATATGCTTGTGCAAGAGACCGCCAGAAAAGTTACCATGATTATTATAGACCGGACGAATTGCTTCAAAACAATGAAAATAAGCCACACACAGTTGCTTAAAAACGTTCAAAAAGTGGAGAAAATTACTTAAAGATACACAAAAAATGCCGAAAAATATATAAATAATTTGAAAGACGCAAAACTTATGCAAAACGCAATGAATCAGCGAGACAAGTTAACGTTATTATTAGAGACCGGTAAAATAGCTTCAAAACAGTGAAAACATACGTAATTGTGAGGCTGCTTATAGTGTTACCCCTTTTCAAATGAAACGTTAAGTAATCTAGGATATTGCGATTTTTAATAATGTTTTTAAAAATCGTCATGGATTTTCAAAAGTACGTGTAAAATAATTTAAGTTTTCAAAATTTATTTGAAGCATTTTTTTTATATTTTTGATAGTACTTTCTAGAAGTAGGGAATTTAAAAAAAAAACTGTTGGTATTCTTATAAACTTATTATCAACAATCGTTTCTAGACTATTATTTTATTTCGAATTATGGAAGAATTCTCGTACATTTAAATAACTACCTTGTAATGACTCACCATAACATTTTCAATACTTTTCAAAAGTATTGGATTTTTTTTTACATTTTTTAAAGAATTTTGAGAATATGAATATGAATATGAGTAAAAAAGTGATTGTATTCTTACACATTATTGATATTTGCATTATCAGTATTTATATCATAATGTCTACCGCTTTTAGGTACTACACCTTTTGGTATCCCTTTTGGGTTCTATACTCATTCACTTATTTTATTTACCTAGTTTTATTCTTATACTTTAATTTAAACACCACCAGTGGCACGGTATGGCTCCATGGGGCTCTGAGCAAATTAGAATTTTGGGTCCCTTATGTACAAAAATTGATTTGCTCACCTTAAATGTTCATAGACGATTGTTACTTAGACGACGGAAATTTTGAATAGCAGGAAATGTATGGAAAACTAATGAAAATTTAGTCACAGAATTTCCTGACAACTTGATAACAAACGTATCGAAAATTTGACAACTTTCCTGCTTTTATAAAGAATTCTCAATTCCAATTGTAGGTACAAGACGATCAAATAATGCAAATTTTACAAATTTTCCTACAGTTGGACATGTTTTTTAAGTAATGAAGTCGTAAATGGATCACATAATTGATATGAATATGCTGTCAATTTAACATAAAATTTATGAATAATTTCTAAAAAAACGAATCCACTGAAATTCATGACAATTTGATAAGAAATGTATTAAAATGCTTTAAAACTTTCAATAAAATCACCAAAATATCTAATAATTCGAGAGAAAATACTTTGGATAATTTACTAAAACCAATGAAATTCCTAGAAATTCGGCAGCCGAATAGTATAAATCTTGATATGAGTCAAATACAAGACACAGTAAAGGATTGTCCAAATATCCAAACGTAGATCGTATTAAATTACTTACACTAGAGAAAGACTATTGAAAATAACTGTGAACTCTGCAAAAAAAAACGAAAAATTGTATAAAATGCAATTGCAAAGATAAGAAATATGCTTTCAATTTCACATAAAATTTATCAATAATCTCTAAAAAAACGAATTCACTGAAATTCATGACAATTTGATAAGAAATGTATTAAAATGCTTTGAAACTTTCAATAAAGTCACCAAAATATCTAATAATTTGAGTGAAAATACTTTGGAGAATTTACTAAAACCAATGAAATTCCTAGAAATTCGGCAGCCGAATAGTATAAATCTTGATATGAGTCAAATACTAGACACAGTAAAGGATTGTCCAAATATCCAAACATAGATCGTATTAAATTACTTACACTAGAGAAAGACTATTGAAAATAACTGTGAATTCTGCAAAAAAAAAACGAAAAATTGTATAAAATGCAATTGCAAAGATAAGAAATATGCTGCCAATTTAACATAAAATTTATGAATAATCTCTAAAAAAAAGAATCCACTGAAATTCATGACAACTTGATAACAAATGTATTAAAATGCTTTGAAACTTTCAATAAAGTCACCAAAATATCTAACATTTTGATTGGTAAACTTTGTATAATTTACTGAAGCCAATGAAATTCCTGGAAATTCGGCAGCAGAATAGTATACACCTCAATATGAGTCAAATACAAAACATAGGAAAGAATTGTCCAAATATCCAAACGTAAATCGTATTAAACCACTTACACGAGAGAAAGACTAGTATAAAATGCTATTACAAAAATAAGAAAACAAAAAAAAATGTAATTGTAAGTGTTGTAATTATAAAACTACCTTTATAATAAGTATAATATCTTTCTACTGAAAATCAATCTCAGTTTCAGCAAAATTCTGGAAACCAACATGCACACTGCAAGATAATTATCATTAAAAATATACAGAATTCTAAGGGGAAAAAATATCTAGAACTATTGAAAATATATCAGAATCCTCTAAAAGATTAAATCTACAAAGCTACACTGAAAATTAACGACAGTTTCGGGAAAATTCTAGAAAGCAATTTCTAGAAAGCAAAAACTATAACCAGCCTCTATTGGCAGTCCGGCAGTATCATAAATCGTTTTTGGTTAGTACAAAATCAGTAATTTATACGATGATAATAATATAGAATATAGAATCAACAAGTAATTATATTTAATTAAACAGAATTCTGTTGCTGAATTTAGAGATTATTCTGTACCCTCCCACCGACCCCCAGCCCAAGTGCAATTACTAAATAATCTGATAATAATACAATTGTATAAAAAATGGAAATTTAACTTAAATCACATAAATTCCTGTTAATTTGGTTAGAAACTAATGACAATGCTTTGAAAATTTCATTAATCTCATAGAAATTTCTGACATTCTAGTGGAAATGTATGGAAAAACTATGAAAATTTATTCACAGAATTTCATTTAAAATGCTTTGAAACATTCAACAACGTCACCAAAATATTTAACAATTCGATTGGAAAAACTTTGGATAATTTACTAAAACCAATGAAATTCCTGGAAATTCGGCAGCAGAATAGTATAAATGAATACGAATCAAATACAAGACATAGTAAAGGATTATCCAAATGCAAATCGTATTAATTACGTACACTAGAAAAATAGTATTCAAAATAACTGTGAATTCTGCTTTAAAAAAAACGAAAAATTGTATAACATGCTATAGCAAAGATAAGAAAACTAAAAAAAAAATTATAATTGTAATTGTTGTAATTGTAAAACTATCTTTATAACAATCAATTGTTATCACTAAATTGTCATTGTTATGCCATAAAAAATTGCAATAAGTGTGAAAAACTGATTTTTGAGCTAGTAGACTATTAAATCATAAATTCTCTGGAATAAACAATTTTGTATTATTATCATATTATTTTCTAATTGCATTTGTATTGGGGATAGGTAGGTGTACACTATAACAATCCTCTAATTTGATCCTACAGAAAAAATCTGTAGTTTATCAATCATCAATTTCAATTATCTCTAAATTCAGCAACCCACTTTTATTTAAATTAAATATTATTACTTGTTCGTTTTATAAACTATTATCATCACATATATTAATGATTTTGTACTAACAAAAAACTATTTATGTTAATGCAGGACTGCCGATAGAGGCTGGTTATAGTTTTTGCTTTCTAGAAATTGCTCTCTAGAATTTTCCTGAAACTGTCATTAATTTTCAGAGGAGCTTTCCAGATTCAATCTTTTAGAGGATTCCGATATATTTTCAATAGTTGTAGTATTTTTTTTTCATAGATTTCTGTATATTTCTAAAGATAATTATCTCGCAGCGTGCATTTTTCTTTCAAGACTTTTTCTGAAACTGAGATTGATTTTCAATAGAAAGATATGATTTACCACTAGAGGATTCAGCCATAATTTCATTAGTTCTAGATTTATTTTATAGAATTCTGTATATTTCTAATAACAAAAATACAATTGTTTCAGAATTATCTTAGATGTAGGTACTTCTTCTCTCTCTATTCTTGAATACTGGGAGTTTTTGTAATATTCTGTAGATTTCTGTTTTTGTACATATTTTCACTGCACCCTACTTATAAAAATATTGATTTTTTTAAAACTTCCGTTACGTTTCCAAACAATTATTATCGATTTGAATAAAACCTGTTTCGTTAAATTTTCCATTTTTTTTCTTCTGTAGATTACCAATCGAAATGTCGGGAATTGTATTTAATGTGTATTATATGTGTGTATTGTGTACAGATATTTAGTGAAATGCAGATTACATTTTCATACACTTCCGACTAAATTTCAATAGTGTGGTATTTTATAGATTTTTCATAAATTCTAAATCAATTGTCAATGATTATTTCAGTTTATTTGACCCATTGCATCACCAGCTTATAACATTCAACTTATGGAACATTTTGGAGTTTAATGAAATTGTTTTAACATTTTTATATATTTCCTACCAAATTATCATGCATTTCAGCGGTTAAGTTTTTTGTTACAGATTTTAGACTTCTTTACATATTTATGTAATCATCATTATTTCTGTATATGTCATAACTTGCGATCCTCTACTTTAAAAAAATATCTAACTTATAGAAAATTCTCGAATCGTAATCTCGTACAATTGGACTTATTCTTCATAAAATATTTTCAGCATATTTCATAATATGGAAATATGGCATATTTTTCATAAAAGCAGGAACATTATTAGGTTTTCGGTACGTTTGTCATCGAGTGGTTAGGAATTTTAATGACTTGGCTAAATTTTCATAGTTTTTCCATACATTTCATACAGTCTCAAAAGTTTTTCTGTACATTTCCAATCGAATTCTTTCACATTTCGGTAAGTAGGTATATTGAAAGTTTCAAAGCATTTTTATACATTTCTTACAAAATTGTCATGAATTTCAGTGGTTTAGGTTTTTACAGATTTTTATAAATTTTATATTAAGTTGACAGCATATTCATTTTAGTTTATGTGATCCATGTACGACTTCATTACTAAAAAAAAAAAATTCCAACTCTTGGAAAATTTGTAAAATTTGCATAAATTGATCGTGTCTTGTACCTGCAATTGAATTTGAGCATTCTCTAAAAAAGCAGGAAAGTTGTCAGATTTTCGATACGTTAGTTATACGTTACTAATTTTCATAGTTTTTCCATACATATCCTACAGTCCGAAATTTCCGTGGCTTAGTAAAATGTTTGTAGTTTTCCTGCACATGTCCAGTAGATTGTCAGAATTTGTAAAATTTGCATAAATTGATCGTCTTGTACCTACAATTGAAATTGAGTATTCTCTAAAAAAGCAGGAAAATTGTCTGATTTTCGATACGTTAGTTATACGTTAGTAATTTTGATAGTTTTTCCATACATTTCCTACAGTCCGAAATTTCCGTGGCTTAGTAAAATGTTTATAGTTTTCCTGCACATCCTGTCCAGTAGATTGTCAGAAATTTCGGTGAGATTCATGAAATTTTCAAAGCATTGCTATTCATTTCTTACCAAAGTAACAGGAATTTCTGTGATTTAAGTTAAATTTAGATTTTTTTATGCAATTGTATTATAATCAGAGTATTTTCTGATTGCATTTAGATTGTGGGTGGGTAAGAGGGTGCACAATAACAATCCTCTAACTTGATTCTACCAATAAATTGCTGTATTCTTCATCAATTTCAAGCATATCTAAATTCAGCAACAGAATTCTGTTTAATTAAATATAATTACGTTTTATCAACTATTATCATCGTATAAATTAATGATTTTGTACTAACAAAAACCGATTTATGTTACTGCCAGACTGCCGATAGAGGCTGGTTATAGTTTTTTGTAGAATATTTTAACAACATTAAAAATATTTTCTAGAATTTTCCTGAAACTGTCATTCATTTTCAGTGGAGCTTTCCAGATCCAATATTTAAGAGGATTCTGATATTTTTTCAATAGTTCTAGATATTTTTTTCTTAGAATTCTGTATATTTCTAATAATAATTATCTTGCACTATTCATATTGCTTTCTAGAATTTTCCTGAAACTGTGATTGATTTTCAGTGTAACCATATGATTTCTCACTGAAGGATTCAGGTATCTTTCAATAGTTCTAGATTTTTTTTATAGATTTTTGTATATTTCTAATACTAATTATCTAGAATAATGCATTATTTTACCAATCGTTTTAGAATTATCACAGATTTATAGTATTGTAGAAATATGAGAGTTTTTGCAATATATTGAAAGAGTAAGAGCGAAGAGTAAGAGTAAGAGTAGATGTAGATTTGTTATGTATAGATCTACTCTGTTCAATTTTTATATTTAACTAAGTTGGCTATGACATTATTGTGGGCCAATGTCACTAGACTTGAAAAAAATAGGTTATATTTAAAAAAGAGGCTATGTTTTATGACAGTGGGCAATTTTGCCATCAAATTGAGTATCTATTGAGTACTAAATACTATTTGCTGTTTTATATAAATTTTTAATTGAATTTTTCGTGTTTTCATGAATGATTTTTGGAATTTCTTAAATAATTAAGAACGAGCACACTTATAACAATAATAATTTCTACTACTCTTGAATGATTGAAGCAATAATGTAATTATTTCAATATATGAATTAGGCAATGTTGTTGTTAGTCAGAAATCTGACTATTAATAATTGTTTCTCTGCCAGCTCATTTTTGTTGGTGTTCATGTGTAAAACTTTATAAATTGAAACCACATACTTAGTTAAAAATAAAAATTGATCTACAATCTACAACAATGCATTATTTTACCCAATCGTTTTAGAATGATCATAGATTTATAGTACATTGTACATTATTGTAGAAATATAAGTATTTTGTAGCAACAAAATACGATTTATATTTTTAGAACGATTTTCCAACAATATTAAAAATGCTTTCTAGAGTTTTCCTGAAACTGTCATTCATTTTCAGTGTACCTTTCCAGATCCAATATTTTAGAGAATTTTGATAATTTGTCAATAGTTCTAGATATGTTTTCCTAGAATTCTGTATATTTCTAATAATAATTATCTTGCACTATTCATATTGCTTTCTAGAATTTGCCATCGTTAATAGATACTGAGATAGGGTCATTATAAGATTTATTAAAGTACGAGATTTTTTTTTTAATAATATCAATTTAAATGAAACAAATTTACTATGTTGGTTCAAAAATTCCACCGCCAACCTCAACACATTTAGTAATTCAATTAGTAATGCTGCTCAGAAAGACTTTTAATAAATAAATACTGCTCGTTGCTCTTTCTGAGCAGCATTACTAATAGAAAAACTAAATGTATTGAAGGTTGGTGGTGGAATTTTTGACCAACGCATAAATTGGTTTCATTAAAATTGATATTATTAAACATTATTTCTCGTACTTTAATAAATCTTATAATGACCATATCTCAGTATCTATTAACGATGGGACACATGCTCATATGACACCTTTTACTTAGAATCGTCCATACTACAACTTTCCGAAATATTTGCACTTCCTCCTGAAACACCCTGTATATATTTGTTACTTATTCGTTTTATCAACTATTACCATCGTACAAATTATTGATTTCTTAGGTGATAAATAAAATATATGCATGTGACACATGCTCATATGACATTTTTTACTTAGAATCGTCCATAGTACAACTTCCCAAACCATTTGAATTTCCTCCTGAAACACCCTGTATATATTTGTTACTTGTTCGTTTTATCAACTATTATGATCGTATAAATTATTGATTTCTTAGGTGATAAATATTATATATGTCAATTCATTTTTTATACGTAAATAACAAAAAAATATAAAAAAATTGCGAGAATTCTTGGAAAAATATATAAATATATGAAAATATATTATGAGCGTATAAATTTTAATACTTTTGGACATATCTCGTTCGTTTTTGTATATATTAAATTAATCAGTTATAGAACTTTGGTGGGTACTGCGTAACTACGTACGTTTTTATACGTGTATTAGGTTACAAATTTGTACATTTATACATGATTATATAAAAACATGAAAACCCGTACTTTCCACATAGTTATTTTTTTAAATTAGTGTAGTAATCTGATTCAAACTTTGCGCAATTATTTTGAGATTTCGCGTTAAGCGATTAACTTTTAAAACTTCGAAACTATCGACGGCAGCGGAGTTTTGCGGCAAAAATAAATCTGAAAGGCTGCTCATAAAGCCGGCCGTTAATTAATAATTCCCCGGACAATCTTAATTAAACTTGCCGCACAGTTGTGGGGAAAAGTTGGTGCGAACTTATAGAGTATCACTGGGCAGCTTACCGTGGCGCCTTCAATTTATGTTACTCCAATGGCTCACTGATATTTCACGGGCGCGGGTGCTTGCACATAGGGAAAAAACCCTCTTTTGCGGAAGTTTGGGGCGAGTTTTCGGCGGTTCCGTCGGCGCGTCCGGACCCGGCCCGCGGTTCCCCCAGGATATTCGCGACTCGTTCCCGCGGGAATAGCGCCTGATCGACCTTCCGGGAGCGGCTTCACCCACGTACGCGCACAACACTCTCGGCGAATTTCAGCAGGATCTGGCCCATGTGGACGAGGGGATCGGTCCCGTTACTCTTGAGTCTCGCGGCACAGATGCGACGGACCAGGGAGGCGGCGGTTGCGCGCCTGCGTCCGCCCAGAATCGATGGACCCATCCCTATCCATGCTCGGAGACACTTGGATTCTTTTCCCATTGTTTATACTTCATACTTTGAAAGACACACACAGAAACCACCTCAAAACACCCATACGACTCAATACCCAATAAGTGCCTACCAATAAATCGCAGGATGCTCGAAATATTTTTTCCAATTCCCCACGTGCCCAGAGAAAAGTAGGTCGTTAATCGGAGGATTATTTGCATAAATCGATGAGAAATCCGGAATCCCAAATCAAAACTTCGTCCTCCGCTCAAACGCCACCCCCTGGAGTGCTCCTTGCGGCGCTAATCCATCAGCCCCGTGCTAATTTCAAACCAGATGCATCCAGTTTTAAACTTCTGGCGGAGGCGCCTTGCGGGCTGCGTGGAGACAGTATTTTTTCAGAGCGCGGTCCTTGGAATTGACTGCCGTATAAGTTTTATTGTGTAACGGCCAAGAATATATCGGATCCGCAAATTTTGAGGGACGATCGTGTGGGTGCGACCTTTATATGTTTGTGCGTATATTTTGTCCATTGTTGCGCGCGCTCGTTTGCGTCCGGCCTCGGTGTAGGTGTAGATAAATGGACGGTGAACAAAAAAAACTGACGTAACGCTTTTTTTATGCCACTTCCCGATATATTACAACGTTATTTATGATCAAACTTACAACAAAACATTAAAAAATGTACCCAAAAACAACACGAATATTATATCAATGAACTAAAATTACAATAAAATATACAAAATAGATAGACGCGAAATATTAAACAATAATACTCTTGAGTAATATTTCTTGACAAACTTTATTTATTTCCGATGTACACGAATAGAATTTATAAAGAAAAGTTGTATTATTATTGCAATCACTTCATCAGCTGCTCAGTAATATATCTGTACCTGAGAAGCAGAAGGATGTATGTCCAATATATGCAGAAATGAAGTAAAGGTGAATCATTTTTTATACATTTTATAGGTATAACATAAAATGTAATGCTAAAAGTAATAAAAAATAATTAAATATACTTTATAATAGTTGGGAGGTAATTAAGAAGAATTGTTTAAGCAATCTACAATTCAGTAGATTGTATAAGAACCGCAAAACTCTGCCACCTTTTTGCCTTTTCTGAATATTTTTGTTTTTGGACATACATCCTTCTGCTTCTCAGGTATAGATATGTTACGCTAAGTTCTATATGAAAATGATTAATAGAGGTTTCATAACATAATATTAGTTAGTTTCGTTAGAGTAGTTGTTAGTTACATAGATTTGTTTCACAATCGCCACAAAATTGATCAAATTCGCTTTGAATAAAATATTTGAAATTTTGACGTAAAACATTTAATGGTGAAAACCTGAATTGGCTATTGTCTTTTGTTTTCGAGTTATTGGTAAAATATCGATTTTTTGACTTTTCGTTTTATAGCGGTAGGTCGCTTATTTACGAGAATAGAAAAAAATAACGTCTACGTTCTTCAGGCACTTTTTTAATAAGAATACAACGGCGTAGTCAATTTTTCAGAAAACAGTTCGAAATTCGAGTTATGACATAAAGTTGTGTTTTTTTATATAAAATAATAATTCTTTATTAATACTACCCCACAAGCAGAGTGAATGTACAAGTCACAATACAATAATAATTTAACAAACAGTCTATAAACTAATCTAGGTACATAATAATAATGATAATAATTCATCGCGCAATGTAGAGGCTAACCAAGGTACACAAAGTAATATTCGGGGCTGTTAAGATTACAACAAATTAAATGACAATAAAAATATCAAAACAAATCAGAGTTGTCATGTAAGTATTCTTTTATACTGTAATAGTTCTTCTGTAGCAGCATCTTTTTACCACGTTCTTAAATGAGAAGAATATAGAACTGATAGTTGGCTGTGACTTAGGTAAAAAGAGAGAATATTTCTCTTTTCAAAAAAATTCAACAATACGTTATTATTAGAGATCAGTGAAAGAATCTGCGTATGCTAGTACCCAAGCAATGTGCCAAAAGACACACAATATTTTGAGTCACGTAGAATTCACAGGGTGTTCTGAAACAACGATACAATTTTGCTATGTTCAAATGGCTAAAACTTATTTTTTTTAAATGGAACACCCCGTATATAGCATTATATTCTGAGTGGTAATCTAATGAAATATTCCATGGTAGTATATGTACTGCATTCTAACAATACTTTTTAATAGGTATATAACGATCAATATCAATAAGTTTTAGCCATTTGAAAATAGCATAATTCGATTGTTGTTTCAGAACACCCTGTGTATTCAACGTGAATCAAAATATTGTGTATATTTTGGCACATTGGTTGGGTACTTGTGTACCCAGATTTTTTCATTTATCTCTTATAATAAGGTTTTGTTAAAAAAAAATCCACGCCTATGATTTTTGGTTAAATTTGATTAAAATGCGAATAACTTGCTAACGTTGCATCTGATACCTAAAAATAAAAATGATTTGTGAAGCCCACATGAAGCAGATTCCAAAAATGAAAGAATATTCAGGGTGTACCATTTAAAAATGAGACCAAATGTAGTGCACCTTCTATACATTGTACTTAAATAGACATACTTAAAGTATAATTGTACTTAAATACCTCTGAAGATGGCTTACAATTGCCTAGTAAACTAGTCTATTAAAGTGAAGAAGAAATAATAAAAATAATAAAAACAACAAAACATCTTTATATTTAAATACTAGCAGAAAGTACTCCAATAAAAGAAAAGAAAACAATAAACAATATGAAAATAAATGTATTCAGATATGTGTAGCTACTGTATAAAATTGTTAATTTTTCTTTCTTTATTTTAAATTTTAGCATTTAGTTTCTTAGAAGTTTCATATTTTTGCACATATATCACATTTTCAAAATAGATATTCTTTGGATATTTGATCAAATAGTCATAGAAATGTTGAATTTGTTTAATTTGTTTTAGTGTAAACGAATTTTCTGCCGTTACATTTGACAAATCAGTAGTTTAAATTATTCTTCCTATTAATTCACGAGACTTTCTCCAATCAAAAATCACTTAATTACCTGCAGTTATTTACTAGTATTTACTAGATTCAGAGTTATTTTAGTTAGTATATTTGTTATTATTTAGTTGATTTAAAATATAAGATGATTTTGAACACTATAAAAATTCGAGGATTCACTTGTTAGGAACGCATTCGGAATCGATTGTAAATATAAAACTATTTTAATCTCTACAACATTCACAAACAAGTTGCACCTTGACGACATTTTTTTTTAATTTTCTGTGACACAAAGTATTAAATGGAGTTAATGTACTAGGCGGACTATGATTGTACTTTATTACCTTAGGGCCATAAAATGGCTCTTTTGGTCTTCAAATGAAGCATATTAAGTTTTCTTTAAAGACCGGTCGGTCGTACAAAAAAAAAACTGCGTACCCCGAAAATAGAAAAGCAAAAAAATGGAACAATTCCATTGTTCATAAATAATTTCGAAAACGTGACGGACATTTGAAAAATATATTGACAAAAATTTTGTTTTGGAATATTCTTAGACTATCTATTACATAATTATCGGGATGGTTTCGACCTTCACTACGTGTTAGTCCATATTAAAAAACAGAGAAAGAACTTGCTATGTTTATACCACAAAATGTTTATTGATATTCTTTGCATATTTTATAAATTTGTTATTTTTCGTATTTAGTTTAGATTAAAAGAATTTTCTGCGATTACATTTGACAAATCAGTGGTTTAAATTATTCTTCCTATTAATTCATGAAACTTTCTCAAATCAAAAATCACTTAATTAAACTACTACAATAAACATTTTGTGATAAAAATATAGCAAGTTGTTTCTCTGTATTTATTACATAATTTAGGATTTTCTATAAGTTACGAAATTAATGTAAAAGTTTTCAAATGTACTCATTTTCCTTAAATAGTAAAAACCTATACAGTGCGTTCAAGAAAGTGGTGTGAACTTTTTCAAATAATTCCAACGAAATATTTACAGATAATGACATTATCGACAATATTCTGGCTAAATTATTTGCTTGTACTCTAGGAAACATTTCAGCAATGTTGCGAAATATATTTGATTTTAACCGTGAATAATATTAAATTAAATGTTTATAGTAGTATCGAACGCAAAAGTTCACACCACTTTCTTGAACGCTCTGTATGATTGAATACAATTTTGAAATTATGATATCCAGAGCAAAATCGTGATTTCATAAAATAAAGGTTTTATGGAATTTTCTTGAATAGGCTCACACAATTTTTCAATCTGTTGGTATCTATAGTACACTCTATAAATTTTCAAATGTCATTTTTATTCCGAAATTATTGTATTTTTTTTTAAATGTATGCTTTATTTTTGTTATGTTTACAGTTTTATTTTTTTACATACAATAAAAACATTCTCATCCAATGATTTATAACAATATTTATAAAAGACCTTTCCGTATTTAGTATTATACAATTTTTCATTTTGTAGAATTGTGATATATTTTTTGAGATTTTCATGTGTTTTCATTTAATGTTGTAAGAATTATTATCAAATTATTGCAAATTTCATGATGCAAAGGAACGTTTTCAGATATTCTATAGATATTTTATAAAATAGTTGAATTTTCTTGCCATATTTTGAATACAGGCATTTAGTACATTGTAAATTTTCATTTTTTGCATAATTTTCATTTTAAAATTAGACACATCATGGATGTTTTATAATATTGTCATAGAACTGAAGAATTTATTATTAATTTTTAGTATTTCATCATTTAATATCATTCAAAGTTTGTAATTTATAAAATTTTGATGTATTTCCATAAAATATTCGTTTAGTTTGTAGATGATTTTTTGATAATTCTTGTAGATGATATAATCTGTGAAAATTTCACATATTCATTCATATATTCATATATGATTCTTAGAATTATTTCATTTTTTTATATTTGTGTGCAATTTACGTACAAAACATGAACTAACAAATATTTTATAGATATTTTGAGGCATTATCTTGAAATTTCTAATAATAATTCTAATTCGCCTAAAATTTTTATTAGGGGTTACATAATATAGATTAGATTCACAATAACCGCTGGGAAAATTGTTTAAATTCATAATATTTTCTAGAATTTTGATATAGTTCGTGAGATTTTTATGTGTTTATGTGTTTTGTATGTGTTATGTGTATATGTTCATATATTTTTGTAAGAATTATTATAAAATTTTCATATTTTCATGCAAATTTCATCATGAAAAGGATTGCTTTCAGATATTCTGTAGATAATTTGCAAAATTGTTGAATTTTATTTCTATATTTTGAGTTTCACCATTTAGTTCCTTGGAAATTTTCATATTTTTACATAATTTACATTTTAAAAATAGATATTCCATGGATCTTTTATATAATTGTAAATTTTCTTTCTATAGTTGAATTTCACCATTTAGTTCCTTGGAAATTTTGCATATTTTTACATAATTTACATTTTAAAAATAGATATTCCATGGATCTTTTATAAAATTGTCAGAGAACTGATAAACTTATTATTAATATTAATATTTCATAATTAAGTATCCTTCAAATTTTATATATTATAAAATTTATGCATATCATTAAATATACATTTATTTTGTGGAGGATTTGTATAATCAGTGTTTCATATATTTATTCATATTTTCATATATTTTTACAAAAATTATCGCGTAATTTTTATATTTTTGACTGATTTACGTATCAGAATATACGTAATAAGAATATACGTAATATTATCTTAAAATATCTAATAATAATATTACTAATTAATTAAAATTGAAATTGTATTTCTAATTAATAAATTTCCTTCCCATATTTAGTATTATACATTTTTTTTATTTTTGTAGAATTTTGATATATTTTAAGAGTGAAAACTCTTTTTTATGGTAATTTACCCTAGTTGAAACGTATTACCATTGATTTTAATACCCTTATTATATACTATACCCTTAACGGGTATTACTATAATCAATGGTATTACATTACATCATTGATTAACTAAATACTCACTGATATACTCACTGATTACATGTAGTCCAAAGTAACATTTAAAAAGTCTTTAAAATGGTTTTATTTTATATGTGCCCTTATTTGCCCACATAGAAACTTGCTGATAATTTTGCAAAATTGATAGTTTGTTTCAAATATTGGCAAATTGCATATAAATTGAAAGCCTATCTCTACAAAATCGATACCTGCAAAAGTGTTAGTTTTTTTTCTAAATGATTTCTTCTATAAATTTACAGTCTCTAAGGCCCAGTTGTATGATCGTGGATCATCCTTGATCGTGGTTCAGTTTCTAAATATAACATTGCATTAACAATTGTATCCTAGGTATCTGAACCATGGTCAAGGTTTATCCACAATCGTACAACTGGGCCTAAATGTCATTCTAGAATGACATCTCTAGAATGTTGAGTCATTTTTATAAAAGTGACAAACATAGATAATAGTTGCTAATATTATTACAGATTTATACATGTCCCATGAAAGTTATCTCTGAAACAGTACCAGTTATTGTTATAAAAGTTATTGCTGCCAACACACAAATTTCTTAATTTTTCTAATAATTCTTGTGAAATGTGAAAATTTTCTTACAAATTTCATAATGAAAATTGATGCTTTCAGATATACTCTAAAATTGTTGGATTTTCTTTTCATATTTTCAATTTTACCATTTAGTAAACTTTCATATTTATGCATTTTCATTTTTAAAATTGATATTTCATGGATATTTTATAAAATTGTTACAGAACTGTTGAATTTTTGTTTTAATGTTATTGTTAAGATCTATTTCCTTATTTTTGCATAAATTTTATTTTCCAGAGAGAGATTTTCATGAGTTTTAATGAATTCATATATTTTGCCAAGTAATATTATGATGAAATTTTTATATTTTTGAGTAATTTACGTATCAAAAATAAACTGACAAATATCCTATTCATATTTTGTAGCATTATGTTGAAATTTATAATAATAATTCTACTGAATTCAAATTAAAATTCCATTTCTAACTCATGCATTTCCTTTCTATATTTAGTATTATACTTTTTTTTAAATTTTGTACTTTGTTTAAATAATTTAGGAGATTTTCACGTGTTTTCATATTTCTATATATTTATCTAAAAATTTTACAGTACATTTGACCTCAATTAGGGGTGAAGAGTGTTCACAGTATAACAATCCTCTAACCTGATCCTACATAGAAATCCTACAGAGAAAGATCCTATAGAGAATAATCAATTTCATCTCTAAATTACGTACAAAACATTAGCTGACAGATATGCTATAGATATTTTATGGCATTATCTGATATTTCTATTATTAATTTTAATTCACCAAAAATATTTAATAGGGAATACGTAATATAGATTAGTATCATAATAACCCCTCGGAAAAATTGTACATTAAAAATATTTGGTAAAATTTAGATATAGATGTATTATGTGAGATTTTCATATGTTTTTGTAAGAATTATTATTCTTCAGCGACAGAATTTTATTTAATTAAATATATATTTATTAGTCAGTAAAAAATATGTACTTCCTTAATTATAATTTTATTTGCTTTTGCAACCGGTTTCGACGAATTAATTGGTCATCTTCAGGCAAAATTTTCTAAAACTAAAAACTGTATTTTTCTGGTGTGTGACACATCATGTTGTATGCTTCTGTGTATTTATCGTATATCCTCTTCAACTTATTGAAGTAGGTAAATTACTCATACAAATCTTTATTAAAAAATATTTATTAACTTACTTGAGTATTAAAACGCAGAATTTCCTTTTTCACAAAAAACATTTAATGTAGTTTGAATGTACATATCGTTCGCTGGTGAACATCTTCAGGACTTTTTTCTTCAGGAATTAAGGGCTTTTTGGTGAAGTTTTCTCAATCTAAATTTAGATTTTTTTTAACTCAATACCCAATGTTCTATGTATTTTTTGAAAATTTAATATCTTTGAATGTTTAATTAGACTATATAAATAATGATAAATATCTTAAACTCATACTGATTTTGGTAACTATGTATTCCCATATCAGTGATAGGTACACAAATGGCTATTTGAATTTCCCACAATTCATGCTTTGGTATTTATAAAGAATACGTGCCCCGAGTATTGTGTGCACACATTTCAATAAATTTTCATAACCAAACAAAGGGGATTTACTAGTCAGACACGAAGAAAAAGGGATTTCATGTCTTTACATTATTTGTGAATCGAGACGTTTGCTGAAAGAAAACATTTAAAAGTAATACCTACTCTGCGAGCAAGGCATCAATAGACGATATAAAATCCAACATTTAAATATACAGAGACATAGAGAGTCTTAGCTGAAATTCTTCAATAATTAACACATCTGAAGCAGCATCAATTTTAAGTCAATATAACTAAATTTTAACTAAATCTCACATTTAAAAAAAATATTTAAGTAGGTATTGTTGGTAAAAAACAGAGCTATGTTGCTATGTAACTTGTACTATGTAGCTATGTGCTAGGTTTTTACCACACAATGTGTTTTTTGTGGTAAAAACATAGCAAGTTTTGTGGTGAAAACATAGCAAGTTGTTTCTCTGTATTTTTTAACGTAATAAAGCTCGAAACCATCCTGTTGATTATTGTTAGTACATAGTAAAATAGATTTAGGCTGTTTATATCATAGAATTTAGTATTAATTTAAATAGTATAATAAAGCAAACAAATAGGCGAAAAAACCACAGGTTGATAGCCAGTAAAAAAGTATTACTAGTACAACTATAAACAAAAAAATATTCAAATGTGAATGTGCATTTGGGAAATAAATCCCAAATGCATATTCATAACATACAATTTACGGTTCACGTTTGTGAAAATTTATATTGATATAACTCACGGAGCATAAACAAACCCACGTAAACAAATGTATTGAAAACCAAATAGTGGCTTAATGATAATTTGGTAATGGAAAAAATTTAATCCAAGAAGCTAATTGATCTGGTAGAGGAACGCATTAATAGATGATTATGATTCCCAAGATCTAGATCCCTAGATATTCAAAAATTAATAAATTTCCCAGTAGGTAGGTACCTATAAATGTATAGAATCTGAAAACCAAATAATTATTAACTCGGAAACAATTTGGTCAGTACAAAAAAATACTATATGGTGCGAATATAACTCTCCGGTTCTGTGTTTAACTACGTATTGACTGCTTATTGCATCGCAGAAATTCTTCCTGCATGAAGCGGAATCTGCTGTGCAATTTCGGTGACACGCCTGCATCGTATAAATTCACGAGGCAGTTAAGTTGTTGAAACGTTCATCCCATTGAAGGAACAAAGCGTCCGCATTCAATCACCGCATCCAATTTCGCGAGGAAATAACGGATCGCGATGAAATCCGCACTCACTTAGGGCATTCAAATAAAGCGTAAGCAGGAGGAACAAGTAAATGCACTTTTGTACTTTTGCCCGCGACTCGGGCGTTTTTTTTAATTTGAAAACTTGCTATGCACTCCGCGAACGGCTCACAATGCCTCAATAAAATAAATTGTCATCGCGGCAACTCGAAGTAGAACTAACTTTATCGCGGGAAATGAAAGAAGCGCGTTCGGTTTATATGAAGCGTGGTGGTGAATTTCAATGAAACGATTTTAAAGGCTTCAGTTTTTATGGAAACTAGAATAAAAATTAATTGTACACCTATAACTACCTAATTGTAATTGTATGTACTAATTGTATGTATGCCTACTTTATTTTTTCGTAATAGATACAGGTATATCAAAACCGTACAGGAAAGCAAGTAAGCATGCATAATATAATCTTTAGAAATCTTAATAGTATAAATATATTGTGTAATAGTAAATATGAAATTTTAAATGTGTATAATAACTTTGTTTATACTTAGCTCTTACCTCAGAATCGAAAAGTTATTTGAAATAATATTTTGAAAATATTAAAAAAATGTGTCTAGACTCTATAGGTATATAATTAATTAACTAATTTAAAAAGCAACTACTTTTTTGTTAAAAATTTTAGACGTTTGTACTCAAATGTTTCTCATAAATGTGACAGTTTCTACTTCTCGAAATGTCCCAATAGTTTGGTTCGTGTCAACACATTGCGACTTTGTAATGTAATTGAAACATTGTAATATCAGTCTAAGTGTATATTATAGGCCATAAGTTAAATCTAGCGTCACTTAAAAAAGTGTCACAACTCGGAAATTATAGTAGTTGGGAATTCAATTGACATCTAAAGGTATTATCTATTTTTAAAAATTTGGCAAAAACTATTTTGAAAATATAAAAACAATCAAGACTCTATAGGTATATAATTAATTAACTAAATTAAAAATCAACAACTCTTTTGGCGTCGTTAAAACTTTTAGACGTTTGCACTCAAATGTTTCTCATAAATGTGACAGTTTCTACTTCTCGTAATGTCCAAATATTTTGGTTCGTGTCAATACATTGCGACTTTCTAATGTAATTGCAACATTATAATCTCACTCTAGGTGTATATTATAGGCCATAAGCTAAATCTAGCGCCACTTGGAAAAGTGTCACAACTGGGAAATTATAGTAGTTGGGAAATCAATTGACATCTAAAGGTAATATCTAATTTTTAAAAAATGGCAAAAACTATTTGGAAATATAAAAAAAGTGTCTAGACTCTATAGGTATATAATTAATTAACTAAATTAAAAAGTTAAAAAGCAACAACGTTTTTAGCGTCGTTTAAACTTTTAGACGTTTGCACTCAAATGTTTCTCTTAAATGTGACAGTTTCTACTTCTCGAAATGTCCAAATATTTTGGTTCGTGTCAATATATTGCGACTTTCTAATGTAATTGCAACATTATAATCTCAGTCTAAGTGTATATTATAGGCCATAAGCTAAATCTAGCGTCACTTGGAAAAGTGTAACAACTCGGAAATTATAGTAGTTGAGAAATCAATTGGCATCTAGAGCTAATACATAATTTTTAAAAAATTAGCAAAAACTATTTTGAAAATTAAAAAAAAAGTGTCCAGACTCTATAGGTATATAATTAATTAACTAAATTAAAAATCAACAACTCTTTTGGCGTCGTTAAAACTTTTAGACGTTTGCACTCAAATGTTTCTCATAAATGTAACAGTTTCTACTTCTCGAAATGTCCAAATATTTTGGTTCGTGTCAATACATTGCCACTTTCTAATGTAATTGCAACATTATAATCTCACTCTAAGTGTATATTATAAGCCATAAGCCACAACTCGAAAATTAAAATTTGACAGAAGACAATTTTTTATATTTTTAGTTATTTTCAATCGTTTTAAGCACATTTTTTTAATTAAAAATGAAACCTCTATTGTGAGAATTTGCTTGTATTATATTTCTAGATTATTACTTGTGCCGTATATGTTGACAACATTATTATATTATTGTTATTATTATTAATAATAATGTATCAACTCAAAATTATGAAGTTTCGACTTGTCACGTTTCCAAGTGATGTAAGAAATAAATAAATAATGTAAAAAACATATATTGCCATTATTTTAGAATAAGTGAACTATTTGGGAAACATGGCAACAGTTAACTTTTAGACGTTTGCACTCAAATGTTTCTCATAAATGTGGCAGTTTCTACTTCTCGAAACTTCGAAATGTTCGAAATGTTCAAATATTTTGGTTCGTGTCAATACTTTGCGACTTTCTAATGTAATTGCAACATTGTAATCTCACTCTAAGTGTATATTATAGGCCATAAGCTAAATCTGGCGTCACTTGGAAAAGTGTCACAACTCGAAAATTAAAATGTGACAGAAGACTTTTTTTAATTTTTAGTTATTTTCAATCGTTTTAAGCACAATTTTGTAGGTAAAAATGAAACCTCTATAGTCAGAATTGGCTTGTATTATATTTCTAGAGTATTACTTGTGCCGTATATGTTGACACAATTATTATATGATTGTTATTATTATTAATAATAATGTTTCAACACAAAATTATGAAGTTTCGAGTTGTCACTTTTCCAAGTGATGTGAGAAATAAATAAATAATATAAAAAACATATACACATTGCCATTATTTTAGAATAAGTAAAGTATTTGGGAAACATGGCAACAGTTATTGAACTAATGCCTTTCTAATTGAACCTCAATATTATAAAAACCAACATAAAAAAAATCTTGTTTTAAAAATTTGTATTAATCGTTCAGAAATTAAAAAATTATAGCAGTATTTATGATTTTGCTGATTTTTTCTTCTAGATATAAACATTGATAAACTACTCACTAAAAAATGGCAAATTTCAAAAATATCTGTATTTCTTTATACAGTATTTTTGAAATTTACATTTTAATATCATTAATATTTAAGATGTTATTTTAGAAATAAATTGGTTTGTATCTTTAATTAAAATTGTTTTCGTATTTCGTATTTCGTATTTCGTAATATTTATAGATTTATCTCATAAAATTATTAAGTTTCGAGTTGTCACTTTTCCAAGTGATGTGAGAAATAGATAAATAATGTAAAAAACATATATTGCCATTATTTTAGAATGATTAAAGTATTTGGGAAACATGGAAATAGTTATTTAACTGAACTGTCTTTCTAACTGAACCTCAATATTATAAAAACCAACATAAAAAAATCGTTGTTTTCAAAATTTGTCTTAACCTTTCAGAAAATTAAAAAATATACCAGTATTTATGATTTTGCTGATTTTCTCTTCTAGATATAACTAGTTACTAAAAAATTGCAAATTTCAAAAATATCTCTATTTCTGTATACAGTATTTTTGAAATTTACATTTTAATATTATTAAAATATTTAATATTTTTTAATTAAAATTGTTTTCGTATTTCGTATTTCGTAATATTTATTAGATTATATTATAGAATTTATATTATAGAAGTTATATATTAGGTATAGAATTTATTGTTTTTTTTTAAATTTTTGTACTACTGTTTCTTTTTGGAAATATGTAGATTTGTAGGCACTAATTCTAATAAATATCCGTTTTTTTTTTAATTTAATTTAAATTGATTTTTTAATTAAAATATTTTCATGAACATTTGAAGACCTATTTGTTTTTAAAATAATATCAAATATTACTTTTTTCTTGATTTTTTGAGAAATTGATGTTATGATTAATTTAATAAATATATTATCTAGATATACAAATTTTCAGAGATAAATAGTGCCACAACAACTAAAAAAAATATATATTTCAATTTTGGGGGTGACTTTGTTTGAAACTATTTCAATAAATTTATAGATGCGGCTGATATTTTTTGAAACTTTATATTCACGTTAATTAACTTTACAAAGAAATAAAACTTTGTTTATAACTTTCAAATATATTTCAGTCTTATTTCTTTGTGAAGTTAATGAAAGCGAAAATGAAAATATTTCAGCCATATTACAATGTTTATTGAAAATTTTATTAAAAAACCAATGCATTATTGTCTATATACCTATTGCAAATAGTATTAAACTATTTCAATAAATTAATAAATGCGGCTGATATTTTTTGAAACTTTATATTCACGTTAATTATCTTTACAAAGAAATAAAACTTTGTTTGTAATTGTCAAATATATTTCAAAGTTTTATTTCTTTGTTAAGTTAATTAAAGTGAAAATGAAAATATTTCAGCCATATTACAATGTTTATTGAAAATTTTGTTAAAAAACCGTTGAAATTTTGTCTATATACCTATTGCAAAAAGTATATCCACCTGACGTCGCCATGGTTACATTGTCAATATAATTTCTATGCCCATATTCCGAAAATTAATAATTCATGCATTTCTGCATCTCCATTCTCCATTCTATGATTTTTTATTATGATATCCTTGTTCCTGGTACTTTACGATTCTATGGACATGTCGTATGTTCTTCTACGTTAATTTTTAAATTTTTACCCAGATTTACTGTAAATATGGCTTTTTTATAATGCATGGCTCTACTAATTGTCCTACAATTATTACAATACTAATTTTACTTATAACTACGTAATCAAATTACTAACCTATCTCAAAATAACTCTATTAAATTTCCATAACATAAACGATATGCAAAATAACATCACAATATATTTGTTGTATAACGAAATAATTTCCTGCAGCTGTTTAACATGGCGTTGTTAAAACACTATTAAATAATGTATTTCATAAATTCGTGTTAACGGTAATCGTTATAAAATAGTAAATATTCATATTTGTTTTATAACGAAATAATTTCCTGCAGCTGTTTACCATTGCGTTGTTAAAACATAATCAAATAATGTATTTCAGAATTCTTGTTAACGAACCAATTTTCTTCAGCTGCAATATTGCGTTTTATGTAATTACATTATAAAATAGCAACATTCACTGATAACTTTTAAATCTGCAGTTACGTAAGGCAGTTATGTGGCATCAATTTCTGAGAATTAGAATTATTTATTTATTCTTTTATTTCTTTGCCTATCTACCTGTGGGTCTAAGGCATACATTATTAATTTTTATAATATTCTCTCCATTTCGTCCTATATTTTGTTAACTCCTTTATTTCTTCCCATGTGTTCCCTTTTCTTGTTGCCTCTTTTTTTATTGCGATGTTCCACTTTTTTCTCGGTCTTCCTCTTTGTTGCATTCCTGTTGCTCTTGTGTCGTATATTTTCTTAGTGTTCTTTCTTCTCTCATTCGTCTTATGTGTCCATACCACCTCATTTTGTCTTCTGTTATTTTTTCGTGTATTGCTTTTATTTTTAAGTATTTTTTGCGCGTCTCGTTCCTTATCCTGTCTCTTCTTGTTTTGTTTTCTATTTTTCTTAGGAATCTAATCTCTATGGGATTTATTATTTTCATTTGTTTTCCTATCATCGTCCACGTTATCTGTACTTAATGCAATAAATTACTGTGTTACAAACTTGCCATTATAATTAAGTTTGCGGTCACTGCAAAGAATCTTGAAGGAATCCAGTTGAGTAAATTACAGCAAATTGAAATTATTGAATGGAGGGCGGCGCGTTTTAAGAGCTTTCGGGGGAAATAATTGAAATTTCTCAGATGCTCCAGCGTTTTGCAGTAAAGCTATTCTTACGAAAGCGCCGCGTTATTAATTTTAATATCGCAACTTCACACAGCATTCGTCACCGTTTATGGCACCCATAAATAATTTTAATTGCGTGGTAAATCTGCATTTTTTTAGAAAAAATAAATAATTTCTTTAATTTAATCTATTTTTTAATAACCTTTTTAGAAACCTTCTTTAATAATCTCATTCTTACATAAGAAATATTATTGAATACTTTTTCATTATTTTACAATGGAAATCTTTCACCATTCAATTAAAATTAGTAAACGTGTAAATATTAGAAAATAAGACTGCAAAAATGAATTGAAAGCTGCATTACCTTTAGATTTTCCTTATTTCCACTTCAGTTGAGACTCAGGATGTACATCCGCTAAAATTTCATTTCAGATTCCGTGTTTTCCCAGCCTGAAATATAGTGGCGCTAAGCGACACGTAGCGAACAAAGATGTACAAGGAAAAGAAAGTCAAACATAGAATAAAAAGTACTGAGGCATGTGGACGAATCGAAGGACGCCGCGAATTTTGTTCCATAAGGGGATATTTTTTGAATGACAAGCTAAGAGGTGTTTCAAGCTTGAAATACATTTTAAACGGCTGTATGAAAAATTAAATTCCCTGCTATAATACGGTAAAAAATCGGTTTTCTTATTGCCGTTTCTATTATATAACATATATTGAAATATGTTAAATATTATCAATAAATTTTAATAATGTTGAGAGGCTAGTTTTTGAGATATTACTAAGATGTTTGGGCAAAATTTAAGTGCAGTACTTAAAACAAAATATTTTTATATTTATGCATTGGATATTGATCCAATAAAACACTTAAAATAACAATATATTGCTTAAGATATATAAAACCAAGTAGGTGTAATATGTGTTTCACGATTCTAAGGCAAAACCACCGAATAGAGAATCCTAAAAGGATATTAAAAGTCGCTTAGAATATACATTTGTGTGCAGTGTTTTAGGACCGCTTATATGATTTTACAATTACCGTCGACATTGGGTCAAGATAGCAGGTTTTGCATAATCTCCACATTTCCATATTTTACGTGTTCTCATATTCATGCAATCATGTCAAGTGCAGAATGGAAATTTCAAGGGATGAGCTGCTGATGTTATTTCAGCACGAATTTGTATAAAAATTGGCCAGATTATTAATATTGGTTTCTTGTGAATTTTGCATTTCTAAACTTACACGGAAAATCATTGAAATATTTATTACAACATTATGAAACTTTTTAATAATAATAATAATCGATTTACAGTTATAAATGTTAAATAAATTAGACGGCACGTAGCTTAAATTAACTAATGATGATACCTAGTGATCATTTAAATTACAGCTGTAGTTATCCATAGAAATTTAAGTCATGACTCGCAGCCAATGAGATTACCGGTGGCGTTTTTTCAATTGGCAAAATACCCATGGACGTATACAGAGTACCTAGTATACGTCCTTGGGTATTTTAATATTTTTGACAGGTTTAGTTGAAAATTTGACACTTTTTGACACTGCAGTCGAAAACTTTAACAGTTTTTGGCAGTTACATTTAAAAAGTGGACAGTTTTTGCTAGTTAAACTTGTAAATTTGACAGTTGCACTTAAAAATTTCATAGTTTATTATAGTACACATGTTGACAGTTGTAGATGAAAATTTGACAATTACACTTTAAAATTTATCAAGTTATGATAGTATTCATTTTGGCAGTTGTAGCTGAAATTTTGACAAGTTTTTACTGTTCGTATTGAAAATCTGATAGGGCTTTACAGTTTCAGTTCCAAATTTGACCGGTTTTGACAATTGGAGTTGAAAATGACAGGAATTGAAAATTATAGTTGAAAATTTTACAGTACAGTTCAGTTGAAAATTTTACAGTACAGTTTAGTTAAAAATTTTACACTTTTTGACCATAGTTTACAGCTTAAAACTTTACACTTATAGCAGCTGGAGTTAAAAATTGCACAATTTTTTCTAGTTCAATAAGTTGAATCTTTGACAGTTGCAGTTAAAAACTTGACAATTTATTAATAATTGTACTTGAAATTTGAGTTTTTGACTATTTCAGCAGAAAAATGGCAACCTCCGACAGTTGCAGTTAAAAATTAACCACATTTTAGAAGTTGTGGTAGATTATTTTCACAAAGTTAGACAGTTTGAGAACAATTTTGACAGCCTTTGGCAGTTGCAGATAAAAAATTGGCAGTAGGATTTCATAATTTTATAGTTCTAGTTTAACATTCGACAGCTTTTACTCTTATAGTTAAAAATTTGACAGTTACAGTTGATAATTTGACTTTTTTAACAATTGTACTTGAAATATGAGTTTTTGACTGTTGTTTCCGAAAGTATGACTCACTTTCACAATTGCATTTGAAAAGTTAACAGTAGTTGTTGAAAGTTTCATAATTCTAGTTTAGAAATTTAACAGTTGCATTTAAGATTTTAACGCTTTTTAGCAATTCTAGTTCTTATTTGGATAGTTTTTGATAGTTTCTGCTAAAAATATAACAGCCTTTGACAGTTGCTGTTAAAAAAACTACAGTAGAACTTGAAAACTTGATAATTGTTGTTTAAAATTTAATGGTTGCAGTTAAGATTTGAACACATTTTAGAAGTTGTGGTAGAAAATGTTACAGGGTTGGATAGTTGTAGTTTAAAATTTGACATATTTAGGAGCTGAAGTTATAAATCTGATAGGGTTTGTCACTTTACGGTAGAAAATTTGACAAGGTTGGACAGTTGTTATTTAAAATTTGACAGATTTAGCAGCTGAAGTTATAAATCTGATAGGGTTTGTCACTTTGCGGTTGAAAAATTGACAGGGTTTGACAGTTGCAGATGACAATTTGACAGTTGAACTTGAAATTTGAAGTTTTTACAAGTTTTGCAGTTGGCAGTTTTTGGCAGTTAAAAATTAGGTAGTATTTAAAATTTTGATAGTTCTAGTATAATATTTGATCGTTTTTACAGTTGTAGTCAACAATTTGACAGTTCCAGTTGACAGTTGATAATTTTACATTTTTAACAGCTGTACTTAAAATTTGAGTTTTTGACAGTTGCTGCTGCAATTACAGTTGCTGTTAAAAAATTTACAGTAGAAGTTAAAAATTTGATAATTGTAGTTTAAAATTTGATGGTTGCAGTTAAGATTTAAACACATTTTAAAAGTTGTGGTAAAAAATTTGAGAGTTGGACAGTTGTAGTTTAAAATTTGACAGATTTAGCAGCTGAAGTTGCAAACCTGATACAGTTTGTTACATTGCGGTTGAAAAATTGACAGGGTTTGACAGTTGCAGATGATAATTTGACAGTTGAACTTGAAATTTGAAGTTTTTACAAGTTTTGCAGTTGGCAGTTTTTGGCAGTTACAAATTAGGTAGTATTTAAAATTTTGATAGTTCTAGTATAATATTTGATCGTTTTTACAGTTGTAGTCAACAATTTGACAGTTCCAGTTGACAGTTGATAATTTGACATTTTTAACAGCTGTACTTAAAATTTGAGTTTTTGATAGTTGCTGGTACAAATATAACTGCCTTTACAGTTGCTGATAAAAAATTTACAGTAGTTGTTGAAAATTTGATAATTCTAGTTTAAAATTTGATGGTTGCAGTTAAGATTTGAACACATTTTAGAAGTTGTGGTAGAAAATTTGAAAGGGTTGGACAGTTGTAGTTTAAAATTTGACAAATTTAGCAGCTGAAGTTATAAGTCTGATAGGGTTTGTCACTTTGCGGTTGAAAAATTGACAAGGTTTGACAGTTGCAGATGATAATTTGACAGTGGAACTTGAAATTTGAGGTTTTTACAAGGTTTGCAGTTGGCAGTCTTTGGCAGTTAAAAATTTGGCAGTAATATTTAAAATGTTGATAGTTTTAGTATAAAATTTGATAGTTTTTACAGTTGCAACAGCTGTACTTAAAATTTGAGTTTTTGGCAGTTGCTGCTGCAAATATAACTGCCTTTACAGTTGCTGTTAAAAACTTTACAGTAGTAGTTGAAAATTTGAAAGTTGTAGTTTAAAATTTGGTAATTGCAGTTAAGATCTGAACACATTTTAGAAGTTGTGGTAGAAAATTTGAAAGGGTTGGACAGTTGTAGTTTAAAATTTGACAGATTTAGCAGCTGAAGTTAAAAATCTAATAGGGTTTGTCACTTTGCGGTTGAAAAATTGACAGGGTTTGACAATTGTAGATGATAATTTGACTGTTGAACTTGAAATTTGAGGATTTTAAAAGTTTTGCAGTTGGCAGTCTTTGGCAGTTAAAAATTTGGCAGGAGTATTTAAAATTTTGAAAGTTATAGTATAAAATTTGACGGTTTTTACAGTTGTAGTTAAAAGCTTGACAGTTACACTTGCTACTTTAACATTTTTAATAGCTGTACTTAAAATTTGAGTTTTTGACAGTTGCTTCTGAAAATTTTGGCAGTAGTATTTAAAATTTTAATAGTTCTGGTATAAAATTTGACAGATTTTACAGTTGTAGTTAAAATTTTGACAGTTGCATTTAAAAAAATTACAGTAGAAGTTGAAAATTTGATAATTGTAGTTAAAAATTTGATGATTGCAGTTAAGATTTTAACATATTTTAGAAGTTGTGGTAGAAAATTTGACAGGGTTGGACAGTTGTAGTTTAAAATTTGACAAATATGGCAGCTGAAGTTATAAATCTGACAGGGTTTGTCACTTTGCTGTTGAAAAATTGACAGGGTTGAACAGTTGCAGTTGACAATTTGACAGTTGAACTTGAAATTTGAGTTTTGTTTTGCAGTTGAACATCTGACAGCCTTTGACACTTGCAGTTATAAATTTTACAGTAGTAGTTGAAAATATCATAATTTTACCACTTTTTAGCATTTCTAGTTAAAAATTCAACAGCTTGTTCCAGTTGAAGTTGAAAAACACATATTTTTAGCTTAGTTTACCTCGTATAATTTTACGGGGTTGAGCAGTTGGAGTTGGAATGTTGATAGCTTTTGGAAGTTTTAGTCGAATATTTGGTGTCTGCTGGTTGAAATTTTGTTTGTAAATTTTGTTTATTATTATTTATCTACTTAAACGTTAGTGTTTAGTTCATTGCATGTAATTTACTGTGTACACCCCTAAGATAAGACCTCTTAATTTTAAAAGAAATCATAACTTTTATATATTGACAATCTAATACTCAGTAAAGGGTCAAATTACTAATAAAGTGAATAATTGAATACTTGAATATTTGTACTTGAAAATTCAACAGTTGCGCTTAAAAATTTACTAGTTTATGACAGTACACATTTTGGCTGTTGTAGCTGAAGTTTTTAATGCACGTGTTGAAAATCTGAGAGGGTTTTCCAGTTTCAATTCTACAGTTTTAAAATAAGTCTAGAAAATTGTACAGTATTAATTGTGAAGCACCTGTTTTAATAAAATTCACAGACAGGAAATTTCTATCAGAACTGCAAGTTGATTGTTTAGCTTTTAATGGATTGGAATGTTTTTCTCGTTTTACTCAAAACTTGTATTATGTTCAATTGTCTGATTTGCATCTATTAGCTTCATTTGGAAATGCGGCGCAATTTGTATACGGCCCTTGAGAGATTTTCCACATTTTCCACATGGTCTGTCCCTGTTAACTGGTAATAATAGGGAAACATTAGAGAACACGATTAAACAATAGAAATTATATTCTACAAAACTGTGGGGCATTTTATACAACCAACTCCCTCATTTAAATAATAAATACCTTCTCGCAATTTTATTCATATATTAATATATTTTTGCCTCTACGCTAGGTAGTTTGTATACGTCCCTGGGTATTTTTATTTGTATGTCCCTGGGCACTCTAGCCTTTAGTGTTCTATTGTGCTTATGCGGTTGTTACTTGACTCTGCGTCTCCCCTGAGAAAATCCGACCAACTTTGGAGCCGTTGCCCCTCGCGTTTTGGGTAAAACCGTATTAAGGAGGGCAATTATTTATCAGCCATAATCCACGGCACAATAACAAGAACCCCGCGAAGTCTAAAATCCACGCGCCCCTTGTTGACGCAGACCCGAAGAGTAAATCATATCCCTCGCCTCTGCACGAATCCAGCAGGAATAATAAAAGGCCCGGTTAGTTTTTCGGCGCTCTTCATAAATCCGCCGAGGAAAGTTGGTGCGGATTTCTGGCCGACATCCACGGGGCTTGAATACTGAAATATTATCCGCGCGAGTTGGGGAGACTATCGCGCCGCTCAAGATGAATTGATTAAATTATATAAATAAATTTGCTCCCCGGGATTATGCAGGCCCGTGCGGATGATGTATTCCACTTATCCCGGAAAATATTGCGGAATTTACGTCATGTTATCGCGCGCTCGAGCAGCGAATAAATCCAGAGGAACGCCCGCAAATTGATTGAGGATTTATCAAAGGGGCAGCAGAAATTATGAAAAACGTTTTCATATATTTTTACAAGGCAACGAAACACAAATAAACTTGTAACATAAATCGATTAAATTTTTTAAACCATAATATTGATTGCTGCATTTGATACAGCTTTTACTTACAAAGCTACTTTGGGCATTCTGACCATTGTGGTTCAATAAGAATGGCTACAATTTCCTACCGCATTTACTGATCGACATTCAATTCCATAGTACCTACCCCATAATCTGGGGCATGGTATCAATATTTTACTATGGTCACATCCGGTCCCTTTGGCCAATACCTCCGCGCAGATAACTGGCCATATCGCAATTGCACAGTCATGCTCAAATAAATCTAGTACACACATATTGACTATTCGTAATTGCTATTGTAACTTAATATCTTGTACTAAATTTATGTGAGCATGACTGACTGCACGTCTACTTTTAGTTTATTTGTGTTTACGCGCCGTGCATAACAAAAATCCCTCTTAATTAGCCCCTAAGAAAGCCCTCCAAAGAATCAACGCGAAAGCTCTTAATTACCTTCACAAATAAAGTTCGCCCTCAATCCCCAAATCCTCGTTTCATTTCTTTGAATTCTTTGAGCAAATTCAAATTTAAAAAACAAACACGGTAGACGATCTCCGCTTAAATTTTCACGGTTGCACTTTGCTAGATTAATTAACGCCGGTGCTTTCAATTTGATTGCGATGACTGAGAACTTAATTGTTCCAGAGCGGAACGTGCCTGTGCACTGGCAGTCGGCTACAGCGTCAGCTATTCGCGAGCCATCTCGTGAAAACGAGTAAGTGTGTGGCAATTGAATTAGGGTTGTTTTATATTTATTTCCGCGTCGCAAGTCGTGCCGTAATTGGACGTTCCCACGATCAAAAACGAAGAATGAAAAGAAAATTCACCGGAAAATGTGTATTACTTATATTTTATTTTGTTTATGCTGTTAATATAAGTGCTTTCGTACGTTTTCAAATATATATACGGTGTCTTTCATAGCAGCCTCGATTTGTGCAGAAAATTTGGTTTAAATGTTTAAGTCGAGGGTGGTGTGAAATTTCGTTTTTCACATAAAATATGTAGTTTCTGGTATTTAAATATCATCGCTTTAGAGGCAACTCAAAGTAACATTTTTATATTTCTCAGGTACCTGTATGTAACATAATAATAACGAAATTACTCAAGGAGTTCTTGCTCCATGAACAATAAAACTATGATTGTTACTTATATGCATTTATAAGCTTATTATCAAAACAGAAAAAAATTAAACATATTTTATACCATAACTGTCATTATTGTTCTTGTTGTTTTTCATGTTCTGGGCTGAATTCAATGAGAGGCAAGTTAACGGTCGTTAGCAGTCTGGGTTTTATTTTCACTCTTATACATTTCGTACATGATATGGAAAACTGCGCAATAATGGTTCCAACTCAAATAATGAAATATCTCATACAGTTCAGCTCATAAGTTTTAATTGAAAATCGTTGACCGTGCGAATTGAAAATGATAGTAGACAATTTTATGATTTTTGACAGGTTAATTTTTGAAAAGTTTGTTACTTTTTGACACTACAAAGCTTTAACATTTTTTTGTAGTTACAGTTAAAAATTGTACTGAAAGTACAATTTTATTGAAAGTATTTCAAGATTTTTTCACTATTTTTTTGTATTTTTGATAACCAAATACTAACTTTCATTATTTGCATATATGGTACATTTCCATGTGTTTCATTCGATTTTCAATATTAATTTTTGACATAAATGAATATATACGGAGAAAGTCATCTGCTGCCCTTATTATATATTTGTTTATTGCTATTAAGCCACTCTGAAAATGTAATTGTTTCAACATGATTATAAACTGTATTATTTGTCCATTGTTATATTAATAATTAGTATGCGGACTTTTGAAATTAATATGATTGTTCTGCTCATAAGTTTTAGTTGAAAATTATTGACACTTGGTTTTGAAAATTATAGTAGAACAATTTAAGGTTTTTGACAAGTTCAGTTTAAAATTTGTCACTTTTTGGCTTAGTCAAAAATTTGACAGGGTCGGGGAGTTGGAGTTAATATTTTTACAGTCTTTGAAATTTTTAGTTGAAAATTTGACGGGTTTTGACAGTGGGAATTGAAAATGACATGTTTTGAAAATTATAGTTGAAAATTTTAAGATTTTTGATAGGTTTCGTTAAAAGATTTGTTACTTTTAGACACTATAGTTGAAAATATAAACAGTTTTTGACAGTTACAGTTCAAAATTGGATAGTTTTTGACAGTTGGAGTTGAAAATTTATCAGTTGCAAATAAAAATTAACAGTTTATGATAGTACACATTTTGACAGTTGTGGTTCGGTAAAATTTTGACAGCTTTTGACAGTTTCAGTTGAAAATTTGACAATTACAGTTGATAATTTAACAATTTTAACAGGTGTACTTAAAGTTTTAGTTTTGGACAGTTGTAGCTGATAATATTCGAAAGTTTAAAGTTTTAGTTAAAACTTTGACTGGTTTAGACAGTTTTAGTTGAAAATTTGACAATTACAATTGATAATTTAGCTATTTTAACAGGTGTACAGGTGAAAATTTGACAGTTTTAGACAGCAGGAATTGAAATGGCAGGTTTTGAAAATGAAAGTAGAAAATTTTAAGATTTTTTACAGGTTTAGTTGAAAATTTGTTACTTTTTGACACTGTAGTTAAAAATTGTAACAGTTTTTGACAGTTGCAGTTGAAAATTTAACAGTTTCAGTTAAACATTTGACTGTAGTAGTTGAAAATATTATAGTTGTGGTGTAAAATAATATTGTTGCAGTTAAAATTTTGCAGTTGCAATTAAAAATTGTACACTTTTTTCTAGTTCACATTTAAAATTTTACAGTTGCAGTTCAAAAACTAACAGTTTTTGGCTCAGTTGAAAATTTGACAGGGCAGTTTGAGTTGAAATTGAATTGAAAGTTTGGGCAATTGCAGTTGAAATTTAGACAGTTTTTGGAAGTTTTATTTGAAAATTTGACAATTACAGTTGATAATTTAACTATATTAACAGGTTTACTTAAAGTTATAGTTTTGAACGGTTGTAGCTGAAAATATTAGAAAGTTTGAAAGTTTGTGGTTTCGACAGTGGAAATTGAAAATGGCAGGTTTTGAAACTTACAGTTTATATTTTATATTTTGTATTTTATAATTTATTTTTAGTGTAATGCGACAACGTAATACTCCACTGAGAGTCGACATACAAATAAATTATTATTATTATTATTATTACACATTTTGGCAGTTGTGGCTGAAATTTTAACGAGTTTTTAATGTTCGTCTTGAAAATCTGAAAAGACTTTACAGTATCACTTCTAAATTTGACAGGGTTTGACAATGCGAGTTGAAATGCCAGGTTTTGAAAATTTTAGTTGAAAATTTTACGGTACTGTTCAGTTGAAACTTTTACATTTTTTGACACTGCAGTTGAAAAATTTACACATTTTGATACTGCAGTTGAAAATTTAACAGTTTTTGGCAGTTTCAATCTAAAATTAGAAAGTTTTTGCTAGTTGTACTTGAAAATTTGACAGGGTTTGGCATTGCGAGTTGAAATTACAGGTTTTGAAAATTATAGTTGAAAATTTTACGGTACTGTTCAGTTGAAACTTTTACACTTTTTGAGACTGCAATTGAAAATTTTACACTTTTTGATACTGCAATTGAAAATTTATCAGTTTTTGGCAGTTTCAATCTAAAATTGCAAAGTCTTTGCTAGTTGTACTTGAAAATTTGACAGGTTTTGACATTGCGAGTTGAAATGACAGGTTTTGAAAATTAGAGTTGAAAATTTTACGGTACTGTTCAGTTGAAACTTTTACACTTTTTGACACTGCAATTGAAAATTTTTTGATACTGACAGAACACAGTTGGCAGTTGTAGCTAAAATTTTAACAAGTTTTAATGTTCGTGTTGAAAATCTAAGAGCGCTTTACGGTTTCACTTCTAAGTTTGGCAGGTTTTAACAATGGGAATTGAAATGATATGTTTTGAAAGTTATTATTTGAAATTTTACGGTACAGTTCAATTGTAAACAATCACCTCCAGTAAAAAGTAAAACTTTGCGGTACAGTTTAGCTGAAAATTTGACACATTCTGATAATAGTTAAAACTTTACACTTTTTGTAGTTACAGTTGAAAATTGGACAGTTTTTTCTAGAAAATTGTAATTGAAATTTGAGTTTTTGACAATTGCAGACAATTTGTTAAAAATTTAACACATTTTAGAAGTCGTGGTAGAAAATTTTACAGGGTACAGAGTTGGCCAGTTGTAGTTTAATATTTGACAGATTTAGCAGCTGAGGTTGAAAATCTGATAGGATTTGACACTTTGCGGTTGAATAATTGCCAGGGTTTGACAGTTGCATTTGATAATTTGACAATGGTACTTGAAAATTGAGGTTTTTTCAAATTTTTGCAATTGAATATCTGATAGTCTTTGGCAGTTAAAAAATTGGCAGTAGTATTTGAAAATTAGATAGTTCTAGTTTAGAATTTGACAGTTTTTCAGTTGTTTTTAAAAATTTGACAGTTACAGTTGATAATTTAACGTTTATAATAACTGTACTTGAAATTTGAGTTATAGACAGTTGTTGCTGAAAATATTACAGCCTTTGGCAGTTGCAGTTAAAAATTTGACAGTAGAAGTTGAAAATTTGATAGTTGTAGTTTAAAATTGTACAGTTGCAGATAAGATGTTGACACACTTTAGAAGTTGTGGTAGAAAATCTGACAAGCTTGGACAGTTGTAGTTTAAAATTTGACAGCTAAAGTTAAATATCTGATAGGGTTTGAGACTTTGCAGTTAAAAACTTGATAGGGTTTGATAGTTACAGTTGATAATTTAACAGTTGTACTTGAAATTTGAGGTTTTGACAAGTTTGCAGTTGGCGGTTTTTGCCAGTTAAAAATTTTTGCAGTAGTATTTAAAAATTTAATAGTTCTAGTATAAAATTTTACAGTTTTGCAGTTGTAACAGCTGTACTTAAAATTTGAGTTTTTGGCAGTTGCTGCTGCAAATATAACTGCCTTTACAGTTGTTGTTAAAAATATTACAGTAGTTGAAAATTTGAAAATTGTAGTTTAAAATTTGGTGGTTGCAGTTAAGATTTGAACACATTTTAGAAGTTGTGGTAGAAAATTTGAGTACAACAAATTTAAGGTTTTGACAAGTTTTGCAGTTGAATATATGACAGCGTTTGACAGTTGCAGTTACAAATTTTGCAATAGTATTTGAAAATTTGATAGTTCTTGTTTAAAATTTGACAGTTGTAGTTAAAAATTTGACAGTTATAGTTGACAATTTGACGTTTTTAACAGCTGTACTTGAAATTTGAGTCTTTCTCAGTTGTTGCTGAAAATATGACAGCCTTTTATAGTTGCAAATTTGACAGTAGTATTTGAAAATTTTATAGTTCTAGTTTAAAATTTGGTAGTTTTTACATTTGTGTTTAAAAATTTGACAATTACCGTTAAAAATTTGACGTTTTTAACAGCTGTACTTAAAATTTGATTTTTTGACAGTTGTTGCTGAAAATATGAATGTCTTTGACACTTACAGTTCAAAATATTACAGTAGTAGTTGAATATTTGATAGTTGCAGTTAAGATTTTACCGCTTTTTAGCACTTCTAATTAAGTAGTTAAAATTTGGACAGTGTTTACTGGTTGAAGTTGAAAACCACCAACACTTTTTGGCTTAGTTGAAAATTTTATATTGTTGAGCAGTTGGTGTTGAAATTTTGACATTTTTTCGAAGTTTCTGTTGAAAATTTGACAGGTTTTGATAGTGGGAATTTTAAATGACAGATTTTGAAAATTATTGTTAAAAAATTTAAGGTTTTTGATAGGTTAAGTTGAAAATTAAACACTCTCCGCCTTATTCATAAAAAAATAAACCGTGGTTTAGCTGTTTTTTAAAACGGGTTTTCAAGGGATAGTAAGGTTACTAAGATTAAACCACCATTAAACTGCGGCTTCAAGTTTTATGAATAACACTGTGAGTTGAATTTTATTTTAGGTTTTATTATATTAGTGCTAACAGCTACAACACAATTATAATTATTTATACGTATGATTCAGTATCATGTATTTTATTAGATCCCCTAAATCCCGTTCTTGTTGTGTATCTCGGAATTAATGGCTTTGTTTTTCCCTTCTGCTTCGCCCGTTATCCTACCAAATCTCCGCCTCAATTGTCCCGAGAGCCTAATTGCGCCGTTTCCGCGCGTTGACGTGATCTTCACGCGTTGCTGACTACGTGCCGCGAAAGATCTCAGCCTCGCCTTCGATGCCGTCAGCATGGCTCCCATTCCTGGGCACAAAGTGCGAAAACACGAAACCATGTCAGATTCCAGGTGCAATTGAGACCTTCTTGCCGCCCAAACTTACACAAAAGGCATACAAAACATGATACAATTATAGAAATAATTGTAAAAATTGTAAACACAAGTGTAAACACAGACAAGTCCATGGCTTTTATGGAAAATGTTACTTTGTAAGCATTTTTTATAATAAGTTATTATTATTGATATTATTATATTATTAATTGTATCTACGAAGCAATAATATCATAAAATCATTTTTGAACGCAAAATTCGTTTCTAAAAAAATGTATTTGGGTAAATATATGTAAATACATATAAATGTAAAAAATATATGTTATCATACTTAATAACGCACGAGACAACTGTAAACGAATCACGGAAATAACTGAACGGAAAACACTAAGACTAATCACCAAACTTAGACACAAGGACAATCTCACAACATATCAAACATAAATCTATAAATCGCAAAAGTCATACCCATCCAACGATGACTTTACAAACTAAGAAATATATTCAAACAAAGACAGGATAACAGAACAATTCTCGACGAATTATGAATTAACAGACAAGACAAACGATCTAGAAAAAAACACCCGACCAAAACACTCCACGAATCATAGTATTCTTCATAACACACCCTCACAAATCAACATAAATTCATTGGTTCATAAATCACCAAATCACAAAATCATATATGTACATACACAAAATACATCACAAAACAACAAAATGTAAAATAAATAAATGTATTATTGAAGCAGGGTGGAAATACCCCTTCTGGGGTCGATAGCCTTGATAAAGATCGTTATATATGTATTTGGGTGAATACAATTATAGAAATAATAATAGAAATATATAATAATAATAATAGAATAGGCGGAAAGACCGCAGGTCGATAGGCAATAAAATATTGTTCCTACAACTAATAATTAAAATAGATAATACTAATAATAATCATCAGGATGGTTTCGACAGTTACTACGTGGCAGTTTATATTAAAAAACAGAGAAACAACCTATGTTTTTACCACAAAATGTGGTACATTTTGTGGTAACAATTTCCCTGCTTTTTTACTAATAATAATAATGGAAATAGATAATAATAATAATAATAGAAATAGATAATAATAACAATATAAATATTGCTGTTTGTATCACAAAATGAACCACATTTTGTGGTAACAGTTTCCCTGTTTCTTACCAATAACAATAATGGAAATAGATAATAATAATAATAAAAATAGATAATAATAATAATAGAAATAGATAATAATAACCAAATAAATATATTATAATAATAATAGAAGTAAATGTATTCAAGCAGGCAAGCCCGCGTATGAGATTTTATGTACAAGCCCGGCGCATCCACCATAAATGCAACACAGTTTATTACACTTATTACTATTGATTCGTAACATTTATCAGTATAATTTTCCTAAATCATACTTATTTTTGTTGTAAATATATTGCACGAGATGTATCTAGTCCCTCTTATTTGTTTTATGCGAGAAATTGCAGCGGAAATTGTGAAATTGCATTATTTATGCATTTCGTGCGTGCCCGGCGCATCCACCATATGTGTTTTTCCGTTGAATTTCAAAAGTAAAGGCTTATATCTGAAAAATATTTTTATAAATGTTATAGACAATTAAAAACTGCAGACTTTTTGTATGAAATTTTTTTTTCTAGAATTGCAGGAAAATTTTATATATTGTTTTTTAATGATATTCTCCTGTTTTGATATACTTTTTTATACATTGTTTTACTTTCTAACAATTGATTATTGGCATTATAAATGCAACAGATGGTCACATATATATTTTTATCGCCGATAGCGTTTAAGGAATGATAGTACATAAATCTATAAATTCATGGTCGAAACCGTTTCTCAATAAACTAAATATTATTATTATCACTACATAATTGTAATATTATCAATGTTGAAAATTTCTTTACTTAAATATAAAGCCATATTTGATTAAATTGCGTGTTCCTTATTCAAAGGACAAATTAAAAGCAGAACATTAATAAGGAACATTCGAAACATTATGGGAAAATAATTTCTTGAAAAATCGAGTTGAAATAATGGATCACAGTTACACTTTGATCCTACGAATTGGGCGCATTATTTAATACCACTATGTAAGCACACGCACATAATTATCATATTGTGTGCTATTTTGAGGATTTCAAACACACATATCAAGCGAATTAACCCAATGAAGCAGCATTTAAGCAGCTTACAGGGCGACTGTGTAAATGCTGACGCCCTTTAATTTACACGCAAGAAATTATTGAATCCGCCGGTGGCATTGCGGATATAATCCGATAATTAGGAGCGACTGCCAAGCCCACAACGTTTCGTATCGCTTTCCTCTCTCCCCGAAATTAGCTCTTCGTTTCATAACTCGATTCAGCCGACCTGCCGTGCCCCCTGAGGGGATTAGCGTAAGCCCGGGCCATAATACTTCAGTGAGACTCTGGTTGCATATCTCACGAGGGCGGCTTTTTAACTTCCGAGGCAAATGGGATAGGATAAACCGCGTACGACGATTAACGCGAGGGGAAAAAATCGCGCGTTAACAAGAGGAAGGGCAAATAAATTCCGATTTGCGTCACGGAGATAACGCGTTAAAAACTGGAGGTGTTAAGCATGCAATCGAGGCGCTCAAGAGGCCGCTTCGGTATGTTTAGGGCGTAATTGCCAATCTAATACTGAGCGGTAAATATTTGATGATCAAAGCCGCATTGGGCGCAAATTGGACGCCAATATCTATAATTACAGCGAAGCAATTAATATCAATTCTAATTACGGCATTATCATGTAAAATTATTATCATCTAATAAGATTCCTGCCTGATTAATCGCAATAGTGTGCTAATTTCCTCCTGCAATATTGTAGGAGCAGGTTTTAAAACTAAAATATCATCTTAATTTTATAACCTGATTTAATTAAATATCTTGTCTCTAATGGTCCCTAATTAAGGGATATCTAAAAAAATTGAAGATAAGCATTATTAATAATATATTTTTTATTCACTTAGCTGTTTTTTACAGATGTGATACGTCAGCCAATGAGAAACAAAACAAAAAAAATAGTATAATATATAGAAATAAATACATGGTACACATTATAACATAACACTTTTAAAACGACACTTTAAAATAATTATATATCATCACAGATGAATTCTATCACAGTATAATACTCCTTGTCTATCAGTTAAATGGACCCTGATTAGAAATACAAAGCATTTAATAAAATTAAGAAATACAGAAAACAGTTTTTTTTTTCTAATAAGTTGATAATGTCTCTACGCTATCAGAAAAAGACCCTGATTAGAAATACATAGCATTTAATAAAATTGAGAAATACAGAAAACAGTATTTTTTCTAATATGTTGATAATGTCCCTTTGCTATCTGCATAAGAAATTTCACTCTGCTGCGGCGTAAATATTTATCGGCCCAAGAACAGGCTAGTAAAAAAATTGGATTGTAGTTTTTACATTTATATTGCATCAGCGAGAATCTGAATTTTTCACGTGCATAATTTATTAGGCGTGGCGCTCCGAAATACAGCGGTTCCCTCCAGTAATTTCGCATGTGTTGTACGCGTGCTCACCTTTAAAGTAGCACTCGCCCACATTAAAACGTACGAATACATTATGCAGCAATTTCGTTCGCGTTTTAATACGTGAATACATAATTTGAGTTTATTATCCGGGCGGTATTAAAGTTAATTAATCGTAATCATAATAGTGTAAACGCCAAGAGGAATATATTATAAATCGTGCGTTGAAGTACATTGGCCCTAAAAGTAGTTACTTAATGCCGATGTTTCTATACCTACTCGTCCAGTCGATATTTTTTATTTCATTTAATTCCATTACATTTATCTTAAGGAGGCGAACGAGTATAGCTTTTTCGAGTCTCAGTTCTACAAAACATGAGTTATAGTCAGTCAGCTTTCATAAGGACTACTGTGGTACCAGTTGTGCGATGAAATTCTTGGCACGTAGATGAGTCGATGAAACTCGATGAGATGACTCATGATGAGATGAGTCGAATAGACCCGATGAGATGACTTATGATGAGATGCCTCATGATGAGATGCCTCATGATGAGATGACTCGATGAGATGACATGGGACTCGATGCTATGAGAGATTAGAGATGGGTCGACGTTATGTGAAAATCGATTTTCAAAAAAATCCAAAACATAAACATATCCACAAAACAAATCAACATAGCCTTTCATTATTGATTAAAAATATTACAAAATTGTATAAAATTACCTCAATCGTTTGTGAAATTTGCCGGGAAATAACGAAATTTAAATAATCAAGCATAATATTTAGTATGACTGTCGAATAAAGTATTGTATTTCACCTATATAAACATATAGGATGTAATGATATCTAGAATGTAATACCATTAATAAAGATCTATTCTATTATATTCTATTCTATTCAATTATATTCTATCCGATTTACACAGATAACGTTTTTTCACGGACCTTGCAAAAACTTCTCAGAAGGTACAGTTACAGTGAAAGTTGAAATATGACAATTTTGACACTTGTTGTTGAAAACTGATCTGATATTCACCATAGGAACACATTATATAATAGATTGATCAGTTGCAGTTAAATATTTGATAGATTTTGACTGTTTCGCCCGAAAATTTGACGGATTTGGATTTGTATGTGTAACTGAAAATTTGCAAGATTTGGCTAATTTTAATTAAAAATTTATTAGAGCGCTAATTCTATAGATGGCGATGCGCTCATCCCAACCAAAAAAGAAAAATGAAAATTTAATAATTTAATAGATGTGTCAAAATTATTTGGAAATTTTTGTGGATTTCGGCAGTTACACTTATAAATTTTTAAGTTTTTCACTGCAGAAGGTTTTTACAGATTTATTCGAGTTTCACTTCTGATGATTTTACCAGTTGAAGTAAAAAATTGGACCAAATAAATAATGCATTTTTTTTTACTTTTTTGGTATTACATGAACACACTTTATTAAAATATGGTTTCTATAATTCCACTACAACAGTTTATAATTACATTATAAGTATGATAACGACCAGTTGATGTGGTAGAAACTATAGTCACCATACTTTAAAAAGTTTGATACCAACAAGGTAAAATAAGCATTATTTAAGTAGGTAAGAAGCCACTTTGGCTGACCTTGAATGACCTTCAGGCAGTAACCTTACATTAACTCTAAATTATATTAAATTATTACTAGAAACTATAGTCACCATACTTTAAAAAAGTTTGATACCAACAAGGTAAAATAAGCATTATTTAAGTAGGTAAGAAGCCACTTTGGCTGACCTTGAATGACCTTCAGGCAGTAACCTTGCATTAACTCTAAATTATATTAAATTATTATAAATAAATATATAATATAAATTATATCTAAATCATAAATTTCAGCTTAAATAGCTGCTTGAGCTGTCTAAACAGCTGCTTGATCTGCTTAAATAGCTGGTTAAGCTTGATCACTTATTTATATAGCTTAAGCAGCTATTTAAGCAACTTAAGCAGCTATTTAGACAGCTCAAGCAGCTATTTAGACTGTAGACTACAACTGTTGAAACTGTCACTGTATCACTGTATTTTTAACTAGAACTATAAAATTTTCAAATACTACTGCCAAATATTTTTCAACTACAACTGTCAAAGCCTGTTAAATATTCAACTGCAAAACTTACTTACTACTAAAAAACTCAAATTTTAAATACAGCTGTTAAAAACGTCAAATTATCAACTGTAACTATCATTTTTTTAACTACAACTGTAAAAATTGTTAACTCTTAAACAAGCAACTATACAATTTTCAAATACTACTGCCAAAAAATGTTTACTACAACTGTCAAAGGTTGTCAAATATTCAACTGCAAAACTTACTACTACTGTCAAAAATTAAAATTTTAAATACAGCTGTTAAAAACGTGAAAATTCAACTGTAACTGTTAAAGTTTTAACTACAACTGTAAAAACTGTCAAATCTTAAACTAGCAACTATACAATTTTCAAATACTACTGCCAAATAATTTTTAACTAAAACTGTCAAAGCTTGTTAAATATTCAACTGCAAAACTTACTTACTACTACTGTAAAAAAACTCAAATTTTAAATAAAGCTGTTAAAAACGTGAAATTACCAACTGTAACTATCAATTTTTTAACTACAACTGTCAAACTGTCAAATTTTAAACCAGAACTATAAAATTTTCAAATACTACTGCCAAATCTTTAACTACAACTGTCAAAGGCTGTCAAATATTCAACTGCAAAACTTAAAACCTGAAATTTAACCTTAAAATCAAAACTTACTTACTACTGAAAAACTCAAATTTTAAATACAGCTGTTAAAAACGTCAAATTATCAACTGTAACTGTCAAATTTTCAACTACAACTGTAAAAACTGTCAAATCTGAAACTAGCAACTATACAATTTTCAAATACTACTGCCAAATAATTTTTAACTACAACTGTCAAAGGTTGTCAAATATTCAACTGCAAAACTTACTACTACTGTCAAATACTCAAATTTGAAATACAGCTGTTAAAAACGTCAAATAATCAACTGTAACTGTAAGATTTTTACCTACAACTGTAAAAAGTGTCAAATCTTAAACTAGAACTATAAAATTTTCAAATACTACTGCCAAATAATTTTTAACTACAACTGTCAAAGGTTGTCAAATATTCAACTGCAAAACTTACTACTACTGTCAAAAACTCAAATTTTAAATACAGCTATTAAAAACGTCAAATTATCAACTGTAACTGTAAAATGTTTAACTGCAACTGTGAAAACTGACAAATTTTAAACTAGAAATATAAAATTTTAAAATACTACTGCCAAATAATTTTTAACTACAACTGTCAAAGCCTGTTAAATATTCAACTGCAAAACTTACTTACTACTAAAAAACTCAAATTTTAAATGCAGCTGTTAAAAACGTCAAATTATCATCTGTAACTATCAAATTTTTAACTACAACTGTCAAACTGTTAAATTTTAAACCAGAACTATAACATATTCAAATACTACTACCAAAGTTTTAACTAAAACTGTCAATGGTTGTCAAATATTCAACTGCAAAACTTAAAACCTTAAATTTGACCTTAAAAGAAAAACTTATTTACTACAAAAAATTCAAATTTTAAATACAGCTGTTAAAAACGTCAAATTATCAACTGTAACTGTCAAATTTTTAACTATAACTGTAAAAACTGTCAAATCTTAAACTAGCAATTATACATTTTTCAAATACTACTGCCAAATAATTAGTTAACTACAACTGCTAAAGGTTGTCAAATATTCAACTGCAAAACTTACTACAACTGTCAAATACTCAAATTTTAAATACAGCTGTTAAAAACGTCAAATTATCAACTGTAACTATCAAATTTTTAACTACAACTGTCAAACTGTCAAATTTTAAACCAGACCTATAAAATTTTCAATTTCCAGTGCCAAAAAATTTTTAACTATAACTGTCAAAGGCTGTCAAATATTCAACTACAAAACTTAGAACCTCAAATTTCAAGTACAACTGTCAAATTATCAACTGTAACTGTCAATTTTTCAACCGCAAAGTGACAAAGTCTTTTTCAACTTCAGCTGATAAATTTGTTAAATTATAAACTACAACTGTACAAACCCGTCAAATTTTCTTCTATAACTTCTAAAATGTGTTAAATCTTTACTTGCAACTGTCAGAGGTTGCCATTTTTCAGCTGCAATTGTCATAGGCTCAAATTTTAAGAACTCTTGTTAATAAACTGTCATTTTTTAACTGCAATTCTCAAATTTTCAACTTAAATTGGAAAAAAATTACCAACTTTTAACTGCATACAACTCAAGCAGCTATTTAAGCAACTCAGGCAGCTATTTTGACAGCACAAGCAGCTATATAAGTTGTAATTTATTTCTTGATCGATACCCGTATATTATTTTCTAAGGATTCCCCTCCTAGAGGTTATGAAAGGTTTTATTTACACAAAAACTATCAAAGTAAAAACCTTCAGATTTGAAAAGTTGACCAAAAATGAACTGATTTGACTGTCTAACAAACCTAACCTAACCATCACGTTAATGACAAAAATATATAATAGAACAAAATTGGTGAAAATTATATTTCCCATCATTTTTGTATGTATCAGTTTTTGAAAATTTAACTTCTTAAAAACCCATTCATTTCTAAATCAGTGTACATGGATGATAATGTTCAGAGATGTGCTTTCATGAGTTTTACAATGGTCTCAAGTTTGCTTTCAGGACAGAAATCTAAAAACTGAAAACAAAAAAATATAATATTACAAAATTGGTTTAAATTAAATTTTGACAAAAAGTTGACCAAAAATGAACTGATTTGGCTGTCTAACTAACCTAACCTAACCATCACGTTAATGACAAAAAAAAAGTACAAAATTGGTTTAAATTATATATCCATCATTTTTGTACGTATCATTTTTGGAAAAAATAACTTTAAAAAAACCTATACGTTTCTAAAATAGTGTCCACAGAAGATAATTTTCAGATATGTGCTTCCATGAGTTTTGCAATGGTCTCAAGTTTTCTTTCAGGACATAAATCTGAGAACTGAAAACAAAAAAATATAATATTATAAAATTGGTTTAAATTAAATTTCTTATCATTTTTGGAAAATTTAACTTCATAACAGCCTATTCGTTTCTAAAATAGTGTCCACACACAGAAGATAATTTTCACAGATGTGCTTCCATGAGTTTTGCAATGGTCTCAAGTTTGCTTTCAGGACAGAAATCTGAAAACTGAAAACAAAAAAATATAATAATACAAAATTGGTATAAATTAAATTTCCTATCATTTTTGAACGTATCATCTTTGGATAATTTAACTTCTTACAAGCCTATTCGTTTCTAAAATATTTTCCACAGAAGACAATTTTCAAAGATGTGCTTCCATGAGTTTTGCAATTGTCTCAGAAATATGAAAACTGAAAACCAAAAAAATACAATCATACAAAATTCGTTTAAATTAAATTTCCTATCATTTTTATACGTATCATTTTTGGAAAATTTAACTTTTTAAAAACCTATTCGTTTCTAAAATAGTGTTCACCACAGAAGATAATTTTCAGAGATGTGCTTCCATGAGTTTTGCAATGGTCTCAAGTTTGCTTTTAGGACAGAAATCTGAAAACTGAAAACAAAAAAATATAATAATACAAAATTGGTATAAATTAAATTTCCTATCATTTTTGGCCGTATCATTTTTGGAAATTTTAACTTCTTAAAAGCCTATTCGTTTCTAAAATATTGTCCACAGAAGATAATTTTCAAAGATGTGCTTCCATGAGTTTTTCAATGGTTTCAAGCTTGCTTTCAGGACAGAAGCCCCTAGGTGCCAGATTAATATTAATACAACAATCGCGCTTCCTACATTTGCGCCCCATTTATCTCGTTTCCCTTAATTTAAGAGCAATGGATCCCTTCAAAGCGCCCTCGCTTCCTCGGAGCTTTCTGGTGACAAACCGTAACAGCGATACAGATAAACGGCATTGTCCGTGCACTTATGTGTGCGACGGTTTCATTATATTGCCACCTCGGATTCGCGACGGAACCCACCTTTTGATCGACCACCCGGGCCAAGGACCCATTTTAGCAGTCGTTAAATATTTATAAGGGGCTTTGGCAGCATCTTGATTTGGACGAGAAGACGTGACGAAACGGGCCTGTTGACGTTTTTATTTTTATCGGTGCCAGTCGCACTTTCGTCGGTCCTCCGAATTCTTAGTGCCATGTGGACTGCACATATCGGCCAAATACGAGCGAATCGCTAATAAAATAAATACGGATTTATTGGTAGCAGCGAAAGCAAAGATATATCTGTTAATGACCTCGTTGATGCACTCTGCGAAAAATCGTTGTAACTTAAAAAAAACAATAATGATCCAAATAAAATCAAATATATTTTGGCTTCATTATTGTGTGTGGTTTACTTAAAAATACATCTTATAGTTTTATTTTGCATTTTGAAACAAATTCAAGTCCCTTTATAATATATTATTGTTCCTTTTAATATATTAGGAAAGAATATGTTGAATTAAACAGAAAATCGCTATTATTCATTATAACAGATATAACAAAGTAGTCATCATATCATATTATTTCCAAAATACAAAGTTTCTGAGCTAAATAAGTGAGAAAATCGAAAGCATAACTTTCTGAAATGATAAGTATGGGTCAGCTGTTACTGAAATTTCTGAAAATTTATTATATATATTAGATTTGTGTTAGTGCACCTGAAGCCAATTCTCCTGAACATTTCACAATGTTTCTGTATTAAATACGTGAGAAAATCGAAAGCATAACGATCTGATATCTGACAAGTATAGGTTTGCTATTACTGAAATATTTGAAAATTTATTAGAAGCATATTCCATATTAGGTTTGTATTTAGTACACTTTAAGCTAATACTCATGAAAATTTGACAAAGTTTTTGTGCTAAATAAGTGAGAAAATGGTAAGCATAACTTTCTGCATTGATAAGTATAGGTTAGCTATTACTGAAATTTCTGAAAATTTATTAATTGCTTATTTCATATAAGATTTGTATTTAGTACACCTGAAGCTAATTCTCCTAAAAATTTGACAACGTTTCTGGATTAAATAAGTGAGAACATCGAAAGTATAACTTTCTACATTGACTAATTTCTGAAAATTTATTAATTGCATATTTCATTTTAGATTTGTATTAAGTTCACCTGAAGCTAATTCTCCTGAAAATTTGACAAAGTTTCTGGATTAAATAAGTGAGAACATCGAAAGTATAACTTTCTACATTGACATGTATGGGTTAGCTATTACTCAATTTCTGAAAATGTATGAATTGCATATTTCATTTTATATTTGTGTTACGGTACACCTAAAGCGAATTCTCCAGAAAATTTGACAATGTTTCTGTTCTAAATAAGAAGGAAAATCGAAAGTATAACTTTCTGAATTGACAAGTGTGGGTAAGCTATTACTGAAATTTCTGAAAATTTATCAATTGCATGATTTATGTTAGATTTGTGTTAAGTACACCTTAAGCTAATTTTCCTGAAAAGTTGAAATAAATAAATAGTTGAAATCAACAATTAACTTTAATTAACTATTATCTTGTTGCAGATTTTCATCAAATATGTTATATTAAATGTAACTGTGTAAAGCTTGGGTGATAAAAGAACACAAATCAGTTACTTGTTTTTGAATGTTCAACAGATCATTTCTAGTTATGTTATCGTCAGCGTGTAAATATACAGAAAAATGCAATGGTTTTTCTTTCAAACTATTGCATAATTTCTTTAAGTCAAAAACTGGTAATAATTTTACAATATTTTCATTATTATTTGGCCCATTTTGGTGAATAATTAATTAACTTTCTAAATTATCCTCAACATCACAATTGGCTATCTCACTAAACACCGTGTGATCTATTTCAACAGCTTTATGGACTTGTTGAACATTTAGAGTACATGTTCAAAAAGTCCATAAAGCTGTTGAAATAGATCACACTGTGTTTAGTGAGACAGCCAATTGACAGGCATTGAATGTCGAAAATAGTTGATTACCGTTATTTTGCTTACACTGTAAATAATTAGAGCACATAAAGTGGATATACCTCAAATGCATTATCAGATTATCAATTATGGTAAATTGCACAAAACATTTGCAACAAATGAACATGGTGGTAATATTTTATTAAAGCTCAGTATTTTTTATTTTTTTGTAATAATGAACGCAATTTTAGACGGTCAAAACATGGGTTGAAGCAATGCTTTCAGTGCATATAATACATTCACATAAAATTCTTGAATATTTAGGAGATTCTGAGTATCCAGCAAAGATTCTGAATACGCAGGGTTCCTTGTTTTTCGTATTTTTGTTGTCACATTAATGTACTTGTTGTACAATCTTCCTCCAGGATTTTTTCCTTTGTCTTGAAAAGAAATAATAATCCTGATAATAAAACTGCCATGAACAGATAATTTTCTATTATATTAAATATGTCAACACAACTGGAAATCTTTTTGGGCAGGAAATATGGATACTATCTCTTGAAGTGTAGAAGGGTAGTATATGGGTGACAAGTGAGTTTTAGAAAATTGCACAACTTCTAAAATAATTGTCACAAGAGCATCACGGTTAAATTTATCCAAACACGAATTATGTTTGATCTGGATAACACAAAAACTATCGAAGTTAAAGCCGTCAGAGTTGACAAATAGTAGACCAAAAAATGAACTGATTTGACTATCTAACTAACATAACCTAACCACCACGATAATGACAAAAATATATAATAGTACAAAATTGGTTTAAATTAAATTTAAACAGATAAGACAGTCCCTGTCAATAAATAATAGAAGCAGTTTAAAGTGAAATGAATGAATGTGGTTGAAATAATAATACCTTGGATAACTTCGAAATGCCATTAGAAATTCTCTAATTTGATGTCTGTGAACTGGAAGTAACAGTTTGTAACCAAGATACAACTTTTGAGTTGTATGTTATAGTACTATTGTCAATATTGTGCTAAAATAATGGATATTTAAAAAAGTTGATTGAAATTTAGTCATCGAGAGAAGTGTTTATTTTTTTTTAATTTAGAATAAAACACGACTATGTTTTAACCACACAATTTATTGTAACGCCGGGATTATTCTTTTGTGGGTGAATTTCGGCCTCTTCTAGTAAATTCAGCTTAATTCCTTTTGTACAGTTGTGCAAAATTTTTACTTGATCCAGTTTTGGGAACGGATCTTTGCACTCTAAGCTATGATTTGCAAACGAGCTCGTATTTTGGCTTAATCTGAATGCGCCGAAATGTTCTCCATATCTTGTTTCAAAACTTCGGCCTTTTTGCCCTACATATATGCTAATGCATGCGGAACAAGACATTTCATATACTCCAGATTTCCTTAAGGGATCGACTTTATCTTTACAATTGAATAGAATATTTGCCAGTTTGTTACTTGGTCTAAACGATATTTGATGATTTTGTTTTCGAATAATGTGTGCAATTTTGTCCGTAGTTACTCCAAAATATGTTAGAGTGGTGAATGATTGTTTTATTTTTTAATGTATTTAAAATAGGAACAATGGATCTTACTTCATTTTTTTTCATGCAAATAATTTGGAACGAAATTTTGCTCCAAATTAATACATTGTATTACGCACCACAAAATATATTTCCGTTATCTCGAATATGTTCTAAACGATTCCTCTCCTATGTTGCTGCGGGAATACGAGATGAACTTTCGCTTTTCACTAGGAATACTAGAAATGCTTAGTAGGCAATCTCAAGATGAGTGTTCACACGATCTTCTTAGGCGCGAATGTTAAACCACCAAGCGAATCGTAGGTACTAAGCAAAATGTTACTTTTGTGGATTCACTTCTGCACTGAATACAGGAACAGTGTGGCGAGGTTGCTCTCTTGGCTGTACCTATTCATTACATAAAATATCTTAACATAGGCCAACTTAAAAGTAACTTGTTTTCATTGTAATCAGACTGACTAATAAAACAAACATACTATGATTTTTCTGTTTAATTTAACAAGAACTGGTTTTAAATATTCAGCGACAAGAAAATCGCTTCCTTTCAAAGTGACTCCAATGTAATTTCATTTCATAATCAATAATGTAAAGTGATAGGTATATGAAATAATAAGTTCAAATGATTTTACCTCATTTAAATCAAAATAAGTCAGTTTTGAATCAAAACAAGCATACTATGAGTTTTCTGTTTAAATTAACAAGAACTGGTTGTAAATATTCAGTGACAAGAAAATCCCTTCCTTTTAAAGTGACTGCAATGTTATTTCATTTAATAATCAATATAATGCAAAGTGATATGTATATGAAATAATAAGTTCAAATGATTTGAATTAAATATACCACCTCATTTAAATCAAAATGAGTGAGTTTTGAATCGAAACAAACATACTATGATTTTTCTGTTTAATTTAACACGAACTGGTTTCAAATACTCAGTAACAAGAAAATCCCTTAATTTCAAAGTGACTACAATGTTATTTTATTTAATAATCAATATAATGTAAAGTGATATGTATATGAAATAATAAGTTCAAATGATTTGAATTAAACATACCACCTCATTTAAATAAAAATGATTTCACATGCTTTTTATTAACGATAGATTTCTCTGAGTATGAATATAGACATCAAATTTGTATTTACGAGTTTTCCAGTTTATTTTTAATGATAAGCAATAACATTACATGTCAGAATATATTATACTTACATGTACAGGGATAAAGTGAGAAAATTGCTCTCGCCTGCAACAACGAATGCCATATTTTAGTAACTCAGTTTATTTTGCACCCACTGATTTTTGCGAAAAAAAGTCGATGGATTATTTCCAAAGTTTACACACCCAGTAATGAGGACTAAATATTAGTAAAATAACAAAAAAAAGTAACAAATTTAGGTCACGTGAATAAAACCAACTAATAAATGATTGAGAAATATTGAAAATAGTCCTTGAATGTTTGTTATTTTTCATAAAAACTTTGCGAGAAATAAATTGCATTTACAAAAAAAATCCACATTCACGGTTTTTTTACAATTTTATTTTTATGAAATCTAATAAATCTTTTAATAATATTTTTCACTATTGTATCAATTGTACAAGCTTTAAAGTATATGAGAGCATCCTAATTCACAGTCAGTGAAGCTCTCTTATGAACGCTCTCTCAAAAAACAAACCACTTCATTTTTTGTGCGTCCCTTTTGAAAGCCAGATGTAGTACTGTTAAATGAAATTTCCTCGTCCAACGCGAAATGTGTTGTGCCACGGCGTCGCTGCAGATTGTATTTACTTATATATCATCTCACCGGCGACGTATGTGGTCCCGTATTGAATTATGTTTTTTCCTCACTGTTGTTTTTCGTCCGCACACGCCTCTGCCCCCAGAAATTGCCATTCCAGGCGATTTACAAAGGAAATGGCTTTGCGAAATATTACCACGCGGAGCCTTATTTCTTAAGATTTATTTTGAGCCGTGAAATATTGCAATAATAAACAGATCCCCGTTTCCTCGCTTACGTTTCATAGCTGTAAAAATAGAGTAAGTATTAGTTTCGTTATTCTTTCTTCAAGTTATTTCGTGTCATTCTTTTCATCACACACAGGACGTTGTGCTTTGAGTTTTAGTGAATATTAGTTTAAACCGACTTATTTTATTTTCGAATTTACACATGACGGTTTTAAATTTTTTATGAAATTTTCAATATTTTACAAAATTTTATAAATTTTAAATAAATTATTGTAATTTTTTTAATTCGTAGAGAATTTTATACAATTGTAAATAATTTTGGTATGAATGTATGAATGAAAAATGAGTTGGCAAGACTGGGAGTTGAGAGAGGGATGTGGAACGTGGTTGATGACGAGCGGAGAGAACAGTGAAATAAAGTTGAAGTGTTCGTGATCAGAGAGTTTTAATTAATCCCTTACACAATTTAATTTTTTTAAGTACATTTCGTATTATTTTACGGAATGTGTAATATTCTATAAACGTCATGAAGATCGGAACAATTTAATTCAATTTAATTATTTTTCAGCATTACATTCACCATTAATAAAATTTTCTAGACAATTGTACTTCCAAAACTTGATATTTTCAGTAAATATTCTGCAAATTTTAGGTTTTCTATTACCATGTTTTAAGTGTTTTAGATGTATTCAAATTAGCTAATAACATTTTCAGAATATTCTACTTGCCAAACTTGATATTTTCAATCAGTTTTATGCAAGTTGAATACTTACTCAAAATCTCGAAAATTAATATTTCTTCAAAATCTCGATGTACAAAATTTTCATGACGCAATATTTTCAATAAATTTTCTGTAATTTGAATACTTAGTACTCCAAACTCTACATCAGTTTTCGAGTTTGGAGTACTAAGTATTGAAACTACAGAAAATTTATTGAAAATATCAAAACTTGCATATCTTGCAAGTGATGAAAATTTTGTACATCCACAATATGCCGATTTACAAAATTTTCCAGATTATACCTGCAATTTTGAAAAAATTGAGAAAATATTTTTCAAGAAATGCGTAGCAGAGTTTCTTGCACCTCTGAGCCCCCGTGAGCTTTTGGCCGCCCTCGAATCGCACGCTCCCCCGGCGAATCGATATCCGCCCGGTGAGGAAAAGAAAGCGTTGGGGCGCGCCCCGGGCCCGGATGTAACGAAAAAAAAGGAAGTAGCCGGAACTTCCGGAATTATCATTGCGTGCCCGACGTGGGGACGAAGTTGCGCGACTTCTCCGAATTAACGATTGGATTCGGCACCTCTGCCGGGGCGTCCAAAGTTTCCTCAGGTGAAAAAAACTGCTAATTAACTTATTCCCCGCTCAGGTTTTAAAGCTGCTAATTATATTGGTTTCTTTGAAGTTTTTCTATAGCATCGGGAACCCAATTTATGCGGAAGGGTTTACAATGCACCCATCTGATAATGTAATTTATTTTATCATTTATTATTTGAACTACAAAACTGGAATCAATACAGAATAGCTATGTATGCACCAAGGGCATTACTACGGTGATTACGCCCGGAGAATGATGAAATGCAACTCCAGGGCCCGAGAGATGGATATCGTTCGATGGCCGAAATCATTAGGTGACGCCGTGGTGCATACAAGATTTTATTTTTCACTTTGTCTTTTAAATGAACAGAATTGGCATCTCCAGGGCGTAATGAATTCATTACATCCTCTTATTACGCGCCGGTTGTTATGGACTTCTTTACACGAAAATACACTCCAGGGCTTAATGAATTGATTATGCCCTCTTATTACGCCCTGGTTGTTATGAACATGTTTACATATCTCGTGTCCTAGGAGTAATCATTCAATTGTAGAAAAGTGAAAAATAAATAACCTTTACATGCCTGTTACTCAACTAAGGCCCTATACATTAAAATCCATGTTTAGCTTTATCTAAAATGGTACAAATAGGATTAAATCTGATAATCTGAATGTTCCACTAATTCTATTAATATAGTGCCTTAAAAAAGTGGAATATAAATTCGACTTCCTATGAAAATAAATCAGAAAATAAACTGGCTACATTGTATTTAAACATTCAGAGGAATCAATTTTAAGAATTGCCAACAACAATTCTTGTGCTAACGTTATAAAGAATAACTTTTGAAACACATCAGCTTTATATTAATACCTACTTAAGAATTGAAATGTTTCAGTTACTTGGACATAAATCGTATGAAATTAGTGGAGACATTATTTCCAAGTATCCCAGCTATAGTTATAATACTAAATTTGCAATAAATAACTTTTAAGAGATTTAAGTTTTGTAATAATCCATATGAGATATAATTAATAATTTTATAGTAAATAGTAAAATTTTAACGGAAATTATTTGAAACTAATGTTTCAAAAATATAATGAAACTTAACAATAACATTTGCAATATTGACAGAACAATTCAAAATTTGACAGTAATTATGATAATTTTGACTCTAATCAATGAAACATTTACAGTAATGAGTTGGCTGAGTTTGTAATTTAATTATTAACCCTCTACCCTTTCATTTTCTGAATAATAACAGTAATCATGAAAATTTATAATTAGTAAAACTAAGTGCTGGTTCAATTTTGCAATTAGGCTTTATAACCAGTTGTAATACCCACTCATCTTTCCTTAATTTCCATTCAAATAGTTGAAAATAATAATAATAGTTTATTAATGCTAATGCTCACAAATAGCTTATACACGTCAATATAGAAAATATAAAATATAGAATAAATACGATATAAAAATAGGATATAAAATTAGGTAATTCACAATAATATGAAAATATAAAAAAGTAACAGTACAAAGTAAATGGTACATAATATGGTATGAAATATGGTGTGTTGTATGGTTGGCTAGATATCAGCCTGTGTCAGTAACTATTAAAATTGACAGATTAATAGCAATTGGAAAATATATGAAAATTATATGAAAATTTTGACTGTAATCTCTAAAATTTTACATGTTATTTGAAATTTGGATAAAACCTCAAAAAAATATTTAAAACTACAACAGTAAGCATTGAAATTTTGGCAGAATAATTAAAATATTTACAAAAATAATCGAAAATTTGGCATTATCATATGGTATTATTGTCAGTTATTGTCAATATTTCGCCGATTGCTGTCAAATAGTATAACAATTTTTGAATGGTGACTCTCAACATTTAAATGAATAATGTCAAGATTTCAATTGCTGTTGGAGTTTCCTGTTATAGTTATTAACCTCATTAGGATAGTGGGCGTGCGTTTCCCTTAACGGCCGGCGTTCGTTACGAATTCTTAACGGCCGCTGACCGTTTAGCATGACATTACAGCGCTGTTTTAGTTCTGATAAAACGGTATAACAGTATAGTATTACGAAAATATGTTAACATCATTCAGTTATTGTTAATATATAACTGTTAAAATTTGAATGATTGTTGAAATATTAACAGGAAACATTAATGAACAATAAATCTAGTTGTAACAATAACAGTGAAAAATTATTCATACCTTTAACGCCCACTTGTATAAGCACTCATCTTCCGTTACTTTCCATGGAAATTGTTGAAAATTTGTCAGTAATCATTTAAATTGGCAGAATAATGGATATTAAAAAAAAATTCAATTATATGTAATTATATATAAAATTTAAGAGGTTATTTGAAATTTAAACAAAATCTAAAAAAAAACATTAAAAACTACTGTAGTATGCATTGCAATTTTGACAGAATAATAGAAATGTTCACAAAAATAATTGAAAATTTGGCATAATCATATGCTATTAAAATTATTATTAATATTTTACCGATTGCTGTCAAATAGTGTAACAATTGTTGAATGTTTACTCTCAAAATTTAAATTAGAAATGTCAATTCATTTCATTTCATTTTAATTGTTGATGGGGAATTTCAATTGTTATTCTCCGAACATAACATAATGTTTTCTGTTAATATTATAACAATCATTCAAATATTATTAATATATCACTGTTAAAATTTCAATGATGAAATGTTGACAGGAAACATTAATGAATAATAAATGAAGCTTTAACAATAACATTAAAATATTGACATATGTAAAATTAATTTTATTGTCAAAATTATATTTATTATTGTATGACTTCAAATTTTGGTGATCATTTTAAAAATTTTGATATTTCAATGATGAAATTTTGAAATATTAACATTTAACATATTTTAACAATCATTCAATTATTATTAATATATCACTGTTAAAATTTCAATGATGAAATGTTGACAGGAAACATTAATGAACAATAAATGAAGTTTTAACAATAACATTGAAATATTGACATATGTAGTATTAATTTTATTGATATAATTTGATTTATTACTGTATGACTTCAAATTTTGGTGATAATTTTCACAATTTTTATATTTCAATGATGAAATTTTGAAATATTAACATTTAACACATTTTAACAATCATTCAATTATTATTAATATATCACTGTTAAAATTTCAATGATGAAATGTTGACAGGAAAAATTAATGAACAATGAATGAAGTTTTAACAATAACATTGAAATATTGACATATGTAGTATTAATTTTATTGTCAAAATTTGATTTATTACTGCATGACTTCAAATTTTGGTGATAATTTTCACAATTTTGATATTTCAATGATGAAATTTTGAAATATTAACATTTAACACATTTTAACAATCATTCAATTATTATTAATATATCACTGTTAAAATTTCAATGATGAAATGTTGACAGGAAACATTAATGAACAATGAATGAAGTTTTAACAATAACATTGAAATATTGACATATGTAGTATTAATTTTATTATCAAAATTTGATTTATTACTGCATGACTTCAAATTTTTGTGATAATTTTCCAAATTTTGACATTTCAATCATGAAATTTTGATATATTGGCAGGAACAATTAATGACCAATAAATGAAGTTTTAACAATAACATTGAAATATTGGCACATATAGCATTAAATTTGTTGTCAAAATTTGATTTATTACTGCATGACTGCTAAAATTTTTGTGATTATTTTCAAAATTTTAAGTGTCTTCATTGAAATATTTCCAGGAAAAAATAATATTCTGAGACTAACAAGTACAAATATTTTACATTTCAGTTATTACATTTAATATCTCATCTGAATAATAATAAGTATGTAATAATAATAACAAAATAATAGTCCCTATTGCTCCTTTGAATAATTATTCATTAATTTTCAATCGCTGGTTATTTTCTATCCTCAAAATTGTGACAGTAACAATTGAAATATTTTAACTGCAAGATTGAATACTTACACACATTGATACGGTGTAACATTTATTGTGAAAATTTATTGAAAATTCGATAAATATCATAGAAATTTCTCCAGATATTCGTAAATATGAAAAATTTCTAGAAATTTTGTAAAATGTTTAGAAAACTTGTAGAAACTTTTAGAAAATACAAAAAACAAGGCGAAAAGGCCGAGGGCCAATAGTCTAATAAAGATTGTTATCTCTCTCTCTACAAAAAACAAATGAAATAAATAGATTTCTATAAATTATGATATAATCTACAAATATGCCAGAAAATTATATGAGTGTTGTCTATGATTTTATTTATTTTCTACTAAAACTAAACTGTTTCATGACTTTTATTTAATTTTCTAGAAACCTATTGAATTTTCTTTATAGTAGTGACTGTATTTGTTAGGGATATTATCCCTAACTGGCTATCGACCAACGGGGGTCCTTCTGCCGTGTGTTTTGTGTAAGTGTGTGTATTGAGTTAGGGCTTGTTACTCTAGAAATTCGCCCCCGATCTCTAGAGCGCCATTAATGAGCTCCCAACGGCGAATGGCACTAGTTTCTCAGTACAAATGTAGTACCTGCACTGGGGCTCGAACCCAGGTCTTCGTGCATGCTAAGCAAGCGTTCTAACCTGTCAGCCAAACTAGCGGTTTTTCTTTATATTTTCCAAGGATTAATGAATATTTATGAAATTCTTCAGTATTTGTCGAATTTAATTTTGCGTGGAACACTTTTCCCGATCGCGTTTTTATTTTTTTAACGCTAAATAATTTCAGACCAGAGCACGAAAAGCTTTTTCCGATCTCCGATTTTTTCTGTGCGATAAATAAAGTAATAATAAATTGTATCAAAAATAATAAATTACGATAAAAAAGTCAGAAGTCATCCAGAAAGGGATTTTTCCGTGCTTGCATGACTTTCCGTGTTTGCCTTCGCCTCACACGGGAATTGTCACGCGCTCACGGAAAAATCCTTATTTCCAGACTCGTAATAAATCATACTATTACTTTATATGTCCGTATTTTTTGTAAATATTTGGAAAAACTGTTTGACTATTCCGAATAAGTGTGTAAAATATGCCCAACTATTATGAAAATATTTTGGATATATTGGATCTTGCATATTTTCTAATTATTTTTGGGAATATTTATAAATTTTTCAGGAATGTTTTAAGAATATTTCACAATTCATGAAAATCTATTTACTTTATTTGTAATATTTTTGGGATGTTTTGAAATATTTACGGAATGTTTGAGAACGGTTCAAGAATACTCACAAACCATGGAAATCTGTTTACTTTATTTGTACCAATTGCTCTGAAACTCCGAGGACATGTGCATCAAAGTGTTTACAAGAAGTAGTTAAGAAAGCAATTGATTTTTTTTCAGGATTCATCATTCTTCGCGTTTTCAATTAAAAAAAAAAGAGATTATGCTCTCTTCAGTAGTTTATACTCCGTTTCATTTTTATGTTTAGCTATGTTGGCTCTGTTTGGGTGGCAGTATTGTTGGCCAATGTAAAAAGTCATCAGACTTGATAAAAGTTATATTTCAAAAAAAGGGGTTATATTTTAAGACAGTGGGCAATGTTGCTATCAAATTCAGTATTATTAAATAATTTTAAATCATTTTTAATTATTAATGATTTGACGCCATTAAAATTTAAGTAAATAATTATATTTGAATAGAGAGAAATCTATATTAATTAACGAAAATTGGAATTATTCTTTCTTGCTTCAAAAATACTTTATATGTGTTTGTACATGATTTATTTTTCGTTACTTGGTATTTTTTGAAATGACAGTTTTTATGAAGTTAAAATGCTAAAAATGTACACTAAGATATGTAAAACCAAAATTTTGTAAACGCCACAGAATGTAAGTAGTTGTTTTATGCTGGCATAGCATATAAATTCAGGATTGATTATTGGATTAACTTAATATTAAATCGGCCACAATTGACACATAACTTAATTTGTTCTGCATCAAGCATCACACTGTGCATTGCTTTGAGCCGCTGAAGACGTGGCGCAAGCCTGTCTGCCGAGGGCCATGAATAAGGATAAAATAAACAGTAAACAAAGCCCTGGTGGTGAGCGCGTTAGCGATCCGAAACGTCGCATTGTCGCGTGTGCGGACAGATGCGCGGTCCATCCACCATCCATAAATAATACAAACACGGCTGAAAAGACGCCTTTTCATCGTCGCCGAGTCCTCACGCTCGGCCGAATCCTAGGGGGTGCGGTTTTGATCGCCTCCTAACCGACCTCTAAAACCCATAAATATCCCACCGATTATTTATACGGGACTTTCTAGCATTTGCGGAGAAGGGTGCAGGCGAACGTCTCCTCCCTTTCATACGGCTGTCCCGGCTCGTGTGCACACACGACACAAAGGAGAATGTAAACTCGCCACTTCACGTTCCATAACGATACATTTTATTTCGCCCGAGCGGCAAGCGGCTGGGAAATATTTATCTTCAAATATTGCTAGAGCGCTAGTCAAACATAGGTACAACAGACATCTTGATGGAGTGGATGCGGGTTAAGAGCGAACAGTAATTGGATTGCATTTTTTTTATTATTGTTATAAATAATTCAATTTTTCAATACACTTTAGTAAATTATTTATCACTTATCGATCGCTTAATAAAAAAATCCAACCGAATTCGATTGTTTTACATCTATATTGTATGGGCTAGCAAGTCAAAAACTCAACATTAAATAGAGATTATTTTTATTTGTTTTTCTTTTGTATTGCATGTTGTTTTACTGTGTGTTTCTTTTGTTTGTTGTTTTGTTGTATATTTATTTGTATTGTTTTCTTTTACATTTTTTATTAGTTGATTTGTATTCAAATAATAAAAACGAATATTATCCGAAGTACGATGAAAGTTTCAAGTGGCCATCAGGTGTAATTAATAACGCAGAATTCCGCCCCTTCCGGGCCATAAATCCCGCACTATTATATAAAAGTTTGCGCATATGAAACCGTCCATCGCGTAATGGCCACAGCAGTGGCCCTCGAGGAACGCCGATATAATCGCCACTAAAAACTTCGCTTAATTACGACGACACATCCCGTGCACGGGGCCTATAAAAAGTCTATATGTATCCACTTACTTCTTCATCCTGTGCTTTACGGGTGAAGTTTACGCCTTCCCAGAGCTGCTCGGCTCCAACTACCGAAACGGTTAAATTTATGCGTCGAGTTGGTCTTTCTGGTTTACTTTGCACGGCGTAACTCGTGAAATTTAAACCTGAGATATACATTCGCTGTGGTATTAAGGGGCACACACGTGAATGTATGCAGCAATTTCGCGCCGATAACGCGAGGATTTATCATGCAGTAACGATATCGGAATAATAATGAACGTATTTAAGGGCTTTTCTGCTGACCTCGCTCATTCATCTTGTACAGTTTTGGCTCAGTTTCGGCATAAATTATGTAGCAAAATGTAGGTACCTTACAATTTTTATGATTTTCGACAGTTTGTATAAATCATCCATCAGGAAGAAAAGTGGCACTAGCCAAAAATGATTTTCAAGATTTCATACAGAATTCTTTTGAAAGTTTCTAGTTTGCTACAATTTTTTATTGAAATTTTATAAAAAAATCTGGTTTTCTAAAATTTCGCGGAAGAAGGACTCCCGTTGATCGATAGCCAGTTAAGAATAATATCTCTAAAAAAATACTTTAACTTTAAATTGCATAATTAAACAATTCATAATCGTTGCCATGGTGATCATTCAATAATGTATAATTTCTAATGTACTATCAGCACTATCTAATTAATTACCTAACTTGATAACTATCTAAGTAAACCTATTACTCTATTAATTTAATTATAACTATCAACAAATTCCTAAATAACTATAATATTAACTAATAAACATAATCACAATATACTTCAAGAATCAAATCCTAATAAGCATAAAATTTACATTCCTAATAACTTGCTTACCAAAAACGTTATCACTTTATCAGCATTCCTAATAATTCCGCATCCACCTCTGGAGATATCAAAGTGATTAGTAATGAAAATAACGAGAAAGTCAACGCAAATGACAGTACTTACAACTAAGATTCTAATGATGATGATGGCATGGAAAATACAGAACTACCTAAAAATGAAACTTGGCTAATCAAACTAGAAATAACGAAAGAAGCGAGAAATACTAGAAGGGTATATAATAGGGTATCTGGTGGCTAATGGAAAGAAAAAAAATTAAAAATCTAGGAGTATATAAACACCAAGTTTATTCAAGATGAAACACGGAATACTATCTGTTATTCATATTGAGCACTTGATACAATGATAAGAAATACTAGAAAGGTATATAATAGGGTATCTTATGGCTAATGGAAAGAAAAAATAGAAAAAAATAGGAGTATATAAACACCGAGCGTATTCAAGATGAAACACGGAAAACTATCTGTTATTCATAAGGGGCACTTGGTAATTGTACCAAGTTCTTCACAACTCCGTATCATTGGACAAGGGTTGTGAAGGACTTCAGAAGTTGTTTAAGTGTAGAAAAGAAAAAAAATCAAGTAGCAAAGTCGATGGTAAAAAACATAAAAATAGAGAACAAGATAGAGTACAGTGAATGCTTTTTAAGAAATTTAGATGAAACCAATAAATTTGTATCTTTAGCTATACTTCTATAAGTAAACTCCCCACTTGGTGTGCCCAGAGGTTTTACTTGATTCTAAAACATCATCTTGCTGGGCGTGGAATGCGATTAATATCATACAATTATAGAAAATAAGAGTAAACTTTCTCCATTTATCATCATCTGCTACAAAACAGGTGTCAGTTAGAACTTCAGCTAAAAATAAAAAATAAATTATGAGGTTACAAGAGGATTTTTTTTAATTTACAGATTTGATGTGCAAAGTTTTGCAAACGAATAAACTTGACAATAACCAAGAACAATTAGACACCTAAGTGGCTTCGTTTCACTAAAAAAATGGTTTTTCAGAATATAAGACTGCACTATATAATAATTTGAAATTCAAATTATTATGTAGTGCAGTCTTACACAGATAAGACCATCAAAATATCCAAGAAGATCAGGAACTTCCACGACCTTAAGCCTCGTTAACATTTGGAAAGTTTACTGGCGGAACGTACTTGCCGCCACTAAACTTACGATGTGTAAACAAGAAAAATGTCTTTCAAGAAAGAAACTAAACAAGAAAGTATGACTTTTTCTAGTTTACACATCGTAAGTTTACTGTCGGCAAGTACTTTCCGCCAGTAAACTTTCCAAATGTAAACGAGGCTTTACACGCAATTACTACCTATGCATACCATAGAAGAAAATGGAAAATCTTTTGGAATTATTAGATAAAATTGAACCAGATGCCAGAGATTTATACCGGAATCTGGCTACCAAAATATGACAGATTTAGAGTTTAGTATTACCTACTTACTTAGTATAATTATTTTTAATAAACTGTTTATTTTAAATATTGTTTTTAGTACCCTTATTACCCTTCAGTATTTATTATTATATTATTAAAATGTGTTTCAGTGGTTTTTACTATATGATATATATATAGTGATGGATATTACTATACCAATATTATAAGCTATTTTTGTTCTTTGGTATCGGCAATAACGGTATAAGTATATATGTCACCTTAATGGTTAACGCTAATTTTATTTTAGTGCACGAAGGACATACATCATTCTATTAACAGTGTATTTAGAAAAAAAAAATTATTCCAATGATATACCAATAAATATTAAAGGGTTACAAAAATATAATTTCACTTTCACTAGCAGGAACAAAATAAAAATGATAAGCAGGTGCACAAAAAGTTGTCTCCTGAAAAACTACATCTTTTTACTATCCCTAACAAATACAGTCACTACTACTACTACTATACTACTACTATTAATTGAATAATTTCAAAATGTTTGAATAAATATATGTGTCACTAAATATTAGATACATTTCAGAAATTACAAAAATGTTTTATGAAAATTTAATGAAAATTTCTAGAATGTGCCGTCAAATTACTTAAAATGTTTAAATTTCAGTTACACATCAAAAATATTAAATTGTGTGATCATAATGTGAACATTACCCAGAATTTCAGAAACTTAACATAGCAAAACGCATTCTGAAATTGAATAAAGTAAGAACCAAGAAAATTTATTTTTTCTAATTTGCATTATTAAAATGCTCATTATGTATATTGAATATCATCGTTAAAACTACACTTTAATCGAATGGGTGAATAAAATTTTTACATTTTCACTTTACTCACTATAGCCATTGACAACGTGAATAAAGTAAAAAAAATGGTAAATTCGCACTATCCTTGAAAATTTTATTTGTCACCTGAAAATGTCACACTTCACACAAATTCTTCAATTCTGATAACAAATTGGATAAAAACTTGTATGATACACGTAAATAAAGCAATTTTATTCACTATGGTATAAATAGCTATGAAGTTGCAGAAAAATCATTATTTTTCATCAATCAAGACAATTATTTTGATTGTCACATATACATACAAATAAATGCGTTCAGAATATTCAGTAAAATATGTTTCGGTGTGGTAATTACAAGAAATTGGCAAGAAGTTTATTTGGATATTAAAAATTTCTAAAATATGCAATCAAATTATCAAAAGCGAAGTTCGTTATATCAACGAATGTTACAAATTACAAAACTTTTTTATCAATTTAATTACTTAAATGTTTCAGAAAAGTCTACAAATAAAAAAATCGGAGTAGTCCACGAATTTAAAACAAAATGCATGGCACCACAAATCTGCAAAGATTGAAAACACAAACTAATATCAAACTTAGAAACTCAAATTCGATGCTGTTTTGTTTTTTTTATTTATAGATTCAAAGGACACAAAACTAGAGTAGAGTTATGCTGAGGCTGAAAATGAATAATTTACTGTTTTGAATTGTCCAAATTTACAGAATTAGAAACTTAGAACGAAATTACGTTATTCTAAGATTTTAGATGTGTATTAGAGGCACTTGATGGCAGAAACAACGTTTGTCCGTGACTAAAAGTTTTCATTAATAATTTAAAAATTAGTTATGTGCGACTTGAATTGTTTCTGAAATCAGTGATTCAATTGCATATGTAATGTTAGATTTGTATTTAGTACACCTGAAAACATTTCTCTTGAAAGTTTAACGAAGTTTCTGTATTAAATAAGTGAGAAAATCGACGATATAACTTTCTGCATTGACAAGTATTGATTAGAGTAGTAGTATGAACATTTATTCCTTATACAGGTACAGTCATGCTCACATAAATCTAGTACAAACAATTTGACATTACCATATAGAATTGCTATTGTAACCTAATTTCTTGTACTAGATTTATGTGAGCTTGACTGTACATATCTACAGCATACTTAATACATATATCTTAATAGAATATTGATGATAGATATATGATATATGATGTGATACATGATATATGGAATGGGCTATCGACATTCGTCTTTCGGCCCATGAACTGTTGTGAATGTGAACGATTGTCTGATATTAGTTCGTGAGTCACTGTCCTGATGGTTTGTCTGTCTTTCGTACGGTGTTTGGGAGGGATATTTGAATTTAGAAGTTTGGCTGATGTTACGGGTATGGATGAATGGTGTAATAGAGGGAAGGTTAGTTGCTTTGTGGGTGAATCTATTCAAGAGCTCTTCGTGTCTGAGGGACAGGGGAAGTTTTTGGGTGCGGTTATACAAAGCTTCGTTGTTAATATTGTGAAGAGGATTTCTGGGATTGCGGATTTTGGTGATAATGCGGAGGAATGCTCTTTCAGCAACATAAAGATGGTTGAGGGTTGATGGTTTGCAGACGAAGAGAAGGATTGAGCCGTAGTCAAGTAGTGGACAATGTAATGTTTTATAGATGAATGAAGCTGTTTTTGAGCTGATACCTTCATTTTTGTAGGTGAGAGATCTAAAAATTTTGCTCCAGTTTTAGCCTTCTGCTTCATCAATGCACAGTACTTTTTGAAGCTAATTTTACTGTCGACACGACTCCTGGCTGAAGAACCTGCGTGAGTGGTTCAGCTGTAACAGCACGGAGCTATTTAGAGCAGCGGTGAATAAGATAAGAATAGTTATGATGGTGTCCAACCTCCAGTAGAAGGACTGCAAGAAAAATGAGACGGGATTACATCCCCTTTCGAAGAAGAAAAAAAGTAAACAATTGTTTGCCAATATTTATTAACGATATTGTTACTCTCGTTTCCAAAAGTGCGTGAGAACATTCTAGACGGAATAATAATATAGTTTGTACGTTGTGCGTGCTCTAAATAAATTAAACTTCCAATTTTTGTATGACCTTAAAACAGCAATAAACATTAATAACAATTCGCTAAATACATTACTCTTGGGTGCAGCAAGTCTTCCTGAGGATGATTCATTGATTCCTGAGGATGATGCATTGTGGGCCAAGTTTCTAATGGCGTCCAGTAGGTTTCAAGTTAAGTTTGCATGCATCGAAGTTGGTTACTTGTACTCGCGGGCCCCCTCCTTGGGGCACGAGAGCTGGTACAGCAACTGCACCAGGGTTCTAGTGGGTCGTCCGGTCATGCGGTTCTTCCTGTAGTAAGGGTATACCTTGTCCTCGCAGATGAAGCCGGTTCCAGTGGTGTCGAAGTGGATCCAGTCGATGCACTTGGTGAACTGGTTGAGGAAGGCGGCGGCCAACGGGGAGTCCCCGTAACCCTTGCCCTGGTTATCAACGTCGTGGGAGAGGTAGTCTGTTACCTGTCTCTTGTAGTACTTCCACAGTGGGAGCCGCCATACCCTGTCGCCTGTGAGGATGCCGGCCTTTCTTGTTTGCGCCCACATGGTTTGGGAGTTGGTGTACACCCCGGTGGCACCAGATCCTAGTGCTGCGGCGTGTCCAGGGGTCAGACTTGCTACGTCGATTAGTAAGCGGGGTTTGTAGTGGTTTTGGGCGTAGACGAAGCAATCGGCCATGGCCACACGTCCCTCGTTGTCCGTATCGCTGATCCTGATGGATTTGCCGTTTAGGCCCATCACCACATCTCCGCACTTCATCGCCATACCGCTGATCATGTTCTCGCACAGTGGTATGACGCCAACGATGTTCGTTGGTAGGCTCAAGGCCGAAGCTGTGCGGATGGCGCCCACGATGACTGCTGCTCCACTTAAGTCGCCTCTGTACCTGGGCATGTTCTTGCACTTCTTGAGGCAAACGCCACCGGTGTCGAAGGTGATCCCCTTGCCGATGATCGCAATGGGCTTCTGACCCTCTTCCCCGCCGCAATAGTGGATGAGCAGTAAAATAGGGGGCTCGCAAGACCCTCGGGCTACCTCCAAAAATGCGTGCATCTTCCTGTGCTCTATGTAATCCCTGTCGCGCACCTCCACCTTGATCCCGCAGGGACACAGCTCGTTGACGACCTCCTGCGCGAACCTGAGGGGGGTCATAATGTTGGCCGGGACGTCGCACAGCCGCCTCGCCAAATTCTGCGACTCGGCCTTGTAAACCCCCCGCTGGAACGCGTCCGTATCACCACCATCAAACAGGTCCACCGTCGGTATCACCTTCCACCTCTTCGGGTTCTTGAACTCCTGGTACGTCCACAGGGCTAACACAGCACCCTCACCCGCCTGCTCGGGATACCCAAGACCCTCAACGAGCACGTGGCGCACCTTCTCCTTCTGCAGCATCCTGGCCCCGAGCCCGGCGGCTACCCTCGCGTTCTCCATCCCCTGGTGGACGGCCTCCAGCTCGTTATACCCCCGCCGCTTCTTCCCCAGGCCCACCAGCGCGATGGCCCAGAACTCGTCGTCGATGTTGTTGAACACCTTACCCTTGCCCTTCTTGAGCTTCATCTTCGAGCACTTCAGCATGTCCATCAGCTTACCGTGGAGCCGCTCGTTCATCTTGTGGGCGGCCTTCGTGAGCACCGGCTCATTATCCTCCCCCTGGTACACACCGAGGACGACGCCCTTGAGGTTCTTCCCATCCGGACATTTCTTACCGCACTTCCTAATTTGCTCGAAAACACCCCACCTCCTGAGCATCGAACTTTTCCGCAGCCAGAACATTTTGGGTACTTGCGTCTCGCAACGCCGCAGTCAACTTACAATTTAAATTTATACATAATATCCCCGAAACTGTTGAGGTATGGTGAGTTGTTCTCGACGTCAAAAATTTACATAAATAAAATTATCAATAGTTTCCAGAGCCCCTTTGATTAGCAACGAAACTCTCAAGTTTCGAGTTTACTCTGACTGAGCCATGGTATACGACAAATAATAACCCGAATGTTTTTACTCCAACACACTACAATGCAATGTATTCCGTGATTACAATTGTGCCACCGTTCTAACAAAAAACAGACCAACAATGTTCCCTTTTATGCCACTGTTTCTGGGGAATTTTTCAACACAAAATTGGCGCAACTTTTTAACCTCCCTAAAACTCAAATGTCGCTGTCAATGGAACATTAAATATTTCAGATTTCAAAGTTTGAAGTTTTGATAAATTTGTCAATAACTATATCAAACCTACTGAAAATTTTGCGTTGCAATCGAAATATATTGATGGGCAAAAGCACAACCATTATCCAAAGCAAGTCCATTGTTTTATTCAATTTTACATCTGCAGCATGAAGTGTTACCTCGGAGGTTGAACATTGAACCTCTAATTGAACATTGAACAACTAACCCCATGTTGAAGGAGTTGATGGTATAAGTGCAATGTTTCGAATTTACGAGGAAAGCATTTTGTGAAAGATCGGATTCTTATCTATTAGAATAAAAAGGATTCCAGAGGTTTTTTAATCATATAACAGTGTCTATTACCTAGTAGAAATGTTAAAACTAAAATAATGTTTATGATACAGCCCGAATTATAATTAACAGATACCTGAATACCATAAAAATTGGAGGAAGCCACAAATCGTCGGCTTAGTAGTACAAGGTTGCCTTCAATGGATGAGCGAAACCCGAATTCCAAGAAGAGCGATGGAATGGATACCAGAGTAGAGGAAAAAGAGAGGAAGACCAAGAAGGCAGTACTTATTTATAAGCGTTACAAAGTTGTTTGTTACTGCCAAGACCAAGAAGGCAGTATTTATTTAGAAGAGTTAGAAAGTTGTTTGTTACTGCGCAACACTAATTATGGGATATCAAAGTTGTATGTCTATTTTATGTTTTCCATTACTCAAACATTTTCAAAGCTCGACCTTTCAACTTATTGGATAGTTAAAATCGGAATATTTTGAACCTGGGATAAAATAATCTAATTGCAGTGCGCAATACATCACATTCTGCAATAGCCAAAGTATTTAAAATCCTTATTTTAATATTTACAAAATTTGCAAAAATTACGAAAAGTAAACTTGACGAAAATATAAATATAAATTGTTAATATAATATATAATTAATATAATATAATATAATATAATAACATAATATAAATGTATTGAACATATCAAAACTGCAAGAAGTCAGCGATAAGTGCCTCAATTTTCTGAATTTGTTATTAATTCATTTACTGGTGCATCTGAAACACTTAATGAAAATGTATTAAACAAATCACTGAAAATTTAGTCAATTTTCGGAAAGTCTATGTAAATTTCGAAAAAAGTATCATATTTCACAAGTGCAATCTTCAGAAAATTTTAATAATTAATTTGCTAGTGCATCTAAAACACTGAAACAGAAAATATCACAGAAAATATTAACAAATCGCAAAAATGTATGCAAAAACAAGTCGGAAAAGCCGGGGGCCGATAGCCTAATGAAAATCGGTATCTCTCTCTGTATGCAAATCGCAGAAAATTTGTAAAAAAATGCGGAAATTATATTAAAAACATCAAATTTTGCAAGTAAAAAGTCTACAACAGTGCAAGTGGACCAGAACATTCTGAAAAGTTCATCAATTTTCTGAAAATTGTATAAATTAATATTCTAATACATTCGAAACATTTAATGAAAATGCACTAAAAATAAATTACAGAAAATTTATTCAAATTTGACGAAATTATGTAAATTACAAAAAAATGAAACTACATTAAAACAAATCACTGAAAGTATCTTATTTTTTACAAGTTTAATCTTCAGAAAATGTTGCAAGTGCATCTAAACTACTGCAAATGTATGCAAATCGCAGAAAATTATATAAATTGCAGAAATGTATTATAAATATCAAATTTTGAAAATAGAAAGTCTATAACTGTACAAGTCTACAAGAAGTTTCTAAAAAGTTCATACATTTTCTGAAAATTTGATGAATTAATTTATCTGAAACATTTAACCAAAATGCAATAAAAATAAAATACTGAAAATTTATTCAAATTTAAGAAACTTATGTAAATTACAAAAATGAAACTATATTAAAACAAACCACTGAAAATTTATTCACATTCCAGAAAATCTATGTAAATTACGAAATAATCACTGAAAGTATCATATTTTTTACAGATATAATCTTAAGAAAATGTTGCTAGTGCATCTTAACTACTGAGACTGAAAATATAGCAGGAACTATCAAAGAATCGCAGAAAGTGTTTTCAAATCGCTGTAAATTATAAAATAATCACTGAAAGTATCATATTTTTACAAGTAAAATTTTCACAAAATGTTGTTAGTGCTTCTAAACAATTGAGACTGAAAATATAGCAGAAACTATCAAAGAATCCCAGAAAACAGAGACCACAGAACCGTAGAAAATGTATGCAAATCGCAGAAAATTATATAAATTGTTGAAAATGTATTGAAAATCTCAAATTTTGCAAGTAGAATGTCTACGACAATCTTATAAGTCTACCAGAAGTCTCTGAAAAGTGCCTCAATTTTCTGAATATGTACAATACAACGAAATTATCAGCAAGTTTTATGGCGATTAGAAAAATTCAAAAAAATGCCATCAAACTATCAAGAGAGTTAAAACGTCCAGAGTAAAGACCACAAAAATACTTATTAAACTATCAGAATGTTCATTAATTGTGAAAATTCTAACGACCAATATTAGTAATAATGAAATTTGCCTGTAAATATTAAATAGTAGGTATAAATATTTGAAAATTTTGTCAATATTTTAAAAATCATCGAAAATTGATTTTTCAAGTACTATTTTCATGTATTTTTTTAAATAATGGCGGTATCAAATATGAATCCATTAAAAAATAAGAAACAGCATTTATTGAACAAATTTGGTTAAAAAAATTATAGAAAAACTATAAAAATTACACGAAAACAGAGGCGATTTTAAAAAAGTAGCAGCCATATTCATAGTGATCTTAGCGTCTAAACCTTAGTACATACTAAAAACGTTTAGAAATTACATCACTGAATGGTATATCTGCAAGATAAATCACATTCTGATTAACTTTTATTAGTAGCTTCTAAGATTTAGTAGCTACTAGAGTCGTCTATGCATACAGACGTAGATGTTTTATACTAGATGTTTCAGAAAAGTTTCTAAATTTTTGCAAATAGACCAGTACATTGTGAAAACTTTAACAAAACTGCAGGGATGAATAAAGGAACAAGAGAACGATAAAATTGCAAAAAAAATAATTGTACTTAATACCAAACAAATTTACATAGGTATTTTTTTTTTTTTTTTTTTATTTTTTATGATTGGCTTTTTCGGGCTACTCAACCCATCCGCCACTTTACTTATTACAATTGGGAAAGACAAGGGACACTGACTTCACCTTACGAGGCCTATCGTAAGGACTTGTTTAACACAAACAACAATACGGCCGCTGGAAAAAGGGTTAACCCACATAGGACTGCTCACATAGGATTCTTAATAGCTAATACTTAATTAAATTATAATGCGGCATTCTTCTAAGAACACGCATATTGCCATATTGATCTCTGAATAATTGCCAGAGAGGAGATGAACCAGATTGCATGGACGTTTGATACCTAGATTTGCCAATTTCTCGAAAAATGCACAGCGCTCTTCCTCGTACCTCGGACATCCAAACAAAAGGTGATTGAGGTTCCCCTCATCAGTGCCACATTCACACTCAGGTGAGTCGATAATACCTAATCTGAACAGGTGCGATGGACATCTGCAATGCCCAATTCGCAGTCTAACTACCATCGTGTGATGCGCTCGAGATATTTTGACGTTCTTGGAGCAAGGCTTGTGCTTAATATGAGGTTGTATCCTAGCATACTGCGTTTGTTTTAGGGCACACCGCTTCCTCCAGCGGACATCCCATTCATCCCTCAAAATTCTATGTTTTAACAAGTTAATTGCATCTTTCGACGGCATCTCGTTTATTGGGGCTCCCCCTGCGTAAGCAGCTTCTTTTGCTGCCTTGTCCACTAATTCGTTGCCATTTATGCCCGTGTGAGCTTTGATCCACGCAAAAACGATCGTTTTTCCTTGTTTCCGTGACTCCGCTGACAGGTTCCATATCCTCTGAATGCTTTCATGCGCTCGAGACGGGTGTTTCCTATTGCTGATGGATTTTAATACGCTTTGTGAATCACTCATGATAACAAATTTAGTTCCCTCAATTCCTAATATATACCTCATAGCTTCCTCTATTCCCCTAGCCTCCGCTGAGAATATGCTAAGGTGCTTGTTCAGGGAAAACTGTCTTGTCTTATTGTTCGTATTATCCAAGAACGCACAGCCGCATCCATCTTTGTATTTGGAGGCATCCGTGTATATTGCTCTATGTTCACTTAAAGCCTCCAGCAGATTGTTATGAATCTTTATATTAACTGCGACCGATACACTGTATACGGGGGTAATTACTGCAGGACGACGTAATAGATCCGCGAAGTTGTCCGGTTCAACTTGGACCGCCTTGTACAATTCCTCTCGAATCGATGCGGTGGTGATAAAGGCTTCCGCCAAAGGAGGAGAATTTCTTTTTCGCCAGTACTGGTTTTGGAGGTTTTCGAGAGTTATTTCATGCGTTTTCTTTAGCATCTCCTCGTTGTTTCTTGTAGACCATTGTATACAGGTTTTGCAAGCCAGAAACCTTCTTCTGAGGTCCAGCGGTGGCTCCTCAGCTTCAACGTGCAGGGCATCAGTAGGCGTGGAGCCCATTGCTCCCAGACATATTCTAAGTGCCTTATTTTGGATTCTTTCCAGTGCTTTCAGCTGATTTAAACTTGCCGAGCCATACACAGAGGAACCGTAGTCTAGATGGGCTCGTATACAGGCCCTATAAAACATTTTTGCTACAAATAGGTCTGCGCCCCACCCCTTTTTTGAGATAACCCGCAACAGGTTTATATACTTCTCGCATTTGCTTGCTAAGTGTTGAATGTGATTGGTCCATTTTAATTTGTTATCAATGACAAACCCCAGATATTTGATGTTTTGTCGCACGGATATTTTCATGCCTCCCAGTGATATACTATCTACTGGACTATCCCGACGTCGCGAAAAGAATAATGCAGAGCATTTATCTAACGATAGTTCGAGACCGTTCATTCTCACCCAGACATTTACCTGCTCCATGATCATGGATAGTCTCCTCACAGTTGTCTCTAGCGATGTGCTGGACACGTATACTGCGAAATCGTCTGCAAATTGAATTGAGCTTGTGTAACCACTGAAGAGCTTATGGAAGTCTGCGGTATATATATTGAATAGCAGTGGACTTAGCACCGAACCCTGCGGAATTCCTACCGACACTGTCCGCGGACCCACCATCTCCCGATTGGTGGCTCGTGCGTGAATGGATCTCTCTCGGAAAATGCTGGTAATAGCCCTTGCAGTTTTGGCAGGTAATTTCAATTTGATCAGTTTAGCCTCCAGAATCTCAAGGTTTACGTTATTATACGCGCTTCTAATATCAAGGAAGATGCAACCTAAGTATGCATTTTTAGAGAAGGAAATTTGAACATCCATCGCTAAATGAGATACTGCCTCAACTGTACCCCTGGCTCGGCGATATCCGTACTGGTTGTTGGGGAGGATAGAGTTTTTTTCCACCCAGTATTCAAGCCTGGCCTTTATCATGCGCTCATACACTTTCGTGAAGCAGGAAAGCAGCGAAATCGGTCTAAAGGAAGGTTTTTGATCCATGTTAAGATTAGGTTTCGGAATAGGAACTATTAAAATTTGTTTTAATGAACCGATAACTACTCCATTTACCCATAATTCATTATAGATTGTTAGCAGGACTTCTTTAACATTGTCTGGGAGGTGCTTTATGAAAGCAAAATCTACATCATCCAGTCCTGGAGTACTGGACTTTTTGTCTGCTAATGTGTTCTCTAATTCTTCCCTTATAAACGGGTCCGCCATAAATTTATCAGTACAATGCTTTTGATTAGCCGGAAGGGGAGTTACCTCGTTGGACACAAAAGCCGGTGCTAGCGAGTCTATTATTTCCTCCAGATCCGTCGCTGAGGTTACTGAGCCCGGCTGATTGGCCCTTCTAATTTTTTTTATTTTGGACCATATTTCGCTTAGGGGGGTATCCTTATTCAAGTTGTTTATAAACCCTCTCCAGCTCTCTCTTTTCTTGGATTTGAGAATTTTTTTCGAATACGCGGAGGCTTCTTGCCATTTGATATAATTATCTAGTATCGGGTCTCGTTTATACTGCTTAACCATGGCTTTTCGTTCCATTATTATTTTAGTACACTCCTCATCCCACCAAACTGGTGGCGGTTTCGCTGAGGTAATCACCGGCTTCTTGATTTTGAATGTTTCGTCGGCTGCCTGGTGAATACACGTTATAATATGTTCCAGCTTAGCCTCCGCGCTCCACATGGTAAGGTTATTCGCATCTCCAAATATCCTGCCAACTGCTCTGTTAAAGTCGAGCATATTTTCTGGGAGTATTTTCCATCTTCTAGACGGAAAGATAATTTGATTCGCGATACTATATTCTCCGGATCTAATCACAATAGGGAAGTGATCAGAGCTGTACGAATCTTCCAAGATGTTCCACTCTAATTTTATAGCTAGCTCTGGGTCAACAAGCGTCAGATCAAGTGCCGAAGCTCTCTCGGTTGGTCTATTTATTCGCGTGGATCTGCCATCGTTTAAACAGATCAAGCCTAATTCATCTATTACCTTTAAAATAATATTCCCCGCATTTTCGGTCTTCTCTGAGCCAAATACTCTATTGTGAGCATTAAAATCTCCGCATATAATACTGGGTGCTGACATTTGGGAAAAAAGATTAGTGTAATCTTCACAACTAACTCTTGACTGAGGAGGCCGGTAGAAGCTAGCTATTGAAAAACCCAATTGTGGCAGGAATACTCCACAGATATTAATGCGTTCCGGCAAATTAGTGAAGGTTACTTGCGAAAATTTTATTGTTTTGTGGATTAGCACAGCTGTCCCGCCATACCCATCCTCTCTGTCATTTCTAACTATTTTGTAATTTTTAATTTTGAATTGGGCTGATATATTCAGCCAAGTTTCGCAAATGAGTGCAATGTCTATCTTGTATTCGTGTAATAGCATCTCCAGATTCTCCCTTTTTGACATGATGGATTGTACATTCCACTGCAATATGTGTAAGTTGTGATTTATTGTCTCCATTATTCGAAGGATTCGAAGCCCATAATGTCTGACATTTGATCTGACATTTGTGATGAGGTGGAGCTGATGTCATCCAGAGACATAGTCTCCCCTAATTCCTTCTTAATTTTCGCAATTATTCGCTTAATGCGGCTCTTAAGATTGTTGGTTTTAACAATTCGAACAGCCATAATCAGCACTTCCACCAAAGAACTTAAATCTGCAGAGTATTCCCTCGCAATGTCTGCAACGTTTTGTTTGCCTTTGCATCTCGCTATCAGTTCACAGAGATCTTCATATGTAATAACCTCTATCTTTTCTTCAAAGACTGGAGCGACTTCTGCTAAGTATGGATCACTCAAGTTTTCGGTTTTTTTTTTCTTCTGCTTCTGTTTTAGTGTTTTTAATATATCCTCTTCTGCCTCAGATCCCTTGTGTACTGAATCTGAGGTCGATGAGGGGGCCGCTCTTTTCTTAGTTTCTGAGACTCCTGGATTTGTGATATTTATCATGTCTCCTTTATTCTCGGCTGCTGCATGAACATAACAGTTAGTTACCGTCTGTAGGGGGGTGTGAGCTCTGAAACCAGTACCCCCTCCCCTACTAGTTTCTCCTTGTTCACTAATTTGAATGATACTTCCTGGGGTGTCCTCTACTGCCTGGACATACGCAAGATCTTCTGAATTATCCGAAGGTTTTTCTCTGATGTCTCCGTGTTCTTTTGGGCCATTGCTGCACTTGCTCGCAATATGTCCAGTCCTCTTGCATACAAAACACCGAATCTCATCAGTGGTGAGAAAAATTCTGAACATATTGCTCTTATGACTAATGAGGATTGACTCAGACAGTTTATCCATTTCTTCTAAAACAACATATACTTGTCTTCTAAAACTAAGAACATGCCGGTATTCCTGGGTGTTCAGCCCTGCGCTAATGAAGCTAATACGCGAAACCGTTTTAAGTCCAGCCCTTCTTAATGCGCCTTCCACCACATCATGTGGAAGACAAGGGGAAACATTTGATAGAATAATTCTTTTCGCCGGTGAAACTAATCTACGAGCTGGAATGAATGAATCATCCAGCTTAATGCCACCAGCCTTGCTCATAAACTCTTCTACCACATATTTGGTAGACAAGTAGATGCATATACGGTTATTAGAAATGCGCGAAGCGAAGATGATGTTTTTAGGCCCAATGATTGTGCCTACAGCCGTGATATAATCGTTTTTTTGACAGTTTGCAATAGCGTCAAGCACTATTGCCTGTTCCCTCTCCGGGAATGTAAAACTCGGTGTGTAGCTTTTATCTTTAACTACGGACGCAAAGGACTGAGGGACTTCAGTCCCCGATGGTTCGTTTGTTTGAACATTTGAATCGACGTTGATATACGATCCTCCAGCTACAGAGGACGCGGGATTCCTTTGGCTCTGTCCGCCATCAACGGCAGACTCACCGTCTCGCAAGCGGGAATCCATTATAATACGCAGCTTGATATATCGCTCACCGCTGCTCTGGCTCCAATGATCCCCACCTGCACAGCCCGTGCGACCGCGCGCGGGGGGAGAGCTGCTGTCCCCTCACCTGCGTGAACGCAGGACGAGGGGAAATTGATTTAATTAGCGATTACAACCTTATAGAGACTAGCACTTATCTTTGCTGGATACAGATGATAACGATGATGTAACTCTGCCCTTGCTTCCACTTTGATTCTCCTTATTTTCTTCGTATTGACTGAACAAAATAAATTCACCATTAACACGTGTATTTGCCACGAGTGCTGTGATACATGTGTTACATAGGTATCTATTAATATACTTACTAAACTTCCATCAATTTTATTAAAATAATTAATGACTTTGATTAATGACACAGCATATCATAACGATTTTTTAAATTGCCAGAAAGTTTGTAATCAAAATATACAATCAAAATATCAATAAAGGCGACAAACGTTTAACAAAAAAATCGAAAGTATCAAAATGTTCTGTCAGCCATTATTATATTCAGAAAATCTAATTTTTGTAATGTTCTAAATTCACTATAACAACAGTAAGAATATTCCTCAATTTTTAAAACAGTTCAACCAAACTTATATAAAATATAATCTAACAAGAACAAAAATGAAACTGCAAACAGTCTTGCATTTAGAAATCTCAGATAAAATGTTTAGTTTAAAAAATTATTTATTTGTAATTGCGTAAAATATCAATTATCCAGAATTTTATTGCTACTTCTAGAAAAGGTGCTAAAAATATTTTATTTTGTTTAGTGTAAAACTTCAAAAACTAAACGAAAGCATTATAAAACAGAAGAAAACATAATAATATAGTGGCCAACTTTATTAAAAATCTCATCGTATCTATCTTGTACATATTTTACTTGTATCACATTTGTTTTCAAGAATGGAGGACTGTACTATAGTTTACAAATTGAATTCTTTGAAAATTTAATGTTGTTATTACAGTAGTATTATGGCAAAACATGGTATCTGCCATTTTTCTTATTTTACTGGAGAAGCAAAAACAGTTTTGTATTTATAATTGTGAATTAGATTAGCATGTATCATTGCCATAGTTATTTATAATACAAGGGTACAATAGAACACTAAACCCTTCGATAAACTTAAAGTATACTTTTTTTGTGCAGATTTAATTCCGAAAAGTGCATTTTGAAAAAAGGCAGATGGCATGTTTTGCCCTAACACTACTGATTAAATGAAAGGCCTATTCATAAGTTTCTAAAAGGCTCCTATCCTAGATCTGTATATATCGTGGTTTTCTAGTAAATTACATTTGAGATTTTGGAGGATAGTTAATTTTGGCGATTTTTGGCAATTTTGAAAATACATTATCTTAAACACGGGTGGAAAGAAAAAAAAATATTTTTTATTTATTTCGTGGCAAGGTACCTACCAGTGTACCAGAATTTAAACTACGACATTAAGAGAAAAGCATTGGTTGATTTGATATCGAATATTGAATATAGAAATATGGAAAATGTGAAACCCTATAGAAAAGATTTTAAAATGTAAATGCTCTGTTAACAACTTATTATTTAATTATTAATTAGTTTAATTATTTATGTTTTTACATATTACGAGTATTTATGTTTTTTATTAAATGTTATTTTAATTTTTATTATTTAGTACCTCGATATATTTTACATGTTAGTAGATACATATTCATTGCTGATACTAATACTGGTTATATATTTAATTTCACTCAATTTTGTGTATTCCTCATAAATTTGAAATTTCCAGATGTTTCGACACAAGTTTCGTTCACATACAGTTTCGTAACATACTTGACAAAAAAATGCAGTAATACTGTTTCTGCTGTTCTTAACTCTGATCACTTAAATAAAACAATCCTTAAGACCGCTCGTATTCAATTACACGGTATTTTGTCTATTCCTCGCATGAGCTAAAACGGCGAAGAGATCACGTAATCTAGCAGTTTGTTACTTCTGATGGAAACGTCAGGTCGGGAATTGGGTAACGTACAATTATAGGATTTGGTTAATGACCCGTGAGCTCGACTCCTCTATTTTTTAACTTTGCGGTTGTACGGCCCCGTTTTTGCGGCACGATATACACCGAGGGCAAGAACATAAACGGGGATTGTATCTCGCCCGAATCAGCCTATCAAATTTGCATACTTATCAATAAATTCCGGCGCCGTAAATTTCGCTCCTATACAAATTCAAATAAGCTGAAACGATTCATTGCCAGCCCTGATAACAATGGCGTTATTTATCGTATCTGATGACACAATCATTTTCTGGCTGATTTTAATATAAACATTGGTAATTGCACGTGAAATTGCCACTTTTAAATGACGGGACAATTATTTGATTTATATTGTACCGAGCAAGTTTAAATCTTCTTAATGCACTCTCTGATAAATTACGTAAACCCATTACAGGCATAAATCAATTGTTGAGGGTCTCCAGATTATCTACGTAATTGATTGGTTTGTGCTTCAATAACTATAATTGAAATTTCACCAAGTTATTAATTTAAAATATTTATTTCAAACTTAAATTATTTTAAATTATTTTTTATAAATTAACAAAATTTAATAAAATAAAATAAAAATAACTTTACCAGTAAGTACAAAATAATAATACCTTAAATTTCTCCAAGTATTTGTAAAAGTAAAAGTGGAAGACCTCCAGAATAACATACATTAATGCAAGAGCTCCAGAATAACATACATTAATTAACAGAGTTTAAGATAATTACTGTTATTAACTTTACAATAACAATAAAGTTTGTGCTAAATTTGTGCCTTGCAAATATATATTTTCGTGCAATAATACATGTTACAGTAAAAACATGTATTTACTGTTTATGCAAACGGCAGCTAATTTCAAGCGAAATGTAAATTGAAAGCTTCTTTGCGCCGAGAGCCTTATGAAACGTAAAGTGGCTGTGATATTATATGCTGAAAGTCGTCATTTATGATATTACTTGTTGTGCTTCTTCAAAGTTTTCTCATTTAATGTACACGTATTAACTTTCTACACATTAGTTATAACTTAAAAATAGGTCTGCAAAGAAAATGTGTGCTTTATAAATTATTAATGAATAGAATTACTGTGCATATTTTTTTTAATAATAATTAATAATTATGTATAGAGCTACTTTAAAGGTTATTTAAAGTTCATGTGTTTATGTTTTTTATGAGAATTCCTGAAAATTTCCTAAAATTATACAATAATTAAAGTATTTGTTCACGATTTTTGGCAATTCGTGCATAATTAATGAAGCACCATTAACGATTATATTTATACATTTTGAAGAAAACTTTCCAAGGAGGCTAAAACTTTCAGCTGTTTCCTACACTAGAAACAATTTTTAGAAAAAATTATGAACTCTATTGCAACATTATAACGTAATTTTAAATTATGCAATTTGAAATGTTCAGCAATGAATTTTGCTAAACAAAAAATGGTATACACTCAATAATTAAATGAAATGCAGTTGAAAACACTTGTATATGCTTAGTTAAAAAAAATTATGTTTTTTAAAAATTAAGGAAGTACAAGTTTTTTTTAATTGAATTGACATAACATTAATATGAGAAATATAAGAAATGAAATGAAATGGTTTTTGCCTTTTTCTCTAAATAATATTTAGGAAATTTTGAAAATTTTGAAATTACTGTCGCGGTCAAAAAAAGTGGGACAAGTCTTGTAGTGAATTTATCTAAAATTGAGCTGTGTAATCAAGTCATTCGTCTCTGCAAAGGAAAATTACGTGACATGTCATTGCCGTTGTGACGTAAATTCCTTCATGTTACTTAATAAAAAGGCACATTTTGGAATGGCCCCTCAAGTTAATGCTTTTAATATAGCTAGAACAATAGAGAAATTGAAAATGGATGGTCTATATGGCAAGTTGCACAATTTTTTGACATCTTCAGCTAAACCAAATTCACACTAGGCAAAAAACATGTCCCACTTTTTTATGGCCGCGACCGTACCTGCTTGCAAACAGACAAATCAGACAAGGTGTCATTTCTTCAAAGACCAAATGTAGCTTTTGAATTCCGTTTGTAATTCCGTAACTATTATCTCCTAGAAAAGTTGTACACATCAGTGAACTTCTGCTAGTCCCTCTGCCCATTTGCAATTCATCCAGGGCTGTTAAGCGCCTTCGTGAGAAGAGAAATATTCAAAGTCGCCCTCGTCGCCTCGCACACAAGCCCTCAAACAATGCGCCCGTCGGCCCAGGGGCGCGTCGGGGAACCAATTAAAGGCGCACCCCGTTTGACGCCCCTAGCTGCCCCCGTCGGACACATTCCATCCCCTATGGGAGCCACCCCAACCACATTAACAAGATTTCCTGGTCGGATGGAAAAATTAGAATGGGCCCTGCCACGTCGCAAACACATGACCACGCACCAAACCGGCGGCCATTTTATGTGCACGGGGCTCGTTTGTTTGTCTTGGGGGAGAGGGATGAGTGTGCGAATTGTTGCGAATGGGGTGCATCAAACGGACGACGAAATAACTTGGGAAATCCATGCAGGAAGTTTTTTTATAACTAATTTCAAAAGCTACGAGGAAATGTAATACAAGTTAAGTAAATTCTCATTAACGTTTGATCCCCAGCCTGTAATTACAGCCGCAGTAAATAAATGGTAATTATTTTTTTACGGGTTATACAAAAAAAAAACGTATCACGTACCTACACTGCTCCCAGATATTAACGCATAATTCTAAATATACCGTTTTTTTGTACGAATTTTGACATAGGTTACTTTGTTTTTGGCAAAAAAGCAAAGTAACAACTTTGGTTTTGGTTCAACAAATATGATTTATGGTTGGCAAAAACATATGATTTGCATATTAACGCATAATTCTAAAGATACCGTTTTTTTGTGCGAATTTTGACATTGGTTACTTTGCTTTTAGCAAAAACCTATGAACTACTTTTTGGCAAAAACGTATGATTTTCATATATTCTCTACAAATTTTTAAAATTAATGCCCAGCACATAAATGATGCGAATTGTGCTAACGCGACTGTACTGGGCAATTTATCAGGTATTACATTTGCTACTCCGAAGTGCTTCAACCATAATCTGGTGAATTTGCAGATGAATCAAATAAATTGCTATAAAAATCCCAAAATTCGTTACAATTCAATATAAAATTTATGAAAAATCTATTAAAAAAAGTAACTAAATATCACTGAAATTCCTAACAATTTGATAGGAACTCAGTATTAAAAAATATTCAAGAAAACGTGATAAATCTTGAAGCAATGTAAGTTGTGTATATTAACATGTGTCACGATCTTCAAGCATTATTATAATAGTCTATTATACAACGAGCGGATAATGATGGCTAATCACGAGAATAACAGTTTCACTGTATGCGATATATTGCTCGAGTACCTGGTTTAAATAACGTAAGGCGAAATTTTAATTGTTTTAAAGCTACAAATTACAAAAGCTCAGGTAACATTTCGATAGTGTATAATAATATTATACAGGGGTTCAAGATAAGGATCAACAGCATGAGGATCTCGAAAACCGTAAAAGTTACAAGGGCGGTTAAATTACATAAAAGTTGCGCAATTTAGTGGTCAGTAATATTCTGTTGAGAAAACCAGAAATTTCCGCTTACTTCCAGAGATATTCCAACAAATCCGAATTCTTGCTATTTCGTTTTTATTTTTTTCTGAAATTATTTGAAAAGGTATGAAAAACAAAAGCCATTTTTTTCTCTTGTAACCTCGTGGTATTTTTGAATATTCGTGAAGTGAAAACTACTGCTATCAAGTTTGTTAATAGAAAAATTTAGGTCGTCATTTAAAAACGTATGGATGACGTCATTTACAAAAAGTGATGCGTCAAAAAAAATGAATACCGGCATATTGTCGCAATTAATTTGCTGTCAAACTTTTATTAGTAACTATTTTTCTAAAAATAACGATAAAAGCTCCAGAGAAGGAACATCCTTATACTTTTTTACTCACCCTGTATATTAAATATTACCACATAAAAGTAAAGGTTGAAACAATCTTAATAATAATAGGTAATAATAGGTTGATAATTTAAATTTTAATATATACTTATATTACTATATACTGTAATATAAAAATATTAAATATAAGTCCTCAAATTCACTGAATTTTCTTTCAAATCGATGTAAACGTTTAGAAAATTTGAATATTTTATTGAAAAATTCTGAAATACTATAATATACTATAAAATAAAATACTATAACACGCGAAAAATTGTGAATTGTGAATTGTGAAAAAAGCACAAAACACTCGAAAGATTGTGAATTTCTAAAATATCCATATAAAAAATTACTGCATAAAATAAGAACTCGTACGAGGTACATTTATGAAAATTTACAAATTTGAGAATTACTAAATGGATTCAATAAACTGCTATAAATATGCCTAAATTTGTGACACAATACAAACTTTATGAAAAATCTGTTAGACAAAATAACCAAAAACCACTTAAATTCCTGACAATTGGGAGGTTGACAAAATGTAAAAAAATGATTTAAAATCAGCAGAAATTTCCATCATGCATCAAAATTTTCACTCTTAGCAATTATATTCCATATTAAATTCCAATATCTTTTAACCATTACTTTAATGCTTTAATTATAGTTATCATTTTTGATTGCAAAGCTTTGTCTATTTTATCAACTTCTTGCAATATCAAATTGCATGTACCTATAGATAATTATAATAATAATGATAATAAAGACATGACAATAAATAACACAACAAAACAACATAAATAACAATGCAAAGATAAAGTACTTAAGAAATTAAATTTTGTTTGTTTCAATATGATTTTAATTTCAGCGTATTGAAATGATTTCTCAGTTTTTAAATCAATTAATAGGTCATAAAAAATCATAAAAATTACTAAAAAAATGCAAAATTTCCGATATACAGTATGTCCCCGGATTGAGTTTACAAGAGGGATTTTTTTTAATAATTACTTTTAAGTAAAAATGTTATAGGAATTAAAATTCCTGCTTGGTCTGAAACTACCATTTCAAAATTAAAACATTGATTGATTTATACAGGGTGTTGGCATAATTATGAAAAATAACATCGTTTAAACAATCCCCCACCCCCAGTTTCTTCACACAATTCAAGCCTAGTATAGAACTCCTGAAGACTGTTTTATATTTCTTCAATAGTTTTTAATGCAAATGCCTCTCGTAGCCGAATTATTAAAAATTCAGTATCATTTTCTGCATTTGGGGGATTGTTAGAATGATTTTATTTTTCTTTAATGCTGTTAAATGTAATTTTAAATTCCTTTGGCAAATAGTAAATAAATAAGTGTCAAAATAAGATTTAAAAAAATTGATTTTACCAACACCCTGTATAAATAAATCAAAGTTACAATAACTGAACAGGTAGTTTAAGACCCAGCAGGAACTATAATTCCTATATTATTTTTACTTTAAAGTAAAAATTAAAATAATATCCCTCTTGTAAACTCAATCCGGGGACATACTGTAAATATCATAAAATTTCATTGTCAGCTGTTATAGTTTTATATATATAAGTATATGTATGAGTTATATGCGTTCATTTGTATTGTAATTTTCAGTGAAATTTAAAGTTTTATCTGGAAATTATATAATTTAAAATTTTTATTCAATAGTTCATTGCCAATTATAAAATTCACATTGTTGCAGTTGCATTGTTGTAAAACACTGCAAATTGCAAATTTGTAAATTTTCATTGTAAATTACAAATTTGCAATAAAAATTCTGAACCCTTTATTACACATTGAAAAAAATCAGTGAGAATTATGAAGTTTGTCCAAAATCATGCAGCTGACACTGAGTACAATTTATTGAGAAAATTGCAATGCTATCGTGCTCACTAAATTTTCTAAGTTTTCATTAGAAATTGTAATTTTTTAATTTTACTTAATATTAGGTTCAGCAATTTTATATAGCAATGTCAAATTGTTTGTACTAGATTTATGTGAGTATTACTGTCTGTACCTATTGGATATTATGTAATTTAAACTTTTTATTCAATATTTCAGTGACAGTTGTAAAATTCACACTGCAAATTACAAATTTGTAAATTATCCCTGCAAATATCAAATTTTCAATGAACATTGTGAAGTTTTCATTACTCATTAAAAAAAATCACTGAAGTTTGAACTGAAAAATGTAAAAATTTGATATTAAGTTATTTTATTTTTATTTTTATTTATTTGGCTATGACGTTTTATGTGTTCATTGAATTCATAAAATTTTCAATGAAAATTGTAAAAGTTTGATTACACATTAAAATGAAATATATGAAATTTGAACTGTAATCTGCTAAATTCTATTATCAAATGTTCTCCAAAATTTGTGGCAATTCAACTAGAAATTTACAGAGGTCCACGGTGGCCAGAGGTTAGCTCACTTGCCTCTCGTGCTAAAGGTCGCAGGTTCGAACCCCGTGGGCTCGAAAATTGTTATTCAACGATCGAAATTCCCAAAGTGTCAAGTATTTCTCAAGTATTTTAAAAGAGGGGAAGGTGGGGGAAAGAGGGATGTGCTTTTAGAGGGGAACTGAAGCAGGCGATCCCGTGTACTGTTAAGTTGTACGTGCACATTAAAGCACCCGATATGAACGAAGCGAAATTTATAACAAGGCGAAATTTCCAATTGAGGTGCATCGCTCCTTTTGCTACGGTATTTAGCTATAGCAGCAGAAATATGCCGTCGTGCTTCTTATTCGCCTGCAGCGAATAATCCACACCAATACTTCAAGAAATTTGATGTTTTCTTGATTTTGTTTAAACGGTTAATGCGCTAATATTTTTGAATTTTCCTAAAGATTTTCAAATTTGAGGAAACTACTGAAATATTTTTGAATCTTTGAGAACCACGAGAATTGGCGTTAATGTTTTGAAGTTCTTTTGAACCTCATTAGGTAAAAAAAAATAAGATACTTGGAGGTTGTAATGTACAGAAGTTACATTGTAACATTTTCCTGGTTTCATGTATGAAAATACCACAATCATGTATGTATTTATAACAAGGCAAAATTTCCAATTGTGGTGCATCGCTCCTTTTGCGGCGGTATTTAGCTATAGCAGCAGAAATATACCGTCGTTAAATAAAATAAATTATTTAAAAAAAATAGAAATACATTGAAAAACGACTAAAACTAAGTAAACCTAAATTTTCTAATACAGCAAGTATATGGAAACACTATGGAAATTTAACGAAATCACTGAAATTCCTGACAAATGGGGGAAAATTAAAAATATATATATTATCATGTAACTTGAAATAGCATTCGTTTTTAATCTTGTTTTAAGTAAATAGGTTATGTAAAATTTTATTCTCTACAATCAATTATCGAAGTTCCAAAAGTTATTCATATAGATTTCTATTTGTAATGAAATTATCGTATAAAATTTCGAAATCTAGATTTTTTCGGAAATATTAATTTTTATGTCTTCTTTTTCGGAAATTGTTGTTTTCGAGGTGGTATCTGTGTGCCTAACGGACTGTATCTGCCTGTCTGCCTGTCAGTCTGAACAAACTGACAGACTTATCTGTCTGGCTTTACAGATTGAATTGAAAATTCGTATTTAAGCTGTGAGTTTTGAATCAGACACTCATTGTGTTCCATAATTTTTATTTCAGTTTTGAATAAAAAATATACATGACGTGTTTCATTTCAAGTGTTTCATTCCAAAACCATTGTATTTCAAGTTCGTTCAAGAATATAGCAGAGAATGTATCAATCATTATAAGACATTAAGAAAAATATTGAGGTGCTAGTGATTTTGGTTGGAGTCCACCAACCGGAAGTGGTAGTTTAAAGTATAGTTTTTCCCTTTGTTGCAATTATTAGAAACTTCAGGTTTATGGAAAAAACATAAGAATTCGTTATTATTCGTTGCTAAGCAATATCGTCAATGTTTCAACGCAGAGAAGTTACTGAGGCATACTTCCGATCAGCTGATGATTGATGAAATGTTACTGTCAAAAATGCTAAACATGTTTACTATCGTCCTCATTTTTTTTTTTAACTTGTGCACCAAAAAATATGACCTGTATTGCTGGCTTGGGAAAGTGTAGTCTTATCCCGACATCAATTAATCTTGTTAGGAGTACTCCGCTGCTCACTGCATAAACGTCCCGGCCATTAAATCCCGGCGCGCTTCAAAGGCGCGCCCCACAGAAACGGGAAGATAAAGTCACGGCGGGACGATGAAAAGCGTCAACAAGTTAAGTGGATCGCCGACAAAAGCGCCGTGTGTACGTATTTTTCGAAAATTGAGCGCGCGTCTTGTCCGCCGGCTTTCAACACCGCCTAATCCGGCAAATACACAAACAATAACACTGGAAGCGGTGTGAAACTGACATTGTGTCTTCTGACGGGGCCGTGAAGTGCCACTGACACGGCCACAATGGCACGACCCCGATGCGGTACTTTAGGATGGTGCCGGCACACCGCATTAAAGGTACCGGCGTGAATGGATCCGGTGGACTAGATGTAATTTGCTTTACTTATTGCGCCGACAAAGGGCTGAACGGTGCACCCGTTGCCCTTTCACAGTTCTGCAACAAAACCAGATCGAAAACCTTCGGGCGGATTTTTAAAGTTACTGATATACCTACCCACTTTGACAGGATTACAACGATAAACCGATTAGCCAAACTAAATGCAAATCATCCCTCGTAGGGGCATCCACAGATAAATATATCTAAATCACTGAAACTCCTCACAACTTGATGGTAAACGTATGAAATTTTGTTTTGGAAAATTCTGACATACACGAAAATACCACAAAACACATGAACCATGAAAATTTTACAATGTTACTTCTGTACATTAAAATGTGTCACAACCTCCAAGCATCCTTATAATGTTTTTTTAAAAAGCTAATGAGATTCAAGAAAACTTGTAAACATTAACGACAATTCTCGTGATTCTCAAATATTCCAAAATATTTCAGCAGTTTCCTCAAATTTGAATAGTCTTTAGGAAAATTCAAAAATACTAGCGTTAACGCATTAACCGTTTAAACAAAATCAAGAAAACATCAAATTTCTTGAAGTATTGCTGTGGATTATGTCGCTGCAGGCGAATAAGAAGCACTAACGTTTCCAAAAAAGTGTTAACATATAAGAAATACCCAAAACAAAAACCAAAATATCGACAACTTTTTGGCAAAACATCGTAAGTAACAAATTCCACATACGGCATGTATATTAGGAATGAGGTATGAACATAAATTGCTTCACTTATGTTTTCGAAATAATGCAACTTTAAGGCCAAAACTATATTTTAAATCCACTATAGTTCGACAGGACCTGCCACATTAAAAGCTACTTACGTCAACGAAATGAAATTAGCTGTCTAAAAAATGTGATTTAACAATAATAATCACTTACATACTTACATACAAGTTTACATACTTCATAATTACGAGGCAAACAAAATACAGTTTTAAATTGGTAAAATTTCATTAGATTTAATCAAATAATCAAATCAATCTAATTGTTACGATACAGAATTGATCGACGATACAGTCGACGATGACTCGACGATACAGTCGAGTATTGATAGAAATTTATCCCAGCCATAGAACAATATAAATAATAATATATCCAATACACGAATTCGGAAACCGTTAAAACTGATCAAAGCTGAGTTTATTCTCCATGATTTGCGATGTTCTTCCTAAAAGGTGTCGATATTAAACAAAATTTTCCAAATAGTTGAGAATATTTCAGTAGTTTCCACAAATATATATAATTTTCAGCAAAATAAATGCAAAGTATTACAAATAATTAAAAAAAAACAAGAAAACATTATAAAATTCACAAAACTGATTATTATTATTATTATTATTATTATTATTATGCCGGGTGTACATTTCAAAACTGGCCAGTCTCAATAACTTTTTATGCAAGTTAGCTTTATTTAAGAAAAAAACGTCCATTGATTTTTTAAAGGGGGAGTTTAAAAACAAAGTCAAATAAATTCTTAATGTTACCCTCTTCTATCTAGCTACTTCCACTTTGAAATTTAAAATACACCCCTCACCTTGAAATACCTCAATTAAAAACTTAAAAACAACCTAATCTAGAGGCGTGAAATACAAGATTATTGTCCAGACGTTTAAAAAAAATAAGAAAAAATCTAAATTGATTTTAATTTCCTTTCAATGAAACAAAGAAACAAGTCGAACCAGTTTTCGGGGCAGAGGCAGAAATATGTATAACCACTTTGAAACGTGATTCAGCAATTTATTTTCATCTATGTGCCACGTCAGGAAATATGTTTAATACAAATAATATTTTGTTATTTAATTTGTCAAATTTGTCACATTTTGGTAACTAAATTACTAAATAAAACAAAGAGAAAAACCTTTTTCACAATAAACATTTATTAGACTAACTGTACATGTCGATTGCAAATCAATCGTCATCAGTAGACAGACAAATACTGAATTCAGTATTTTGCAAGCGAAATGTACATTATACTTAATGTACATTTCGATTGCAAAGCCATCATCATCAGTAGACAGACAAATACTGAATTCAGTATTTTGCAATCGAAATGTACATTTAGTGTAATAAATGTTTATTGTGAAAATGGTTTTTCTCATTTTAATACATTTCGATACATTTCGGTATATTTCGATTGCAAAGCAATCATAATCAATAGACAGACAAATACTGAATTCAGTATTTTGCAATCGAAATGTACATTTAGTGTAATACATATTTATTGTGAAAATAGTTTTTCTCATTTTGATACATTTCGATACATTTCGATTTCAAAGCAATCATCATCAATAGACAGACAAATACTGAATTCAGTATTTTTTAATCGAAATGTACATTTAGTGTAATACATTTTTATTGTGAAAAAGGTTTTTCTCATTTTAATACATTTCGATACATTTCGGTACATTTCGATTGCAAAGCAATCATAATCAATAGACAGACAAATACTGAATTCAGTATTTTGCAATCGAAATGTACATTTAGTGTAATACATATTTATTGTGAAAATAGTTTTTCTCATTTTGATACATTTCGATACATTTCGATTTCAAAGCAATCATCATCAATAGACAGACAAATACTGAATTCAGTATTTTGTAATCGAAATGTACATTTAGTGTAATACATGTTTATTGTGAAAAAGGTTTTTCTCATTTCTATACATTTCGATACATTTCGGTACATTTAATCATCATCATCATCATCAGTAGACAGACAAATACTGAATTAAGTATTTGCCTGTCTACTGATGATGATTGCTTTGCAATTGAAATGTACATTCAGTGTAATATATTATGTTATTTTGATTATGAAAAAGGTTTTTCTCCTTGTTTTATATATAAAATCACAAGCTCCAATACTTTGAACTAAATTACTCTTGAAAATGGTCGAAAGATCGCAACAAGTATAGATGATAGTCTATAAAATTAGTAAAACTTATACCAAGTGTTTTTATTTATATTTATGTATCATTTTTGCAAAGCAAAATATGACTTCATACTTTTTTTAAGAAATATGTTCAACCCCTCAACAATAAAATGAAATAGATTTTTGCTTAATATTAATATGCAAAAATATCTTCAACTTAATAGTTTATTAATCAACATAAATTTTCCTAATAAATTTAAAGAAAGTTTGTTTATCTATTTTTTAAATTAAATCATTTTATCATAAACTATGTTTTTACTTATCAAAGAAAAAATAACGGTTGGTCTAACAAGACCAGTAAGTAGTAAGTAGTAGTAAGTAGTAAGTCTCTTATTTTGTTCATCTTTTGTAACGAAATATGAACACAATATATTAAAGAAAAAAAACATGAAACGAAAAATTATGAAAATTTCTCTGAAATTCTGAAATTCCTGATAATTCAACAGAATATGTAAGGAAAGACTAGGAAATTAAGGGTTAGTCTTATAAGAACATGCACACAATATATTAGAGAAAAGAAAACATGGAAGGAAAAAGTATGAAAATTTCTCTGAAATCCTAAAATACCTGATAATTCAACAAAATATGTATGGGAAAACTAGAAAATTAACGGTTGGTCTTATAAGACCTTATAAGACCAGTTTTTATAAGTCTCTTATAATCCCCTTTCTTTGTAACGAAACACAATAAATTAACGGAAAAAAAAAGAACGGTAAAATTATGAAAATTTATCTGAAATCCTAAAATTCCTGATAATTCAACAGAATATGTATGGAAAAACTAGAAAATTCACGGTTGGTCTAATTAGACCAGTTTTAGTAAGTCTCTTATATTCTCGTTCTTTTGTTATGAAATATGAACACAATAAATTAAAGAGAAAAAAACATGACAGGAAATATTATGAAAATTTCTCTGAAATCCTAAAATTCCTGATAATTCAACAGAATATGTATGGGAAACTAGAAAATATAACTAAATCATTGTACCCACAACTCGATAATAAACGTTTGGGAAATTTGAAATTTTTATTGAAAAATCCTGAAATATATGAAAATACCGCAAAACATGCAAACAAATTTTTATTACAAAAAGATCCAAATTCATACTTTTGTAAAAAAATACTTAATAAGCCCAGAATATGTATGGAAAAACTAGGAAATATAACTAAATCACTGTTCCGCCAACTCGATAATAAACGTTTGAAAAATTAGAAAATTTTATTGAAAAATCCTGAAATACATGAAAATACCACAAAACATGCACACAATTTTGAATGACTAAAAAATCCAAATTCATACTTTTGTGAAAAATACTCAATAAGTCCAGAAATTGTACAAAAGGATAAACTTTAGAAATCTTGCAAGAGTTTGACAATCTTTGAAACTGGTGAGTTTGTTAATGGATTAAATTACTGCTACCGAAATTACCGAATTTCGTGACAATTCAATATGTGTATATATTTATGTGAAAAATCTTTTGAAAAAGTAACCCAAAAACTGATATTCCTAACAATTTGGTAGGAAATTAATGAAAATTTAAGAAAATGTCATCAAAGTCTACCTTAATCTAACATAACCTAACCCAACTATAACTAATTGAAATTCCTGATAATTTGATAGGAAATGAATGAAAAGTTAAAAAAAGGTCACAAGAACTCACCTAAATTTCAGACAATTCGATTGGAAATATACAGAAAATCTGTAGAAATTATATTAAAACTTCTGGATTAATGAAATTGAATGGTGGGAATGATGTAATTTGAAATGATTAAAATATGTGAAAAATTCGAAAACTCCTGATAATCCGATAGGGCATGTTCTGAAAAACTATGTTGACTAAATTTCCTGACAATTCAATTTTCATTTTTTCTCCTGAAAATTATTATTTGTGGAAACTACTGAATAATTTAAAAGTTAGCGATAATATAACCAAACTCTGCCCTAACCTAATCTAAGCAAAAATAACTGAAATTCCTGATAATTTGGCAGGAAACGAATCAAAAGTTGAGAAAATCACAAAATTCACCTAAATTTCTGACAATTCGATTGGAAATATACAGAGAAACTGTAGACATTTTATTCAATCTACTGTAATGATGGAATTGAATCATGTGAATGATGTAATTTGAAATAATAGAAACATTTTAAAAATCAAAAAAATCAAAAACTCCTGATAATCTGACAGGGCATGTCTGAAAATCTATGTCGAATGAAATTCCCGACGATTCATTTTTTATTTTCTATTTATTTTCCTGAACATTGTTGTTTGTTAATTACTAAACGATTGAAAAGTTAAGAAAATATCACCAAACTCCGCCCTACTCTAAACTTGACAAAAATAACTGAAATTCCTGATAATTTGGTAGGAAACGAATGAAAAGTTGAGAAAATCACCAAACTCGCCTAAATTTCTGACAAACCGATTGTAAATATACAGAACATCTGTAGAAATATTATTCAAACTACTGTAATGATGGAATTGAACAATGGGAAGTATGTAAATTAAAGTGATCGAAATATTTTGAAAATTTCAAAATATTCAAAAACTCCTGATAATTCGACAAGGCATGCCTCAAAATCTATGTTGACTGAAATTCCTGACAATTCAAATTTCATTTTCATTTTTTTTCCTGAAAATTGTTATTTGTAGAAACTACTGAATGATTGAAAAGTAAGGAAAATATCACCAAAAAATATCACCCTAACCTAACCTGAGCTAGCCTAACCAAAAATAAACTGAAATTCCTTTTCAAGGAATGGTAGGACAATTTGGTAGAAAACGTATCAAAAGTTGAGAAAATCACCAAACTCACCTAATTTTCTAACAATTCGATTGGAAATATGCAGAAAACCTCTAGAAATTTTATTCAATCTACTGGAACGATGGGAATGATAGAATCATTATGAAAATTAAAACAAAAATAAAGTCTCCCAATAATCCGGCAGATCTGGAAAAGCTGTGTAAAATTAACTAAACCTCAAAAATTTGTGATTATTCGATAATAACTGCAAAATATTCGAATAAAATAGTTTTCTCATATAACTTTTCATATAAGTATTAACTTTCTGCACATTTCTTGCAACTTAATATAGATCTTAAAAAAAAAAATGGAACAGTAGATACGTTATTAGCTATTTATCCTCCAAGGGCATTATTAGGATGATTACGCCCAGGAAACAATGACATCCAGCCAGCTCGACGGCTTTAGCCTGAGAGATTGATATCGTCCAATGGGCGTAATAATTCGGTGATGCCGTGGTGCATACAAGATTTTATTTTTCACTTTTTCTTTTCTTGGTCTGGAAAATACACTCGATGGGCGTAATCATTAGGTGACATAAGAACCAAGGCGTAATAAGAGGATGTAATGAGTTCATTACGCCTTGGTTGTTATGTCACCTAATGATTACGCCTATCGAACGATATATCTCTCGGGCCAAAGCCCACGAGCTGGATTTCATCGTTCTCCGGGCGAAATCATCGTAGTAACGCCCTTGGAGCATAAATAGCTATTAAAATTGCAGTGAAACTTTCATAATATTTCCATACATTTCTTTGGTTTACGTAATGATTGTTGATTTTTTTTATGTAAGCACATTTCCAATCGTATAATCAGAAATTATAGCGAGTTTAGTGAAATGTTTCTAATATTTTTGTATATTCCTAAATAAAATATCAAGAATTTGGGTGATACTGGTTAAACTTCCAAACTTTTTATATAAATATTTAAACGTATGGTGTTTAGCTAACGTAATGCACGGATCAATTACTATAGATAATCTGGGCGACTAAACCGTGCAAAATAATCTACGTTTTTTTTTATATATATAAATAACGGTTATTAGGTGTGCCTACGATTACGTTTACTGCGATTTTCCCGGTTTTATATGCAGTCCCGCAGGATTATCAAGAAATACGGCTTGTTTTTCTCCACTTCCGGGCATAAACTCTAACTCAATAAAGTCCTCCCGTTCTGTGTAGTTATGACCTCTGGAAATTTACGAGAAATAGAGTGCCATATATTAGGAGCAAACACGAATGCCGCCCTCCACTGAATCTGTTTTACTGCCGCTAAGTATCCCGAAATCCGTCGCGACGCTTCCAAGGCGGCGCACGGTTATTAAACGAGACAATCGTTCCCGAATTGGATGAGAATTATGTTTCTAACGATAATAATATCGATAATAAGAAGATTTTTATATTTAATAGAATAGAGTAGAATATCATAAAAGCAGCAACAGAAATCTGTGGATCGACAACGAAAGGAGATATCAGGAAAATAACAAGATGGTGGAACACGGACATCAACACTTAGGTAAAATAGAAACAGAAGTTATAGAAGTGCTACATACAAAATAGAACATAGGATAATAACGAGATATACAAAAGGCAGAATCTTAAAGTTAAGGAGATAGTAAGGAACGCAAAGCAAACAACATGGAAAGAGTTTGGAAGGAAACTGGAATGAAATGGCAGAGAGAACAGCAAGCTGTTCTACAAAACATTGAAGAATATAAGGGAAAAACCTCAAGACAGGTAAGAACAATAAAATATAAAAGAAAAATGCTACTTTCGAGAGGAGAAATAATGAAGAGATGGAAGGAATTCTTCTAGAGACTGCTGAACAACGAAGAAGTCGAAAAAAGAGAAACAATTAAAAGCCCGGAAGTAGACAAGAGACAAAATCAACAAATCCAAAATACAGGTAAGATTGATGAGGAAAATCTTGATCGGGCCTTGGATAAGCTAAAAATTTGTAAAGCAGCAGGAATAGATGAAGTGGATGCTCAATTAATTAAATATCTAGGTCAAAGAGGTAACTTGCACTACTCTGGTTTTATAAAGCTCGCTATTCTTTAAAAAAATAGTATATACAGCCTTAACTCATTTCAAAATTAAATTACTTGTCCCACCGCCTAAAAATGTTGTCCCAAATTGCTCTCAGACAACGAATAGGGGTCAGGGTCCCAATTCGCCAAGGATTTCCTCCGAGCAAAGAGAAACCCTCAACATAAACACTTTTATTATCATTATTGTCGCCGTTCCTGCCTGGATAGTATGGTCCGTGCACAGGCCATTTGCCGGGATCGAATGGAATCGTTCGCGGCCCCCGCCTTGGCTCTTAATGCCCGCAATAAAGCCCCCCGTAAAAATGTAATCATAAAGGTTCCGTTTTCCCTTCATTACGGTCAGTTTTCCGCGGATTAATGGGGCCCATCCGAAGCCGCCGATAACGACGCGGCGTTTGTTTATTTAATGGGGCCCTAATGACAAGCCTTTCCCTCAGCTGGGGGTTATTTATATCGAGGATCAAGGTGCTGCCACCTCGCGGACGGAAAATTGCTGGGGAAATCCGGCCGATTAGGGACAATTGCCGCAATGCCAACGTGTGCTGTGCGATTTTCCCGACAGTGACTTGCGCAGGATGGAAATTGAATCGTTTGTTTCTGAAACTCTCAATGAGTACTTTTTTCCAATCGGAAAACGCAGAAAACAATTTTTCAGAGTTAATTGTTTACAATATGCCCGAAGATAATTCCTGTGACAATATGAAGATGAAAAAGTCTTAAATAAGTGAGAAATCGAATGCGCAACTTTCCAAGTTGATCAGATTTTTATAAATATTCAGGGTTATTTAACTACCCTCCTACAGCAAATTCGAAAGTGTCACAGGGTATATCCACAATGAATATTTTGAAACTTTTATGCCAGATTTGTATACAAATATTACAATACAAAATTTGTCTCAAATAAGTGTGAAAATCAAGTTATTAACTTTCCGAATTAGCCTGGACAAGTTATCAGTCACAGAAATTTCTGAAAATTTATGTAATAAATATTTATGAAATTTTATGCCAGATCTGTATACAGTATACCTGAAGATAAATCCTCTGAAAATTTGACCACTTGTATGTCTCAAATAAGTGAGAAAATAGAGCTATTAACTTTTCGAGTTTGCCAGTATAAGTTATCAGACACTGAAATTTCTGAAAAACTATCTAATGAATATTTTGAAAATTTTATGCCAGATCTGTATACAGTATGCCTAAAGATAAATTCTTTGAAAATTTGACCACTAGTATCTCTCAAATAAGTGCGATATTAGAGTTATTAACTTTTACGAAAATCTATCTCTCAAATTTACAACTATAATTTTTAAAACCTATCCATTTCAATTCTCACTATCAAAACATCAAATTGTCAAATAAAACTTCCAAAAACTGTCACAATTTCAACTCCAACTGCCCAAACTTTCAACTCAATTTCAACTCAAACTTCCCTGACAAATTTTCAACTCATCCAGAAAGTATTACATTTTTAACTGCGACTGCAAAAATGTTAACTTAAACTAGAAAACACTGTTCTAATTTTCACTCCAACTACTAAAAAGTGTTAAAATTTTAACCGTAATGTGTATTATTTTACACTACAACTATTATATTTTCACCTACTACTGTCAAATGTTTAACTGGAACAGTCAAATTTTCAACTACAACTGTCAAAAACTGTCCAAGTTTTAACTGTCACTGCCAAAAACTGTAACAATTTTCAATTACGGTGTCAAAAAGTAACAAATGTTAAAGAGAACCTGTCAAAAATCTAAAAATTGTAACTACAATTTTCAAAACCCTATATATATATAATATAATATTTTCAAGTACTACTGTCAAATTTTTAACCAGAACTGTCAACGGCAATCATATTTTCAGCTAGAACTGTTCAAAACTAAAGCTTTAAGTGCAGCTATTAAAAACGATATATTATCGACTGTAACTATCACATTTTCAACTACAACTGTCTAAAACTGTCCAAGTTTTAACTGTGACTCCCAAAAACTGTTACAATTTTCAACTACAGTGTCAAAAAGTAACAAATGTTCAACAGAACCCGTCAAAAATCTAAAAATTGTAAACTATCAGTTTCAAAACCTGTCATTTTCAACTCCAACTGTCAAAACCTGTCAACTTCTCAACCAAAACTTCTAAAAACTGCTAATATTTTCAGTGGCAACTGTCCATAACTAATATTTTAAGGACAGCTGTTAAAAACGTTAAATTATTAACTATAACTCTCAAAGTTTTAACTATAACTGTAAAAAAACTGTCCAAATTTCACCTACAACTATAATTTTTTCAAGTACTACTATCAAATTTTTAACCGGAACTATCAACGGTAATCATATTTTCAGCTACAACTGTCCAAGACTAAAGCTTTAAGTGCAGCTATTAAAAACGATAAATTATCGACTGTAACTATAACATTTTCAACTACAACTGTAAAAAACCGTCAAAATTTTAACCACAACTACGAAAATATGTACCGTCGTAAATATCAAATTTTTAATTGCAACTGACAAATTTTCAACTACCGCTGTCAAAAATTATCCAATTTTTAACTGTAATTTCAAAAATCTGTTAAAGTTTTCAACTAGTGTCAAAAAGTAACAAATTTTCAACTGAACCTGTCAAAAATTTTCAATAATTATTTTCAAAACCTGCTATTTTTAGTTCCCATTGTCAAAACATGTTAAATTTTCAACTTATACTTCCTAAAACTGTAAAAAATTTAACTCCAACTGCCCAACCCTGTACACTAAGCCAAAAAGTGAAAAAAAATTAACTGAACTTGTCAAAAACCTTAAAACTTTCAACTATCACTTCCAAAACCTGGAATTAAAAATTACAATAAATGTCAACAAATTCAAACTAAAACTTGTGAGCAGAACAATCATATTAATTTCAAATGTCCATAGACCTATTCTTAATATAACAATGGACAAATAATGCAGTTTATAATCATGCTGAAACAATTAATCTTAAGAAGTAGCTTAAGAGCAACAAAATATAATAATATAAGCAGCAGATGAGAGAGCAGATTTATTTATGTCAAAATTGATTTTAAAAATCAATTTAAATTATTTAAAAATACAGTGTCAAAATGTAACAAATTTGTCAAAACCGAACCTTAACTCAAAAGTCTTAAATGTTTTTACTATTATTTTCAAAACCTGTCATTTTAAAGTCCCTCTGTCAACGATTTTCAATTAAAACTTATGAGCAGAACAATAATGACAGTTATGGTATAAAATGTATTTTAATGTTTTCTGTTTTGAAAATAAACCTACAAATTGCATATAAATAACAATTATATTTTTAATGTTCATGTAGCAAGAACTCCTTGAGTAATTTCGTTTTTATTATTACTTAAGTTATTATTATGTTACATATCTCAGAAATATAAAAATAATACTTTGAGTTGCCTGAAAATCAGTCACTGAAATTTCTGAAAATTTATCTAATGGATATTTTGAATTTTTTGTGCCAGGTCTGTATACAGCATGCCTGAAAATAAATCTTGTGGAAATTTGACTACCAGTATGTCTCGAATAAGTAAGAAAATCGAGTTATTAGCTTTCCGATTTGGCCTGTATAGGTATACAACATTAGAATTTGTCATTTTTCAATCAAAATTTTCATATTTGAATTTTGTACTGTTAAGTTGTAAAACTTTTGACTACATTTAAAAGGGGTGTAAAGTTAGTTCGCCTCCTCGTGGTGCACCCTGGATAACGCTAAATGAACTAACACATACTGGCAGTCAGAAAATGTGAGAAAATTGAGTTATTACCTTTCCGAGTTGGCCTGGATAGGTTATCAGTCACTGAAATTTCTGAAATTTAATCTATTGGATATTTTGAAAATTTTATACCAGATCTATATGCAGTATGCCTAAAGATAGATCCCCTAAAAAATTAACCACTAGTTTTTAACTTTCCGAATTGGCCAGGATAAGTTATTAGTCACTGAAAATTTTTCTAATACATATTTTGAAAATTTTATGCTTGATCTGTATAGAGTATGTCTTGACATAATTCCATTGGAAATTTGACAACACGTATGTGTAAATTAAGTGAGGCAGTCGAGTTATTAACTTTTTCAGTTGACCAGTACAAGTTATCTGTCACTTAAATTTCTGAAAATTTATCTAGTCGATATTTTGAAAATTTTATGCCAGATCTGTATACAGTATGCCTAAAGATCGATCCTCTCAAAATTTGACAACAAGTATTGGTCAATTAAATGAGAAAATTGAGTTATTAACTTTCCGAGTCCATAAGTTATCAGTCACTGAAATTTCTGAAAATTTATGTAATGGATATTTTGAAAATTTTATGCTAGATCTGAATACAGTATATCTAGACATAAATCCATTGAAAATTTGACAACGCGTATGTGTAAATTAAGTGTGTCAATCGAGTTAATAACTTTTTCAGCTAACCAGTAAAAGTTATTTGTCCCTGAAATTTCTGAAAATTAATCTATTGGATATTTTGAAAATTTTATTCCAGATCTGTATACACTATGCCTAAAGATAAATCCTCTGAAAATTTGACTACTAGTATGTCTCAAATAAGTGAGAAACTCCAGTTATTAACTTTCCGAATTGGCCTTGACAAGTTATCAGTCACTGAAAGTTCTGAAAATATATCTGATGGATATTATGAAAATTTGACGCCAGATTTGTGTACAGTCAGCCTGAAGATAATTCCTCCGAAAATTGTATGTCTTAAATCCGTATTTTATGTTGCCTTATAGTTTGAGAAATAAAAATTGTAGTTTTCTTTGGCGCGCGGACGAAAACATCCGCAACGTTTTTAATAATAATCTCCAAGGCGTACCTCGGCCGTATATAATTTCAGAAGGGCACATATAAAGGACGAAATATTCCCCAAAGGACACAAAGTATGTGGGCCATATTAATTTTAATGCACAATAAAATGTAGCTAGAAAGAAGGCGGATTCCTCGCTTTATTTATACAGTCACGAGAAACGCGCCATGCAATAATTTACTGAAAAGTTCTCGGCATTAAAGTTTATTGCTGCACCAAGTTAGAGCTACGCGAATTATACTTTTACTAACATCAGCGTGTGCCCAACAGGATATCTGCAACATTAAAAATTGATAAAGTTGACAAACACATTAATTTAGGAAGTTTAAAATATTGCAAATTAGCGCATATTTTACGTGGTAATGATGTACAACTCAATACCAATTGCTTCACAAAAGTTTAAGTCCGCAACACGTTGAAACTATTAAGTTTAAACTTAATTTATAACTAGTTCTTTATAAGCAAATTAAAATCTTTCGCACTTGTAGCAACTTTTTTGCAGATATTTAGAATATACAGAACGTTCAAGAAAGTGCTGTCAACTTTTACGCTGGATACTAAATATTAGATGACACTGTTACACATAAACTTGTAGCACTTTTGTTTGTTACTTTCCACAACGGAAACAATTATCGGCGTAACGATTCTGTTTGTTTCTAAACTATCTTCCGTTTCTTCCGCATTGAGACGTAAGCTTTACTGGGAACGAATGTAGACTGGCGTGTCAGGTGTCATCGATCATATTTATAAACCCTTTAAATCAGACAGTTACTTTTTATTATTGATTTTTCGTTTGTAAACTTCAGAACTTGAAAATGTACAGCGTCGTCCGACAATTCATAATCGTTGCCATGGTGATCATTCAATAATATATAATTCCTAATTTACTTTTTCAAATTCTCGCAAATCCAAATGTCCAATCAAAAATTTAATGCGATATTCATTATCCTAATAATTTGCCGCTTCCAAGGATATGTCGTACGAGGTTTTTATTGTAATTACATAAGTTTGAAATGCAGTTATCTGGTTTATCTAGTTGCTATTGTTGAAGAGTTAGTTGTACAAATGACCCAATTGCGATTTACTTGTAGAGATTTTGGGGGCACCGTAGTTAGCCGTGTTTCACCCCCATCGATTTTCCCCGCCGGCAATATAACTCACGCTGGTCCGAACGGGCCAACAAGAAAATTGCAAAAATAAAGCGCCCGCGTATATAAACGCTGGTAGTAATTTCCACAGTCCACATCCACCTCGTCCATCATCGAATTATTTATTAAACCGTTCATCGCCGTGCCGGTGGCGGCATTAAAATTCATCACCGGAAACACAATGGCCAACATTTTGTTTCCGCTGCAAGTGCGGAACGTGCATTTAATTTGGGCTGGTGCATGTTCAAATTTGCTAAGCAGAGACGACAATTATCCCCCGTAATTTTTAGTATGCCAACGGACGCGGTGTAAAATTAAAGCTGGGGCAGTTTTCAGGTCCGGCTTTCATTATTAAGAGGGGTAGACGGAGCAGCCTCGGGAGATTTTCATTTTTCATTACATTACGTTAACATTTAGAGTCATTAATAATACCGCGTCTGTCCGTCTGAAATGAGATTTCATAATTAATAATCCGCGAGATTGCAATGCCCCGAACTCGGATCTCAGAGCAAGCTATTGCAGTGCACCTCCTTAGTACATTATTCTGACTGATGCTTGGAATTCGGATGAGATTAGACAATAATTACCTCTTATTTTATACCAGTCAATTAACGATTCTCTCTCAAATATTACGCAGATTATGGAAGAATTTTTTTTTATAACACTTATTTCATAAGATAAAATTAATAGCAAAAAAACAGCCATTTAATTTATTTATTCATTTATTAATATAAGAAAATAATGACCTGCTGATATGATGTGATGTGGTCGAAACAATAGTCGCCATAATTTGATAAAGTACTGACAAAATAAAAATTGCATTATTGATTTAAATATAGTATGATGTAATTTTGCATATCGTTTATGTTATTAAAATTTAATAGAGTTATTTTGAGATAGGTTAGGTTAGGTTATGTTAGGTTAGATTAGTAATTAGATGAGGTAGTTTATGAGTAAAATTAGTATTGTAATAATAATAGCTCAATCAGTAGAGCCATATATTAAAAAAGGCCAGATTTATAGTAAATCTGTGTAAAAATTAAAAATGTCATAGCTGGGCATACGACATGTCCATAGTATGGTAAAATTACCAGGAACAAGGATATCTTAATGAAAATTCATGTGGAGATGCAGAAATGCATGAATTATTAATATTTGTAATATGGACATAGACATTATATTGACCATGTAACCATGACGACGTCAGGTGAGTATGGTAACGCGTCACGATTAACAGTAAAACAGTAAACAATAAAATAACAACGATAAAGGATGATCGTGGTGAAGTGTATAAATAGAACTCACAAAACAATAAGCAGACAGTTTCCATTTCTATCGCTTGAAGTCAAGTCCAAGTACTGGGCGAAAGGACGCCCTAAATACAAATTCAAAACAGAATTACGTATTTGAGAATTTAAGTATTGTTTGTGCGTGTGTGTGTTGCGTAAGGGCAACGATATTCCAGTCGGTTGTGCTTGGAAAAACCAAACACAGGCAAGAGACGATCAGAGAGGGACCACGTCGAATTTCAACGGAACAGAAATGGCGGGGAGAATTGGATTGCGAATTTCCTATGAAGCTGTTGCAGGGACCAACGTTGCTGTTTGCAGGATTTGGATGACCTGCAACTTCGTGCATCATCGAAGTGATGCCACATCATAGCCAACCTCAGAAATGATCGCCAATACATAAAAAATTGTGTGAACTACTAACTAACTAAATTCCTAACAAAAAAGTATGGGTACGTATATTAGCTAAATAAAACAAGGAGAATAACATTTTTCACAATACACATTTATTTATACTAAATGTACATTTCAACTGCAAGGCAGTTATCTGCAGTAGATTTACAAGTAATGAATTGTACTTACAATTTAGAAAATATTTTCGACTTTCTATCACTACCGGTTCTACCGGAAATTGCTGCCACCTTTGTTATTTGAAATAGAATACCCTGTAGATTATTACATTTTTCGATACCCTGTTTAATTGCCTACATCCTCATATAAACTTATGTTCACTTAACTTTTATAGTTTTTGAGTTAAAAAATTATTTGTCAAATTTTGTCCTCAAAAAAACGTTTTGAAAAATACGTATAACATCTATTCCTTTTCAAGTTCAAAATGAGACCAATCAATTTCCATTTGGGAAGTAACAAATTTAAATTGAGACCAATCAGTTTCAAATTGGAACCAATCAAATTCAAATTGAATTGAAACAAATTCGATTTGAGATCTAACAATTTATAAATGAGATTTTCTATTGCAAATTTAGATTGATCAGTTTTTAAAGTTTTGAGAAGTTTGATAATAAACAATCTCAATTTGAAAATATTACCAGTATGTATATTAACGATATATTAGTATAATATAATTTATTCATTGATGTAATATAAAATATTAACCCCGTAAACTTATTGGCCGTTATTCGTGGCCCATCCTGTATAATATCATAACGAAATATAACGAAACTGAATAATTTTTTTGAAAATTTCGTGAAATCTTTATACGTTTCATGAAATATTCTTGAAATGGTATAATTTTCCCTATAAATTATGGAAATTTCCTGAAATTTTGAACAATTAATGAGAACCTTCGTAAGGAATAAGTACTGAAATATAACGAAATTGAATAAATTAAAATTTGATAAATCATTTAAATTTAATGGAATTCAATTTGGGAAGTAACAAATTCAAATTGAAACCGATCAATTTCAAATTGGAATTTTTTTTTCAAAATCAAATTTAATTGAAACAAATTTAATTTGAGATCTAACAATTTCTAAATGAGATTTTCAATTGCAAATTTAGATTGGTCACTTTTGAGAGTTTTGAGAAGTTTGACAATAAACAATCTCAATTTGAAAATATTACCAATATATATATATATATATATATATATATATATATATATATAATATATATGTATATATAATATATATATATATATATATATATATATATATATATATATATATATATATTAACGATATATTATTATAATATAATTTATTCATTGATGTAATATAAAATATTAACATTATACAACAAAGATTAAAACAATCTAAGTAATAAACTACTAAACCAAAAGTAGATATCTTCCATGTTTAACCCAGCAGGAATATTTTTTTTTTATACATGCCACAAATCTTGCACAATTATTGACAACATTTTTTTTTCATACGTTTTCATTATTTATGTGCTCCAACCTTTAAATTCTAAACTCGGTTTGTGTAATAACATTCCTGCCTTCTCCATTCAAACTTTGGGGCATTTGTATCGCCAAATCGGCTTTCACACCATATTTCATGACTGGGTTCAATATTGAGCTATATGGACTTCATCGAAGTAAGTGATTATTTCTGAATTCATGTTTCATCGTATTAGAATGGGTGTTACAAACTCCATTATTATTATAAACAGCACACAGCTTCATCTTGAAATGTACTGCTTCTGCTTTTTTTTATGTAGCGTGAAATTTTTAATATATAAATTAATTATGTTGTCATAATAAATTATATTTGTTTACCCTCAACTTGATATTGTTTAGTATCAACTTGATTTTGTTTAGTCTCAATTTGAAATTGATTTGTTTCAATTTGAACTTGATTGGTCTCAATTTGAAATTGATTGGTCTCAATTTGAAATTGATTGGTCTCAATTTGAACTGGAAAAGGTATAGTAGGAACAAGATAGAAACACGAGCTGCATCTTGAATTGTAACTAATAGATCCCTCTATAATTGAAATAATTGACATCTGTCAAATTTGATAATAGGTATTTAAAAAATGTCAATATTTCAGTGGTAACTAATAGATCCCTCTACAACTGAAATAATTGACATCTGTCAATTTTGATGAGAATGATTTTGAGAAATATCATATTTTATTTTTTTCAAGTAGAACGACCAATGTTTTATATCGTAGGGGAAATTATGAATTTATTCGTCATTCATGGTCAGTGTGGCAGAATTGTTGAGAGAATTTGCAGAACTTTCAAATAAACTAATCCACATAAGGATAAATTAATAATTTCTTGATTTGTATACTTATTCATTTTATTCTCAATTTTTTCGCATTAAAAAATACTGACACATTGAAAATTTTGAAAGATTTGAAACATTGAATATTGTCTCTAGCCTACTATGGTGCACGTGTGAATAGTACAGAAGGTTGTGCAGAAATTCTGGGAGGAAACAAATTTCGAAATAACTCAAAAACCATTTGCTCTAGGCAAAGGGTTGCATAATACTATTTTCTAGCAGCAAATTGTCTTGCCAATCGCTGTATGATATAAAATATTGGTCGTTTCATTTGAATACATTAAAATATTATGGTTTTAAATGGGCACTTAAATATTGACATTTTTTAAATACCTATTGTCAAAATTGACAGATTTCAATTATTTTAATTGTAGAGAGATCTATTAGTTACAATTCATGATGCAGCTCGTGTTTCTATCTTGTTCCTACTAGAAGTTATACGCATTTTTAAAAACGTCTTTTTGAACACCAAATTTGACAAATAAATTTATAACTCAAAAACTATAAAAGTAAAGTGGACATAAGTTCATATGGGGATGTAGGCAATTGAACAGAGCATCGAAAATGTAATAGTATACAGGGTGTTCTATTTAAAATAACAAAGTTGGTGGTCATTTCCGCTAGAACTGGAAGTGATAGAAAGTCGAAAATATTTTCGTTGAGGAGATCGTATTCAACCGTGCAATGCTGTTTTTTTCAAAATTTTCCTGCATCAGGAACCCCGTAAACTTTTATTGGCCGTTATTCGTGGCACACCCTGTAAAATATCATTGAAATATAACGAAACTGAATAATTTTATTTGAAAATTTCGTGAAATCTTTATACGTTACATGAAATATTCTTGAAATTGTATAATTTTCCCTCTAAATTCTGGAAATTTACTGAAATTTTGAAAAATTTATGACAATCTTCGTAAGGAATATGATATAAAATATTGGTCGTTCCATTTGAAAACATTAAAATATGATGTTTTTAAGTGGGCACTGAAATAGTGACATTTTTTAAATGCCTATTGTCAAAATTGACAGATTTCAATTATTTTAATTGTAGAGGGATCTATTAGTTACATTTCATAAAGCAGCTCGGGTTTCTATCTTGTTCCTACTAGATGTTATTCGCATTTTTCAAAACGTCTTTTTGATGACAAAATTTGACAAATACATTTTTAACTCAAAAACTATAAAAGTAAAGTGGACATAAGTTCATATGGGGATGTAGGCAATTGAACAGGGCATCGAAAAATGTAATGGTAATGTAATGTAATGCTTCTGGAACACCCTGTGGTGTTCTATTTAAAATAACAAAGTTGGTAGCCATTTCCGCTAGAACCGGAAGTGATAGAAAGTCAAAATTATGTTCGTTGAGGAGATCGACCATGCAATGCTTTTTTTCAAATTTTTCCTACACCAGGAACCCCGTAAACTTTTAATGGCCGCTATTCGTGGCCCACCCTGTATAATATCATTAAAATATAACGAAACTGAATAATTTTTTTTTTAATTTCGTGAAATCTTTATACGTTTCATGAACAAGAATAATTCATGAAACGTAGAAAGATTTCACGAAATTTTCAAAAAAAATTATTCAGTTCGTTATATTTCAAGGATATTATACAGGGTGGGCCACGAATAATGGCCAAAACAAGTTTACTGGGTTCCTGATGTATAATTTTCCCTATAAATTCTGGAAATTTCCTGAAATTTTGAACAATTAATGAGAACCTTCGTAAAAAATAGGTACTGAAATATAACGCAATTGAATAAATTAAAATTTGATAAATCATTTAGATTTCATGGAATTTTGAAAAGCTTCTGGAACTTGTACATCTATACAACTATGTGTATAATCTTATAAATGATCAGCTTTACATTTCTGCTTAATTTATTAGTGTACACATAAGAACCTTCTCACTTTTACTTTACTTCACTAAGCAATTGCACTGCGGAAGCACAACGTAAGCAGGTTTGCAAACAATAAGGTTACATATAGTTCATTTGATCTCAAAGGCTGAGATGTTTTATTCCTGTGATTTCACCCATAATACGATGAAAGGATTTCGCGATTCCCTTTGCTGCACGAAGCGTTTTCGTTTGTGCGGAGATTGTGGACTGCTGAAGTCAGCGGTTGAATTGTGGATGCATGAAAATCACTACTAGGTGCAAGTTTTGCTGTGCATATTTGTACGAAACTTATATAATCAAACAAATAAATATGTACTGTAGATTTACGTTTCTAACACTTTACAGATTCAACTTTCATATTCAAACAAATAAATACTGTGCATTTATGTTTCTTACACTTTACAGATTTTTCAAATACCGCAAGATATTTATAAAAAATGATTACTAGTCTTACATAAATTAGTATATAACCTAATATTATACAAGGTGTTTCACAACTTCGTAAGAAGAGCAAAATTAAATGAAAATGCAAATATTTTTTTTTAATCGCTTTTGTTTCCAAAATATAGGGCTTGGAATATATAACATTTCTACTATAGTAGACTTGGAAATCTGATATTTTGCGACGAGTCACCCACTATCAGTACACATGATCATAAATAATTACAATATATAATTACAAGAAACAAAGGTTCTTCTATGGTTATTGCTACATAAAAACTTTGAGGTTTGCATTTTTTTTTAATCATACCATTTTTCGCTAAATTAGCTATATTATTAATTTAGCATAGTAAATCTATATTTTAGTAATTATAAAATATACGAATATTTAACATATCTGTATATGCATTATTGTCATTGAACGTAAATTGTTCGTGCTTATGTAATATATTTATTCAAGAATCGTACCGAATAAAGAACTTTTTGTGCCCCGAGAAATCTGATCCAGTTTTTTTTTACTGCAGGGGAGATATATTAAGAGATGATGTATAAATTCATTTCGATCAATCGCCGATTCGGGTCATGATTTCCCACTGAAAATAAATTCAATTCGACGCAGAAAACAAATTGGATCTTCTCTTAAGCGCCCCGCCTCGCAGCACCGACGGCCGCGATGACGTATTTTGATCGATTTCCGGCCGCGTGTCTGCAAGCAACCCTTCCGGCCGCCATGGAAGGGTTGTCAAAACGCCGGGATCAATCATGATTTGTCCATTATTACGTCAAACAAACCGTCTGGGCATGGACCCTCCCAAGGGCGGCCCAGGGACTCCTGAAGGACTCGCTCCCTGGAGAGTGGAGACGAACATCTCGTCTGGCACAAGACGCGTGCCATCCTCCAGGAGCAGTTAATACATTTTGGCAATTCATTTCTTAGAGAGACATAAAATATTTGCATGTATTTGTAATTTGTGCAGTAAGAGCGCAAAGTGATACATTGTTGCTCTCTCGTGAAAGTAGAAGAAAGTCTCGGGCCAATTCCCCGAGAGCAACAATGGTACAATGGCGCTCGGATTGCACACAAGATTTTTCCTACAATTTATTGTTTCATAATAGAATCGTTAATTATCCATATGCATATGGGATACAAGAATTCTCATTGACTTTTTAAATGGCATATAATTGATCGAGCTATCAGGTTAAAAACGTGACATTTGCGAAAACTTCATTGCATTATTCGCAAGCGACAAAGTGTTTACGCGAACGTTTCGCTTGTTGTCAATAGCAACGCGCGAAAAAGTGAGGGTCCTCGGAAAACGACAACATTTCACTCGCATTATTAAACAGAAATATCTACTTTGTATGTCAATTATAAGAAAACATAAAAACATTAACAATGTATACAAAGTTAAACTTAGGGCAAATGAAAAATCATTTTCATGAAATTTTGTTGGATATTTGGTATCAAATTGTGATGGTAATTCAAAATTTGAAATCGTCATTCAAAAATTAAAAAATCTACGCAGTAAGCAGTAAAAAGAATTCCAAAATTAAAATTGCGCAAAAAATATGTTTGAACTTTAACTTTCAGAATTTTTAATTAGTATTATTAGTAATTAGTAAGAAATGACGCCAATATTTAGTGTTCAGGATTTTTGGTTACTTTTCGAATGTTTTGTGAAATGTTTTGCATCAAATGCTGACTGAGTTTGGAAAGAGGATTTTTGTGCAGATCTTTTTGAGTGGTTGGGGTTAAGAATTACATTGCATTAACAATTAACAATGCATACAATGTTGAACATAGAGTAAATGAATGAAGCAAATGAAATACTATCGCTAATAACCTTGTTTAACTTGATATAGTACCTGCTAAAATTTGGTACAAACTGTGAAACTCTGAAGAATTTTTTTTGCTTCTTTGAGATTTTGAGATTAACAAAATGCTATGGCTAATACGTATTTTTAATGATACAGTAATTAGACTTGGTATCAAATATAGGTCATAATTTTCATCAAATTTAGTAAGAAATGACGACAATATTTAGTGTTCAGGATTTTTGGTTACTTTTCGAATGTTTTGTGAAATTTAGCATCAAATGCTGACTGAATTTAGAAAGAGGATTTTTGTGCAGAACTTTTTGAGTGGTTGGGGTTAAGAAATACATTGCATTAACAATTAACAATGCATGCAATGTTGAACATAGAGCAAATGAAAAATCATTTCCATGCAATTTTGTTAGAAAACTAAAAAACAATTATTACTAAGAAAATGGATACTAATCCAATTATTATGGGTATATGGATACTACAACAATTATTATGATTGCATTAACAATTAACAATGCATACAATGTTGAACATAGAGCAAATAAAAAAACATGTTCATAAAATTTTATTAGAAAACTAAAAATCAAGTATTACTATGGAACTGGATACTAATCCAATTATTACCATTGCATTAACAATGTATACAATGTTGAGCATTGAGAGAATTTTCGTGCAGATTTTTTTGAGTAGTTGGAGTTAAGAATTACATTGCATTAACAATTAACAATGCTTACAATGTCGAACATAGAGTAAATGAAAAATCATTTTCATAAGATTTTCTTAGAAAACTAAAAATCAAATATTACTAAGGAAATGGATACTAATCCAATTACTATCATTGCATTAACAATTAACAATGTATATAATGTTGAACATAGGGCAAAGGAAAATTTATTTTATGAAATTTTGTTAAAAAAAATAAAATTAATGATTACTATAGAAATCGGTTTAACTAATCCTATTATTAGAATTATTCCTTCAACATAGAAAAAAATAAAATGTCATTTATATCTGCAAACATTTGACACACTTACTTCTGCAGATTTTATTACTTACTATTAATTTATGGCTGCTAAAATTTTAAAAAAGTAATATGATTATAGGTTACATTCTTTCGAATACGCTCAGCCTTAAAATACATGGGACTAGCTTTGGCCCCGTTTTAAATAAACTTTTTTTATTTTCAAACATTTTTGTAAAATTTCGAAATTCTCGACCATAGAGATTCGTATTTACGAATCTTGGCATGACATCAAGTAGGAAAAATAAACTAATATTATAGACACATCTTTAACTATTAAGGTATATTATGTATATTAAGTATAACAAGGTATAACACGGTATAACAAACCAAATCAATAAAACATATAAGATTTAACAAGGAGAAACATTTTCTGGAATATAGAAAATTAATTTTAATATTATATTTAATAATTTTGAATTTGAATTTATATTTTGTCATTTAATGTTGTAATTAAGCGCAAAATATTTTTTTATCTAATAAATAAGAGATAAAAATGTGCTGGAAAGTAGAAAACGTAATTTTAATGATTAATTATGATTTTGAACAAAATTATAAGCAGTGCAAAACATTTTATTTAATTTGGTAAACGAGAGTTAAAAATGTGCCAAAAAGTTAATGTGGAAAATATAATTCTAATAGAAAATTATTATAATTGCTTATGGCAGGCCTCCAAAATTCATACACATGTCGTCTGCAGTCATTTCTGCGGAATGAGTTTTTACTGTCACATTCTTGCGTCCTCAACCACTTAATCATCACTCAGTTCTCGCGAATATATTTCATCTTGTGGACAGAAAAGTAGAAGTTTTCCGATTTTTAACCTTAAGACAATACTCGTTTCCCATTCAATCTTGAGAGCTGTACTTCGATATTCCGCTGTATTTTTTCAAGAGAAATTATATACCTACAACTGTTTATTCATATTGCCAAAAATCCTTATAAAATACTGATAATGTAATGATTCAAAAACCATCCTGAATTCGCCAATCGTGGTAATTTGATGTTTCACATTCATAATCACTAATAAATAATTTGACACATTCAAACTCTAAATCCAATACAATAAGTGCTGTAGTCATAGAAAAAGTATAGTGTACTACTGTAGTGTTCAATATTTTGAAAATTTTATAGTGATATTTTCATTAAAATTATAGACATTTTAACTCTTTTTGTTTATGTTTTGATGGGATATTCTTTAAAGTTTCATTAAACCTTTATATAACTTTTTGGGCAATTTCTAAAATCCGGTGCAACTTATATGTCTATTTTGATAGTATGATTAAGTTTTCCGTTAGTTCGTCAATTGATTCACTTTATGAGTACACATAGTGGTAACACAATTGACGCTGGTATAAGAAAGTAATTTATGCTGTGATATCTGTACATTGCTGCATAGTACAAATACTGTACAACATTTTTAAGTATGCAATGCTATTTTGTGTCCCTATTATGCATCTCTTATTATTACTATGTGAAAGTTTATTCACCTCTAGGAGACCAAGGCGTGACCGTCCCACGATTATTATTACCACTATTATTATTAATCCGGAGGATCCATCATTCGCCTGAGAGGCATTCAGCAATTCCCCAACTGGACATTTCGACGATCCGCCGAAGATTCTGTTATACAATCGAAGGATGCGAGTTCTTATGTGGTCGGTCAGCTCTGGAGGAGGCGGAAGACGCGCGGCTTTGTGGGCCCCCCGGGGGCTGTCACGTAATTTTTGATGTATCGCCCCCGGAGAAGTGTAAAAAAAGCGCCACACAAAGAGCTATCCGGGGGCCCGGTGGTGGATGGCCTGGAGCAGCGCCTGGAGCTTCATCGAGATGGAATTGGAGTGGATTGTGTTTGTACGGAGGCAAACGGTAACGGAAAATAGCTGGATTATTGCAGGAACGTGGCATTGAACAATCATAAGGTTTGTAAGCGATTTCCACGGCGAAAATTATGCCTTTTGTATTGATTGTTTATTTGGTCCTAATCATCCAGTAACAGAAAATATCTAATTATATGTTCCTATTAGCCTAAACAACCTTTACAGTTATTAGATAGAAACTCTTATATATTTTTTTCCAAGATCCTTAAATGTTATAAATATAACATATATACTATTTATACGTATACTAAAAAATATCATACATCGATTAAGGCGCATACATTTTTAATTAATATGTTCATAAAATATATGGGTTACCTGGAATTATGAAATATGAATTCTGCCTTTTGTATTGATTATTTATTTGGTCCTAATGATCCAGTAACAGAAAATATCTAATTATATGTTTCTATTAGCTTAAACAACCTTTACAATTATTAGGTAAAAACTCTTATATACATTTTCCTAAGATCCTTTAATGTTATAATTATAACATGTATACTATTTATACGTATGCTAAAAATATCACAAATCCCAAAAGGCGCATACATTTTTAATTAATATGTTCATAAAATGTATGGGTTACCTGGAATTATGAAATATGAATTATATTTTCTAATAACTTCAAACTTCACATATTGGACGTGGAATACATGTGATGTCAATATTGCATAAGAAACATAACATAATAATAATAATATTATTATTATTATAATAATAGGGATTTTCATGTAATTTATAGCATTCCTTAATTTTTTTGCCTCCAATGACACAACATTTTATATTCTCCTTTTATATTTTCAATATGTGATTGAATTCAATCATAAAACATAAATTTTAAGAAAGTTGATTAGGTGCATTAAAAGTTACGATGATAAAAATTACCAGTCAAAAAAATGGAGAACGATAAAATCGTGTAAATTTCTAATATTTTATAGTAAATATAATAACTTTAAAGATACAAAAATATCATTGTGTCAATCATTTCAATCACAAATCATTGAAAATTGAATCAATGTTAAATTTGAGGAACATTAATCAACATTAGTAGAAAACGTGTAATTGTAACATTGTAATTAATGTAGTTTTTTACCATGTCAAACATTCCTGCAGTTACGATAAAATTTTGAAATTATTTTTTAATATTTTATATTTTTTCACAAAATGTTCTCGATTAAATCAATTTTCATAGAAGGTGAGACGAAATATGAAGAAAATAGTGGGGTCGATAGTCAAATAAAGATATTTATTTATGTTTCATATATAATCGTAATATTGTAGAAAGTTTAGAATTTTCATTTTCATCAAGTTTTTGAAATAAGCTTCAAATCCATTAGAAAGCTCTGAGGCATTTTTTAGAATTATATCACATAACCCAAGTTTTAAAAATGTTGATTAGGTTTATTTAAAAATATGACAATAAAAATAAACTAACAGTAAAAACACCGAGAGATTATAAAATTAGTGTGAATTTCTAATATTTTAAAGTAAATATGATAATTTTTGACACACAAATACACACACTAATCACAAATCATTGAAACTTGAACGATAAAATCGTCTGAGTTTCTAATATTTTTTAGTAAATAACTTTTCCAACTTTGGAAACACACAAAGAAACAGAAATCGTTGAAATTTTAATCAATATTAAATTTAATAATCATTCACCAATATTAAAAGAAAAATTGTAATTATGATATTGAAAGCATAGTGTTTTTTGTAAAAAAATTAATTCTAATATTTTTTAGTAAATAACTTTTCCTGCTTTGGAAACACAAAAAAAAAGAAATCGTTGAAATTTGAATCAATGTTAAATTTAATAATTATTCACCAATATTAAAAGAAAAATTGTAATTATGATATTGAAATTATAGTGGTTTTTGTGATGTGAAATATATAATGTTGTGATGAAATATTAATAACCTGCAGTTATTTTGAAATTTTGATTTTTTTATCATTGTCCATGCCTTTAATATTGACTTTTATAGAAGACAAAAAAAATCATATTATTATAGATATTTACGGAGTTTTCATGTAATTTCTAAATTTTCTTTAGATTTGTTTCCACTGTAGTCAACAAATACAGGGTGTCCAAGACAAGGATCAACAGCATGGAGATCTAGGAAACTGTAAAAGTTACTACGGCGGTTAAATTACAAATAAGTTGCCCAATTTAGTGGTCAATAATATTCTGTGAGAAAACCAGAAATGTTCGCTTACTTCCGGAGATATTCGACAGAATCCGAAATCTTGCAATTTCGTTTTTATTTTTTTGTGTTTGTCATTTGTGTTGTTCTTTTAAGTTATTTGAGAAGCTTATACCTTACTAAAACCAAATGAACTTTCTCGTTGCCACATTTTTAGCTCTACAAGACAGCGTTTACAAATTTTCGGTACAACATTTCGGTTCAAAGAAACCTTCATCACTTTATTTTTTTAATGGCCCATAAAAAAAATAAACCCTGTATTAGATAGCATTTCCGATTACGATTTCAACTATTTATATTACAGTATATCAATTATCGGATTTTATCGAATATCTCCGGAAGTAAGAGGACTTTTTTGGTTTTCTCAACAGAATATTAGTGACCACTAAATTGCGCAACTTTTTTTCTAATTTAACCGCCTTTGTAACTATTACGGTTTCCGAGATTGCCATGCTGTTGATCCTTATCTTGGACACCCTGTATATGAAATTTTGAATCAACAGCATGGCAGATCCTTATCTTGGACACCCTGTATATGAAATTTTGAATCAACAGCATGGCAGATCCTTATCTTGGACACCCTGTATATGAAATTTTGATAAAATTCTTTAAATTCATTTGAAAGTTTTTAGGGAAAGTTGGGGAAAGATTGTTTATCATAAACCCCAACTTTTATAAATGTTGATTATGTTCAAATTATGATAATTAAAATAAATTAAACAGTAAGAAACGAGAATGGTAAAATCATGTGAATTTCTTAATAATATTTGTGGAAAAATCTTTTAGAGAGCACCGTTAACAGAATTTATCATTTTTCAGAATTAAAATTATAAAAATTCAAGGAGTTAATATTATTCAAGGAAATATATATTGTAATGGTATTTTTTTAATAATATTAATATGTTTCAGTTATACAGAGTGCTAGACTAATGAAAATTGGGGACAAAATCGGATTGGAAGTTATTGGACACTTGATGTGCTACTTTTTAAAATATTTTCGAGTATACAGAGTGTACCGTAAATCCGGGACACAACATTTGATCTCATTTTTAAATGGAACATCCTGTATATTATTTAATTTTGGTATCTGCTTCATGTGTGCTTCATAGATCAGTTCAATTTTTAGGGATCAGATGCAACGTTGCCATTCACATTATAATAAAATTTAACGAAAAATCATGGACCTGGAAAAAAATTCAACAAAACCTTATTATAAGAGATCAATGAAGTAGTCTGGGTATTCAAGTACCCAGGCAATGTGCCAAAACAATCACAATATTTGAAAACAACAAGTGTCCAATAACTTCCAATCAAATTTTTTTCTCAATGTGTTCCATTTAATAAACGGACCAAATGTTGTGTCCCGGATTAATGGTACACTCTATACACTCGAAAATTATTTCAAAAAGTAGCAAATCAAATGTCCAATAACTTCCAATCAGACTGTTTCCTCAATTTTCATTAGTCTAGCAGCAATGGTCCGAGCGAGGATAGGTGGGCCACCCTGTATACAAACCAAAATGAGGTCATTTTTTTTTTTTAGACTACTCGCAACATTTTTCCTCTATTTACTTACAAAAATACGTTCTCAGTTAAAGAAGGTGATAAAAGAGAAAGTTGAAGACAGAGAGAATACAAAATCATCAGAATCGACACCGATTCCCAAAAAAATATATACACATTTTGCAAAAATTGAAATATCACAAAAACATGATGTACTAAAAAGTTTGTTTGACGTTTCTGGAATCAGAGCAAAATTTTCTATCGGAATATGTCTAAGGGACAAACATTGTTTGTACTAGGGGTAATATAACAAGTGGTGTTCTCATTATCAATAATGATTTTATAAATACAACGAATTTCAACCCCAACAACGAAAATTCACCGAGACCGAAGGGCGAGGTGCATTTTCCAAAGTTTGGGGTTGAAATTCGTTGTATTTATAAAATCATTATAGATAATGAGGTGCATTTTCCAAAGTTTGGGGTTGGCTTTAAAATCATTATCGATTTTTGAGAACACCACGAATTATATTTAGAAAGGGAATATAATGAATTGATTGAGACATCTAGTAAGGCAGAATAAACAAGAAGCTGAATATACAGTTTAAATACCTATATTTATTTAGATCACTTCATCTTTCAAAGAGCAAGCCACATTTATTACCGCATTTTACTATTTTACTTCTACTTGAAACACACTGACATTTCGAGTTATGTTTTAATTAGTGGCCGACTAGATTTTGGGCGCAACCGATAAATAACACCATCGCAACGATCGTCGCTGCAATTTGTGTTTAACAAAAAATTATGACAGCGACCGACATTTGTTCGTGGTATTATACTGAAAATATAACCGTTGTATTATCAGCATTGTCAGTTATTAATACATGCGTAACTATAGAAACCGCATTGTTATGACTTCACTGTTTTACGTATGAGTTATATTCCCAGTGTTATATGTTGCAGGGAATATTTGTTTTACATGTACAATGTTATCATTTTAAAAGACTAATTGGAAAGCCTACACAATTAGTCGGACAATGGTGATCACTAGTTAAAAGTTGCCACCTTAACTTCCTCTACTTAGCCCCTAATTGCCGCGGGATCGTGGGAGGGGGGCTTCTAATCTGGCGGTCTTTATCTTTATATCTGACCGAGTGTAACGGCGATCCCCTCGGGCACTAAAAGTTACACGCACAGCCAGGCATAAAAGACGGAGTTACGGCAACAATAAAAATCGCGTCTGCGTAATCTCCGGTGTCACGTTCGCGTGATTGATCCCGTTTTGTGCAACTATCGTGAATTCGGCCGGTGCATTTCACTGACAATGACCGCTCGTTTCCAAAATTGTGCCAGAAAGCGGCCTGATCGATCGCTCATTTGTTGCCATTATTTGAGTTGAATTGGGATTAAATGACCCAGTTTCGGGTGGAACGGGAGTCTGTTAGATGAATGTTTCGGTGTCGCAGTAAGTTTATGTACAGGCGAGTCAGGAGGTGAAAATTCGCTGCATCAATGATTAAGTTTCAATTATTTTCAATAAATTGATCAAATCCCCTTAAACGAGGGATTTCTTGATGCTGTGAATTAGTCTGTGTACAAGCTGCATAGCAAATGCTGAGAAATAGTCTGTATACAAGCTGTATGACAAATGAATCAAAATTTCGAAAGACTGAGTAAAAATCACAAAACATTTTGAAAATGCAAACAGAAATCATTATTCTGTAGCTCTGCCAAGTCATCACCAATGTATTGTCCCTTCAATTTGAATGCATTTTTCGGAAAGTATTTACTATGCATATGTACGAAATGTAAAAGCAAATTGTGTTGGAGGTCGTTTTCTTCAGATTTTTTACATTGTTTTTCCACTATTTACTTACAAAAACACATTCTCAGTTAGAGATAGGTTAGAAAAGAGATACCGGTAACTGTCAAACTGTTCAGTTTACAGCTTGTTTGTGCCGTGGAGTAATCTGCCCCACTTGGGGATGTTGCCTGTGCGGACTTCGTGTTCATGCATATCTGGTTATTTTTATGTACACACAATTTAAGAATGCCCTCGATTTTAAAAGTAAGGTTATGTATATTATGTACATTTAAACTCGTGGGCCCTTAAGTTTTTATTCATTGTAGTCTTTTCATGTACTTGGAAGCCACAAATATTGCTGAAACTAATAATAATTTAGTGTTTGAGTAGTTGAATATCAAATGACACATTAGAAATTTGAATTGCACGAAGATAGCTTTTATTGCCATCTTCATTAGTAATGAGTGAGATGTCTCGTGCCTCTTTAAATAATTCTTCATTGTTGTCTTTTCGTGTGTTTGGAAGCCACAAATAATGCTGTAACTAATAATAATTTCGTATTTAAGGAGTCAAATATCAAATTCCACAATAGAAATTAGAATATCATAAAGATAACTTTTATTGACATATTTATGTCTAATGAGTATAAATGAAGTTGCCTATGTCAAAAATGGAACTATTTTTACTGGAGCGGAACAAAAATATTTTACAAGATGGCGTAATTACAAGTATTTAGGTACACCTTGTACCAAATGACTAATTTTGAAAGTTTCTGAGTAAAAATATGAATCGCATAAAATCTCAATAAAAGTTCTAATTTAATTGAATCCCTCCAACGGAAAAGGCCTCCACCACCAATTCCCCTCGGCGCATTCACGCTTCAGATCATCCAGACACAGCACTTCTGGCCGAAGAAGCCCACCGCACGATCCCCTGCCCTCTGGGGCTGGTAGGGCGCGTGAAAAATGATTTACACCCCTGGAAGGCCCGCAGCTTACGAGGTGGCGATTAATTTTTTTCCCGCAGGGATGCGACCCCTCATTGGCGGGGCGGACAAAGCGCCGGGTGCGGCTTGTCACCGGACCGTGCATGTAGTTAGGGGTTTTTCTGCGGCTTTGTGCGCCAGCAGGATTCATTGAATTTGTAACCGCGGTCTAATGGCTTCACGCAACATCCCGCCGGAATCGATACCCGCCGTCCTGGGCCTGATAAAAAGATTAATGGTCCTTAAGAATCGGAAGACGGGGATCGCCGGGGATTTGTTCCGTTTGATGTTCAGCATCGGATAGCTGTAGTTATGTGAGAGCCCATTTCCTGAACGCGAAACAAAGCACATTTAAATCTTTAGTGGATTACTCTGCAGCACTTTTATTTCCATGAATATTTAGTAGGAGTAGGTAACTAGAAATATACCTACTGCACGAATACGTTTTCAATTAACAGTAATGATATATTGTGTAATGGAATAAACAACACAAGTCATTGCTCCATTGTGCTTACATAGCAAGGCTGCAATAATACAATAATAACAAGGTGGCACGTTGAGCCATCAACCGGCCTAAACACGACCATCACAATACGATAAGTGTTACGTATAAATCTTAGCAGTTAAATCAATTGGACAATGTTAAGTTAAGCAGTAACGATGTACAGGGATGATCTGATGAAGCACCACCGATAATCACCACCTTTCCACTTGGCACTTCAGACCTCACAATTGCAACGAAATCGCATAACCATACTTAAAACTGCACGTCCGATTTCAATTCTGATTACATATTCGGAATCGTCGTAATTTCCCGCGTCTGTGAGAATGTCGAACGTCTTCCTGCGTTGCGTTTCCAATTTCACTTACATTTTCATGTTTAGTTAACTCATTTACATTGATTGTTGCTAACTGTGCCCTACTTAACGTATAAAATTAGCTATAAAACCTATATTAACTGCTTATTAAACTATCTAACTGTCTGAACTATCTAAATCTACACTGGCGAGCAAAAAATAGAGGTCATTTTAAAATTATGACTTATTTTTGGATTTTTGTTTGTTTTAACTTTACGTTTGCAAATTGTAAACAATTGTACTGTATTTTGCACATTAAATTTAAAAAAAAAGCAATGTTGAATCGTAAAGCATATTTATTGTTTTTATTGCCTATTTTGGAAATATCACAAATTTACAGTTCAGACGAAGTTCGAATTTTTGTTTCTAGGACTAATATAGAAAATAAATAATGAAAAAAAGTTATCACTATTAACGATTATTACCCCCTCTTGCATTACTGATTGAAGTCGACGAGGAACTCTTTGAATTAAATGAACGATCACATTTTGGTAGATATTATTCCATTCCTGCAATTTTGTAGAATACATTTGTCAGGAAATGTATTATTAAACGCCTACTTTGGTTTACTTTTGCAAACATAGAGTTAAAACAAAAAAATTCCCAAAAAAATAAGTCATAATTTTAAAGTGACCTCTATTTTTTGCTCGCCAGTGTATTATAATAAATCCTAATTAATGATAGAACAAAATACTAAATAAATTTAACAATCTATACACAAATTACATTACTAAATACCTTCACAATATTTACTTTTGTTATTTTGAACTGATTGCAAGATTTGCAAAAGGCAATTTGCAACTAATTGATTTTTTAAGGTTAATAATAAAAATAAGTCAATTTTAAAATTCACGCTTTGAAACCAAAATTTGTTGTGTTATGTTTTTAGTACACTGCAAAGCCCTACTTTCGGGTTCCCAAAATGTGATGTTTTAATATAAAATTTTAAATTTGTAGTTATGTAAAATAACTTTGTTTATACTTAGCTCTCACCACAGTAGAAATGTTATGTAGTATCTATATAGTTATACTATATTACCATATAGTCACAATACAGTGATGTGAACATCTGTTATATAGTTACTACATAGTAGTATATCTACATATATCTACAACTGTGAAAAGGGGAAAACTGTTTACCTGCATCCGCAAATTTTGAACTTCAACTATAAAAAATTAAAATATTCAACTACATCTATCAAAATTTGTCAAATTTTTAATTGTATTTGCAAACTTTTAACTGAATCCGTTAAAAATCCGAAATGTTTAACTGTACTTGCCAAAACTTGTCAAATTTTCAACTACTCAAACCCTCATAACCCTCAAAACTGTCATATTTTCAACTCAAACCGTCAAACTATCAAATTTGGAAATGTTTCTATTGCCAATTTCATTTTTTGCAAAACCTGTAATATTTACTGTCATTTTGACAGTTGTATATCCCATTGAACTATACCTGTCCCGTCAATTGTCTCTTTGACGTTTAACTTGACACATTATTTGCCATATTTGCTTTCATTTTGACAGTTGTATATCCAAATGAACGTCACGTGGCTTATTTACTGCCATTCTGAAGTTTTATTTTATATATTATCTGAAACATTTACTTCTAAAGTGCTAGAAACTTTCAAGCCCCACCCGTCATATTTTTAACTGTAAAAAACATTTAAATTCTTATCTGTACCTGCAAATTTTCAACTGCAATTGTCAAATACTCAAATTTTCAACTACAGCTATCACAAACTCACATATTCAAATGCATCAGCAAATTTTTAACTCTTACCATTAAAATCTCTCAAATTTTCAGCTTCATGTGTCAAATTTTCCAATACAACTATGAAAATCATAAAATTTTACCTATATCTGCATATTTTCAATTGCAATGTCAAAAATTTAAATATTCAACTACAACTAACAAAAACTGTCAAGTTTTTAACTGTATCTGTCAAAATGTCAAAAATTTAAATATTCAAGTACAACTAACAACAACTATCAAGTTTTTAACTGTATCTGCAAACTTTTAACTCAATCCGTCAAAAATCCTAAAATTCTCAACTGTACTTGCCAAATTTTCAACTATAACCCTCAAAAACTGACATATTTTCAACTCAAACCGTCAAACTCTATCAAATTTGGAAGTGTTTCTAATGTTGATTTGATTTTTTGAAAAACCTGTTATATTTACTGTCATTTTAACAGTTGTATATCCCATTGAACTATACCTGTCCCGTTAAATGTCTCTTTGACGTTTTACTTGACACATTATTTGCCATATTTGCTTTCATTTTGACAGTTGTATATCCAATTGAACGTCACGAGGCTTATTTACTGTCATTCTGAAGTTTTATTTTATATATTATCTGAAACATTTATTTTTAAAGTGCTAGAAATTTTCAAGCCCCACCTGTCATATTTTCAAGTGTAAAAATCATTAAAAATTTTAACTGCACCTGCAAATTTTCAACTGCACCTGTCAAATACTTAAATTTTCAACTACGGCTATCACAAACTCACATATTCAAATGCATCAGCAAATTTTTAACTCTTACCATTAAAATCTCTCAAATTTTCAGCTTCATGTGTCAAATTTTCCAATAAAACAATGAAAATCATAAATTTTTACCTATATCTGCATATTTTCAATTGCAATGTCAAAAATTTAAATATTCAACTACAACTAACAAAAACTGTCAAGTTTTTAACTGTATCTGCAAACTTTTAACTGAATCCGTCAAAAATCTTAAAATTTTCAACTGTACTTGCCAATACTTGTCAAATTTTCAACTTGAACCCTCAAAAACTATCATATTTTCAACTCAAACCGTCAAAATCTATCAAATTTGGAAGTGTTTCTATTGTCAATTTGATTTTTTGAAAAACCTGTTATATTTACTGTCATTTTAACAGTTGTATATCCCACTGAACTATACCTGTCCCGTTAAATGTCACTGCACCTGCAAATTTTCAACTGCTACTGTCAAATACTCAAATTTTCAACTACAGCTATCAAAAACTCACTTATTTAAATGCATCAGCAAATTTTTAACTCTTACCAAAAAAATCTTTCAAATTTTCAGCTTCATGTGTCAAATTTTCCATTACAAATGTAAAAATCGTAAAATTTTACCTACATCTGCAAATTTTTAACAGCAATATCAAAAATTTAAATATTCAACAACAACTAACAAAAACTGTAAAGTTTTTAACTGTATCTGCAAACTTTTAACTGAATCCGTCAAAAATCCTAAAATTTTCAACTGTACTTGCCAAAACTTGTCAAATTTTCGACTATAACCTTCTAAACCTGTCATATTTTCAACTCAAACCGTCAAACTCTATCAAATTTGGAAGTATTTCTATTGTCAATTTGATTTTTTGCAAAAACCTGTTATATTTACTGTCATTTTGACAGTTGTTAATCCCATTGAACTATACATGTCCTGTTAAATGTCTCTTTGACGTTTCACTTGACATATTATTTGCCATATTTGCTTTCATTTTGACAGTTGTATATCCAATTGAATGTCACGTGGCTTATTTACTGTCATTCTGAAGTTTTATTTTATATACTATCTGAAACATTTACTTTTAAAGTGATAGAAATTTTCAAGCCCAACCTGTCATATTTTCAACTATAAAAACATTTAAATTTTTAACTGCACCTGCAAATTTTCAACTGCAACTGCCAAATACTCCAATTTTCAACTACAGCTATCTAAAACTGTAACTTATTTAAATTCATCAGCAAAGTTTTAACTCTTAGCATGAGAATCTTTCGAATTTTCAGCTATATGTGTCAAATTTTCCACTACAACTGTAAAAAGAGTAAAATTTTACCTACATCTGCAAATTTTCAACTGCAATGTCAAAAATTTAAAGATTTAACTACAACTAACAAAAACTGTCAAGTTTTTAACTGTATCTACAAACTTTTAACTGAATCCATCAAAAATCCTCAAAATTTTCAACTGTACTTGTCAAAACTTGTCAAATTTTTAACTAAAACCCTCAAAAACTGTCATATTTTCAACTCAAACCGTCAAACTCTATCAAATTTGGAAGTGTTTTTATTGTCAATTTGATTTTTTTAAAAAGCTGTTATATTTACTGTCATTTTGACAGTTGTGTATCCCATTGAACTATACCTGTCCCGTAAAATGTCACTTTGACGTTTTACTTGACACATTATTTGCCATATTTGCTTTTATTTTGACAGTTGTATATCCAATTGAACGTCATGTGGCATATTTACTGTCATTATGACGTTTTATTTTATATATTATCTGAAATATTTACTTTTAAAGTGCTTGAAATTTTGAAGCCCCACCTGTCATATTTTCAACTGAAAAAAACATTTAAATTTTTAACTGCACCTGCAAATTTTCAACTGCAACTGTCAAATACTCAAATTTTCAACTACAGCTATCAAAAACTGTCACCTATTTAAATGCATCAGCAAATGTTTAACTCTTACCATGAAAATCTTTCGAATTTTCAGCTTGTGTTAAATTTTCACAACTGTGAAAAGGGTAACAGTTTTACCTACATCAGCAAATTTTCAACTGCAATGTCAAATATTTAAATATTCAACTACAACTAACAAAAATTGTCAAACTTTTAACTGTATCTGCAAACTTTTAACTGAATCCGTTAAAAATCCGAAATATTTAACTGTAGTTGCCAAAGCTTATCTACAAGCTTAAAAAGTTTGAGAGAGTACTAATTTTATTAATTAAACACATTTTAATTAAACACTCTGTATTTCAGTAATTAAAAATGTTAAATTGTATTGTTTAAAAATAATAATGTTTTTGAGAATACTGAATTTATTCTAAAAGCAGAATTAATAATAATAGAAATAAATGATACAAAAGTAAAAACTCGCGATGCGGATAGAATTATTAAAAGTTGATATCTTCCGGTTCCTTTGGTGCATTGCAGTGGTAAGTAATAATTTATAATGTGTAAACCTAATTTTTCATAAGCAGAATTGCCACATTGCTACACATTTCAGCATAATAAATATTTATAGAACTTCCTCTGCCGACTTTTTGGCGCATTCAATTTGCATCACGCGATATCGCGTGACGTGTCTATCGGTTGTTAACTTGATTTTTGGTGAGTCCATGCATTACGATTTAACACGGATATAATAAAGTGCCAACTCACCAATGAAATATGAAATTATATTGGAAACAATCTTGCCAAACATGACTTTGTTAACTGAATGGCAATATCTTTTGTATACAGACGAATGTTGCAGGTAATTTATGTGAACTTCGCATGGATATGTCTATCCGGGAGATAACTTATGGGCAGATGCAAACATCTACTTGGGGTGCCATTTGTACATGAATTATCCGCAACTTTCAAAAGTCATAAATATATTCATATGGATATGTTTATCCGGGAGATAACTCATGAGCAGAAGCGAAGTCTACTTGGGGTGCCATTTGTACATAATTTATCCTCAACTTTATAAAAAGTCAATATAATATTCATATGGTTTATCACGAAGATAACTTATGGGGATAAACAAACACTACTTGGGGATGCCATTTATAGATAACTTATCCTCAACTTTAAACAGTCAATAAAATATTTAATAAAAAAAGATAACCTGCATATTTATTGCAAGAAGCAAAATTTCAGAGGTTGGAATTTTTCCACAAAGTAATAAAAATAAGTAACCCCTTTCCGATAATCAATTTATAAGCATTTTTCCCAATTCATGCCATTTCACAAACTTCCATTACTTTTAATAAGGGAGTCAAGATGTCAAAAGTTTCTATTTAAATGTAGTTGTTTGCAATGAAAATCATTTTGCATTTACAATTCCATCGGCAAAATTTTTCAGCTATTCAATGATGGGTCTGAATTATTGAATTTTATATCCGTTAATGGTCAAATATTGCTGTCGGCTTTTCTAGCCTTACAACTTATTTCTGTGCCCAATCATTTTATAAAATCCACATGTAAGTATTCCACGGCCAGTCTCCTAGCCGAGTTTTTCCTTTGGGCCTGTGCGGCTTTAAAGTGAAATCGAAATGGAAAATTGCTGTGAAAACGATTCCGCCTGATTTATGCGCGGCTCGCAATAAAATGAGAAATAAAAACCCTCCCTTTCGACTTTCTCTTTTTCTAGATAATTTAAATTCGAATCCCTCACCTTCGCGTTTGTCGTCGCAACGAGGAGAAAAAACACGCCGGGAAATAACTTCCTGGGAGATTGGAGATTCTCTTGGCGCCGTGGGAGGATGTATAAACGCAATTCGGACTGAATGGAAAAGTTTTATTTCATCCGGGTGATTACGGGGTGTTTGCGTTGAATATTAGGGATTTCCTCGGAATGACGAAATGATGAAATGGGTTAATTTAACATTGTGTTCGCTTTCTAGTTAACCAGAAAAAATAACTTTGCAATTTTCTTAGTTAATCCTGCGATCTGAATTAAATGTAACGGAAGTTTGTGAAACGGCATGAATTTGGAAAATTGTTTTAAATTGACTATCGGTAAATTTTCTTAGATAATCCTGTGATCTGTATTAAAAGTAATGAAAGTTTTTGAAACGGCATGTATTTGGAAAATTGTATATAAATTGAACATCGGAAAATTTTCTTAGTTAATCCTGTGTGATCTGTATTATAAATAATGGAAGTTTGTGAAACTGCCTGAGTTTGTAAAATTGTTTAAAACTTGATTATCGGAAAATGCGATCTGATTTAAAAGTAACGAAAGTTTGTGAAACGGCATGAATTTGGTAAATTGTTTTAAAATTGACTAGCGAAAATTTTTCTTAGTTAATCCTGTGATCTGTATTAATAATAATGAAAGTTTTTTAAACGGCATGAATTTGGAAAATTGTATATAAATTGATCATCGGAAAATTTTCTTAGTTAATCCTGTGTGATCTGTATTATAAGTAATTTAAGTTTGTGAAACGGCATTAGTTTGGAAATATTTTATAAACTGATTATCGGAAAACTTTGTTAGTTAATCCTGTAATCTGTATTAAATATAATGGAAGTTTGTGAAATGGCATGAATTTGTAAAATTGTTTATAAATTGATTATCGGAGAATGGTTACTCATTTTTATTACTTTGTGGAAAAATTCCAACTTTGCTTCTTACAAAAAATATGCAGGTTAACTTTGATTCAAATATTTTATTGACTTTTGAAAGTTGAGGATAAGTTATCTATAAATGGCATCCCCAAGTAGTGTCTGTTTCTCCCCATAAGTTATCTCCCGGATAAACCATATGAATATTTTATTGACTTTCTAAAGTTGCGGATAAGTTATGTACAAATGGCACCCCAAGTAGAGTTCGCTTGTTCTCATGAGTTATCTCCCGGATTAACATACCCATATAAATATTTGATTGACTTTTTAAAGTTGCGAATAAGTTATCTATAAATAGTATTCCCAAGTAGTGTTCGTTTCTTCCCATAAGTTATCTCCCGGATCTCCCGGATCTGCGGTCTTTCCGCCCAATAATTAATATACAGGGTGGTTTTTGAAAAGTAAAGAAAACACGTCAATTTTTATTTTGAGGGTAACATCTCTTGACTTAGTGTTGACATATGTGTGTTCCCCCCTCCCCTCCAATAAGCACCTCATTTCAAAGGTCTTTATGTCAGTAATACAGCTGTGCAATTTTTTTGTTTCTAAAACCAAAATAAGAGTTCCAAATTTTGTCTCTTATTTCCGATATAAATAGATCTGCTGAAAGTGGGCTTAAGGCGATCCTATTGCTAGACTAGTTGTTTGCTTATACAATTTATTATCAAAATAATTTTGATTTAAACAAATATCAAATGCTTTATAAATTTCTGATTTAGTAATAAATTTTTGATTTGGTTTGTCCAACAAATTTTGAATTATTTCTGGGCATTCGAAAATATACTTGTAACACAGTAGATGTTTTGAATTATTTGGGGGTTTGATTTCTATTAAAATTTTAGATAGAACAAGGCATTTTCCCTTGTTTTTCAAGGGTTTTTCATGAGTATTTTCAAGTAACATTTGTATAATTTTTAAATAGAATAGGTATTTAATTTACTTACTAATTTCCTGGATGGGCTATAAATATATGAAGCAATGGTCTAATTGAAAGACACATTTTATGTGTTTTGAATAAACCATACAATTTAAGAGCAAGTGGATTTATATTAATTATTTGAAATATATTTAAATAACAAATAATAATAATAAATTTGATAGGATGATTTTAGTTTCTTTTTTCTTAGATACTAGTTTAGTCTTAGTTTTCTTTTTTTTTTTAGTTGGGTCTTTGTTTAGTGGAATTAGTTTTTCGAAATTTATAAATTTATAAAAAAAAAATATCTATCTTGTTGTACAATAACTAAACCAAACTTAGCTTGCTGAAATAACTTTGATCTGTCAGTCTTAGTTATTATTAATTTGTTTAATGATTTTTTTTTAAATTTAATTGATTTTATAAATGAAAACTCTGATGTTTGTTTTGATGGATTCGATTTTAAAATTTTAGCTATTTGTGCTCTTGTAATAAGTGTATCTTCTAATTTATGAAGTGCAATCTCTTATTCTACTATTATCAGGGTCGGTATGATTTAAAACAATTGATTTAAATCATGATTTAATCTGTTTTTTTTATTATATCATGATTTAAATCTTTTCTTTTAAATTAAACATTGTTTTTGCACTGAAGTTAGTGAATTTTTTTCACATGGTACAGATTTACAGAAGTTTATTTTAATCATCAATTCTTGTTTAAATTCAAGAATTTATTAAAGAAAATCATATGATTTAAAGCGTGATGTACATAAATTGATATAAATCACATCTACCCTGGCAATAACTGATCAGAAATATAAACAAATAAAAAAATTAAATGAATCATGATTTATAGTATGTGACTTATCATGCTTTAAAGTAGATAATTGTAAGTAAGTAAATTTTTTTTTTCAATTTTTTGGTTCATCACACGATATTGACAGACATACATAAATTTGTTTTAGTCATCAATTCTTGTTCAAATTCAAGAATTTATAAAAGAAAATCATTATGTGAGTTGACATGCTTTAAAGCTTTAAAGTAGATAATTGTAAGTAATTTTTTTCCATGTTTTGTTCCGTCACGTGGTACAGATACCCAAACATTTGTTTCAATCATCATTTCTTGTTCAAATTTAAGAATCTATTAAAGAAAATCATATGATTTAAATCATGTTTTATTCCAACCGCTATTATTATTCATGTTTTGTCTGTTTTGGTATTAATGTATGGATAGTAGTTAGGATTTTGTGGTCAAAATTAGTGTCCATTTTCATTAAATATAGTATTGGATATACTTATAATTTTTTTTTCTGAATTTAATGGTTTTTAATTGTTTTCTTCTACTGAAATTGATATTTTTATGTTGTCTTAGACTGTCTTAGAAAATTTTAATTGTCACTCCTTAAAAAAATATTTTAATTTATGAAAATTGATATTTCCCTGAATAATATTGAAACAGCTCCCTGAACATTTATTTTTCTATTGTTCTAAAATTATATTTCGACTCCTAGATATGCTATAGTTTCAGTCTTTTAGAGACGGTAGATTTTTGCGTCAGCAACTATTTTTTCATTCTGACCTTTTTAACCAATTTTAATTGAATTGATATTGAAATTTTGATATGCAAAATTCTGCGATTTGTAGTAAAACGTACACTTATAATTTTGTGTAAATTATTAAATTTGATTAACGTTTGTTATCGTACATGAAATCAATTCAAATTTTGTATTTTAATAAAAAAATATAGTTACCTACATTCCTTGGATAGTTATGCAGCAACAATTTTTTCTCCACTACTACAACATTAGTATATGTTCATTGTTTTTAAATTATACTTCGATTTATATTTCCAATCCTTAATGATTCTGACCGTGAATGAATCAACAACTTGGATTTTTATTCGTACTTAAAATAATTAATTTCGTGAATAATGTTAATATTAATTAATAATCAATTAATAATAATTAATATTAATGTTAATATTAAAAGGCGGAAAGACCCCATGGGATCGATAGCCCAATAAAGATGATATTTTTATTCTTCTTTGGAAAATTATATTTTGACTGAATTTATATTATCAATCCTTCAGGATTTTCGCAATAGCATAGCTGTTTTTAATTCATGCAAATCATTTTAAAAAGGATCATTTCATTTTTTGAAAATTTACATTTCCTTGAAAATCATTAACATTAGCATTACCATTGCTCCCTGAATGTCTATTTTTCCATTTTTTTGAAAATTATATTTCGCCTCGTGGAAAATTTATAATGGAAATCTGTGAGGATTTATGCGTCTACTACTTTTTTTTTTTTCATTCTTATAGGTTGTTTTTGAAACGTAAAATTGACAATGCAAATTCTTGAAAATTTATATTTCCTTGAATAATGTTAACAATAGGAAGCATTGTTAATTTATATTGTCAATATTTGAGTATTTATGCAATATATTTTTATTAATACTTACTTAAAAGATCACTTAAAAGAAAATTCCAATTTTTGTAAATTTACATATACTTGGATGACTTCTACTGAAGTTGATTTATATTTATTGTTATGTAGTCTTAGACTCTTCATTTTTTTTTTCTTTTGAATGTTTTTTTTTGCTCTAGTAACACTTTTTCTAACAAAATCGTCAAAAAATGTAAATTCAATTGAATGAAATTTAAATGTAAGTTCATAATGCAAAACCTTTAGATAGTATTGTATGACATCTCTTCTCCTATGAAGGTATTTTTAATTCTACTATAATCCATGTAAATTTGGCTACTTGGATAGCTGTTTTGCGGCTGCTGTTGTTATAATTAACAATATTTAAATAAGAAACACTTTGAACTTTGTTTATATATTTGTGATATTAATAAAGTTTAAAGTATTTTTTATATATATACCAATATTAACTAAACGTAAATATATCTTTATTTTTTTACATTCCGAAATCTATCTGGTTTCAGATTTTAACAAAATTAGAGAATCATTGATTTTTGTTTTTTATTTTAATCATAATTTATACCAACCGTGACTATTATTAATGTTTTGTCTGTTTTGGTATTAATGTATGGACAGTAGCTAGGATTTTGTGATCAAAATTATTGTCCTTTTTCATTAAATATAGTATTTCAAAAATTTATAAATTTATTATCTGAATTTATTTGTTTTTATTTGGTTTTCTTCTACTGAAATCGATTTATTTTTATTTTTATGTTGTCTTAGGCTCTCCATTTTAGTCTTTTCAATATTATAGTTTTTTTTTTAAATTGCTCTACCCATCATCATCATCAACAATATTTTCGAAAATTGTAAATTCTATTGAATGTAATTTAAATGTAAGTTCAGAATGCAAAACCTTTAGATAGTATTGTATGACATCTCTTCTCCTATGAAGGTGTTTTTATTTCTACTATAATCCATGTAAATTTGACTACTTGGAGATCTGTTTCTGCGGCTGCTGTTGTTGTAATTAACAATATTTAAATAAGAAACACTTTGAATTTTGTTCATATATTTCTCATATTAATCAAGTTTAAAGTGTTTTTTTGTCTATCAATGTTAAGTAAACGTAAATATATCTTTATTTTTTTACATTACGGAATCTATTTTCAGATAAGAAAAAAATAAATAAATCATGATTTATTTGATTTTTGTTTTTTTTTGTTGTTTTAATTATGATTTACTCCAAATGAGACTATTATTAATGTTGTGTCTGTTTTGGTATTAATGTATGGATAGTAGTCACAAGTTTGTGATCAAAACGATTGTTTTTTTTCATTAAATATAGTATTTGATATATTTTTAAATTTATAATCTGATTTTAATAGTTTTTTTTTAATTTCTTCTACTGAAATTGATTTATTTAAATTTTTAATGCAAAAAAATAAAGGTATAATTACGTATAGTTAACATTGATACAGAAAAACACTTTGAACTTTATTAATATCACAAATATATGAACAACCATAGTTCAAAGTTTCTTATTTAAATATTGTTAATTACAACAACAGTAGCAATTTTATTATCTGAATTTAATTGTTTTTTATGGTTTTTTTCAACTGAAATTGATTTGTTTTTATTTTTTATGTTAATAAATCTGTAATAATCTTTCCATTTTTTTTCTTTTGAATATTATATTGTTTTTTAAATTGCTCTACTAACACTGTCTCTAACAAAATCATCAAAAATTGTAAATTCTACTGAATGTAATTTAAATGTAAGTTCACAATACAAAACCTACATTATCTAAGTGTTGTATGACATCTCTTCTCCTATGAAATTTCTGTGTGGTGCAAAATTATAAAGGTATACTTACGTTTAGATAACATTGATACAAAAAAACACTTTGAACTTTATTAATATCACAAATATATGAACAACCATAGTTGAAAGTGTTTCTTATTTAAATATTGTTAATTACAACAACAGTAGCAAATTTATTATCTGAATTTAATTGTTTTTTATGGTTTTCTTTAACTGATTTTGATTTATTTTTATTTTTATGTTAATAAATCTGTCTTAATCTCTCCATTTTGTTTTGTTTTGAATATTATGTTGTTTTTAAATTGCTCTACTAATACTTTCTCTAACAAAATCATCAAAAATTGTAATTTCTATTGAATATAATTTAAACGTAAGTTCACAATACAAAACCTACATTATCTAAGTGTTGTATGACATCTCTTCTCCTATGAAATTTCTGTGTGATGCAAAAAATAAAGGTATACTTACGTTTAGTTAACATTGATACAAAAAAAAACACTTTGAACTTTATTAATAACACAAATATATGAACAACAATAGTCGAAAGTGTTTCTTATTTAAATATTGTTATTAACAACAACAGTAACAAATTTATTATCTGAATTTAATTGTTTTTTATGGTTTTCTTCAACTGAATTGATTTATTTTTATTTTCATGTTAAAAAATCTGTCTTAATCTCTCCATTTTTTTTTCTTTTGAATATTATATTGTTTTTTAAATTGCTCTACTAACACTTTCTCTAACAAAATCATCAAAAATTGTAAATTCTATTGACATCTCTTCTCCTAAGAAGTTTCTAATTTCTTCTCTAATCCATGTAAATTTGGTTACTTGGATGTTTTTGCGAATGCTGTTGTTGTATATAACAATATTTGAATAAGAAACACTTTGAACTTTGTTCCCATATTTGTGATATTAATAAGTTTCAAAGTGTTTTTTATATCAATGTTAACTAGGCGTAAATTTAACTTTAATTTTTTACATTACATAATCTATTTTCAGATGTAATTTTGTTTGTAATTAAAATATAATTATGGGATATTTTTAATGTTTTTTTTATGTGTTGAAAGATAAAAAATATGAGTGCAGCTTATTTATGCAACTAATTAATAATGTAATGTGTATTTCGTTTGGTAAAATGTTAAACAAATGAACGGCTAGTTTTAAATGGTGAATATTGGTGATTCATTAATAAACAAACAAACCCGGTTCAAGCCAATATTGGGGGCATTAATGTAAAATATTAGTGGTGTAATAAATTCATTCAATATTAATTAAATAGAATATTTATTTTATAAATCTGTAGGCACATTATACACAATATAAACAATTTGTACACTATTCACATAAAATATATCTCTTTTTTTTTATATACAGAAATTTGTATTTAAAATATTGCATTATTCTCGTTGCTAGTAAATATATACATATCAGTAGGTAAACATTGGCACGTAGGGGTAGTTTGCAGCCGCCGCCGCCCACGTGTCTAGCGGCAGCATGACGGGCACCGCGTAGAGTCCTCGGGGCTGCATGTGTGTCCTCGAGTGCTTCTTGAGGTGGTCCTTGCGGCCGAAACGTTTCCCGCACTGAGGACACGGGAACGGCCTCAGCCCGCTGTGTATCCTCTTGTGCCTGGTCAGCTCCTCGTTCCTGGTGAACGTCTTGCCGCAGTTCTTCTCGTCGCACTTGTAGGGCCTCTCGCCGGTGTGGATGCGTACGTGCCCTTTGAGCTGCCCGTTGTTGGAGAAGCCGACGTCGCAGTGGGGACACTTGTACTTCTTGGGCCGCTGCTTCCGGGAGTTCATCAGCTTCGTCTGGTGCTCCTGGCTGAGGACCCTGGCGTACTCCTCGATGGCATAGCCGTGCTGCAGCGACTCCAGGAAGAGAGGGTCGTTGCTCGGGAGTCCCAGGCTTTGGGCGAGGTGCGCCGGGAAGTACTCCTGGTAAGCGGCGTAGGCGTCCAGCGGCAGGCTCTGGGGGTGGAACGGTGTGGGGGTTGATGCGTCGTTTTTCTTCGGAATCCTGAACCCTTTCTCGCTGTCGCTATCGCAGCTCGGCGACTGAGGCTCAGGCTTGACCTCGCCGACCTCCGTAGTCGTGGTGATGGTCGAATCCTGGCCATCCTTGCACAGTCCACCGCTCACGTCCCACGGGCGAAAAATCTTGCCGCACTTTCCTGCCTCGTCCTTCGCTAACTGGTAGAATTTGCGTGCATACATCGTCCCATGCAACGCACTGGTCCCTCTCGAATGGGCACTCAAGACGACAATTGCTAACTAAACAAGTTTAAAGTATAACTTACGATATATAGGGGGTTTTTGCAAAAGAGGGCCGGCCCTACCAAGTGGGGGTAGCTACTGTAACAATAAAACTACCCCCCTATTGTGTTGAATGTGTAATGCGTGGACCATCGAGGGACTCTGGCCCTTACGTCCTCGCACCCTTGCGGTCCGCGATTTCACGGGCCCTACACAATTTTTGACTCCAGATATGTGTCACAGCGTTTTTGCACGGCTGTCCTCCTCAATGGCCCGCACTATTTGTGGTCGGATTCGCTGCGCCTTTGCTCGGGGATCAAATTTTCATTTACCTGGCCGAAGTAGGTGTAATCCACTTTAAATTATGTCATCATTTCGAGAGCGTTCGAAATCACCTCGCTCTTTATGGCGCCTTTTAGCGACCGGGATAAACGTTACAAAGGGAGGTTTATGTAAGGGTGACCGGCTGTAGTTATACCAGCCTTCCCAAATAACCCGTATCTATTACAATCATAATTCTGACTTTAAATATTACGCTGCGAAATGTTGACAACAGCAAATTTAATAACGTAACTTTTTTGGAAAAGCTTTAATAGGATTCCAAAAAATTAAAAATATGAATAAAAGAGGATGTATTATTTTTCTTTACATGTAGCAGTTGATATAGCAGTATCTCAAGTAGCATTAAGATATATTTTTTTAAAAGACATTAGTATATTTAAATTTTTATTGCTTTTTTAAAAAAGATTTAGTGAAATACAAAAAAAAATACTACATTAAGATTACTACATTAAGATACATTTTCTTTGTAAGTTTTATTTAGTAGATGTTATGAGTTTTCATAGAAGATTTGTATGTGTTTTCTTTAGTAGATGTCAGATATTATGAGTTTTCATGTAAAATTTTATAAGTTCTTTCATCAAGGGAGATTTCATCAATTATTTGAATCGAATTTCTTGCACGGTTACTACATTGAGATACCTCTTCTTTGTAAGTTTTATTTAGTAGATGTTATGAGTTTTCATAGAAGATTTGTATGTGTTTTCTTTAGTAGATGTCAGATGTTGTGAGTTTTCATGTAAGATTATTTCATTATTTTTTTATTTTGAACTTTCAAGGAATATTTGTATCGAATTTCTTGCGAGGTTATTATATTGAGGGTTATTCTACTTTCTAATTTTCCTTTAGTAGATGTTATGAGTTTTCAAAGATGATTTGTACGAGTTTTATTTATTTTTATTGTTAATAAATTTCATGTAAAACTATTTCATAAATACTTAAATTTGAGATTTCATGGAGGATTTGTATCGAATTTCTTGCCAGGTTATTATATTGAGGGTCACTCTTCTTTCTAAGTTTCTTTTAGTAGATGTTATTAGTTTTCAAAGAAGATTTGTACGATCTTTACTTATTTTTATTTTTATTTAGTTTCATGTAAGATTATTTCATACATTCTTCAATTTGAGTTTTTATGGAAAATTTGTATCGAATTTCTGGCGAGGTTACTATACTGAGGATTACTCTTCTTTGTAATTTTCCTTTAGTAGAGTTTTTATAGAAGATTTGTATGAGTTTTATTTAGTAGATGTCAGATGTTATGAGTTTTGATATAAGATTATTTCATAAATTCGTCATCTTAAAATGGATTATTCATGGAAGATTTGTTTGAGTTTTCATCAAAGATTTTAATCGAACTGTAAAATTATTTCATAAGTACTTAAATTTGAGTTTTCATGGAGGATTAGTATCGAATTTCTTGCAAGGTTACTACATTGAGATACCTCTTCTTTGTAAGTTTTATTTAGTAGATGTTATGAGTTTTCTTTAGTAGATGTCTGACGTTATCAGTTTTATGTAAGATAATTTCATAAATTCATTATTTTGAATTTTCAGGGAATATTTGTATCGAATTTCTTACGAGGTTATTATATTAAGGATCATCTTCTTTCTAAGTTTCTTTTAGTAGATGTTATGAGTTTTCAAGTAAGATTTGTACGAGTTTTATTTATTTTTATTGTTATTTAGTTTTATGTAAAATTATTTCATAAGTACTTAAATTTGAGTTTTCATGGAGGATTTGTATCGAATTTCTTGCAAGGTTACTATACTGAGGATAACTCTTCTTTGTAATTTTCCTTTAGTAGATGTTATGTGTTTTCATGAAAGATTTGAATGAGTTTTATTTAATAGATATCAGATGTTATTAGTTTCCATGTAAGATTATTTCATAAATTCGTCATCTTAAGATTTCATTGGAAGATTTGTATCGAAATTCTTGTTTTCTACGGTGAGATCTCACTTCTTTCTGAGTTTTCTGTAGTAGATGTTAGATGTTATGAGTTTTCATGGAAGATTTTTATCAGATTTCGTGCGAGGTTAATGTACTGAGATTACTCTTAGTTGCGAGTCTAACTTTTCATGGAGAATGAATGATAGATAGGATTATAGATGTTTATATGTGTGGTTTTTTTAAAAATAAGATCGATTTTCATGGGAGTTTTGTGGGAGTTTTTAAGATCGGTTGGAATAATGTTTCGTGCAAGGTCGTGCAAGAATATTAATAAAAGGGGATGTTTCAAAATGTTTACAAGAAGCTTTTGTTAATAAAGGTAAACACGTTTTGAGATTTTGTTTAAGGCATCAGTAAATTTTATATTTTGATTGCTTTTTTTATAAACCTATTAGTGGGGTACAAACAAAATCAAGAATATCAATAAATGCGGATGTTTTAAAATTAAAATTGTTTGTTAATAAATGTAAGCACGTTTTGGAGATATTTTTGAAAAATACATCAGTAAATTCAATATTTTAATTGCTTTTTTAAAGAAAATATTAGTGGTGTACAACAAAATCAACAATATAAATAAAAACTTTACAAGAAGCAGACTATCAAGATGTTTTGTTAATAAAGGTAAGAATCCTTAAGAAAGGTTTTTAAGATCTTTTTTTAAAAAGATATCACTAAATTTAAAATATTAATTGCTTTTTTCAAAAAGCTTTTCGTAGGGTACAAAAAATCAAACATACTAATAAACGAGGATATTTTATTGGATATTAATAAAAGAGTATGATTAATGAAAACGGGAAAGTCGTCGACAATGTGTTCTTTTGTAAATAAAGGTAAGGACGTTTTAAGACGTTTGGTATAATTAAATTAATAAATACATATTTTAGGTTGTGCTGATTATCGGATTTGGATGTGCTTGCAGAGCGGACGAGCTAACTAATCTGCAGTTGGAAAATGTAAAAAATGGAGGACAGGCTTCTCACATTTCCACGCCACATACAAAAATCAAAAATTCCGAAGAATTTTTTATCACTTGAGTGGGAATCAAATGTGTGAATATTTTTGCAAGGGGTGCAAGAAAAAACATGTATATTAATAAAAGAAGATGTTTCAAACTTTTTACAAGTAATAGTTTATAAAGATGTTTTGTTAATAAAGGTAAACACGTTTTTTGGATATTTTTTATGAAAGACAGTAAATTAAATATTTGTATTGCTTTTTTGAAAAAGCTATTAGTGGGGTGCAAAACAATCAATAATATTAATAACAGAAGATGCTTCAAAATTTTTACAAGCAGCAGTTGATGAAGACGTTTTGTTAATAAAGGTAAAACCATTTTAAAGGTATATTTTCTTTGGGTTTGTGAAAAAGCTATTAGTGGAGTACAAAAAATCACGCACATTAATAAAAGAGGAAGTTTCAAAGTAGAAGTTAAAGTCGTCGACAAAGTTTTTTTTTTTAAATAAAGGTAAGAACGTTTAAGATGTTCGGTATAATTATGTTAATAAACTCATATTTTAGGTTGTGCTGATTATCGGACAAAGCAAACGAGCTAACTTGTCTGCAGTTGGAAAAAGTAAAAAATGAAAGCCATTCTTCTCATATCTTCATGCCACATGCAAAAATCTATGATTCAGGAATCTATTTGGGATATCATTTGTTTATCACTTGAGCGGGAATCGAACGAGTGAATATTTTTGTAATAATTCAAAAATAATCATTCTGGTTTATGTCGATCATGGAAGGTTCTTTCTCGGTTACAGAAATAGTAAGCATATTTAGTGCAGTACCAAAGATGTATACCATTTATATACCTCTTGTACTAATTTTGACCAGTGTAAAACTCCAACCCTCGGTATTATCAAGTTATTTTAAACAGATATTTAGTTAAATGACGTTTATATTAAAGGTTCATTTAAATATGCCATGCGTGTTATGAATATTTTTAAAGGGACTTTAAGTAAATGCCATATTAATTTCAGTTTGCAATAGATCTTATTGAAAAATTTAGGGGCTTTATATTTATATGATGGGATTTTATATTTTTCAAGTAGCAACACTGATAAATATCTGTGATATTATCTTTCGATACTTTTTGATTTGCATGTTTTCTGCTATTCAAAAAATAGTTATGTATGTAAAAGGTTTTGAATCAATGCTTGTCAATAAGTTTATATTGTATTATCACCGAATAATATAACCTCAAAACCATAAGTTTCTGTCAATCTAAAGCCTGGTTTACATTTGGAAAGTTTACTGGCGGAAAGTACTTACCGGCAGTAAACTTACGATGTGTAAACCAGAAAAACGTTTGTCAAGAAAGAAACTAAACAAGAAAGTAAGACGTTTTTCAGAAAGTAAACGTTAACGTTTACACATCGTTAGTTTACTGACGGCAAGTACTTTCCGGCAGTAAACTTTCCAAATGTAACCGAGCCTTTAATGGCTGTTAAAATTGTAAATACAGAAATTTCAAAAATTTAAAGGTAACAGACATTTAACTGATAAACGTTAATTTAAGTAATTGGTAATGCAGCGAATTTACTTTTAAATGCCGTTCAGACTCAACTGACCGTTAAATCTATTAATAATAATAATGGGCGTAACAGTGTTATTAATAAAAAATTAAGCTGTTGTTTATCGGTGGTTTAATCTGAGCAACCTTAGTAACCCTTTATAAAACATTGCTAAATCACCGCTAATCCGCAGTTTAAATTTTTATGAATAACATTGTAAATTGCAAACACCAATAAATTATTATTATTATTATTATTATTACTAGTATCATTAAGATTGCACCCTTTCTCAATTTCTACTATATCCATGATATTTATGCTCCCTGAAGATTTATTTTTTAATTCCTTGAAAATGAACTACTAGATATACATTTTCAAGGAATTTTCAAGGAGCTCCTTGAAAATATTGGTTTTCACCAATACTTCTAAAACTTGTACTTGAAATAAATGTACTTTTGTAGATTAAAAATTCATTCATGTAGTTGAAAATTTATATTTTCTTTCCTTTGGATGACTATATTCCCACTGTTTGTGAATGTACATTTCTTATTTTTCTACACAATTACAAAAGTCGTACCGTTTCATTCTTTTAAAAATTATATTTCAAATTATATTTTCAATCCTTGACCATAATTAACTGTGTTTCAATAACTGTGTTTTTTTATGCTTAACATGATTCTTGAAAAATTCTTCAAAAATACCAATAATGCTCTAGGAAATTTGATGTATCCATTCTTTGGAAAATTGTATTTCGACTCTTGGAAAGTCAATCCTTGTCAGTCCTTGAGAATTTATTTGTCAGCAACTTTTTTTTTCATTCTTACAAATAGTTTTTCGAATAATGTTAACAATGCTCCTTGAACATTTATTTTTCCATTGTTTGAAAATAGTATATTTCATTAAGAGTCTGGAAATAAGGATTTTCCCGTGCCCGCGCGACAAATTCTCGTGTTAGGCGAAGCAAACTCGGGAAGTAATGCAAACACGGACAAATCCATTTCAGGACGAGTGATGAACGATACTTTTTATTGTGCTTATTCTTTTTACTCTAACTGATTTTTTTTAGCGCACGGAAAAGAAATCGGAGATCGGGAGAAGTTTTCCGTGCGCTGTTCTGAAAATACCACTAGCGCACGGAAAAAAACCAGAGATCGGAGCAAAGTTTTCCGTGCGCTGTTATGAAAATCCAACCTTTACGTTATTATATGAACGTATGAAAACAAGGTGTTTTCAGACAAGTATAATAAAAATTATATTTCAGCACGGAAAAATTTAAATTGTTAATCCTTAAAAAGATAATTTCAATTTTTGAAAATTGATATTTCCCTGAATATACTGCTCCCTGAACATTTATTTTTCCATTGTTGGAAAATTATATTTCGAGTCTAGAAAATCTATAGTTTCAGTCCTTGAGGATTTTATCTTTCTTTTGTGAATTTTATGTTGAAATAAACGATATTAATTCAATAAAATTTAATAAGAGAATTTGCATTACAATTTTGTGCCTAAAATTCTATAAAATGTCTTAAAGAATCTGAACATTTATTTTTCCATTGTTGGAAAATTATATTTCAACTCATAGAAAATCTATAGCTTCAATCCTTGAGGATTTTATCAATTTTATGTTAGAATCGAATGTTTAAATAAACGATTTTGAATCAATATGTTCAATAAGAAAATTAACTTTAAAATTTTGTGTATAAAATCTCTATAAAATGTCATGAAGAATCGGATAATTTAGTTCAATGCCATTACATTTTAGCAAAAGATAAGTACTTAATTGCAGGGCTTGTACCTGTTTCTGCGTAGCCCGACTTAAAACCGAAATAGAAGAGTGTTCGTGAATACTTCACACAGAAAAACAAATATGTACCAGGCAGTATTACCGCGATCTCTTTTCGATCGATTGCGGTTAGGTTAGGTTAGGTTAGGTTAGGAGCGTTGGTTTTCGGCGCAGTTTACATCTAAGATTAAGGGAAACTCTTGACCGTATGTGCAGTACGTACGTGGCCATCAAATTTATATTTAATTAATCCTAATGAAGGTTTCATAAATTATTTAAAATATCAGCAAATGTCAAGAATTTAGAGTAAAAATAATCATAATGTTTCAAGAACATCTCATTGTCAAATTATTCAAGTTAATAATTAGTCAGATACATAAGTATAGGTACGTATCATAAAATTACTAAAGTATACTATAGAGTACATTAGAGTACATAGAGATTTTTTTTTCATTTGCGTGTTTATTAACGTTGACTTTTTTCTGCTGCTATGACTAATTACCGCCGAGTAACAATGTAAATATAATTAGTAATAAATGATGAAGCAAAAATAGTTTCATACAATACATGACATTCGAAGGGTAATTCGAATACCGGGAATTTTCGTCCATCGCAATTCTCATAAATAAATCAATACATTCAGGCACAAACTTTTCTTCGGAGTTCTCAGCAGTCTCAGGAAGTAAGAGCCCAGTTACATATACAACATCGCCCTACAGTCTCGTGAAGGGCAATTTACGTCCGGCCTTTCATCGCCGCTGGAGAACCTCTCTTCAGCTTACTTGCCCCGAACGGCCATAAAGCTAATCACAAATCACACCGTCTGTACACATTGTGCCCGATAACGACTGGACAGTGTCCGAATTGTCCGGCGGTCATTACGGCCCAGCTGGACTTCGGGGTGTTGACAATAATTGGAGCAAAACTTCCGTTCACCGAGCATTGTCACAACATCCGTATATCCTCACCACGGGAGGTCCTTGCACAATTACAGATCTACCTAAGGAGGGCATAATAGTGCCAATATATCAATTGGCACTGATCGATGCTGTAAGGAATTCTATAACGCAATAAGGATCGAGTCGACTTACCTACCGGGCGGTTATTAATTAATTCCATTAAAGTTTCCTCGCAACTTAATTGAGTTACGTAACTTTTTTGATGCGGAAACCTAAGTGGTGTAATTTTTTAAAAGTTCACCGTACTGTCGGAAGGCTAAGCTTACATTATTTTTTTACTATTTTGTTTACATAGTTCTTCCGCCAATCGTGGCCTTAACTCGGCGCCATGTTCAATTTATCAGTTATTAGCCAATAACACAATTTGATGTGTTACATTCGGCTATCCTGAAAATCATCGTTACTCTGGATGTACTTTGCAGAAGTCTTTCTGAAGTAATAAAACTTGCAGGTCATCCAGAAAATAGCAGATGGCCTCAATAACACCATTGTCAGCCACTCGAATAAAGTATGTGCAAGTATTGCATTCACAGTTGCACTCGGTGCGGTTAAAATGGTCGCCGCATTCCCTCCTTGCACTCTTCCATTACCACCGCACACACTGTATCAATTGCGATGAAAAATTGCCCCCTGTGAGTCACGGGCTGTGGAGGGTTAGGGAGAGGCGGTTTCCAGTCTATCCCCCTGTTGAATAAATTAAATGAAAATGGTTGCCATCTTGGGAGGATTATTCAATTGGGTGTAAAAAAAGCGGCGGGTCGGAAGGGCACAGGGCGCTCGTTACTTTCTAGTAACGAATGTGCAAACAAGGAAATGAAATGGTTCTGGCTTAAAATATTCGATTATTCTTTGTTTGGAAACGAAAATTTAATATTTATTATCACTACCAACTACCCAAATATAATACGCACGGTGCCCTTGGAATAATATATAACTTCCATAAATCCAGGGAGTAAAATATTATAACGAATATTTCACTCATATATGTTGTAACATTGGAACAGATACTGAATTCTTATGTGGAAATTCGAAAAATTGCACTGGAAACTTTACGTTGCCATGACATTGTTATAGCAGAAACGTCAAAATCAAGAAAACCCAAATATTTTAGATGTCATCAATAGATTTGGAGATGACAAACAACGAGAAATTGACGAAAATATCTTAGATGTGCCCAAAAATGGTGTGCCCAAAAATACGGAAAGGAGCAATAACAGTGTCTGAAGACAGTTTTTTTTCATTTTCCCTAAATACCACTTGTGCTTCAAAATTAACGGGATAATTTCTATTCAAGCTTATTATCTAATTCCACTCGATCTTCGAACTCGTGGAATCATTAGCAACAAGTTTTCGTGGTACCCCCTAAATTTCTTCGAGTTTGTTGTTTGAAAATACTAAAATTTCACATATTTGTTTCATGTATATACAGGGTGTCTCAATAGTCTTGAAATTGGATTCAGTAGGCAAAAACAAATCGAATATTAGGAGTGAACTTTTTTCCAACTTTCACTTGTTAACGAGGTAAATGAACGAGATATTCGTTAACAACTTTCGTTTGTAGAACTTTCGGTCTTTGGAAAACAAGAAAAACTAAAGGAGATAAAAACGGAAATGATGAAAAAGTAAGAATGAACACATAATAAAAGACTTAAAATGTAATAGGTATTTCCATGAAATAAATAAATTTGATAAAATTAATCATAATTTTAATACCAAAATAATACGTAGAATAGTTTATAAAAAAAAATATTTGAAGAGATATTTATTGTACCTATATCAAGTATATGTACAGTAATGCTCACATAAATCTAGTACAAACAATTTGACATTGCTATATAAAATAGCTATTGTAACCTAATTTCTTGTACTAGATGACTAGATTGTGAGCATGACTGTTCATTGTATTGGATGTCCAGATATAGTTCATATAAAAAGTCACAATATTCCTTTTTCTTAAAAACATTTATTTAACCAAAATGTACATTTCGACCACAAAGTGGTCATCTTTAGTAGGCATTTGTTACTGACGATACACAAGACAGCACATTATATAGAGTATTTTACACAATACATAATTTAATTTCATGAATTACAAACTAAAGTACTTAAAACTAATGGTGCATAATGATCTATGCTATACTGTGAAAATTCCATTAAGTGCAATCGTACAGATATAGTTGACAATTTCAGAAAATATTTGATAAATGGACAGAAGTTTTTGAAATTTTTAAAGAAATAATTGAAATTTTGGAAGATATAGTTGACATTATCAGAGATATTTGAAAAAATTGACAGTAGTCTTTGAAATTTTAACTTAAATAAATGAAATTTTGGTAGATATAGTTGAAATAAGCATAGAATATTCAAAATTTTAAAGATCATTATTAAAATATGACAAAATAATTGCAATTATACAAAATATAGTTGCAGTATTAAAGAATATTTGAAAAATTGATAGCAGTCTTTTAAAATTTTACGAGAAATATTTGAAATTTTTGCAGATATAATTGGAAGTAGCATAGAATATTCAACATTTTATAGATCATCATTCAAATATGACAAAATAGTTAAAATTTTGCCAGATATAGTGCATATTATCAAAGAATATGTCCAATATCAGCAATCATTGAAATTTTGACAAAAATATTTTAATTGTTGGTAGATATAGTTCCAATTAGCATAGAATATTCAAAATTTGATACATGATTATTAAAATATGACAAAATAGTTGTAATTGTGATATAGTTGACATTATCAAAGAATATTTGTAAAATTGGCAGCAGTCTTTGATATTCTAACAGAAATAATTGATTTTTTTTGTAGATATAGGTGAAATTAGCATAGAATATTCAAAATTTGATGATCATTATTAAAATATGACAAAATAGTTAACATTTTACCAGATATAGTTGACATTATCAAAGAATGTTTGTAAAATTGGCAGTTGTCTTTGAAATTTTGACAAAAATATTTGAAATGTTGGTAGATATAGTTGAAATTAGCATAGAATATTCTAAATTTGATAGATCATTATTAAAGTTTGGCAAAATAGTTGTAATTGTGCCAAATATAGTTGACATTATAAAAAATATTTGTAAAATTGGCAGCAGTAGAATGGAATATTTAACAGTTAATAGATCTTCATTCAAATATGACAAAATAGTTAAAATTTTGGAAAATATATAGTGAATATTATTAAATGATATTTGTAAAATTGGCAGCAATCCTTGAAATGTTGACAAAAATATTTGAAATATAGGTAGGTATAGCTGAAATTAGCATAGAATATTCAAAATTTGATAGATCATTATTAAAATATGATAAAATAGTTGTAATTGTGCCAAATATAGTTGACATTATCAAAGAATATTTGAAAAATTGACATCAGTCTTTGAACTTTAACAGAAGTAATTGAAATTTTGGCAGATCTAGTTGAAATAAGCATAGAATATTCAACATTTGATAGGTCATCAATTAAATATGACAAAATAGTTAAAATTTTGCCACATGTAGTGAATATTATCAAAGAATATTAGTAAAATTGCCAGCAATCTTTAAAATTTTGAGAAATATATTTCGAATGTTGGTAAATATAGTTGAAATTAGCATAGAATATTCAAAATTTGATACATCATTATTAAAATATGACAAAATAGTTGCAATTGTGCCAAATATAGTTGACATTATCAAAGAATATTTGAAAAATTTACAACAGTCTTTGAAATTTTAAGAGAAATAAATGAAATTTTTGTTGATATAGTTGAAATTAGAATATTCAAAATTTGATAGATCATTATTAAAATATGACAAAATAGTTGTAATTGTGCCAAATATAGTGGACATTATAAAAAAATATTTGTAAAATTTGCAGCAGTCTTAAAAATTTTACCAGAAATATTTGAAATTTTTGCAGATATAGTTGGAATTAGCATAGAATATTCAACAGTTAATAGATCATCATTAAAATATGACAAAATAGTTCAAATTTTGCAAGATATTGTGGATATTATCAAAGAATATTTGTAAAATTGCCAGCAATCTTTGAAATTTTGACAAAAATATTTAATTGTTGGTAGATTAGTTGAAATCAACTTATAATATTCAATATTTGATAGATCATTATTAAAATATGACAAAATAGTTGTAATTGTAACAAATCTAGTTGATATTATCAAAGAATATTTGAAAAATTGACATCAGTCTTTGAACTTTAACAGAAGTAATTGAAATTTTGGCAGATCTAGTTGAAATAAGCATAGAATATTCAACATTTGATAGGTCATCAATTAAATATGACAAAATAGTTAAAATTTTGCCACATGTAGTGAATATTATCAAAAAATATTAGTAAAATTGTAAAATCTTTGAAATTTTGAGAAATATATTTCGAATGTTGGTAAATATAGTTGAAATTAACATAGAATATTCAAAATTTGATACATCATTATTAAAAATTTTATTATTATTAAGTTTTTGAAATTTTAACAGAAATAAATGAAATTTTGGTTGATATAGTTGAAATTAGAATATTCAAAATTTCATAGATCATCATTAAAATATGACGAAATCGTTAAAATTTTGCCAGATATAGTGGATATTATCAAACAATATTTGTAAAATTGGCAGTAGTCTTTGAAATTTTAACAGAAATAATTGAAATTTTGGTAGATATAGTTGACATGATCATTAAATATTTAACAGATGACTATTAAAATATGACAATATCTGAAATTTTGCAGATATAGTAGACATTATTAGAAAATAGTCAGTAGTTTTTGAAATTTTGAAAGAAATAATTTACATTTTGGAAGATATAGTTGACATTATCACAGAATTTTTAAAAAGTTAGCTGCAGTCTAAATTTTGACAGATATAAAAGACATAAGCATAATTTGAAAATTTGATAGATGACCATTAAAATATACAAACATTTTTGGCAGATATAGTTGACATTATTACACAATATTTGAAAATTCAACCTTTAAAATATTACAAAATAGTTAAAATTTTGTCAGATACAGTTGACATTGTAAAAGAATATTTGTCGATTTGATACCAGTCTTTAAAATTTTGATAGAAATAATTGAAATTTTGGCAGATATAGTTGACATTATCATAGAATATTTTACACATGATCATTAAAATATAACAAAATTACTGAAATTTTGCAGATATAGTAGTTATTATATAAAACAAAGATAAATGGAGAGCAGTTTTTGAAATTTTGCACGAAATAAATTAATTTTTGAAAGATATAGTTGATATTATCATAGAATTTCTGAAAAATGGACTGCAGTCTCCGAAATTTTAACAAATAATTTAATTTTGGCAGATATAATTGACATTAGCATAGAATATTTGAAACTTTGATGGATGACCATTAAAATATGGCAAAATGACTGAAATTTTAACAGATATAGTTGACATTATACCAGAATATTTCAAAATTTGCTTTAAAATATGACAAAATAGTTCCAAAAAATTCAGACGTAGTTGACATTATCAAAGAATATATGTAAAATTGGAACCAATTTTTAAAATTTTGATAGAAATAAGCGAAATTTTTTCAGACATAGTTGACAATATCATAGAATATTTGACAGATGGCCATCAAGCCATCAATATATGACAATATAACTAAATTATTGCAGATATAGTAGACATTATCAGAAAATATTTGATAAATAGACAGCAGTTTTTGAAATTTTAACAATTAAATTTTGGAAGATCTAATTGACATTGGCATAGAATAGTTAAAAATTTGATGGCCATTAATTACACTGACATTTTGACAGATATAGTTGACATTATCACAGAATATTTGAATACTAGGCATCTAAAATATGAGAAAGTGACTGAAATTTTAACAGATGTATTTGACATTGTCATAGAATATTTTAAAATTTGATAGATGACCACAAAAATATGACATTATCTACTTATCTTATCTATGGAATTATTGTCAAATTATTTGGAATTATTAATGGAAACTTTTGTACAAATTTCATGGCTTTTGACATTTTGGCATATGATTATTATTATGACATAAACTGAATGACATTTTGGTGATTTCCACAATTAAATTTAAAAAAAAAATCTTTACCCCAATTATTACATATTTATAATATGTTCAATCTTCTCGTACGAATTTTGAAAATATTTGGCACTTTGCCAGTCGAAGTAATTTTTATGGATTTTTATTTTATTGAAAATAAATTCAAGTATATACAATCTTGGTAGTATAAATCACCTTAAAATTCAAAATCTACACACCATTTTTACATACCATTTTGGCAATCGAATTATTTATGAGATACGTATTTGTAAAAGTTTTGTCTATTTTTCCCCTTAATATTGAACCATTTTCTATGTATAATAAATTTGGAATTGGCTGGCCACATCACAAATTGCGCTATTCAATTTTGATAATTTTGGCAATTTTCCGAAATAATTAAAGTATGAATTATCTTCTCATTATTAATACTTACACTACCAATTTCTGAGTAATGTTGATGAACTTTGGGAATATAAATCTCAATTTCGGTGTATACAAGTGATTTTTACCTTGAAATGACAAATTTTCCCGATAATTTTTAAGTACTCGGATCAAGTTCAAGTAATTTTCATGGATTTTTTATTTTAGTGTAAGTAAATACAAATACGGTGGAAATACCTGTTAGGTCTATAGCCGAATAAAGAACAATATACTACTACTACAAATATGTACCATCTTGGTAGTATAATTCACCTTAAAATTTAAAACATGTGCAATATTTTTAGAATCCGTTGAAGAAATCAAATTTACGTGATATGTTTCTATAAATTTTGACACTATGTTGAATCATTTTCTATACAATAATAATATAATTTTAAAAATAGCACCCCGAACCATAGTTTTCGATATTGAATTTTGATAATTTCGGCAATTTTCCGACATAATTAAAATATTTTTAAGTAATTTTGATGTACTCTCAAAATCCATCAATGTTAATTAAAAATTATGTGAAGTTTTTGGGAAACTGACTAAATTGTGAAAGATAGGGTTCTTTTGGCAATTTTACGAAATAATCCAATTATATTAAAGTCATTTTGTTAGAATTTGAGAATATTAATTGCAATTTTAATATGTATATTATTTTAAGATGATTTTCACATTCAAGTGGCAATTTTTCATGATCATTTCAGGAAAAAAAAATTTAACCTCTTGTAATCCATGGATATTTTTGCTGCCAATAAGAAAGGCAGGATTGGTGATCTCGTTTTTCTTATTGGCTGCGAAAATTTCCATTGATAACTATAACTGACATTTCAATGATAACTCGGTATATTTTGACATAGAAAAGAAAAAGACAGAAATTTTAAAATGTTTCTGCCTCTAAAGTAAACACCTAAAATATTTACAACTAGCCATAAATCGTCTTTCGTCGCAAATCTTTTCTGTGAAGAAGTATTGTTTACTCCAAATCTGCTTTTAAAGAACCAATACGAAGGATGAACGAAATTATTTTAAGTGGTTAAAAGAACCATTCGAGTTTATTTATTGCTGCTCGCTTTATGTTTTTGTTGCGACTGTTTGATATCATTTATATATTTATTGTATTGCATAAAAGAAACATTATACAAATACAAGCTCGTTTTTAACGTATAATAATAATGAATGAATCGGAATGAAATCAAAGAAAAATATTTGCTCCGCCACTCGTCCATTGTGCCCGGTGATCGATTGCTCTCGCTTTTAAGCTCGCAGATCAAAACTCCCATTCAGGCAATCGAAAATCGAAAGTTCCCCCATTCACCCATTCAGCGGAGGAAAGAAAAAAAACTGCATAAACCGCCCCCATTATCGCGGCAAAAAAAAACCAGGCACAGAATGTGTGTCAATTTAGATTGATCCCGGAGGCGCAGCGAAAAAATCGGCTTTTAGAGTAAGTTGCGTAAGTTCTCACGGGGGTAACAGGTGGCTCAGCCATGGTACCTGTACCCTCCACAATGGTCTAATTGTGCTGCGCACGTCGGGGGCGTGCTACCCTTATAAGAACCGAGCGAGAGAATTCCAGCGAAGGTGGACGTTGTGAGAAAAATTATTCGACCAGCAGTAAATTGTTTCATAAAATTTTTATGGGCTTTGGCTCTGGGTGTGGCGGCTTTATGTGATCAAGGCGATTCCGTGCCTCGAGTTGGCTTCAAATATTAATCTAGCTAAGTGCGTTGAATGATTAGCCGAAACTTTAATGGCAATTCAAAGAAGAGAAAAAAAACGATTATATAAGTCTTAAGTTAATATTTTTTTATTAATTAAGAAGTTATATTAAATAAAAAATTGTCTCACAACGTCTATCTTCTCTGGGATTATCTTGCTTGGTTCTAAAATCTAAGATCAAATCTCCGAGACCAATACATTAATCAGTTTCGATGATTGCGAATTGGTACGTAGTTAAATTATGTCTTCATGGGTGCACTTCGGGGGCACCCAAATTTATATCATCCAATGCCCTCAGAAGGGGGCGCACAAAAGATCAATATCAATTAATAATTCGATTAGTGCAGAGGAAACGAGCCCGCAGCATCCGACACCAGTGGCGATTTGCATAACTTGTCCCTTTGAAGACAGGGGGATTTATTGCGCTAGCTTCCCGGCTGTCTGCATGGGGCCAGGGCCCCCGTCGCTCATTCATGCTTCTGCACCGACACGATAGTTAGCGGAGCGCCGCGGGGAATCCCGGGCCACCCTGTGTAACCGAAACCGCACCGATGGCGAATTGCACTTCCGATCTAAAGCCCCCCGAAAAAATCGATAGCGGGATGGAGTGCATCGATCATTAATCAATCGATTGAGGCCAGGCGCAATTGTGATAGAAGGGCGCATTGTGCGCTCCCGACAATATCCGCTATTTGTACGTCTTTATGCCCGTTGAATAATAAGTTCTGCGGTAATGGGATGAGGGATGGTACCCATTGCGAACCCTGTCTTCAGGTAGATTACGAGCAAGTTTGTGGTCGGAATGACAATTGATGCCAAATCGGCTAGACCTATTAGTTAATACATCACACTTTGGCGAGAAAAGTGACACAACACAGATAATTTTTTTGAATAGCATAGCAAAATTACTCACTGAAAACATTCCTCCTGAAAATATGACGAAGTCTCTATATTAAATAAGTGAGAAAATTGAGGATACAACCTTTGACTGAAATATTGTACAATATTCAATCAACGATATACATTTCTGCATTGACAAGTATGGGTTGCGCGAACATATTGGGCAACCCATACTATATACCCACGCATATTATGCGCGAACATAATATGCCATTTTGGGTTCATTTAATGATCAGAATGACCATGTATGAATTGCTTATGAGTAGTCAAGCTGTGACAGTTCTGGATCGCCCCCGGCAGAGATTTCGATTAATTAAACTATCCCATTGTTATCATGCAATTGTAATTAAATTACTCGCAATTTCCGCAATCAACCTATTGTAATTGCTTGCTGTGATTGATTAAATCCGCGAATTAAAAGCGTCAATTAAATTAACCGAAATCTCTGCGTGTGGCGATCCAGAACTGTCACAGTTTAACTACTCAAAAGCAATTCATACAAGGTCATTCTGATCATTAAATGAACCCAAAATGACATATTCTATTGAACTTTAGTTTAAGATAAGGTAGGCATAACGTTAGTCATTAGAAAAACTGACATATTTTTATCATAAACGCATTTTGTGGCTGAGAAGAATTAATAATTTTTTTTTTTTCATAATTTCATAATTTCTGTATATTGGTTTATTGCACTACAACACTATACGCCAATTTCTATTCTAATACACCAAATGACTTATTGTACTACATACTAACATCAGCAGTATAATCAGAAACTAATAAACTTGGGAGCCGCTCACTGCAATAATAAGTCGTAAGTATCGTAAGTATCGTAAGTATTAGGTTCCAGAACAAATATACATCAAGCAGCAGCAATATAGTCAGAACCTAAATAACTTGGTAGCAGCCAATTGCAGTAATATGTCGGTTTGGTATTAGTTTTGAGAACAAAGAGTCACCTCAAAACTATAAATCCCAAGTTTGGTTGGAAACAAACAAATATCACCCAAAAATATGTCCTAGTCTATGGAAGGATTTTTTTTTAAATCATAAAACTCAGAATTGTTCCGTACACTTTAAAATCCTAATAAAATATTATTGATTTTGAATGATTATGGCTGCAGAAAGGCTTACTAGAAACGAAAAAGTGGAAATTGTAAGACTTAATTTTTCACTAAAACTTTAAGACTTCTCTTAATAAAAATGTTTTTTTCATTTTTTTGCCTAATTTTTTTATCTCAATAGGCTAGTTGTTTATTAAGGCTAAAATGTAGTATACTCATTCAACAGAGATTCACTAGCTTCACATACTGCTAAAGTATTTTTTTTAAATCTACCGAAAAATCAAAAAGTTACTAAGGTGTTTCCACTTCATGTAAAATACACTGTATGTCGATATGACTTTTTGATAATGTTATCATCTTTAGTAATTTTGATGAAATATTTCTGTATTTCAAAAGCAAAAATGGTAAGTGATAGAAATTTTAATATTTTTATACAACTTTCTAATTAAAACTTTCTTATTTATGAAAATATTGAATGTTTCTTACAGAATTTTATTTATGATTAGGTACTCATCTGGAAATGTTTTCAAAAATTATTTTAATTGTGATGAAATTTACCTATTTCAATTATTTGTATTGTATGTTTCTGGAAAACTTTCATTTTTTAGGACAATTATTTGTATAGTCACTCTTTTAACTATATATAAGATATAATTTATTGAAACATTTACATATTTGCTGTTGTATGTACATTATTAAATTATAAAAGAAGGTCTTGCTGAAATGCTTCAAATGGCCATCAGCCGCAGCCTTTCAACCTTCTTTTAACTATTTTATTAAATTTATAGGTTTCTGTTTTTACAGGAATTTTTTTATTTGAAAATGTTTCATTTTCTTTGGAATATTTTAATTGGTCAATGTGACAGTTGGTCATTGAGTTCCATTTTTCCTAATTCAATCTTATAAAATTCATCATATTTTTAATAATATTTATAATTATAAATTATAATTATGATTATTATGAATAATTAAATGAATTTTAAGAACAAAAATTATTAATAGAAATTTGGAATATTTTTTATATAATTTTATTATAATTTTTGTATCACTGCACTCTCCAGGAAATGTTTTCAAACTTTATATTTATTGCGATGAAATTTTCCTAATTCCTTTTTTATAGAAACCTTTGATTTGATAATATTATTGTAGTAATTATAGTAATAGTAATTATGTCCGCTGCATTAAAAATAGATCATTGTTTTTCTAAATTTTGGTATTGATGATGGAAGATATTTCTAACTTGACCTGAAATTTTTGTAATTTGTAGTGTTTTTTATAGATTCTTTTTTATTTTCATAAATTTTGCCTTATTTCCAGAAAATTTCCACACAAAAAACAATAGCATTTTTAGGATATTTTTGTTTATTTTCTACCAAATTGTCAAATTTTCCATTCGATTACCATTGAGTTGTTAAGAATTTCGGTGATTTTGATGTGTCTCCATAGTTTTTAGATGCATATTCTGTTTGATTATCAGGAATTTAACGTTTCGGGAAATTTTTTTAGGTAAATGTTTTACTGAAATTCTAAAATTCTTGATAATCCAACAAGATACGTATAGAAAGAAAAACGGATTTTTGGAAATTCAAATTTTTTCGTGTTTTTGTGGTATTTTCATGTATTTATGAATAATTTTTTTTCATACGATTGACAATGGATTATTTGTTATTGTATAAATAATTTATCATGTTATCGAATTATCAGATTATCAAGCTCTTAGAAACTTTGTAAAATTTTCATAAACCGAACCTCTTGTGTAAATATGTACTAGCTTTGTAATTGATATTTTTTAGCAATACTGCACTGAATGATACTAACAATAACAAAATTCGATTCAAAATAATAAAATTCCAAATTTTTCATGTGTTTTGTGGTATTTTCATGTATTTCAGATTTTCTTAATAAAATTTTAAAAAATTCCATACGATTACCATCAAGTAGTAAAGAATTTCAGTGATTTAGTTATGTTTCCAAAGTTTTACTATACATATCCTGTTGGTTATAAGGAATTTTAAAATCACAGTGAAATTTTTAGGTAAACAGTTTTCCATTGTTTTTCTGTAAATTTTCAATCGAATTATAAAAAAAAACGGTGAGTTTAGCGATTTTTTTATATTTTTGTCCACTTACTACCAAAGTGTATGGAATTTCAGTGATATTAGTTAAATTTATATTTTGTTGTCTCCAAAGGATTTTGTATACATATCCTGTTGGATTATCAGGAATTTTAGGATTTCAGGAAAATTTTTAGGTACAGAAAAAATGGTACCCTCTTCTAATTTTCGAAAAAGTGTAGGTAAAAAGTTTTACGTATCTAGTTATATAGTTTTTTTCTGTAAATTTCCAATCAAATTATGAGAATATCTTGTTGGATTATTAGGAATTTTAGGGGATATCAGTGAAATTGTTAGGTACAAAGTTTTACGTAACCATTTCCATAGTTTCTCTGTTATTTTTTAATATTTTTGTTCATTTCCTACTAAATTGTCAGGAATTTCAGTGATATTACGTATTTTAGTTTTACGTATCTACTGATATAGTTTTTGTCTGTAAATTTCCAATCGAATTATGAGAATATCTTGTTGGATTATTAGGAATTTTAGGGGATATCAGTGAAATTTGTAGGTACAAAGTTTCACGTAACCATTTCCATAGTTTCTCTGTAATTTTTTTATATTTTTGTTCATTTCCAACTAAATTGTCTGGAATTTCAGTGATATTAGTTAAATTTTCATAGTTTGTGTGTACTTATCTGAAGTATTTATAGAAAATTTTGTAATTTTGAGCGAAATATAATTAGATTTTATTGTTTAAATAATGTATCATTTGTTATCGTATTATCAGATTGTAATGTTTATTAAAAAGAAAGTTGGAAAGTTTATAAAATTTTCATAAAATGACAAATCTTGTACAGCTTGTATAACTGGCCTTAATTTTTTTCTAGCAATACTCCACTAAACAATACTAACACTAGCAATTTGGATTTTTCGAAATTCAAAATTTTTCATGTGTTTTGTGGTATTTTTATGTATTTGAGATTATTTAATAAAACTTTAAATAAAACAATTTTACTTTGTTACTTCCACTTACACATTTATTTTACAAAAATAATTTAGTGACTGCAGTTTCCACTACTCTATAGTCATTGTCAAACCAATTATTTTTGTAAAATAAATGTAAGTGGAAGTAACAAAGTAAAATTGTTTTATTTAATTCATTTACCATGTTCCACAAAGTAACGGCTACAAGTATACAGTCATAAAACTTTCATGTAAGTTTCAAGTGTTACGTAATCATGTCCATAGTGTTTTCCGTAAATTTCCAATTGAACATTTCGGTGAGTTTCGTCAAATTTTTATATTTTTGTTTATTTCCTACCAAATTGTCAGGAATTTCAGTGACATTAGTTAAATTTCCATAGTTTTGTATACTTATCTGTACGAATTATAGAACATTTCATAATTTTGAGCGAAATTTAATTAGTTTTCATTGTTTAGATAATTTATCATTTGTTATGGAATTATCCGATTGTCAAGCTCTTGGAAAGTTTGTAAAATTGATCATCTTGTACATCTTGTATTTCTGGACTTCTGAAACAAAATTTCAGTAGTTTAAGTTAAATTTGTATCGAAGTATTTCGATACAACGAACTTACGTTTCGTAAGTATTTCTGTACATTTCCAGGCGATTGCCCGAAATATTAGTTAGTTTTATGAATTTTTCAAAGAGTTTACATTTCTTTCCTGATAAATGGTGAGGAATTTCTGAGATTTTCTATTTTTTCCATAATTTTCCATTTTTTGGTGTATATTCTATCGAATTATCACAAATTCCTTTGAAACCTTTTTGTTATATTTTATAGATATTGGACTATTTGTTATTTGGACAAGCTTTTACTTCATCAAACTGATCAATAATTATTGTTGCTATCATTGCAAAATGTTGAACTGTAATAATATTTTATTTGGGTACTTGGGTGGGAGGGTACCGTATAACAATCCTCTAACTCGATCCCAGAGAGAAATTTCTGTATTTTATTAATAATCAACTTTAATCATCTCTAAATTTAGCGACCGAATTTTATTGACTTAAATATACATTATGACTTATACATATTGACTTAAATGTTACATGTATATTTTATCATCGTATAAATTAACGATTTCGTACTAACATATGAATTATTACTGCCGGATTAGATTAATTAGATTAAATTAGACTAGATAGGATCGAATTAGAAGCTGGTTGCAGTGTGCCCACCCATCCTTATTTTAATAATGTTAAGTAGACTATTGATACCCAATATCTTGAAATGATAGCACTTACAGGTCATTTAGAACATTATTTTTTACGATTTTTTCGATAATTTGGTTTTAGTTTTTCTGTACAATACTCTGTACTATTACCATGTGTAGATTTTCGATACGTTTATATTCCTTCTTATTAAATCACTTACGATGTTTTGCTTAACTTACGGACGATCCTCCAAGTGTTCCTGACGCACTGACCTTCATCACACCAACACACCCCGTACAATATCATCCCCAGGGCTGCAACGAAACCACCCTCTGCATAAATATCTGCATCGCGTTCGGACAAACGCGGCGACGTTTAACGTTTCAACTATCCATCCGCAATTATCTGGACCCCTATTCTGCGGTTTCGTGTGTGAATGGCGGAAGAAGACACCGCTTGTGTGTGCGATGTTTTCCGTCCCAATGTGAGCTCCCATTATTCCCGCACAAAGGTATCGGAACGATGTGCTGCGAGTGGCTGACTTATTGCGAATTCATATGGGAAATTCGGGACGCGCTGCTGCGTGTGGTCCTCTGCCCGTGGATGACACCAAAGATTGCGAGGTCGATGGGGCATGAATGGGATAGTTACGGTTGATGGGTGTATTAAATGTGGGTCAGTTTTGGGTGTGTTTTTTGTGTGATCTGCGATGAATGGGGTCTTCCTTATTGTGACAAATGCATACATTTTTGATAGTGTGAGGTTATTTATGTTACTCGAGATTTTGGTGCCAATAACTCGTTGGATCTGAAATTTCGTCGAGATAGAGATTTTTAAATCGTAAATATGCCAGCTTTAGTTTTGGTTGATTGGCTTAAATAATTTCAGCTAAACAACATACACAAAACGTAGGGAATGTAAATGTCTTGCCGTACCTGTAAAGTTAAGAGGAAAATTGCCATCAACGTCCTCTATCGAGATACGACCGCCTACGTTCATTAGAAATTGGCATGCGATAAGTTTCGTCTCACGTGTAATTAATGATTTAAGTGGAATCTCGCTTGCGCTGCAGCGAATTAGTGTAGTTGCTAATTGGCATGTGCACAAACTTTAACCCCAACATATGCAGTTTCAATTTAAAATTTGGAGTGAGCATATATACGACATTAGTAATTTGAGCTAGTGAAGTATGAACCTCGCGAAAGCAGACTATATTAACATTATCCCTTTATAGAGTCAAATTTACTTTTAGATTAATAATTAATATTTAATGTGAATGATAATATTAATAATTAACATAATAATTAATATGCATCATGTGCATGAAACTTTGCAATAACCTACCAAATGACATTAAACAATTGTCTGGGATGAGCGCTTTTAAGGGGGCAGTTTTTGAGTTGCTTATTAATTGTGAACTATACGATTTATTTATGAAGCTGTGCATGTATAATATCTATATGTATTCCGTTTGACATGTTTCTATTTGTTGTTATTATGTAATAATCTCTTTATATAAACATCTACCTATATGATACAAAAATGAAACACATTATTACGTTTTTTATCACTTTGTTTTTTCATTAATTAATGTATTAAAATATAAATAGTTCGAAAATTATGCAGTTTTCAAGTAGCTTTTATTTTTATTAAATTATTGTTGACGTACCTACATATACCATCTTAGAAAATGTTCATAAAAAATATGGGAAGAAAAAAATTAATTAATCGAAATATAAGGCAGTGTTTGAAATCAATATTTGGATTATTTTAAATTAATTATTTTATGTTCATTTTAAATCAAATTTCAAGTTAAATTTCTCGATAAACTTCAAACTTTAAACTTAAAATTTCTTTTATTGGACATGAATTACATGTGAGGTCAAAACAATATAAATTAGGAAAACACTACATTTTATGTAGAAAAAATTCCTGTACTGAATAGAAAGCATGCTCTTTTAGGTGTTCGCTAAGTTGCTTTTTGAAACTGTGCATTTTCTAGTGCTAGCATTGTACTGGAAGACTCTGGTGCCTAGTTTTCCACGTTCGTACGGCATGTTGTAGAATATAGACTGATGCCATCGTCAGTATACCTTCTTGCTTAAATAGCTGTCGATAAGACGTCATCTGTGGTACTCCCATTATCGCACGTATAGCTTTTTTTGCAAAATAAATACTTGGGATGCATGAGCTGAAAGCCCCCAAGCTTCAATTCCATAAGACATCCATAAGACATCAGATAAAGCAAGAAACAAAAGAAAATTAATTTCCTACAAAAATTGTGCGGTTTTCAATTAGCTTTAACTCTTATAAAACAATGTTTGATGTACGTATACATTTTTTGAAAATATTCATAAAAAAATATGAGAGAAGAAGGAATAAGTGAATCAAAAACCTTGGCATTGCTTGAAAACAATATTTCGATTTGATACAAGCACAGTTCAATAATTCCATGATTATTATTGACAATTTTTTTTATAAGGTAAGCACAAACAATCTGGCTTTCATATTCAGGAATCTGTTTTGAAAAATATTGATTCAGCAAGAAATGACATGCCATTATGTAAGTTGCTGCTGGAGACTCTATGCTGCGTCAAGCGACGAACCCAAATACATATATAACTTTTCTAGCGATATTTAAACATTGTATTGCAGGATTTGCAAGCAACATTAGATTAGTGTTAAGAGGTCGCTCCATGGCTACTAGAGCCAGGGTTTCAGTCTCTTTTTATCAATTTTTAGCCTTCATATAATATTTTAATGAACTTTTAAGTCCCTTTACTTTCTTTACTTTTTACTTAGATTTACTTTCTGAAGCGATTTGAAACAATCATGAACTATTAAGCGGTCGCTCCATGAATTACAGAGCTTGAATTTGAGTCCATATGTATCAATTTGATACATTTTTATAATATTTGTATGCTTTTTTAAACAATTATTATTTTGCCATTTTTATATACTTACCTACTGATATATTTTAATAAATATTTATATGTGTTACACTGCTACAGTGTTATTAATAAAAATTTAAACCGTGGTTTAGCGGTGATTTAGCGGTGGTTTAACGGTGTTTTATAAGGGGTTACCAAGGTTACTAAGATTAAACCACCGTTAAACCACGGCTTAATTTTTTATGAATAACACTGTAAATTTTCTGTGGGTGACCTATTTTCTTCCTAAAGCTTATCAAATCTAGACATTGTTGTAGAAATTTTAATTCTACATTTTATTCCATCAGTATTTTTATTTACCAATGTATTTATGTATGTATGTATGTATGTATGTATGTATGTATGTATGTATGTATGTATGTATGTATGTAAGTATGTATGTATGTATGTATGTATGTTTGTATATATGTATGTATGTATGTGTATCAACACATGATTACAATTTTCGAATTGTTGATGTCGAATAAAGTAATGATGATGCAAATTAGCCACGTTGAGTTTGTCTTTCCGCGATGCTCCCGGTGTAAGCATGTACTTAACGCTGCGAGCGCAAGTTTGTGTTTGAGCCCGTAGTTTTCGGAAACTTAGGCGATAGCGTGCGGAATTAATGTCATCATTTATTAAAGTATAAGCACAATGTAGGAGAGTGTACAGCGATTACGCTCCACAATAATTAACGTTTTAATTAATAATTAAAATTTTACAACACGCCCCGAGCATCTGCTGAGGCCTGACAGACGGAACGGCACAATTGCCACGATTCCAGGGGGGTGGGTGGGTGATTAAAATGCAAATAAACGGGGCTGCACTTCGGTATTGCTTAATTAATAAAGCGTTAATTTGATGGAGCTTGCGGTTCGGATCAAAGGATCCGCGCTAATTAAGGCGCGGTTCTTTAGTAATTTGATAATGTAGCTGGCACTCTGATTTGAAGGCGAAAATTACAAAAAAAAAACATTTATTTTCACCATTTAAACAAATGTAATATACAAGGTGTCTTGGTAATAATGTATACATTCCATCATTTTCTAAAAACACTAGAACAAAACAAATACAAAAACAAGAACAAAACAAAAACAAAAACAAAAACAAAAACAAAAACAAAAACAAAAACAAAAACAAAACAAAACAAAACAAAACAAAACAAAACAAAACAAAACAAAACAAAAACATAAACAAAAACAAAAATAAAAACAAAAACCAAACTTATATGAATATATACAGGGTGCAACTGAATTGTTTGGGCCAACTTCACGAACGTTAGGTATGGAACAAATTGGTTTTCATGTCCAAATCCACCTTTCAATATTTCGCAATTTTATCGATTTATTAAGATTTTCGGTGAAGTTGGACCATCATGGTCCAATGGTTTTTATTTCAATAATTCTTATAACTTCAAAATTTTCTGAAAATATAATTGAAAATGGATTTTTAATAGAAGATACATTTATGAATACATTGAAAAAATACAACTTTCAAAATTACCTAATACAATGTAACTCTTGATACTTCAGCCATTCTCTAAAAATCAACTGAAATCCTTGGCAACATGTCTATACCTGAAAATGGATTTTTAATAGAAGATACATTTATGAATACATTGAAAAAATACAACTTTCAAAATTACCTAATACAATATAACTCTTGATACTTCAGCCATTCTCTAAAAATCAACTGAAATCCTTGGCAACATGTCTATATCTGAAAATGGATTTTTAATAGAAGATACATTTATGAATACATTGAAAAAATACAACTTTCAAAATTACCTAATACAATATAACTCTTGATACTTCAGCCATTCTCTAAAAATCAACTGAAATCCGTGGCAATATGCCTATACCTGAAGCCATAACAATTTCATGTAATCCGTTAGTTTTAGTTGGTGATTACAAACTCTGGCTAATTATTCGTCATCGTTAAATAGTTCAGCAGTTGGAATTTCAACCTCATGTGTAACGTAATGTTTTTCGCTTACGTGCATTTTGCCAACGCAGTCCCAAACAGGGACTACGAAGCAATGAAGTCAAGCATCTCCCCTCCCCGCCCCCTAATTTTAATCCTATTCATAATAACAAAATTAATATTTGACAATTAATGCAAAACCATTGATAATTTCAGGAAAATTCGAAATTTGTTTAAATCAACAATTTTAATTAGAAAAAAATAACAACAAAATGTTGTTCTCATTGCAATAAACAAGATATATACCGAGTGATCATTTAAATTTCAGCCCCAGTTATCGATGTAAATTTTCACAGCCAATGAGAAAGGTCTCGCCTTTCTTATTGGCTGAGCTGAAATTTAAATGATCACCTAGCATTTGCACATAAGAAAAACATACACTGGACATTTCCGGAAAAGCCTTATTTTGTTCGGCCAAAAACTTTCATTTGAGAGAAAAAGTGAAAAATAGTGTTATTTTAAAAAAAATAACAACTTTATTTACTTATACTATAATAATGATTAGGAACTTCCCTATAATTAACAATGTTTTTGATTTTCTAAATTGATGTACCTATGTACCTATGTACAGCTATGCTCACATAAATCTACTACAAGAAATTAAGTTACAGTAGCAATTTTATATAGCAATGTCAAATTCTTGAGCATGAGTTGAAATTTTCAGAATCAATATTTTTTTATATAAATTTGGAAATTTTTATAATTTTTTTGCCATTTGATTAATCACTCTAAAAAAATGTTGTAAATAAAAATATAGAATTTGTCCTAATTTTACTTAACTCGTGCAAATTTCTCACAATTTTGTTGGAAATTTATAGAAAAACTGTTGAAATAGTTACGTAAAATTTTGACCTAAAATTTATACTGAAATTCTAAAATGCTTGATAATCCAACAAGATAATATGTATAGAAAAACTATGAAAACATAACTAAGTCACTGAACTTTTTTACAACTCGATGGTAATCGTATGGAAATTTGAAAAATGTTACAAAAAGTTCTCAAATACATGAAAATACCACAGAACACGAAAATTTTTGAATTTCTTAAAAATCCAAATTGATAGTGCTGGTATTGTTTAGTAATAATAATAATAAAGAATATTTATTTGCAGAAAAACTACATTTAGTGTAGTATTGTTAAAAAAATATCAAGTCCAGAAATGTACAATATGATCAATTTATGAACATTTTATATACTTTCCAATTTCACAATTTGACAATTCGATAACAAATTATATTTTTTTTAAATAATAAAAAAATATTAAATTTCCCTCAAACTTACGGAAATTTATATATTTCGTTTAGATAAGTATTTATACAAAACTATGAAAATTTAACCAACATCTATAAAATTTTAGAATATTTAGTATGAAACTAAAAACAATATAAAAATTTCACTAAACCGGCCGAAATTTCTCATAATTCGATTGGAAATTTACAGAAAAACTATGGAAATGGTTACATAAAACTTGTTACCTAAAGATTTCACTGAAATCCTAAATTTCCTGAAAACCCAACAGGATGTGTATAGAAAAACTATGGAAACATAACTAAATTACTGAAATTGTTTACAACTCTATGGTAACGTATGGAAAATTTGAAAATTTGATAAAAAATCTCATGTATTTTTAAAAATTGAATAAAATGAGAAACAAAACATACGAAAAATTTTTAATTTCTAAAAAAATCAAACTGCTACTTCTGGTACTGTTTTGTGTAGTATTGTTAAAAATATATCAAGTCCAGAAATAGACAAGATGATCAATTTATGAAAATTTGATATACTTCCAGTATTGTTTAATATTCCAGTATTCTAGTTGTCTAGTATTGTATAATTTAGTACATACATAATCCGGTCCTCTTGTACCCTCTTATACTTCTTTAAATATAGTATTATTAGAAAAATATTAAGTCCTGAAATACAAGAATTACGAAATTTCACAAACTTTTTCTAAGAGCTTGACAATTTTTAAAATTAGTGATTTATGGTTTTACCATTTCTAAGCGCTAATCCTTATTTTAACACAAAATGAAAATATTTTAAACTATATGTTACTCACAATAACTTGTAAAAGTTAACTTTTGCAAGTAAAAAGTAAAGTAAGTAAAAATAAAAGTAGTAAGTAACTAGTAAAACTTTGCTTTATTTTTATTTTATTTTCTTAACCCCACGTATTTACATCGTATAGAGTAAATACAATTTCTCAAATTATAGAAAGTAAAGTGGCATTTTAAATCTATGATTGAAAATAAAAGTGTGTTATATTTTATGTACGTATTTTTTTATTATATTTTAAGCACTATGTCTTATATTTTAATTTTCATAACCATATAATTTTGTTCATATATAAGGTACAGAATTATCTATTAAATTATATAATGATAAAATGTCAGTATAAAGTTCATATTTAAAAATGATATTACAACTAAATTGCCATATTAAATCTAACATTAATAATAAAATTGTGTCTCATTTTGTGTTTTGTATTTTTTAATTTAATTTGAAACAGTATATTTACCTTTTTACCTTTTTAAATTGCCATATTAAATCTCACATTAATAATAAAATTGTGTCTCATTTTGGGTTTTGTATTCTTTAATTTAATTTGAAACAGTATGTTTACCTTTTTATTAATTTTCATAACTTTATAATTAAGGTCATATCGATAGTGTAGTGCACAAATGTTGCAAGTGTACTTTCGGATAAAATATGTTAAATGCGTAATAATATTTTAATTGATAAAGAAATATAATAAAGTCAATTATTTTCTTGAAAGATATAATTTATTTATAACAAAGTAGTCACCGGTAATAACAAAATTTAATTGTATTGTAATTTTTAATTGTAATTGATAAGCAAATATAATAAAGTCAATTATTTTCTTGAAAGATATAATTTATTTATAAAAAAATAGTCACCGCTAATAACAAAATTTAATTGTATTGTAATTTTTAATGCCATGCCCAAGTGTGTAAGTTACACACAAAAAATGAAACATAATATTTTGCACTTACAACATTTGTGCCCTACACCGTCGATATATGAACACCGTACTATTGTATTATACTATGATATTAACACATCATAAATTATTGTCCAATAACAACCATAAAAAAGTATCGCCTGTTAGCTGGTGTATTTGGCAGCTCGAGTTGATAGTCTGAAAGTTGTTGCAACTTTATGCGAAATTAATTACATCGTAAACGCCAGAAACCCGTGAATTATTATAAATGTATTTGTATTGTGTTTTGAACCGGTGGGATTATTTACGGTTTCTGCAAGTTCATAAATATTTACGATGTTAATGAAACGCCGAGCGGTGAAAATGTTCATTATCCTCCTGAAATAACCTCAAGTTTCGATAATTAATGGGTATTTGTTTTCAGTTAATTAACCGCGAATACGTTACTTAAATCCGGCGGATAATTTATGGGGGAGAAATTGATAGTCACGACTTTTTTGGTTGTGTGGGAATTTCTAAAATATTTAATAAAGTGTGAACCAATGAAATGGGATTATTTCAAGAGCTAAGGAATTTTTTTGAGTTTATTTTTGGGCTCACCATTTATTTTTAGGAGTGGTCCTTTTAGTTGGTCCTTTTACCAATTTAATAATAATAATAATAATATTCCATATGGGGTCGATAGCCCAATAAAGATCGATTATATATAATAATAATAATAATAATGCTTTATTGATGTTTAGAACAGAAATGTTTTACATAAGTCAGGTCAGTTCGTTAGTACATACATACATCAAATAAAATATAATAAAGTTAGATTAAATGGCTCAGCAGTATAATGCATTGCCAAAATCACCCATGGATAATAGTCATGAGCACTCTACTGGTATTACAGATACGTTGCAATAGCAACTTATAGCCATTTCAGGACTAATATGTGAATACTCTCTATAAAAATACTATTTGCAATAATTGATTGGCAACCACTGAATGCACTGAATTGCCAGCATATGTATTTCAGTTTATGTGATCCATTACCGAATTTACTACTTTAAAACAGTGTCTGGAAAAATGTGCAAAATTTTCATAGATTGATCAACTTCTGGCAGTACCAGAAAATGCAGTTTCAAAAAGTAACTTAGCGAACACTTAAAACAGCATGCTTACTATTCAGTATAGGATTTTTTCTCTATAAAATGTATTATTTTCCTAATTCATGTTCCATATGCTGTTTTGACCTCACATGCCATCCATGTTCAATAAATGAAGGTTGAAGTTTTGTACATTTGAATTCGAAAATTGTCAGATTTTCGGTACGTTTATCATTGAGTTATCAGCACTATCAGTGACGTTTTAAATTTTCATACATTTGGCAGTTAAATGGGAAAATTTCAAGGCGTTATAAATAGTATATTCACCTCGGTTGTGAGACCATTATTGGCCCGCCTTATATATTAGATGGGAAGATTTCAAGGCGTTACAAATAGGATATTCCCCTTGGTTGTGAGACCATTATTGACCCGCCTTATATATCTCGGCGCTACGCGCCTCGGTATACAAACTGGCGATCGATCAATAATACTGATCTTCACAACCTTGGCTTGTAATATACTATAAAAAAATGTATTTTATTTTTAGCCCCTTGAAATCTTCCCGTTTCACTGTTTCGCCCTTTATTTGCTCTAATTGACATTAAGTTGGTCTTTTTTCCAAATTATTTGACCACTGACTGAATGAATAAAAATGACTATATAAATAGATACGGACTTGTCATTATATGTGGCAAAAGCTGCATGTATAATGATGTACATACATTATTCTGTACGGTTTAATCATTTTCCTGAAATCATTGTTCACGTCGACTGTTCTGTTTGTCCATTTCGGCCCACTTGCGAAACTCGGGGAGTTATTATGTAAGCCTAATGCACAATGGCCAGCGAAATGACCGCCGTCGAACCCTTCCTTAATTAAATTACAATTTACCAGTAAATGCCGCGTTTACGCAATTGTTAAGGGATATATTCCTCAATTCTAATAGTATTGTAATATATAATTAAATCTGCACGCATGCAAAATTTCTATTAGCAAATAAATTGTTTTGCCTTTGGGGCAGACAGGCTTGAATTCAGTACCTTTGCAAGAAGACCGATGAGTCTGTTTTATAGAATTCTACTTCTCATATATCGAATTTAATACAATCAAAAATTTCCAAAATATTGGATGCATTCTCAGATGGAAATTGCTCCAATTTAAACATTTTTTGACTTTTAGGAAATATTTATAAAATATATAACATAACTTTAATTTTTGAAGTCATTCATAAGTCTACATTTTCAGTGTAGAAATTTTACAAATCTCTATATATCTTTGGCATATTTTTTACAAACCATTTTTTATAAAAATGTCGATTTTTTCTATCAGGTATTACTTAGTTTTTAAAATAAATCCTTATCGCAAACATGCAGTCGTCACACTTGCACACTGAAAATGTAAACTAAATCAAAATTATGTTAAGTGTATGTGAAATTTTTCATAAATTTTCAAAAAATGTTGAATTTGCTTCAAATCCGTCCAATATTTTACGACTTATGAATTTAATCGCCCAAATTCCATACCACTTTCCAAATTCCATACGATACCAAAAATCCATTTTGTTTTCTGTCTCTTAGTTAAATTGCCACGATTTTTTATGCAAAATTATATTTAAAATTCTTGAAAATAATCAAAAATTATATAAAAAATAAAAAATGTGACACTGTTTTTACAATTTAATTTAATTTGAAACTCATAGTATAGTATAGTTTTATTGGTGTAGTAATAATCATGTAAATAAGTACATACCTAATAAATATAATAACCTAAATGTATGCACTGAAATGGAAATATATTATAGAAATTGAAAATAAATATAAATATACAGTTTCGTGACTTCAAATCTTTCCATGCATATTGAAATAATCTCATGAAATATATTGAGTTTTCCATTGCGAAAATGTTCCTGGCAATAGTTACGTAAAACTTTTTATCTAAAAGTTTTACTGAAATTCTAATATTTCTGTTAATCCAACAAAATATGTATAGAAAAACTATGGAAACTCATAGTATAGTATAGTATAGTTTTATTGGTGTAGTAATAATCATGTAAATAAGTACATACCTAATAAACATAATAACCTAAATGTATGCACTGAAATGGAAATATTTTATAAAAATTGAAAATAAATATAAATATACAGTTTCGTGACTTCAAATCTTTCCATGCATATTGAAATAATCTCATGAATGTTTTCCATTGCGAAAATGTTCCTGGAAATTCTATTGCAAGTTGATGCTATTAAAACGTTATGTAATAATAAAAATATTTTTTATTACTTCGCTGGGGAATTGTGATCTAATTTTGTACTCAAAAGGCTTGCAAAAAATATATTATATTAACGATAAGTAAAAACTTTATGGAAACGCTTCTCTAATGAATATCTGGTAACATTCTTTAAAGTAATGATAATCCATTTCCAATTAAGTTCTCGCCATTGGAATCCGTGAATTAATTTAGGTATATTAAAACGTAATCAAATTGAGTTATTAGAATATGCAAAATACGAGATATTGGTACACGTTCACTGTAACTTATCTGTAAATGAGCGTCGTTAAATGTGCGCTCGATATTTTATTGAACATCCATTTGTTACGTTTAGAGTGGAGTAATTCAACTCGATTGTCAGTATCAGAAATATTGCAACGGAATACAGTTGTATAATTTACGGCAGTGCAATTGTGCACTGATAATGGTGCCAGTTTGTCACTGTTCTCGACTGCATTATTGAATAAAGGCGTCAGCTGGAGCATCAGCATTTCCATATCGAGTTTAGTTGCATGATCTGCCAATTATTTAGCAACGTTACGGTTATGCCAGTTGATGCAATTTTTTTATTATACTTAGGTTTTATTGCTACATGGAATAGTAATACATACATTACATTCATATATACTGTTATGTTTGTGTTATCACGTATTGGGATGTTAAAATATAATGGTTTTTTTTTGATAACTTTAATTTACTTACACATAATAGGCAGACACACTTGTAGGGGATTTTCAACCGATCTATCCTGCCGTCCGCATCTGGTATCCCTGTCACGCCTTTGCTCCCTGTCTTTGCTTTTCACAATTGTATTGGATAAGGCCATGAAGAAATCAAAGCAAAAATTTAAAATGCTAAAAATTGGATAATGGAAAATGGTGATAACAACCATAGCAGAACTACTATTCGCGGATGACATGGCAATTATTACAAAAACAGAGGAAGAACTGCAATACAACATGGAAATAATTGAGAAAGAGATTAAGAAAATAAACATGAAAGAAAACTACGAGAAGACAAAAACCATGATAATTGCCAAAGAGAAAAAGAAACAAGAAATAAAAATACAAGAAAAAAAATCGAACAAGTACAATATAGATATTTAGGAATAATCATACGTAATGGTAAATAAGATAATGAAATCGAAGATAAAATATGAAATACAGCAAAACTATATAACATGCTTTTTTAGCAATTTGAATTAAGTTACTTATATAAATTCTATTATAACCCTTTCAATTGGTAAAAGTATGTCATTTGAGCTTTTTGTTAAATGTCATACCTAAATCCTTGAAAATGAATCATACTATATTAATAGGAACTAAACTTTTGTTTGACAAAATTAAATGCCAAAATTTTGATCCAAACCCCATGGAAGCTTCAATAAAATTACATACAAAACGCAATGTTCTCGTTTTGTATGTAATTTTTGGTAGTCTTGTAATTTTATTAAAGCTTCCATGGGGTTTGGATCAACATTTTGGTATTTAATTTTTTCAAACAAAAGTTAAGTAAATAATAATTATCATTAATTTGCAAGCGACGACAAAAGAACTGGGGCAATTCTTAATAGAGATTTTAGCAATATCTCATTAGTTTAAACGAGGCTTTAAACAATTTAGACAGATAAATAAGGCGTATTTCAAATTAATTAATATGGTATCCATAATAAGTGTATCACATATTCATATTAGAACATATTAATTGTTCCAGTTTTTTTTTATCGCGCATAGTACTTCTATATGTAACCATGTAATCAAAATTTCTTAGAAATCTTGCTAAATTGTCCAGAATATCTCAAATTTATTTTTGAAGATTTAAAACGAAATTTCAATGATATTTCAATAACACGTAATTAAATTATTTACAAATATCGTATTTAAATATTTTTTTTTAAATGTCTTGAATAAAGTTTTTATGGAGGATCATAGAAACGTCATATTTAAAAAAAAATTATAAAAAGTTCTTATAATTTTTGTTTGTACAAGCAAAAATATCTCAGTGGCTGCAGATGTTCTAAAAATTGTATACATAGTCTCATAGAAGTTTGAATAAAATTGCAAAAATAAGCGAAATCTTATAAGCGACGACAAGAAAACTGGAACGATTCTTAATAGAGATTTTGGCATTATCTCATTAGTTTAAACGAGGCTTTAAACAATTTTGACAGATAAATAAGTCGTATTTCAAATTAATTAAAGAATTAAACTGACCCAGTTTTTTTTCATCGCGCATAATACTTCTATATGTAACCATGCAATCAAAATTTCTTAGAAATCTTTTTGAACATTTCGAACGAAATTTCGATGATATTCCAATAACACGAAATAAAATTATTTACAAATATCGTATTTAAATATTTTTTAAAATGTCTTGATAAAAGTTTTAAAGGACATACTAGAAACGTCATATTAAAAAGAAATACTTATAAAAAGTTCTTATACTTTTTTTTGTACAAGCAAAAATATCTCAGTGGCTGCAGATTTTTTAAAAGTTGTATACATAGTCTCATAGAAGTTTGAATAAAATTGCAATTATATCGGAAATTTACACAACACACACACAACATACACATATGTTGCACACAACATATTATTGTGATACTGCGATACATATCTTATCTCATTATAAAAAGAACTTATAATTTTTTTTGTACAAGCAAAAATTTCTCAGTGGCTGCAGATTTTCTAAAAGTTGTATACATAGTCTCATAGAAGTTTGAATAAAATTGCAATAATATCGGAAATTTACACAACATACACACAACATACACATATGTTGCACACAACATATTATTGAGATACTGCGATACATATCTTATCTCATTATAAAAAGTTCTTATAATTTTTTTTGTACAAGCAAAAATATCTCAGTGGCTACAGATTTTCTAAAAGTTGTACACATAGTCTCATAGAAGTTTGAATAAAATTGCAATAATATCGGAAATTTACACAACATACACATATGTTGCACACAACATATTATTGAGATACTGCGATACATATCTTATCTCATTATAAAAAGTTCTTATAATTTTTTTTGTACAAGCAAAAATATCTCAGTGGCTACAGATTTTCTAAAAATTGTATACATAGTCTCATAGAAGTTTGAATAAAATTGCAATAATATCGGAAATTTACACATTATATTACACAATACACAATATACACATATGTTGCACACAACATATTATTGAGATACTGCGATACATTTCTTATCTCATTATAAAAACTTCTTATATTTTTTTTGTACAAGAAAAAATATCTCAGTGGCTACAGATTTTCTAAAAATTGTATACATTGTCTCATAGAAGTTTGAATAAAACTGCAATAATATCGGAAATTTACACAACATACACACAATACACAACAGACACATATGTTGCACACAACATATTATTGAGATACTGCGAAACATTTCTTATCTCATTATAAAAAAGTCTTATAATTTTTTTTTGTACAAGCAAAAATATCTCAGTGGCTGCAGATTTTCTAAAAGTTGTATACATAGTCTCATAGAAGTTTGAATAAAATTGCAATAATATCGGAAATTTACACAACATACACACAATACACAACATGCACATATGATGCACACAACATATTATTGAGATACTGCGATACATTTCTAATCTCATTATTAAAAGTTCTTATAATTTTTTTTGTACAAGCAAAAATATCTCAGTGGCTGCAGATTTTCTAAAAATTGTATACATAGTCTCATAGAAGTTTGAATAAAACTGCAATAATATCGGAAATTTACACAACATACACACAATACACAACAGACACATATGTTGCACACAACATATTATTGAGATACTGCGAAACATTTCTTATCTCATTATAAAAAGTTCTTATAATTTTTTTTTGTACAAGCAAAAATATCTCAGTGGCTGCAGATTTTCTAAAAGTTGTATACATAGTCTCATAGAAGTTTGAATAAAATTGCAGTAATATCGGAAATTTACACAACATACACACAATACACAACATACACATATGTTGCACACAACATATTATTGAGATACTGCGATACATTTCTTATCTCATTATAAAAAGTTCTTATAATTATTTTTGTACAAGCAAAAATATCTCAGTGGCTGCAGATTTTCTAAAAATTGTATACATAGTCTCATAGAAGTTTGAATAAAATTGCAATAATATCGGAAATTTACACATTATATTACACAATACACAATATACACATATGTTGCACACAACATATTATTGAGATACTGCGATACATTTCTTATCTCATTATAAAAACTTCTTATATTTTTTTTTGTACAAGAAAAAATATCTCAGTGGCTACAGATGTTCTAAAAATGGTATACATAGTCCCATAGAAGTTTGAATAAAATTGCAATAATATCGGAATTTACGCAACATACACACAATACACAACATACACATATGTTGCACACAACATATTATTGAGATACTGCGATACATTTCTTATCTCATTATAAAAAGTTCTTATAATTTGTTTTCTACAAGCAAAAATATCTCAGTGGCTGCAGATTTTCTAAAAGTTGTATACATAGTCTCATAGAAGTTTCAGTAAAATTGCAATAATATCGGAAAATTAGGCAACATACACACAATACACAACATACACATATGTTGCGCACAACATATTATTGAGATACTGCGATACATTTCTTTTTCATTTGTCATAGGATCAAAGGTCTTTAAAATTAATGGAATTCCAAAAATTAGAGTAATAAAAAGATAAATAATTATTAAAAATAAGATATTGTTTGATGGGTAGTTTAAAAAATGTGTGACAAAAGCATTCCGATTTCAGAATAATTCAAAAAATCTATCAATACCCGAAAATTTTGTATCAAATCCGATGGATATTTCAATAAAATTGGAAGAAATTTTATTTCAATAAAATTGGAATTTGAATCAAACATCTTCCATTTTACTCAATTACTTCTATAAAACTCTCCTATTTGATCTCTCCAAAGTTTAGAATAATTTTAATAAACTATAAAAATCTGAAAATGTTATAATAGATCGGGAAAATGTTTTAATAAAATTGCTAGAATGTTAGCATTTGCAACAAAGACCTGAAAACATTTCACAAACATATAATTGGCACACTCCTATTTATGGTTTAATTGCAATAATTCTAAAGGTCCATAAAAATTATTCATATTAGAATGATATCTCATCAAATCAATCTCCTGAAATATATACCTAGTATAGCAATCTTGAATGTTGCAATGACTCTAATAATAAAAGAGATTTTTGTATAAATAATCAGTATAATTAATCAATATTAATTATTTAATCAATGCGAAAATTACATTATTATAAATTTAAAAATGGCTCAAATTTATACGTGTCGTGAAATATATGTACAAAATTTAAAGAAAGGTTTGTGAACAAGCAATTAAAAAACTTTGAATGTTTAATTAACATATCATTGAGATAGTACCATAAAATTGTTATAATTTGTCATATTTAGTAGGTATTAAAGGTCTATAAAAGAAAATTGTTCCTGAAATGTAAGAGATTATAAAAAAAAACTTTAACACATCTTCAAATCAAAAATTGTTTTAAAAATGTATGATAATTTATTGCAGAAGTTGCAACAAAAACAATGCAATAATTCTAAATGTTAATTATTCAAATTAGATAAATATATTCAAATCAAATCAACATCCTGCAATATGTATGCCAATCTCCCATTTTACTCTATTACTTCTATAAAACTCTCCTATTTTGTGTCTCAAAATTTTTGAATAATTCTAATAATCTATAAAAATCTGAAAATGTTATATTAAATTGGAAAAATATTTTAATAAAATTGCTAGAATGCCAGCATTTGCAAGAAAGACGAGAACACATTTCACAAACATACAATTGGCACACTCCTATTTATGGTTTAATTGCAATAATTCTAAAGGTCCATAAAAATTATTCATATTAGAAAGATATATCATCAAATGAATCTCCTGAAATATATACCTAGTATAGCAATCTTGAATTTTGCAATGATTCTAATAATAAAAGAGATTTTTGTATAAATAATCAGTATAATTAATCAATATTAATTATTTAATCAATGCGAAAATTACATTATTATAATTTTAAAAATGGCTCAAATGTATACGTGTCGTGAAATATATGAACAAAATTTAAAATAAGGTTTGTGAACAAGCAATTAAAAAAAAATTGAATGTTTAATTTACATATCATTGAGATAGTACCATAAAATTGTTATAATTTGTCATATTTAGTAGGTATTAAAGTTCTATAAAAGAAAATTGTTCCTGAAGTGCAAGAGGTTATATAAAAAAAACTTGAACATATCTTCAAATCAAAAATTCTTTTAAAAATTTATGATAATTTATTCCAGAATTTGCAACAAAAACAATGCAATAATTCTAAATGTTAATTATTCAAATTAGATAAATATATTCAAATCAAATCAATATCTAAAAATTGTATACATAGCCTCATAGAAGTTTGAATAAAATTGCAATAATATCGGAAATTTCATCAAAAATATGAAGCACATTAAACATAACATATCATTGAGATACTGCGATACATTTCTATTTCATTTGTCATCAAAGGTCAAAGAGGTCAAAGGTCAAAAAGATCAAAGGTCTATAAAATCAATGGAATTCCAAAAATTAGAAGAATTAGAAAGTAGAGTAATAAAAAGGTAAATAATTATTAAAAATAAGATAATATTGGCAAAAATTTATATGTGGTGTGAAATATATATATACAAAATTTAAAATAAGGTTCGTGAAGAAGCAATTACAAAAAAAAATGAATCTTTAATTAACATATCATTTAGATAGTACCGTAAAATTGTTATAATTTGTCATATTTAGTAGGCATTAAATGTCTATAAAAGAAAATTGTTCCTGAATGCAAGAGATTATAAAAAAAACTTTAACACATCTTCAAATCAAAAATTGTTTTAAAAATGTATGATAATTTATTCCAGAAATTGCAACACAAACAATGCAATAATTCTAAAAGTTAATTATTCAAATTAGATCAATATATTCAAATCAAATCAATATCCTGCAATATGTATGCCAATCTTCTATTTTGCAATGATTCTAATAATCTATGATTTTTTTAAAATAACTAGTAGGATAATGCATTCATATATTTAGTATAAGTAAAATATGGCTCAAATATACAGGGTGTCTCTAAATTGTGTGGAAATGGCTTAACCACAGATTACTGGGATCAAAAAAAGACGATTTAACAAAATATATCTATATACAAATGCGTTTGGTTTAGCCAGAATTCAGCTTCAAAGTTAATTTTAAAAAAACAAAATTTGCTTATAAAAAGAGAACGTTTACATTGATTTGGATGTTGTTTGGTATAACACTTTATACGGGTATAACTCATATTTTGACATAATATTGTTATTATCAGTAGGCCGGTTGTGTATATAACAAGTGAGGCCAACATTAATACATTCATATTTTTAATGACAAAAGCTAATCAAATTTTGAAAAATCAGATCGGACGCAGGCACTCATTATTAAGTTTTTTTGTATCTTTATAGTTTTTGATATGTGTTACAGTATCGACAGGAAAAAATAAAATATGAGTGACTGCGCTACACTCGTTTGGATACAAATCATCAGTGAATAGAATGTTCTGGTTAAAAAGTACATGTTCAGCCCTTTTTTCCTGGATAAATCGGCAAAACGCAAAACGTAGGTCATAATCAGCTGGTAAAAGCTCTTGCACTATTTGGATATCTATGGATGAAGCAAATGCTATAATTTCCAACATTTCTTCCTCGTCATTAGGGCTCCTAAAATCCTAAAACCAGCAACATATCTGTTTTATCGGCGTAAGTGAACTTTATATTCACTATTGTGAATAAACCATCATCAACCCGGTAACTAGATTACATTTATTTCCAAACGAGTGCAGCGCAGTCACTCATATTTTATTTTTTTGTGTCGAAACTGTAATAGATATCAAAAACTATTAAAATACAAAAAAACTTAATAATGAATGCCTGCGCCGGATTTGATTTTTTTAAATTGATTTGCTTTTGTCATTAAAAAATATGAATGTATTAATGTTGGCCTCACTTGTTTTATACACAACCGGTCTACTGATAATAACAATATTATGTCAAAATATGAGCTATACCCGTATAAAGTGTCATATCAAACAACATCAAAATCAATGTAAACGTTCTCTTTTTATAAGCAAATTTTGTTTTTTTTTAAATTAACTTTGAAGCTGAATTCTGGCTAATCCAAACGCATTTGTATATAGATATGTTTTGTTAAATCGTCTTTTTTTGATCCCAGTAATCTGTGGTTAAGCCATTTCCACACAATTTAGAGACACCCTGTACATGTTTCGTGAAATTTATGTAGAAAATTTAAATGATGTTCTTGAAATGCAAGCATTAGAATTCATGTGAATATATCAAAGTGATAATTAAGTCCTGAAAAAAAATCTCATTCTGCAAATATTATTAACATATCAGGATTTTTTTTTATATAAGGCTAATTTTAGAATTATTAAAGGAGATTGATAGTTCAATTATTAGGAAAATTATAGTTTATGGTTAATTTTTCTCATTGAGATACTGTTATTACATGTTTTGTCATTTGTGGAATTCCAAAAATATCTTCAAATGAAATCAGTGTTTTGAAAATTTGTCACAAACTCTCTCATTTTAGAACAATTCTAATAAGAGGTATCAAGAGACACAAAAACAGAAATAATCAAAAACTAATTCGACCATCGCTAACTTACAGCAGGGAAACATGGACGATGACAGTAAAATAAATAAAAACAAAATGCCATGAAGATGAGATTCCTATGAAAAATAGAACACAAAATAGGAAGAGACAGGATAAGGAACGAGATACACAGGAAAAACTTAAAAACAAACCCAATACAGGAAAAAATAACAGAAAGCCATATGAGGTGGTATGGACACATGAGACGAATGAGAGATGAAAGAAACACTATGAAAAGTGTTTGAATACAAATGGGTTGTCCGTGCAGTGTATTGCTGTTATGTCTTCCCCTTCGAGACCTCTCTGTTCAACATTTTTTCGTGCATCCTGAACAGCACTGTTAAAGTACTCGTCAAAATCCTGTGATGTCAATGTACAACCATGATCATTGCATTGTTTCGTTTTTCTCTGTTTGTTTATTATTTTCCACATTACTTTAGTTGGATTTGTGGATGACTGTATGCGTTTATTATTAAAATTTCTTTTTACCCGAGTTGATGGACGTTTTATATCGTTTTCAAAATTCTCGCCTTTCCTGTAATAACTCTACAGATGGATAATTGTTGTATATTTCAGTCAGGAAATTAAGATGATCTCTCATTTTTTGTAACTCGGGATGGAACCAAGTAATGGTATTCTGTGTTTTTGAATTATTTGTGTACTTTTTTTGTGGGAAAGCGGTGAAGAATGAATCCTGTAGCTCCTTTATGAAGGTATGGAATTTTGTGTTAACGTCAAATTCATTGCTATCAATGAAATCCCATGATTTTGATTGTATTAATGTAAAGAAAAGTATTTATCTTGGTCAGTGATAGGTCTGAATATTTTTGTCTCTTTTTCATTCTGCTTTGATTTAGCTGGGAATGATAATATCATGATATGATAATATAAAGGAATTAACAAAAGATAGGAGCAAGTGGAGAGAATATTATAAAAATTAATAATGTATGCCTTACACCGAAAGGTAGAAAGGCAAAGGAATAAATAAATAAATTATTTCAAATACTTCAATCCTGCAAAAATAGTTTTAAGCATGTCGAACGATAAGGGTTACCGTTCTCAGACAATAATTGGAGTTATATACTCAATTTTCTCACGTATTTAAGACATCCTCTTCGTCAAATTTTCGGACGAATTATCTTCAGGCAAATATGGTAAAGTAGTGGAATTGTGCGAGCAGATATCCAAAACGCTATATAATTTATTACTCAAATTTTACCTACCTCGTATGTAAGGCTTTAGATGAGATACCGTGAAAAGGCGAGAGATCCCAAACAAATCATATCAATGTTTCACGTGGAGGCATACAAATCCTCCGCTGAAAGTTTTCACCCGCCCATCCGATCCCGCATTTGATTCTTTTTTTTATATATTCACATCGCCCCTCGAAGCAATTTGTACAATAATTTTGATCATCAATTCGATCGTCGTGGACGCCCACGGCATTCAGCCCTAGAGCGCCGCGGACACCTCCATTCATCTGCACATGGTGCACTAGCAACAGTGAATGGGGCCCACGTAATTTATACAACTTTCATGCAGTCCATTCAAAAGGGACGAGTGGGGATTCCGTTTTTGTGCGTTTTTCACCGGAGTTCATAATTCGGACGTGCGAAACACAGCCGGGTCCTTTATTTTTCCGTGGGTGGCATCGCCGTGCACCCTTGTAATTTATGTGCTGCCCCTTGGCCAGCGGCGACCGCAATTCTATTATTCCCGGGCAGGACCTCCCCCGAAACTCCCTTATGTTCGGAATAAATTTATCGCCCTTATTATTGCGCGCTCCTTGAATGTGCGCTTTTTTCGGTTCCGTGCGATGCCCTCAGAAATTGGCGCATTTAACGCTCTTCACAGTGATTATGTTGTCAGATTTCAATTAGATATTTACTTCGTCGCAGTCCAAACGCTTCATTGCGTTCAAGTACTTTGTAAGAGGAATTAGAGCAGAACACGAAATATCCAGTCAGATGAAACCAGAGCAAGAGATGTAGAATTGATTGATAGAAAAAATTTCAGAATCAGTCAAGAGTTCTAAAATTCTTTAAAAGTTCAACGTCCAAGAAGCATTTTGACATTGTGTGCAAAGCTTCAGTAGGTTCCATTAGAACATTTTTACTTTTTCGGAAAATTTCACTTTAAATTCTGTGAACATTTTATGTAGTATTTAATCGTAAATATTACTTCGAAAATTAACTTTGTCAATTGAACGCCCTGGGCTATAGCCCTCATAGCCCCCCCCCCCCCACCCCATAAATTCGCCCCTGGCTGTTTCAGCTGTATCAATGATACAGGGCCCCCAAGCTATAGGGGCAGTGGCGAAACTACAGTGAGGCAGACAATTCTACCGCTCGAGGCTACAATATTTTTTCTATTCTTATTCAGTATTAAGTTTTTCAATATGTTTTGTTTATTTTGTTTTTTTTAAATATATTTTGCATGCGCATTTTAGTGTTTTATGTTTTTGTTTTTCCGAAAAAGAGCCCTCTCAGAAGGTTTGATACAGGGCCCCCACAGGGCTAGCTACGCCACTGGTAAACGACTCACATTTTATAAAAGACAGTGAAATTCTAAAAATAAACCGATTGTATTCTAATATAATGGAATCAATTTCTGGAAGTAAGTAGAATTTAATGTTATAAAATATTGATTTATTAAGCAGAAAATAATGAGAGGAAAACGATTGTACGTGATTTTCATGCAATTCGCTTTGAAAACTTTGTCGTTTTTGTTGATAAATTTGCAAAATTCTGCAGAATTCTGTCATTAAACCATTTGTAGATTGTAAATGAAAGTATTATCTATAAAATGAAATATCATTTAGCTGCCCGAAAGTGCCCGTCGTTTTTTTTTAAGTTTTTGTGTTATTCATAATATTTGTGAGTGGGTATTTTTGGTTCCACAAAATTGTGGCTTGAGTGAATTTAAAAACAATTCGTTGTATGTATGGAGATCCTTCCTAATTTATTGTGAAATAAAAACCCTCTGCAATCACTCACTTAAAAAATAATTATTTGATAAATTTATACATTTTATTTACAATATTTAAAAAAATATATTATAATTATATTTTTCTACTCCCACATTAGTAAGTTTGTCAATTACACACGGACTTTATGGCTAGTAAATCAGTTATAATGTAACACTGTTATGCAATGAAAGTCACTAGTGTTACGTGCATGGTGTTAATACTAAGGTGTAATACCCGAAAATGGCATTTATAACTCATTGAAATAAACAACTTTTCTTAGTTGAAATTTTTGAATTGGAGCCCTAGTTCATAGTTTTTTTATTTTTCGAAAAATCGTCATTGCTCCCATATTTTAAGAAATAAATAAAAATTGCAAAAACTTTCAGCATTTGCTTTCGGTTCTCTAAAACATTTGCATTTACAATTATTTTCTATTTTATCAAATAACAAAATGGCGACTGATCAAAAATTTCAAAACAAGATATTTTGAAAACCACTCGATCGATTTTTAAAAATAAATCCTTAAACTATCTTATAACATTTGTTCTACAACATTTTTTCGATCTGTGCAACAAACGTGTTTATTCACATTGAATCACCAGATAAATTTGAACAAACTCTTATTATACAATTAAACAATGGAACAAAAGGCGAATAATGAATAATGGCTAGTTTGTACGTTCAAATTTAAATACATTTTGATCTTGTTCTTCAGAAATTTCTGCTTCATCTTGAAAAGTTTCTGTCAGTTTATCATTTGTGTGCGTATTTTGCATAATTTGTGTATAAAAATGCATAATTATCAAAACACTGAACTTCTAGACATGCTTTTGGTTTTTGGAAAGGCAAGACGTAATGCACAATAAGGTAGAATTTATTGGAAAAGATATCCAAATCGTCAGCAACTAAGTTGCTCCATTTTTAGAAGAATATGTAGACGTTTGTCAAAGAATTCGTTTTTACTCAACAATTGGTGGGAATTCCAAAAGTTTTTTTAACATTTTAAAATTAAACATTTTGAAAGTCATCTCATCTGAAACTGATCTTCAAGAATATTAAGAACAGCTTCTTTAAATGTAGGGGTTCGACGTAATCCCCTGCATTTAAAGAAGCTGTTCTTAATATTCTTGAAGATGAGTTTCAGATAAGAAGACATTCAAAAAGTTTAACTTTTGGGTTATATGGGGGTTTATTATGGTTACTTTTTAAAATTAATTTCATATTATACAGGGTGTTCCAAAAGCCCTAAAAGTATAAACGTTGTGTTTTTTAAAATGGAATCCCCTGTATAACTTTACATATTTGAATTTTCCCCTTGTTATGCTTTTTAAATCCATTAAATTTTTGAAATTCGCTCAAACCGTTCAGTAGTTTTTTTTTATGCGTTTGGAGGCACGTATTCAAAAAATCGCAGGGCACTTGGTTATTGGCATCATTTTATTATTTTTTTTTTCCACTCAATTTCGACGAGATTATTCACCAACTTTTAATATGCGTAAACTTTTGTTTTGATTTGGATAACGTTTTTATATTTGTATATGCTTACTTGCTATTGAACCCCACATTGACATGTAGTGTTTCCTGACGTGTGTAAACTTTGTAAATAAGTACTGGCATTAATAAACTATAACTATTACTATTTTCTATGAGATTTTTCAATTAATTTCAACGCGATTTCCTGACAATTTTCTAGTAGAGTTTCTGAAAAGTTTCAACGAAATTTGATGAATATTGTCTATGAGATTGGAAATTTTCCATGAAATTTGATTTTTTATCAAACTTACCGACAATTTCCTATCAACCCCCCTACCCCCTGACAATTTTCGATAAGATTTTCTAACTTGTAGAATTAAAATTTAAGAAATTTCTAGAACAGAAATTTTCAAATTTCCAAACATTTTTAATGAGATTTTTTGAAGTTTGCACGCGATTTCCCGACAATATTATATCAGATTTTAGAACAATTGTCCATGAGATATCTGGATTAATGTATATAAAACTCTCGTGAATTTTTGAAAAAATCTCATGACAATTGTCTACTATATTTCTCAACAAATTTCCGTAAAATTCTATATCAATTTTCTACAACATTCTGCCAGAAGTTACAATGAAATTTACTGGCCATTTTTTAATTTTTTTATTATGTTTTCTCACTGAATTTCGACGAGATTCTCCGTCAATTTTTATTGCTTAAAATTTTCTTTGAAGTTTTTCGATTAATTTTCGTGCGATTCGCCGAAAATTTTGTATGATGGTTTCCGAGTAGTTTTAACGAAATTTCCTGAATTCATGGCACTCTAGTTTATATTTTTAGTTTTTAAATCCAGTTTAGTGCTAATTGTAGATTTTGATTTATTTCCAATTTAAACGTTATTAAAACCTCAAGTGTTACTCATTATTGTAACAGTATAGATGAGTATAATTCAAAATAAAAATTAAAATTGCACGTCCGTATTTAAAAATTTAAACTTGATAACGGTTGCACTCACACGAGACGTCTGATCCAAAATCTAAAACTCCCATGTTGTAGTTGAAAAAAAGTGGCAATGAAGATGTATTTATATTTTTTTAATATCTCTTCAAGTAACGACAGGAAAAAATAAATAAGATTTTACTAAATTTCTTTTTTTTTAAATCTCAGCAGTCATTAATTTTTTTTATTATCTTTATTGAATATTGTTCCCCATATGATTACGCAACTTTGCCCCAATTTAACCGACTTCGTATCTCTTACCGTTTCCGATACCCCTACAGTGGTAATCGAAATTGAATAACCCTGTATAATAGGTACGAGATTTGTATTTAGTACATCTAAGGAAATTTCTCGTGAAAATTTGATGACATTTCTGTATTAAATAAATGAGATAATTGAGGATACAATTTTTTTTCTGTGATTTTGACAATGAAAGTACCCGCCTTAATGCAGACAAAAATAGAAAGTTGCAGTTTAATTTTTATTCTGTTTTTCGAAAATGTATAGTGTTCGGAATTTGAATTTCATGTAATAATGTGTATTTTAGTAAATAACATCGACTGTTCGAGGGAGGATAAATTTTGATGAGTTTGTTCGAGACTTTAGCCACTCCCCGTGTATTACGTTGTGGATTTAATAACGCTGCATATTTTACAGTCATTAGAAACAAACATTATATAATTTTCATTACGATTATTAAGTTCGAGCAATTAACCCCCGTCTGGGTTGATAAGCTCTCGAGATACGTATGAAGTCATTAAAATATCAAAGAGCTTGTAGAGGGGAGCTTAATTGGTTTATATTTAATAACGTGTAGGACGTCTATCCGTATATTATGTAGTATTAGAATTTAATACAATTAATTAGCTGTACTTTATCATTAACCCCTTATGTGTGGAATACGTTTTGCGCTCGCATATTAAATTCCGCAAAATATGGGCGACGGCCAGGTAAAAATGGGGCGCCTACGCAGCGCACACCGAGGCTAATCCAATTACCGTATAGTGTGGAAATGTGTAACCTGCTAATTAGAGTTGGAGAAGTGCAAATTACTATTCCGGATGTAAATTCGGAGATTATGATATGAACGTGGCAAGTGTACGTGTGTGCGTTCGCGGCGTCGGCGTCGGCCCGCGAAAAAGGCAGGCGTCGCGACGCCTGCATGTGTCGGCTAATCGATATTTCCTGGGGGGGTTGGCGGGGCGCTAATTCCTTGGGGACACCGCGGCGGAGGTTGACATTCAAAAACCGCCCCCAAGAATCGATGGTTTTAATTAGGAGCGTCGCCATGGGGACAAAAAGCGGCGCGTCATAGTAACGTGTGCTTTTTGAATCGCGGTTTTGGCGTGCCAGCCGTAGTTAAATTCCCATTGTCACGACGCCAGGATGGCCGACCTGGACGTCGTCTCCGACAACTCCTACAAGTGCCTCACGTGCGTGCCTGAGCGCCTCCTCCAGCTGGCCAACCTGAAGATGCTCTATCTGGACGGCAACATCATCGAGCGCCTCCCCGAGGACTTCTTCCAGAAGCTGCCCAAGCTGTACTGGCTGGACCTCAGGGGCAACAGGCTCACCGCGATTCCCGTCGGCATTGCCAATCACAGGTACCTCGAGAACATACTTCTGCAAGGAAACCAGATTCAGAGACTGCCGGATGAACTTGGTAAGGTAACACGTTTTGGTACAGATTCTAAAAATGTTAGCTACAAATGTTTAGAGGTATTTATAATTATTTATATAACAAGTGAGTTAAGTGGATGTTTTTCACGAGAATAAAATTTAGGCCACGAGCCCGGCAGGTCGAGTGGGCTAATTTATTCGAGTGAAACACGTCCTTGTCTCACGTGTTTATACAATATTTTATTCAATTTAGTCGAAAAACGGTTAGCAGTTACACATTTAGTTTTTATATCAAGTCGGTGAAAAGTCAAACTGACATTTATTACCAAATCAAAATTTCAAAGTCCTTTTTCGGTGTTTTTATACCAGAAGTGGTTACAAATGAAGCCCCAGAAGCAGTGGGAAAGTTGGTATCCATAAAGTCAACAGTAATGTATCAAAAAGATGTTGTATGTTTTTGATTTTGAGTGAATTAAAAGTTTTAAATTCACTAGTGGAATCAAGAAAATTGTATTTCACTTGCAGATAAAAAAACTGCGTATATCTGCTAAGATATCAGCCAGTTTAAAACGTAAGAATTGAATTAATAAGTTATATTGGAATTACATATGTAATTTAAGTCTCGTAAAAATGTCAATGAATTTTGGAAAATTTATATTCAGAATTACAAAATTGATTTTAATTACACTAGCTTTACGAAACTTTTATGGTTATTTGATAAATTTCACTATAAAATGTAAAATGTCATTGGAAATTTCAGTATTCGTATTATAAATTACAAAATTTCAACAGCGTCTACAAAAATAAAATATAATTGGCATTTGCAAAATTTGTATTAAGTTGTTATGTTCGTAGTTATTTGTAGAAAATTTAATGAATAAAATATAATTGACATTGGCAAAATTTGTATTAAGTTGTTAAAATGTTCATAGTTATTTGTAGAAAATTTAATGAAAATAAATTCAGTTTGAAATTTCGAACTTATTATTAGAGATTACAAAATTTTCATTAGAAGTTATGAAATTGTGATTATAAATACCAAAATTATAATTGTAAATTTCAAAGTTTAATTAAAACCTGCAATTTTGGTGGAAATTATGAAAAAAATTCCACAACACATATCACTCACTAATTATTAATATTTTACTTGAAACTTGCACAACTTTTGTGGAGACCTGCAAAAATTTCAATGAATTTTGCAAAATTTATATTCAAAATTACAAAATTTCGATAGCTTTACGAAACTTTAATGGTGAATTAATAAATTTCACTGTAAAATTTTATTAGAAATAACAAAATTTTCATTAAAAATGGTGAAATTCGGATTATAAATACAAACATTTTAATTGTAAATTTCAAAGTTTAATTGAAACATGCAATTTTGGTGGAAATTATGAAAAAAAATCCACAACACATATCACTCATTAAGTTATTAATATTTTAATTGACATTTGCAACACTTATAACGAAAGATTTTCTACAGTTTCTTATAAATTTTCACAATATTTTATTAAAAAAATGCAAATTGCTCGTCAAATCATCAAATTCTCATTCAAACTGTATCATGATGATTGTAAATTACAATGAGTGTTGCATTTTTAACGGAATTTTCAAAATTTGTATTAGAATAGATACATTTTTAGTTTCACACAGGGTTGGTGTAATTTATATCAACTGATTTAAATCAACTGATCTTTTTTAATAAATCATTGTATAAATCTTTTTTTTTTTTCATATTTATCACTGTTTTTGCACTGTTTGTTCATTCCAATAGGTGAACAATTAAAAATATAATGTAACTATAGGATTTAGCATGCTTTAAAGTAGACAATTGTAAGTAAGTAAAATATTTTTCTTTTCTTCCATTTTTTTTAAGATACACAGAAATTTGTTAAAATCATTTCTTGTTCAAATTCAAGAATATATTAAACATAAATCGTATGATTTAAATTGTGGTGTAAATCAATTAATATAAATCACATCTAGCCTGCAAAAACTGATCAGAAATATAAGAAAATAATCATAGATTTTTGTTTTTTAAATTATGTTGTATTCCAACCCTGGTTTCACAACAGTTTCCATTTTTTAGATTCGGTTGTGAGATAAATGGCTTTAAAATTAACTTTAAAGTTGACTTGAATGTCAAAATTCCAGGAATAAGTTTAGAAAACTATGTTAATATTTGAGTCTAAAATTATTAACATAGTTTTCTAAACTTATTCCTGGAATTTTCAAATTCAAGTTAACTTTAAAGCCAGTTATCATATAAAGACATATATTTAAATCTAAAATTATTAATACAGTTTTCTAAACTTATTCCTGAAATTTTGAAATTCAAGTTAACTTTAAAGCCATTAATCTCAGAAATACCAAAAAAGCACTTAAACCCTTTTCTTCTAGACCCCTCAATTGATTAACAATTATGATGCTGCAAAATATATGTTTAATCATGCAACCATAATATTCAAGATTATAAATGAAAACCACAAAAACCTATTTCCTTCTTGACCACATAAACATGTAATTAAATGATTTTGTTTTAAAATATTCCTTTTTCTCATTTTCTCTTATTTTATTTTTTAATATAACATGTAGCAATTTATGTACATTGTCCCAAACTTAACACACTTGCTTCTCATTTTCTCTTATTTTTTTAAATATAATATGCAGCAATTTATGAATACTATTCCAAACTTACCACACTTGCAAGTAAAAGTATTGATTTATTTAATACCGCAGCAACTGGTATCTTTGTTGATTCTCCCCTCTAGCGTTTTAACTACATGTGCATGTCCTAGGCTACCTTGAGCTTTCATACAATTTGTCTGGAATATAATAACTACGGAGTTATTTTATAAAGCATTATACAAAACTAATTTTAAATTTATCAAAGTTGTAATCAAAATGTTAAACTACGTTTATGCACAGCGAATATAAATTAGTTGTTTAACATTTTAATTGTATGTCATAAGATGAAGCGAAGCGTACAAATGGAATATAATAATATTAACAAAATGTGTGCCAGCAGTTACTGTTATTCGTATAATTAATTTTTTTAAATTATAATAATAGAAAATGCTATTCATTGGTTTATTGATTGCTCAGATACTAGCTGAGTGTAAACATATCACTTAGGTGAATTATAATATTGAGTAGATGTGTTCATATATATCAGATATAATAGAATATCGGATTGCAAAATAAATAATAATAATAAATAAACTGATTGAAAATCAAAATGTTTCAGAATACTGTGCTAGTTGTATTCTTCACATTTTCTATATGCAATGCAAAGTTGAGTAAGCCACATCAAAGCATTTATATAATATAATAGTAAATGTTATATATTTAAATAATTACATGTACAAGCTGTTATCAAACTGAACGGATATATTTTAATGGCATATACAACATGTCCCACAACTTCGTGGCATAAATTTAGAAGCATAATAAGAAGGCAAAATTAAATGAAATAGGCAAAATTAAATGAAAATGTTTTTTTTAATTCTATTCGCTTTTTTAAAATATAAGACCGAAAAGTGTTACTTAACAAATTTAGAAGCATGCTAAGAAAGGTAAAGTTAAATTAAAATGTTTTCTTTTTCTAATCGTTTTTGTTTCCAAAATATAGGACCTTATAGTGTTACTTTGCAAATCAGTTTTTTTATTATCAGTTTTACTAGATTAGACTTGAAACTCTGATATTTTGCAACGAGTCACCCACTATCAATACACATTCACAAATAATTACAACCATTTGATAAAACACAGTGCCCTAGAAACAGGGTTTCTTTTATGGTTATTGCCACATAAAAAGTTGGAGTTTAGGATTTTTTTAAATATATACCATTTTTCGGTGTATTAGTTTATTGTCATAAAAGGTATACTTCTTGAACTTCAAAAAAGTGAAGTGTTTCTGAGATATTCGAGGTTAAACTAGGCAGAACACATTAAAATAATAATAATAAATTGAATCTTTCCTTGTAGTCTTCTTGCAGCTGCTGAATTTCGTTGGTAATTGTCCAGTATCAAAACCATATCCGTATATTCACTGTTGGTGTAATTTTCCATAGTTATTCAGGAAAAGATTTTTATTTTTTACAGAATAACACTCAAAATTCTTCTTAACAGAGAAAACCAAACAGTTTTTTTCTAATGTCAATTAATATTATTAAACAATTATGAGAGTTTCTAAGCACACTACAATTTATTAGAATTGTTTTTTTTATGTGTTACATAACCCCCCACCCCCTTCCATTTCCTTTCGTTTTTGTTTCCGTGAATACTATCACATCCGCTTCGTGATGTTCGAACTCATCCTCTAATTGTTTCTCTTTCCCTTTCAGGCTTCTTATATTCCATGTTCCCAGTTTCCATGCCTGTCCATTTTTTTGTGTGATTCATTCCTTCTATGCCCTCTTTGTCATTTACTACTATTTTGCTAGTTCCATTTGATACTGTATTCATGTTCTTTATTTTAGCATTTCGTGTCGTTTTGTTTTCTTTCTTTTGTCCTTTCTGTTTTTGTTTTTTTTGTTCCAGTTTCTCTGTTTTATTTTTCCAGAGACATGTCTTCAATTATGATTTGTTGGTACCTTACTATAAGCTTGTGTCCTTTGTTTCTCTTATCTTGCTATATTTCTCAGGTTTCTTTGTATTTCTAGTTCTTTTGGGGTTAGGTCATTATCTATGAATATGTCAGAGTTTCTTAGCTTATTTCTGTTCTTTATTCATGTCCTTTATTTTAGCTTTTCGTGTCCTTTTGTTTTCTTTCTTTTGTACTTTCTGTATATATTTTTTTTGTATCAGTTTCTCGGTTTTTTTTTCAGAGACATGTCGTCAATTATGATTTGTTGGTACTTTACTATTACCTTGTGTTCTAAGTCTTTCTCTTCTCCTGCTATATTTCTCAGGTTTCTTTGTATTTCTAGTTACTTTGGGGTTAGGTCATTATCTATGAATATGTCTGGGTTTCATATCTTATTTTTGTTCTTTATGACCTTTACTTTGTCTTCCCAATTTGCGATTTCTACCACTATGAAAGCTTTACCCGTTTGCCCAATTGTCTATGCTTTTTTGGGTTTGTATTCCCAGTTTGTCTCTGAATAGCTCCTATGTTGCTTTTTTGACATCGTGCGATTGCAAAATAAATAATTATTATAAATAATATACAACCTTGTGGTGCAAATTTTCATTTAAATGAAAACTTTTTTTGCTAATTTCGCTGAATGTAATTTAAGTGGTGCTCCAATTTCAAAAGAAGTTTCCAAACAAATTGATTGGAAATTGATGATGATATTGATCAATTGGAATTGACTGATGAAAAACTGGCAATGGGGTAATTTCCGATTTTCATATTTTCTATAAACGCGAAGATTTCCATTACAAACAACAAAATTTAAAATGAAACTTTTGATATCTTCCTTGCAAATTATTAGCAAATTTTGTGCTAATTTCTCTGAATGTAATTTAAGTGGTGCTCCAATTTCATATGAAGTTTCCAAACAAATTGTTTTGAAATTGATGATGAAATTGATCAATTGGAATTGATTGATGAAAAACTGGCAGTTGCTGTAACTCTCTCCGCATTTTTGATCCTTGGCCATTGCCAAACCTTGTCACACTCTTTCTTATGAGCACCTTCCGACTTTCTATTAAACAGATTCAATTCAGCTTCTGCAGCTTTTCTCAAAAATTCATCACTTATTAAATCTTCGTCACAACTATTCATTTGGCAGAATTTGAGAAAAAATGGTTACCATAAACAACTGCTTAGTAACCACATCAATTAGATAATCATAGGAAAACTTTGTCAGTTTTTATTACGCGGATTAGTTTTAAACAATTATTTATCAGATATTTATAATAATGCTCTAGTCGACTACAAAATAGTATATGAAAATCGTAAATTCGGGGTGATTTCCGAGTTTCATATTTTCTATAAACGCGAAGATTTTCATTACAAACAACAAAATTTAAACAGAAACTTTTGATATCTTCCCTGCAAACTACAAAATTTAAATGATGAGGCCCAATTAGGTCGGAACCGGTCTTCAGTTTTCCGTGGAAGTGATTACCAGATGCACATTCTAATTTTATAATTTTAAATTGTAAAACCTGAGAGTGCATAATTCTTTTCAATTAAACTATTCAACTCAGGCATGGAAGCATACACATTTGGAGACCACTGATTGAGCAAGTACAATCTATGCCACCTGCTGGACATAGATATTCTTAATTACCGTCTTACCGTATGTCGTCTAATTTCTAATAGAGCAGATTAGTGCTGAATCTATAACTCCATTTGTAAAGTTACAATTTTTTTATAATTCTTGGGTCTTACCTAAAAATTCTTCAAAATATGGATTCTATCAATATATACCAAATATTTTTTTTAATGTGAGTAACCAAATCAAGTTACTTTAATAACTTTTATCTTGTATTACGATCTTTCAAGTTAGAGACTTCTGCATTGTGAAAAGGATATTTATAAAGTTATGTTGAAATATCAATGTCACAAATAACAGTTGTTATTGTTTAATAGTATATTATGAATTAGTTTATAATACTATAAATAATAAATAAATATGGTATTATAAACGATTTTCATATACTATTTTGTAGTCGACCAGTGCATTATTATAAATATCTGATAAATAATTGTTCGGAATTATAAACGAATTTCATATACTATTTTGTAGTCGACTAGAGCATTATTATAAATTTCTAATAAATAATTGTTCGGAATTATAAACAAATTTCATATACTATTTTGTACTCGACCCGGGCATTATTATAAATTTCTGATAAATAATTGTTCAAAACTAATCCGCGTATGAAAAACTGACAAGAGGTGGCCTATGCTGACATAGTTTTTCTATGATGATCTAAATGATGCGGTTACTAAGCGGTTGTTTATTGTAACCATTTTTCTCAAATTCTGCCAAAATGAATAGTTGTGACGAAGATTTAATAAGATTTAATTTTGAAAAAGCTGCAGAAGCTGAGCTGAGTCTGATTCCTAAGAAGTCGAACGATGTTTATAAGAAAGAGTGTGACAAGTTTTGGCAATTGCTAAGAATAAAATACGTTTATACAGTTACAGAAAAGGTTATGCTTGCGTACTTTTTATATCAGGTAAATTGTTCGAAATTAGGTGATATTATTTGTCTATTAATTCATTGTACTTTCTTTTATTAGTCAAAATTTTAGACTTCTTCGTTATGGTGTATGTGCTCGAAGTTGAAATGCATGCTACAAATAAACGACGACATAATCTCTGACTGTGCTTATTTCTTTATGATCTTACGATTCTTATGATTGATATTATTTGACTTTTTATGATCAAAAAACGACAAAATTAAAATTAAATACAGACAGTAACTTCCTCGTTCAACCATTCATTCCAGCTTTCAATTAAAACACTAATTATTATGCTACCTTTGCACAGTCAATATACTGCGGCCATTTAAAACTTCAATTTTGTCGTTATGACTACTTTATGGCACACTTTACGGTAAAATGCCATAAAGTAGGTGCTTATGGATGATTTTCTGTATAACAAACATAGCATTATGAAGCTAGTCGACTACAAAATGTCTTGTGAATATGTGGTTTTGTGTCTTGTCAAATTGTTTTTCATCTATGTCTGTTCATTTTCTCACAAAGATTGATCGAGTTGAGTCAACTGGAAAAAGGGACAATAAAATTGAAATTCGCCGTCAATAAGTCTGTCATTTAAAATCTGTATTACCAATCCCCCAAAAGTGTTAAAACAAAAAAAAACCCAGTGTCAAAACAAAACCAATCTCAGTTATGAAATATTCCCAATGGTTACTCACATTAAAAAAAACTGACTATATAATTTGTTTATCCAATTGTATTTCCTGCACTTCGTTTTTGTTGTTGCTATAGGTATAAATAATAATAAAATGATTAGTGCTTGTTTAATTTTCTAACAATTTTTTTTACTATGGTAATTTTTTAAATATTCAAGGACACGTCCCGAATTTAAAAGTGCTGCAGTTGACGGGCAACCCTCTGGTGTACCCACCAAAAGAGGTGGTCGAACGCGGCGTGGATGACATCTGCATCTTCCTGAAGCAGGAGTACTATATGAAGGCTGATATCCCACCAAGCATACCCAACACGGTGGGATCATCATCAACTGTTGGTACACCAAGGACCTCCGCTGGAGAGTCATCATCTACCCAAACGAATCTTCCTATGCCTGTTGCGGAAACGATGCCCATGATAATAATCAAGGGCCTGTCCAGGCGGGCAATCCTGACGAAGCAGAGCTGCAGCAGCAGCGTCTGCCCCAAGGACAGGAAGGTTCACAGGGTACGGAAGAGTGCCACGAAGCTGTCGGTGAGGTCGCACTACAACAGCGACAAGTACCTGGGCGTGCTGAACATGCAGCGGCTGGAGAAGCGGATGGAGCAGCAGCAGCTGAAGGAGCTGTGGCTGGGCAAGCTGACGGACCTGATCAGGGACCAGGAGAAGATCATCCAGCAGGAGAAGTGAGTGGCCTCCTTGAGATCGGATTCAATCTAACTTTCCCACTTTAAGGGATCGCATCCATCACGCGGCGTCGCGACGCCCTGCCTTATTTAACTTTATTGCGTTCGCCGTTTACGAGGCTGACAAGTTTTTATTTGTTCCCGATGTGCGATATGCCCGCACGTCCCCCGCGCCATCAATCTCTTGAGCGTGAGCAAAGATATATGGGTGTGTGCGTGTAAACCTGCCACCTTTTTTTATGTCTGCGTTATGCCTTATTGATCACTGACACGCGGCGCTCTAAAATGTAATGGATCACATTTTTTCCGATGTCTCGGTGTTATCAACTTTGCGACCGGAAATATACTGCACGCTTACGATGACGATTCCGCGTAATGTGATTGAAAAACTCTCCAACCCATGGATGTAGGTTAATTGCTCCAAGTGTGGGTTTAACATGTTGTGGAATAATGCAGTTATAAAGTTTGGACAGTACATTGTCAGCAAGCGCTGTGCTTTGGCTCAATATAGTATCATGCCTGAGAGTATCTGCACAATTATTATTAGACGTCGCCATGCATGCCGATCATTGTACTTTGTGAAATATTGAAATAGCCTATAAAGAACAGTCCTGTACTGTTCTTTATAGGCTATTTCAATATTTCACAAAGTATAATGATTTGCGAGATACAGACAAATGAAGAATGAAGAAAGTGCATAAAATATTGAGTTACCTAACATCAAGACACAGATATTTATCATAAAATTAATACAAATTTAGTGTTTTGTCGGAGAGTACAAAAACAATTAAAATGTAACTATCGAATTTCGAAAAACTTCTGACAATTACAATTATTTACGAGGCACAGACAAATGAAAAATGAAGAAAGTGCATAAAATGTTGAGTTACCTAACAACAATACACAGATATTTTATAAAATTAATACAAATTTCGTGTTTTGTCGGATAGTACAAAAACAATTCAAATGTAACTATCGAATTTCGAAAAACTTCTGGCAATTACATGAATTGCTATGCACTGTCGAAATCAGTGTTACTCAACCTTTTTTTACCCACACTTCGAAATATTACTCCCCCCTCATTACTTATCTCCCCCCAAATATATCCTCAAATCCTTAAATATATTACTGTACATTTTTTTATGCATTACTAAATTTTCCGTCTACGAATTGCAAACCAAATGTCTTAACCCGGCGCCTCCACCATCTAAATAATCCAAATGAAATAATAATTTCAAAGTTTAGGGAAAAAAATTACTCACCATCAAAAGGTTACATTTCTGGCAGCAACTTCAAAGTTAGCATAAAATCGAAATTTTCTTTTTAATTGATTTGATCGAAAATTCATCACTTTTACGTTTTGTCAGCTATTTACTTTACCAAGTGGCAGAATCGAAAACATTTTTTATAGGGATATAGCCCTATATAGGGCACACAATTTCAGTGTCTGTTATTCATCTGCCTCTATAAACTAACTGGGGTACTACACTTCATCTCAAAATACTACAAAATGTTACAATATTACAATACAAAACTATGCAAAACTAAATTTTCCGTCTACGAATTGCGAACTAAATGACTTAACCCGGTGCCTCCACCATTTCTAGATAATCGAAATGAAATAATAATTTCAAAGTTTAGGGGAAAAAATTACTCACCATCAAATGATTAGGTTTCTGGCAGCAACTTGAAAATTAGCATAAAATCGAAATTGTCTTTTTAATCGATTTGATCGAAAATTCATCACTTTTTCGTTTTGTCAGCTATTTACTTAACTAAGTGGCAGAATCAAAAACATTTTTTGTAGGGATATAGCCCAGTATAGGGCACACAATTTCAGTGTCTATTATTGATCTGCTCCTATAAACTAACCGGGGTACTACACTTCATCTTAAAATACTACAAAATGTTACAATATTACAATACAATGCAATGCAAAACTAAATCTTCCGTCTACTAATTGCAAACCAAATGTCTTAACCCGGCACCTCCACCATTTCCAAATAATCAAAATGAAATAATAATTTCAAAATTTAGGGAAAAAAGTTACTCACCATCAAAAGGTTAGATTTCTGGCACAACTTGATCGAAAATTCATCACTTTTACGTTTTGTCAGCTATTTACTTTACCAAGTGGCAGAATCGAAAACATTTCTTGTAGGGATATAGCCCAATATAGGGCACACAATTTCAGTGCCTGTTATTCATCTTCATCTCAAAATCCTACAAAATGTTATCTTAAGCCCTTCTGAAATAACGCCAGTACTTAGGGCTGCCCACTATGGCTGATTTGATTTTTTCAGAATTTTTATTAGTGGCCCAAAAAAATGCTGTATGGTCCCCTAGGGGAACCACTGTTTTACAGAACAAGTTTTACAATATTAGTACTAGTACTATTACAAGTTAGTACAAATTACTTTTAATATTGAAGTTAACTCAAAAATAATTGTTTTGTGGGCGTCCTTCCATTATTTAACGTGCACACATTTTTTTATATAAATTTTCAATTTTAAAATCTTAACTGAAATTGCATTATTTTTTACTTCGAGGGTATTGATAAATAGTTCCCCTAGGTGAACCACTGTTCTACAAAAAAAGTTTTACAATATTAGTACTAGTACTATTACAAGTTAGTAGAAATTACTTTTAATATTTAACTTAACTCAAAAATCATTGTTTTGTGGGCTTCCTTCCATTATTTAATGTGCACACATTTTTTTAATTAAATTTTCGATTTTAAGATCTTAACTGAAATTGCATTATTTTTTACTTTGAGAGTATTGATAAAAATATAAAAAGTGATAAGTGTAAAAGCCTCGTCTTCTATGCCTAATTTGCCAATAATAAAAAAAAAATTTTAGAGATGAAAAAATGACATAGATGAGAAATATGGATATCAAAATATGATTGAAAAATGCATGTAAGTACAAATTGTAAGAACTCATTGTTTTGTGAGAAAATTGTTAATGGAGTGAATATCAATATTATTTTTCAATATTATATAAATAAACATTTAGTCAAGTCATATACGCCAGCTTACAAAAAACTTCTGCAAAATTGGAGGACATTTAGGTTTCCAAAATTCGTATGTATTCATTTGATCTTTTTTTTTTAATTTAATCAGTTTAAAACTTATATTTTATATGGGCTTCCTTCCATTATTTAACGTGCACACATTTTTTTAATAAATTTTCGATTTTAAGATCTTAACTGAAATTGCATTATTTTTTACTTCGAGAGTATCGATAAAAGAATAAAAAGTGATAAGTGTAAATCCTGGTCATGTATGCCTAATTTCCGAATATTAAAAAAAAATGTTAGAGATGAAAAAATGACAGATGAGAAAAATTGATATTAAAATATGATTGAAAAATGCATGTAAGCACAAATTGTAAGTAATTAAAAACTCATTGTTTTGTGAGAAAATTGTTAATGGAGTGAATTTCAATATTATTTTTCAATATTATATAAATAAACATTTAGTCAAGTCATATACGCCAGCTTACAAAAAACTTCTGCAAAATTGGAGGACATTTAGGTTTCCAAAATTCGTATGTATTCATTTGATCTTTTTTTTTAAATTTACTCAGTTTAAAACTTATATTTTATATGGGCTTCCTTCCATTATTTAACGTGCACACATTTTTTTAATAAATTTTCGATTTTAAGATCTTAACTGAAATTGCATTATTTTTTACTTCGAGAGTATCGATAAAAGAATAAAAAGTGATAAGTGTAAATCCTGGTCATGTATGCCTAATTTCCGAATATTAAAAAAAAATGTTAGAGATGAAAAAATGACAGATGAGAAAAATTGATATTAAAATATGATTGAAAAATGCATGTAAGCACAAATTGTAAGTAATTAAAAACTCATTGTTTTGTGAGAAAATTGTTAATAGAGTAAATTGCAATATTATTTTTCAATATTATATAAATAAACATTTAGTAAAGTCATATACGCCAGCTTACAAAAAACTTCAGGAAAATTGGAGGACATTTAGGTTTCCAAAATTTGTACGTATTCATTTGATCTTTTTTTTTAAATTTAATTAGATTAAAACTTATATTTTATATGGGCATCCTTCCATTATTTAACGTGCACACATGTTTTTAAATAAATTTTCGATTTTAAGATCTTAACTGAAATTGCATTATTTTTTTACTTCGAGAGTATCGATAAAAGAATAAAAAGTGATAAATGTAAAAGCCTGGTCATGTATGCCTAATTTGCGAATATTAAACAAAAATGTTAGAGATTAAAAAATGTTTTAGTTGAGAAAAATGGATATTAAAATATGATTGAAAATGCATGTAAGTACGAATTGTAAGAACTCATTGTTTTGTGAGAAAATTGTTAATGGAGTGAATTTAAATATTATTTTTCTATATTATACAGGGTGAGTCGGGAGGAACGGACTCCAGAAGTGTATTGTACATGTGAAAATAATTTTTAATATATCATATGTTGTTATCCGATCTTCATTTGTTTTCAAGTTATAGTTTCAAATCTTGAATAAGCAAATGTGGTGTTTGTCTATGGTTGTAATGGGAGTGCTACAGCTGCTGTTGAAAGATTTTTCCTCATCAGAAAACTCTAGATAAAAATGTATTTATCCGACTTTTCAACAAACTGTTCGAAACTATGACTTCAAAATAAATGAAAATCGGATAAGAACATTTGGGTTTTTTAAATCATTTTTACGTGTACAATACACTCCTGGAGTTTGGTCCGTTCCTCCCGACTCACCCTGTATAAATAAACATTTAGTCAAGTCATATGCGCCAGCTTACAAAAAACTTCAACAAAATTGGAGGTCATTTAGGTTTCCAAAATTTTTATGTATTGATTTGATCTTTTTTTTTAAATTTAATCAGTTTAAAACTTATATTTTTAAACTTTACAATACAAGGAGATAAATTCGGTAACATAAAATAAACTTATATGCAACGTTTTTAATTGAACGATTGAGAAAAAATGTATTGTACTCAATCATATTGTCATAAATTTTCGAGGACTTTAGGACTTTTTAGGTTTCCAAAACTTTTGAAAATATATGTTAATTCGATATTTTTTTAAATTTTCAGCCAATTTTATAAAGATTAACAAAAATTCGATGAAGATTCCTCAACAAAGTTATGAAATTTAAGATTTTGACAATTGGGATTCAATTTTGTTGCATCTAGAGTAGATTTTGCATTATTTATTTTGGTACTTGGTTTTTGAATTTTCATTTTTTTCTTTATCATTAAATGAATTATTTCGAAAAACGATATGATAAAAATGCAAGTAAACACAAATTGTAATTTAAAATGATTGTTTTATTGGGCAAATTGAAGTATTAAACTTAATTAAATATTTAAACTATATTAAACTATATTTAATTAATAATTAAACTTTGAGTAATTTCTACTAACTAGTTTCTATATTTTTTCATTTCATATTTTCAATGACAAATGAACTGCTCGGGAGTAAAGTATAGTATCTACCAAACTCTGATTATTATTATCGTACATTTTTAACCTAGAAGAAATCATAATACGGCAATTTTACCTCCATATAGAATGCATCATTATGTATTCTTACTATTACCTTACACATTTTTTTATTCGATTAAAGAAAGCAATCATTATAATGAAGAAATAATATTTTTTTACATTTCACGAATATGTCTGTTAACATGTTTTACACCCGAGAAGCTCAAATATAGTCGTTCTAACAAAGACTAAGTGCATAAACTGTTCCATTTTAATTTTAACTAAGTTGGCTCTGTTAAGGTGACAGTATTGTTGGCTAATGTAAAAAGTCACTAGATTTCAAAAAGCAGGTTATATTTAAAAAAACGTGGTTATATTTTATAACAGTGAGCAATGTTACCATCAAATTGAGTATCTATTGAGTACAGAATTTATTAGCTATTTTTATTGTACAAAAGCAAATCAGTCAAATTTTAATACAAAATATAGTTGATCATTGGTTTACTTAAAGAAACCAGCACACTTGAATGATTGAAGCAATAATTTAATTAGTTTAATATATGAATGTTGCCTATTAGAAATCTGACTTTAAATATTTTTTTCATTATTTTTGTTGATATTCATGTGTAAAGCTTTATTAAACTATACCACAGCATTCTTAGTTAAAAATAAAAATAAAACAGAGTATACTATCAAGATCTGAATAAAATCATGCAATAAAATTTAATTTTACTGCTGCCATGAAACCCAACAGAATTGCATAGACATGCATGCGAGTCGTCAATTGGAAATAGTTGATTGCAGAAATTTTACGACGCCGCCGCTTCGTTCACGAAACCCTTGAGCCCTGAGGGCGTGATCGATTTGGAACGTTCGATTCGCGATTAATTTTAATATACCTCCGCCAATGAAAGAGATAATAATGAAATTTTAGTTCGACCCCATGGCTGAAACCTTAATTCGCCTGCACAAACTACCGTGATTAACGACATCGAAGCACGCGAGGATTAAATTGAATATTTATATGCCGGGCTGCAATTAAACGAAATGCCACGACTGTGTAATAGATGCGTCTATTTGCGTTACACATTATTTTGGGCAGTTATTTATGAACTTGATTTATAAATAAATATGGCATGATGTTGCAAGGTTGATGAATTACATTGTCTTTAAATTGGCACAAATATACGTATAATTATAATATTTTGATGAGAACACGTCCATTATAAGCGTTACTGAAATATAGACCTGAATGCAAGAGGGCATTAAGCTGTACCGCTAAGCTGTATGGCTTTAGATGCAGAGCAAATGTTGATGATAATAATTTTTGCTCGCACGGTACAATACTTTGTTCGTCCATTTTGAAAGCACCAACGAACACAGTTACACCGATTACTTATTATTATTAGTTAGATTTGATTATTACTATAGTTAGTTATATTATAAGTACATTATTAGTCACTGAAATTTCAGAAAATTTCTCTAAACTTCTAAAGGATAGTTTGAAAACTTTATACCAGATCTATATACACTATGCCTGAAGATAAATCCTCTGAAAATTTTACCACAAGTATGTTTCAAATATGTAAAGAAAGCAAAATATTAACTTTCCAAGTTGGCCAGTATAAGTTATCAGTCACTAAAATTTCGGAATATTTTATGCTGGATCTATATACAGTGTGCCTGAAGATAAATCCTCTGAAAATTTGACCACCTGTATGTCGCAAATATGTGACAAAATTGAGTTATTAACTTTCAGAGTTGACCAACATAAGTTATTAGACATTGAAATTTTTGAAAATTTATCTAATAGATATCTTGAAAACTTTATGACCGATCTGTATACAGTATACCTAAAGATAGATCCTCTGAAAATTTTACTACCAGTATGTATCAAATATGTGAGGAAATGGAGTGTTTAGTACACCTGAAGCTAAGTCTGCTAAAAATTTGACAAAGTTACAAATAAGGGAGAAAATCAAACACTTAACTTTCAGGATTGACAAGTATGGGTTAGCTATTACTGAACTTTCTTAAAAAGAATTATTTGCAAATTTGATATTAGATTCATATACAGTACACCTTAATCTAATTCTGCTGAAAATTTGACAAAGTTTCAGTATTAAGTAAGGGAGAAAATCAAGCACTTAACTATCTGGATTGACAAGTATGGGTTAGCTTTTACTGAAATTTCTGAAAATTTATTATTTGCAAATTTTATATTAGATTCGTATATAGTACACCTAAAACTAATTCTGTTGAAAATTTGACAAAGTTTCGGCACTAAATAAGAGAGAAAATCAAACACTTAACTTTCAGGATTGACAAGTACGGATTAGCTATTACTGAAATTTTTGAAAATGTATTATTTGCAAATTTGATATTAGATTTATATACAGTACATCTGAAGCTAATTCTCCTGAAAATTTGACACAGTTTCAGTATTAAATAACGGATAAAATCAAACACTTAACTTTCTGGATTGACAAGTATAGGTTAGCTAATACTGAAATTTCTGAAAATTTATTATTTGCAAATTTGATATTATATTCGTGTACAGTACACTTGAAACTAATTCTGTTGAAAATTTGACATAGTTTCAGCATTAAATAAGGGAGAAAATCAAACACTTAACTTTCAGGATTGACAAGTGTGGGTAAGCTATTACTGAACTTTCTGAAAAATTATTATTTGAAAATTTGATATAAGCTTCATATACAGTACACCTGAAGCTAATTCTTCTAGAAATTTGACAAAGTTTTAGTATTAAATAAGGGAGAAATCAAACACTTAACTTTCTGGATTGACAAGTATGGGTTAGCTATTACTGAAATTTCTGAACATTTATTATTTGCAAATTTGATATTAGATTCGTGTACAGTACAGCTAAAACTAGTTCTGTTAAAAATTTGACAAAGTTTCAGCACTAAATAAGGGAGAAAATCAAACACTTAACTTTCAGGATTGACAAGTATGGGTTAGCTATAACTGAACTTTCTGAAAATTTAGTATTTGCAAATTTGATATTAGATTCATATACAGTACACATGAAGCTAATTCTCCTCAAAATTTGACAAAGTTTCAGTATTAAATAAGGGAGAAAATCAAACACTTAACTTTCTGGATTGACAAGTATGGGTTAGCTATTACTGAAATTTCTGAAAATTTATTATTTGCAAATTTGATATTAGATTCGTATACAGTACATCTATAACTAATTCTCTTGAAAATTTGATAAAGTTTCAGCATTAAATAAGGGAGAAAATCAAACACTTAACTTTCTGGATTGACAAGTATGGGTTATAATTACTGAAATTTCTGAAAATTTATTATTTGCAAATTTGATATTAGATTCGTATACAGTACATCTAAAACTAATTATCTTGAAAATTTGACAAAGTTTCAGCACTAAATAAGGGAGAAAATCAAACACTTAACTTTCTGGATTGACAAGAATGGGTTAGCTATTACTGAAATTTCTGAAAATTTATTATTTTCAAATTTGATATTAGATTCAGATACAGTACACCTGAAGCTAATTCTTCTGAAAATTTGACAAAGTTTCAGTATTAAATAAGGGAGAAAATCAAACACTTAACTTTCTGGATTGACAAGTATGGGTTACCTATTACTGAAATTTCTGAAAATTTATTATTTGCAAATTTGATAAGAGATTCGTGTACAATACACCTGAAACTAATTCTCTTGAAAATTTGACAACGTTTCGGTATTAAATAAGGGAGAAAATCAAACACTTAACTTTTTGCATTAACAAGTATGGGTTAGCTAGTACTGAAATTTCTGAAAATCTATTATTTGCAATTTTTATATTAGATTCATATACAGTACACACGAAGCTATTTCTCCTGAAAATTTGACAAAGTTTCAGTATTAAATAAGGGAGAAAATCAAACACTTAACTTTTTGGATTGACAAGTATGGGTTAGCTATTACTGAAATTTCTGAATATTTATTATTTGCAAATTTGATAGTAGATTCGTGTACAGTACACCTGAAACTAATTCTGTTAAAAATTTGACAAAGTTTCAGCATTAAATAAGGGAGAAAATCAAACACTTAACTTTCAGGATTGACAAATATGAGTTAGCTTTTACTGAAATTTCTGAAATTTTATTAATTCCATAATTGATATTGAATTTGTGTTTTGAACATCTGCAGCTAATTCTCCTGAAAATTTGAGAGAGTTTCAGTATTAAATAAGTGAGTAAATCAAACGTATTACTTTCTTTATTTACAAGTATGGGTTAGCTATCGCTGAAATTTCTGAAAATCTATTAATTTCACATTTAATATTAAATTTATGTTTAGTACACCTGAAGCTAATTCTGCTAGAAATTTGACAAAGTTTCAGTATTAAATAAGGGAGAAAATCAAACACTTAACTTTCAGGATTGACAAGTATGGGTTAGCTATTTCTATAATTTTTGAAAATTTATTATTTACAAATTTGATATTAGATTCGTATACAATACACCTGAGACTAATTCTCTTGAAAATTTGACAACGTTTCATCATTAAATACGGGAGAAAATCAAGCACTTAACTTTCTGCATTTACAAGTATGTGTTAGCTATTACTGAAATTTCTGAAAATTTATTATTTGCAAATTTGATATAAGATTCATATACAATATACCTGAAGCTAATTCTCCTGAAAATTTGACAATGTTTCAGTATTAAATAAGGGGGAAAATCAAACACTTAACTTTCTGGATTGACAAGTATGGGTTAGCTATTACTGAAATTTCTGAAAATTTATTATTTGCCAATTTGATTTTAGATTCGTGTACAGTACACCTGAAACTAATTCTTTTGAAAATTTGACAAAGTTTTAGCATTAAATAAAGGAGAAAATCAAACACTTAACTTTCAGGATTGACAAGTATGGGTAGGCTATTACTGAAATTTCTGAAAATTTATTATTTGCAAATTTGATATTTGACTCGTGTACAATACACCTAAAACTAATTCCTTGAAAATTTGATAACGTTTCAGCATTAAATAAGGGAGAAAATCAAACACTTAACTTTCTGCACTCACAAGTATGTGTTAGCTATTACTGAAATTTCTGAAAATTTATTAATTGCATAATTGTGTTTAGAACACTCACAGCTAATTCTCCTGAAAATTTGAGACAGTTTCAGTATTAAATAAGTGAGTAAATCAAACATATTACTTTCTACATTTACAAGTATGTGTTAGCTATTGCTGAAATATCTGAAAATCTTTTAATTTTATATTTAATATTAAATTCGTGTTTAGTACACCTGAAGCTAATTCTGCTAAAAAATCGACAAAGTTTCAGTATTTAATAAGGGAGAAAATCAAACACTTAACTTTTTGCATTAACAAGTATGGGTTAGCTACTACTGACGTTTCTGAAAATGTATTATATGTAAATTGTATATTAGATTCGTGTACAGTACACCTGAAACTAATTCTCTTGAAAATTTGACAAAATTTCAACATTAAATAATTTAATTTTCTAAGTTGGCTAGTATAAGTATTCAGTCAAAAGCTGCCCTGCAAAAATGGAACACCCTGTATATGACAAAATAATTTTACAAACAGCACTTTGGCATCCCGTTTGCAGTGTATTTTGGTTCATTTCGATATCATTAACGTTGTAGGTGGAATCGAGCCTGCCCGTCCTATTGACTCACCCTGTATAACTGGTAAATAGTAGTTGTGTAAATAAATAGTATTAAATAGTAGAGTTACACCTCTATAACTCTCCCCACAAGTAAAATGCATTGGCTAGCAGATTCGTTTTTGGCTAGCTGATTTGAAGCTATTAAAAGGCAAAACTGTTACATTCTTGGGCAGTCTATTAAAAAAATTGTATTGTATAATAATTGACTCCAAAATTTATAAGAAGTATTATACCATTTTATCATTACACTGTTCTTATTGATGATTGGCAGTGGTTATTGGTATTAAGGTATAAAAATGTTATTTTAGGACGCTTTCTTCTCTTGCTTCGTGGAGGAAGGAAAAGCGCGAGGAAGAGCCGCGCTCTGCAAGCTGCCTTGCAGAGATCCGCGAGGCCCCTTATGACACGGAGCCCCTGTACAACAAGCTGATGTCCCGCACTGACCTCACAAGGAACGTCGACCGCCTCGTGGCGGCGAAGAAGAAGGCCCCCGGCGCCATCAACGTGGACAGGTTGATAAACGACGTCGTTTGTCAGCTGAAGGGCCTGGAGGCCAAGCTGGCAGAGGACGTCAGTCCGTCGGAGAAGCTGAGAAAGGCCGACGAGGAAATCCAATTGGTACGTTATCGATTGGGTCATTATCCGATTAAGGCCAACGCGAATGATTCGATTAAATCACGCGACGCAATTTTAATTGGAACCCCTTATTATTGTTTGGTGATTTTTTATTTACTTTATATATGCTGCCAAATACAAACTCTTAAATTTATTATTTCAAACCAAATAAACTACGCAATAATATTTCATCCACGTAGAGGTAAAAATCTTTAACTAATATTTTTAAACTTCTGAGATATCTTAATAATAACTGGGTATAAAAACGAAATTGCCAAAGAAGTTCTTTCTACATGAACATTATATACTTGTAACTTATCTGCATTTGCAGATAAGTTTGCATTTAATATCTATATCTAGTATTTTTTTCTTATTATTTATTATCTGAGAAAGATTAACTTCTATACGAAAAAGAATCTCTTCAATAAATCTTCCTACTTCTATTGAATGAATGCATCTCCAAATTTGATAATTTTTGGATGCAAAGTGAAATTTGTATCATTTTTTCTTAACTTTTGTTTTATCTTGTCATTACTCGGTAACTTTTCCGTATGGCAGGTACGTTGTAATATATTTTTTGCTTAAAATAACTTTAGTAACACCTTATACATTGCAATTATAATTTGCACAAACACACAACCACGCTTCAGGGCAATTACATTTTCCGATTTAGTGCGCCCGGTTATTAATACTTCAATTAAGCTGAACGCCCTTGTCGCTTTATTCCCTTTACGGGTTTTCTACGGTATCAATTTTCAGTGCGCGGAGCTTTGGCATCCGGGGCTTGTGCAGATTTGAAACGGGCGCACGTTAATAATTGATTGCCCACTTTAAACCGCTATTTTGTCCGGGATTTCGAATTGTTTTTTGTGCGTTTTAATTGGGCCCCGTAATGAACCAGGGTCAAGCCCATGATTGCAGAATTTTAAACAACGATAGCGCAAATTGAAATTGAATATTTACATTGAGCAGCGTTCACGGAGATAAACAGTTTTGGTGGCGATTATAAAGTGCATGTCAAATAAACCTGTGTTGCTAAACCATTTTTTTACCAGTGGCACACTTCCAAGTCCCCCAATATATTACGCAACATTTCTAAACTCAAAACTAGTTTTAACGTGTACGAATTACAAACCAAATTTATTTACCCGGCGCCTCCACCATCTTTTTTTTTCTTCAAAATTAATTAAAAATAATTTCAAATTGTAGGAAAAAAAATACTCACCTACAATTTTAGCAAATTAACTGAGTCAAAAATATGCCTAATTAGTTTTCCGCGAATAATTTTTTTTTTTTTAAGAATTACATCGATAAATTCTTCATTATTAAACAACTGGTAACAAAATAATATAAATAATCACAACATACCTACACTTTTTCCATTTTTTCACATTTTACTTATCTACGGACTCACTATGCACTGCCCAAATCGTGGCGATATCAGTCAAGCTGTTTTCGATCTGTAAATTCATCGAAATTGTAATAAACACGAGAAAAACTTAAAATTTTGCAAATGTAAAATCGTCTGTAACATATCAACACTGATTTCGTTTATGCCAATGAGACTAATGGCAAGCAGATTGAAACGATGCAAATTACACTTGAAAATATCAGAAATATCGACAGATACAGGTGAAAATGTCACACATATATTTTGTTACTTTCAGTTGAAAATATCAGAAATATCGACAGTTACAGTTGAAAATATAACATTTTGACAGTTGCTTTTGAATATTTAACAAAATTTGACAGACACTGTTCAAAATTAGGCACATTTTGATAGTTGCAGTTAGCAAATTTTCACAACTGCGGCTATAAATTTGGTGACTACACAAATTTGAACGATTACAGTTGAAAATTGTAGCTAAAAATACAAATTTTATCCAAATAACTGTTCAAATATGATTTCAAAGTATCTAATTTCAATTATTTCTCTGAAAATTTCAAAGGTTGCTGTAAAATTTTCAATTATTACTGTTCAAATATTTTGTCAAATCATCAAATTTCGAATTATTTCTCTCAACATTTCAAAGGTTACTCTAAAATTTTCAATTCAAATTATTTCAAAGTATCAAATTTCGAATTATTTCTCTGAAAATTTCAAAGGTTACTGTAAAATATGCAATTATTACTGTTCAAATGTTATGTCAAATCATCAAATTTCGAATTATTTCTCTCAAAATTTCAAAGATAACTGTAAAATTTTCAATTATTACTCTTCAAGTATTATTTCAGATCATCAAATTTTGAATTATTTCTTCAAAATTTCATATTTTTTTAACTTCAAACTTTGAGGGTGCATATCTCGGGAACCGCCGCGGCTACGGATCTAGGAGTGGAATTTTTGGACTCTTAGGACTCTTTTTGAAACTTTGGGAGGTCAAATTAGACAGGTAATGTGCCTTAAAGTCTCTGGCAGTAACCTGAAAATTTGCATATTTTTTTAATCGTTTTGTTCGAAAATTCTTAATTTTTACATTTTGTCAGCTTATCTACTTAACCAATTGGCACAATGGAAGACTCTTTTGTCTGAATATAGCCCAATATAGGGCACACATTTTTGGTGGCCTGACATTCAGGTATATTGCGTATCAAAAAACGTTAGCAGTAACGCTTAAGCTGTAGAGTAACGTTAGTAAATATTTAGTTAATAGAGTCACTACTAACCATTTTTTATACGCAATACACCTGAATATTATATGGGATGACAAATTTCATAAATCAGGTCTTATATGACTAAATATTATAGTTACATTTAATAATATTTATAGGTATTTTTTTCATTGCATAAATAATTTAATTAATTGACAGTTTTCAACAGATACAGTAGTGATATTATTGGGTTTTTAAGATTACATAATATACTCAATTTGAAACGTTGTGTTTAGTCACAAATTATGGGTTTAAATCAGCACATAGATCAAATTGTAACATTATTACTTTGAAACTGCTTACATTATTTAATCTACATTATTCCAAGGTTCTAATAATTAGTAATACTTAATTTATAAATATGGAAGAATCCTGACTTATGGAAAATATAGCATTAATTAATTTCAAAATTAATTATTAATTTTAATTGCAAATATACTGTTTCTTTGACGATTACATGTAAAACCCTTCCGTAGAAACTGCTTGTAACCAATTCATTATTCCAAGGTTCTAATAATTAGTAATACTTAATTTATAAATGTGGAAGAATCCTGACTTATGGAAAAGATAGCGTTCATTAATTACAAAATTAATTATGAATTTTAGTTGAATTGAACTGTTTCTTTGACGATTACATGTAAAACCGTTCCGTAGAGGCTACTTGTAATCAAAACCTTTATCAAGGCTGACAAATTAGAGCTTATAATCCAAAGGTTAGAAGTTAAATGTCTGCAAGCTGCTTTATTATATTAATTTCTTAACCCAATACTTAAAATATTTGTGTATCAATATTTTGTTAATTAATTTTATAGAAACACATATCAATTCAATTATTATCCTAATTATACTACCTAAATTTTAATCAAATCTAAGGATAAGAATCCTGACTCATGGAAAATATAGCATGACTTAATTACAAAATTAATTATTAATTTTAATTGAAATTAAACTGTTTCTTTGACGATTACATGTGAAACCCTTCCATAGAAGCTACTTGTAACCAATTCATTATTCATTCAATATTCCAAGGTTCTAATAATTAGTAATACTTAATTTATAAATGTGGAAGAATCCTGACTTAAACCAAAATATTTGTGTTTCAATATTTTGTTGATTACTTTTATACGAGACACATGTCAATTCAATTATTATCCTGATTTTACTACCTAAATTTTAATCAAACCTAAGGATAAGAATCCTGACATATGGAAAATATAGCATTAATTAATTACAAAATTAATTATTAATTTTAATTGCAATTAAACTGTTTCTTTGACGATTACATGTAAAACCCTTCCATAGAAGCTACTTGTAACCAATTCATTATTCATTCATTATTCAAAGGTTCTAATTATTAGTAATACTTAATTTATAAATGTGGAAGAATCCTGACTTATGGAAAAGATAGCGTTCATTAATTACAAAATTAATTATGAATTTTAGTTGCAATTAAAATGTTTCTTTGATGATTACATGTAAAACCGTTCCGTAGAAGCTACTTGTAATCAAGACCTTTATCAAAGCTGACAAATTAGGGCTTATAATCCAAAGGTTGGAAGTTAAATGTCTGCAAGCTGGTTTATTATATTAATTACTTAACCCAATACTTAAAATATTTGTGTTTCAATATTTCGTTGATTACTTTTATACGAAACACATATTAATTATTCTCCTGATTTTACTACCTAAATTTTAATCAAATCTGTGTTGGGAATAGTTCTGATAATCTCGAAAATATACAGGGTGGCCAACCTATTCTCACTCGAATCATTGCTGCTAGACTAATGAAAATTGAGCAAAAAATCCGATTGGAAGTTATTGGATACTTGATGTGCTACCTTTTGAACTTATTTTGGAGTATACAGAGTGTACCATAAATCCGTGACACAGTATTTGGTCTCATTTGGACCAACCTGTATATTCTTGAGCGAGGATATGTGGGCCACCCTATATATTATCAGCATTGAATGGAACTACTAATATTACTTTTGAAGATTTATCAGTCAATAGATTAAACAATAATAAGTTAATAACTTTTATTAAGAAAATATTTTAAAATAAGTAACAAAATAGATGGAAGTAAAAAGTATTACTCCAGTTTCAATTAACCGAATCGTGGTTAATTTGGTTAGTCTATGTTGTCTATAATATTAATTTGATATTATTATTAGCTTGAAAATTAATATAATAAACATTAAATAGTACTTCTAATATTTCTTTTGGAGATGATGAACTGAACTCTCCATGAAATATAAATGGATCTAATATAATATGTAGACAGTTTAATTGACTATCTACGATGTCTATAATGTGTATAAGTTAGTAAAAATTATCATTACTTTTTTAGATTAATAAGTAGATTAGATAATAATAAGTTAATAAAGTTTATTAACAAAATATGTTAAATTAAGTAACAAAATAGATAGAAGTAAGAAGAGTTACTCCAGTTTAAATTAACCGAATCGTGGTTGATTTGGTGAGTTTATGTTATCTATAATATTAATATGTTATTATTATTAACTCGAAGATTAATATAATAAGCATTAAATAGTAGTTCTAATATTTCTTTTGGAGATGATGAACTGAACTCTCCATGAAATAAAAATGGATGAAATATAATTTGTAGACACTTTAATTGACTGTATACAATGCCTACAATGTGTATAAGTTAGTTAAAATACTGTTGTCTTAATAAGAATTATGTTCGTAGGCTCTGAGTTCGAAATTAATACTCTGTAGCTATAAAGGGATATACATGTGTAGCTTTGTTTGCTAACTGGCGAAATGATAAAAGACAGGACATTGCTTTTATTTTTGTTTTTTATTCACAATCGTTTTATTTCATTAAGACATTCGCGATAAAGTGCTTTAAAACGCAATTAAATGAATTTAAAAATATATTAGGACATATTGGGTTGCCTATAGTTTGAAGACACGGCGACGCCAGCGCAGAAACCGGTGAACTTTATTCTTATAAATTTAATTGCAATAAACGGGCAAAACTGACATACCACGTGAAAGCGCATTTTAATTCCTGACTAACCATGCTATTTTTAATTGATAATATTATGTATTTATCGTTATATGGCTGATTCAAAAATAAATTTATAACTAGGCAGCCCAGTGTACAATTTACCCTACTTTAAAAAAAAATGCTATTTAAGTTGCCTACGTAGTTATCGATTATTACTGGTATAGGTATATCTTTATATGCCGATACACATTCATTCAGGATTCAATTTGCATCAATGTAATTTAGTATTGGCAAGGTCTGATTGTACAACGCTACCGAAAATAAGCCAAATACGTAATTCCAAAGTACATTTGGATTGTAGTTCAGATATTCGTCTTAGCAGAATTCAATGGATTTAAACTCTGTAATTGATTCCTTTTAGCCACTCAATTTCCTTATAAATAAGTTTATTAATAATCTGTAAGACTTAATTTGTTCCACACCAATTGCTTGTATAATTATAGTTTAATATACATGTAATAAATGAATGAACATTGTAGATAAAATGACGAAAAGAGAACACATATTTGAATAAAAGACTATGTACAAATCACAACATTTGAAAATTTAACGCATATTGTACACGTAAAAATAAATGCGAGGTACTATTAATTTATTTTGTGTTGAGAAACATCCTTTTGATGATGTGGTAACTTATCCATATCAGTTTCTACTCTAACCATTTGCAATAAGTCTTTCATGGAGAATTCAGAGAAACTCGGTAGTTATACATATCCATTACCATTACCTATAGGTACCTAATATCCATTTACCTTTCCTCTTCTCGTAATTTTATCTACATTGTTAATTCATTTGTCATATGTATAAAAAAACTCAATTATACAAGCAATTTGTATGGTAAGGATGAAACCCTAAAGATAATTAATAAATTTAATTTTAAGGTAATTGAGTGGCTAAAAGGAATCAATTACAGACTTTAAATCTATTGAATCATTGAATCCTGATAAGGTATATCTGAACTACAATCCAAATGTACTCTGGAAATACGTATTTTACACATATTTGCCAGCATTATGCAATTAGACCTTGCCAATAGGAAATTAAATTGATGCAAATTGAATCCTAAATCCATTTGTATCGGCATATAAAGATTCATACCAATAATCTATGAGTATATAGGCAACTTAAAGAACACCGAAATTTCTAAAGTCGTGTATTATGTATACTGGGCTGCCTAGTTTTTTGTGTTGTTTTAAATGAGCTATATAACGATAAATAGGTAGTATGCCCGATTAAAAATAGCATGATTAGCCATGAATTAATATGCGCTTTCACGTGGTATGTCTTTTTTGTTCGTTTATTGCTGATGAATTTATAAGAATAAAGTTCACCGGTTTCTGCGATGGCGTCGCCGTGGTTTCGAACTATAGGCAGCCGAATATGCAGCCAAATATAATATATATTTTTAATTCAATTAATTGCGTTTAAAGCACTTTAACGTTAATGTCTTCATGAAATTGAAATGACCCACGACAAACCATGTTTTATTTAGCTAAACAACGAGTAGATAAGACAGGTGTTATTTGCTGAAAAATCGTTCGTATTAATAATTAAATAAGTATCGCATTCCGGCGTAAAACTACGTAAACAGACTCGTGGGGGACCGCAGCCCCTGAGCCAGGCCGGGAGAATTCTATCAACAATGGGGACAATAAAAGCCATTAACTTGAGGGTAACACGATTTTACTAGTCGGGCGGAAATATCAACAGTTCATGGAAGTATAAATTACTCGAAACCAGACAGGGGATGTGCCACTGGCCGACATTGACCAATGCCGGGGGGTTCCAAAACCGAAAGTATAATATTACTGCCCATAGAATCATTCACTGAAGTACCATAAAAACAGCGCCGGCTACATGCACGCGCACCGAAATTCTTAGAACAGAGCCCATTTGGGCTGGATAACTCACACCACGAGGGGACATGATTTGTATCGGTAGCGAAACCAAATCCGCCAGCAAAATATCGAGTGGCTTAAATGTGTGGGAGAAATTATTGCGCAGGCATCGAAAAAGGCACTTGCCCAGGAGGGCTAGACCACCGTAGAAGACCGGCGACGACAGTATTTGGGCCCATGGCTCGGGGAAAAGGGGGAGGTAAAACATATAAGAATATGCGAAAGCAGGGGGGGAGATCACTGAGTGCTCGACGGCCGAGGGCACGAGACCAATCGCGAGAGTGTAAACGGGGGCGCAATTAGTATAAACAGTCAGGGAAATTGATAATTCAATTAGGGCAGTATTGAACCAGTTAGATATTTTCGGGGAGATCGCGGAGTAATTCAAATCAACACCAAGGGCACGAGCTACTACGACATCAGTACAACTATCCAGTCGGCAAGAGAGAGAAACGGTTAATGAGTGAGTACTGACGCAATTGATGATCGAGTAACGCGAATCAAACTGCCAATTTCGAAGGGCACTGCGAAATATTTAGCAGACAAGTCAGTACGCGGGTCAAGTAAATTAATTCGGCAATCCGCCAGAAAATATCATGTCACAAAATTACGAAAGAACAAAACCCCCAAAATGGCGCAAAGGTGTGTAATCCTCTTCGTAATTAGAGCGATCTGTGGGCTTCGCGACGCACTTTGAAACAGATTTGCGCGCTTGAAGCAGACTACAAATATCGCTCTAACCCCTTGATGTGTTCGGGTCGAACATATTAACCAATCACACGCCGTACAACAAAATCGCTCTTACCCGTTGGTATGTGCGGATCGAACACATTCATCAATCTCATACGATAACATGTATGTTTCTCTTCGTAATTAGAGCGATCTGTGGGCTTCGCGACGCACTTTGAAACAGATTTGCGCGCTTGAAGCAGACTACAAATATCGCTCTAACCCCTTGATGTGTTCGGGTCGAACATATTAACTAATCACACCCCACAACGTGTATGGTTCTCTTCGTAATATTGTCACGTATGATAAGTATTGCTACTCCACATAAACCACCACCAAAACTCGATTATCATGCGTTTTAATTATTATTTATATTTTATTAGCAAGGGATTCGGGAAAGAGCTTAGTTCAGGAAGGTATTTAAACAGATATAAACTCAAAGGATTTCCCAGGTAGCGGTCGCAACGAGAAATCAAAACCGGTATCCGCGAAGGTCAATAATTATCACAAAAATCAGCAAATATCATCATGTCACACCAAGTCACTAAATCCTTGTAATTAGCGTTGCGTAATTAATATCACTAATCAATCAGCCGAGTGAGTGATCAAACTAATAAGTTGTAATTGCATGCCGGTGAAATAAAACAGCCCTTAGCATCGATAATGCATGTGGTCAGTATTTGCATATTTGAATTCTTGAGCGAGTGAGAAATGGATGAATGCGAGTCAGTATTTTCCGGCAGCACGAGCATGTGAATATTATAGATAAATCATTGAATGAGTCCAAGTCATAAGTCATGATCGGGTGAGAAATAAAGTTAATAAATACGAAACATAACGGCAGTTAAGAATGAATGCGAATCAAGGGAATTCATGCATGAGCATGCGTAAAGAAGGGATATAAATCCGTGAATGAATCAAAGTCAAAATCACGCAGAATCACATCCGCTAAGTGAATTCAATTATCACAAAAACAAAGTAAAAACAAACTAAAAATAAATGAAAATATTAAAAACAAAAGAAGACATAAAAAAAAAAAAATATATATTAATTAAATAAAATTAAAAAGAGTCAAAAACAAATGAGGGGCTTATGTCTCATACACGTCAGACTAGTAGAGTTAGGGTATGAGACTCGCTATGAGATCAGATATATGTACTTTAGCCAGACACAACTGACCATCGTGCACAAATCACCGATCGTAATTTACCTCACAATTAGATGCATCTCAGACCAAATCAAAACAAAAACAAAAGAAAATAAAAATAAAAAGAGTCAAAAAAAGATGCATCTGAGACCAAATCAAAGCAAAAGAAAAGATAATATAAAACAATAAAAAGAGTTAATCACCAACAAAAGGGCTTATGTCTCATACACGTCAGACTAGTAGGGTTAGGGTATGAGACTCGCTATGAGATCAGATATATGTACTTTAGCCAGACACAACTGACCATCGTGCACAAATCACCGATCGAAATTTGCAATATAATTATTTGGGTGTTACTGCTTGGTAAATGCATTGCGAAACTGTTATTAAGGGTAAATCGTCACCCTGGGTACTGGCATGTTATGTGCTGGGAAATGCACTGCTAAACTTTATCTGAGGATAAATTAAATCAAGTAAATAAAAGACAAAAACATGGATGAACGGACGCATGGGGAATAAATGACATAACCAAAACACCGTAATTAGCAGGGACAAATCGCATGTACTAGTAACCAGTAGAATTTGAATTATAACGTTAATCCACGTCAGAATACCACGAAATATAATCAGAAACCACGTAAAAATAGATAAATTCATTTCAAAACTATAATTCAAAATAAATCGTCATTCTTCCTTATTTGTGTGTTATTACTTATTAAATAAACCCTTAGTCACCACATAAATGTAAAGCGTATTATTTTACCATAACCAATTGAAATAATCAGAAACCACGTAAAAATCATTACTCATTTCAAAACTTTAATTGAGAATAAATCGCCATTCTTCATTATTTGTGTGTTATTACTTATTAAATAAACCCTTAGTCACCACATAAATGTAAAGCGTATTATTTACCATTACCAAATGAACCAAACCTTACTTGCTAAATTAAAATGTAAAACCATATGAATTACTGAATGAATAAATTACTGTATGATGATATTTGTGTATGCGTATAATTTGATATTTTCCCCGTAACAGACACAATACTTGAACAACGAACCATCGATCTTGTCACTATAACGATTCCATGAATCAAACACAGGTGAAGTACAGCCACTTAGATTACGAGCCACTCTACGTTTATAAATTAATTACAATTTATAATGATACCCCGGTATTGTACCGTTACAAAATGAACAATTGTGATTACAAAAAAATGAATGAAAGTAGTGTTTTTAGTATTTTTTATCATTCCACTAGCTAACAAACTACTATACAAATGTATATCACCTTATAGCAGCAGGGGAATACCCTGCTCCTATAATTTCGTGAAGACATCATAAACAGACAAATAAAGAGTCTACAAATTATATTTGATCAATTTATACTTCATGGAGAGTTCTATCTATGTAATTCGTTTCTTTTAGCCAAATTTTTTGGTCTATGCACAATTTTAAATAGTTTTATTCCATTTTGTAATTTCGTGTAGACATCGTAGACAATTAAAGTGTCTACAAATCACATTTGATCAAATTATACTTCATGGAGAGTTCTATCTCTGCAATTGATTTCTTTTAGCCAGCTTTTTTATCTATGCACAATTTTAAATAGTTTTATTCCATTTTACAATTCTCACAATTATTATGTTTACTGTGTGATTAGATCCATAAAAAAGTCTATGTTGATCTAAGCTATAAATATATTTACTCATTTGTAAGTTTCCTCAATTTCAGCCCAAATAGGACAGTGCAATATTTGAATTCTGCTGTGAATTGAGCAGAATAAAAATTTGAAGATATTTTAATTCATAATGAATATGGCAAAATGTAAATGAATACATTATTAGAGACAACTAAACTCTACTTGGATATTTGTTGTTTATATTTTCAATTAAGTTATATGTACATCTTACAAATAGTTTATTAGTTGTCCAATATATTGATATATAATTTTTCAGATTGTAGACCTTCACAAGAAGATATCTCGACTGCAGGGGACAAACGACTACTACTAAATCAACACAAGCCACTTCTGCAAATATTTATTCATATATTATATATTTATATGATATAGTACATAACATATCCTCCATACCTAATCAGTGTATAATGATATTCAATCTTATAAATATTAATCAATGAGAAACATAATTAGCAAAACAAATGGAAATTTTATCCATATCACAACTAATGTAGAAAAAAATTAATGGCGAAAACGAAATCAGGAAAATGTAAAATTATTCGAAAGTAAAAATATTCAGTCAATAAATACGGGATATAAAAGAAACCGCCCCCTCTGTAGGATCCATACATATATAAGATATGATATATATATAATCTTGTCGGCTTGTAATTAAAATGTGCGGCCCATCACAATCTTTCCTTGTATGGCTTCGTGCGTGTTCTCCACGAAACCCAGCTTTCCGTAAAACGTGTGCGTGTAACTATCTTCTGTGTTCATTAATACGTGGACTCCAAAAGAACCTGAAACATGTTCAAACAAGTGATACATTCAAAACAGTGTATACATTAGATTTTTATAACATTTTTGTACCCAAAATAAAATGTATTTACTTAAATGTTTTTTTTTAACTATAATGTTGATTTCTGCCCCTATAATTAGATATCACGAAAGACTGACCGTTTGCTCTTAATGCAGCCAAAAGGCATGTCGTTAGTCTCTTGCTGACCGACTGGTCCAGCACGGACGGCAGAAGACTGCACACCATGCTGCTGGGATGCGTCGGGCTGCTGACGTAAACCTCGTCGTGAAACCCGTGGAAGAAGGAGACGCCGTCCTGCCCGAACTTGGACAGGTCCTTGGTGTCGTCGCCCTCGGGGTACTTGGCACGCATCTCGGGCACCCAAGCCAGCTCCTGCTTGACCCGGAACTTCTTATAGTCGGGCGAGGCGCAAGCATACCCGACGATCTCGACCTCGTCCTCGACCACCATACAGAACTCCGGGTGCAGCGCCAAGTACGGCCCCACTATCCTGTCCGCGTGCAGGTTCTTGAACTTCTCTGGGTACGGGTGGCAGTCCTCCAGGCCATCCTTACACGTCCTCGTGCAGACCGAGTAGACCTGGGACTCGTCCGAGCTCAGGTAGGGTCTTATCGTGTACACCCGGCAGGTGGGGACGTCGGGGGCTTTGTACACGAACAGGTCATTTCCTGAATCGACTGGAATTAGCCTCTGTAATTGCGAAGAAAAGTTATAATGGTTTGCTGCAACTGTTTATAAACAGTTTTTTATAACAATTTTCACTTTCACAGTGCAGATGTAAATTAACGGATATTAGTTACTTGTAAATCTGCAGTGAGGCCACCACGGAACACCCAGGGCTCCTGTTCTCCGCTCATGAACGTCTCCTTCCAGCCTTTGGAGAACCCTTAAGTTAAAACATAGTAATCAGTACATGGGGAATTTAGGCAACGCCAGCGTTCGCTTCGTTTCGCACATCAACTTACGCAAAGGCAGCATTTACGCGCAACTTACCACATCGCACACCTGCAAAAATCAAAATGTTACGCCTAAAATATTGCAAAATGATCGCCAAGACGCAGTTACGCACAGCAAGCGCACTAAATACTAAATCCTTGATGCATACATGTGTAGGTTCCTTGCGTGAATGATGGCATAGAGGAGGGGAACTGGCCGCCAGCTTTAGAAAATAAATAAACAATTAATAAGTACCAATATTTTATAAACAAATCGCACAAAATGCATTCATTCTCTCACGATTTCTCTTAATTAGTAATTTTTAGCCAACCAAATGTCATTTTGACATGTCAGAAGTTTTGTGAACATATGAATATGGAAACAAATGCATTTTTGTTAAGTTTATTATTATTAAATAATTTTTATGGATTTTAACTGATGCATTGCTTTTACATTATGATTTTACGCCCTAGCGCATAGAATTTGACGCAAGCACACCACCTGCAAACCTGAAAAAGAGCTGAAAATATAAACGGAAAGAATTTGGCTGCACCTAAGAAACGACTAATTACAAAAGTGTGGAGTATAATTTGAGATATGATGAAACGCTACAAATGCATTACGCGCACACGGTCATGACGCAGCCTGAATGTAAAGCAATGCATCCGAAAGTTAATTTAGAATGACGCGCCCTATTCTTACCAAGCCACTTTATGAACGAATTGAGTAAAGACACAACCCCCCTGATGTCCCAGACGTACGAGTAAAGATCGTACAGAAGCTCGCGGTTGTTGCAGCTGGATAGGTGCTGGAACAGCTTGTTCACGGACAGCGACATCTCGTTCATCTTCCCGGCCCGCTCGAACCACTCCTGTACCTTGAACCAACAGAACACGTTAATATTGGAAGTTCCCCGTACGAGTCAAGCACTACCTCCGGCTGCAAGTTGTCGTCGGTCTTGTTGGCACTTATGACTGCCTGCGCATTTGATTTCAGCCAGTTGAATTCCTGTAGCATCTGCAATCCTTGGCCACCGTGCTCGAACGGCAAGTAGAACAGATCGCACAGCAGCTGCAGGTCTTCCAGCGTCAGCAGGTTCTCCTTCCTGAAATATTAGTGAGGGGAATTATTTCGGTTGTTTGTAGGCCACGTGATCACTTACTTGTCGAGTTCCGGTTCGTTTTCAACCTGCATTTTGCTCGCCTCGTGGTTTTCCACTTGCATGCTGGCACTGGAAATCTAATAACACCAATATTTCAGCAGTTTTAACTAAAAGTAAAATTAGTCATGCTTTGACATACATCCTCTTATATATTCTATTATCACCATAGCATGTACTCGTAAATAATTATAAAATTTCGGAATATATAAGATATGATTTATGAATATGGAATTTTCTTACGGAATTTTCGCTCATTGCGACGTCCTCATTGGAGCCGACGATTTTGACAACGTGCGCCGGAGATATGTTCGGCGTGCTGTTGCAGTCCATCGGCTCGGAGGGGCTCAGGCTGCTCTCGTTGCTGCAGTCGTTATTGCTGTCGGTGTTCATCTCCTCCTTGTTCTGGGCCGGCGGCTGCGCTTCGAGCTGCCTCTTCTCCGCCTGCTTGATCTTCTCCTTGATCAGCGTGCCGTTGATGACGGTAATACTGGATGCGCCGTTGTCGGCCGACACGATCTTCACGGGTATCGGTGCCGGCGTGATCGGATTGGGGATGTTCTCGTTGCAGATCACCTTTGTCTCCGAGACCAAGGAGTTCATCACGGGGCCGGGCATGGGGTTCAGGAGGCTCTCGTTACCGGACACCTACAATAACACCTTTAATAACCAAAGTAAAAGGCAATTGAATGTGTGAGTTGAAAAAGGGACTGGTTACTCAAGAGTAAAATTTAAAAATACTAAACAAAACAATGTTTTTTTGGGCAAACAGATTGTATTACAAGAATATTGATATAGTATTTTTTATACCCCAGCGGAATATTGTAATATCTGTCTATCAGCTGTAATGTGAACAAAATTAAAAATTATTATAATTTGTAGCTACAGTTGGCACACAACTAAGAGTTAGAATGTGAATTAAAAAAAGTGATGAAACATATGTGTAGTATGTCCATTTCTCATCTCACTCATTCAATTCAACGGAACTTACGCTGACGGTGCTGCAAACTTCGGCAAGGGCTTGTAATTGCGATGTGTTAACGATCGACGTGGACGACGCCGCGACCGACGTGGTGGTGGTGGTTGTAGTCAGACTCATGCATGTGTTGATGGAGGGTATTATCGGAACGGGGACTATTGCTACGGCGGGCTGCGGCTTGGCGATCGGGCCCCAGGCGGCCTTGTGCCGCGAGAACTCCGGCAGCCACTCTGTGATGGCGTTCCTGAGTGCCTGCCGGGGATGGTACATGTTCGGTGACAGTGTGGTTGGCACATCCTCCCCCGACATGCCGTCCTCAGTCTCAGTCTCTAGTTTTATGTCGGCGGACACGGAGTCGTCTGAGGAGGGAGAGACTTTCCATTCAGAACAAGTTAATATCCTTTGCAAAAAAATACTTACTTAGACTCAAGTCTCTTTGCCCGTCAACGTTGCACCTGGACCACTGCGCGAGTGTGTGTATTGCTATGAAGTTGGCGCCGTACTCGCAATTCGGGTTTGTCAGGACCCCGCGCAGCTTAGGTATCAGGTCCGGCGACCGCCCCGAGTATGGCCCTAGAAACACGCGCTTCTGGTCATAATCGTTGGCGTGGAGGTTGTCCCAGATGACAGGTGCCCTCCGCAGGACGTCTGTAATCTCCTGAATGGACTCCTTCGTCAGCAATCGGGAAATAACCTTCGGGCCCGTCCACATAATATCAATCTCCTGGGCCAACTTCGAGCCGAGAGTGTTCAAGTACTCCGAGCTCGAGACGTTCGGGACGGCCCGTGTGGCGCAGTACTGCGTTGGACAGACGAGGAACTTTGGCTGGCCCAGGTGCTGGTAGATTTCGTTTGTGACGGACACTTGAGCGTGGGCGAAGGACTGGAAGACCTCCTTGTCGGCCTCCGACATCTCAGGCTCGATGTCATCGAAGAGCAGGGCGAAAGCCTCACAGCCGAACTGCGATACTTGTTCCAGTTTACGTTTTAAAGCTAGGATCTCCTTCGAGCTGCTGTACGTGATGTCCAGGCCTGGAGAGAGGGCATAGTAAAAGGTCACATTCTTGTTTCTGGCGGCAGTGATTAAGCCGGTCAGATGCTCCGCTTCCTCAACCGTGTATAACTCCCGCCAGTACGCCCTGTGCTTGTAGTCGTCTTTCGGTGCGTACACGTAGGACTCCATCCCCCACTTCTTCATCCTAAAATATCACTATTGAAAAACAAACATTGCAGCAGACTTTACTTACTTCTGGAATAAATCTTTTCTTTGCTCTGTAGTCCATGGTCGACCATAAAATCCTAAAAGTGAAACCCATTATTTGATGGTAATTAAGTAAATTAGGCGTTTTTAATGCCAAAAATTACAAATAACTATACAGTGAGTAACAATTGCAGCATAGAAACGTGCAGATTTGCAGAGATTTGGGTTGTAGAGGTGATAATTTATTGTTATTGTGCACCGGATTTTTCCATTTAACCCCCACTACCTGACAGAAATGTGTGTTAAAAACTGGGCCTGGTGATCCACAAAGGACAATTGGCGATTGCCCATGAGGATTTACGAACCTTCCACCACTCCGCATACGAAATTTCCGTTTTTTGTATTCAAATTTTCGGATGCTGGCAGGTTAGGAGTATCTGCCATTTTTGTCTTCACAAAATGTTAAACGTCAAATTGTCAAACATAAACTAATTACAACCATGAAGTTAGGTGCACTATACAGGGGTAAACAAAACTTGCAAAATTTAGAATAGATAGAAGTACAAGTATTTATTAAAGTTTAGAAACTTTGTAAAGTGCTTAAAGCTAAAGTAGATCCATATGTGGAATACATTATATTATTTTGATGGATTTACCTTTAAAAACGATACATCCAGAGGAGTATATTGGGTTGTCTATACTTTGAAGTCACGGCGACGCCAGCGCAGAAACTGGTGAACTTTATACTTATGAATTAAACATTAATAAACGGACAAAAACCATACACCACGTGAAAGCGCATATTAATTCCTGACTAATCATACTATCTTTAATTGACAATACTACTTATTTGTCGTTATATTGCTTATTTAAAAGAGCCCTTATAACTAGGCAGCCCAGTATACATATTAGACGACTTTAAAAATGCAGGTGTTATTTAAGTTGCCTATATAGTTATCAATTATTATAGATTATTATCGATATGTATCTTTAACTACGACTAATTTATAATGTAAGTGTTATACTTGAGGTTTTTGCAGTATAATGCTATATATATATATTTCCCTTAGGGAATAATGACTAGGGAGAATGGTCATATTCCCTCTTGCACTCCAATTACAAAATTTCTCAAATTAAATAACACCATGGAAACAAAATATACAAACTCAAAAGTGGCACTGAGATGAATGAAAATGAATAGTCTTTTACTTGTACACCTCCAGAAATTGTACAACTATCTAAATCCATTTACAATAAAACGTACTCACCCTTCAACGAATAGCGTCTTCGAAAGAACGCAAACTCATTTTCCGAAAATGTTCTACTAGCCTATTTGGTCGTAGATAAGGTAGAGTATACTTGTCGCAACAATGGCTTTTATTATTGACTCCTGGTATAATCTACTATTATATGCCTACACAAATTGATCTAGTATTTAATTTGCATCAATTTAATTTCCTATTGGCAGGGTTTGATTGCATAATGCTGGCGAAAATGTTCAATACTTCATATTATTTTTATTTAAACCTTTCATTTTATCCAACTGAAATGTTATTTTGTAATAATTTAATTACTATTATTGTAAATTAGTATGATAATAACTATGTACTATGATATCATGGAGTCGTATCAAATTTGATACCCTAACGTTTACCATTTACCATTTCCCATGAACTACTCAATATAACTGGGCAGAATTAAACAAGTTCACTGTTAATGGTTTATTTTACGTAATAAAATCAATTAAACTATCTAAATCTCCCTATATCTGTATATACAAGTTATTTTATTAAAATATGTAATAATACATTAGTACATATATATCGGCACAATCGTTTATAAAATAAATTATCTAATTTAAACTAAAAATTACAAATTACAATTAGGGTTTATTAGCGTCGTTTTGAGCTCTACTCCTGTTGCTTCCTTTCCTGCAGCAGTTGATCGTAAAGCCGAAACACGCCACAACGAAGCAAATCACGTAGAACACAGCCAACGATATTGGAAGGTTTCCATAGTTAAAGAACTCTCGTTGGGACTCGTGATAGCCAAAGTTCGCCAAAACCTGTGTTCCATTCGGTGGCGGGCAGGGAAGTTGAACTATTATATCTTGATGCTGAACCTGAAGAGTTATTATCCAAAACAATCAATACAATTATAAACGAAAAGAGTTATAATTCAAAAATAATAATAATTGCCAGAAAGCATTATATGTATAATTCAAAATTAATGCTTAATTTTCTCTAACTTTTGTTAGTTGGAACATGGTGGCAATTTCGAAATTTTACAAAACGACCTGCGATATGATTTTTGTTTAAATCTTTGTCTACACTTTTTCAAAAATAGAAGAAAAAAGTAGTCAAAAAAAGTTAATTGCTCTCAAGTAATATTGTAAGAAATGTTAAAATTGTAGTCTTAAATAAAACACAACTTGTAATCAGTAATAATTAATCATAAACAACTTCAAATTTAAGTAAGATTTACTCTAAGTAAGAGTAAATAGTATGTAGTATAGAGTTATATAGTATATGGAAATAATATTTAGTTTTAGTAATAAACTTCAATGAACCATTATTGATTTATCTCAAATTTAAGTGAACTGTTAAAATTTGAGAAGTTGATAAATGTTTTCCTATGTTAGAATGTAATTATTAATAGTCATGGACAATTATCATATTACAGTCGTAATGAGAAATGTGTAACACTCCACCGAAAATTTGTAAGATATCACCGGAAAATGTATAAGAAACCAAATGAAATTTGCAGGAAATAAAACGAAAATGTTTAATATATTACACAATTCTTGGCAATTATCTTTTGGTTTCTAATACATTTTATGACGATATATTACAAATTTACAAAGAATAGTTGTAAGAACTTTACAGAAAAATGCACTATTTCACTATTAATTTCACATAATTAGTCCACCGAAAATTTGTTAGATATCATCGGAAAATGTATAAGAAACCAAAAGAAATTTTGCAAGAAATAAAACGAAAATGTGTAATATATTAAACATTTTCGTTTTATATCTTGCTAATTTTCTTTCGGTTTCCAATACATTTTCCGACGATATTTTACAAATTTACAATGAATAGTTGTAAGAACTTTACAGAAAATTTAACTATTTTAATCATGTTTAAATATCACATAATTAGTCCACCGAAAATTTGTTAGATCTCATCGGAAAATGTATAAGAAACCAAAAGAAAATTTGCAAGAAATAAAACGAAAATGTGTAATATATTAAACATTTTCGTTTTATTTCTTGCAAATTTTCTTTCGGTTTCCAATACATTTTCCGACGATATCTTACAAATTTACAAGGAATATTTGTAAGAACTTTACAGAAAATTTCACTATTAATTATGATTAAATTTCGCATAATTAACAGTATACATGGAACTATTAGAAAATGCAAAAATCAGAATGGATCCATAAATAAATACTGATGTAATTACTATTAATAATAATATTATACCTGCTTATTTCTACACAATGTGGTAGCCGAGCTGCTGCTTATTGCCTCATTTGTGTACTCCCTTCCTATCAGTCCAGGCAGCAGCCAAGTGTGGGGGCTAACAAAATCTAGCCATTTCGTGTAAAAGGCTATGTCTTTGAAATGTATAACGTAGCCTGTTGATAGGCAGAATGCTGTGAAGAAAACCGTGCCTATCACCGTGGAAAACGTCGACGAAGGAAACAGGTATATGAAGGCAGTGATCAAAACCTGCACACAGCTCAGGTACAGAAGCATTAGGCCTGGAAAAAATATCGATTAATACTGATGAATAATTATATATACAGTATGTCCACGGATTGAGTTTACAAATGGGATTTTTTCAAATTTTTATTGTTAAGAAAATATGTTATAGGAATTATAATGCCTGCTTAATTTGAAACTAAAAGTTCAGTTATTGAAACTTTGATTTATTTATACAGGGTGTTGGCAAAATCTAAATTTGTAAATCTTATTATTTACTATTTGCAAAAAGAATTTAAAATTACATCTAACAACATTATATAAAATCAAATAATCCCCCAAATGCAGAAAATATTACTGAACATTTAAAAAATCGAATACGAAAGGCATTTGCATCGATAACTATTGAAGAAATACAAAACAGTTTTCAGGAGTTTCAGTTTTCACACCAAGCTTGAACCGTGTGAAGACAATGGTGGGGGGTTGCTTAAATGATGTTATTTTTCTCCAATGTCAAAATTAGATTTATTTTTATATTATTTAGTCAACACTCTGTATATATAAATCAATGTTTTAATAACTGAAATGGTAGTTTGAGGCCAAGTAGAAATTTTAATTCCTATAACATTTTTACGTAAAAGTAAAAATTAATAAAAAATCCCTCTTGTAAATCCGGGGACATACTGTATATGAAAATATTTAATAGTTGCAGGAAAGGCAGTTAGTACCTAAGTAGACGTAAAAGCCTGAATAGTTTGTGGTACTCTGCATGTACAAGCCACACATGGAATAACTTGGCACCAGATACACAAGCCAAACGAATAATGATGGCATTAAATTAACCAGACACTGAAAAGAAACATTAAGATTATTATTTTATCGAAAAAAAACTATAGTTATAGTATTAAATTAATTTTGTATAATTTTGATTATCTTTTGGAATATTCTTTTCAAGATTTGAAAATCAGACACTGAAAAGAAACGTTAAGATTATTTTATCAAAAAAAATATATCTAGATATACTCTGTTCCATTTTTATTTTTAGCTAAGTTTGCTCTGTTAGGGTGAATTTTCTTTTCAAAATTTCAAAATCAGGCACTGAAAAGGAACGTTAAGATTATTATTTCATCGAAAAAAAATCTAGATATACTCTGTTCCATTTTTATTTTCAACAAAGTTGGTTCTGTTAGGGTGACAGTATTGTTGGCCAATGTAAAAAGTCACTAGACTTGAAAAAAATAGCTTATTTTGACAGTGGGCAATGTTGCCATCAAATTGAGTATATATTGAGTACAGAATTTACTTGCTATTTCTATTTTACAAAAGCAAATCATTCAAATTATAATATAAAATATAGTTGATGATTGGTTTACTTAAGGCATAAAAGATAGAAATGAAACAGAGTTTAGTTATAATTTTGAACTAAATTGATTATCTATAATTTTAATTATCTTTTGGAATATACTTTTCAAAATTTCATAAATCAGACACTGAAAAGAATCGTTAAAATTATTATTTAATCAAAAGAAAAATCTAGATAGTTATAATGATGAATTAAATAATTTTTGTATAAGTTTGATTATCTTTTTGGCATATTATTTTCTAAATTTCAATCACTAATAATGTAAACGTAAAGTTTCAGATTTAATTGGTTTATTATAGTATTGCAGTGCTTATAATATGCATATTAACAAAGACTTTAACTAAGTAGGCTCTGTTAGGGTGACAGTATTGTTGGCCAATGTTAAAAGTCACTAGACTTGAAAAAAATTGGTTATATTTAAAACCAAACAGGTTATATTTTATGACAGTGGGCAATGTTGCCATCAAATTGAGTATCTCTTGAGTACTCAATTTATTTGCTATTTCTATTTTACAAAAGCAAATCAGTCAAAATATAATACAAAATATAGTTGATGATTGGTTTACTTAAAGCATAAATCTAATTAATTGATTGAGGCAAAAATTTAATTATTTGAATATGTTAATTAGGCAACGTCGTTAGAAATCTGACATTTAAATTTTTTTCACTGTCAGATCATTTTTGTTGGTGTTTATGTGTAAAACTTTATAAAATAAAACCACAGCCTTATTAGTTAAAAATAAAAATGGAACAGAGTTAGTTATAATTATGAATTAAATTAATTGTGTATAATTTTAATTATCTTATGGAATATTCTTTTCAAAATTTCAAAATCAGATACTGAAAAGAAATGTTAAGATTTTTATTTTATCAAAAGAAAAATCTAGATAGTTATAATGATGAATTACATTATTTTAAATTATTTTAAATTATTAGTTGACTGTGTAGTGTTCATTCTGAATTTGAATACAATAAATGATATTACTACTATTATTATTATTATTTTGCATAATTTTGATTATCTTTTGGAATATTCTTTTCAAAATTTTAAAATCAGACACTGGAAAAAAACATTTAGATAATTATATTATCGAAAAAAATCTAGAGAGTTATAATGATGAATAACATTAATTTTGTATAACTTGATTATCTTTTGGCATATTATTTTCAAAATTTCAATCACAAATTATGTAAACGCAAAGTCTCAGATTGAATTGCTTTAATGTAGTACTCTAGTGCTTATAATAAGCCAATTAACAAAATCACAACTGTATTATTTTGTGGATCGGAATTTTTTTTTGTAGAGAATTTAAGTATTGTTCATATTTTTAAGTTTTATCAAAAATAACACACATAAACTCTATTCCATTTTTATAATAATAACACAAGAATAACGTGGCACCAGATACACAAGCCAAACAAATAATGATGGCTTTAAATTAACCAGACACTGAAAAGAAACGTTCAGATTATTATTTTATTTAAACAAAATCTAGACAGTTACAATTAATTTTATATAATTTTGATTCTCTTTTGGAATATTCTTTTCAAAATTTCAAAACCAGGCACTGAAAGGGAACGTTAAGATTACTATTTTATCGAGAAAAATATCTATACTCAATTTTTATTTTTAACTAAGTTGGCTCTGTTAGGGCGACAGTATTGTTGGCCAATGTAAAAAGTCACTAGACTTAAAAAAATAGGTTATATTTAAAAAAAAGAGGTTATATTTTATGACAGTGGGCAATGTTGCCATAAAATTGAGTATCTATTGAGTACTGAATTTATTTGCTATTTCTATTTTACAAAAGAAAATCAGTCAAATTTTAATATGAAATATAGTTGATGATTGGTTTACTTAAAGCATACATCTAATTAATTAACACTTGAATGATTGAAGCTACAATTTAAGCATTTTAATATATGAATTAGGCAACGTTGTTATAAATCTGACACTTAATAATTTTTTCACTGTCAGATCATTTTTGTTGGTGTTCATGTGCAAAACTTTATAACACGAAACTACAGCCTTCTTAGTTAAATAGAAAATTGGAACAGAGTATACACATTTGTATAATATTTACGGAATTTTTGTATGAACAAAAAACAATCTTTCAAAAATATCAAAAACAGTTTGTAGATTTCAATATTCTGACATTTTGAGGACGTTATATTTTCCATCTGATCAAAAATATATATAATCTCAAAACGAATAATGATGGCATTAAAATCATAGACACAAAAAACACAAAATTTATTTTGACCTTTTTTGCCCGGCGCCTCCACCATTTGTAAAAATAAATTTCACTATCACATAACTTTAAAAAGTGACTCTATGCTATCAAAATTTACGGCAACTAAATTCCACTATCACATAACTTTAAAAAGTGACTCTATGCTATCAAAATATATTGTAGCAAATAGATTCAAATGTATACAAAAAATATATACAACTAAATCCAGTTCCAGTATCAGATTGAATTACTTTATTGTAGTACTGCAGTTGCTTACAATAAGCAAATTTTCACCTTTCATTTACATTATAGATGATTATTATTATAATAATTATCGTTTTTACATTATTAGTGATAGATTTTTGCTTTTTGAGACATTTTTTTTTTACAAAAAGCAACTATTTCATTGTTTCTTTAAAAAGTGACTCTATGCTATCAAAATATATTATAGCAAATAGATTCAAATGTATACAAAAAATATATACAACTAAATCCAGGTCCAGTTTCAGATTGAATTACTTTATTGTAGTACTGCAGTTGCTTACAATAAGCAAATTTTCACCTTGCATTTACATTATAGATGATTATTATTATAATAATCATCGTTTTTACATTATTAGTGATAGATTTTTGCTTTTTGAGAGATTTTTTTTACAAAATGCAACTATTTCATTGTACCTTTAAAAAGTGACTCTATGCTATCAAAATATATTATAGCAAATAGATTCAAATGTATACTAAAACTATATACAACTAAATCCAGTTCCAGTTTCAGATTGAATTACTTTATTGTAGTACTGCAGTTGCTTACAATAAGCAAATTTTCACCTTTCATTTACATTATCGATGATTATTATTATAATAATCATCGTTTTTACATTATTAGTGATAGATTTTTGCTTTTTGAGAGATTTTTTTTACAAAATACAACTATTTCATTGTACCTTTAAAAAGTGACTCTATGCTATCAAAATATATTATAGCAAATAGATTCAAATGTATACAAAAATATATATATACAACTAAATCTAGTTCCAGTTTCAGATTGAATTACTTTATTGTAGTACTGCAGTTGCTTACAATAAGCAAATTTTCACCTTGCATTAACATTATAGATGATTATTATTATAATAATCATCCTTTTTACATTATTAGTGACAGATTTTTTGCTTTATGAGAGATTTTTTTTTTACATGCAACTATTTCATTGTACCTTTGTAAATATGTACGTGAATCTCCCGTACAATCCATCGCTTATGTCCCTCTCGACGGTTTTCCGATTTGAGCGCACCTCCATCAGCGTAAGTGCCAGCAGAATCGGCCAGCAAACTATACACATCGTAGAATAGTGATAACCTAGCCTATCGTTTAAGTTTAACTGCGGGTCTGTATTTGGCACATCCCAGAAGATAGCTCCCATTATCAGCGAAATGCTCACCGACATAACTATGAGGCTCAACCATTTGACGAAGGTGTTTGGTTGGGTGTAGAACATGGCTTTTCTGTGGAGGAAAAATGTAAAAACTTCTTCTGGGCACAAAATTTAACAGTACAATATTCTAATTTCCTAGGCGAAAAACCGCAGGTCGATGCCAATAAAAGATTGGTACTACTACTCTAATTTCGATCAAAAATCAGAACCAAAATTTTAAAGTATATGGAATGACTCCAATCTGTAGAGAAAAGTATCAAGTATCATGAGATATAAAGAGATTCATTATCATATTTTTGAGTAGATATAAGTGATAAGCAACATTTTCTAAAATTCCAGGATGTACAAACTTCTTCTGGGCACAAAATTTAACAGTACAATATTCTAATTTCAAAGACAAAAAGCAGGTCGATGCCAATAAAATATTGTTACTACTACTCTAATTTCAATCCAAAATCCAAAAAAAATCCAAAAAAATCAGAACAAAAATTTTAAAGTAGGTAAAATCGAATGGCTATAATATGTAGAGAGAATTATCAAGTATCATGAGATATAAAGAAATACATTATCATATTTTTGAGTAGATATAATCCCAAGATGTTTATATGTTTATATCATTTGATGTTAAAAACAATTTTGAATAGAAATAATCATATAAGTGATAAGAAACCTTTTCTAAAATCCAAGAATGTTTATACTTTTTAAAATTATTTATGTTCCTTGTATTTTCTAGTAGTTTTTAATTATTTTTATTATTTTTTAGTAGCTTTTAATTATTCAATTCCCATTTGCATTTTTGGCATACTTTTTAAAATTCAGTTTGATTCATTAAAGTACAACGAAATATCTAGAGAAAGAAGCATTTTCGAAAAAAATGTTTCAGACAAAAGTAGTTTGGTTTATAAAGAGAAACAAAATGGCATTATTAATATTTTATTCGGTGGATATTTTCAATATCATTTGAAGGTCAACATTGATAATTCAGCTGGATTTTGTTTCTGAATTATTTCCCCATAAAAACGAGAAACTTTTGTTCTGTCAAATATCCCACTATACACATTAATATTTGGCATGTGACTATTTTTGTGATTTTGAACGTTCAAAATGGCATCCACCATTAATACTAAATCAATTTCGAGTGTATTTTTGTGTCGAGGACAAAATTTATCGACACCTTGAAAACTTGCGAACTAGCATAATTAACACTTACGTGAATAAGACGAAACTTTGTGCGATACAGTTCGAATTCTTTACGGTCAACGGCAGTGTTGAGGGGGGCCCAGGATCCGACATTGGCTGCTGTTTTTGCCTGAACAGCTCCGCTAATTGTTCTATCCGCTGCGAAGACTCCAGCATTGCCTCGGCGGAGAGATCATCAAGGGTCACCAAGTCCACTAGGTAATCGCGCTCGTGAGAGAGGATTTTAAGAGCTCGCCGGTACTTACGGTAATAATCCGATGGGTTCTTGAAGGACGGACATGGGTAGTCCACCAGAGTGAAGTACGGAAGCATGTCTCTTCTTCTCCCGCTGAACATCGTCCGTCCAGCAGATATCAGGAGAATGCGAGAAAGCATCGTGAAGATTTCGTAGGTTGGAGGATGCAGAGTTAGTATCACTATTCTTCCTGCAAGTATATAAAATAAAATATAATCCTAACTTCTATTTCAATTTCGTGTTGCAGTATGAAGAGTTTATATAACGATTCTTAGTATCATCCTAACCACCATCCTGAAAGTACATAAAATTGTAACTAATTTCGTTTTCGATTTCTTAAGTTGGAAGATGAAGAATAAATATCATTATTCATAATGAACGTACATAAAATCGTAACTAATTTATAGTAATTACATCACTATTCATCCTGAAAGTAAATAAAATCGTAACTAATTTCTATTTCGTAAGTTCAAGGATGAAGAGATATTATCACTACTCTTCCTACATTTTTGCTTGATTATTTAGTTGGATTAGCTGTGTACAACCTTGAAGATTCCCAGAAAAAAATCTGAAACTATAGACTAACAGCGTGTATAAGATTCATCGAACTGACCTACCTCGGTTAATGTCCCTATTTTTTTTCTTTAAAAGGCTAACGACTTTGCGCGCTTTTATCGTTCAGTGCACCGCGCTCATTACCAGAGGCCCCAACAAATCTCTTCTGCCTAATAAAAACTTCATAAAATAATTACGCCAGTTTTGCAAGACTTGGAGAACAAAATTGTGCCACAGGTTTTGACGTGCTTTGTATGTATATACGGAGTATATGGATGCAAATCTCATAAATGGTAAGAGATAAATAGAAGCAATTATTAAGCACCTCAAGAATTAAATCGTATGTAATGTAAAATATATATGTCATAAAACATTGATGATCAAAATAATCATTTTTTGATTAATTTTTTGAATTATCGTTTTTGGTCACAAGCAGAAATTTGGAAAAGTTTCAGAATTACCAGAGGCCCAACAAATCTTCTCTGCTTCATAAAAAGTTATAAAATAATTACGCCAGTATTGCCAGACTTGGAGAACAAAATTGTGTCACACGTTTTAACGTGCTTTGTATGTGTATACGGAGTATATGGATGGAAATCTCAAAAGAGATAAATGGAAGCAATTATTAAGCACCTCAAGAATTAAATCGTATCTAATATAAAATGTATCTAATACAAAATTGATTCTACAAAATTCTTGTAGAATTTATATATTTTTTTTTAATTTGCGTGATATGTTAGGTAGCTATAGCATTGGGTAAGAAATAAGCTATAAGATAAAAGCCTCAATCTGTATAGTAACCAAAATACCAACTGTATAATATTTTAGTAAATATGTATTATAATAAAGTATATCAGAAAAATATTTTTATATATGTAAAATATTTAGGAACACTCACGTTCCTGTAAACTTGAGAAAAAATAAAATTTACCTTCGATGTTTTTTGGAGAACCAGAGAATTTGCAGGATTTCCATTTATATACAATGAACACATAATTTTCTTTTAAATCTAAACCTAGATATCGTAGCATTTCCATTTCTATGAAATGAGTATATACATGCTGGAATAAAGTTCATAATTTCCAGGGAAATGTTGAAGAATGATCGCGGGATTTTATTTTCTATACAACAAAAATTGTGTAATAAAATTAATAATTTTGAGAAAAATGTTTTTTGTAGAACCTTATTTTCACAAGATTTTCATTTCTATACATAAAGGCTAGAATAAAATTTAAATTTCGAGGAAAATAATTTTTGAAAAACATTACATTGCACAGGATTTTCTTGTATGCCCTACAATGATAACATAATTTTGAGAAACATATTTTTCTGGGAAAATAATCCCAGGGTCTTTTTGAACACATTTTCTAAATGAATCATTTGCTTTTTGATTCAACAACTTTTGAGATCTATCAATTCACTACACAGCAGTAATACTAAATAATTTGTTGCTTAACATTTTTTTGTGAAAAAAATCATCATTACGTAGGCCTTGGAAAACTTTACTTATGTATTAATTTTTTTTAAACCTTATATTTGCTCCATTCATAAATTATAAAAAAAATTTTTTGGAAAACCATAGATTTCAGAAGATTTTAATTTTTATACAATAGAGACAATAATGCTTCTTTTTGAAATCTTTAAATTTCGCTGGATTTTCATTCAATGAGGACGGAAAAACTGGAATAAAATCAGAATTTTCCTTGAAATAGTTTTTAAAACATCTTAAATTTCACAGGATATTAATTTCTATACAACAAGCTCATAAATACAGGAATACCATTAATAACTTCGAGAAATTGATTTTTGAAAATAGTTATTTTCATTTTTGTTCAATAAGAACATTGTAGGTACATACATTAGATTTCACAATAAAATAATAAAATATAAAACTGGAATAAAATTTCTTTCAATACATAAAATTTAATTAATTCGAAGACAAAGTTTTTTGGATCTCCATAGATTTTGCAGTTTTTTTCATTCAATGAGAACAGAAATACTGGATAATATTTTTTGGAAAACCTTATATTTCGCAGGGTTTTCATTGCTACACAATAAGCTCATAAATACTGGAATAACATTCATAATTTCGAGAAAATCATTTTATGAAAATCCTTATTTTTATTTTTATTCAATGAGAACATTGTAGGTAGATATATTAGATTTCACAATAAAATTATAAAATAAAAAACTGGAATAAAATTTATTTCCATAAATAAAATTTAATAAATTCAAAGACCATGTTTTTTGGATATCCATAGATTTCGCAGTTTTTCCATTCAACGAGGACAGAAATACTGGAATAAAATTCATAATTTTCGTTGAAATTATGAATTTTCTTTGTAATGGTCTTGGAAAACTTAAATTTCACCAGTATTTGGTGACCGTATGAAATTGTTTCCAAAAAGTCTTTATTTTCACAGGATATTCATTTCTATACAATAAACTCATAAATACTGGAATAACATTCATAATTTCGAGAAAATTGTTTTTTGAAAATCCTTATTTTCATTTTTGTTCAATGAGAACATTAGGTACATAATATGGATATATGGCATAATAACATATTATTATGTATAATATGCGAACAAGAAATAAGACGACGCATAGCTATGGCACGGGGCGCGACATCAAAGCTCACCAGAATATGGCAAGACACAGCGATAACTCGAAACACCAAACTGAGACTTATAGAAACACTAATATTCCCCATTGCCACATATGCTGCGGAAACCTGGACAGTAAAAAAGCCCGACACACGTAGAATAGACGCGTTCCAAATGTGGGTTTATAGACGCATGTTACGCATACCGTGGACCGCTCATCGTACGAATGACTCTATCCTAGAGCAACTCAATATCAAAGACCGACTCTCCACCACCATCAGCCGAACATTTTTGCGATACTTTGGCCATATAGCAAGGAAGAAAGATTCCATAGAGAGGTTAATCGTGGAAGGCAAAGTAGAAGGACGCAGGCCTAGGGGAAGATCACCTACCCGATGGATAGACCAGATGAAGTCACTCACCGGCCACAGCCTGCAGGAGGCATCCCATATTGCAGAGGATCGGAGTACATGGTCGAAGGAAATTAAGACGATCATATCATGATGTCACCAAACCCTTTCGTAGGGTGACGGATCGAGGAGGAGGATGTATAATAATAATTATACATAATATAATATGGAATAAGAGAAATATAATGTGGCATAAGATTGTTTGTGAAAAAGAGATGAATAAAATTTAACAAATTCGAGGACAAAGTCTCCTTAGATTTCGCAGTTTTTTCATTCAATGAGGACAGAAATACTGGAATAAAATTCATAAATTTCGTTGAAATTGTAATATTTCCTTGAAATAGTCCTTGGAAAACTTAAATTTCACAGTATTTTCATTTCTTTACAATGGCAACACAAATGCTGGAATAAAATTCATAATTTCGAGGAAAATCTTATATTTCGCAGGATTTTCATTTCCATAGAATTATCACATCATTTTGAGGAAAATATTTATCTAAATAAAATCGACAAACAGGTTTTTGACAAGGTTTTGATTGTATACTCTTTTTTAAATTAAGATTTTTTTTATTTGGTAAATTTTGTAGATATTTAATTCCACACAGAAAAATGTATATAATATGGCATAAGAGAAATATAATGTGGCATAAGATTGTTTGTGAAAGAAAGATGAAAATCAATCATTCTCATGGAAGTAGGACCTGGCAAAAATTCACTTATTTATGAAGTATGCTGCATATTAATAGAAACGAAAAGTTTACAATTTTAAAATCCTGGAATAAACATTATTATTTCGAGGAATATTTTTTTTTGGAAACTCATATAATGCTGGATTTTCATTTGTATACAATGGCAACATAAATGATGAAAAAATCGTAATTTCGAGGAATATGTTTTGAATGGTGGTAGCGTCTACTTCGTGATACATTTTATTAATTATAAATAAAACACATTACTTTGTTAGTATCACATAAAATTATCTTTAGGAATATGTTTTATGGAAAACCTTAGATTTCGCATGATTTTAATTTATATACGAGGATATAATTCAAGGCCAACATTTTTCTGAAAATAAATCCTTAAACTGGTTTTTGAAGAATTGTACATTTTTGACTGTTTCAAATGAATCATTCTTTTATTTAACAACTTTTAAAGGTCTTAAGTTCCCACAGAGTATATATAAAAAAATAGATTATGCATAAGATTTCTTAAAAAAAAATTGTTCATCATTCTTTTTTATTTGTCCTCGTTACCTTTGGACGAAGAATATACTATGGATACTATGGATGGTTAGTCTTTGAAAATTAATGATTTTTATACGAGTAGGCCCCGAAATTTTTATTGAGCAAATTATCAAGTTTTTCATTAAACTGATAAAAAGTTTTTGGAAGATCGAAAAGTCAGGATTTGTTTCCTGAATTCGCATTTCAATGCATATTAAAGAAAATTAATGGAAAATTGAAACATTGGCATGTGTTTCCTGAATTTGCATTTCAATGTAATGGTCAGAAAAAAAAACATTGCAAGTTTGTATCCAATTATAAATTTCATCAATTGTTAAGTGCAATAAAACGACAAAACTGGACATGACATGGACATGAATCCATTGAATACAGTAGATATAAAAATAAAATTGAAAATTTAGAATCTTTTCCTGTAGGTTTTTCCTGTATTTAAATATAGCAATAAGAATACTGTACAGGTTCTGGTTACTGCCACTTCTAGGTACTTCTAGGCCTTCTAGGCACTTCTAGACCTTCTAGGTACTTGAAGTCACTTCTAGGCCTTCTAATTTCTAGGCCCTTAAGAATAAAAAAAACTTTTACATGTATATAATGTTGTTTGGGAGTTGATGCACTACCAGGTTTAATGTAGGAAATTAATTTGAAAGTTTTTTAAAATTCTTGGACATGTTTCGCCCTGGTGGCCCTCATCAGCATGGTACTAAATATTAACTACCATGCAATGTGCTTTGCTTTGATGCTGTATCAGCATGAACTTCCAAACAAACAATAAATATCATCACTCAGATGTGGATCTAAACACATACCAACATTTTTCCCAGTTGTACGATCGTGGATCTTACTTGACCATTGAACCATGGTTCAGTTGGTATCAATACAATGGTATTCTAAGGCCCAGTTGTACGATCTTGGATCATCCTTGACCATGGTTCAGTTACCTTGGATACAATTGTTAACACAATCCTTAGGCCCAGTTGTATACACGGAGATCAGCTTGATCGTGGTTCAGTCACCTAGGATACAATTGTGTCAATAATGGTATCCTAGGTAACCGAACCATAGTCAAGCTGATCTACATTCATACAGCTGGGCCTTATAAACTGAACCACGATCAAAGATAATCCACGATCGTACAACTCGGCCATGCATGTATATTTTTGGCTTTCATTTTGAATATTGCAATAACACCTGTTATATAGTTTTGGGAATTTTTTTGAATGCTTTACATGACATTGTAAAACTATTACATCTATTCAACTATGGAGAAACATGTTGCTAGGGATCTTGTCAATTTATTTGACATTTCACATGTTTGTTTGACCTTTGAGAAATGGCGTATAAAGTAAATATTCGAAAGTCCATCTACAACTTAGTTGGACAGCTCGTCGGCTTAATGTTACATGGTTGTATGTGCAAATTTGTAAATTTGGGAATAAGGATTTTAAATATGTTTGCTATATCAGAAAATGATATATTTTGCACTGTCAATAGACATGTTTTTTTCATCGGTTCCTAATGATTCAATTTTAACCATTCAACAAGTTGAAAGGTCCCATGTTGAAAACTTAGGGCCTAGTAACACTATAGACCAAAAAATTGAAAAAATGTTACATGCAACCTTGTAACACTAAGCCGACGAGCTGCCGAAACGAAATATAGTAAACATTTTTTGTGAGCAAAATATTTCGAAATGCAGTGTATATCGGACATTTCGGGAATGTGAAGAGGGAATTCCATGTGTAAACCTACCTAAAACAGGCAGTCCTCGGAAGTTATTAGAACTTTAGGTCAATAGACTAGATTTCGAATATCTACTTAAAACGCCATTTTGCAAAGGTCAGACGAAAATGTGAAATGTCAAACAACTTGGCAAGACTTCTAGCAACATGTTTCTCCATAGTTGACCAGATGTATAAGTTTCACTAGGTCATTTAAACCATTCAAAAAATTCCCAAAACTTATTCCACAGGTGTTATGGTGTTATGTGTTATATGGAACAGGTGTTATGTGGAAAATAATATTTGTGACATACCCAATGCATTCCCACTTCCGCCGTTGGCCCATTGTCTGAGATACTCGACTAAGAAGAACGTGTCGAAAATGTCCATTCCCCTCGTTGGCTGGTCGAGGACGACGATGTCGGTATCTAGAAGCAGGTGGCACGCGACGTTGAGCCGCCTTCTTTCCGAAATCGTCATAGCGGAAACCTTCGTGTTCCTCACCTGCTCGAGACCCAAATCTTCGATGAGCACGTTAATCTGAAACCAGCGTCGCGTTAAGCGCGCGGCCACCAAAAAACCCGCGACGTTTTTATACCCTGTCCATGGCGTCTATCTTCAGGTGCTCCAGCTTCGCGGTCGGCTTCTTGAGATCGTAGTGGAACCGGAGGGTCTGGATGACCGTCATGTCCTTGCAGAGGTGGGCGTCGCTCTGCACGTAGGCCACGCGGCTCCGCAGGGTGCCCTTGCGGACGTTCTGGCCGTTGAGGAGGATGTCGCCCATTATCTGGCGCGACTTCCCCGCGATTATGTCCAGCACGGCGGTGCCCTCCTCCTCCGCCGTGGCCATGACGGCCAGCACCTCGCCGCCGCGCACCTCGAAGGACACGTCGTTGATCAGCAGGTGCTGCTTCGCACGCAGCGACAGGTTGGAGTCGGAATCCGGTAGCACCCCCAATCCGTGAACCTATGAGGACCAATTGAAGACCAGTTAAATATACCAGTCGAAGACCAGTTGAAGACCAGTCAAAGACCAGTTGAGAACCAGTTGAAGACACAAAATCAAGACCAGTTAAAGACCAATTAAAGGCCAGTTGAAGACTAATTTAAGACCAGTTGAAGACCAATTAAAGATCAGTTGAAGACAACTTAAAGACCAGTTGAAGACCAATCAAAGACCAGTTGAAGACTATTTAAAAACCAGTTGAAGGCCAATCAAAGACCAGTTGAAAACCAATTAAAGGCCAGTTGGTAGAATCACAGCAACTTGCACTTTTTTGTACGCCAGTTGAAGACCAATCGAAGACCAGTTGAAGGCCAATTAAAGACCAGTAGGTAGAATCGCGGAAACTTGCATTTTTTTGTTCCCCAGTTGATGACCAATCAAAGACCAGTTGAAGGCCAATTAAAGACCAGTTTTTAGAATTACGAAAACTTGCACTTTTTATACGCCTTAAGCCTTACGGAGTTTTTGCGGTGCATTTGCGATGCATTTACTGTCCCTATGTGCCCATTAAGGTCGAAATTTGCCCAGGTTTATAGTTTTCCGTTGCAAATCGAGTTTCGGTGATGCGTGCTAGGTGATGTGTGTTAATTTACCTGTAGGTGCGGGTAGATGTAGGTAGGTCCGATATCGTCATCGTGGTTCAGATAGTCGCCCCTGATGATGGACGCTCCCCGTCTGGACGCGGCTAGCGACAGGTGGCTCTCTGCTTTCGACATAGGACGCATGATATGGCTGCCATGGAACATCACCACCGTCACTCACAACGCTCGCACAACAGAATCACACTCACCTGTGATCGATGACATCGTTGTGATGGCCAAAATCGGCGACGCTGTTCCGCCTGGGGTCGCGCGGATTGTGCGAAACGTTGCTGCCGTAGGTCTTCGTGTACTCACTGTTCAGCAGGTTCGCTTCCGATATGCTCTTGTTCCGGTTCCAGTGGGCCTGGCGCAGTCCTCCTTGCTGAAGAGCCGCCAGCGGCATGCCAGGGTTCGGCTTGAAGCAAACAGAGAAACGTTCGGGCTTACACTAATTGGCGGATTCCAAGAACGTAACAGTAACCGAAATTGGGTCCGAATTCCGCGGCCAGCGGCGCGTGAAACAATCGCGCCCGTTTCTGCGGCCAATTGTGCGCGAATGAAGCGTGAATTTCGGTCCCATTATGCGGGTGGACGTGGGTGTGTGTGTGCCTTACCCCATGCACGTGGTACGACGGGTGGACGTTCTGCATGCGGAAGTCCGGGTCGGAGCGGTACTTCCGGTTGTGCTTGTATTGGTTCGAGGTCTCGTTGTCCGAGCTGTCGTAGCCGGAACTTCCGTCCCTTGGGCCTCTGCTTCCGCCCTTGGGGCCCCTGAAAAGTCGGTTTGTTTGGTTAATTCGAGCGTTTAACGGATGGGCTAGCGCAAATTGGGGAAGCGATTATCGGCGTAATTGTATCGTTAAATGGAAGCAGCGATATAGTCATTGCATTCAATACTAATTACACACTGTCATACGTTGTGCCACAATGATGACACACCATTGCCTGGTCGCCTGTGACAAGTGTGCTTATTACTTCTTCTAAGTTATCAGTCACTGAAATTTCTGCATATCTATCTAAGAGATATTTTGAAAATTTTACGCCACATCTGTATACAGTATGCCTGAAGATAAATCCTCTGAAAATTTGATCACTAGTATGTCTCAACTAAGTGAGAAAATCGAGTTATTAACTTTCCGAGTTGGCCAATATCGGTCACTGAAATTTCTGAAATTTAACCTAATGGCTATTTTGAAAATTTTATGCTAGATCTATATACAGTATGATACTCCTGAGAGTGATAGCGGAGAGTAGAAACGGGAAATCCAGCGGACCGGATAACATATCCAATGAACAATTAAACCAGAGCTGGCCGATACTTCAAACTGAATTGGAATTACTGTTCAACAGATGCCTGCTCGAGGGGAAAATTCCAGACGCCTGGAGAAGCATACTCATAAAGTAATGTATAAAGGGAAGGGCCCTCAAACAGATCCAAATAGCTACAGAGGCATAGCCCTTCAGCAAAACGGCTACAAAAGCCTGCCTAAACTAATAAATAACAGAATGACTCCCAAAATCCGAGACACTATCCCAAAATAACAGTTTGGCTTCCAGGAAGGGAAATCCAGCACAACTCCAATCCAAACTCATCAAGGACATCGCAATAGAGTTAAAGAAACCAAAAGGTAAAACGTACGCGTGTTTTGTGGATTTTCACAAAGCTTTCGACAGCGTGAACATATCCTTGCTGATAGAAAAACTAATTGAAAGAGGCGTAGGGGGAAGAATCTTGAAACTAATCTGTAATATCATTGGCCAAAATTACATTCAGGTGACCGACGGGTTAGTTAGATCTACGCAAATAGAACAGACAAAGGGGGTGCTGCACGGGGATAGTCTAAGACCCACCTTATTCATTCTATTTGTTGATGACCTCCCAGAAAAACTTAAACTGGGAACGAGAGACGTCAATATACCCATGTATGCCGACGACCTAGTGTGGTACAGCAAATATAGATCAGATCTAAACACTGCCCTAAACAATTTGGCTGGGAACTGTGAACAATGCAAGCTAACAGTCAATCGAGACAAGACAAAGATAATGAAATTTAGAATGGGGGCAGACAAGCAGGGGACGAGGTTTTCAAATTCGCCGACGAGAATATCTCCATGACAAATAGCTAAACCTATCTAGGGGTCACCCTTCAGACCAAATTAAGCTTCTCGGATCATGTCAAAAATAGGAGCTTTCAGGCCAAAAGGGCGATAAATAGCCTCAAAAACATCTGGAGGTTATCACTAGAGAAGGCCTTGCAACTTTTCAGCAATTAGATGGAGCCCATTGCGACATATGCCATTAAGGAAGTGGCCCCGTACCTTAAAGTTGCAGACTTAAAACAGTTACGTATTAAAACCGACATTTTGATCAATAAATGATAAAAAAATCAATAAAAATTAAATTTTAGGCGCATAAAAACTGATTTTTTGAGATTCAAGGCGTATTTCATCAAGATAACGCTGGGGATCCATAAGAATGCATCAAGCACGCTATGCCACCAGATAGTCAGATGGGACACCCTCACAGAAGACCTGAAAGTGAGCTGCAGTTTCAACGCAAGAGATTTAGAGAAGTACTCAGAGATAAGGGAAAATAAGAACTGGGAATTTGTAGAAGGAAATAACACCAAGGGCCGATGTGTAATATTTTGTGAATATTATGCCATATCTGTATACAGTATGCCTTGAGATAAATCTTTTGAAAATTTGACAACACTTATATGTAAATTAAGTGAGATAATCGAGTTATTAACTATTTGAATTAACCAGTACAAGTTATCTGTCACTGAAATTTCTGAAAATTTTACCTAATGGATATTTTGAAAATTTTATATAAGATCTGTATACAGTACGCCTGGAAATAAGTCCTCTGAAAATTTGACCACAAGTATGTGTAAATTAAGTGAGAAAATCTAGTTAATAACTTTCCGAGTTGAGTGGTATGAAGTTATCTGTTACTGAAATTTCTAGAAATGTATCCAATGGATATTTTGAAAATTGTATGCCAGATCTGTATACAGTATGCCTAAAGATAGATCATCTGAAAATTTGACAGTTATTATGTGTAAATTAAGTAAAAAAATCGAGTTATTAACTTTCCGAGCTGACAGGTATTAAGTTATCTGTCACTGAAATTCCTGAAATTTTATCTACTGGATATTCTGAAAATTTTATGCCAGTTCTGTATACAGTATGCCTGAAGATAAATCCTTTGAAAATTTGACCACGAGAATGTCTTAAATAAAAGATAAAACCGAGTTATTAACTTTCCGAGTTAGCCAGTATAAGTTATCATTCAGTAAAATTTCTGAAAATTTATGTAATGGATATTTTGAAAATTTGATACTAGATCTGTATACAGTATGCCTAGAGACAAATCCTCTGAATATTTGACATCGCTTATGTGTAAATTAAGTGAGATAATCGAGTAATTAACTTTCTGAGTTAACCAGTACAAGTTATCTGTCACTGAAATTTCTGAAATTTTATCTAATGGATATTTTAATTTTTTTATGTCAGATCTGTATACAGTATGCCAAGAGATACATCCTCTGAAAATTCGACAACGCTTATGTGTAAATTAAGTGAGATAATCGAGTTATTAACTTTCCGAGATGCGCGGTATTAAGTTATCTGTTACTGAAATTTATGAAAAATTATCTAATGGATATTTTGAAAACTTTATGTCAGATCTGTATTCAGTATGCCTAGAGATAAGTTCTCTGAAAATTTGACAACAAGTATGTGTAAATTAAGTGAGAAAATCAAGTTATTAACTTTGCGAGTTGAGTGGTATTAAGTTATCTGTCACTGAAATTTCTGAAAATGTATCTAATGGATATTTTAAAAATTTAATGCGAGATCTGTATACAATATACTTAGAGATAAATCCTCTGAAAATTTGACAACAAGTATGTGTAAATTAAGTAAGAAAATCGAGTTATTAACTTTGCGAGCTGACCGGTATTAAGTTATCTGTCACTGAAATTCCTGAAGTTTTATCTAATGGATATTTTGAAAAATTTATGCCAGATCAGTATACAATATGCCTGAAGATAAATCATCTGAAAATTTAACAACAAGTATGTGTAAATTTAGTAAGAAAATCGAGTTATTAACTTTCCGAATTGACCTTTCTGTCACTGAAATTTCTGAAAATTTATCTAATGGATATATTGAAAATTCTATGCCACATCTGTATACAGTATGCCTGAAGATCAATCCTCTGAAAATTTGACAACAAGGATGTGTAAATGAAGTGAGAAAATTGAGTTGTTGACTTTCCGAGTTGACCGGTACAAGTTATCTGTCCCTGAAATTTCTGAAAATTTATCTAATGGATATTTTGAAAACTTTATGCCAGATTTATATACAGTATGCCTAAAGATATATCCTCTGAAAATTCACAAGTATGTGTAAATTAAGTGAGAAAATCGAGTTATTAACTTTGCGAGTTGAGCTGTATTAAGTTATCTGTTACTGAAATTTCTGAAGATTTATGTAATGAATATTTTGAAAATTTTATGGATCTGTATACAGTATGCCTCTAGAAAAAATCTTTGAAAGTATTAACACGAGTATGTCTTAAATAAGTGAGAAAATCAAATGCTTAACTTTCCCAGTTGATCGGATTTTTACAAATATTCAGAGTTGATTTACTACCCTCCTACTGCAAATTGGAAAGTATTATTAACAGGAATATATTCACAGACCCTTCAGGACTAACATACATACGTTTCATTGGGCCACAATTTGATGCACACTTATTATGATATTTTTAGATATTCTGAATGTTTTCCGACTTGACTGGTATCGGTTATCAGTCACTGAAATTTCTGAAGATTTATCTAATGGATACTTTGAAAATTTTATGCCAGATATATGTACAGTATGCCTGAAGATAAATCCTCCGAAAATTTTACCACGAGTATGTCTTAAATAAGTGATCAAATTGAGTTATTAATTTTGCGTTGCCCAGTTGCCCGGTATAAGTTATCAGTCACTGAAATTTCAGAAAATGTATCTTATGTATATTTTGAAAATTTTATGCCTGATCTGTATACAGTATGCCTAGAGATAAATCCTCTGAAAATTTGACAACGCTTATGTGTAAATTTAGTGAGATAATCGAGTAATTAACTTTCTGAGTTTACCAGTACAAGTTATCTGTCACGAAAATTTATCTAATGGATATTTTGAAAATTTATGTAAGATCTGTATACAGTAAGTCTAGAGATAAGTTCTTTGAAAATTTGACAACAAGTATGTGTAAATTAAGTGAGAAAATCAAGTTATTAACTTTGAGAGTTAACCAGTACAAGTTATCTGTCACTGAAATTTCTTAAAATTTATCTAATAGATATTTTGAAAATGTTATGCCAGATCTGTATACAGTATACCTAGAGATAAATACTCTGAAAATTTGGCAACGCTTATGTATAAATTAAGTGAGATAATCGAGTAATTAACTTTCTGAGTTAACCAGTACAAGTTATCTGACACTGAAATTTCTGAAAATTTAACCAATGGATATTTTGAAAATTTTATGCCTGATCTGTATAGACTATTTCTAAATATAAATCCTCTGAAAATTTGACAACAAGTATGTGTAAATTAGGTGAGAAAATCGAGCTATTAACTTTTCGAGTTGAGCGGTATTAAATTATCTGTTACTGAACTTTCTGAAAATGTATCTAATGGATATTTAAAAAAAATTATATCAGATTGGTATGCAGTATGCCTAACGATAGATCCTTCTGAACATTTGACAACAAGTATATGTAAATTAAGTGAGAAAATCGAGTTATTAACTTTTCAAGTTGAGCGGTATTAAGTTATCTGTTACTGAAATTCCTGAAAAATTATCTAATGGATATTTTAAAAATATTATGCCAGATCTATATGCAGTATGCCTTGAGATTAATCCTCTGAAAATTTGACAACGCTTATGTGTAAATTAAGTGAGATAATCGAGTAATTAACTTTCTGAGTTAACCAGTACAATCTGTCACTGAAATTTCTGAAAATTTATCTAATGGATATTTTGAAAATTTTATGCCTGATTTATATATAGTATGCCTAAAGATAGATAATCTGAAAATTTGACAATACTTATGTGCAAATTAAGTGAGATAATCGAGTTATTAACTTTCTAAGTCAACCAGGACACGTTATCTGTTACTGAAATTTCTGAAAACTTATCTAATAGATATTTTGAAAATGTTATGCCGGATTTGTATATAGCATGCCTGAATATAAATCCTGTGAAAATATGAAGACGAGTTTGTCTTAAATAAGTGAGAAAATCGAATGCTTAACTTTCCGAGTTGCCCAGTATAGGTAACATTAGAAATTGTCATTTTTAAATCGTTTTTTTTATTTTTGAATTTTGTACTGTTAAGTTGTAAAACTTTTGACTACAATTAAAAGGGGTGTAAAGTTAGTTCGCCTCCTCGTGGTGCACCCTGGATAACGCTAAATGAACTAACACATACTGGCAGTCAGATAATGTGTATGCCATACTTGAACTACATGTTTTTATACAGTTTTCGTTTTACATTTTGGATTTTAACTATGAATTCAGAATATTTACTATTGTAATCTTTGTAGACGATTAGCATAGCATTTTCTGATTGTATAAAATAAAATGTTATATTAATTTTTATAGTTCGCCAATGAAAAACCAACCGCCCTGTGTATTTATTTATGATTTTTTTTTACTTTTGCTTATTGCTCTCCAAAACCTAGTAGATTAATAGTCGCCAGTGGGGATTAATAGACGACGAATCTATAGGGAAATGATGTTTGGGCGACATATAAAATAATATATTGTCTAAATCCCAGTTTTCTGATACCAGAACATTTTTGAATTTTAATGCATTAAAAATTTAAATGTCGAAATTGGTAATAATTGTTCCGTAGTTATGTACTATTTGGGATCTAAATTGTGATGCATATTTTCTGCAAATACTTTCTTTTGTGAATATCTTTTATGGATTGATTTATGGATTTCTTTCTTTTTTATATGGATTCAAAGGGAATATGTATGATTTACCTAATATGTGGCCTCGTTGACGTTCCTCTGTGAAAATGCTGCGGAGTGCCGGACCTATTAGAGCCGTTCTGATTCGGAGGAAAAACTCTTGGCAATCCGAACTTCAGGTACGTGTACATGTTAGACCCCAGGGCCGATCTGGAACAGACCGGACATCGTCCAATTACCGAAGTGCACGCACACACGGACACATGAAAATTATCGATTCGCCGGTGTACCACTTACTTCGGTCCATATCGCGGATGCGATAGAATCGACTGTACCGTAGTGTCTCTCAATTGAAAGTTGCCGTAAGGTAACGGGCTCTTGTCAGTCGATCCCAGCGCGCTGTCCGTGAAATCGGAATTCAAATTCTGCCTGCAAACGCAAAGCGATCAGATGCCGGCGGTGGTTATATGCAGATTAGGTTAGGTTAGGTTAGGTTAGGTTAAGTTAGGTTAGGGTTAGGTTAGGTTAGGTTTAGTTAGGTTAGGTTAGGGTTAGGTTAGGGTTATTAGGAGGGGTTAAGTAAGGTTGGGTTAGCGTTAGGTTAGGGTTAATAGGTTATGTTAGGTTAGGTAAGGTTAGGTTAGGGCTAGGTTATGGTTGATAGGTTAGGGTTTATATCACCTGTAAATAGACCAGGCATGCAGGTCCTCGCTGGCGGTGCCGGAGAAGGTCCTCGACTCGGGATTCGAAGGCACCGAGTACTTCCTTTCCATCTCGAAGCCCTGTGAACCCCCGCTGTGTGACGGGGTTCGACTCCTTACCATATTAGCACCACGACGTCAACATATCTGCAAAGAAAATACATTTATAATAAGTGCATCAATTGAAATTTTCTTTAAAAACAATTTCTTTCATGAATTAGAGATTGAAAAATAATCTAATATCATCAAAGTTTAATCTCGGACGCCACTGCGCTCTGGGAACTAGGCTAGGTAAGGTTAGTAAAGATTGGTAACCAAACTAATCAAACGTAGCGTATTTCCCTCAATAGTCTCGAGCCTTAATCACTTACAAACTGGAAGTGACACAAGCTAATCAAAAAATACCTTCCTTCCAAGTAATGTAGTTTTGTAAATTTAAAAATAAATTATTAATAATTACTGCAGCCTGTATATTGCGTATGGTTCACATGGTTTTTCAACACAACAAAGCAAAGTCAATCAGCAAAGGTATAAAAAAATACCTTCCTTCCAAGTAATGTAGTTTTGTAAATATAAAAATAAATTATTACTAATCACTGCAGCCTGTATATTGCGTATGGTTCACAGGCTTTTTCAGCACAACAAAGCAAAGTCAATCAAGATTTATTATTGCCATCCAGATTAATAGGCGACTTGACCTCAAGTCATGACTCACACAAACTTTCTGATTGATCATTGACTAATGCACCAAATAGTAAATTTATATCCCATACAAAGCTATTCGCCATACGCATTCCTCCGCTCTGTGTGCCATTCAATTAAAAACTTGCATAACACCAACAAACACATAAACAAAATAACTTAATTACATATCTCTTTGTTACCCGGGGCATAATTGCCAATTAGAAGAGAATCAAATCGGAAAAAACAAATAGCAAGTCAACTAGGCGAGATCACAGATCCGGTGTGCAGATATGTAATACATGAAACAGTTTTCTTTGCTATTACGTTTTCTTGCATTGTGCGATCACACAAAGAAAGTTCCCACATTACAGGAGCGACGCTGGGATGCAATTAATTATCAGCAAATCGCGGCTTAAACGAATTACCACTAACGTGATATTCAATTGTTATACATAATCAGAGCTAATGCCCCTAATTGTCGCTTGCATAAACGCTTGTGCAACACCGAATTCTGTTTCACTTTCCAGTTCAGGGTCGAGTTGTATAATTTTTCAATTTCAAATTAGCGCCGCGTTAAATTTAAAACCTTGCGAAACTGCCAATTATTTCTGCAATTTTTGCCACTGCTAGGAGTCGTGTTTACACGTGAATTTCCGTGCATCCTAATATGTTATTTGCAGGTCACAGTGGAACGAGTTCATTTGAATAATCCAGAAGCAAATGCCAGGAATTCTGGCTTGTAATTTCCTTGTAGATCCGGTGCACTAATAAATTACTGGTATTAAGGTAGCAGCATGTAGCAAGACGTAGCTTGAAATGTGATGGGACACGTTTTACGGGAATTTGTGGAATTTACTGTTTCAATGCATTTGGATCTATTAAACGAAGATATATACATAGTTGGTCAAATGGGATGAAAGTTTCCCACTTTTGTGCCTTTCAATATACTAAAACGAAATCCGGAATATCTTAAACAGTTTCTGAAATATAGTTGAAAAACTAAAAAATTGTACTTTCTTTTTCCTTTTATAACTTTTTTACTTCTGAAGGAAATCTTACGAAACACTCTTACATGTTTCGATGTGATCTTCCTGATGACAGTGCCAAACATTTTCTGCGCCAACTAGATGCCCAAATTTTCATAGTCAACTTTTGATTTTCTTATAGCCGCAATATTGAATTTTAATAGCATTCAGAAAAGTGAAAAAATCCGATTTCAACCACGTATAACACATGAGTAATCTGACATTATTTACCACCAAAAATAGATAATTTAAAAATGTGTTGCAAAAATCATACTGCTGTGGACTGCTCTAAAAATCAAGTTGGAATGGAATAACAAATTACCATTTTGACATTTCTTCATACAAAGAAAATAACTTCTGAGTAATTTGATTGTGTATAAAGTGCATAAAAAGAGATAATATCTTTGATTAGTAAAACTGGCAAGATATTATCCTCAACATGAAACTATAGACATGTACAATCTCTATGTAAGGAATTACTGAAATTCTAGTCACATCTAGAATATAACATATAACTAAACTTTATTACCTATTTGCAGGTCAAATGTATCGAGAAAATAATATAATTTTTATAGATACTTTCCCAGAGTGTGATTGAATAATAAATATACTCAGAATTACTGTGAACCAAAAAAATAATAACAAATATATAATAAATAATAAAACCAATAATATGTGTGTACTACACGTATTTATAAAAAGTGTTTGAACTGTTTCACTTTACTCGAGACATATAACTAAACTTTATTACCTATTTGCAGGTCAAATGTAATTACAAACTCACGATAAACGTTATACATACGACGGTCTATAATTTATTTCAGTGCAAAATGTATTCCCATTATCTACCATTTATCGGGTCATATTTAATTACAAACTCACGTAAATGCTATACATTGGTCTATGATTTATTCCATCGCGCAATTGGCATTGAATTTCAGCCGTTTCATAAAATTCATAATTTCGACACTGCAGCAAATAAGTTAGGACCAACCTTGGCAGAACCATAAATGTTTTGTGGTATATTGTTAATAGTCTCATTGTTCTAAACGACTCTCAAATGGGTGGTTCTACATCATAATGGTACAAAAAATGTAGGAGCTGCAGGACTATTATTATAATTATCATTGCTTTCAGGATGGCTACTTTTAAACGCTTGTGATGAAATAAGGATCAACACAAATTTTTGACTGTATCCTTACGTATATTTTTATACAGATGATCAAAATATATTTATTTATATAATTTATAATTTTATTATCTCTGTACTTATGTTTATTATTTGTTTATTTTGACCTGTATAAATTGTTAAGGATCAACACAAAGTTTTGACTGTATCCTTACATAGATTTTTATACAGATGATCAAAATATGTTTATTTATATAATTTATAATTTCATTAAGTCTGTACTTATGTTTATTATATGCTTATTTTGACCTGTATAAATTGTTTTGACAATATCTCGTAATAATAAATTTCTATTTCTATTTCTATAGAAATAGAATATATATATATATATATATATATATATATATATATATATATATATATATATATATATATATATAAGTGACAGCATCCGTTTTATATTTCTGAACTTATCTGAAATAATAAAAGAAAACTGAGTTTTTCACTGTGGTTGCCAATGCAAATCCAATAAATCCAAAAGCAGTTGTGGAGAAAAAAAAACTGATTTTGTGAGAATTGGTTTTCCAAAATGTTAATTTCATTACAATAGCAAGAAAAAATGTAATACAATTGTGTTGATATATTAGTTGCGTCAAGTATTTTACAAAAGGAGAAAACATCACAAATCGATTGAATATACTTAATCTAAAGAGAAAAGTAGGAAATTGAAATACACTCCATCCGTCTCCAGAGTTTTGATCTAAATATCAGAATGGGAATAAAATTTTATATGTTTATGTTAAGTACCGGTTATGCCTACTTATAAATAGTTCGTTCAAAAAAATTGCAAAGCCAATAAGTAGAAAAAAATGGATTTGATCAGAATTGGTTCTCGAAAATTTCAATTTCATTAAAATAGCACGAAAAAACACAGGTCAAAATGTAATACAATTATATTATAATATTTATTTATTTATTTATTTATTTAATTGATAAAATGTACATACCACTACCACTAGAACACTAAAATAACTAAAATAACAATAATTTAATATTGGTTGCGTCAGGTTTCAAGTATTTTGTATGAATATAACTTCGCAAATCAATTTAAACCAATTAAAATTGAAAAAAAAATCAAAATTAGGAAATTTGAAGATCCCTAGTTTTTCCAGAATTTTGATATAAATATATCAATAATAATATAGTTTTTTATATATTTTTGTTAACTTCCAATTATGTCTAATTCTACAATTCTATTATACAATTGTATTATACTATTGGTTGCGTCAGGTTTAAAGTATTTTATATGAACATAATTTCGCAAATCCATTGAATATACTTAAATTTAAGAGAAAGTTAGGAATTTGGAAGATTCCTAGTTTTTACAGTATTTTGATATAAATATATGAATAACAATATTTATATAATAATAATAATTTTATATGTTTTTATCAACTTCCAATTATGTATACTTCTAAGTATTCACTTCTACTTTTAAGTTCTGCTTCTAAGTTCTTTGAAAAAATTGCAAATCTAATCGTGGAGATAACAAAATCGGATTTTCTCAGAATTGCATGTTCTTTAAGATTTTTTTTTCTTTTGTTAAAATTATATACTTTAGTCATCATTATTTTGTATTTGAAGAAATATCTTACACACCATTCAATGAAGGCAGGCATATTTATTAATTACATATAAGGCTGTGCAGCAGTAATAAATCAGTCAGGATTTGCAATTACTATTACATCTGACACAATTAGGCGTCCTAGAAGCAATAAATTTAATGCATCTCAGATTAATACGACAGCTACAATGGACATTTGCATTGCTCATGTAATTTGTCACGATTAATAACTGATATTCTCAGTAAAAATAAATTACCGTTATATATAAGTACCCAGTACATTGTAAACTATAAATACAGATATTATATATTTCGTTTTCTTTATGTTTATTACAATTAATATAGAAATTAATACAGAAAAAGAAAAGTAGATATTTTTGTTCAACAATTTTTATTTAGCAACATATATAACTAATAAAAATCATTCATAGAACGTTAAATTTTAGTACATTTCTAAAATATGATATTGCTATAATCGTCTGTAGTCTATTTTATTAGACAACTATTTTTATTTTGCAACAAATATAACTAATTAAAAGTCATTCATAGAACGTTAAATATGAGTATACTTCTAAAATATTATATTGCTATAATCGTCTGCAGTCTATTTTATTAGACAACTATTTTTATTTTGCAATAAATATAACTAATAAAAATCATTTATATAACGTTAAATAAGAGTACATTCTCAAAATATTATATTGCTATAATCTGTAATATGCAAGTTTATGATTCGTAATAAAAATCTGATGATGACATTATACATGACTTTTATAGCACTGATGGTCAATTATATAAATTATTTTATTAGAAAACTAATTTTCCTGGCAATAATATAATTAATCAAATTCATTCATACATATATTATATTAAATACATTTGACATGTACACTAAATATGAGTACATTTCTAAAATGTTATATTGCTATAAATATATGCAAGTAGCATAAGTAATATGCAAGTTTATGATTCGTAATAAAAATCAAATATGGGTACCACATAAATTTCTCTATACTAATGTGAATAAAATAATATGTAGATTTGTTCGCAAATCAAAAGTGCTATGAAATTTTATTACCTACAAGACATGCAATCCCACAAAGAGTATTGAATTGTCTTTAACTATTATAAAAATATATATTTTTGTAATAATAATTCCCAAAACCTTATAAATCTAGATTTGGTTCTGAAAGTCTATTTATGTTTTCGATTTTATGCTACGATTTTCGATTTTTTTTCCTACCAAAAATACAATCTTACAACGAGTTTTGGATTGTCTTTAACTTTTATTAAAATATATTTTTTAAATATTTGTAATATTTGCGAAAGTCTGTATGCGATTTTTTTCCAAAACCATTTCAAACAAAGAAAAAATTCTTTAAATATTTGTAAAATTATCGAAATTCCTGTTTTCGATTTTTTTTCCAAAACCATTTCAAATCTAGATTTCGTTGTAAAACTCAATTCCTGTTTTTGGTATTTTGCTACGAAATTTTGTATCTTATAAAAGATACAATCCTACAGAGAGTTTTGGATTGTCTTTAACTTTTATTAAATATATTAGTCTGTATTCGATTTTATTTCCAAAACCATTTCAAATCTAGATTTTCTTCTAAAACTCAATTCCTGTTTTCAGAATTTTTCTACGAAATTTTGTATCTTACAAAAGATACAATCCTACAAAGAGTTTTGGATTGTCTGTCAGTTGTATTAAAATATATTTTTTTAAATATCTGTTACATTTTCAAAACTCCTGTTTTCGATTTTTTTCAAAACCTTTTTAAACCTAGATTTTGTTCTAAAAGTCAATTCTTCTGTTCGATATTTTGGTACGAAATTTTCTTTCGTACAAAATATACAATCGTGCAAAGAGTTTTGGACTGTCTTTAACTTTTATTAAAATATATTATTTAAATATCTGTAACATTTTCGAAAGTCTATTGTCGATTTTTTCCAAAACCTTTTCAAAACTAGATTTTATTCTTACATATTCTAACATATTCTAAATTTCACATGTTTATCCAATTTGCCATTTTTGACGTATTTTGTTATTTTGATTATATGTATGGTGATTTGAATTTAAATCGATTTATTGTACTAGTTTAAATATTTGTATTGTTAATTATTTTATTAATTATTTGCCAAATTAAATTAAAATTTTGTCATAAAAAATAAATCATATCCATATGAGATGGAGAAATAACAAATTATACAAGTGAAATTTAATCCCTGAAGACATTTAAAACAGATATAAAGTTTCGTTTACATCTCTTTTATCGATCGTAAGAAATGATTGGTACATTAATTTGCATGGCCATCTAGACTAATCCTACGAGATGACAAGTCTAGATAAATATGCAAATTCTTCCTGTTACATAAAAATGTATAGGAAAATATTTGTTGAATAATAAGACGCAAACTTGTGATTAATAAATTATGCAAAATTCGACATTTTCAAGAAATTTCATCAGAAACACGTAATTTTGTGATGGAGTTTAATATCTGGTTTAGAAGTTTTCTCCAGCAATAAATATAACTAATAAAATTCATTCATATAACATTAAATGAGTATATTTCGAAAATATTAAATTTCTATAATATGTATATGCAAGTTTAGAGCTAACATCAGCTTAATGTATTGGAAACGGCTTATGTAAATTGCATACTAAAATTGCTATTGAATATGTATTAATCTTAAATTTAAATTAATTCTTCCAGGAAACAGCAAAAACTTATCAACATTTCAACCAAAAGGAATAAATTGTATGAGGAAGTGGTTACTTCTCGGTGAAACATTTTGATTAGGTTAATAAAGAAAACACTTGGTAAAGTTTCACAAGTTTTATAGAAATACAAAACGAATACATAAATGATCTAGTTTGCAGCTTTGACTTTGCTATTTTGCAGCTTTATCTCGATACAGTTCAGCCACATGTAATTAATATCCATTTGTAATATATATGCAAATACTATTACTGCCAGTAGAAAAGCTGTATGAAACAATACATCCCATTCTCATTGAATTGGATTCAAATATTAATTCTATAATTGCCATTCTAGGATACGTACGTATAATACTTAAGATATTTTTTATGTTGCTTCTACAATTCAGATCTTATCGCCGAGGTTTCTCTTTATTAACAAATATCATTCAATGCAATCGCTTTGTGTTTCACTTGAATTTCTCACAAATCTCAGGCTTATATCACAAGTGCATTAATATTAATGATTAACAAAAAAAAGATTATTTTGTATGCACCATGTGTATTATTTTGTATATATAATAATAGTCCTTCCTGAACTCTTCAGTTGGAAAGATTATTTTGTGTTGAATGAAAATTGTTTATTATTGGTAGATAGATGTTGGGATAAATGTATCAATATACTCAATTAGGTACATTTGTTCAGTGAATAATAGCCAATTTATACATCCTGGCAAATGATGCTATTATACTGTTGATATTAATTCGGAATAGATAAAATGGGTGGACCATAATTAGAGGATGGAGCCACCTACATTGTAACTGGCGACATCCTTCCATTTGTGGAATATTTATTTTATGAGACGAAAAGTAATCGATATCTGATGTTTCATATCCGTTTAGGAAAAGGGTCCTCGGATATTTTGATGGTCGGATACTGATAATTTCGGATACCCGCAGAATAATAATACGGGGTAAAAATGTTAGTGTACATAAAAAAATTAAAAATAATTATTAAAAATTATATTTTCGGGAATAAAATCTATCACCTTCAAAAAGCCAATTTCTTTGGGAACCTATAAATGGTACCAATGATGTTTGGTAGTATTTCACTCAAGAAGGTGTGTTTCACTTAACAAGTCCTTCTTGAAGAAAGACTTGTTATAACCACTCTTGAATTTTCTTCTTATTGTAGTGCTCACCAGTGCAATGGCAACATTAATGATAAATGGTCAATGGTAACATTTATGTACATACGTAGGTACATAGACAAGTAGAGTTCAATATTTTTGTTCGATTAGTTCCGTTTGATAACCAAATCTAAGCTAACCTAATTCCCCCAAAAGTCTCAAAACTTAATCACTTACAAACTAATTATTAATAAATTGTAAAGTCCAATTGAGGGGGTGAAAAGCCAAGAGATCCATGTCTTGAAATATGCCTTCTGAGATATTTAAGTTCAAAGTTTTTTTAAGTACAGTAAAATTATACAAACACTTGATAACATATCGATAGATGGCAGCTTTACAGTTAAAAAATGCTTGTATCTCTTTCCCACCAAGTATAATTGTATATCTAGTTTTCATATATAAGCCTCAGCTCAATTTGAAGGAAAATGTTACTTGAACTCCTTGGGGCTTATCACCCCCTCAATTATAAAAAATCAAAAAAATCAAATACTGCTTGATTTGTCATTATAATTTTTTAACACCTTTTTTGTGAGGATGTTTACTAGTAATTAATGTGGTAACAAACATATTTCAAGCCCTTATTTCACACGTCACTTCAGTAATATTGTCAGGATGCGTTAGGAAAAGTTCAAGTTACAAAATTGTGATGCGAAATGCATTTACGTTTTGTGCGACAGCCTCAAAAACAGCTCACCAGTATACTTCCTAGTAGAAATTCTAGAATGATGCGACATCCGTTCGCATGACGCAAACCGCAAATCTGCACTCCGAGAAAGAGCGAAGATATGTGCAGAAAAACAGTAACGTATTCCTGCAAGCTGTCATTACATAACAATTTGCAGTGATTCACCTGAAGACCAAAACGCATCCTCATAGTTGTTTATATTAGGAAGTGAAGGATGCAATAAATTATACGCAGCATAAATATTGATGAGAAATAGGATTTCATAATCAGATCCGCAAATTTCTGTACTGAGCTCCAGTGGGAGCTGTACAAGTACTTTGTACACAAGCTGTTCTTTCAATCCATATTCAAATTATACCAGGTATGGTGGTGGTGGTGATGGTATTAATGGTGGTGATGATGGTGGTGATGATGGTGGTGGTGATGGTGGTGGTGATGATGGTGGTGATGGTGGTGGTGGTAGTGGTGGTGGTGGTGATGGTGGTTTTTTGGGATGTTTTAACCTAACCTTATAATAAACCCTTCACCGTCACCACAACTATAACACCACCACCACCACCGCAACACCAACCACATACAACCCCTGTTGTATAATGAAGTACATTATATTTCCATAGTTACATACATAATCAATGTATTTTTTCTGAGTCATAGATAACATATATTATTGCCAGTCATTGCGAGTCCCAGTTTTTCAGTCTCCGGTTAACTTTAATTGGCGGTTAATCTCCTTGGATTCTTCTGCTGACACAACGGTGGTCATGGAAACTAACCGTCGATTAAAGTTAATCGGCTGCCCGCACCTAATCATTCCAGTTTCCGATCGAATTATTAACCTTTAAGTTAACCGTCCTCATCGTCTGTCCCGCTCTACAATTTCAAGTTCACTCATTTCCCACAAAGCTGAATCACTTGATGCAAGCGGTTTTCGTTTAATTCCCATTTCTCATGGCATTATTCGTTCAAACGGGTTATTGTTTTGTTCACTGTTAGTTCTTGCGGCGCTGGCATTTATTAGCGGAGGCACGGCAGGCGCATGAAATTAAAACCGGCGTGGATATTCTTCCAATTAAGGATATTTATGTAAACGTGAGTGAATTTATTAGCTGGGATTCATTATTTATAAAAGCTCGACTGATTCATGAATGCGCAATTGAGAGATATGTTTGGGTCCTAGGCTCATCCGTGCCTAAGTCTCAGGTTAGCTTTAATCCACGGTTAGTTTCCATGACTACCATCGCGTCAACAAGGAGATTTATACCTATAGATAGCATACATATAGATTAATACAATAAAAGTATATAGAAAACTGTAAGACCTATACTATGAATGCTAATAATATATTTTAATATATCGATGATAATCCTCCTAATTGTCTTTAGATAAGGTTAGGTTAGGTTAAGCTAGGTTAGGTTAGGCCTATTTAACCCGGCTATGAGTTTAAGCAGACCAATAGCGCGAGCCATGTCGCTCTTAAAATATTAAAACTCAAAGAAAATATAGTGCAGGAAACTTTTAACACAATTATTGGTTAATATAACGTAAAGACCAACGTATCACCTAATATCAGGTATAAATTGGATCAATATCGCTGGTTTTTGAAATATCGGTAACAATGTAATAGCTTGATCTGAGAATTTCACTGAAAATCACATGATCACAACAAAAACATAAATATCTCAAAAACGAGACATTGGATATTAAAGAAATTAAATATTCTATAGACCAACGTATCACCTAATATCAGGTATAAATTGGATCAATATCGATTCCCTGGTTTTTGAAATATCGTTAATAATGTAATAGCTGGATCTGAGAATTTCACTGCAAATCACATAATCACAACAAAAATAAAAATATCTCAAAAACCAGGCATTGGATACTAAAGAAATTAAATATACTATACACCAACGTATCACCTAATATCAGATATAAATTGGATCAATTTCAATTCGCTGCTTTTTGAAATATCGTTAATAAAGTAATAGTTGGATCTTAAAATTCCACTAAAAATCACATAATCACAACCAAAATATGAATATCTCAAAAATCAAGCATTGGCTATTACAGAAATTTAACATACTACAGACTAACGTATCACCTAATATCAGGTATAAATTGGATCAAGATCAATTCGCTGTTTTTTGAAATATCGGTAACAATGTAATAGCTGCATCTGAGAATTTCACTGAAAATCACATAATCACAACAAAAATATAAATATCTCAAAAACCAGGTCTTCAATGTTAATGAAATTAAATATACTATAGACCAACGTATTACCTAATATCAGGTATAAATTGGATCAATATCAATTTGCTGGTTTTTGAAATAGCGTTAATTATATAATTGCTGGATCTGAGAATTTCACTGAAAATCATAAAAATATAAATATCTCAAAAACCATGCATTGTATATTCAATCAATTGTAAATATAATATAGACCAACGTATCACCTAATATCAGGTATAAATTGGATCAATATCCATTAGCTGGTTTTTTAAATATCGGTAACAATGTAATAGCAGGATCTGAGAATTTCACTGAAAATCACAGAAATTTAATATCTCAAAAAACAGGCATTGGAAATTAACGAAATTAAGTATACTATAGACCAACGTATCAGCTAATATCAGGTATAAATTGGATCAATATCGATTTGCTACTTTTTGAAATATCGTTAATAATGTAATAGCTGGATCTGAGAATTACACTGAAAATCACACAATCAAAACAAAAATATAAATATCTCAAAAACCAGGCATTGGATATTAAAGAAATTAAATAAGTATAGACCAACGTATCAGCTAATATCAGGTATAAATTGGATTAATATCGATTCGCTGCTTTTTGAAATATCGTTAATGATGTAATTGCTGGATCTGAGAATTTCACTGAAAATCACAAAAGTATAAGTATCTCAAAAACCAGGCATTGGATATTAAAGAAATTAAATATGCTATAGACCAACGTATTACCTAATATCAGGTATAAATTGGATCAGTATCGATGCGCTGCTTTTTGAAATATCGTTAATAATGTAATAGCTGGATCTGAGAATTTTACTGAAAATCACAAGAATATAAATATCTCACAAACCAGGCATTGGATATTAAAGAAATTAAATATACCATAGACCAACGTATTACCTAATATCAGGTATAAATTGGATCAGTATCGATGCGCTGCTTTTTGAAATATCGTTAATAATGTAATAGCTGGATCTGAGAATTTTACTGAAAATCACAAGAATATAAATATCTCACAAACCAGGCATTGGATATTAAAGAAATTAAATATGCTATAGACCAACGTATTACCTAATATCAGGTATAAATTGGATCAGTATCGATGCGCTGCTTTTTGAAATATCGTTAATAATGTAATAGCTGGATCTGAGAATTTTACTGAAAATCACAAGAATATAAATATCTCACAAACCAGGCATTGGATATTAAAGAAATTAAATATACCATAGACCAACGTATTACCTAATATCAGATATAAATTGGATCAATATCGATTCGCTAGTTTTTGCAATATCGTTAATAATGTAATAGCTGGATCTGAGAATTTCATTGAAAATCACATAATCGCAACAAAAATATAAATATCTCAATAACCAGGCATTGGATATTAAAGAAATTAAATGTAGTATAGACCAACGTAGCACCTAATATCAGGTATAAATTGAATTAATATCAATTCGCTGGTTTTTGAAATATCGTTAATGATGTAATAGCTGGATCTGAGAATTTCGCTGAAAACCACATGATCACAACAAAAATATAAATATCTCAAAAACGAGACAATGGATATTAAAGAAATTAAATATTCTAACGTATCACTTAATATCAGGTATAAATCTTTTTATTGTGGAATCTTCTTCCATTTCTTGATGTACATTGCACATATTGTAATTTCTATTCTATATGGACGTCATAAATTATCAAACTAATCATTTTTTTATATATTTTCTATTATCATATTTATATTTTTCTATTCCATATGGACATAATTTTTTTTTCTTAAATTCCGAAAATTGCATTCATTCTTTGATGTTGATATTGCAAATTCTATTGAACATTCTCGTACATACATTGGATGAACATCATGCAAAACCAAAAACTTTTTTTTTTCAAAATCGATGCAGTATTTGTAGTCATGTAAATATTCCTAGTTGTACACATTTTAATGTTGCAGTAGTTTACCCCCTCGAATGAACACATAAAATTAGTTATTAATGGGTTTGTTCACACTACATAAACAGTTAGATGTAAGACAGTTGGATACGTTTCGTATAAAAACACAATGAAATTAATAATAATACGTGAGAACGCATCTTTTGTGTCATGCAAAAGAAAACAATCCTATAATTCAGCATCATCACTTGTACTATTATTAAATTAAGTATGTGGTAAATTTGTTTTAATTGTCGCACTGTTAAAGTAAAGTATAATTATATTATTTGTTTATTTAGCATCGCCCCATTTCTGCTGCTGTAACTAATTACTATCACCAAAGCGATCTAAGGTATATTAGTATGATTATTTTTTGACGTTTCTCAAAACCAATGATATATTTCGATTTTTGTCATATTGATACTTCTGGACCAATCCCGTCATTATTATACTGGGAATATTCTCTAGAGATTATTATAGTGGGAATAATCTCGGTAGCTAGGTTCACTCTTGTCAATCAAAATATTTGTCAAATTATTAATTTATCAATCATATTAAAGTGTCATACAAAATGAATAAAAGTCGCTTTAGCTGCGTTTCGCATACTGAAATTGATAAAGAAATACTAGAAAGCAAAAAACGTCAAAAAATAATCTAATCAAATATAACTCGAGAGTTCGATAAATTAGAAAATAATTTGACAGATTATGTCTCAAACTTGTTGCCATTTGGCAATAGTCACTCGAGCCCTTCGGGCTCTCGTGACTATTGCCTGGCAGCAAGTTTTCGACAATCTGTCAAATTATTTTCAATTTATTCTCACTCTCTTGTTATATTATTACTGAAAATAATATGTATGTATACATTTTGAAATTTAGTTTACATTTTTATGGCTGTTCTTCTAACAATTTAGATTTTTTTAATAATTTAATATAGAATTTAAGTACATATGAAGTCTGGAACTTTAGTACATATAGTTTTGAATTTTAATGTGCACGTTTGAGATTTTGGTGTACACATTTTCTGGCAATTTCAAAAAATATATATAATAAGATTTTTTTCCTGTACTTCCTTAATTATTTTTTATTTTTATTTGCGACTGGTTTTGGTTAATTAATTAAGAATCGTCAGGTAAAATTGTCTCGATTTTTTTAAACGTTTGTGTATACTTATATAGTTAAGTTTTTTAGCATGAAAGTATTCTATGTGCAAATTTGGAAATTTTATTTGCATGTTTATGGTTATACATTTAACATATTCCTGGTAACTTTTCCTATCGTTAATGAACAGGTTATTGGTCAACAATCGTTTTAATGTGCTGCATAAATCACCATTAGGAAAACATTCCTTGGTCAACATCCAAAAATTCCGGGCAAATATCATTTTACATAAGGTTTTCACAACAACAAAATGAGTCATTAGAGTCGCTCGTTAAAATTCAAGAGCTCGCAACGGCGCTGACACAAAAATGTGTGTTTACTGCGGCGAGATTCTTGCATATTTTAATAGGCATCGCACGCGGAATTTTAAGCGCACAAAGGAGTGTCCAGCTTGCCCCACTGACCATTTGTTTTTTCCGATCCGATCGTGGGCGAATTTTCGTCATACATATTTATGTGGCTCCAATGTAATTTAGAAAAAAACTTTTACTATCTTATTATTACTATTATTATTATTATTATTATTAACTGAAAATTGGCGATTGAAAAAAACAACGCTTTCTTGCGAAGAATTTGCGTGTCTGATGGAGCTGGTGAGCGAGCGACTTTTACTCGCACGCACCAAGAAAAGCGCGCGCCAATTCAATAAATCAGTTGCCCGGAGAGAGTAATTTTGGCGTTTTAACTACTCTCCGTGCATTCGCACGGCCTAAATTCGCTGCGCGTTTCATAATTAATTAGGAAAATTGGTGGTTGCTAATAGGTCTGCTTTTTTCGGAGCAGCGCCTTTTATGCTCCATACGGCGCAATTGGGACACATAAATACTCGTTTTAATTCACATGAATGTTGATATTGCATACGCATTGAAAACAATGGTTACATAAACTGGCAACGTTCTTGTGTTTTCTTTATCTAGAGTTCAGGTTAATTCAGGTTAACGCATGTTAGTTGCTGAATAGCAAAAATGTAACAGTAATTTGGTGTAAAGTAAAAACTTATCTAGATCAAATTTATAAGTCATTTTGCTTTCCTTTTATAAACAAAAATATGCTATGTTATTTTTAATTAAAAAAAAACTTCTTCGTTTTAAATAAGACAAAATCATAATGTTAAAAAATCTTGTACCATACTAATTAACTATAATGATGACAGAAAATAGCGCGAAAATATTATGTAATTTTTTTTTAAATTATTTTAGTACCATATAAGGACTCAGTGGTCATTCCTGAGTGGCGTGCTGTTGAGGTTGTCCACTAATTTTCGGACACCCTGTATAGTGCTTTCTACTGTAGTATGAATCACTCTTCTATTTCATATATTCAAATTTGACTATAACTTTTAAATACATATTTTAAAGTATCTTAATATGGCAACTAATAAAACGAAAACCGTACGAACTTTTTTGGTTACCTTATAAATGTTGTTACAGAAATATCAATTTAAAAAGTTTTTGTTTTTAAATATGATATTTATAATAATTTTAGGTTTGATTTTTTCTTGAGTACTTATGATTTTATTGAGAGCTATGATATTTAAATTATTTTTATTATTTTATCATATTTATTATTGCCTAACTAGTTTTGGCTTTTCGGCTTTTGTGGTCATTTTCAGAGGCATAGAAACTATGGCAAAATTTAGCCACAAAAGTCGAAACTAGTTAAACTAGGCAATAATAAATATAATAAAATAATAACAAGTATTTAAATATCATACCAGTATGTAGGCTCTCAAGAAATAACAAACTTTATATAAAAATAACTGGTAACATGAATGAAAGCCTATTATAAATATATTATAATTTTAACTCTGTTTAAACCAGGCTTGGTATGATTTAAATCAAATGATTTTTTTAAATAAATTTTCTATTTAAATCATAATTGATGTTTGTTTTAATTAATCTCTTTTTTGCACTGTTATATTATATTTTTTTCTGTTTAAACCATTGTTGGTATGATTTAAATGAAATGATTTCTTTAAATAAATTTTCAATTTTAAATCATAAGTGAAATTTGTTTTAATTAATCATTGTTTTTGCACTGTTTGTGTATTCCAATAGGTGAACAATTAAAAATACAATGTAACTATAGAGTAAGCATGTTTAAAATACATAATTGGATGTAAAATAATTTTCTTGCCTTCCATTTTTGGTCCATATCACACAGTATAGATACACCGATTTTTTTGTAATCATCATTTTTTGTTTAAATTCAAGAACTCATTAATAACAAATCATATGATTTAAATCGAGATGTAAATCAATTGATTTAAATCACATCAAAACTGATCAGAAATATAAAAAACTCAAATAAATCAAATTGATCAGGATGTATTTGATTTTAATAAATAAAATCATTGGTTTTTGATTTTTTTAATCATTTCCAAATCATCATCATAATCAGATTTATTCCAACAAAAGTTTAAACTCTTTTTAATTTAATCTTTCTGACATATTACCTTATTATCATCTTAATGAAAATATTATCTTATTATTTAGTAAGTACCTACTTTTTAGAATTATAGAGCTTTTTATGATAATTTTTAAAACTGTCATGTTTACAATAGAATTTTCTAGAATTATAGGCTTAAAAAAACTGTATACAATATGTGCTACCAATATTAATAAGTTGAACAGGTATTAAGATTTTTTAGGAATTTTTCTAAAATTCTTATTGATTTTCGAAAGCAGTTTGTGGAGTTATTGAAATATTTACAATTAGTTTGAAGATAGTAATATGTTTTCTATAGGACTTTCCAGTTGTAAGAGATTTAAAAATAATAATTCGTATTCTTACATATTATCAATAATCGTTTCTAGATAAATTATCTTTGTTGCGAATCATACAAACCTTCTCATATATTTTATACAATTTCATACAATTTCATATCTCATTTCAGATTGTTCATTTTTTTTGTAGAATTCGCCTATACCAAGCAAATTACTGTCAAGAATTTTTTTTTGAAACTGTAAATGATTTTCAGAGTAACTTTCCATAGCCATTAGGTTTCTTACAACATTTTGATGAATTCTGGTATATTTTAGATAGTTTTAGATTTTTTTTAATATAATTTGTGTATGTATTTCAATCAATAATACTCTAGAATAAATGATGATTTTCAGAGTAACTTTCCATAGCCATTAGGTTTCTTACAACATTTTGGTGAATTCTGGTATATTTTAGATAGTTTTAGATTTTTTTTTAAATGAATTTGTGTATGTATTTCAATCAATAATACTCTAGAATAAATGATTATTTTACCAATTGTTATAGGATTATCATAGAGCTACTTATTATAGAATTTTTCTATACCATTGATTATTACCGAAACTCTCTCAAATTTTCAGGAGAATTAGCTCAGGTGCACAAAACACAAATTCAATATTAATTATGCAATTAATAAATTTTCAGAAATTTTAGTAATAGCTAACACTTAGTTGTAAATGCAGAAAGTTATAGTTTTGATTTTCTAACTTATTTATTACTAAAACTTTATCAAATTTTCAGAAGAATTAGCTTTAGATATACTGTACACGAATCTAATATCAAATTTGCAAATAATAAATTTTCAGAAAGTTCAGTAATAGCTAACACATACTTGTAAATACAGAAAATTAAGTGTTTGATTTTCTCCCTGATTTAATACTTAAACTTTGTCAAATTTGCTGGAGAATTAGCTTCAGGTGTACTGTATACGAATCTAATATCAAATTTGCAAGTAATAAATTTTCAGAAAGTTCAGTAATAGCTAACCCATACTTGTCAATCCAGAAAGTTAGGTGTTTGATTTTTTCCCTTATTTAATGCTGAAACTTTGTCACATTTTCAAGAGAATTAGTTTTAGGTGTACTGTAGATGAATCTAATATCAAATCTGTAACCAATAAATTTTCAGAAATAGCAGTATCAGCTAACACATACTTGTAAATACAGAAAGTTAAGTGTTTGATTTTCTCCCTTATTTAATACTGAAACTTTGTGAAATTTGCAGGAGAATTAATTTCAGGTATACTGTACTCGAACCTAGAATCAAATTTGCAACTAATAAATTTTCAGAAATTTCAGTAATAGCTAACACATACTTGTAAATACAGAAAGTCAAGTGTTTGATTTTCTCCCTTATTTAATACTGAAACTTTGTCAAACTTGCAGGAAAATTAATTTCAGGTGTACTGTACACGAACCTCAAATCAAATTTGCAAATAATAAGTTTTTAGAAATTTCAGAAATAGCTAACACATACTTGTAAATGCAGAAAGTTATAGTTTTGATTTTCTCACTTATTTATTACTGAAACTTTGTCAAATTTTCAGGAGAATTAGCTTCAGATGTAGTGTGCACGAATCTAATATCAAATTTACAAACAATACAATTTCATAAATTTCAGTAATAGCTAACACATACTTGTAAATACAGAAAGTTAAGTGTTTGATTTTCTCCCTTATTTAATACTAAAACGTTGTCAAATTTGCAGGAGAATTAATTTCAGGTATACTGTACACGAACCTGAAATCAAATTTGCAAATAATAAATTTTCAGAAATTTCAGTAATAGCTAACACATACTTGTAAATGCAGCAAGTTATAGTTTTGATTTTCTCCCTTATTTAATACTTATACTTTGTCAAATTTGCTGGAGAATTAGCTTCAGGTATACTGTATACGAATCTAATATCAAATTTGCAAGTAATAAATTTTCAGAAAGTTCAGTAATAGCGAACACATACTTGTCAATGCAGAAAGTTAAGTGTTTGATTTTCTCCCTTATTTAATGCTGAAACTTTGTCACATTTTTAAGATAATTAATTTCAGGTGTAGTGTACACGAATCTAATATTAAATTTGCAACTAATAAATTTTCAGAAATTTCAGTAATAGCTAACCCATACTTGTCAATCCAGAAAGTTAAGTGTTTGATTATCTCCCTTATTTAATACTGAAACTTTGTCAAATTTGCAGAAGAATTAATTTCAGGTGTACTGTACACGAAGCTGAAATCAAATTTGCAAATAATAAATTTTCAGAAATTTCAGTAATAGCTAACACATACTTGTAAATGCAGAAAGTAATAGTTTTGATTTTCTCACTTATTTATTACTGAAACTTTGTCAAATTTTAAGGAGAATTAGCTTCATGTGTACTGTATATGAATCTAATATCAAATTTGCAAATAATAAATTTTCAGAAATTTCAGTAATAGCTAAAACATACTTGTAAATGCAGAAAGTTATAGTTTTTATTTTCTCAGTTATTTATTACTGAAACTTTGTCAAATTTTCAGGAGAATTAGCTTCAGATGTACTGTGCACAAATCTAATATCAAATTTGCAAACAATACAATTTCATAAATTTCAGTAATAGTTAACACATACTTGTAAATGCAGAAAGTTAAGTGTTTGATTTTCTCCCTTATTTAATGCTGAAACTTTGTTAAATTTGCAGGAGAATTAATTTAAGGTGTACTGTACACGAACCTGAAATCAAATTTGCAAATAATAAATTTTCAGAAATTTCAGTCATAGATAACCCATACTTGTCAATGCAGAAAGTTAAGTGTATGATTTTCTCCCTTATTTATTACTGAAACTTTGTCAAATTTTAAGGAGAATTAGCTTCAGGTATACTGTATACTGTATTACAGTCCATAATGAATGGCAGTTTACTTTCCAAATTCACAAATTGTTGAAATATGTTCCAGAATCTTCAAAATATTTCGTTTCTTGAAAATGTTTTTGTAGGCACTGAAAATATTGCATTACCTATTTTCATTCTCAAATCATACCTACTGGAAATATCAAGTTTTTTCATAAATTCGTAGATGTTCTTAAACATGGTTAATTTGACTTTACCAGGACATGTGGGTCACCTGAAATAGTTTCTGATGATCTATAACCTCAGATGTTATTTTGTGACTTTGTGTTTTAAAAATGTATTGGATTTCGTATTTCGTATTTTATACTTTTTTATACTTCATGACCTGTGTAAGACGTATTTGTGAATTGCACCAATAAAGATTATTATTAGTTACGTGGGTCAGTGTGTGACCCACGGGTCATAGGCTCGCCATCGCTGCCAAATACTAATTTAAAAAAATTCAATATTATTCAATCAATAAAAGTTTACATTAGTATTCTCTTCGGGTAATCCATTTCAAACGAATGTGGAACGCTCTCTTTCGGTATATGAAGACCCGATTATACTGCAGATCTGTTGATTTGATTCTGGCGGAATGAAAGTGGAACGCTCTCTTCACGTGGCGCACACGAAGAAGACGTTATAGCATCAGCAATCGTTTGGGCATCCCGTTCCAAATGTGGGACTCAATTGTGAGAACGTCCGGAATCCGAATTCCTCCTGGTTGGAGGTCGTATTCCGGAGAGTAACTGTTTCCGTTTCGGCCATGGGAAGGACCGCTCATCGCGGAACAATTGCTTCATATCTAGATTATCTCCGCGCAAATGCCTCTTCATGGCAAATCAAACCATTTAAAATATGCAACGGGGCTTTAGATTGCCATCCTTGATGGTAACTAAAACTGATGCGTCAGAATAACTACAAAATCTGCCGTTAAATTTGAATACTCTGCGTTTAATTGTGAAATTTTAAATATTTGAACCTTTGGGTATTATCTCCGCGGAGAACTGGAGACCGGTTTCGGCCTAGTAGGCCTCACCAGTCCAGTGTGTCTGAAGTTATTGATTTCTTAAGGAGCTCATACGCTTCTGTCACGTTTCATTATATTCTGTTTTTACTTCATGTTTTGATTAGTATTTGAAGTTGCTTTATAAATGTATACCATTCCTCGAATGAATGCAATTGCTCGTAAATGTTCAACTGGTAGTGGCTTTTAAATTATTAAAAATCACACCTCCAGCGCCAGTTATAAAACTTCGCTGTATAATAATCAAACCACTGGCGTGTTCATTAATAATGGCTGTCGATTTTTTAAAAATTTGCAAACATGAATGGCAAACGTCCTTTTGAATCCCACAAGATTGGCACGTGTTCGCCCCGATTTCGCAACCTGTTACCAAACCTGTCGCGCCGAAGACATTACGAAACATCACGCGGCATCGCAATTACGTTGGATCCTGTCAGGCACGGCAGCAGAAGAGGATATCCTCTCCAGTCCATCGCAGCTTCCTTGGCCCATTGCCCAATTCCGGCTGACTAACCGCGTTAATTGGAAGTCGCGTAATCGAGGAAGGTGAACGTCGCCAGAAGATCCGGAATTGTGCGGCTTGCACTCGCCTACGCTAGCGGATCGGATTTGCATGGTCCGTCCGAGGAAGGGTCTTTTTTCTCTCTGGAGATGCGCGCCGAAGAAGACCTTGAAGAGGTTGATGACGGGACAGTGACTCGCTCCAGTGGTAGCAAAATGGCCACCTCGCGTATCTGCTCGCCACTTTTGAAGCGCACAAGTAGGTGGTTAGATTTCATATCAAATATGTTCACAGTCTGCTGAGCGCTTTATTTATACATATTTTGCGCTGTGCGAAGCTGCGGATTGGTGTACCGTAATTATTCACAACGGCGGACTTTAAATGCCAATTAGAGACGCGTTTGTTAGGTAAATAATAAAAATATAGTAGGCACATATAATATGTATAACAATTATAATATGGATAATATAAAATCTCGATCGTATCAGAATTATTATTATTATTAGTATTAGAGATCTTACATTGAAGGAGCTAAGTTCAAAGATCTGCCAATTCTAAATGGCTTTTATCATTGGAATCAATATCTAACTTGTTAGTTTTAAATTTTGTATGTGCCTTTGTTATCTTCATTTGTTAGTTTTAATTATTGTGTTCATTATATACTTATGTATATTGACCTGTGTTAAACATTATTGTTACTACATTAATAAAACTATACTATACTGAAGTAAATAAATAACTACACTATATCATACTAAAGTAAATAAATTTAAAAAATCGTTCAGCGTATCGTTTTTTAAGTTACTGGAGTCCCCTTCAGGCTTCATTTTCCGGATTGAGACATCATCCAATGCCCAGTGATGGTCATACGATTAAAACCGTGTATTTGCACGAGCACCTATTAATTTCGAGTTCGAGCATCGATAAAATTATCATAAATCAACAATTTTCTGCAAATTGTATGTTATTACTTGGAAGCGTGTGTTTTGTCATAGGTACAATTTCGTGAACGTGAGCAATATTTTGATACCTCAAAGAGCAACTTCTTAAAACGACATGTTTCACATGTGCTCACACTTGTAATAATTATACACTTGTTGTAATTACACAAATAAACACTTGTTGTAATAATCAAACAATATATACAGGGTGTCCCATGATATACCTGCGTATGGGTGTGTCACGTTAAGGGTTGTACTATACGTTAAGGGTGTCATGCTGAGTGTTACAGCCTCACTGTATCAAACACAGGGCAAGACAATTGAACCAATTCTGTACATATTTAACAGCAAGGTTAGCGACATTTTGACCCTTGCTATACTTGGTCAATGGTAGATACATTTCAGAACTGTCAAAGTGGCAACTAACAGTGACAAAAATTAGTATTATTGTATTCTTTATATGAAAATAAATTTCTCTAGATCTTTAGTGTATTATTTCTGTGATGGGTGGGAAAAACAGTATAAGTCAAGAATTAGCATTTTAAGGAAGCGTCGACTTATACCTTTTTTCCCTCCAATAATCGTAGCATTTAAAGTTGTACTAAAACTGCCAACCTATTTAAAAGCCTTAACTGAATAATGTGACATATACTATTTCAAACACAATGTACAACATCACTTTCTGAAATATAATTTGACTTAAACTCATTTTCCCAAATTTTCGACTTATACTGTTTTTCCCACCCATCACAGATTTATTCTACATTACAAGTTTGTGTGGTAGTGTTTTTACTCAACAAAGGCTTAGATCTTAGATCTAACCTACCAAAATATTTGTATGTTATACAGTCATGCTCACATAAATCTAGTACAAGAAATTAGGTTACAATAGCAATTTTATATAGCAATGTCAAATTGTTTGTACTAGATTTATGTGAGCATGACTGTACAACACTTATTTTAACTTTGTGAAATTAAGTCACATTCATACAGCAGAAATGCTGTACAACACTTTAATGTACACGACTGTACCAGTTTGAAAAATTGGCTCTCAACATTTTGCATGCACGTTATAAATGTCTTTGTGAGTAGGTTTTTCCTATTCTTATTTTAATATTCTTAAGTAAACACCAAATAATTGATTCTGCAAGAAAGCGAATGTTGCAGAAAATTATTAAACACGATTAGATCAGAAAGGTATTAAGATTTTGTTACAAACTCAAGATTTAAAAATATTTGAAAGTTGAAGATGGTCTTATTAATTATCAATGCCCGGAATTAATTGAGCACACAAAAGAAAAATAAGAATGACCAAAATTAAATGAATATGTTTGAAAAATTGTGAAAACATTGTAAACATTGTTCAGCTGATTATTTTTAGGGCAATTTCCAACTTTATTTTGATCAGAAATCAAAGTTATTTAAAAGTTGAAGATGGCCTTATTAAATACCAATGTCCGGAATGGATTGGGCACCTAATAGAAGAAGAACAAAGATTAAATGAATATGTTTGAAAAATTGTGAAAAAATTGTGAACATTGTTCAGCTGTTTATCTTTAGGGCAATTTCCAACTTTACGAGGATTTAGATCAAAAATCAAAGTTATTTAAAAGTTGTAGATGGCCTTATTAATATCCAATGTCCGGAATGGATTGGGCCCTCAATAGAAGAAGAACAATGATTAAATGAATATGTTTGAAAACCTGAGGAAAAATTGTAAACTTTGCTCAGCTGTTTACTTTTAGGTCAATTTCCAACTTTACGAGGATTTAGATCAGAAATCAAAGATATTTAAAAGTTGAAGATGGCCTTATTAATTAACAATGTCCGGAATGGATTGGGCACCTAAAAGAAGAAGAAGAAACAGAAGAATAACCGAATATGTTTGAAAAATTGTGAAAAAATTGTAAACTTTGTTCAGCTGTTTAGTTTTAGGAATATTTCCAACTTTACGAGGATTTAGATCAGAAATTAAAGTCATTTAAAAGTTGCAGATGGCCTTATTAATTACCAATATGCTGAATGGATTGGGCACCCAATAGAGGAAGAACAAAGATTAAATGAATATGTTTGAAAACTTGTGGAAAAATTGTAAACTTTGCTCAACTGTTAATTATGAGTGCAATTTCCAACATTACGACGATTTAGATCAGAAATCAAAGTTATTTAAAAGTTAAAGATGGCCTTATTAATTATCAATGTCCGGAATGGATTGGGCACTCAAAAGAAGAAAGAAGAATAACCAAGATTAAATGAATATGTTTGAAAAATTATATAAAAATTGCAAACCTTGTTCAGCTGTTTTTTGTAGGGCAATTTAAAACTTTACGAGGATTTAGATCAGATATCAAAGTTATTTAAAAATTGAAGATGGCGTTATTAATTACCAATGTCCGGAATGGATTGGGCACCCAATAGAAGAAGAATGAAGATTAAATGAATATGTTTGAAAAGTTGTGGAAAAATTGTAAACTTGTTCAGCTGTTAGTTATCAATGCAATTTCCAAATTTACGAGGATTTAGATCAGAAATCAAAGTTATTTAAAAGTTGAAGATGGCCTTTTTAATTACTAATGTCCGGAATGGATTGGGCACCCAAAAGAAGAAGAAGAAGCAGAAGAAAAACCAAAATTAAATGAATATGTATGAAAAATTATTAAAAAATTGTAAACGTTGTTCAGCTGTTTATTTTTAGAGCAATTTCCAACTTTACGAGGATTTAGATCAGAAATCAAAGTTATTTAAAAGTTGAAGATGACCTTATTACTTATCAATGTCCGGATTGACCTAGGCACCCAAAAGAAGAAGAAGAAACAGAAGAATAACCGAATTCGGTTGAAAAATTGTGAAAAAATTGTAAACATTGTACAGCTGTTTATTTTTAGGGCAATTTAAAACTTTACGAGGATTTAGATCAGAAATCAAAGTTATTTAAAAGTTGAAGATGGCCTTATTAATTATCAATATCCGGAATGGATAGGGCACCCAATAGAAGAAGAACAAAGATTAAATGAATATGTTTGAAAAATTGTGAAAAAATTGTAACATTGTTCAGCTGTTTATTTTTCCAACTTTACGAGGATTTAGATTTGAAATCCTTTTAGAAAGATTGTAAACTTTGCTCAGCTGTGAATTATCAGTGCAATTTCCAACTTTGGATTTAGATCAGAAATCAAAGATATTTAAAAGTTAAGATGGCCTTATTAATTATCAATGACCGGAATAGATTGGGCACCCAAAAGAATAAGAAGAAACAGAAGAATAACCGAATATGTTTGAAAAATTGTAAAGAAATTGTAAACATTGTTCAGCTGTTTATTTTTAGGGCAATTTCCAACTTTACGAGGATTTAGATCAGAAATCAAAGTCATTTAAAAGTTGAAGATGGCCTTATTAATTATCAATGTCCGTAATGGATTGGGCACCCAATAGAAGATGAACAAAGATTAAATGAATATGCTCGAAAAGTTGTGGAAAAATTGTAAACTCTGCTCAGCTGTTAGTTATCAGTGCAATTTCTAACTTTACGAGGATTTAGATCAGAAATCAAAGATATTTGAAAGTTGAAGATAACCTTATTAATTATCAATGTCCGGAATGAATTGGGCACCCAAAAGAAGAAGAAGAAGAAACGGAAGAATAACCGAATATGTTTGAAAAATTGTAAAAAAATTGTAAACATTGTTCAGCTGTTTATTTTTAGGGCAATTTCCAACTTTACGACGATTTAGATAAGAAATCAAAGTTATTTAAAAGTTGAATATGGCCTTATTAATTACCAATGTCCGGAATGGATAGGGCACCTAATAGAAGAAAAACAAAGATTACATGGATGTGTTTGAAAAGTTGTGAAAAAAATTGTAAACTTTGCTCAGCTGTTAGTTATCAGTGCAATTTCTAACTTTACGAGGATTTAGATCAGAAATCAAAGATATTTGAAAGTTGAAGATAACCTTATTAATTATCAATGTCCGGAATGGATTGGGAACCCAGAATAAGAAGAAGAAACAGAAAATTGTTTGAAAACTTGTGAAAACATTGTAAATAAGCTTTGTTTAGCTGTTTATTTTTAGGGAAATTTCCAACTTCACGAGGATTTAGATCAGAAATCAAAGTCATTTAAAAGTTGAAGATGGCCTTATTAATTATCAATGTCCGGAATGGATTTGGCACCCAAAAGAAGAAGAAACAGAAGAATAACCGAATATGTTTGAAAAATTGTGAAAAAATTGTAAACTGTGCTCAGCTGTTAATTGTCAGTGCAATTTCCAACTTTACGAGGATTTAGATCAGAAAGCAAAGTCATTTAAAAGTTGTAGATGGCCTTATTAATTATCGACGTCCGGAATGGATTGGGCCACCCAATAGAAGAAGAATAAAGATTATATGTATATGTTTGAAAAGTTGTGGATTTTTTTTAACTTTGCTCATCTGTTAGTTATCAGTGCAATTTCCAGCTTTACAAGTATTTAGATCAGAAATCGAAGTCCCTCCTTCGGAACTCATTCTTAAGTGGTGCTCACAGAATAGTCATGTGAACGTTCATAGAAAATCAATGAACCTAAACCATGAATCATTGGACATGAAAATGTCAAAGAACATTCTTTGGTAGATTTTAAAATGTAGGTACTATTGGAAATTTCAGTAGTGTTATGGCAAAACAAGCTATCTGCCTTTTTTTCAAAATGCACTTTTTGGCATTAAATAGCCTCAAATAGTATAAGTATACTTAAAGTTGATCAATGTCCGGAATGGATCTGATTTCTCAATTATATTTGAGATCTCTGCAGATTTCGGAATAATGATAAAAAATTCTGGAGATTTTTGTATATATCCAAAGATTCCCAAAAAAAATTGCTATTAAAAGGACCACTTTTTAAATGAAATAATAAGCATTTTTACAACAAAATTAAAGTGACTAAAGAGAATGTTTTATAATCTAAATTAAAATATATGATATTTCAATGTTTTTCTTTTACTTGTCCTATGTCAGCTAAATAATAGCTGACCCACGAGTGAGTTTAAAAATATATTTAATATATTTATATAATTATACCGGGTGTTCATTTCAAAACTAGCCAGTCTCAATAACTTATGAATGCAAGCTAACTTGATAAAAATAAAAAAAACTCATCGATCGAACTTTGGACGGGGAAGTTTAAAAACAAATACATTTTAAGTGTCACCCCTTCTCCCTAGCCACCCCCACTTTGAAATTTCAAATGGCACCCCCAACCTTGCGATACCTCATTTTAAAGCTTAAAAATACCTAATCTAGTGGCGCAATAAAAAAGATTTTTGTCGATTCATTTAAAAATAATAAAAATAAACAAGAAAAATTCCAAAACAATTTATATTTAACAAATCTAAGTTCTTTTCAATGAAACAAAAGAGCAGTTTTCGAGGCCAAAAATTAATCGACGTTTTTTGTTTTATCAAGTTAGCTTGCATTCAAAAGTTATTGAGACTGGCTGGTTTTGAAATGTACAGCCGGTATAATTAATTTATATAATTATATAATAATATATTTAATTTTGACCCACAAGAAAAAAGGTTTTCCTTTGCCTCATAAATGATGTAGTCTTCATATGCACCACCTGAAAAGTGCGTTCCACATTTGCGAGACGACTTCATCTCTTCGTCAATTAACTTTTATGAAATCGCAGCTGAGATCGCCATTAGGATTTAACGACGAGAAGCTTTTTATCATTTTCTTCGTGTCTGCAGTGATTTATAGTTGGCCAGAGCTGATCCGATTAGAGTCGAGATGTTTTTTAAATTGGCTGCTTAACTGTGCACATGCCTTTCCTTTGGAACACTCACCTTTCATTAGATTAATGACCACCGGTGATACCATATAATTATACAAACTTTGAAGCACCAAAATCTGATAGGCAGCACTTAGGCAGTCTTAAGAGTATTTGTTTCTCAAACCAATAAGTGGCCAATGACCATCCCTAATTAATATAACCGATACAAATCTAGTGATTTTCAAAAATAAACTTATGCAATTTCATAATTGATTCATATCTTTGACCTGTGTAACTTTAACACAAATCAAATTTATTAGTATTTGTTTCTCAAGCCAATAAGTGCCCAATGACCATCCCCAATTAATATAACCGATATAAATCTAGTGATTTTCAAAAATAAAATTATGTAATTTCATGATTGATTCACATCTTTGACGTGTGTAACTTCAACACAAATCATATTTATTATATTATTATTATTATTATTATTCTTATGAATTTTCTTATACTTTTCGACTAACTGCGACCAAAGGAATGCGTCGTGCAAACGCTAATTGCGGATGCAACTTGCTCTTGTAGTCGCCTCGTGTGCATGACGACTGCCCATGATGCACGTGTGACGTCATTGAAGTTAACAATACGGATCCGTTCTGAAACAATTGCCGATTTGCATAGGGTATGCATGATTGCGCCGTCGGCGATTTGAATTTGAAAGGGGGTTTTATGTAATCCGCCTGCAGGTTGGTGCACAAATGCACTGGGCTTGGGCCAAAGATTGCCAGATAGCCGAGCAGTGTTAATGAAGAGTCATTGTTAAATGTGATGGCCTCAATTGGTAGTATGGATTACATATTGCATTTGTACAATAGTAACACAATACGCAGCCACCATTTCGTATACCTACATACATGTCTTAACATTATCGATTTAGATCACCCGGGGTCATTTGGGTAGAGGATATAAACTTCTGCATTCTTAAGTTTTTTCTGAAATTTCTTAAAATTTCTTAATTGCATATTTAATATTAGATATGTGTTTAGCATACCTTAGGACATTTCTCCTGAAAATTTGACGACGTTTCAGGTTTAAATAAGTGAAAAAATCGAGGATATAACTTTATTCATTCACAAGTGGGGGTTAGATTTTACTGAAATTTCTCAAAATTTATTAATTTCATATTCAATATTAGACATGTATTTAGTACACTGCAGACATTGCTCTTGAAAATTTCACGAGGTTTCTGCATTAAGTACGTGAGAAAATCGAGGATATAACTTTCAGCACTTTGCATTTCTGTATTTTGAAATAATTCAATTTTATTGCATCTCTTACAATCCGTAAAGACTTTTTTAGCCCAACATCTTGATTAGCCTGTGGTCACATGTTTACTCATTAATATTTCTAATCACTCTTTCATGTAATCCATTGTCCATCGGATAAATACGTACAATTGGAAACACAGCAACAACGACAAGTTTATCTTTGTGTAAAGCACAGTACCTGTATGACTGGCTATTCAAATATCAGGTTATCAAACCCATATGCAGACATTGATGGCACGCATTTATTATCACTGTACGTTTGCCCACATGCGGCTCATTCCAGACCAAAGTTAACGCGAAAATAACAGAAAACGCAGATAAAATCGTAAAATCGATAAAAAAGCCTATCATGAAACATACATTTCAATGGATCGTAAACTTGCAGACTCAATTTTGCACAGCACATTTTCTGCCCACCATGTAGTTCAAAATCACAATGGTATAGACGTTATCTCGATAATTTAATAAACCAGAAGTGATGCTGTTGGTTGAGGACTATTTTTGGAAATTTTTGGAATGAGCAGAATATGTATTGTTATAATATTTGGGAAGGTTAAATCGTGTTAAAAAGTCTATATAAAGCATATATCAATCATTCTTCATCATTGCTTCTACTACGCTTCTATACTATACTATATATACTATACTTAAGGTGACCAGACGTCCCGATTTTTGCGGGACAGTCCCGATTTTTAGGAATTTGTCCCGCGTCCCGCCACGTTTCAAAAATGTCCCGACTTTTGAAAGATTGGGGGTTTTTTTCGGGGTGGTTTTTTATTCGCTATTTTGAAGTTATCAGCTTATATATTTCGCCTATATCTGTATTTGGTAGCAGCGCTGCAGCGGCCAAAATACAAAACGGTACTTTAAAAACATGCCTCGTATTTATTATATTTGTAAATATGACATTATATTTCATGCTGTTAAAAAAACTTGTAATATAATAGTATACACGGTGTCTGCTTAAAAAACGCCGCTAGCGATAACTCCTTTATTTATCGCCTGATTTCAATAAAACGAAAACAAAACTAAATGGCTCCACATGTCTACAGAGAGGCCCTATTTTTTTTTTTGCAAAGTCGAGCAGACTATTGCTGAAATTACAGTTGATTTTGAAAAAAAACGAAAATTATGTCCCCTTTGTAGAACATGTGGAGAAATTTATTTTTGTTTCTTTTTAAATTGAAATCGGGCAATAAATCAATAAATAGTTAGGGGGTTATGGAGTAATTGCCCAGCGGCGTTTTTTAGGATACACCCTGTATATTTTGCGTTTTGCGTTCTTTGTTAATTAATTTAAAATGTTCTGCTTTTGTATGGTTAGGATCTGGTCACCTTAACTATACTATACTATGCTTCTACTATTAAGATTGCTTCTATTTTAACTATGTGGTAGTCTGTGATTTGCATTTGCCATCTTCTGGTGAATTCTTCTCGAATGTTAGAAGAGAAGTACTCTCCAACTCTCCTCAGTTCTCTCCTAACATTAGAGAAGAATTCACCAGAAGATGCCAAATGCGATTTTGCCGAAACATCGCGAAAAAGGTCCTTTTCAGAACATACAAAACAATACACGGAAGTCCAAAAATCCAAAATAAGTTCAAACAAATATATATACTTATTCTTAATTTATTATTATTATTATTATTATTATTATTAATTATTACCTAATTTTTACCACTTTTATTTTTCTTTAAAATTCACTACTAGTTTCGAATTTTTACGGTCATTATCAAGTAACAAATTATTGAAATGTAACAAATTATGTTTATGATATATGTTTATGTATTTACATTTAAATATTTCATATTAACTCAATCATTCTTAGTTACAGAGGCATGAACGTTTAAAATTTAAGTTTCAATTGTTTTCAAAAAGTGTTAGTATATTTATTTTTTATTTTTATTTGAGAGACCTGCTGTAGCATTTGATACATCACAGAAAAGTTTCATTGATATCTTGCATGATTTCCAAAAATTGGCACTATTTTGGTTTTCATCATTTTGAAAAACAACATTTTCTTGATTTGAAGACTAAATTATGTTTATGATACATGTATTTTCATTTAAATATTTCATATTAACTCTATCATTCTTAGTTGCAGAGGAATGAATGTTTAAAATTAAATTTCAATTGTTTTCAAAATGGGTCAGTATTTTTATTTTTTATTTTTATTTGAGAGACCTGCTGTAGCATTTGATACATCACAGAAAAGTCTCATTGATATCTTGCGTGATTTCCAAAAATTGGCACTATTTTGATTTTCATCATTTTGAAAAACAAGATTTTCTAGATTTGAAAACTAAATTATGTTTATGATACATGTATGTTCATTTAATTATTTCATATGAACTATATCATTCTTAATTGTAGAGATGTGAACGTTTAAAATTTAAGTTTCAATTGTTTTCAATAAACTGTCAGTACATTTATTTTTTATTTATATTTGAGAGACCTGATATAGCATTTAATACAAAAAAAAAAATCTTATTGATATCTTGCGTGATTTCCAAAAATTATAACTATTTTGGTTTTCATAATTTCGAAAAACGAGATTTTCTAAATTTGAAAACTAAATTAGGTTTATGATACATATATGTTCATTTAAATAGTTCATATTAACTCTATCATTCATAGTTGCAGAGGTATGAACGTTTAAAATATAAGTTTCAATTGTCTTCAAAAAGTGTCAGTAGTTTAATTTTTATTCTTATTTGAGAGACCTGCTATAGCAGGTCTACAGCTTGACCTGCTATAGTTATAGCAGGTATAGCAAGCTATAGTAGATTTGATACCACAAAGAAAAATCTTATTGATATCTTGCATGATTTCGAAAAATTAGCACTATTTTGGTTTTCATCATTTTGAAAAACGAGATTTTCTAGATTTGAAAACAAAATTATGTTTATGACACATGTATTTTCAATGAATAGTTCATATTAACTCAATCATTCTTAGTTGCAGAGGTATGAACGGTTAAAATTTAAGTTTCAATTATTTTCAAAAAGTGTTAGTATTTATATTTTTTAATTTTTATTTGAGAGACCTGCTATAGCATTTGATACAACAAAGAAAAATCTTATTGATATCTTGCGTGATTTCCAAAAATTAGCACTATTTTGATTTTCATCATTTTGAAAAACGAGATATTCTGGTTTTGAAAACTAAATTATGTTTATGATACATGCATATTCATTTAATTTTTTCATATTAACTCAATCATTCTTAGTTGCAGAGGTATGAACGTTTAAAATTTAAGTTTCAATTGTTTTCAAAAAGTGTCAGTATTTTTATTTTTTATATTAATTTGAGAGACCTGCTATAGCATTTCATACATCACAGAAAAGTCTCATTGATTCTTGCATGATTTCCAAAAATTAGCACTATTTTGGTTTTCATCATATTGAAAAACGAGATTTTCTAGATTTGAAAAGTAAATTATGTTTATGACACATGTAAATTCATTTAAATATTTCACATTAACTCGATCATTCTTAGTTGCAGAGGTATGAACGTTTAATATATAAGTTTCAATTGCTTTCAAAAAGTGTCAGTATTTTTAATTTTAATTTTTATTTGAGAGACCTGCTGTAGCATTTGATACATCACAGAAAAGTCTCATTGATATCTTGCATGATTTCAAATAATTAGCACTGTTTTGGTTTTCATCATTTTGATAAGCGAGATTTTCTAGATTTGAAAACTAAATTATGTTTATAATACATGTATGTTCATTTAAATATTTCATATTAACTCTATCATTCTTAGTTCCAGAGGAATGATTCATTTGTTTTCAAAAAGTCTCAGTATTTTTATTTATTTTTTTATTTAAGAAATCTGCTATAGCATTTGATACAACAAAGAAAAATCTTATTGATATCTTGCGTGATTTCCATAAATTGGCACCATTTTGATTTTCATATTTTGAAAAACGAGATATTCTAGGTAAGTGAACATCACTTAGTAGGGGCTAATAAGATTTTTATACAAGCACGAAATAATTCCGTAAAAAGTTTTTTGAAAAATTAATAATAAAAAAGAATCCCATATGATGCCGACTTTTTGGATGTCACTGTATATCTTACACTCACTCTGTATATTTGATTCATATTTCATATTTTCTGTATATTTGATTGGTCACTGAATATTTGATTTACACAAATGGCAATTAAAGATTTGCAAATATCTTTTGTTTTTAATATTGAACCATACTAATCGACAATTTCTTAATATCTTAAAATATTAATAACACTATAACTCACCCTTCTTGTAGAAGCCTAATATAATGACGGGAAACTCTGCATTCTCGCCTTATACCTGGAATTAAAGAAAATACTCATAAATATGACTCATAAAATACTCATATACTCATATTTACAAGTAATCATAAATATGTATATTTAAATATTACTCATAAATACTCATAAGTTATGTCGTTTTTACATTTTATATACCGCAAAATACTACTTTTATACACAAAAATTTCACAGACAATTTTAGAAAAAACATTTTATTTTGGGGTATAATACTACTTTTATACCCAAACATTTTCACAGACAATTTTAGAAAAACATTTTTTTATTATAGTTTTATCCATTAAAATGAAAATATAATATAATATAATAAATGAATTTATTGCAAATAATCAAAAAGGACATTAATAGACAATTTTCAAATTTAAATAAAAGTTTTGAGTTATATTTTTGAGGACTATATCTGATTTAAATTAGCCATCGTTTGTAGTTACTATTTAAGCTCATCAATATAAATAAATTCAATAGTAATAATTCTTTATTGTAAAAATACTTTTTGCATTAACAATATATTTAAAATGTTAAAATATGTTTATGTGTTTGCATTAAAATATTTCATGGTAACTCAACAGTATCTAAATGATAGACTGAAAAACTAAAAACCCAAACTTTTTCCACAATCTTTTTATCTGCAATCTCCAAAACAATTTTTATATTTTTGGTATATCATATAAAAAGGTACATTGAAGATAAATCAGGTATCAATATTTCGAGAAAAGATAAGAGTCAGAAAGGATAATTTGCTTTACTAATTTTCTGACTCTTATCATTTCTCGAAATATTGACCAAAAATCAAATTTTCGCTTTACACGTTTGTACCACCGTAAATTACAATACAATACAACATGTTAATAAGACAGTTCAATTGGAAATAATTCAAACAAAATTGTAACACAAATATTAAAAGAAGCTTCCAGTTATATTAAAATTACGTTTAATAATCGATTTTTGTTGTCTCCTGTAAAATTGGTATATTATAGCTTGTTCATTTTTAAAAAGAATGTGTTGTACATCAAATAATAAAGTAGGTTCGATTTCCAGTTTTTAAGAAATAAAAAATATAAGCATTTTTTATGAATTTTCTGTAATTTATTCTATATATCGGTTGTAACTATAATAATAAAATAATAATAATAAAATGTAATAATATAATAAAATATAGTTTTATATATTAAATTAGGACGTTATATTGCCTTTATATAGAATATTATTTCTTATATTATTTCTTATATATTAAGGAAAGATTATTTAGTAAATCATAACATGAACAATAATGTATTTTATACCTGTATATCGCGTGTTTCATAAAAAAACGGGAGAACTGCAAGTTTACTGCAATTTTACTACAATTAAATGTAATAATTATTTGAATTGTAATTCTTGCATAATTTGAAGCAAATTATTCGTATTCGCCACAACGTTTCTCTACGCAGATTATCATATTATTCTAATAAGTTTTTTTCTGCATTCTATTAATACTAAAATAGTAGACATATTTTTGTTGTTGCAGTTTTCCTAGTTAATAACTTCTCAGAGAAATTTGTTGGTTTTGTGACAAACTTTTCTTGGCTCCTATTGAAGATGCATTAAAAATATCTAAGTTTTCTTAAAATTGCATTATTACACTTTCAGAATTGAAAAATTTCTTGAAGAAATGAAATGTAGAAACGAAGTTTTGTTAGTATTTCGTTCGTCGAAATGGAATAGTAAAATTTAACAGTATATGCAGATTAGCATATTATTCTAATACATTATTTCTGCATTCTATCAACACTAAAATAGTACACATGTTTTTGTTGTTATGGTTTTACTAGTTACTAACTTCTTAGAAAAATGTGTTGGTATTGTGACAAACTTTTCTTGGCTTCTATTGAAGATGCATTAAAAATATCTAAGTTTTCTTAAAATTTCATTATTACACTTTCGGAAATGAAAAACTTCTTGAAGAAATGAAATGAAGAAATGAAGTTTTCTTAGTATTGCGTTCGTCGAAATGAAATAGTAAAATTTAACAGGATATGCAGATTAGCATATTATTTTAATACATTTTTTTCTGCATTCTATCAACACTAAAATAGTAGACATGTTTTTGTTGTTGTAGTTTTCCTAGTTAGTAACTTCTTAGAAATAATCGTTGGTTTTGTGACAAACGTTTCTTGGCTCCTATTGAAGATGCATTAAAAATATCTAAGTTTTCTTAAAATTTCATTATTACACTTTCGAAAATGAAAAATTTTTTGAAGAAATGAAATAAAGAAATGAAGTTTTCTTAGTATTTCGTTCGTCGAAATGGAATAGTAAAATTTAACAGTATTGCGACGAATCCTAATAAATACGTGACGGTTATTGAAGATATATCAGTAATTTTTTCATCAGGATATCTACAAATGCCATCCAAAAGTATTTCCAATATTCGAAAAATATATTTGTTACATTATACATTAAATTTTCAATGTGGCTCCAATTTACATTAAAAATATGGTGTTATGGTAACGATTTATTTAGTTTTTTTAGTAGTAATGAAAAATTGTTTCTGGTTATTTAAGACCAATTGAAGATTTTTCAGTAAAATTTGTTAGTATTGGAACAAATTGTATCGTGGCTCTTATTGAAGATGCAATATAAATATTTGAGAATTCCATAATTTTTAAAGTTTAAAATTTTCTTAAAATTCCATTATTAAATTGTTGAAACTTTTACAACTTTTATCAAAAGTATTGAGTTTATGTAATTTTGGTGACTGATTTTTATTAGTATTCAAGAAAATGGAAAGTTGCTAAGATTTCCCAGTTTTTTTAAGACGTTTCAGTATTTTTTTTTACAAATGACAGAACGTTTAAGAATCATGTTATTGCAGATGTATTAGAAATATTTGCGTTTTCTTCAAATTCTATTATAAAATTGTTAAAACTTTTCCAACTTTCATTAAAAGTATTGAGTTCTTGTAGTATTGATGATTATTTTATATATTTGGAAGAATGAAAAGTTATTAAGTAATCTAAAGATATTTAAAAGAAATTGAAGACTTTATAGTGCAATTAGTTAGTATAACCACAAATCGTAGTACGTTTTGTGATTCTTATTGAAGGTGCAATGGAAATATTTGAGTTTTTTCAAATTTCATTATTAAATTGTTGAAACTTCGAGTTTTTGTAATTTCGAGGTTATTTTTTAATATTTAGAGAAATGTTAAGTTGTTAATTTTTCCTAGTTATTTAAGAGCAATTGAAGACATATCAGTAAATTAGTTAGTATTGTGACAAAAGTACGTTTTCATGATTATTATTGAAGATGCATTAAGTGTTCTTAAAATTTCATTATAAAATTGAATCTTTTACAATTTTTATTGTAAAGTTTTTATTCTTGAGCTTTGTAATTTGGATGATTATTTTTTTATATATTTGGTTTTCTAAAGCTATATAAGAGAAATTGTATATGAAATGTAATGAAAAGTATTTCACTATAATTCTACTGCATTAATTGTAAGTATATGAAATGTAATGAAAAGTATTTCACTAGAATTCTACTGCATTTTTTCCAGAAATCTGAAATTACAGTTTTATTGACATACTTCCAAACTGTACATTTCACATTATTATTATGCCAAAAATAAATTCTCTACAATTCCACTGCATTTTTCAAGCAGTTGAAGGGGGTTACTGTATAAGCAGGATTTAAATATGCACACTTAATACAACTTCTGCTCACCTCATCCATGTGCCATATGCTCCTCTCAAATATTATGTCAGTAAATTGCGCAACTGTCGGCACATAATTATGCGTTAGCTTGAACAGACCGCAAGATTTTCGATTGGGTCGTAAAACTGAACCATCATCTTCGGGAAAACGTGTCGTCTCGTCATTTTCTAATCACCCGTTGAACATGTGTCGCTTTCAATGCCGCATGCTGCATCAATTTGCAGAATCTACCATCTACCATGGCATTAACGGTATTTGGAAATTACAGATTTGGTGATGAATGAGGCGTTAACGTTTTAATCTATAGAGAACTTCAGAAGATTACCAGAGTACGTTTAGAAATGGCAGAAGGGTTTTAATCATTAGAGAATTAAAGAATAGTCTATCAATTTATATTAAATATTGGCAGCAGGAGGCCAAACAATAGGAGGATTGTCAATACAGAAGAAGATGATTAGGAAAAACAGGTTTTTTGTTTCAATTAGATGTATGTGTGGTTACCACTTGGTGGAACATATTAAATCAAAATTTTGTCTTTCTTCCTAATAGGGAATTACAGGATATCTAATTTAGTGTCCATTTAGGCCCAGTTGTACCATCTCGGATTATCTTTGATCGTGGTTCAGTTCCTGTGGATACCATTGAATCAACAATTATAACCAAGGTAACTGAACCATGGTCAGAGATAATCCACGATTGTACAACTGGGCCTTAAAGGGACTAAACTGGCTAAAAACTATAACTCTGATGTTGAAAAAATGTAAAATCAAAGACAAGCTATTTTGGAAAAGTTAACTAAAAGTTGATATTCTACAAAGCAACAGATAGATTTTATGTGAAAAAAATGCGCTGAGTATGAAGCGCCAAAATTTATTTGGCTAGTTGTATACCATACAAAAGATAGGTATAATACGTTTTTAGAGGTCATGACTTTATTTTGGATGCTTCTGACCAATTTCCTTGGTCATGCCTTGGCAGAAACCAATTCATCAGAGTCACTGCTCGCGATCATTCCCCATTAATGTAACCACAAATTATAGTAATCACCTGTCCTGGAATACGCGGAAGTTTCCAGATGGCCCCTTCTTAATGTCATCCCGGTGATTAAGTGGCTCTTGCCGAAACTAATAACAACTTGGGCAAAATTGGAGGCGGCCAAAACCGGCGAATTTGCATACAATCGCAGCGTTTCGGCCAGAGGTCGATCCACCCATCGTCCAGGAAGCCACTTCGGAACAGAAACGAAGATGGCATTGTTACCGTGATAATGACCGAATGCGAAGAAGTGGAAACAATGACAGTCAAGTTCACCAAATTGGCGCTAATTTTCTCGTTTCGATGTGTTCTTGAATACCTTGGAATTATCTCTGGCAATCTTTTACAACGTAATGAGACATAATTAGTGAACTACGCATAATAGAAAAACATTATTTTTAGGAATAAATCAAATTTAATAAAGTTAAAAAATCTTTTGGTACTGGTATACTGGTGTTAAATATATCTAGGTACTGATATGTTTAATACCAGTACACCAGTACCAAAAGGTTTTGCGATCTTTATTATGTTTGATTTATTCCTAAAAATAATATTTTTCGATTATGCGTATAAAATATAACAAAACAAATCAATATAAAAGAAAAATATTAATTACACCAATTCTTTAATGGTCACTAGAGGCCGCCTAAAAATATTGGCTGGCAGAAGATAAAAGAGGCTATAAGTGTATAATTTAATTTTTACTATGAGTAAATTAAAAATTTTCAAAGAAAACGAAAATTTCTCTTTTGGTGTTTATTACTTTAGTTTGCCATCGCTGCCATCACTAATGAATATTTTAAGATGATATTATCTTAGTTATAGCTAAAATTGGGGTATATGGCTTTAGTTTTCTATGAATAACTGATTTAAATTTAGCATTTAGCGTATTTAGCAAGTTATTTGTTTTTAGCATAGCAAACTATAATCCTATAATTGAGCTTTAATTATCAAAGTTATCATCAGAATTGCCTAACCTCTTTAGAAATCATAAAATTTTAAATCGAACCAACCAGATATTAGTAGAAACTTCGACAATATTATTAGAAATTGCAAAATTTTATTTGAAATTGTATACTTTCATTAGAAATTGCATAATAACCTAAACTAAACTCTAATTAAAGACATATTAGTAAAAAATTCAGCAATCTTATTAGAAACTACAAAATTTGATTTGAAACTGTATAGTTTCATTAGAAATTGCATAGTAACCTAACCTAACCTAACGTAACCAACGAAATATTAGTTGAACGTTCAAAAATATTATTAGTAATTACAACCTATTATTTAAAATGGTATAATTTCATTGGAAATTGCATAATTTCATTGAAAATTAAAAGATTTTAAAACGAATTTATTACAGCTTCGTCCGCAAAGCAGATTTTCAGGTAATTTGTATTTATTTTTCACAGTAAAATAAAAAACTATCATCACAATTTCCAAATCTCTTAAGAAACTATAAAATTTAAATCCAAAAAATAAAATATTAGTATGAAATTGTACAATTTCATTAAAAATTGTATAATTTCATTAGAAATTGCATATTTTTATTGGAAATTGCATAATTTCATTATAAATTTCATTATTGTGAAAGAAACTTACTAAAGCTTTATCCACAGAGCAGATTATTAGGTAATTAGTATATATTTTTCACAGAACATGAAAAATTATCATCAGAATTGATAAATTTCTTTAGAAATTATAACATTTTAAAATTGCCAGAGCTCTTAAGAAACTATAAAATTTAAATATTACCAATAAAACATTTGGTTTTAAATTATACAATTTCGTTAAAAACTGCATAAAATCGTTGGAAATTATATAATTTTATTGGAAATTGCGTAATTTCATAAGAATTTTCATAATTTTCAAAGAAACTTATTAAAGCTTTATCCACAAATCAGATAATTAGGTAATTAGGATATTTATTTTTCGCAGAAAAATAAAAAATTATCATCACAATTGCCAAATATCTAACGAAATATTAGAAGAAAATACAACAATCTTATTAGAAATTACAAAATTTTATTTGAAATTGTATAATTTTATTAGAAATTGTATCATTTCATTGAAAATTGCAAAATTATGAAAGAAAAATTTTTTAAAGCTTCATCCACAAAGCAGATTTTCAATTGATTTGTATTTATTTTTCACAGTAAAATGAAAGATTATCATCAGAATTGTAAAATGTCTTTAGAAATCGTAACATTTTAAAGCTAACCAATGAAATATTAGTGGAAAATTCAACAATCTTATTATAAACTACACAATTTTATTTGAAATTGTATAATTTCATTACAAATTGCATCATTTCATTGAATATTGCAAAATTATGAAAGAAACTTTTTGAAGCTTCATCCACAAAACAGATTTTCAGGTGAATTGTTTTTATTTTTCACAGTAACATGAGAAATTATCGTCAGAATTGCTAAATCTCTTTAGATATAATAAAATTTTAAATCTAAGCAGCGAAATATTAGTATAAAATTCAACTGTCTTATTAGAAATTACAAAATTTAATCTGAAATTCTATGGTTTCATTAGAATTTGTGCAATTTCATTATAAATTTCAAAATTTGATTGTGAATTCTATAATTTCGTTAAAATACTATAATTTAAATAAAACAGCATATTTTTATTAAGTATCCATAAACGATAATGATCATTATTCGTTCATATAACGATCATTCATTGAAAAATTGTAAGTGTGAGAGCAAAATATTATTGGAAATTGCAAAAATTTCATTTGAAATTGTTATTGGAAATTTCATAATTTTGAAATAAACTTGTTAAAGCTTTAGCCACAAAGCAGATTATTAGGTAATTAGTATTATTTTTCACAGAAAAATGAAACATTATCATCAGAATTGCCTAATCTCTATATAAACCATAAAAATTTAAATCTAACCAACGAAATTATGATAGAAAGTTCAACAATCTTATTAGAAATTACAAAATTTTATTTGAAATTGCATAATTAAGAAATAAACTTTTTTAAAGCTTCATGCACAAAGCAGATTTTCAGGTGAATTGTATTTATTTTCCACACTAAAATGAAAAATTATCATCGGAATTTCCAAATCTCTTTAGATATAATAAAAGTTTTAATCTAAGCAGCGAAATATTAGTATAAAATTCAACTGTTTTATTAGAAATTACAAAATTTAATCTGAAATTCTATGGTTTCATTAGAATTTGAGCAATTTCATTATAAATTTCAAAATTTGATTGTGAATTCTATAATGTCGTTAAAATACTATAATTTAAATAAAACAGCATATTTTTTATTAGGTATCCATAAACGATAATGATCATTATCCGATCATACAACGATCATTCATTGAAAATTGGTTAATTGTAAGTATGAGAGCAAAATATTATTGGAAATTGCAAACTTTTCTTTTGAAATCGTTTTTGGAAATTTCATAATTTTGAAATAAACTTATTACAGCTTTATCCACAAAGCAGATTATTAGCTAATTAGTATTTATTTTTCACAGAAAAATGAAACATTATCATCAGAATTACAAAATCTCTATATAAGCCATAACATTTTAAATCTAATCAACGAAATATTAGTAGAAAGTTCAACAATCTAATTAGAAATTTCAAAATTTTATTTGAAATTGCATAATTATGACAGGAACTTTTTTAAAGCTGCGTTTACATAGCAGATTTTCAGGTGAATTGTATTTATTTTTCACAGTAAAATGAAAAATTATCATCAGAATTGCCAAATCTCTTTAGTTATTATAAAATTTTAAATCTAAGCAACGAAATATTAGTATAAAATTCAACTGTCTTATTAAAAATTACAAAATTTAATCTGAAATTGTATAATTTCATTAAAAATTGCACAATTTCATTGGAAATTTCAAAATTTGATTGTAAATTCTATAATTTCGTTAAAATACTATAATTTAAATTAGACAGCATATTTTTTATTAGGTATCCATAAACGATAATGTACATTATTCGATCATATAACGATCATTCATTGAAAATTGGTGAATTGTAAGTGTGAGAGCAAAATATTATTGGAAATTGCAAAAATTTCATTTGAAACTATTATTGGAAATTTCATAATTTTGAAATAAACTTATTAAAGCTTTATCTACAAAGCAGTTTATTAGGTAATTAGTATTTATTTTTCACAGAAAAATGAATTATTATCAGAATTACCAAATCTCTATATATACCATAAAATTTTAAATCTAACCAACGAAATATTAGTAGAAAGTTCAACAATCTTAATAGAAATTACAAAATTTTATTTGAAATTGCATAATTATGAAAGGAACTTTTTTAAAGCTTCATTCACAAAGCAGATTTTCAGGTGAATTGTATTTATTTTTCACAGTAACATGAGAAATTATCGTCAGAATTGCTCAATCTCTTTAGATATAATAAAATTTTAAATTTAAGCAGCGAAATATTAGTATAAAATTCAACTGTCTTATTAGAAATTACAAAATTTAATCTGAAATTCTATGGTTTTATTAGAATTTGTGCAATTTCATTATAAATTTCAAAATTTGATTGTGAATTCTATAATTTTGTTAAAATACTATAATATAAATAAAACAGCATATTTTTTATCAGGGATCCATAAACGAAAATGATCATTATTCGATCATATAACGATCATTCATTGAAAATTGGTGAATTGTAAGTAAGAGAGCAAAATATTATTGAAAATTGCAAAAATTTCATTTGAAATTGTTATTGGAAAATTCATAATTTTGAAATAATCTTGTTCAAGCCTTATCCACAAGGCAGATTATTAGGTAGTTAGTATTTATTTTTCGCGGAAAAATGAAACATTATCATCAGAATTGCCAAATCTCTATATAAACCATAACATTTTAAAACTTACCAACGAAATATTAGTAGAAAGTTTAACAATCTTATTAGAAATTACATAATTTTATTTGAAATTGCATAATTATGAAAGGAACTTTTTTAAAGCTTCATTCACAAAGCAGATTTTCAGGTGAATTGTATTTATTTTTCACAGTAAAATGAAAAATTATCATCAGAATTGCCAAATTTCTTTAGATATTATAAAATTTTAAATCTAACCAACGAAATATTAGTATAAAATACAACTGTCTGATTATAAATTACCCAATTTCATCTAAAATTGTATAATTTCATTGGAAATTGCACAATTTCATTGGAAATTTCAGAATTTGATTATTAATTCTATAATTTCGTTAAAATACTATAATTCAATTAAACAGCATATTTTTTATTAGGTGTCCATTAACGACAATGATCATTAAAAATTTCAAATCTAACCAACGAAATATTAGTATAAAAGTCAACTGTCTTTAGAAATAACAAAATTTTATCTAAAATTGTATAATTTCATTAGAAATTGCACAATTTCATTGGAAATTTCAAAATTTGATTCTAATTTCTATAATTTCGTTAAAATACTATAATTCAAATAAAACAGCATATTTTTTATTAGGTCTCCATTAACGACACTGATTATAAATTGTATATCTAAGCAACGTAATATTAGTATAAAAGCCAACTGTCTTATTAGAAATAACAAAATTTGATCTGAAATTGTACAATTTCATTAGAAAGTGCACAATTTCAGTGGAAATTTCAAAATTTGACTGGAACTTCCAAAAATTTGTTAAAATACTATAATTTAAATAAAACACCATATTTTGTATTAGATATACATAAACTATACTGATCATTTTTCAATCATATAACGAGCTTCATTGGAAATTGGTGAATTGTAAGTTTGCGAGCAAAATATTATTGGAAATTGCAAAAATTTCATTGAAAATTGCAAAAATTGCATTGGAAATGTATAACTTTATCGGAAATTGCATAATTTTTGAAATAACTTACTAAAACTTTATCCACAAACGATCATTCATTAATTATTCATTGAAATCACGCAAATTTAATTGTAGATTATAATTTTTCGTGGAAATTTGGATTAAAAATTGGAGTGAACACTAATGAAAATTTGAAAATTCAATAATATGATGAAATTTTTGTTATAAACATCAAACCTTTATTATAGTTTCATCAATTTTTCGATACCGGTTAGTATTATATTTTATTGTTTTCTTCCTTCTTTATTGAAGTACTTACTGGTAGTTTATATGTTTAGATTTGTAGAATAAATAAATAAATAATTTAAAAGTCAAAACATTTACAAAAATCTTATGAAATATTATGTACAGGGTGTCTTAAATCGAGTAGGATTACATGGGTGTCTCATTGCATGGGTATAATCTTATTCTTGAAGCTAGAAATCTGCTTAAATGGGCATATTGTGCAGTTTTATATGGTGGTTCAGATTATGTTGAAAGATTTTCAAAAGTTCGATCAGTTTAGAAGTTATTCTAAAAAAACCAAAAATCGCGATTTTCTAAAAACTCCGATATATTCATAATATTAAAGATGCGGAGAACAGTTTACAATGAGAGTTACTTGATTCGATCGCCGAATAAAGATAGCCGAAATTAGTCAGGTGAAGACGACATAATAAAAATAAAAAAACAAAAAAACATCTTTATATGTTTTATCAAAACATATAAACTACCAGTAAGTAAAAGTAAAAAAGTTTACAATAAAAGTTACTTGATTCGATCACCGAATAAAGACAGCCGAAACTAGTGAGGCGAAGAAGACAATAAAATTAAAAAAACAAAAAAAACATCTTTATGTCTAAACATATAAACTACAAGTCTTTGTTATGCAATAAAGAAGGAAGAAAACAATAACATATAATCAAATCCTTGGTTATCAATATCAGACGTTTTGTTATAAATATCAAAAATATGTGGAACTAGCAGAATTTATTTGGCAAGCTTTATAAACGAAACACATTTCACGGTCAGTTATTAAAATTTTCATTGAAATAGGCAAAATTTTCACATTAAAATGAATAACTATCAATAGAATTACCATATTTCTGTGCAAGTTATCTTAACTATAAAATATTAGTTGAAAGTATTTTCAACATTTTTATTGTGAATCACTAAATTTGGTTAAAAATTGCATAATTTCTTTAAAAAATGCATTATTTCTTTAAAAATTGCACCACTTCTTTAAAAAATGGATAATTTCTTTAAAAATTGCATAGTTTCTTTAAAAGTTGCATAATTTCTTTAAAAATGCATAATTTAATTAAAATACACACGTATTATTATAAATATGAAAAGTAAGTGAGAGGAACAGAATTTATGAGGAAATATTTATAAACAACAACATATTTCTCGCTCAATTATCAAAATTCAAAATTTTCATTGAAAATGGCGAAATTCATATAAAAATGTAAAATTATCAGTAGATCACCAAATTATCATAGAAATGATCTAAACTTGAAAATATTAGTAGGAAATTTCATCATTCTTCTTTCATCAGACGATTTGCTATAAATATAAAAAAGTAGTGGAAGTCGCAGAATTTATTTGGAAAGCTTTATAAACGAAACACATTTCACGCTCAGTTATTAAAATTTTCATTGAAATAGGCCACATTTTCACATTAAAATGAATAACTATCAATAGATTTGACATATTTCTATAGAAGTTATCTTAACTATATAATATTAATAGAAAATGTGCAAAATTTTTATTGTACATTACTAAATTTGTTTAAAAATTGCATAATTTCATTAAACATTGCATGATTTCTTTAAAAATTGCATCGTTTCTTTAAAAATTGGATATTTTTTTAAAAAATTGCGTAATTTCTTTAAAAATTGTATACTTTCTTTAAAAATTTCATAATTTAATTAAAATACACACGTACTGTTATAAACATGAAAAGTAAGTGAAAGTAGCAGAATTTATGAGGAAATATTTATTAATAACAACATATTTCTCGCTCAGTTCCCGCTCGCAAAATTCAAAATTTTCATTGAAATTGGCGAAATTCATATAAAAATGTAAAATTATCAGTAGATCACCAAAATATTATAGAAATGATCTAAACTCGAAAATATTAGTAGGAAATTTCATCATTCTTATTGTAAATTATTTACTAAATTTCATTGTACATACCAAAATTAAATTTGAAATTGCATTATTATATTCAAAATTGCATAATTCAGGATTAACAGGATTATTAGTAAGTAAGTAAGTAAGTAAGTAAGTAAGTAAGTAAGTAAGTAAGTAAGTAAGTAAGTAAGTAAGTAAGTAAGTAAGTAAGTAAGTAAGTAAGTAAGTAAGTAAGTAAGTAAGTAAGTAAGTAAGTAAGTAAGTAAGTAAGTATGTAAGTAAGTAAGTAAGTAAGTAAATAAGTAAGTAAGTAACTAAGTAAGTTAGTTAGTAAGTAATTTATCCATGTTTTAACATTGGTTTACATTCATCCAGTAAAATAAGTACAATTTGAAAAGCAGATTTCCTGAAGTTAAATATAAAATAGAGACAACAGGTTAATTTTTACATTAAACACATTAAAATGGGTGCAAATAACATATTAAAAATATTTATATCACAACGTCAGTGAATTTACCTGACAGACATTGTTCTATATTGTAGAACCCCCTTGACGATAGGTACGTTTTCATTAGTCACTCCTACCTAATAATTTCGTAATTACTTTCATTCATGTGAGTCAGTATTTAGGTACGACATATATCACACGTATATGCATGCTGGAGGCATTTTGTCACGACATTGCCGCACATATCGCCCAGCAATTACACACCACTTAGTGGCGATTAAGTAGACAACGAAGATTACGATACTGCTCGGTGTGGTTGCACAATGGCTTTTCACTAAACGAACGGCCAGCCGGCACAGATTTACCAACTGCAATTATCAATTACTTTGCAGAATAAACAGAGTAAGACAGAGCGCCGTACAAGTGTGTCCTTAATTAGCGCAATTTACGACAGAAAAGTGAATATGTGAAACTTGTCACTCACTTCGATAAGTTTTATTTGTATGTTAAGGCAAGTGCAGAAATTGTACATGTATGAATTTTGTACTTTGTTTAGCAAAATTAAAAAAAAATATAAATATTTAACCATTTTATTGATTTTTTAGGTCACCAAAATAAACTCGTAAAAGTCAGAACCAATGAAATATACTAAATGAATCTTACTAAAGCGTATTAATCCTTGATTAAAATAGCATATTGAAAAAAAAAAATAGTAATAACATGGAAGTGTTTTTTTTTTGGAGATATTAGCTTAACTACAAATGAAAATACCATCAGTAGAACTAATTCATTATTCAAACTTCAAACGGGGATTATGCACCGCTTTAAGCAGGTAAGCAGGTCGCATCTAAAGATATTTGTAATTAACTTATTAACTAATTAATTGAAAAACGATAATAAGCGATAAATCCTCCTGCATCCATCAGATCATCTGCTTGGAAACCCAATTCTGCAGATGTGTGCGTCCAATAAAATACTAACAGTCTTACATCTAACTGCTTTCGATGCATTTTAAATCTTCAATTTAGGTTAGCAAACTGGACTTGCAGACGCCCGTTTCTAATTGCCGCAATGTGCGCAACAAACGATTGGCGATATTCAAAAGAGGAAGCAATAAATCTGCACGAGGCACAATAAAACGCGAGCGCTACTTTTGCAGGCATTTACTCGTTGCGTTTCTGCATCAGTCTAATGCAGGCGATTATCGGCGTGCTGCGTTTATATCAGCGAATTAGCATGCAGGATTTCGATAAATCGCCAGCAGGACTATAAAACATCGCGAGGAATCCTTTCATATCGCCGCACCTACGCGAGGAGTTACCAAATAATAAAACAAGCCTTTTATTGCCTCCTCTGGGCGAGCATTAGCATAATATTGCTAGTAGTATGCGCTGCTTAATTAGTAGGTATTTAGCTTAATTGCACCCTCGGTTTCGTTACCGCTTTGGTAGAGAAACTCTTAACGTTCTATTCTCTGCGTGACACGACGGGCGCCAATTAAGGCAGTCGTACGAGAACATGCAAAGCGCTGAAAGTGTGGAATTTTCAATGCTGATCATAGATGCTTATCATGCAATTAACGCAGAAGAAGCACCTTGCCTGTAGTTAATAGAAACATCTGTAATCGTGCATAAAATCATTTGATGTTTTTTATCGATATAAATATGTGATAAAATAGTTATAGAATAAACAACACAAGTCTTTGCTCCATTATTCTTACGTAGCAAGGCTGTGATAATACAATAACAACAAGGTTGCACGTGTGTCGGCACTACGACCTAAAACATGACCATCACAATAGGATATATAAGTGTTTGCAGTAAGATCAATTATTAGATGTTACATGTTAAGTTAAGCAGTAACGATGTGCAGGAAGGACGGCTGTAACCACTAGTAATTGAATAAACCTGTGCACCTAACTGAACCATGATCTGCTTAACCACCACCGGTAATCATCACCTTTCCATTTGGCACTTCTGAAATCACAGAATAACTAACTACTAACCAACTAGAACAACTAAACTTCAAACGCTATCTCCCAGCATAAATCACAAAATAAACAAAATATGCACAAATAAATAAACAATATAAATAAACAAAATATATTATACATAAATTGAATATTTTAAATTGTAATTACAATAAAATGTTTTTGTTTTTTTTTAATGCTGTCCCATAAAAATAACATAATTTTACTTAATAATCAATACAACTACTCAATTTGCTTATGTTTTCTCTATATAGCTTGATATAATACCGATACGACGTCTAGCGGCAGAAATAGAACTAGCGAAACAAGTATTATACAGTTGTGATTGCGCGACATCAGCGCCACTTTCACATTTCTTTTCAGCAGCGGTATAAATGCGAAATACCGACACAATAACTGTCCAATAACTGATATATTATGTACAATTTGATGTGTTTCTGTAAGTATTATGAGTAATCAATACCTTGATTCGTTTTTTTTTCAACTCCTCAAAAGAATTACTCAAAATTAAAAAAAAACGTAAAGAATTAATTGAAGTGATCTATTTTGTTATGATCACAATCAAATGCTTTACATTTTATTACAATAACTGATATATTGTTTACAATTTGATATATTTCTGTATGTATTGGGAATAATCAATACGTTGATTCGTATTTTCTTCAACTGTTCAAAATAATTCCCAAACATTTACAAAATTGGTCCATTTTTTTGATAATTACAATATTTTTTACATTTATTTGCTTTACATTTTTACTACGCAATTACAATTGCTTTACATTTTTTAAATCGTGTCCCATACAAAAAAAACAATACTTTTACTAGTATTAACATCAATGAATCTACTGCAAAAGTGATATTTTTTTTGATAATTACAACAAAATGCTTTACATTTTTTTAAATCGTGTCCCATACACAAAAAAAACAATACTTTTACTAGTATTAACATCAATAAATCTACTGCAAAAGAGATCCATTTTTTGATAATTACAATAAAATGTTTTACTTTTTTTTTAAATCGTATCCCATACAAGAAAAACCAATACTTTTACTTGTATCAATTTATTAAATTTTAAGTTAAATTTATCGATGAAATAAGAAACCAACGATAACTTATGTAGTATGAAAATTATGCTGAAATCATTTAGCTTTAACTTTTATTAAAAGATTTTTGACGTACATATAACATTTTAGAAAATGTTCATAAAAAAATATGGCAAGAGAAGGAATAAGTTAATCGAAATATTAGGCAGTGCTTGAAAACAATATTTGATTTAATTAAATTTCTCGATAAAGCAATAAACAAAAACAAAAACATCTAACAAAACTAATTTCTTACAAAAATTGTGCAGTTTTCAATTAGCTTTAACTTTTACAAAAATATCTTCAACGTACATATAAAATTTTAAGGTAATAGAAATATTAGGCAATGTTTGAAAACATATTTGGATTAATTAAATTTCAAGTTAAATTTTTCGATGTAGCACGAAACCTAATAAAATTAATTTCCTACAAAAATTGTGTGGTTTTCAACAAGCTTTATCTTTTATTAGAAGTTTTTTCACGTACGTATAAAATTTTAAAAAATATTCATAAACAAAGATGGAAAGAAAAGAAATAAGTTAATCATAATATTTGGCAGTGTTTAAAAACAATATATGGTTTAATTAAATTTCAAGTTAAATTTCTCGATGATGCAATAAACCTTAGAAAAATTATTTCCTACCAAAAATTGTATGGTTTTCAAGTAGCTTTAACTTTTAATACAAGATTTTTAACGTACGAATAAAATTTTAGAAAATATTCATAAAAAATCATGAGCGAAGGAGGAATAAATTAATCAAAAAACTTAGCATTGCTTGAAATCAATATTTGGATTTGATACAAGCACAGTTCATAATTCCAAGATAATTATTGACAATTTTTTGACAGGATGTCTGGTTATCAAATTCTGGAATCGGTTTTGGAAAATATTGATTCAGAAAAAAATTGCATGGCAATATGTAAGTTGATGCTGGAGACAAATACATATTTCACTTTTCTAGCGATATTTAAACATTGGATTGCAGGATTTGCAAGCAACATTAGATAAGTATTAAGAGGTCCCTCCATGGCTAATAGAGCTCGAGTTTGAGTCCTTTTTCATCAATTTTACGCCTTTTAAATTTTTTAAATTTAAATTTCAATTTCTCAATGAAACATGAAACCAACGATAATTTATGTAGTACGAAAATTATGCAGTTTTTATTTAACTTGAACTTTTATTATAAGATTTTTGACGTAAATATAGCATTTTAGAAAATGTTCATAAAAAAAGATGGGAAGAAAATAAATAAGTTAATAGAAATATTGGGCAGTATTTGAAAACAATATTTGGATTAATTAAATTTCAAGTTATATTTTTCGATGTAGCGAGAAACCTAATAAAATTAATTTCCTACAAAAATTGTGCGATTTTCAACAAGCTTTATCTTTTATTACAAGATTTTTCACGTACGTATAAAATTTTAGAAAATAATCATAAACAAAGATGGCAAGAAAAGGAATAAGTTAATCAAAATATTTGGCAGTGATATGGTTTAATTAAATTTCACGTTAAATTTCTCGATGAAGCAATTGACCTTAAAAAAATTATTTCCTACAAAAATTGTGCAGTTTTCAACTAGCTTTAACTTTTATTAAAAGATTTTTCACGTACGTATCAAATTTTAGAAAATATTCATAAAAAATCATGATTGAAGAAGGAATAAATTAATCAAAAAACTTGGCATTGCGTGAAAACAATATTTGGATTTTATACAGGCACAGCTCAATAATTCCATGATTATTATTGACAAATTTTTGACTGGATAACCACCAATAATCTGGCTTTCAAATTCTGGAATCGGTTTTGAAAAATATTGATTCAGAAAAAAATTACATGCCATTATGTAAGTTGATGCTGGAGACTCTATGCTGCGTCAAGCGACGAACCCAAATACATATTTCACTTTTCTAGCGATATTTAAACATTGAATTGCAGGATTTGCAAGCATCGTTAAATGAGTGTTAGGAGGTCGCTCCATGGCTAATAGAGTCCAGGTTTAAGTCATTTTTCATGAATTTTAAGCCTTTTTATAATGTTTTAATGAACTTTTAAGTGCCTTTACCTTTTGTACTTTTTACTTAGTTTTACTTTCTGAAGCGATTTGCAAGCAACGTTGGACAATTATTAAGCGGTAGCTCCATTGATCATGGAGCTTGGATTTGGGTTCATAAGCATCCATTATTCATTTTCATTATATTGGAGTGCCTTTTTAAACAATTTTTGTATCTTATTTTCTAATTTAAAGCTTCTCTTTCTATAAGGCTTATTCACCTTTAAATTTGCATTTCTCGTATTTCACGATTTGAAGCTTAGTTTTCCTGTCATCTGGTGATAATGAAAACGAATAATTACAGTCACCTCCCTCACACGGCAATTATTCATCAATTGTTAATCGATTATGCAGATTAAAACTTGCTTAACTTGTTAATTTCAAAATTTTCAGCTGAAGCCCACGCGAAAACCATGGTTTTGGTACAAGCCGTGGGTGACCTGGAGAGAGCAATCACGATGCACGCAGCAGCATTGTGCTCCGCAGTCCGTTGCGAAATTAATCACAAACACGGCGCATTTGTAAACCGAATTATCAATGCCACTCGTGCAACAATAATTTCCTGTATACTTGCGGTATTTGCATAATATTTTCATCCAACGCCGCGCGACATGCCAACAATGCACGTGAAATTTACACCGCGGTTTTTGCCCGCCGGATTGCCCAACGTGAAAATCGGAATCGGGAGTAATTGCTAACGGTGCTTTGCATGCAGATCCTCCCAACAATGTCATTGTTCATAGGGACTAATGCCCATGCAGCAGCAAAGAACAGACGCAAACCCCCATTGTTCGGCCGCTTGAAAATGCAACATGCAGTTCTGATAATTAACGTGCAGTAAATTTAAAAAGCAATTTGCTTCGAGAATACCATTGTGATTGTTTAAAATATGAAAGTGAATATGCCGTTGCGTATCGGGAATCTCACGAAATGTTATGTGAAAGAAGAAGAAATGGATTCATTTCGATATATGCATCTCGCTGGAATTATTTGTGACTCTGAGACCTTTCACCTTGCATTAATTCATAGATTTTTTGGTCTCAGTTCGGGAATCTTGCAAAATGTTATGTGGAACAAGTAATAAGACACATTTTGGTTACTTAAACTATGAAGTTACTATAAAGTGATCAAATTATTACATTACACATAATATTACATGCGTAAAATAGAAAAAAACTAGAAATATTTAACACTGTTATGTTGAATATATAAATGTATGTCGAAAGAATTGCAATGCTTTAAATTATATATAAATATATAAATTATATATATATAATTAAAATATATATTATATATGTAAGGCATCCGTTCGTGGGTGGATAATAATATTCGCACTTGTTATAATTAAAGTATAATGTATTCACTATTAACTCAAGTAACATTCGTGTCTCGTTAGTGAACTCTGAAACGTAAAATAATTTATATATAAACTATAAAATAATAACAATATATACTATATTAGTATATATTGTGTACAGATTGTATACATATATTGTATAAGTATGCTAAATATACTACATTTACCTTTCGGTGTGGGCTATACATGTTACATATCTTGCATTACAGATATATTACATTGTTTGTTATGTATTTGCAATTGCAATTTGCAATATTTAAAATATATGTGTTATAATAAATTAATAATAAAATACTACATGGTTCCACACATCCATTCACATAATGCAACTAATGAACGGTATTTTGCTCGCCCAGTTTTACTTTTATAATCTTATTTATAATAATTAACGCAAAAGTGGCACCAATTCCGCTTAGTTTTAATTAAATGTAGGCCGCGTTTACATCAAACCATTGAGAAACCATCGCCCGTTGGTGTTATAATTGTTAGGCAATCTCCATCTTATTTATAGCAGAAAACATTCCGGTTGTGTAATTTTGCATATAGACGTTTTTATCGCGATTTTCTTTAGCGCCCAATAAATTCGTGAATTAGGAAATGGCTTGCGTGTGTACCCAATACAAACCGGTATGCCTGCTATGACTGGCGACAGGTTTAAGTTGTTTAAGTGTTACAATTAATTATTGCAATCTGTGCGAATTTCTAAAGCGTGCCTGGCATTTGCATACCGCATAAATAATCATAAGTCAATGCAGGAATAAAATGCTTACTCCAGTTTAATTTGAACTTACAAAATATCAGCTACCAATTATAAGCATGTCATTACTCATCAGTAACAAAAATCGTGACTTCTTGGTGATATTATTGTCTAATATACAAAACTACATCTCTAAAAAAAGGTGATAGATTATTTCATTTTTAGACCGATAGCCAACTAGTTAGTGAATGCAGAGAGTTATATGTTATATTTTCTCCCGTAATTAATACTGAAACTTTGTCAAATTTTCATTAGAATTACTTTCAGGTGTGTACTGTACACGAATCTAATATCAAATTTGCAAATAATAAATTTTCAGTAATTTCACAAATAGCTAACCCATACTTGTCATTGCCAAAAGTTATATTTTTGATTTTCTCGCTTATTTAATACTGAAATTTTGTCAAATTTTCAGGAGAATTAGTTTCAGGTGTACTATTCACGAATCTAATATCAATTTGTAAATAATAAATTTTCAGAAATTTCAGTAATAGCTAATCCAACTTGTCAATGCAGAAAATTATATGTTTGATTTTCTCCATTATTTAATACTGATACTCTGTAAAATTTTCAGGAGAATTAGTTTTAGGTGTACTACACACGAATCTAATTTCAAATTTTCAAAAAATAAATTTTCAGAAATTTCAGTGTTAGCAAACCAATCTTGTCAATGAAGAGAGTTATATGTTAGATTTTCTCCCGTATTTAACACTGAAACTCTGCCAAATTTTTAGGAGAATTAGTTTCAAGTGTGTTGTACATTAATCAGGTATCAAATTTGCAAGTAATAATTTTTCAGCAATTTCAATAATAGTTAACAGATACATGTCCATGCAGAATGTTATGTGTTTGATTTTCTCCCTTATTTAACATTGAAAATTTCTAAAATTTTCAGGAGAATTAGTTTCAGGTATTCTGTACACGTATCTAATATCAAATTTGCAAATAATAAATTTTTGAAATTTCAGTGTTAGCTCACCAATACCTGTCAATGCAGAGAGTAATATGTTAGATTTTCTCCCGTATTTAATACTGAAACTTTGTCAAATTTTCAGGAGAATTAGTTTCAGGTGTACTGTACACGAATCTAATATCAAATTTGCAAATAATCAATTTTCAGAAATTTCAGTAATAGCTAACCTATACTTGTCAATGCAGATAGTTAAGTGTTTTATTTTCTCCCTTATTTAATACTGAAACTTACTCAAATTTTTAGGAGAATAAGTTTCAGGTGTACTGTACAGGAATCTAATATCAGATTTGCAAATAATTAATTTTCAGAAATTTCAGTAATAGCTAACCCATACTTGTCAATGCAGAAAGTTAAGTGTTTGATTTTTTCCCTTATTTAATACTGAAACATACTCAAATTTTCAGGAGAATTAGTTTTAGGTCTGCTGTATACGAATATAATATCATATTTGCAAATAATTAATTTTCAGAAATTTCAGTAAAGGCTAACCCATACTTCTCAATGCAGAAAGTTAAGTGTTTGATATTATCCCTTATTTAATACTGAAACATACTCAAATTTTCAGGAGAATTAGTTTTAGGTGTACTGTTCACGAATCTAGTATCAAATTTGCAAATCATGAATTTTCAGAAATTTCAGTAATAGCTAACCCATACTTGTCAATGCAGAAAGTTAAGTGTTTGATTTTCTCCCTTATTTAATACTGAAACTTACTCAAATTTTCAGAAAAATTAGTTTCAGGTGTACTGTACACGAATCTAATATCTTATTTGCAAATAATAAATTTTCAGAAATTTCAGTAATAGCTAATCCATACTTGTCAATGCAGAAAGTTATATGTTTGATTTTCACCCTTATTTAATACTGAAACTTTGTCAAATTTTCAGGAGAATCAGTTTCAGGTGTACTGTACACGAATCTAATATCAAATTTACAAATACCAAATTTTCATAAATTTCAGTAATAGCTACTACATACTTGTCAATGCAGAAAGTTATATGTTTGATTTTTTCCCTTATTTAATAATGACACTTTGTCAAATTTTTCAGGAGAATTAGTTTCAGGTGTACTGTACACGAATCTAATATCAATTTGCAAATAATAAATTTTCAGATATTTCAGTAATAGCTACTACATACTTGTCAATGCAGAAAGTTATATGTTTGATTTTCTCCCTTATTTAATAATGACACTTTGTCAAATTTTTCAGGAGAATTAGTTTCAGGTGTACTGTACACGAATCTAATATCAAATTTGCAAATACCAAATTTTCAGAAATTTCAGTAATATCTACTACATACTTGTCAATGCATAAAGGTATATGTTTGATTTTCTCCCTTATTTAATAATGACACTTTGTCAAATTATAGTTTCAGGTGTACTGTACACGAATCTAATATCAATTTGCAAATAATTAATTTTCAGAAATTTCAGTAATAGCTAACCCATGCTTGTCAATGCAGAAAGTTAAGTGTTTAATTTTCTCCCTTATTTAATAGTGAAACTTGGTCTATATTTCAGGAAAATTAGTTTCTGGTGTACTGTACACGAATCTAATATCAAATTTGCAAATAATTAATTTTCAGAAATCTCTGTAATAGCTAACCCATACTTGTCAATGCAGAAAGTTAAGTGATTGATTTTATCCCTTATTTTATACTGAAACTTACTAAAATTTTCAGGAGAATTAGTTTCTGGTATACTGTATACGAATCTAATATCAAATTTGCAAATAATTAATTTTCAGAAATTTCAGTAATAGCTAGCCCCTACTTATCAATGCAGAAAGTTAGTTTTTGATTTTATGTCTTATTTAATACTGAAACTTACCCAAATTTTCAGAAGAATTAGTTTCAGGTGTACTATACACGAATCTAATATCAAATTTGCAAATAATCAATTTTCAGAAATTTCAGTAGGACCTAACCCATACTTGTCAATGCAGAGAGTTAAGTGTTTGATTTTTTCCCTTATTTAATAGTGAAACTTTGTCTATATTTCAGGAAAATTAGTTTCTGGTATACGGTAGACGAATCTAAAATCAAATTTGCAAATAATTAATTTTCAGAAATTTCAGAAATAGCCAACCCATACTTGTCCATGCAGAAAGTCATATGTTTGATTTTCTCCCTTATATAATACTGAAACTTTGTAAAATTTTCAGGAGAATTAGTTTCAGATGTACTGTACACGAATCTAATATGAAATTTGCAAATAGTTATTTTTTTAGAAATTTCAGTAATAGCTAACCCATACTTGTCAATGCAGAAAGTTACGTGTTTGATTTTCTCTCTTATTTAATACTGAAACTTTGTCAAATTTTCAGGAGAATTAGTATCAGGTGTACTGTACACGAATATAATATCAAATTTGCAAATAATCAATTTTCAGAAATTTCAGTAAGACCTAACCCATACTTGTCAATGCAGAGAGTTAAGTGTTTGATTTTCTCCCTTATTTAATAGTGAAACTTTGTCTATATTTCAGGAAAATTAGTTTCAGGTGTACTGTATACGAATATAATATCAAATTAGCAAATAATTAATTTTCAGAAATTTCAGTACTAGCTAACCCATACTTGTCAATGCAGAAAGTTAAGTGTTTGATTTTCTCCCTTATTTAATACTGAAACATTCTCAAATTTTCAGGAGAATTAGTTTTAGGTATACTGTACACGAATCTAATATCAAATTTGCAAATCATGAATTTTCAGAAATGTCAGTAATAGCTAACCCATACTTGTCAATGCAGAAAGTTATATGTTTGATTTTCTCCCTTATTTAATACTGAAACTTTGTCAAATTTTCAGCAGAATGACTTTCAGGTGTACTGTGCATGAATCTAATATCAAAGTTGCAAATAATAAATTTTCAGAAATTTCAGTGTTAGTTAACCATTACTTGTCAATGCAGAGAATTATATGTTAGATTTTCTCCCGTATTTAATACTTAAATTTTCAGGAGAATTAGTTTTAGGTGTATTGTACACGAATCTTATATCGAATATGCAAATAATTAATTTTCAGAAATTTCAGTAATAGCTAAGCCATGCTTGTCAATGCAGAAAGGTAAGTGTTTGATTTTATCCCTTATTTAATACTGACACTTACTCAAATTTTCAGGAGAATTAGTTTCAGGTGTACTGTACACGAATCTAATATCAAATTTGCAAATAATAAATTTTCAGAAATTTCACAAATAGCCAACCCATACTAGTCGCTGCGGAAAATTATTTTTCCGATTTTCTTCCTTATTTAATACTGAAACTTTGTGAAATTTTCAAGAGAATTATTTTCAGGTGTACTAAACAAAAATCTAATATTAAATATGCAAATCAGAAATTTTCAGAAATTTCAGTAATAGCTAACCCATACTTGTCAATGCAGAAAATTAAGCGTTTGATTTAATGTCTTATTAAATACTGAAATTTACTCAAATTTTCAGAAGAATTAGTTTCAGGTGTACTGTGCACGAATCTAATATCAAATTTTCAAATAATAAAATTTCAGAAATTTCACTAATAGCTAACCCAGACTTGTCAATGCAGAAAGTTATATTTTTTATTTTCTCCCTTATTTAATGCTGAAACTTTGTGAAATTTTAAAATCAATTAGTTTTCGGTGTACTATACACGAATCTAATATCAAATTTGCAAATAACAAATTTTCTGAAAATTCACAATAAGCTAACCCATACTTATATGTTTATATATTTTTGATACTCGCTTATTTAATACTGAATGGACTTGGAACTATAGTTCCAATCCAAGTAGATTTCAATGAAATTTCGTTAATTTCCAGGGAAATGTTTTTAAATTTCAGGGAAATGTTTTTAGATTTCAGGGAAATATTCTTAATTAGCAAATAATTGAAAATTTTCAGGAAACGTTGAAGCATTGGCATTATCGTTCAAAGATCACGGTTCAAAATTATTTGACCTTTAGTCAGCCACCAAAGAAATTCCCAGAAACGGCGAACTCTAGAAGTCAAAGGACGATTTAATTAATTCGCGCAATTTGAATGCCAATTTGCTGCATGCACTATTTATTCACCTTCTGTTGAACCCGACGGCCATTGTGAGCAGAGTTCCCATGCGATTAAAATGTTAATTGCTCATTAATTCGCAAATTATTATAAACGCGCGGTTTTAATTAATTACGAATTAGTACCATCTAAGCTCGTTGCTGCAGTATAACAGGAAATAAAAACATATACAGACTGCCTCTGAGGCACTGCATTTTTAATCATTTATACACATGCAATCATAAGCCGAAAATATGTATATTTAAAAGCTTACATACAATTAATTGTAGATATTTTATCGATTTAACGAAAAAACGTGGATACATATTATTATTGAGAGGCTGCTGTTTAAATTAGAGACAGGTCCAATTGAACCATTGATAACTAGAGTGGTCCATTATTTTTTAAATGCAACAATATACAAGGGATGTCCCAAAATCTATTTCAGGACTTAACTATGTTTTAAAAAAATGGACTCTGGGTTTCAGCGGCTCAATTATCAATGAAAAATATTTATTTTATATTAAAAGGCTTACATAAAAAGCCTTACATAAAATTTTATCAAAATATCGCATTATTATCGATCGATAATTATCGAGTCTCGCATTTTATTGATTTAATAAATAAAAGTAGATACATACTGCTAGTTAGTGGCTGCATTTTTAATGCAATTATTTATACAGATGCAATTATAAGGCAAAAATATTTATTTTATATCAAAACGCTTAAATCTTAGTAAGAACATTTATTCTTCCTAGCTTTGTACATTGTTTGTTACATCACAGGTATGGTGTTAATGAAGTATATGATATGCTATATGGAATGGGCTATTACTTAAATCTTATTTTATCAACTTAACGAAAAAAACGTGCTCCAGAAATAACCGGCTCAACCGAAAGTAAAATTAACTTGCATGACGTTGACGCTTATTTTCACAAAACCCTCTTTGAAATACGCATCTTGCCTCTCACATTGGAATAACTAGAAGTGATAAAAAGTAGGATTATTGCCTGCAAAAACGTGTTCTTCTTTGTTAACGCCGCCGCTTCCATATCGGTCCATACTCGTTCGCATGAAGAAACTGGATTATTGAGGTTTCTCTTTTATGAAATTCAAGTTGTGGAGTATGTCACATAAAGGTGAGAATTACAATTTTATAAGTTTCTTGTGCACCAAATGCCAAGAAATGGGCATTATTTTGTAGCACACTGGAGAGATTTTGTAGTGAAATTTTGAATAATAATAATATGCCTGTTATTAAAAAGCACCAAATTATTAATATTTCGGTAGATTTTGTAAATAACTTTAACGTGAGAATTAAAATTTCTTGCCTCATAAGTTTGTTGTGCACTAAATACCGAGAAAATATTCATTTTGTAGCACTGGGGAGATGTAATGACATTTTAAATTAAATAATAATAAGCAATGATAAAAAAGCACCAAATTATTAATATTTCTTATTTGGTAAAGTTTTGTAATTAATTTTAAGGTGAGAATTGAAAATTTCAAGAATTCGAGAATTCATTCTGTAACACAAGAGATATTTTTTAGTGAATTTTTGAGAAATATTAAGCAATGATGAAATTAATAAATAAATAATATAAAACTATTAAATTGAAAATGTTAATTGTAGATAATATTGCTATACTTTTGCTATCCTTCAACGTAATACAAGAAATCATCAAAATATTTCTTAAAAGTATGACTTATTAGATAAAAAATGGGCAACAAAATTTGGAAGAACGACTTTTTTAAATTTGACTTCTTGGACAAAAAAATATCATCAGTCAAATGAGCTTAATGTTCTTCAGTCTGATTTTTATCTGTTTTAGATAAAACA